>CM042021.1:75799166-77192500 GCA_023525975.1 Smallanthus sonchifolius | reverse complement strand
CATGCCAGCTTCAACATTAACTGCTGGCTCTTGAACTATCTGAATTTGTTCAACAAAAGGAGCCTCTATCACAGGCTCAATGATGGGTTGTTCTTGTTCTTCAACATCAGGGACGTTTATCTCAATCTCAGCTTCATCAATAGGTGCATTACTTTGATCTTGCTCAACTTCCATTTCTTCTTCTTCAGATGATGAGTTCTCTTCTTCAAGATCAGGGTCAATGTTAGGGATAAATTCTTCTTCTTCACTAATAATATGACCAAACAGGGGAACGTCAGCTATTGCCCTGTTGGTTCTCTTGTTAGTACTCCTCATATAGCTGAGAGTCTTGGCAATCATGTGATCGAACACAAAGATGTTCCCACCTTGTTGCAGCTCAGGATGAATATGATTGATGATAATTTGTAAAAATCTAGGATATGCCAAGAATTTCTCCTTCACGGCTCCAGTTAGATTGTCTTTTAACTGTCTGAATATGAAGCCAGAAAAGTTGTAATCTCTTCCCTTGATTATCCCTAGAATAGCTGAGCCCAGAGTGTTGTTTGCTGAATCAAACCCTCATTTTCTTATTGATAGGCAGTGAATAAACACGTGCACTATATATCTCCAGTGGCTTGGTAAGGAGTTCTTGATTATCTGGCCACTCTTGAATTCATCTGGATGACCCAACCTTCTAAAGCATTCTTTAACATAGAAAATTGGGAATTCAATAGGTGCATCTGGATTATCATTAAACTGAAGCACCTCTCTAATTGTAGCTTCAGATAGTAAGACTTCTTGGCCACGCACAGTTGCTCTAATGTGCTCTATATTCTCAATTGTGATGATATCTGCAGTCTCCCAGAATTCTCTTATAGTTGTCTCAAACACCGGCAAATTATTGCTGATGGCAAAGCTAATGTTGGAGTTTGCCAGAAAATTTAGTACAGGAATGAACTCTGCAGCCTTAGGATCATTGGCATTGAGGAATGCACAGACATTGTGTCTTTTCACAAATAAGAGATCCATACCTGTAAAGTTTGCCAATTTTGCACAATAAGTAAGATTTCTGAAAATACTGAATCGAAACAAGATATATCAACACTTAGAAAAAATTTGAAGTCCTAACTGTCGAAACAACTAGTTTCGATTGAGATCAATACAGTCGAAAAAATTTGTTTAGATAGAGATCAACACTGTCGAAACAACTAGTTTCGATGGAGATCAAAACTGTCGAAACAACTTGTTTCGATGGAGATCAAAACTGTCGAAACAACTAGTTTCGATGGAGATCAAAACTGTCGAAACAACTTGTTTCGATGGAGATGAACTTATCGAAACTATCTAGTTTCGATCAGAGATATTAGGGCAAGTTTGGGTGTCGAAACTAGTAGTTTCGATTGAAAATTTTTAAGATAATTTTGAAAGTGTTGAACCCTTTTATCGAAACTACTTGGTTTTGAAACCCAAACCCCTCTGATTCGTTATACTCAGACTGATATAAACAATTTAAAAGACAGGTTTAGAGTGGCCTGTAAGTGACGGAGCTTCATCTTACCGAATGTGAATTGTTATCTGCAAGAAAACACAAATAATCGTGAGTTCTAAGATATATCAGTATTGAAATGTATGCAAACATAGAGAAGCACACAAACAACTATTATTATGAAGATTTAGTCGAATCAAATTTTAATTTTTGAAACCCTGGATCTGCCGTATTTGCAAAAATCATCAAAAGGAGGTTGTGAGACGTTACCTGATGATGGACACGATAGAGACAACGGGGAAAATCAGTTGATATCTTGCAACCCAGACCGACGATTTGAGAGATTGTGTGAAAGACGGAGAAGGCGAAAAGGTTTTTGAAAAATATGAGTAAGAATCAGTATGACGGGAGGGATTGCTTATGAAGGCTTTTAATTCTCGTGAGACAAAAGACAAAATTGCACCTGTCGAAACAACTAGTTTCGATAGGACAAACAAGTTTCGATATGTACAAAGTAGTTTCGATAGTTCAAGTAGTTTCGATATGTACAACTAGTTTCGATAGTTCAAAGTAGTTTCGATATGTACAACTAGTTTCGATAGTTCAAAGTAGTTTCGATATGTACAACTAGTTTCGATATTTAATAAAATTATACACAAGATATTTACACTTTTCTTCTTGAAAAAGATCCAACATGAGATCAGATCTCGTCAGTCTCTTGAAACACTTCCTTTTGCAAGTCACTACTGTGAGTCCCTGAAGATAGCTGATATTTGTGCAAAGTAAACCCGAACATTTGTTTGTACAAAGATTTCATGTGATTAGAAGGTACCATTTAAGCAACATACAAGGTGTACCCCACATATTAAAATAAAATGATTTTGAAAAACCTATCAATCCTCAGGAAGTACCCATCTTCATCCTATCATCTCTTTCTGATTAACCAAGGTACCGTCTTAGTAATGTCAAAGTACCACCAAAATAAAATAAGATATCCAAGTGGATTTAGAAAAATTAAAATAAAAAATATCCAAGTAGATATTAAAAAAGTACGAGCATTCTAGATCTTTGCGTAAGCAAAATAGAAGAAGTCGTAAAATTATCCAAGCGGATAAAAAAATGTTGAACACCCGAGATCTTTGCGTAAGCAAAACAGATGGGGTCAAATCATCCAAGTGGATGGGAAAAGGATGAGCACCCGAGATCTTTGCGTAAGCAAAACATACGGGGTCATCGGTGGTAAATATCGTTATATTGACGGTCACTTGGCGTATGAATAGGAATCCAATACGTAAGCCTGTATCTGATTGAATCGGTTTTTCTTAGATATAAAAATGGGTTAGATGTTTCAATAATGGATTCAAACACACAAGTATGAGATATATATTAGGTTTTCACACTACTTACGAGTTTTAACCATATGTCGGCCCTACCAGCTATACCTCAGTAAACACCATCGCTATTGGTCTATTCCATGTCCAAGAGATGAGATCAGACACTATCATTTCTCAAAGGTCAGATTCAATTTTTCTTGCAACTTGTAAGATTATATACACAACAATTCTTTTCAATATTAAAATATTATATTTCTCCCCAAAAAGATTTGCGTGGATACTGGTTAAAAAAAAATAAAATCTTTTTGGAATTTTCTTAGACAGTTTAAACAGAATTAATAAAAAAAAATTATTTACACAATTTACTGAAAGTTAATCATTCCAAGCATTTCCACCAGTTGGGCAAATCTGGTAGAGTCAAAAGCCTTTGTGAAGATGTCTGTGGTTTGTTTATTAGTTTTGACTTCAACAATTCGAATATGCTTCTTTTCAACACAGTCACGAATAAAATGATGTTTAATTTCAATGTGTTTGGTTTTGGAATGCTGAACAGGGTTTTTGGTGATATGGGGAACGGCAGTGTTGTCACACAGAATGGGTGTCTCATGGAATGTGATCCCATAGTCAAGCATCTGATGGTGTATCCATCTGACTTGGGAACAACAGAGGGCTGCGGCAATGTATTCGTCTTCGGCGGTGGATTGGGAAACGGTGGATTGTTTCTTACATTGCCATGAGACAAGGCGGTTGCCAAGGAATTGACAACCTCCAGAAGTGGATTTTCGGTCTAAGTTGCAACCCCCGTAGTCTGAATTTGAATAAGCCACAAGATCAAACAAGTCAGTTTTAGGATACCACAGACCCAATTTTGGCTTATACCTTAAGTATCTTAAAATACGTTTGACAGCAGATAAATGAGAGAGTTTAGGATTAGCCTGAAAACGTGCACACAAGCACACTGCAAACATGATGTCGGGTCTGCTGGTCGTGAGATACATGAGAGATCCTATCATAGAGCGATATAGATGTGGATCATCGCTTTCCCCATCCATATCAGGAGTCAAACAATGTCGAACTTCCACATGAGTTTTTACTGGATGGGAATCAACCATTTTGAACTTGGTCAAGATTTCTTTTACGTATTTTTCTTGATGGATAAGGATGCTTGACTCAGACTGATCAACTTGGAGTCCCAAAAAGAACTTCATTTCCCCCATGGAGCTCATCTCAAACTTAGATCGCATCACTTCTTCAAATTCTTTGCAGAGACGGGGATTTGTAGATCCAAAAATGATATCATCCACATAAATTTGCACCATGATTGTATCCTTTTCCTCATTCCGTTTGAACAAAGTTTGGTCAATTGCTCCACGTGTGAAACCATTCTCAATCAGATGCTTTGATAAAGTTTCATACCACGCACGAGGTGCTTGGTGAAGACCGTACAATGCTTTGTCTAACTTGTAAACACGGTCTGGAAAATTAGGATCAATGAAACCCGGCGGCTGTTTGACATATACTTCTTCTTGAACATTGCCATACAAAAATGCGCTTTTGACATCCATTTGATGGACGGTGAAGTCCATGTAGGCTGCATAGGCGAGAAACATTCTGATGGCTTCCAAACGAGCCACTGGTGCAAAGACTTCCTCATAGTCAATCCCTTCTTCTTGATAGAAACCTTGAACCACCAGACGAGCTTTATGTCGAATCAAAGTGCCGCCTTCATCCTTTTTGTTGCGAAAGACCCAACGAGTACCGATTGGAGCTTTGTTCTTGGGTAGATCCACCAAATTCCACACATGTAGCTTTGAGAATTGCTGTAGCTCTTCCTGCATTGCTTCCACCCAGCTCTTTTCTAGTAGAGCTGCTTTAATGTTCTTTGGTTCAGTTTGAGAGATGAAGCAAGAAAACATGCTGTTTTCAAATGCTTCACAGGCACTTCGGGTACTAACACCCACATTGAGTGGTCCAATGATGTTATTGGTGGGATGAATCTTGTGAATTCGCAGTTGAGGAATTTCGTCTTCTTCCATGACTTCTTCCAAATTGGTAAGATTTTCAGCAGGAGGATCGGCAATATCGTTAATATGGTCTTCAGCAGGTGATTGTGGTGCAACATCTACTATTGGAATGGAGTTGTCTTCAACAGTTTCACTTGTTGCACCAGAACCGGAAGACTCCATATTAGATTCAGCATTAGCAACCACGGGAATTTCAACCTGAGCAGATGAAGAAGAGCCTTGATCATTTATGTTCCCTAGATTGTTCATAGAGAAGTAAGGATTAGCATGAGTTGATTCAATAGAGAAATCAGGAAGATTAAACGACTTAAAAACTGAATCGACGTCAAAGAGCCAATTGGGACCGTCTCCAGCGTCCGTATGATTGTTTTCATGCCAATTGATATCAATGGACTCCATCACTATCCTTTTCTTCTTATGGTAGACACGAAAAGCACGTTGATTGGATGAGTAACCAACAAAATAGCATTCATCAGCTTTGGCTTCAAACTTGTTGAGCTGATCTGAAGTGTTCAGCATTGTGCATACACACCCAAATTTTCTAAAGAAATCAATAACTGGCTTGCGCTTGTACATGATCTCATAAGGTGTCTTGTTGCAATTTTTAGTAATAAGAACCCGATTTTGCACAAAACATGCAGTGTTAACCGCCTCAGCCCAGAAAGTCACGGGAAGCTTAGAGTCAACAATCATAGTTCGTGCAGCTTCAATTAAAGTGCGGTTTCTTCTTTCAGCTACACCGTTTTGTTGAGGAGTACGAGGTGCACTAAATTGTTGAGAAATTCCTTTGCTTTCACAGAAGGAATCAAGAGTTGCATTTTTGAATTCCGTTCCATGATCGCTGCGGATAGTCTTCACACTTAGATTGAAGAGGTTCTCAATTTGAAGCAGATATGTTTTTAAAGTCTCTGGCGTCTCATCTTTTGTGGCTAAGAAAAACACCCAAGTGAATCGAGAAAAGTCATCTGTTACCACCAGATAGTATGACTTTCGTCCAAGACTCATGACACTCACTGGACCAAAAAGATCCATGTGAAGCAATTGGAGAGGAGAGTCAATGGAATTGGTGGTTTTAGGCTTATGTGAAGATTTGTGCTGTTTTCCTTTGGAACATGAGATACAGTGTTCCATAGGAGTGAAATCTTTGAGAGGTAATCCAGTGACTAGGTTGCCTCGAACCAGTCGATTCATTGTTTTGTAATTGACATGTCCCAACCTCTTATGCCACAGGAAAGATTCATCTTCAGAAGCTTTTGAGAGAAAACACGATTCAATGCCCGATGGGTTGTTCATATCCAAACTGTATGAGTTGTATCTTCTGGGAGCACGCATGAGAATAAGTTCTTCTGGAATCACCACTCCTGGTTTCAAGATAAGACATTCCTTTGAATTGAATAAGGCACAAAAGTCCTTGTCACAAATCTGTGAAACACTCATCAGATTGTATTTCAACTGAGGAACAAAGTTGACAAATTCCAGACTATTTACTCCATTTGATACTGTTCCTTGTCCTTCAATCTTTCCTCCTCTTGGGTTTCTAGCAAAAGAAACATATTCTCCATCAATTTGATGATAATCTTGCAGCAAGTTAAAGTGCCCAGTCATATGTCTTGAAAATCCACTATCTACTTGCCAGATGTTATCACCGGTTCTTCTTGATTGACCCTATACACAACGAACCATTTATACGTTTTGACCAACATTGTTTCAATCAAGAGATCTTAGTGTCAGGATATGACATCTCATTGGAATCAAAATTACAACCATCCTTTGATGAAACACGGTCATCAAATATAACATTATTTTTAATTTTCCACGTTCGTTTTAAATGATTTTTAGCATTTTTATTTCTTTTAAGCCTAGATTTTCTACTGTGAGAAGACTTAGGCAACATGTATGAATTTAATGAACTTTTGGAAGGTGATTTTTCATTAGAATTTGTGGTTGTCAATTTATAACTTTTTGAAACATGATTTGAGGCACCACAACTAAAACAGACGTTTTCACAAGATATCTTAGCCTGATAATAGTCATCACAAGATGAAGATGATTGTGATGTTGAGGAATCTGAACATGAGACGGTTCTTTCATCAATAACTTTGTCTTGAAGACGATGTGTTTCCTTTAATCTGAAAAATTCCATGTTGCTCATGGTTTCACGTGGTACATCATTCACAATAATTCCTGCACTTTTAAATTTTGTAACACATGGCATAACATTCAAAGATTTAGGAACAAAAGGCAAGGCATTTTTAAATTTAGAAACATCACATCCCAAACCCGTATGCTCAGCAGGCATAGAATCAAAATACAAGTTTTTAACGTGTTCACAAATATTTGGTTTTGACACGGACATATTATTACATTCATCCGACTCAAGTTCTTTTAAAATAGTTCTATCATTAGCACTCTTATCACAATCATCTTCGGAATTTACACAATTTGACTCTGCACAAGAAGCAAAACTGTCAGAATCAGAGGATGTAATATAATCATCAGGAGATAATGTGCAAACAAAATGTGTGGAAACATGTGGAGTAGGCATATCAGCAAATCTCCCTGATTTAGAATAAGGAGGTGGATGAGAGTTATACCCAAGACCTTTTGTGCCTTTTCTATTAAATTGTTTATCAATTATTCCAAACAGAATTTTCTGATCCATATCCATGTGATCAACCTGTAATTTGGCTTTTTCTGCCTTTTGGACTCTTTCAGTCAAAATTGTATTATTAATGGTTTGAGTATTGAGTTGCACAATTAAAGAACGATTTTCACCAGAAATATCACGAATTTTCTTTAAGTAAAGTTTCTCATTTTTGGCCACAGAGTCATACATCACCTTAATGTGATTTCGTTCATCTATCAAGGCTTGATTGATGAATCTGTATTTTTGAATTTCATTCAAGCAAGATCTAGAATTACACAGTTTAGAAATAACCTCAGCAGGCATAGCAGTGAGATCCTCAGCAGGTTCAATCATGACACACTTGCTTATGTCCTCCACATCAGCCATCAAAGCTTTATCAGCAGCTTCCTCAGCTTGGTCTCCCCAATGATAATGTCCATCAGCCTGACACACAAGAGCTGTGGAGCTTGAAGATGTGTTTGTCTTTGGAGGATTGGCAGCTTGTTTTCCAGAGGAGATCTTCTTTTCTTGCTGATCCTTGGAGGACGGTTCCTTGCAGTTTCTGGCAAAGTGACCCAGCTGATCACAATTGTAGCATCTCACCTTCTTGATATCAAATCCAAGTGTCTTCCCCTGCTTGAATCTGTCTATACCAGTTCTTTTTATGAATCTTTTGGCTCTTAAGGTCAACATGGCCATGCACCAATCAATGTCCATTTTCTCCAAATCATCAGGATTAATCTGCTCCAAGTCATCAGGTTGAAAGCTAACCGGTGTTAGATTTCCAGAGATCAGTGCATCATAGTACGACATGAAAGCAGTCATGATTGGGACATATTCATCAGGAATCATGGTGATAGTCTTTTGAGGAGCAGAGGAGCTGGTGGAATTAATTGCAGCAGCTGAAGGAGGGACATCAGTCTGAAAGTATGGGCTACCGGATGAGCTTGATCCAGCAATGAGAGCTGTGTTTCCAGACTGATTTGATGGAGTGACTGCTCCCTTCTTAATCTCAATTTCATAAGATTCAAGAATGCTATAGACTTCCTGTTGAGACAGAGCACTCAGATTCTCAGTCTTTTTGATCATGATTCGATACATATTCCATTCCTCAGGAAGAGAATCTAGGAGTTTCTTGTTTAGATCAAGAGTAGGATACTCAACTCCCATTACCTTCAACCTTGATACAATGCTTGAGAAACGGTTGATCAAATCAGATATTGATTCTCCCCTTACACTGCTGAACATCGCATATTGTTTCTTGATCAGATCTCTTTTTCTTTCCCTGACATCCTCACTTCCCTCATATCTTGTGCACAGTGCAACCCATAAGTCTTTGGCAGTTGTGTACTCAGCAAAGATGTTGAAAATATCCATAGGAAGAGCCATGGCAATAGTCCCGTAGGCCTTGTTGTCTCGGGCAATCAAGGCAAGATCTTTCTCATCATACTCAGATACTAACTTAGGACGTTGAACATCAACAGTGGCAGTTACGGGCTTGTGGGGACCATCGGTGATAGAACTCAACAGTGTATAATCATTAAATTGAAAGAAAAGCTTCATCTTTTTAGTCCAGTCATCAAAATCTCTTGTGGACACAAGAACAGGTGGTCTATTTCCCCTAGAATGTTCTGTTAAACTTGAAGTGGCCATAATATTTTGAATCGAAACTAAAACAGTAACTAGTTTCGATAGGTCATCTTCTATCGAAACAACTAGTTTCGATAGAACAACTTTTATCGAAACAACTAGTTTCGATATACCAACTTTTATCGAAACAACTAGTTTCGATAGGACAGCTTTTTATCGAAACAACTAGTTTCGATACTGAAAATTTTCAAGGCAAGTTTCGATAGAGATAAGACAAAATATAGTTTCGATAGTACCTTCTCCCGACAAAATATAGACAAGAAGTTTCGATGATCAACGGAAATCAGAAACTGTCCCCAGTAGTTTCGATACCTTCTTCTCCAAGCTCAGAAATACTCCATTGATGATAAGCTCCAGAAATCAATAGTGCAAAAATAACAAACCAATCCGGCGAAAACCTTCGACTAACCCTCCTGATCACTAATCCAACTTCCGATTATGAAAATACGAGCAAAAACCCTTCGAAATCGATGAAACAGTACTTCCGAGAATAGATGTGTCTAATAACTGAAGTCATTATGTATTGTATCACATAGTGTAAATACTTATGATAGTATGTAAAAATATTTACACAAGAACTAATAATGTAACATGTAGTAGTATGGCATTGTATGGGTGTCCTAAAGTTATAGTCTATGTCAAAAGTATCTAATAACCTAATTCCCTATAACCAAGGCTCTGATACCAATCTGTCACACCCCAACCGACGACAGAATCATCGGGGCGGGACATGTAGACTGTTCATGAGCTCAAGGTTGACTAAATTGTAATATGTTAAATCCATTTCCATTCAAACAGCATGAATCAAGTTCCATGTACATAATGAAATACAATTTGTTTTTGAATTAAGATTAACTAGGTCCAAAGTCTAAGGTTAAATTGGATGCGTGTATAAGAAATTTGAAGTTGTAGGTGTTAGTGGTTTGTACTTGAATGGTGTTGTATAAAATTTGAGTTTGGAATAACTAAATAATGAAATAATAAAATTATTATTTGTTTACTTAGTTATAAACAAATAGTTTGTTTAAATGTAATTTAAATAAATATTTGTAATCTTATTTATTTATTTATAAAATATGTAACTTAGTCATTTAGTTATGAAAAAGTATTAAATGTTTTATATTAAATATAAATTTAATAAATAATCTTTACGCTATTTTTATAAAGGTGAGTAAATAAGTGGTGTAACTAATATTTATGTGTAGAGTTTAATATTAAATATAAATTTAATTTTGTAAGTTATAATAAACAACTTCTATTTATTTAGAAATAAGAATTTGGATCTTTTAAATAAGGTTAATCCAAATCTTTATAAAATTAATTATTTTTATTTAAAAATTAATTTGGAATACTTATTGTTTTTGAAAATATATAATTAAGCATTCTGACAAGATTTTCTCACACACACGACCGTGCCTGGGACAAGGCACGATCGTGCTAAGACCACGGGCGCGACCGTGCTAGTCAGGGACGCGACCGTGTTGATCAAACAGAAGATACACAAGGCTGCTCACTAGGCACGACCGTGTCTGGGCCAGGCACGACCGTGTCTAGGGTTCTGATAGCATGACCAGGTCTAGCCAAGAGGCACGACCGGGTCAGAGGGTGAGGCACGACCGCGCTTGGAGAGGCGCGACCGTGTCTTCATGGAGCACGACCGCGCTAGAAGACTAGCGCGACCGTGTCTGTTCCAAAACAGGAACGAATTGGTCGATTCTTATGATAATAGTGTTAGGAATCATAGGGCTTTCACCCACCAGGTTATTACTAGTCTTTTTGTGTAGTTTAATTGTATTTAAAACACGTACAAGGTACGATTCGATTAAGCCATTTTAGAACGAACTCTAGACTCGGGTTCGCGTAAATTATGTTATTGTAAGCCCAAATTACTTTGGGGCTTTTGACCTATAGACTAAATCGAATGTGTGGAAGGTTTCAATTACCCGAAAGGAGAATTAATCGATGGGGTACGGGTAGAATGAGTTCCGGCGATGACGGTTTGATCTCCGGCGTCTTCTGCAGCAATCCCGACCAAACCGGCATGTCCAGAAGTCTTAGAAAGGATCGAGGGCTGTAGTTTGTTTGTTTGCTTGAGAGAGTTTGGATTGAAATGGAGGAATTTGTGATTGCAATGAAGTTGATCGACGGTTATGAGGGGGATCGACAAGATTGGGTTAATACGTCGTAAAGATGATGATTAAAACCTTAATTTGGTTTGTTAAAGTGTGAAACGGTTACGAATTCGAATGGTTTTGCGATTAAAGGCTGTATTTACGTTTCAACTGATGTGAGGCGCGACCGTGCCTATAAGAGGCGCGACCGTGCCACACGAGGCGCGACCATGCCAAAACGTGGCGCGACCGTGCCAGACGAGGCGCGACCGTGCCAAAACGTGGCGCGACCGTGCCTACTAGGGTTTCTGGTTATTTACAAACTCAGCCCTTGTAACTTAAGCTTTGACAGAAGTAGCTTGGTTAGGATTTAACAGAACACCTAACGGGATTACTAACCGGATTAACTCTAAGAGGTGTTACCACGTGATTATGAGTTCTAAACCTTGAATTGAATACGATCGGCTAACGATTAATGAGGTGTAGGTTTGAAAAAATATATGATTCAATGTCGTGTTGTTATTTTATTGGTTAAAATAAGTTAAAATAGGGTCGGAAAATCAGGGATGTTACAGTCTCCCCATGTTAAGGGAATTTCGTCCCGAAATTTAACTAATGGAGGCTATTAAAAATCAAGAAATAGGTAAAAGTTTTGGGTTCACGGTGAGTTTTGGTTGTCGTATTCTGGGGAGTGTAACCCTTGACATGGCTTAGGCCTGGTACTTAAAGTTGAATATGAAGGGTGATAAAGAATTTTGTTTTGAAATGAATTTAAGGAGGAGATTGTCAAACAATAATTCTGAATTCTAAATGAAAGATGTATTATTTGGAATGAATTTGATGAAATCTTGATAATTAGGGTTTGTGTAAGATGTAGTATAATATACTTTAAATTTGTCAGTGGGTAAAAGATTTCATAAACATTGGTCTAGGTCAAAACTTCACGTGACACGAGCAACGTTACTTCTGATAATATTATAGGACACTTATATATAGGAAGTACCATCGGCGTATCCACCATGTCCTTGTCATATCACATCAGTTTCGTTGTTACACATCATGATAAGTTTTAGGTCACAACACACGACAAAATTTCTCTATAGTTTCCATGCGCTGATTTTTATAATTCTGTGTGCACCCGTAATTATTTAAATCATCGTATGGTCCGTATAGATTGTTTCGTTGTGTGTGGGTAAGGGGGGGAGCATAATTTCACTATGATCACGTCTATTGTTTACACATAAAAAGTCGTTAACAAGTAACTATGTCCCTAATCAGGTCAGTTCGCAACTAAAGAGTAGTAAAGTAGTAACACTTAAAGTTTCTTTGTTTGCTCGTGTTTGAACAAGAATACGTCAAACCCCGAGTCGTTTCAATGTATTATGGTCTTCAACTTTGGTGTACAAAGTGCATGACCATGTCTTGTGTAGAATGTAATCAATCCATTGCAATAATTGTAAGCAAAATTTTGTTTCGAGTATATAGTAAGCACACAAGTCTCATGTATGATCTAGTGTCACGAATCAAATAAGTCTCATATATAGCGTAAATAATTAAGCGTCTTGTATTTTGTAAGTCAATGAACTCTGATGTGTAATGTAAACAACATAGTATTTTGTGTATAGTAGGAAATGAATTTCATGTAGGGTGTTGGCAACTTAGCATCATGTATATTGTACAATGCGCACAGCTTAGTGTAATGTACTTCGTAACCAAATAAGTTTCATGTATAGTGTGGTCAATCTAGAATTATGTATCAATGAAGCAAATCTTATGTATCATGTATATTGCAAACAACTAAGTTTCGTGTATCATGTGCTCAAGGCAGTGGCATGTGTATTGCAAATAAACGTGTTTCGTGCATTACGTAATCAATCGAGTAAATTGTGATTTATAGGCAAACTAGTTTCATGTATCATGTAATTTGTGTAGTATTGGATATATTGAGAATATTTGAGTTTCATGTACCATGTGGTTGCGTTGGATATATTACGAACGTGTATACTCAAGTGTCACACCCCGACCGATGGCGGAATCATCGGGGCGGGACATGTAAGACTGTTCATGAGCACAAGGGTGACTAGATTGTAATATATTAAATCCATTCCCATTCAAACAAACACGAAACAAATTCAAAGTACATAATGAAATACAATTTGTCTTTGATTTAATATTACTAGGTCCAAAGCCTATGTGTAGCATGTCTTGATCAAACTCAAATGAAATCACCTGAAACATGAATAAAATAAAGTCAACTAAAAAGTTGGTGAATATAACACAAGTTTGTACATAGATAGCATATAGTTTGTAACCAAATCCTTTACATAACATGATAAATAAGGCATTTATGGGGAGCAGCTATTGTGTAACCAAACGTACAATCAAACCTTTGTAACTAGCATGCAAAACAAAGTGTGTTGTCGGTTTCAATCACCGCGTACCATGGGTGGGTTTGTCAGACTCAATATATCCATCATTGAAAACCGTCGGCTTGAAAAGTTAATGATTGCACATAATAGCATACAAGAGGTTAACACACCTAGCACTCGGGCATAAAGCTCAAATTGCACACATGAATGTAAGTAGGATTTGTACTTGTGTTGTTTGCGTAAATGTAAACATGTAAGTTGAATAGTGTTCATGTTTCACCCCAAAAATGTAAAAGAGTAAAAAAGGGTTGTGAATACTCACTTGTTTCGAAGGCGTAGCTAGCACAAATACTAAATAGTATAATGATCCTTGAGATGCACAAGATAACCTAAAGTATAATATATTGCATTAATAATGCACAATAGTCTAAGTCTAAGTCTATGGTTGAATTGGATGGAGTTAGTGATTTGGTACTTGAAAGTAAAATAGGAGATTCGAAATGAATATTTTTAGAACATTTTAAATAAGGTTTGATTTTGGGATAATTACTTAAGTAAATTAAATAATTATAGTTTATGGAAATAACGTAGGTATTATATGTAATTTAGTATAATTAAATAAATGTTTTTGTTTAGTTATAAATCAAATAAATAATTATTAACTTATTCATTTATTTATAAAATGTAACTTAAACATAACAATATTATTTAAGAGTAGAGTTTATGAATTAAATGTTGAACTTTAAATAATTTCCATTTATTTTGAGATTAAATATTTGATCTTTTCTAAATAAACAATAATACAGATTTTTATTTTAAAAATAAATCTGAAATACTATTTGTAAAAAGAAATAAAAATTATAAATATTCTGTCAACACACACGACCGCGCCTAGACAGGGCACGACCGTGCTCGGACCACGGGTGCGATCGCGCTAGCCAGGGCGCGACCGTGTTGATCAACAGAGGACATAGTTAAGTAAATCACTAGGCACGGCCGTGCCTTGGACAGGCACGCCCGTGTCTATGCTTCTGGGGCACGACCAAGTCTAGCCAACGAGCATGACTGTGTCTGAGCAGGAGGCACGACCGCGCTAGAAGTCGGCACGACCGTGTCTCCCGAGGCACGACCGCGCTAGAAGTCGGCACGACCGTGTCTCCCGAGGCACGACCGCGCTAGATGATTAGCGCGACCGTGTCTCTTTCAAAACAGACACGAATTGGTTGATCCTTATATTGATGGAGTCGGGATTGATAGGGCTTTCATTCACAAGATTATTACGAGTCTTTTGGTGTAGATTAATTGCTTTTAAAACATGTTTAAAGTCATATTCGATTAAACCATTTTGGAATGAAACATAGATTCTGATTCGGGATGATTACTATAATGGAAGCCCAAATTAATATGGGGCTTTTGATATATGGATTGAGACGAACAAGAGGAATGATTCAGTTACCTAAAACAGAAAGGAATTGATAGCGATCGGTAGAAGGGAGTTCCGGCGACGGAGAAAGTGGCTTCCGGCGGCTTCTACTGCTATTCCGGCTGTTCCAACTCCTTCAGCAACCTTAGAGATGATTGGAGGATTGAGTTTCTTGATTATTTGGTAGCAACGGGATCGAAAATAATGATTCGAGGCTTGGGAGAAATATTGGATGGCTTTTCTTGAGAGAATTTGCAATTGGATGATAGTAATCGAAATAGACGATTATTTTCTTTGATACAGGAAAGGAAACGCACATAGGATTCGAATTCGAATGACCAAGCGTTTTGAAACTGCATTTACGTTTTGACTGTTACTCAGGCGCGACCGTGCCAATAATAGACGCGACCGTGCCAGACGAGGCGCGACCGTGCCAACACGTGGCGCGACCGTGCCTACTAGGGTTTCTGGTTATTTACAGATTCAGCCCTTGCAACTTCAACTTTGACAGAATTAGCTTGGTTAGGATTTAACGGAAAATTAACGGGATTACTAACTGTATTAACTCTAGGAGGTGTTACCACATGATTAAGAGTCCTATATCTTCGAATTGAATACAATCGGCTAACAATTAATGAGGTGTAGGTTTGAACAAGTATATGATTTAATGTCGTATTGTTATTTTATTAATTAAAATAAATTCAAATAGGGTCGGAAAATCAGGAATGTTACAGTCTCCCCAGGTTAAGGGAATTTCGTCCCGAAATTTAATTAATGGAGGCTGCTAAGATCAAGAAGGAGGAGGGAGTTTTTGATTCTCGCTGAATTTTGATTGTTGGATTTCAAAGGGGTGTAACGGTTGACATTGTTTAAGAAGAAGATTGGACGAATAATAAAATGAAGGTGAGATGTATTATTTGAAATGGAAATGGGGGAAATTTTAAAATTTTGAGTTCGTGTAAGATGTAGACTAATGTGCTCAAAATTGTTAAAGGGTAAAAGATTTCACAAACATTGGTCTAGGTCAAAACTTCACGTGACACGAACAACGCTACATTTGATAATATGATAGGACACTTATATATAGGAAGTACCATAGGCGTATCCACCATACCCTCGTCATATCACATCAGTCTCGTCGTTACATATCATGATAAGTTTTAGGTCACAACACACTACAAAATTTCACTATAGTTTCCATGCGCTGATTTTTATAATTCCGTGTGCACCCGTAATTATTCAAATCATCGTATGGTCCGTATAGATCATTCCATTGTGTGCGGGTAAGGGCACAATTTCACTATTATCACGTCTATTGTTTACACATAAAAGTCGCTAACAATTAATTATGCATCAAATCAGATAAGTTTGTAACCAAAGAGTAGTAAAGTAGTAACACTGAAAGTTTCTTAGCTTGCTCGTGTTTGAACTAGAATACGTCAAACCCAGAGGCGTCTAAATGTATCATGGTCTTCAACTTTGGTGTACAAAGTGCATGACCATGTCTTGTGTATAATGAAATCGATCCATTGTAATAATTGTAAGCAAATTTTGTTTCGAGTATATAGTAAGCACATAAGTCTCATGTATGTAAAGTAAACAATTTAGCATCTTGTATTTTGTAATCGGTAAACCATAACGTGTAATGTAAACAACATAGTATTATGTGTATCGAAGGAAATGGACCTCATGTATAGTGTTAGCAACGTAGCATCATGTATCTTGTATAGTGTACACCGTTTAGTATAAAGTACTTTGTAATCAAACAAGTTTCATGTACAGTGTGGTCAATCTAGAATTATGTATCAATGAAGCAATTCTTATGTATCACGTAGATTGCAAACAATCTAAGTTCCGTGTATCATGTGCTCGATCCAATAGCATATGTATTGCAAATAAACATGTTTCGTGCATTACGTGATCAATCGAGCAAATTGTAATTTGTAGGCAACTAGTTTCATGTATCATGTGGTTGCGTTGGGTATATTGTAAACGGGCATACGTGAGTTTTGAACTTCGCATGCGATGTGTACTAACGGGTTTTGCATGTGATCGAGTGCTGCGGACAAACGTGTTGTTTGGCGTCCTTGATCATGTGGTAGTTAGGTTCAAGTCCTCAAATCTCATTGATGTTGGTGGGAAAAGGTTAACGTTTACGCGGTATAGATCGTCTCTTGAAGCGTCAAGTGAAAGGTAGTGAGGAGGTTTTGGAATTATTCGGGAATTATGTTTACCAATACGGGCCTTTGTTTGAATATAGAAAGTGGGAAAATGTCTTTGGTTGAAGATATATAAAGTAGTGAGATCAATGAACCGCATATTTTAAATGGATATGCAATTTATGAGAAAATATATATATATTTTTTTTAACTTAAATTTTCAACTATTGGCTAAATAAGTTGTAGTATATTAATTTAGCCAACTTTAGAAATATTTACTTTAATGAAGAAAAATCAAAATTATTTATCAGTAGAAAGAAATTAATATTTTTATAAAAATGGTTGCATTAACCTTTCCTATGAGGTAAAAAGTTTTTATGGAAAATTTATGTTTTTGGTATTATCTAAAATTTCGTTAAACATTTTATTTAAACAAGGATGATTTATTTAATGAAAGAGATTGTTGGTAATGTACTAAATCATGTTGAATGAAAGAAGTAATATTTGAGAAGGTTTGATGAAAATATAACAGGTGTAATTTACGTTCCACGGATCAAATCAATGAAAAAAATAACTGTAGAGTTGAAATATATGGAATTGACTGAATACTGAAATGTTAAACATTATTCAAAACATAGGGTAATGGTTTTCAAATTGAAAATTTAAAGGAAATCAGTAGAAGCTTCTTCTAACGTCTCAGGTAGCTTTCCACTAGGAAGAAAATAATCGCCAAGATGAACACCGCTATGGTCACTCTAGTAGTAGATCTGGCTTCAGCCCTGGCGGTCTCCGTGCGATGCTCTTGAACTTCCTTTTCGAGGATGGAGATCAACTCCTTTTGGTACCCTAATTGGTTTGCTAGACTATCAATTCTTTGTCCTTGTAAATCGTGTATTATCCCCTGCTCTAACCTTTGCCTCTCAAATTATGAGGTTCTTACATATTGATGGAGGTCATGGGTTGGAATCCCCATAACACCAGTGGGTGCTATGGTTTGTCTTACCCAAGGGTTAGGATGGTATGGGTCGGGCATTAGGTATGGGTCTCTTAGTGGGGGTGGCAATTGATTGTGGAGGTGTGGTGTATGATATGGGTTTATGGGTACGGGTGATCCAGGTGTTCGTAGTCTCGGGTCGGTGTTCCCAATCCCGTACGCCCTTACATCGAACCTTGGCCTAGCGGGTGGGGGTATTGGTGATCGATAAACGGGTGTCTCCGTGTCTTCTTCCCAATCAGATTCTGATCCAGGACGGTAAACCGGGGAGGGAGGAGCGTAGGAGTCCATGTCTAACAGAAAAACAATGAAAAAGTTGTAAGTGATAATGAAATATGAAGTGTCAAATATAGAAGTTCTTATGGGTTTTAGAGTTTGACTAGTCATAACGCCGAACCTTCACGATAGTATTTTAGAAATACACTTGACCTATAAGTAATGTATCCCTAAGGAGAATTCCCAGGAAAGAGGGGTGGGTCACTAAGACACACTTAAGTACCCTATCTTTCCTTAGCCAGAATTCCTCTTGGGCTCACACACTCTTCCAGCCATCATGTATTAATAATACTATTGTTGGGCTCATGGTTAAGATGAGAATTGTTGTGGACTGGGCTTTGAGGCCCAAGGTAAGATTTATACATTTAAGTGGGCTTCTTCTTCTTGAAGGATAGATGGGCTTCTTGGTTTATTATTGGTGGACATTAGGCCCAATAATTTAAGTCTTTGCTCATAAAGGTGATGGTATCATGTATGGGAGTCTAAATGTGTATGAACAATTTGGTGAGTATGTGTGTGTGTCAACTTAGGATAGTGTTTAAATGATTTAAGTAGGTAGCTATGAATAGAAGGAAGAGTTGACACATAAACTATTGAATATTGTATCATGTAATGTATTCATGTAGTATAACATATGAAGATATTCACATAGGAAATATTCATATAGCATGTAGGTAGTAATGAGTGTAGGCACAAGAGTTATCAAGTAGTGTGACACATAAGTCATTATGTATTGTATGTAGTGTGAGTACTTAGGTTGGCATGTAAGAAAAAAATAATAATAATCACACATGAATTGATAATGTAACATGTAGTAGTATAACATTGTATGGGTGTCCTAAAGTTATAGTCTAGGTCAAGAGTGTCTAATAACCCAGTTCCCTATAACCAAGGCTCTGATACCAATCTGTCACACCCCGACCGATGGCGGAATCATCGGGGCGGGACATGTAAGACTGTTCATGAGCACAAGGTTGACTAGATTGTAATATATTAAATCCATTCCCATTCAAACAAACACGAAACAAGTTCAAAGTACATAATGAAATACAATTTGTCTTTGATTTAATATTACTAGGTCCAAAGCCTATGTGTAGCATGTCTTGATCAAACTCAAATGAAATCACCTGAAACATGAATAAAATAAAGTCAACTAAAAAGTTGGTGAGTATAACACAAGTTTGTACATAGATAGCATATAGTTTGTAACCAAATCCTTTACATAACATGATAAATAAGACATTTATGGGGAGCAGCTATTGTGTAACCAAACGTACAATCAAACCTTTGTAACTAGCATGCAAAACAAAGTGTGTTGTCGGTTTCAATCACCGCGTACCATGGGTGGGTTTGTCAGACTCAATAGATCCATCATTGAAAACCGTCGGCTTGAAAAGTTAATGATTGCACATAATAGCATACAAGAGGTTAACACACCTAGCACTCGGGCATAAAGCTCAAATTGCACACATGAATGTAAGTAGGATTTGTACTTGTGTTGTTTGCGTAAATGTAAACATGTAAGTTGAATAGTGTTCATGTTTCACCCCAAAAATGTAAAAGAGTAAAAAGGGGTTGTGAATACTCACTTGTTTCGAAGGCGTAGCTAGCACAAATACTAAATAGTATAATGATCCTTGAGATGCACAAGATAACCTAAAGTATAATATATTGCATTAATAATGCACAATAGTCTAAGTCTAAGTCTATGGTTGAATTGGATGGAGTTAGTGATTTGGTACTTGAAAGTAAAATAGGAGATTCGAAATGAATATTTTTAGAACATTTTAAATAAGGTTTGATTTTGGGATAATTACTTAAGTAAATTAAATAATTATAGCTTATGGAAATAACGTAGGTATTATATGTAATTTAGTATAATTAAATAAATGTTTTTGTTTAGTTATAAATCAAATAAATAATTATTAACTTATTCATTTATTTATAAAATGTAACTTAAACATAACAATATTATTTAAGAGTAGAGTTTATGAATTAAATGTTGAACTTTAAATAATTTCCATTTATTTTAAGATTAAATATTTGATCTTTTCTAAATAAACAATAATACAGATTTTTATAATTTCAATCATTTTTATTTTAAAAATAAATCTGAAATACTATTTGTAAAAAGAAATAAAAATTATAAATATTCTGTCAACACACACGACCGCGCCTAAACAGGGCACGACCGTGCTCGGACCATGGGTGCGATCGCGCTAGCCAGGGCGCGACCGTGTTGATCAACAGAGGACATAGTTAAGTAAATCACTAGGCACGACCGTGCCTTGGACAGGCACGCCCGTGTCTATGCTTCTGGGGCACGACCAAGTCTAGCCAACGAGCATGACTGTGTCTGAGCAGGAGGCACGACCGCGCTAGAAGTCGGCACGACCGTGTCTCCCGAGGCACGACCGCGCTAGATGATTAGCGCGACCGTGTCTCTTTCAAAACAGACACGAATTGGTTGATCCTTATATTGATGGAGTCGGGATTGATAGGGCTTTCATTCACAAGATTATTACGAGTCTTTTGGTGTAGATTAATTGCTTTTAAAACATGTTTAAAGTCATATTCGATTAAACCATTTTGGAATGAAACATAGATTCTGATTCGGGATGATTACTATAATGGAAGCCCAAATTAATATGGGGCTTTTGATATATGGATTGAGACGAACAAGAGGAATGATTCAGTTACCTAAAACAGAAAGGAATTGATAGCGATCGGTAGAAGGGAGTTCCGGCGACGGAGAAAGTGGCTTCCGGCGGCTTCTACTGCTATTCCGTCTGTTCCAACTCCTTCAGCAACCTTAGAGATGATTGGAGGATTGAGTTTCTTGATTATTTGGTAGCAACGGGATCGAAAATAATGATTCGAGGCTTGGGAGAAATATTGGATGGCTTTTCTTGAGAGAATTTGCAATTGGATGATAGTAATCGAAATAGACGATTATTTTCTTTGATACAGGAAATGAAACGCACATAGGATTCGAATTCGAATGACCAAGCATTTTGAAACTGCATTTACGTTTTGACTGTTACTCAGGCGCGACCGTGCCAATAATAGACGCGACCGTGCCAGACGAGGCGCGACCGTGCCAACACGTGGCGCGACCGTGCCTACTAGGGTTTCTGGTTATTTACAGATTCAGCCCTTGCAACTTCAACTTTGACAGAATTAGCTTGGTTAGGATTTAACGGAAAATTAACGGGATTACTAACTGTATTAACTCTAGGAGGTGTTACCACATGATTAAGAGTCCTATATCTTCGAATTGAATACAATCGGCTAACAATTAATGAGGTGTAGGTTTGAACAAGTATATGATTTAATGTCGTATTGTTATTTTATTAATTAAAATAAATTCAAATAGGGTCGGAAAATCAGGAATGTTACAGTAAGTATTGAACTTCGCGTGCGATGTATATTAACGGGTTTTGCATGTGATCGAGTGTTGCGGACAAACGTGTTGTTTGGCGTTCTTGCATAATGTGGTAGTTAGGTTCGAGTCCTCAAATCTCGTTGAGGTTGGTGGGAAAGGTTAACGTCTATGCGGTATGGATCGTCTCTTGAAGCGTCAAGTGAAAGATAACAAGGAGGTTTTGGGAATATTCGGGAATTGTGTTTACAAATAATGGTCTTTGTTTGAACATAGAAAGTGGTAAATTGTTCTTGGTTGTAGATATATAAAGTAGTGAAATCATTAAATCGCATATTTTAAATGAATATGCAATTTATGGAAAAAAAATATCTTTAATTAAATTTTCAACTATTGGCTTAAACAAGATTTAGCCAAAGTTTTAGAAATATTTACTTTAATGAAGAAAACCATAATTATCTATCAGTAAAAAAAAATATATATATATTTTTATAAAATTGGTTGTATTAACTTTCCTTATCAAGTGAAAAAGTTTTATGGAAAATTTTATGTTTTTTGATATTATCTAAAAATTTGATAATCATTTTGATTAAACAAGGTAACGAAGTTTTGTTTAAATCATAGAATAGGATGATTTGAATAAGATTGTTGGTAGTGTACTAAATCGTATTTGAATGAAGAAGGTGATCCTTGAGAATTTTATTTTTATTTTTTTATTTTTTTGTAAAAAAAATATGATGGGAAAATTCACGCTCCATGGGTCAAATCAACAATTAATAACCTTAGAGTTGACGCATATGAAATCGATTAAAGGCTGAAATGTTAAACATTATTCAAAACATAGGAAAATGGTCCTCAAATCGAGAATTTAAAGATAATAAATAAAAATTTTCGCTTAATGTCTCTGGTAGCTTTCCACGAGGAAGAAGATAATCGCCAATATGAGTACCGCTATGGTAACTCGTGTAACAGATCTGGCTTTAGTCCTGGCGGTCTCCGTGCGATGTTCCTGTACTTCCTTTTCGAGGATGGAGATTAGCTCCTTTTGGTACCCTAATTGGTCTGCTAGGCTATCCATTCTTTGTCTTTGCAAGTCGTGTAATACTCCTTGCTCTATCATTTGCCTCTCAAATTCTGAAGTTCTTACATATTGAGGGAAGTCATTGGTTGGAATTCCCATGACACCAGTGGGTGCCATGGTATGCCTTACCCAAGGGTTAGGAAGGTACAAGTTGGGCATTAGATATGGGTCTCTCAGTGGGGGTGGTAATTGATTGTGGAGATGGGGTGTATGATACGAGTTTATGGGTGCGGCTGATCCAGGTGTTCGAAGTCTTGGGCCGGTGTTCCTAATCCAATCTACCCTTACATCAAACCTTGATCTAGCAGCTTCGGGTGTTGGTGATCGATGTACGGGTGATCCAGTGTCTTCTCCCAATCAGACTCTTCTTCGGGAGGGCATACCGGGGAGGTAGGAGGGTAGGAGTCCATGCTTAGCAGGAAAACAATGGAAAGGTTGTGAGCGATAAATAAATACTAAGTGTCAAAAATAGGAGTTCTCATAGGTTTAGAGTTTGACTAGTCATAACTCCGAGTCTTCACAATAGTATTTTAGGAGTACACTTGACCTATAAGTAGTGTATCCCTAAGGAGAATTCCCAGGAAAGAGGGGTGGGTCACTAGGACACACTTAAATACCCTATCTTTCCTTAGCCATAATTATTCATGGGCCTACACACTCTTCCAGCCATCATGTATTAATAATACTATTGTTGGGCTCATGGTCATGATGAGAATTGTTGTGAACTGGGCCTCATGGCCCGAAAGTAAGGTTTATGCATTTCAGTGGGCTTTTGCTTCTTGAAGGATAGATGGGCTTTTTAGTTTATGGACATTAGGCCCAATAGTTTAAAAATTTGTTGTTCACAAGAGGTGTGGTATTATGTATGTGAGTTTAAGGGTGCATGTGTATGAGTGTGTGTGGAAACTTAGGATAGCACTTTAAATAAATTAAATAGGTAGCAATTAATAGGAGAAAAGAAAATTGGTAGGTAATGTGACACATAGATTTTTAAGTATTGTATCATATGATGTAATTATATAGTATAACATGTAAGAATATTCACATAAAAAGTAGTCATATAGCATGTAGATAGTAATGAGTGTAAGCACAAAAGTTATCAAGTAGTGTGACACATAAGTCATTATGTATTGTATCACATAGTGTAAATATTTATGATAGTATGTAAAAATATTTACACAAGAACTAATAATGTAACATGTAGTAGTATGGCATTGTATGGGTGTCCTAAAGTTATAGTTTAGGTCAAAAGTGTCTAATAACCTAACTCCCTATAACCAAGGCTCTGATACCAATCTGTCACACCCCAACCGACGGCGGAATCATCGGGGCGGGACATGTAGACTGTTCATGAGCTCAAGGTTGACTAAATTGTAATATATTAAATCCATTTCCATTCAAATAACATGAATCAAGTTCCAAGTACATAATGAAATACAATTTGTTTTTGAATTAAGATTAACTAGGTCCAAAGCCTATGTGTAGCATGTCTTGATCAAACTCATATGAAAGCACCTAAAACATGAATAAAATAAGGTCAACTAAAAAGTTGGTGAGTATAACACAGGTTTGTATATAGATAGCATATAGTTTGTAAAATAAATCCTTACATAACATGATAAATAAGGCATTTATGGGGAGCAGCTATTGTGTAACCAAGTACAATCAAACCTTTGTAACTAGCATGCAAAATTGTGTTTTCGGTATCAATCACCCCAATCTGGGTGGGTTTGTCAGACTCAATAGATCTATCATTGAAAACTGTCGGCTTGAATAGTTAATGATTGCACATAATCGCATACAAAGGTTAGCACACCTAGCACTCGGGCATAAAGCTCAAATTGCACACATGAATGTAAATAGGATTTGTACTTGTGTTGTTCGTGTAAATGTAACATGTAATTTGAATAATGTTCATGTTTCACCCCAAAAGTGTAAAAGAGTAAAAGAGGCTATGAAATACTCACTTGATTTGAAGGCGTAGCTAACACGAGACATTAGACAGTAACGGGGTCCTCGTAATGCACAACGTTATCCTAGAGTGTAATATGTATTGAATCAATAGTGTGCACAATAGTCTATGTCTAAGTCTAAGGTTAAATTGGATGTGTGTATAAGAAATTTGAAGTTGTAGGTGTTAGTGGTTTGTACTTGAATGGCGTTGTATAAAATTTGAGTTTGGAATAACTAAATAATGAAATAATAAAATTATTATTTGTTTACTTAGTTATAAACAAATAGTTTGTTTAAATGTAATTTAAATAAATATTTGTAATCTTATTTATTTATTTATAAAATATGTAACTTAGTCATTTAGTTATGAAAAAGTATTAAATATAAATTTAATAAATAATCTTTACGCTATTTTTATAAAGGTGAGTAAATAAGTGGTGTAACTAATATTTATGTGTAGAGTTTAATATTAAATATAAATTTAATTTTGTAAGTTATAATAAACAACTTCTATTTATTTAGAAATAAGAATTTGGATCTTTTAAATAAGGTTAATCCAAATCTTTATAAAATTAATTATTTTTATTTAAAAATTAATTTGGAATACATATTGTTTTTGAAAATATAAAATTAAGCATTCTGACAAGATTTTCTCACACACACGACCGTGCCTGGGACAAGGCACGATCGTGCTAAGACCACGGGCGCGACCGTGCTAGTTAGGGACGCGACCGTGTTGATCAAACAGAAGATACACAAGGCTGTTCACTAGGCACGACCGTGTCTGGGCCAGGCACGACCGTGTCTAGGGTTCTGATAGCATGACCAGGTCTAGCCAAGAGGCACGACCGGGTCAGAGGGTGAGGCACGACCGCGCTTGGAGAGGCGCGACCGTGTCTTCATGGAGCACGACCACGCTAGAAGACTAGCGCGACCGTGTCTGTTCCAAAACAGGAACGAATTGGTCGATTCTTATGATAATAGTGTTAGGAATCACAGGGCTTTCACCCACCAGGTTATTACTAGTCTTTTTGTGTAGTTTAATTGTATTTAAAACACGTACAAGGTACGATTCGAATAAGCCATTTTAGAACGAACTCTAGACTCGGGTTCACGTAAATTATGTTATTGTAAGCCCAAATTACTTTGGGGCTTTTGACCTATAGACTAAATCGAATGTGTTGAAGGTTTCAATTACCCGAAAGGAGAATGAATCTATGGTGTACGGGTAGAATGAGTTCCGGCGATGACGGTTTGATCTCCGGCGTTTTCTGCTGCAATCCCGACCAAACCAGCATGTCCAGAAGTCTTAGAAAGGATCGAGGGGTGTAGTTTGTTTGTTTGCTTGAGAGAGTTTGGATTGAAATGGAGGAATTTGTGATTGCAATGAAGATGATCGACGGTTATGAGGGGGATCGACAAGATTGGGTTAATACGTCGTAAAGATGATGATTAAAACCTTAATTTGGTTTGTTAAAGTGTGAAACGGTTACGAATTCGAATGGTTTTGCGATTAAAGGCTGTATTTACGTTTCAACTGATGTGAGGCGCGACCGTGCCTATAAGAGGCGCGACCGTGCCACACGAGGCGCGACCATGCCAAAACGTGGCGCGATCGTGCCAGACGAGGCGCGACCGTGCCAAAACGTGGCACGACCGTGACTACTAGGGTTTCTGGTTATTTACAAAATCAGCCCTTGTAACTTCAGCTTTGATAGAATTAGCTTGGTTAGGATTTAACAGAACACCTAACGGGATTACTAACTGGATTAACTCTAAGAGGTGTTACCACGTGATTATGAGTTCTAAACCTTGAATTGAATACGATCGGCTAACGATTAATGAGGTGTAGGTTTGAACAAATATATGATTCAATGTCGTGTTGTTATTTTATTGGTTAAAATAAGTTAAAATAAGGTCGGAAAATCAGGGATGTTACATGACCTAGAATCGATCACAAAACCTGATAACACTAAAAAACACTAGAGCATAAAGCTCTGATACCAATTGTAGGTCCAGATTTCTCTTGAAATCACTGATTTGATCGATTACACACACACACAGGCGGAAACTGTGTATATGGTGGTGAAACAGATAATAGAAACAGTGTTGGTGAAGATAACAGGCTAACCACAGTTTGAATCAACACGCAAATAGTATGAATGTGTAAGAACACAGTGAATAAACAACTGCAAATTGTATTGATTCAGGAAAAATATGAAAGAGAAGGTTCAGGGTTACAGCCGCTACTCACGCCCTAAACATTCTCAAACTAGGCTATTTATAGTAGTGACAGTATCGAAACTATGTTCAAACGAAACTACTAGTTTCGATTGACCATTTACAAGAGATACAAATACTGTCGAAACTACCATCAATCGAAACTACTAGTTTCGATTCGATTGAACACACTCAATCGAAACTAAGTAGTTTCGATGGCCCAGACTTAGAAATAAAAATAGTAAATTACATAAAACTGAAATTACATTTAATGAAATGACAGAAAGTAAACTAGTCTAAAAACTGTTTAAACAAACAATAAATGACAAAAGCTTATACATTAAGATATGACTCTACAACCAGGGTTTAATCCGTCGGAGTCAGAGCCGTATACTAGTCGACCTTCCCCAATTCGACATCCATCAAAGTAATTAATCACACCTATAGCTTTGTCCTTACGTCTAGAACAAAAGCCCTAATCAAATTGGGATCTATAACACCGAATTAAACATGATCAGATACCTAGGGTTCATCGCTTATCGGTCTAATCGAACCCTGATCTAGACTCAGTCTCAATCTAATTAATGTACATGCTTAAAATCGCAATCCATCACTCATTGAAAGCCCCATGAATACAACTGATTCTATTATCAGGATATCCCATTCGATTCCATGCTTAAAACCTAGGGTTTCGGTTTTCAAATTAGGAATTAAACAATCCTAAACTCAACGATTTAGAAATTTAACTCACCCACAGAGTCGAATTGAATCGTTTAACAAAACCCCTTTGCTGTTTGGTTCAATCTCGATCGAATTCGGAGGTTTGGGGATGGATTTTTGGATCGGGTTGCAAAGGGGGGGAGGTCACGGGAACCATTTGGTGTTAAAACATTTTGAAACCGGCTTCTCATGCGATGACCACCCTAGTGAGCGGAGTGGTTAAGGCATTGGACTCTTGCACAGGAGACCCGGGTTCGAGTCCGGTCTCCTGCATCATTTTTTTTGGGTGTTTTTCCACTATTTTTCCCTTTTATAAAACTATTTCCTATGATATTATATTATTATATGAAAATGTTTTGACGCCCGAAAACACCCATATGCTCGGGAATTTAATTGCTACTCCAACCTAATCATGTTGTCAATTAAAAATTATATATATATTATTTTTGTCACTTAAACAATTATTACTCAACATTCAAAATAATATAATTATTTTATTAACACCTAGACTATTATTTATAGCTCATTTTATGTGTTGATTTCCATATTAAAAATAATATAACCGTTTATATTATTTTCCTAAACTATTATTTAAAATAGTAAAAACATATGAATATTTATTTAATAATATTATTTGTAGTTAGAGACTTTCGATACGTACCACATCTTAATTATTAAATTAAGAAATTCCTTGATCCCGATGACAAGTTTACCTACTCGCTTATATTAAACATGTATTAGGATATCCAATCTTTCCCGTGTTGTCGTCACAATATCCCGTGTGTCCTTAACAATTGTAAATATAATTCTATGGCATTCGTAGACCGTTCACAGGCATACCAATTGTGGTTTCTTATTGCATCCTTGTGTGATACTAACTACCTACGCTTACACAACTCAGGTGAGTTTCACGGCCCCTTTTACTTGTTTTCCTGTTGGGGGAGAAACATGCACACAAACAAATATTCTTTTACTTGTTTTCCCATTGGGGAGAAACATGCACACAAACAAATATTCTTTTACTTGTTTTCCCATTGGGGAGAAACATGCACACAAACAAACATTCTTTTACTTGTTTTCCCGTTGGGGAGAAACATGCACACAAACATTCTTTTACTTGTTTTCCCGTTGGGAGAAACACGCATACAATAAACGTCATTTTACTTGTTTTCCCTTTGGGGAGAAACATGCACACAAACAATCATGGATCACATAATATTTCACAACCACTTGTTTACTTAAGCACAAACATAACATGCTAAGTCCTTACACTCTTGAACCGTTAATATAAGGTATATAACGAGGAAATTTGAGTAGTACTACTGGGTTTGACAAACCCAATCAGCGTTTGTTGCGCTAACTCGATTGGAGGTCGAACGGGTGTAAATTGTCCTAAACATTTGCCATTTTTTATGTTAGCAATCGCGAAAGGCATTCAAACACAAACAGTCAGCTTCAGTTGCGAACGCTTATAGTAACTTGTAATTTATCTAGCTGACAATAGGTGTGACTTATGTATGTGGATCCTACAAACACTCAAACAATTTATTTACTTACAAACCTATGATCTCACCAAACTTGTATTGACACTTTAAGCATGTTTTCTCAGGTCACTATGGTACACATCAGGACTAGGATACATCATGGAGTCACATTGGTGTTAAAACATTTTGAAACCGGCTTCTCATGCGATGACCACCCTAGCGAGCGGAGTGGTTAAGGCATTGGACTCTTGCACAGGAGACCCGGGTTCGAGTCCGGTCTCCTGCATCATTTTTTTTGGGTGTTTTTCCACAATTTTTCCCTTTTATAAAATTATTTCCTATGATATTATATTATTATATGAAAATGTTTTGACTCCCGAAAACACCCATATGCTTGGGAATTTAATTGCTACTCCAACCTAATCATGTTGTCAATTAAAAATTATATATAGATTATTTTTGTCACTTAAACAATTATTACTCAACATTCAAAATAATATAATTATTTTATTAACACCTAGACTATTATTTATAGCTCATTTTATGTGTTGATTTCCATATTAAAAATAATATAATCGTTTATATTATTTTCCTAAACTATTATTTAAAATAGTAAAAACATAAGAATATTTATTTAATAATATTATTTTTAGTTAGAGACTTTCGATACGTACCACATCTTAATTATTAAATTAAGAAAATTCCTTGATCCCGATGACAAGTTTACCTACTCGCTTATATTAAACATGTATTAGGATATCCAATCTTTCCCGTGTTGTCGTCACAATATCCCGCGTGTCCTTAACAATTGTAAATATAATTCTATGGCATTCGTAGACCGTTCACAGGCATACCAATTGTGGTTTCTTATTGCATCCTTGTGTGATGCTAACTACCTACGCTTACACAACTCAGGTGAGTTTCACGGCCCCTTTTACTTGTTTTCCTGTTGGGGGAGAAACATGCACACAAACAAATATTCTTTTATTTGTTTTCCCATTGGGGAGAAACATGCACACAAACAAATATTCTTTTACTTGTTTTCCCATTGGGGGGGAGATACATGCACACAAACAAACATTCTTTTACTTGTTTTCCCGTTGGGGAGAAACATGCACACAAACATTCTTTTACTTGTTTTCCCGTTGGGAGAAACACGCATACAATAAACATCATTTTACTTGTTTTCCCGTTGGGGAGAAACATGCACGCAAACAATCATGGATCACATAATATTTCACTACCACTTGTTTACTTAAGCACAAACATAACATGCTAAGTCCTTACACTCTCGAACCATTAATATAAGGTATATAGCGAGGAAATTTGAGTAATACTACTTTTTTTGACCAACCCAATCCGCGTTTGTCGCGCTAACTCGATTGGAGGTCAAACGGGTGTAAATTGTCCTAAACATTTGCCATTTTTTATGTTAGCAATGGCGAAAGGCATTAAAACACAAACAGTCAGCTTCGGTTGCGAACGCTTATAGTAACTTGTACTTTATCTAGCTGACAATAGGTGTGACTTATGTATGTGGATCCTACAAACACTCAAACAATTTATTTACTTACAAACCTGTGAACTCACCAAACTTGTATTGACACTTTAAGCATGTTTTCTCAGGTCACTATGGTACACATCAGGACTAGGATACATCATGGAGTCAAATTGGTTTTATCAATAAAGGAATAATGTTTATTGTCTATCATTTACGTTAATTGACTCTTTGTTGCGTGTAATTACTTTTGATTTAATATTAACGTTTACGCTTTCGCATTTACTCTGAACATTTATGTTTTTGATTCAAACTCATATAGTGTCGTTTGATGTAACTAATGACTGAGATCATGGTTTGTCACATGCCAAACGGTAAAACTCCATTGGTGGATTTTGGGGGTGTGACAGATTGGTATCATAGACATTGGTTATAGAGAACTTGGATTGCATAATAGACTATAACCACACACATGCTTTAGTTACACGACACAAACACTCATACATGATCACATAGCATCCATACATACATTGCATTGCAGATATGTTGACAACAACCATATCACCCTGTCCTGACGAGGAACAGGTCATTGTCATTTTATCGTCATTCCTAGTGGTGACACCCGTGGAATCACCAAAACAACATCCACTCCTGTCCGAGGGCAGCAAGACAGAGCCTTCGGAGGAGTCACTTACACCACCATTACCTACATCGCTTTTCCATACCACCAGAGACGAGGAAGACACCGTCTCGAGCCAATCGATGACACCATGGGGTATGGTGGGGCTTCTCATGTCCATATTAGGGACGACACACAACACTTGCACATATCTTTTTGGGAGTTGGGTTCATCGGAAGCGAGTCCATCCTGCACCCACCAACAACAATACCCCGACCTCACTAGCTTTACTCTACTTCAAGCCCGAACCAGTGGACTTCGCTTGAAGTACACCGTGTGGAGACAGACCGTTGCACACATTTTTTTAGAAATCTATTGACACATAAATGTCGTCACTTACTCGAGCCATGAGCTCACGTCTTTGGTCGATATTCTGTTGAAGATAGATTGACCACAAAGTTGAGAACGTCTTACTCATTGCATATTCAAACCATCTTCATGTGTGTAACATTTCTGATTTTCATGTCATTATCCTAGTACAATGAATCATGTTGAAATCCAATTCTAGCACACTGATTTATTTTATTCGTACCAACAATTAAACACTAGGTTCCAATACAAATTCACGAGTTTTACACGGGTATACATTATTAGAATCCTATATATATGTATATATTTATATAAATATCAAACAAATACATACACACATACATACATTTATTCAATTAACAAGGAATTACACGTTTGCTTGAACCCCAAACTAGTTGAACCCTAAATTGGAACCCCACACTCTCAATTTTGACTTTTAAACCTTGATTTTGGCTTTCTACGATCCGGTTGGCTCTCAAAAGTCAAAGCAGCCCAATCCGTGAAAACCCAAGGCAGCCTTCGACCGAATCGGGATGGTTTGGACTCCTCATGGTTACATAAACAGAAATTGACCCAAACCAGGCCCAAGTAACAACTCATTTCAATCGATTAAGCGGCAGATTCAAATTTCGAACGAATTTGACTTTGGATAGTCAAAATCCGTATCAATCCTCATTCAATTCATGAAATTAACGCGTCTCCAATCCCACAATTTGCGCACAGACCGATCCCTCATGTATCCAGCACCTTAACATGACTCGATTCTGTAGGTCCCTCGGGTGTGGCGGATTGTCACATGCAAGTGGGTCTACTAGTCGGACCGGGTGCGGAATGCCCGTGACTAGGTGGAGAGTAAAACTAAACAAAGTAAACCGACAAGAGAAAACACTTTTAAACGTTCTTTGTATTATAAACACATGAAGGTTACAGAGAAAAGCACTGAGATTACAATCTGCGTATTTGCGTCTATGCTTGCGTACTTAACTTCTGTCAACCTATCCTATTTATACAAGACCTGATGCCTGCGCACTTACCAAGTGCGCAGGGCAAAATGCTCTTGCGTACTTAGCAAGTACGCAAAGTTACTCTTGCGTACTTGCTAAGTACGCAAGAGCTTTCTCCTGCGCACTTACAAGTGCGCAAAACACTTACAGAATTTAGCAACATTCAGTATGTAAAGTAAATACAACTCGATAAACTAATACATAAAGACTCTTACATACAAAGACAATTATAAACAAGACAAAAACAACCTAAGACTAAGACTCTATCTATCCAGAGTGTTTGTCACATGAAAGTGCTTCAACAAACTCCCCCTTGACAACAGCTCGGGATAATCTTCAGTCTTCGGTCTTCACATATTCAGTCTTCACAGCACTTGATCTTTAACTTCCATCTTCTTCTTGTAATCAAGGCAGAACTTAATCACCTTGTCATATTTAGAAGCAAGGAGCTTTGTCCACTCATCCGTGTAGACGCAGTAACGTTCTGCTAGTACTTCTAGATCTTTCACAGAAAAGTTGATGAAGCAGACTTCATCAAATATTCTGATCAGTTCCTCTGGCACTATGTTCCCGCTCTCTGAATGTCCTTTACCCATGATCACAACCTCGCCCGTCTTTGGATCTACGTACCAGTACCACATGTCACCAAGAATATCCTGAGATAACTTGCTCAGGGGAATCTTAGTTTCACATCGCACTGGCTTGTATACCAATTTCTTTAAGTGCTTCTTAGTCACAGGATTTATAGCGTGCTTATCCTTGACTCTCTTGGGCACTTGAGGCTTGAACATCTCGAATTTTCCCGATCTTGCTTCTAGCTGCAGAACCACCCACAAACCCATCACCACTGCGTGATTGGAATGACCCAGCAGCTCTCGGTTTGCTAGGTTCACAAGGTCGTATTTAGGTAAGGAGCTGAACGCTTCACTGGTGGGTTTCAAGTATTAAACCCCGCCAGATCTTTTGATAGCGAACAGCTGCTTATCCTCCTCGAACCTTACAGCCAAGATCATCCATGTTGCTTCGTGTGTTGTCTATTATGAACGTCTTTTGCCACACAGGAGCTGGACCCTTTGATGAAGTAGAAGGCATGTCTGTATCTTTCGGTGCCTCTGGGTCCACAAGTGCAGGGTCAACTGGGGAAGCTTCAGTCGAGGCTTCTACATTACTAGCCTGCTCGACTGAACCTGTGTCGAGCGGAGCGTCGAAGGATGGAAATTCAAAGATTTCTCCATCTTCTAACTCGTACTCTCCTTCCTGTCACCCTTGGGAATTTCGATCATAACGTCTTCATCATCATCATCCCAATCGTCACCAGAGTCGATCTCTCCTTCTTCTAGATTGAAGAGAGCATCGATCTGTGCTTCTTTGGAATAGTCAGGCTCTAGATATAGGATCTCATCATCAGATAAGTCCTTAAGTACTTCAGCCACTGACTTTCCTTTATCACCACCACCACCACCACCAGAGGTATCACCACCCTCTTGATGAGTCGACTCCCCCTGAGCCATTGGAACAGCAGAGATGGGAACGATTACTAAAGCTTGGTGCTCACCTCCACTAGGACTGGCTTCGGGATCCTTGTCCTTGTCGTCATCCTTAGTCAAGTCGACCGGATGACACACCTCATCACCAGTAGTCCTCTTTTCTTTCTCTTTCTCTTTCTCTTTCTCCTTCCCCCCCCCTGAGCATCAAGCTTCTTGGTCAGATCAGCAATCAACTTGACCATCAGCTCATGCTCCTTCCTTTGAGCGTCAAACCTCAGCTCCAAGGACGACCCGTGACCCAGAAGCATTTCATTTGTCTTGATTAGCAGTTCGTTCTGGGCCAAGACATTCTTTAGTCGTTCCTCAGTCCCTGTTCTCTGGCTACGAAGGATTCTGACTTCATCTACCAAAGAATTTATCTGAGCTTGTTGAGCGTCAGACTCCTCCGTTGACTTCCGAAAAGTCTCCAGTAGTTCAGCAACTTGGGTTTCCAGAACATCTATCCTTGCATCATTCGGATCAGGATGTCTCGATGAGGAAGCCTCGGCATTATGAGTAGGGGAGGAGAATATGGTATCAAAGTCAAACCCTTGTGTAAAGTCTCCATAGTTGAAGGGTTGACTTAAAGGCTCAGTGGTGGTAGTTGGGATTAAGGATGTGACAAGAGTTGTAGGGGTAATGGTAGGGGTGATGGTGACTGACTCCGTGAGAACTGGAGTAGTCACCGCCACTTGAACAGTAGTGGTAGGGAGGGTCACTATCACAGGAATCACCTCTGTGATTGTAGTGACGGCCACTTCACTTTGCACTTGTGGCCTCCTCCTCCTACGGTAAAGCTGTTGTGAAGGTGGGGTGGAGGCTGAATCCGGACTAGCAGCCGATACTTGTACTTGCTGCTGAGCCTCCACCACACTGGGGATAGAAGGCTGTTGCCTATCGCCCCTGTTCTTGTGAACGCTTTCTCTTCTTTGTCTTTGTATAGCAGCGTTAGAGTCAGAGTCTGGCTCGTATTCGCTGCTAGACGAATGTCGCTTTCTCTTGGAGGACGGTGTACCTGTGATGGTGCATCATCGGAATCGGAAGAATCTGACTCAGTCGCTTCCGAATCGGATCCCTCAGCACCCTCATTTCCTCCTTATTCGTCTCCATCATCAGACGATCCATCATTACTTTCCATTTCCTCGCTTTGTTGTGCTTGTTGTTCGTCGGAGTGCTCACTCAATTCCGGCTTCGAGTCGTGACTGTACCATATCTAGTCACCTGGGGCCATATATGATTCATTGATGAGGTGGCCAAAGAGTTCTGTATGCACAGGGGTAGGATCTACACTGCCTGGCTTTAGGAATTGGGCGAATACTCTTTTGTCCACCCTCTTTACTTGCAGTCTCTCCCCTATAGCAGGAAGGTTTGGCAACGCATCATTAATCAGAAGTTGAACAAACCGAGGGTATAACAAGAACCGAAACCTCTCCGCTGTGTTGATCTGGTCATTGATGGCCTTAAAGATGTAGCGGGAGAAGTTGTAGCCCTTGTTGAGAGATAGGCCGACCATGGCTGCTGCAAGGTTATGACCCATGGTATCTTTCCCAGCTTTCCTTGATGAGATGCACATGACCATGACATGGGCGAAATATCTCCATTGGTCTAACACCCACATCTTTTTGTATGAAGCATAGTCCCTTGCACCGACATAGCCCATTCTTTGTCTCCAACATCCGTCCACAAAGTAGTCTGGATAGGCTGTCAGGTCGGTTACGAGATCTCTGAATTGAAGGACCCTTCGTATAGTATCTTCAGATAAAGCAATAGCATGACCAGCAATGGTAGCCCTTATAATGTTGGGGGTTACCGTGCAGTCGTGCTCTGCAGTCTCCCAAAACTGCTCGAGGTAGGGTCTTGACACGATTGGGTCAGCAGAAATGGCGTAGCTGATTCTTGAACGGTTCAAGAAATCAACTATGTCTCTGTACTGCAATGCTGCACCCTTCCACTCAGGTTCAGTGTTAGCTAACAGGTTGAATTCATTAGTAAACGGACAAGCCATGATCTGCAAAAACACATATAAAACAGAATCAGAACAACATGTATCATTAGAAATGGATAAACATGACTCAGTATAGCAGTTACTCTTTGAACTGAATTTCAGACTTAGGAATTTTTGCCAAGTGTTGGTCCTGCGTACTTAGCAAGTACGCATGAAGTGCTTCTTGCGTACTTGTTAAGTGCGCAGGAAACATACTTGGTTTCAAATTCCAGAATTTGAAATTCAATTGAAGTTAAAAAAAATTGGTGTGTATTGGGTCACCACTAGGTCGGAATCAATGATTCTAACCTATGGGACCAATACTTACACCAGATACCTACTAAACTTGACCGAATTTGTTCTGACAGTCGAACGAAGCAACCGTCGGTTCAAATTCTAGCACAAAGTCAAAATCACAGACTCGAATGGATGATTAAAGGTAGATTAGTGATCGATTATTGATTATTAACAAGTTTTAATTATTAGGTATTACCCAAACAAGCCAAAAATTGTCTAAAAGATCTCGAACAATAACCTAGGATAATCGGTCCAAAATCAAGAGTTTTTGTGGATGGATTAAGCCCAAAATCTCACCAAATCGATGTAATGAAGTGATGAAACTAGCAATGGTACGAAAAGTCGGATTGGAACACTTGGATTTTCGAGTGAAAGTCGGAGGGAATATTAACCGATTTGAAAGTGATAAGTTTCTGAAAATTTTCTAAGTCTGACTTATATACCCCACGCAAAAAGGTCTTGCGTACTTAGCAAGTGCGCACGGTTTAACTCGTGCGTACTTACAAGTGCGCAAGCTTTAACTCTTGCGTACTTACAAGTGCGCAAGACCTAACTCTTGCGTACTTATTGCGTACTTATTAAGTACGCAGGGCTTACTTCCTGCGCACTTACAAGTACGCACAAACCCTTAAGTGCGCAAACTTTCAACTCAAAATTATGAAGTTTTTCAAGTCAAATAACGAACAAGTTAAAAAATATTCAATCAAGAGGATTCAAATACCGTTCAGGAAGGTTAAACACAAATATTTTTGGCTTTTCTGAATAAAATTGAACTATGCATAAACTTAAAATATTTTTGATCTTTTCTAATAGAAATATACAAGTATTCACACAAACTATTTTTGATCAAAGACACGAGCAGAGGATCATATCAGGCTATCTTATAGCAAAAACGATACAATATAAACATCAAAGAATATGGGATCATGTCATGGATTACTATTTATTCATACGATACAATTCAAGTTGACAATATTATAAGATTTGAAACTATAAGCATCTTTGTATCACGTTCTTGTGTATTAAGGTATTAATTATAAGATATACAACGTGTACCCCACTGATATGCTACAATAATGTAAACTGCATTATCTCAAGGCATCTAAGATTTTCCCAATGATTTTCTAAATTTTTAGAATGAAGTTACATCTATTAGCACAGGAAAAATCAAGCAGAATCCATAAGGATTATCAGGAATCATAAGATTCAAAATCGAGTGATTCATTTGTCTTGGTTTCATTTGATTTTCTTCATTGAATATCGGTATGATGATTCAGGATAATATATATGGTGTTTGAGTTTTAAGGTAAGGGGATCCAACTTTTATCTGGATTTGATTTCAATGAATCAGGAGTGATTCAAGGGTGAATACACGCTCAACGGTTAATGTAGAGACATGTCTTGATTCAATCTCTCCTTGCATACTTGTGAGTATGGGTAGTGAGATGAACCGCATTAATTGTGCTAACGACATAACCCGAAACTGACCTCAAAAGAAAATTATTGCCAAAATCTAACATCATTTATCTGATAATGATCTTTTCTATTCTTTTACGCACACACACTTGCAAACATGGGTTCAAATCACGGTTGTAATTTAGATTTAGTTTCCACACTACTAGTGATTCAAAGACGCATATAGCCTACTGACAATTCAAATTACTTGTAAATAAGCAGATTAAAAACACAATAATTTAAACAATTAAGTAAGCATGACGCAATCATTTCCCATATGAGCAGTCTATGACGTGTAGATCATTTCTGATGTACTATCATTTCCTCTTTTCTCAAGTTCACTTTGAAATTTTCTCCATTTTCTATTTTGTTTTTTTTGTTTTTGTAAAATATTTTGAAACTTAAAAGAACTATACAAAAAATTTAAAAGAAATAAAGTTTAACTTCCATGAATTGAATTGATTTAAGAAAATTTAATTTTCACTCAGGATTGAACATTCCTATCAAGTTGACAAGATGCTTAAAACGGGATCGATCAAATGCCTATCAGGTGTGAACTTTTACAAGTTCAATTAAATATTTTTCAGCTCAATCACGGATGAAATGATGGCGAATCTCTATATGTTTAGTTTTGGAATGTTTCACCGGGTTATTTGTGATAGACATGGTGGCATTGTTATCAATGAATAGAGGAGTTCCAGTGAGGTTCAAGCCGTAGTCTCTCAATTGCTGCTGAATTCACAATATCTGAGAACAACCGCTCGCCGCAGCAATGTATTCTGCTTCACAAGTTGAGACAGAAACCGTTGACTGCTTCTTGCACGGCCAGGAGACCAGTATGTCTCCTAAGAATTGACATCCACCAAAAGTTGACTTTCTATCAAGGTTACAACCGCCATAATCTGAATCAGTGTAGGCTTTGAAGTCGAATGACTGCTGCTTAGAGTACCAAAGACCTAATCGGGGTTTCCCTTTCAGATATCTGAAAATCCTCTTCACGGCTATTATATGTGACTCCTTCGGTTGAGACTGAAACCTTGAGCACAAGCACACAGCAAACATTATATTGGGTCTTGAAGCTGTGAGATACATAAGTGATCCGATCTTCCCATGGTACAATCTGCTATCTACATCCTTTCCATCTTTTTCAGGATGCATACCATGATTGACTGGGATAGGTGTGCCATAAGTACTGCTATCATTCATCTTGTATTTTGACAAGATGTCCTGCACATACTTTGTTTGATGTAGATAAATGCCATCCTCTCTTTGACTGACTTGCAGACCCAGGAAGAATGACAATTCACCCATGTTACTCATTTCAAACTTGGACTTCATCACCTTTTCGAATTCCCTACACATCCCTTCATTGGTAGATCCAAAAATAATGTCGTCGACGTATACTTGTACAAGAAGAATGTCACCTCCTGCTTTCCTAATGAAGAGAGTCGAGTAAATATGTCCACGGTCGAAACCATTAGACAGTAAATGCTTAGATAATGTCTCATACCATGCCCGCGGTGCTTGATGAAGACCATAAAGTGCTTTGTCAAGCTTATACACTTTATTGATATTATACGGATCTTCAAAACCGGGAGGTTGAGTGACATAGACCTCTTCATGAACTTTACCATAAAGGAAAACACTCTTCACATCAAGTTGATAGACCTTGAAGCCGACATATGTGGCATAAGCCAAGAACAGTCGAATGGCCGCAATTCTAGCAACTGGGGCATATACTTCCGTGTAATCCAAGCCCTCTTGTTGGTAAAATCCCTGAACAACCAACCTTGCTTTATTCTTCACAACAACATGACGATCATCCGTCTTGCATTTGAACACCCATCTGGTTCCAATTGGCTGAAAGCCTTTTGGCAAGTCAACCAAATCCCACACGTGCAACTTTTGGAATTGAGACAATTCATCTTGCATCGCCTCAATCCAGCAGTTGTCAGTGAGAGCCTCCTTCACATTCTTCGGCTCTAACTGGGACACGAATGCAGCATGCAGACATGTTTCCATGACACAAGTGTCAAGTATCTTTGTGTAAAGACTGGTGTTCTCAGTGATGGTTCGATGAGGAGTCTGAACACTGGCATAAGGATCACCAATAATGTTGTCGATTGGATGACTCCTATGCACTCTCATCTCCGATACAATCGGTTCCTGAATTTCTAGATCTAGATTCGTGCTTAACTCCCCCATTTCCTGTGTTCCAGAGGAAGAAGATCAATGTTAATTGGATCAGCTGGAGCGTCATTTCCTACAGTTGTGTTAGGATTAGCTGGAGCGTCATCTCCAACGACAAGAACATCTTCACTGTTATCACTGTCATGAGTTCCAGATGCAGATGCAGCATTTCAATCAGTAGTTATAATTGGTATAGTAGCACGAGTAGAGAAGCTGGAGTCATTGTCGCCACCCAATAATTCATAAACATTTGCGGCGTCAACTGCAGATATATCAGGAAGATTGAATGACTTGAATAGCGCATCATAATCAAAACCCCAAGCTGGACCTATTGGTTCGGGTGGAATGCTGTGTTTACTGCAATCCACTTCAAACCATTCCTCGACAGTACGAGTTCCTATGTTGTACACTCTCTTGCAAGGCGAGTTGGCAACGTATCCTAAGAAGATACCTTCCACCGCTTTTGCATGAAACTTAGACTGGCGGTCTTTGTACTGTAGCAACAAGGAACAAGGACTACCAAAAGGAACTAGGTAATCAAGATTGGGAAGTCGATTGTTGATCAACTCATAGCAAGTCTTGTTGTGCCTTCTCACAACCAGAACTCTGTTTAAGACGTGAAAAGCTGTATTAACGGCTTCTGCCCAGAAAGTGACAGGAAGCTTTTCATCCGACAGCATAGTATTTGCAGTCTCAATCAGTGTTCTGTTCTTCCGTTCAGCAACTCCATTCTGCTGAGGTGTGTACGGCGCGCTGAATTCGTTACGGATCCCTTTCTTGAGACAGAAAAGCTCCATCAAATTATTCTTGAACTCAGTTCCGTTGTCGCTCCTTATCCTTCTAACTTTCAGCTTGCAAAGAGATTCCAAGTTCAGGATCAAGTATTGAAGAATATCAGCAGTCTCGTATTTAGTACCTAAAAAGTGCACCGAAGAAAATCGTGAGAAATCATCAGTTACAACCAGACAGGACGACTTACCTCCAATACTCCTGATACTTATGGGGCCAAACAGATCCATGTGTAATAGCTCCAAAGGGGTATCAATAGAGTTTTGGAGCTTGGGCTTGTGTGACTTCTGTTGCTGTTTGCCCTTTTTACAAGGCATACAGTCATCTGCAATGGTAAATCTCAGCTTAGGAACCCCGGTTACCAAACCGTTTCGGACAAGATGGTTCATTTTACGATACAAAATATGTCCGAGTTTCCTATGCCACAAGATGGAGTCAAGCTCTGTCGCTTTTGTAAGCAAGCAAGTAGCAACTGATGAGGTGGTTGTTGCCACGCTCATATCGATCTGATAGGTGTCGTTTGTTCTTGGCGCTCTCATCAGGATCCAATCTTCGGGAACTTCAAAACCAGGTTTGATAATCAGGCATTCTGACTTTTCAAACATCACCGAGTACTCCTTATCACACATTTAGGAGACACTCAACAGGTTATGCTTCAGCTGCTCGCAAAAGTTGACATTGTCAAAGCTGACACAACCGTTCGAAACCACGCCTTGACACGTGATGCTGCAGCCTTTTTCTCCGACAAAAGCTACATAGCCGCCTCTGAATGGTTTAACGTCTTGAAGCAGGGCCATGTTTCCTGTCATGTGCCGGGAGCATCCACTATCTACATACCAGCAGTTAGAGATAGTACCCTTCGGACGTCCCTGCACGAGTAACAAAAGAATTAGTTGGATTTGGTGACCCAAGCCATTGTGGTCTTGGGTCGTCCATCCTTTTCAAAATAAACTACTTCCTTTAACTCACAGTCGTGATGACTGTTCAAAACGGATGAATCTTTTAAAGAATTAGAACTAGGAGATTGAGACGTTTTGGATTTGGCAGTCCAGGATCTCTTGTGTTTCTTAACCGTAACAGGAGACATTGGTTCAACAACAGCAGGTGAACTTGTGGAAGCTTCACCTGATTGAACTGAAGTCAGCTGTTCTAGCTTTCTCAACCTCTTGTTTCTTCTTCTTCGTTGTGGCTTTGAGAGTCTCGCCACAGGTTTCTCACCAGTACGTGTACTACCAGAGGTAGATACACGAGGTACAGCAGGTTGCGTTACCTTTCTTGAAACAGGTGGTTTAGCTTCAGATTTGATCTTAGGCTTTACCATCGGTTTGACTGGTGGTTTCACCACATTTTGCTTTGGACATTTGGGAGGGGTCACTGATGGAGACTTAGGGATAACAGCTGGTTGTGAAACAACATGCCGTTTCCCTTGATTCTTTGAAGGACAGTTCACAAAAATGTGACCAACCAAGCCACAGTGAAAACAATTCCTATTGTCTACATAAGTTCTCCTGTAAGGCTCATTACATCTGGCCTTAGATAACTCAGCATTATGAGCAGGAGGAGTTGGTTTATGAACAGGAGTCTGAACCTTTCCAATTTGGTTTTTGGGAGTATAATATTTTTCCAATTTTTCTTTATACCCAAGCCCATAATGAGCTGAAAAAGCTTCTTTCTTTGCTTGGTTAAGACTTTTATAACCCCCATAAAGCATTACTTTTAGATTATCATTTGTTTCAATAATATCGGGTTCAGTTTAAATGCAATTATCATCATTAGTGATAACGTTTTTCTTTACTTTCTGTTCTGTCAACAACTCCTCAGATACTACTCCTTCAGGGCAAGAGTTAACCGACCCATCTTCAGAAGCAGTAACGAACTCCTCACTAGATGTGGAGTTAGCCTTACTTGAGGATTCATCCTTGTTAAGGGATTCATCCTTGTTAGAGGACTCATCTAGACAAGTGAGATCAATGTCTATTAAACTATTGACAAACTTTCCGCTTACTGGTGGAGGAATGGCATTAGTACCCAGCCCTAACCCATTCATTTGTCTCACTACAGATTCGTAGTGTTCCACCACAAAACGAGAATTTTTCAACTTCTCATTAGCACATTTTAACTACAAGATCTCATTTTGCAGTTTGTTGATTTCATTGTTCCGTTTTTCCAACCCCCTGTATGCAACATCTAAATGAAGTTGTTGATCGCTTATTTTTAAAGAATATTCACATTTTTCCTTTTTCAACGTTTCAATAGAATCTTTAAAACGTTTTTCATTTTCTTTATAGTTTAGAGCTGCCATACTTAGGGGTTTGATTTTGTCTTGGAGCCTAGAATTTTCAAGTTTTAGCCCTAGACATTTAGAACATGAAATAACATAAAAGGGGTTAGAATCTACCTCAGAAGATGAACTTGTTGCTTCTCCAATGGCCATGAGAGCAACAGCAGTAGTCGATTCCTCATTATCAGCTACAGGAGCTTCCAATTTTTCAGCTTCCTTCACCTCCTCTGTAGTAGCAGTGGTAGACTCTTCTAGGTCAGCCATAGAAGCATCCCTTTTCTCTGCTTCCATTATCTCCATGATCTCAACCATGAGACCAACCTGTGTCTATGCGATGATGGCATCCTCAAGATGAACACCCCAGTCAAGCTTTCGTCCTGTTGGGCTACCAGTGCATTGGACAATCCACCTTGGCTTTGACTGTGGTGGTTTGGGTTGTTGTAGCCATGGCTGTTTCCTTGGCTAGGTCTGGTAAGACCAGAGGCCGGTGCTCTATCTTTCTGACACTCACGAGCAAAGTGTCTAAAATTTAGACACTTATAGCATTTGGCATTAGATTTGTCAAACCCGACCTTGGCATTAGGATGCCCGCCAATAAACTTCCATCCTGTTCTGTTCAGGAAACGCTTGGCTCTCCTCAATAGCATGGCCATATTCCACTGAATATCCATGCCCTCAATGTCATCAGGATCCACTTGATTAAAATCTTCTTCAATCTTCTCGGGATCAGTAAGCTTGCCACCAATGAAATTCTTATACGCAAGCATACAAGATGAGAATAATGCTACATGATCTTCAGCTATTCTGGCTATAGCTGATTGGTTAGCTGAAGACGCAGCAGGAGGATTTCTTGAGGTATGTTGATGATGAGACCCCAACCCTGATCCAGATGCATATCATGCATGACCACCACAACCAGTTGAGTGGTCTTCTTCAGTAGGGTTTCCAGTGAAGAGGGCAATTCCAGAGCCCGATGACTTAGATGTAGAAGTCGTCCCATGATACATAGAAGGGTCTTGTATCTGGGGTCTTCTTGAGCTCTCCTTTCTTCTTAGGTTCATGTCATGAGCTTGAACCTTTCCTATTGCCACATCAACTGTCAACTCATAGAATTTAGGATTTTCCCTCATCAGGGTTGTGTACATCTCAAATTTGGGTGGTAAAGCATCCAAAAACTTTTCCACTATCTCTTCATCTGGATACCTGAGTCCAAAAGCCTTCAACTCAGTCTGTAAATGATAGAATCTAGAGATGAGGTCATCTAAAGATTCGTTCTCTAAAAATCTGAAGCACTCATACTGCTTCCTGAGAAGATCCCTCTTACTCTTCTTGATGTCACTATTTCCTTCGAATCTTTTCTGTAAAGCTTTCCAAAGAACCTTGGAATTGTCATAACCTCGGAAACTGTGGAACATTTCCCGAGTTAATGCCATAGTGATCGAACCAAGTGCCTTCTTTTCACGATCATAAGCTTTCTTTTCTTCGTCAGTAAGCTTAGAGATAGGTTTGGGCATGGCTTCATCAAGATAGATATGTGTGGGATGCTTATATCCCTCAAGGATTGGTATCCATAGCGATGAGTCAGTATAAGAAATGTAGTGCTCAAAACGTGCCTTCCAATTAGAATAATCGTTTACGTTTAGCAACTTTGGCGGTTTCTGTGGTGTACCGATCTCATTATCATAGTTTAACAGGTTTCCCAAATTCTGAAGATTCGACATAGTGAACACTTAGTTAAATTTCAGAAAAGTCAGACACAGTTGCGCATTTGATTTTGGCCTTGCGCACTTGAGAAATGGTCTTGCGTATTTAGATTTGCTCTTGCGTACTTGATAAGTACGCAGGAGTAAATGATAAGTACGCAGGCTATAACTTAAGTTCGCACAAGTTCAGTCTTGCGCACTTATAAGTACGCAGGAGATAAGTCTTGCGTATTTAGTAAGTATGCACAAAACTGTACTTTTTGCCAGTAATGGTAAGTACGCAGGATACCTTTTCAGCAACTTTCACCAAACTTTTCCGGTCACCTGAAACTCGCCGGAGATGGTAAAAATTGGTCTGATTATCAATGCAAATGAGCCAAAGGTTAGAAACTTGTTTCTAACCAACCTTTGATGCTCAAAACACTCAAACACACAACAAAAACTCGATAGAGACTCTCCAAACTCACTCACAACACTCGAAATCAGGAGCAATGCTCTGATACCACTTGTAGGTCCCTCGGGTGTGGCGGATCGTCACATGCAAGTGGGTCTAGTAGTCGGACCGGGTGCGGAATGCCCGTGACTAGGTGGAGAGTCAAACTAAACAAAGTAAACCGACAAGAGAAAACACTTTTAAACGTTCTTTGTATTATAAACACTTGAAGGTTACAGAGAAAAGCACTGAGATTACAATCTGCGTATTTGCGTTTATGCTTGCGTACTTAACTTCTGTCAACCTATCCTATTTATACAAGACCTGATGCATGTGCACTTATCAAGTGCGCAGGGAAAAATGCTCTTGCGTACTTAGCAAGTACGAAAAGTTACTCTTGCGTACTTGCTAAGTACGCAGGAGCTTTCTCCTGCGCACTTACAAGTGCGCAAAACACTTAGAGATTTTAGCAACATTCAGTATGTAAAGTAAATACAACTCGATAAACAAATACATAAAGACTCTTACATACAAAGACAATTACAAACAAGACAAAAACAACCTAAGACTAAGACTCTATCTATCCAGAGTGTTTGTCACAGGAAAGTGCTTCAACAGATTCATCCTCAATTGATCGAATTAACGCGTAATCAGCCCCCACGGCTGTTACGGTCAAATCGAAACCAAATCGTGTAATTTAGATGAAATCAATTCAATTCAATGACACACACACCTTCGCCTAGTCCCTTACAACCTTTTTGAACCGAAAATCGCATCTTATTTCATCTCTGGAATCATGTCGATCACGAAGAACAGTCGGTGCAAACCCGTAGCCGCCTGTATTCGTGCCCAAACTAAAACAAGTAAGATTTCTCTCATTCGATTCATTTTCGAATCCTTGTCAAACGCCCCAAACCAATTCGTGTTAACAAAACTAATCGCGACCGATTGGGACTAGGGTTCATGGCGGGTGGTATCGTATTTGAGTTTTCGTATGTTTTAATATCGTGTTTTAATCAATTATAATCCGTAATCAACCAGCGAAACCACCTGGTCCGGCCGGTAAGTCACTGCACCGCCAAACCAGGTGGCGTGGGTTCGAAACCCATAAACACCGAACCCTTTTTGCGTAACCCTTAAACCCAACTCGGTTCCACAGTAAACCCGTGTTAATACATTTAGGACCCGTTCTGTTACACGGGTGAGTCCCCTGGTCTAGTGGTGTTGCACGCTATCCATACAGAAACCACCCGGGTTCGAACCGAGTGGTCTACATCTTTTTTAAAATCAGTTTCAAAACTCCAAAAATTTTATAAAAAATATTTTTATAAACCTTGAAATATTTATAACAGAATAAAACCAGATTTATCAATTTTCAATATAAATTCAGTTTTATTACGAATTTAGTTGTTAAACTTGTATATTAAATTTTTAAAACAAAAATCTAAATATTTAAATTAAATTCAAAATACAAACAATTGATTTTATAAAATTTATAAAATATTAACTTTATTTAAAACAATCAAAATACTTATTTCTAAAGGATAAGTAAGTAAATAAAATTATTTATTAAAACTTACAAAGTTAAATGTATATTTATCATTTAAACCCTACACATAAATATTATTTACACAACTTCATATTTACGCATCTTTGTAAATAAATAAATAGAGAAAAAAATTATTTATTTAATTTATATTTAATATAATATGCCCGCTATTTTTATAACTAAATGGATAAGTTACATATCTTTATAAATAAATAAATAAAGTAACAATTATTTATTTAATTTATATTTAAACAAAAATTGCTTATTTAGGCTATACTTAAATAAACCGAATAACTACATTATTTTGTAACTAGAATAAATAAATAATAATTATTTAATTTAATTATTCAAATCCAAATCGTAATTTAAAATATTTTAAAAACTATTCATGGCAAATTGTTTTCATTTTATTCAACACCTACACAATCCTATTTCATAAATCGACACGAACTCATTATACAATTCCCTATACTCACATCCATTTAAACCCTAGACTTTGATTTAGACATCCTATTAATTCATGTTCACACGCAATACACTTTAGGTTAACGTTGTGCGTTACAAGGATCACGTTGCTACCTAGTCTCTCGTGTTAGCTACACCTTTGAATCAAGTGAGTATTACATAGCCCCTTTTACTCTTTTACACTTTTTGGGGTGAAATATGAACTCTATACACACAATTGCTTACATTTACACAAACTACACAAACACAAATCTTCTCTACATTCATGTATACAAAATTTGAGCTTTATGTTTGAGTGCTAGGTGTGTTAACTGTTTGTGTGCAATTTATGTGCAGTCATTAACTATTCAAGCCGACGGTTAACTGTGATACATCTATTGAGTCTGACAAACCCACCCAGATTGGGGTGATTGTTACCGACAACATAATTTGCATGCTAGTTACAAAGGTTTGATTGTACTTTAGTTACAAAATAGTTGCTCCCCATAAATGCCTTATTTTATCATGTTATGTAAGGATTTAATTATTTACATCTATACACTATTTATGATTAAGCCTGTGTGCGCTCACCAACTTTTTAGTTGACCTTACTTTATTCAACTTTCAGGTGCTAATGTGTGATTTTGATCAAGAGTTGCTACACATAAGTTTTGGACCTAGATAATTTTAATAAAGGATCATGTATTTCATTTTATGTACTTGGTGATTTTGTTTTGTCTTGAATATTTGCAATGAATTTGAATGATTAATATATTTCAATTTAGTCAACCTCGTGCTCATGAACAGTCTACATGCCCCGCCCCGACGTTTTCGCCGTCGATTTGGGTGTGACAATGTGCATGTTTGTTTAAGGTGCATGTCCCCATCTACAATCCGCTAGATTGGACTCTCGTAGTGTGTGTCAACTCAAGTGAATACTCGGATCAAACGATTCCAGACTACTCATCCTGATATGACTCGTAGTTGATCAATTTAAAGTTGATGACTAAGCCTTTCGATGACTTGTCATCTCTAACAACACTCTATACTCGGTAATAAAAATTGAGGGACATTTGACACAGGTCAGGGGGAACTAGGGTGAGCATACAAAGCAAATTATCATTACGGGTGCACACGTAATAGTAATTTGAGGTGCATGCAAGTCCTGGTAGAACCTAGTGTGTTGATAAATTGTCCTAATATATGGTTTACAGACATAAGTTTCCACTGTCAGTAGAAATTCTCGTAACCCGCTCAGCGACCAATTAGCGTCGTTAAACCTGTTCAACAGTTGATAGACGCGGCTATCAGGTTAAAAGTGTTTATGGACACACTGAGCTATCATCAATGGGATCCATCATGTTATTTTCACTCATAGAAGAGTGTTAGTGAACATAAGACCCTCATCCAAACTTGATCAAGGAAACCACCTCGATTGAACCTCTAACAGAACCTCATGGCAAACCCATCAACTCCAACTATGCAAGCGGAATTTGAGGAATTCTTTCTAAACTAACACGTTATTCTTTACACTCCAACAATAATTTCCATTTAACCCTATTACCTTATCCTATGACTAATCCTTAGTCTAATTTGATTTATACCCCAGCATATCCTGTTATTTCAATGACATTAGAAAACGGGGATTTAATCTAACCAACCATCAGTTGAACACGATGACTTAAACAATTATCCTATCTTGCCGGAATCGTTATCTTATAAGAATTTTTTTCCTACGTGTGAAACCCTTCCTTTAGCCTTTGCGTTGACCGATGCTTACCTTATAAGCGCGGTTCTCACTAGAAGTCTCAGCGTGACCTCATAAATTTCCTACTGGTGCGGTTGTACTCCAACTCTATTAGAAACTAAAGACACTATAGAGATAATAGACGGACAGATAATCAAAGCAACTCACAATCTTAACAGATACAAACTAGGATTAGCTGGTCATAAGCTTGACGTTGACCTCATGCCAGTCACACTTGGTGTCACACCCCCAAATTCCACTAACGGAGTTTTACCATTTTGGAAGGTTACATACTAGGATCTCAGACATCAGTTACTTCAAACGACACTATATGGGACTTGAAATGTAATAACATAAAAGATCAAGGTTCAGAGTGTATATGCGGAAGCATTAAAAGAAAGTAAATGTGCAAAACAACGCGCCCAAATTCAAATACAAACGAAACATAAAGATTATTCAATAGATAATTATTTAAGTTGAAGTCCAAGACACATGAATGACTTAACGTGATCCTGAGTGCCAACCTGAGAAAACATGTAAGAAAACGAGTCAACACTAGGTTGGTGAGTTCATAGGTTTCAATCATTTCATTTAAAGCATTTGTAGATTATGTACATTCAATATATATATCAATAGGTTGCATGCCTATATTCATGTTTTGCTAAAGCGCTTGCAACCGAAACTAACAGGCCGTGAAACTCACCTGCGTTGCGTAGTAGGTAGTATCACACAAGTAAGAGATTTGGTACACAAGTGTCAGCCTGCACGGCTTACGAATGCCCTAGAGATACAAATATAATAGTTAGGGACACATTAGGATTTGTGACGACGACACGGAAGATTGAACGTCTTAACGTATTCTAAGGATTAAAGAGTAGACAAATGTGTCTACGGAAATATATATATATATATATTTCTTAAAATACTAATTAAGGATCAAAGTGTTACGATTCGAACGTTAATAACGAATAATATTAAATAAATAAATAAATTCGTACGTTAAAGTCGTTTACAAAAGTTAGGAAAATAATATAATTTAATATATTATTTTTAGGCTCGTCGGATTAACTAAATAATCATTTCCGTGGAGAAATAATAAATATAATATTTTAATCGATATAATAAACGCGAGTAACAATATAACAATTATATTATTAAATAGTTTAAAACGTCACATGAGATATAAAACGATACGAAATAATATAAATATAAATTATTTAATAACATTAGTCACGGGTTGAAAATAATATAAACATATTATTTTATACGAAGTTACAGTTTGAAATTAATATAAACATATTATTTTTATTTGATAATAACATAAATATTTTATTTATAAAAGTGGACATAATATAAAAATAGGTTAATAATTCACACCCGAGCCTACGGGTTGTTTCCCGGGCTAAAACACATTTATATAATAATATAATATTTTAGGGTTTGATTTTTATATTAAAATAATACTAGAAAAAATGTTCAAAAATAAAACAGAGTGGAGAGACTCGAACCCGGGTCTCTCCCACACAAGCACACACAATTAACCAGTCCCGCCCGCTAGGGTCATCGCATTAGGATCCGGATTCAAATGGTTTTATCAATCAGTTCAATAGGTCCCCTCCCCCTACACACCATCGATCGATCCTAGCCCCAAACACAAAAATCTGATAACGATCGATCCGATTGACATAGGGGTTTTGTTACTTACAAAATTCCGAACCTGGGATGAGTTTTAATTTGAAAAACATCAAGCCTATATCGTTTTAATTAGAGATTGAAAGGCCGAAACCCTAGATTTGAAACACAAAATCGAATTGATTAATTTGTATGTTATGAGTGACTGGAATCATAGGGCTATCAATGATTATATGATTACGAGTCTAATCCAGTAGTTTAATTTCATTTAAATCAAATGTAGGTAGAGATTTGATTAAACAAAAATCGTATGAACCGTAGGTTCTGGATCTTGAAGAACTTGGTGTTAAAGAATCAAATTAACATGGGGTTTTTACTAATTACATGTTTGTGAATCTATCCATATAGTTTAATTTCATTTTGAATGTGTTTAACACCAAAAACCCTAAATTCGATTATGAAGGAACCCTAGTTTCCGAAACACGAACCATTCGATAATACGAGATTAAATTATCATAGGGTTATCAATATATAAGGTATTGCGAAACTAATGGTGACGGTTAATTGAATTTATACAGAGTTTGATGTAGAGTTCGATCAAACCGGTTTCACATGAACCCTAGGATCTGGTTCATGTGAAATTCGATATTGTAAGCCTTAATCGTCATAGGGATTTTATTCTAAATATGGAAACGAAACTCTAGGTGTTATTTGTTACCTCAATTGGATTCGAATTGACAAAGATCGACTAGGTGGGTTTTCAACTTCGAGGGGTTAGTTCTCCGGCGACCTTGACTGCTTCTTCGGCGCAATTGGTGTAGGCAAAAGCTTCTGGGGGATTCGAACAAGGTTTGTAGTGTGTTTGTTTTCGAGAATGATAGGACAAATGATCGAATTGATCGATTTTTGTTATAGGTTCGACGGTTATAACTCGCATGGCCATAATGAGGTTTAATTCAAATCAATGCCGGGTTTATTGAGTTAATAATGGCCGTAAATGATCATGGTCGTTCAGTTTCAGTTACAACGCCAACGGAATTCGATTTAGGCATGCGAATTGAACTCAAGAACAGCTAGGTTGACTTTCAAAAGTCAATAGAATCATAAATGGTCTAATTACAGATCTAGTCCCTGAGATTTTCATGTAATTGAGTTTAGGATTTAGCAGAACAAGTCCTTGTGGTTTGGGTTGGGTTAAGACTTGTTTGTTTGACTATCCAAAAGTCAACAGGATTTAAATCATGGATTTTGACTTTACAAAGTCAAACAGAATTAGGTTTAGACTAATTACATATTTAGTCCTTGTAATTAGAGTTTGAAGGAATGCAGAAACAGTCCCTGTAGTTTGAGATAAGTTAGTTAGGTTAACTTTAACTCGATTTAAATAACGAAGTTAAACTGAAAAGTCCGGATTGTCACATCATCCACTAGTTGAAAGAATTTTCGTCCCGAAAGTTAAAATAATAAAAAAAATTCAGAGGTGTCACATCATCCCCTAGTTGAAATAATTTTCGTCCCGAAAATTAGGATAGTACTTTAAGAGTTTGAAGTGGATTGCTTGAACAGATGCGGATACTTACGTATCATCTGATCCTCGTGCTCCCACGTGAATTCCGGTCCGCGTTTCGAGTTCCAACGAACTCGACAATAGGGATTTTACTGTGTTTTAACGTTTTGATTTCCCTATCCATGATTTCTATCAGTTCTTCAACGAAACGTAGTTGTTCATCGATTTGTAGTTCCTTAAGAGGAACCGCGAGTGTTTCGTCTGCTAGACATTTCTTCAAGTTCGAGACATGAAAGACATTGTGTACACCACTAAGTCCTTCAGGTAGGTCCAGCTGATACACTACTGGGCCAATTCTCTTCACTATCTTGAACGTTCCAACATAACGAGAATTCAGTTTGCCTCGTTTCCCGAAGCGAATTACACCCTTCCAAGGTGAGACTTTGAAAAGAAACATGTCGCCTATTTGAAACTCTAACGGTTTACGACGCTTATCGGTGTAGCTCTTTCGACAATCATGAGATGCCGCCATACGGTTTCGGATTTGAACGATCTTTTAAGAGGTTTCGAATATAAGTTCGGGACCTGTAAGTTGGCTATCCCCAACTCCAGTCCAACAGATAGGAGATCGGCATTTCCGTCCGTACAATGCCTCGAATAGTGCTGCCTTGAAGCTAGTGTGATAACTGTTGTTGTAGGAGAACTCCACTAGAGGTAAGTGAGACTCCTAAGTATTACCGAAATCGACCACACAAGCTCGTAGCATGTCCTCTAAGGTTTGGTTCTTAGATACCCAGTCCATTCCGACAATTACGTCGAAACTACCGAGTGTGACCGTCATAAGATCAATGTCAAATTTATGACTAAGCAGTTCAAGTTTACAACCCTTAAGAACATGGGTTGCTTCTATTATTTGTCTATCGGCTATTTCTATGGTGTATTTGTCCTCTAACAGGGTTGGGGTTTTTCTTAGTAGGTTACTAAGTTTATTAGTCATAAAACTCCTATAAGCACTAGTGTCAAATAGTACAGAAGTAAAATAGTTGTTTAAAAGGAACATACCGGTAACCACGTTGTGGTCAATACGAGCTTTTCCGGATCCTAGCACAAAGGCTCGCCCCTTTGCACCATTTCCTCATTATTGTCCTGTTTGTTATTATTGCTTTGGTGGTTGTTGTTGTTGTCGTTTCCACCCTTCTTTAATTGTGGAAAATCCTTTCGGAAGTGTCCCTCTTTTCCACATTTAAAACAACCCTTGGTAAGACCGGGTTGTTGGAAGGGCTGCTTAGCTTGTAATTCCCCTCTGCAGTCTTTGGCAGCATGGACCATCTTGCCACACCGTTGGCAACGGTTTTTGTCACAAGAACCGAGGTGGTGGTAATTACATTTGTTACACCTGGGGTGTCTCCCTGTATAACCACTCTAATGCTGACCCGAAGAGGTCGACTGGTTGAAGTTCTTCGTAGGTTCAAACCTACGCTGATGTTGTTGCTGCGGCTGATTCGGCTGAAATCCCATGTTGTTATTGCTACTGTCAAACTTCCTCTTGTTGTTGTAAGTAGACTTGGATGTTGACTTCCTGGGAGGTAGTGTCCCTTGGGTAACAGCTTGGTCCGTCAGTTTGTGAGCAAGACGGATGGTTTGTTGGATGGTAGTGGGGTTGGATGAAGTAACCATGCTCTGGATTTGTGGTACTAATCCACCGATGAACATTTCTATCCGCTTGTAGGGTGGTGTAACCATGTGAGGACACATCCCCGCTAGCTCGTGCGAGCGAGTAGTGTAGAGTTCTATTTCAGAACCCTCCCTTTTCAGATTCCTAAATTCTCCCTCGAGTTTCTGAATTTCATCCCTGGGACAGTACTCTTCCTTCATCAGAATCTTGATGTCTTCCCATGGTGATGCATTTGCCATGTCCAGACCTAGCATCTGGACCTGTGCATTCCACACACACCATCGATCGATCCCATCCCCAAACACAAAAATCTGATAACGACCGATCTGATTGACATAGGGGTTTTGTTACTTACAGAATTTCGAACATGGGATGAGTTTTAATTTGAAAAACATCAAGCCTATATCGTTTTAATTAAAGATTGAAAGGCCGAAATCCTAGATTTGAAACACAAAATCGAATTGATCAATTTGTATATTATGAGTGACTGGAATCATAGGGCTATCAATGATTATATGATTGCGAGTCTAATCCAGTAGTTTAATTTCATTTAATTCGAATGTAGGTAGAGATTTGATTAAACAGAAATCGTATGAACCCTAGGTTCTGGATCTTGAAGAACTTGGTGTTAAGGAATCAAATTAACATGAGGTTTTTACTGAGTACATGTTTGCGAATCTATCCATATAGTTTAATTTGATTTTGAATGTGTTTAAGATCAAAAACCCTAAATCCGATTATGAAGGAACCCTAGTTTTCGGATCATGAACCATTCGATGATACGAGATTAAATTATCATAGGGTTATCAATATACAGGTATCGCGAAACTAATGGCGTCGGTTAATTGAATTTAAACAGAGTTTGATGTAGAGTTCGATCAAACCGGTTTCACATGAACCCTAGGATCTGGTTCATGTGAAATTCGATATTGTAAGCCACAATCGTCATAGGGCTTTTATTCTAAAGATGGAAACGAAACTCTAGGTGTGATTTGTTACCTCAATTGGATTCGAATTGACAGAGATCGACTAGGTGGGTTTCCGACTTCGAGGGGTTAGTTCTCCGGCGACCTTGACTGCTTCTTCGGCGCAATTGGTGTAGGCAAAAGCTTCTGGGGGATTCGAACAAGGTTTGTAGTGCGTTTGTTTTCGAGAATGATTGAAAAAATTATCGAATTGATCGATTTTTGTTATAGGTTCGACGGTTATAACTCGCATGGCCATAATGAGGTTTAATTCAAATCAATGCCGGGTTTATTGAGTTAATAATGGCTGTAAATGATCATGATCGTTCAGTCTCAGTTACAACTTCAACGGAATTCGATTTAGGCATACGAATTGAACTCAAGAACAGCTAGGTTGACTTTCAAAAATCAACAGAATAATAAATGGTCTAAATACAGATCTAGTCCCTGAGATTTTCATGTAATTGAGTTTAGGATTTATTAGAACAAGTCTTTGTGGTTTGGGTTGGGTTGGGTTTAGACTTGTTAGTTTGACTATCCAAAAGTCAACAAGATTTAAATCATGGATTTTGACTTTACAAAGTCAAACAGAATTAGGTTTAGACTAATTACATATTTAGTCCTTGTAATTAGAGTTTGAAGTAATGACAGAAACAGTCCCTATAGTTTGAGATAAGTTAGTTAGGTTAACTTTAACTGGATTTAAATAACGAAGTTAAACTGAAAAGTCCGGATTGTCACACTTGGTAGTTTCGACATAATTGTCGGTATGGATTGGTTGTCCAAAAATCAAGCTGAGATCATTTGTCGTGATAAAATTGTTCGCCTTCCTCTCCCTAATGTAGAAGTTCTTTCTGTCCAAGGCGAAAAAAATGGTGTTGTCGTAGGCATCATATCCTTCATGAAAGCACGAAAGTGTTTTCGTAAGGGTCATACTGCTATTCTAGCTCTTGTCGCCTAACAACCATCCGAAGAGAAGAAGATTGATGATATTCCGATCCTACGTGATTTTCCCGAAGACTTACCTAGTCTTCTGCCTCATCGTCAAGAAGAAAGATGAGACTTTTCGTATGTGCATCGATTAACGTGAGCTAAACAAAGTAACCATCCAGAATCGTTATCCACTACCCCACATTGATAATCTGTTTGATCAACCCTAGAGATCAAGCTTCTATTCCAAGATCGATCTTAGATCCGGTTACCATCAACTAAGAGTCCTAGATGAAGACATCTCTAATACTACATTCAGAACTAGGTACGGCCACTACGAGTTTATGGTCATGCCTTTCGGACTAACCAACGCACCCGAAGTGTTCATGGATATCATGAACCGTGTGTGTAAACCAAACCTTGATCAATTTGTCATCGTTTTCATTGACTATATCCTCATTTATTCTAAGAACAAGGAAGAGCATGAGGAACACCTACGTTTGATTCTGGAATTGCTGAAACAAGAGCATTTGTAGGCAAAATTTTCCAAGTGTAAATTTTGGATTCGTAAAGTTCAATTCTTAGGGCATGTAGTCAATGAGAGAGGAATCTGTCACACCCCAACCGACGGCGGAATACGTCGGGGCGGACATGTAGACTGTTCATACGCACATGATCAACTATAATTTCATATGTTCATTAAATCATGATTTCATTGCATAAGTTCAATCAACAACCAAAAATCTAATACATCAACATGTTCAAATTCTTTGTTCACTAAGCCCAAACCCTATATGTAGTATCTTGCATATGATCTCAAACACTAGTACCTGAAACATGATGAAAACATGGTCAACTAAAAATAGTTGGTGAGCATACGTAGGTTTTGACACCACAAGTAATATCAAGACTTTGTGTACAATTAATATGATGCATGGTTTAATAAGGTAATTATAGAGAATCACTATAGTTTAAGCTGGGGCGTACAATCAAACCTTGTGACTGATAGGCATAACACAACAGTTATCCTTAAATGTTAGGCACAACAAAATAGTTATCCTTAAGTGTTTTCGGCAACAATCACCCTAACCGGGTGGGTTGGTCAGACTCAATAGATCTATCATTGTATATCGTCGGCTTGTACATAGTTATTGATTGCACTTGCACTATGCAAAAAAAAGTATGTGAATGTTGTTTGCACAAATAGTGTTCAAGCATATGGCACAAATTGCACACATAATCATAATGTTTGAATTGTACTGATTGCAAATAGTTTGAATGTAATCATGTTTCACCCCAAAGATGTAAAAGTGAGAAAAGGGCTATGTAAACTCACCTGAGTTGTGTACGAGTAGCACTACACAAGGATGCAATGGAAAACACAATAGTTTGCCTCAGAACCGCTTACGTATGCCCTAGAATTATAAGCATAATAGTTGGGGATACAATGGGGTTTTGTGACGACGATACGAAAGATTTGAACGCCTTAAAGACATATTTAGGATTAACGAGTTGACAAACGTCATCGGGAACAAGGAATTTCTTCATATAATAATTGAGGTAGACGCGTTTTGAATCAAAAGTTTTCTAAGTACGAATAATAATAATAATTAAATATATTCATGCGTTTGTAGCATAAATAATGGTTTAGGAAAATAATATAAGTTATTATATTATTTTTAAGTTTAGAGAAATATCACGATAATTAATTACATGACAAAAATAATAAATCTATTATTTTTATTCGGAGCATAACAACATAGTTAATAATATAATTAATGTGGTGAAAATAATATATAAATATATTATTTTTAATCGGAGTCATGGGTTAAATAATAATATAAATGTATTATTTTTAAAGTGGGAAAATGTTATCAAAACGGGTTATAAAATCCAACCCGAGCCTGCGGGTGGTTTCCGGAGCTAAAACATATTAATATATAAATATAATAATATAGGGTATGATTTTATTAAGAAAATAATATTCAAAATACATTTTAAAAATAAAACACGGTGGGGAGACTCGAACCCGGGTCTCCTCCACACAAGCACACACACTTAACCATCATAGCCCGCTAGGGATTCGCAAACAAGACCCGTATCAATTGTTTTTATCATATAAGTCCCTGTGTTCCTCCTCCCATATAAACCCGAATCAAGAACCTCCCCGATTCCATCGATTTGGATATCGATCGAACAAAATGGATTAGGGTTTTTGTTTCTTATCTTCAAATGAATCTATGGGTGTATTAAATTGCAAAATTAATGGGTTTAGGATCGTTAAACTTCATATTGAAAGGCCGAAAACCCTAGATTAGAACCTACAATCAATTCTGATGAATTCGATAGTAAAAATGATTGAATTCATAGGGTTTTTACAGATTAGAACATTGCGAATCTGCTGATAGGGTTTAATTTGTTTGAGGTTATGTCTAAAATTAAAACCCCCAAAATGTTTTATGAACAAACCCTAGATCTGGATCATGAACAATTTGATGTTATAAGATCAAATTAGCATAGGATTTTTAATGAGTGGCCGATTGCGAAGCTATTCAATTGGTTTAATTGAATTGTAATCGTGTTTAGGTTAGGGTTCGACCAAACCGTATTCGGATGAACCCTAGAAATTGGGTTGTGTTTGATTCGATGTTATAAGCCCAAATTGGCATAGGGCTTTCAATCTTGAGACACAAATGAAGCTAAGGGTAGGTTTAGTTACCAGATTCGGTGTCGAATTGATGGTTCCCGACTAAAGCACAACTCCGACGATGACTCCTTATTCCCCGGTGACTCCTGCTCTGACTCCGGTCGAATTGGTGTGTGGGATTTCTTCTGAGAGATTCTTCTATCATGCGTAGATGCTCAATTGAGAGGCTAACAGACGAATTAATCGAATTCAGTTGATATGAGGCCATGGTGTCGACGGTTATGCCTTTATTACTCATAATTGGTGTTAATTCGAATTAATAGTCATGTTAACTGCCATAATGATGATAGTTATTGTCATAATCATGAACAACGGTCGCGAATTTGATGATCCAAGGATGTTACGGTTCCAATTTACCTCAACCAAGTCAATTTTGACTTTTGAAAGTCAACAAAATGTGTTTTTGATATTGGAAGGATTAGTCCCTGTGATTTCATATGTGTTTGAGTTTAAAGATTGACAAAATTAGTCCCTAGAGTTTGAATTGAGTTAATTAGGTTAAATTTTAACTTGATTTGGTTAACGGGTTTAACTCTAACTGACATGGTGTCACATCATCCTCTAGTTGAAAGAATTTTCATCCCGAAAATTAGAATAGTACCATATGTGTTTGACGTGAAGTGTTTGAACAGATGAGGATACTTGTGCATCATCTGGTCCTCACGCTCCTATGTGAATTTCGGTCCGCGTTTCGAGTTCTAACAAACCCTGACAATAGGGATTTTACTGTGTTTAAGCGTTTTGACTTCCCCATCCATGATTTTGACCGGTTCTTCAATGAAGCTTAATTATTCATCGATTTGTAGTTCCTCAAGAGGGACTGTGAGTGTCTCGTCTGATAGACATTTCTTCAAGTTTGAAACTTGAAAGACGTTGTGTACACCACTAAGTCCTTCAGGTAGGTCCAGTTGGTATGCTACTGGGCCAATTCTCTTCACTATCTTGAACGGTCCAACATAACGAGGGTTTAGTTTGCCTCATTTCCCAAGTAAACTCGGGGTCACGTTTAGAATCCCAACGAGCTTTGACTGTTGGTTTGGGGAGTACGATTGATAACAAGATTTAGGTCTAATACACAAAGTCAAGCATGAATGATGATAATGGATTTAGTTTGAAGAGAATTGAGGAGAAAACTGTCGAAAAATATTTTGGACTTCAAAGATGGAATGCATCATTTGAAATGAGAACGATGAGAATTTGATGATCAAAACTTGTTTAGGATGTAGTCTAACATGTTAAAGAAATTTCACTGGATAAGAGGTTTCACAAACATTGGTCAAGGTCAAAATAACATAAAACGTCACGTGACACGAACAACGCTACTTCTGACGATATGACAGGAACACTTATATATAGGAAGTACCAGCGGCGTATCCACCATGCCGTTATCATATCGCATCAGTTTCGTTATTATATATCACGATAGGTTTTATGTCATAACGCATGACAGAATTCACTATGTTTTCCATGCACTGACTTTTATAATTATGTGTGCACCCGTAATTACTCAATTCATCGCATGATCTGTATAGATCATCCCATTGTGTGTGGGTCAAGAGAGGACACAAAATTACTTAGTTCACATCTATTGTTTTCACTTATGAGTTGTTAATAAATAACTGTGCCCCTAGATAGTAAGGTCAATTAGAAAACTAAAGAGCAATAATGTGGCATAACTTAGAGTTCCATAGCTTCCTCGTGTTTGAACAAGAATACGTCAAACCCCGAGTAGCTTTAAAGTTTTACAACTTCCTCGTGTTTGAATATGAATACGTCAAACCCCGAGTAGCTTAAAAGTTTATAGTTTTCAACCTTATTGGATAAAGTGAATTATCATGCCTTGTGATCCATCAATTGCAACAATTGTACCCAATCTAGTTCCGTGTATAATGTAAACATCCAAGTTTCATGTTTAATCTAGTATCATGTACATTGTAAACAAATAAGTTTCACGTATAATGTGAATAACTTAGTATCATGTATATTGTAAACAATTAAGTTTCATGTATAATATGATCAATTTAGTATAATGTATATTGTAAACAACCAAGTCTCATGTATAATGTGATCAATCTAGTATCATGTATATTGCATTCAAACATGTATCATGTATCATGTGATCAATCTAGTATTATGTATATTGTATTTAACCAAGTATCATGTATCATGTGATCAATCTAGTATTTTGTATATTGTATTCAACCAAGTATCATGTATCATGAGATAAATCTAGTATTATGTATATTGTATTCAACCAAGTATCATGTGAACAATCTAGTATTATGTATCATGTGCTAAATCAAGTATTATGTATATTGCAAACAAACCGGTTTCATGTATCATTTGATAAATCCATTGTTATGTATCATGTGAATGCTCATATGTAAGTTACTGAATCTCATGAGTAACGTAAAGTATCAAATTTTGTGTGTGGTCATGTGTTGCGGACAAGCGTGTTGCTTGACGTTCATGTATAATGTGGGTAGTTGGGTTTTAAATTCTTAATATTTTTTAGGTTTATATGGATGGTTAACACCTACGCGAAATAATTCATCTCCTTGAAGTGTCTAGTATGTTCGTATATTTCCGAAGGTGCAAGATAATGAGAAGGTTTTGTAGGTGTTTAGAGTGATGTGCTTACGAATAATTGATTTGTGCTTTTTGTTTGTAAGTAGACGAGTAATTGTGACTTATTATTGTTTATAACTTAATAAAATAGTGAAAATAATAAGTTGAATAACTAGATAAACAGACGAATAAATAAAACCTTTCAATTTTAATTATCATAAAGAGAATGTTTCAAAGAAAAATAATGGCTAAATCATTTAATAATTGAGCCAAGATTTAATAATAATTAATTTAGCAAAGTAAAAGTCATAATTAATTATTAATTAAGATAATTTTTTTTAAATCAAGTTGTATCAAGTTTCCTTACAAGGTGAAATGTTTTATAGAAAATTTATATTCCAGATAATATTTATAAACTAAGGGTTTGATAAAGGTTTTGCTTTGTTTGAACAAAATAACGATGTTGTTTAAATTAAATAATAAAATTATTTATTTACAAAGAAGGCTTAGGTACGTGTACTAAATTGCAATGAATGAAAAGATGATGTTTGGGTGATCTTTGATGAAAATATGATGGATGTATTTTATACTCGTAATATTACATCAATGAATAATGGCATTTTAGTTGTAAGATAAAACTTATCATTGAATGATGAAATGTTGAATACTTATTCCAAACATAAAGAAGTGGTTCTCAAAGTGAAATTTTAAAGACAAGAAATAGAAAAATCCAGCTAACGCCTTAGGTAGCTTTCAACTAGGAAGCAGATGAGCACCAAGACGAACATCGCTATGGTTACTCGGATAGCAAACCCGGCCTCAGCTCTAGCTGCTTCTGTGCGTGCGTCAAATATCTCCAGGTCTCTTAACATCATGTCAATGTGGGTACCTAGATTTGAAATTAGGTCTTCCTTGTACCGTACTTGACCCAAAAGGCTGTCTATTCGCTGTCCTAGCAGGTCATGTCTTATCCCGTGCTCCATCCCTTGTCTCATGAATTTTGTAGTGCTCAAATACTGGCGGGTGGCATCAACTGGGACACCTATAACACTGGTGGCTGCCATGGTTTGCCTTGCTCTTGGGTTCGGGTGGTATGGGTCAGGTGATAAGTAGGGGTCTCTCAGAGGGGATGCCAGTTGGTTGTGTCGGTAAGGTGCCTAATAAGGATCTGTTGATGGGGGTGGTTCAGATGCTCGGAGCCTCAGGCCATTGCTTCTAAACCAATCCGCTCTCATGGCGAACATGGATCTAGCAGCTGGGGGTGTCGGTGTCTTATGGTCTGGTGATGGTGATCCGACGTCTTCTTCCTGTTTAGACTATATCTCAGGATAGTACACCGGGGAGGGAGGAGAGTAGGAGTCCATGTCTAGCAGAAAAGAAAGATATTGTAAGGTATAAAACATACTATATGTTAGGTACATAAGTTTTCATGAGTTCAGAGTTTTACTAGTCATAACACCGAGTTTTCACAATAGTACGTTAGAAGTAACATTTGACCTATAAGTAGTGTACCCACGAAGAGAATTCCCAGGAAAGAGGGGTGGGTCACAAGGGACACACTTAAGTACTAGTCTTTCCTTAGTCAGAATCTCTTATGGGTCTACACCCACTCTTCCAGCCATTATGTACAAATAACACTATTGTTTGGACTCATGGTCATGATGAGAATCATTTCAGACTAGGCCTTGAGGCCCAAAGGTTTAAGTCTTGTTCACAATTGATGATGGTGACATAATTCCTAGTGTGTAAGAATGAGGGTGTAGGAAGTCTTTGAATAGAATAAGTGTATGGTAAAGCTTAGAATGACATTTAATGGAGTCAAATAGATAGCATGTAATCAAACAGTGTGACAAATAAGGTATTACATGAATAGAAATTCCTTTGTAAACATGTAAGTTATCAAGTAATGTAGCACATAAAATAACATGTATTGTATCATGCATTGTAATACCTAAGATAATATGTAGGATAATCACATGAGGGGGTATCCTAAGGTTATGGACTAGGTCATTGGTTTCTAATAACCTAATTCCCTATAACCATGGCTCTGATACCAATCTGTCACACTCCAACCGACGACGGAATACGTCGGGGCGGACGTGTAGACTGTTCATATGCATGTGATCAACTATAATTTCATATGTTCATTAAATCATGATTTCATTACATAAGTTCAATCAACAACCAAAAATCCAATACATCAACATGTTCAAATTCTTTGTTCACTAAGTCCAAACCCTATATGTAGTATCTTGCATATGATCTCAAACACTAGTACCTGAAACATGATGAAAACAGGGTGAACTGAAAATAGTTGGTGAGCATACATAGGTTTTGACACCACAAGTAATATCAAGACTCTGTGTACAATTCATATGATGCATGGTTTAATAAGGTAATTATGGATAATAACTATAGTTTAAACTGGGGCGTACAATCAAACCTTGTGACTGATAGGCATAACACAACAGTTATCCTTAATGTTAGGCATAACACAACAGTTATCCTTAAGTGTTTTCGGCAACAATCACCCTAACCGGGTGGGTTGGTCAGACTCAATAGATCTATCATTGTATACCGTCGGCTTGTACAGAGTTAATGATTGCACTTGCACTATGCACAAAAGTATGTAAATGTTGTTTGCACAAATAGTGTTCAAGCATAAGGCACAAATTTCACACATGATCATAATGTTTGAATTGTAATGATTGCAAATAGTTTGAATTGTAATGATTTCAACTAGTTTGAATGTAATCATGTTTCACCCCAAAGATGTAAAAGTGAAAAAGGGGCTATGTAAACTCACCTGAGTTGTGTACGAGTAGCACTACAGAAGGATGAAATGGAAAACACAAGAGTTTGCCTGTGAAACGCCTACGTATGCCCTAGAATTATAAGCATAATAGTTAGGGATACAATGTGATGACGATACGGAAGATTTGAACGTCCTAAGACATATTTAGGATTAACGAGTTGACAAACGTGTCATCGAGAATAAGGAATTTCTTAATATAATAATTGTAGGTCCCTAATTCGATGCGTGACGGATCTCTAGACTCGCGGTATGACACGGTGATAACGTGCGGAATCCATGATCAACGTGCTCGTGTAACTCAATCAACAACAACGGTGTAAATAAACTCTTTGTATTTCCACCACAATATCAGTTTACAATAATTCTGTCTCTAATCAGTTCCTCCTGATATCGTCTCTTTGATTCTCTTCTTCTACACTGAAACTGTAACCTCTATATATAATCACCAGTTCACAATAGGCTAAGCGAACTTAACAAGTTCGCCTCATGTAGACTAAGCGAACTTAACAAGTTCGCCTCTGATAAACCAGGCGAACTTGTTAAGTTCGCCTCTCTATGAACTTACACAGAATTTTATCAACAGTTACAATACATGTCCTAACAGACTCCCCTTTAACTGTTGCTAACAATTCTATCAATTACAAGTCAAAGACTCTAAGACTAAGACATAATATCTTCAAGCTCGTTGTCACCAGAATATGCTCCAATAGACTCCCATTTGACAACAACTTTAGAAGATTGTCATCCATCTTCATATATCATCAAACACACTGTAGTCTTCATCTTGTTCATCTGCACTTTCTTTATTTCTAGAAGAAAACTTGGGAGAAGGACCCCTTATCAACTTCTGTCTGCAATATTCAGTTTTTGCAAAGGAGAACAACCAAGAATAACCAACAATTAAAATTTCAATGGAAGCTAGAAAAATAAAATCTTTTTGGTTTTTCAAACATAAAAAACACAAAATCGTTTTGGTTTTTCTCTATACAAACTGAAATGTAAAAAACAAAATCACATCTTTTTGGTCGAACATCGCGAGTAAGAAGATCATATTAGTATATATGAGATACAATCACACATCTTGGATATAAAATCCATATAATATCAAATGGTATCCTATGTCATTCTTTCAAGCCTTGACCAATCAAACCAATATCTTTCAAGATTATCACACTCTATCTTTTCAAGACTTTCATATTGCATGTTATGATATGCGATTAACATTCAAATAAAATAGGATCATGCTATGACACACAAATTCAAATTGTCAATATTATATGATTTGAAACTAAAGTATCTCATTCCCACTTTCTTGTGAGTAAAGGTACCATTTTAAGTATGAAATACAACGTGTACCCCACTAGTAAGCCAACAGAAAGTAAATGCACTATCTTCAAGACATGAGATTTTACTAAAGATTATCCGAATTTCCAGAATGAGGAGACATCACTTAGCACATGAATAGCAGAATCCAAATTGGATTGTATAGGAATCAATGAGATTCAGAATCGAATGATTCAATGTCTTGGCTTATATATGTGGAATCATAAGATTCAGGTACGTGGATCCAACTGTTATCTGGATTATGAATTCAATGGAATCAATAAAGATGATTTATCAATATGATCCAAGGGCTAGTATATGTTTGATAGATGTTATCAAGTACATATCTTGATTATACTTCAAATTGCATGCTTTTCGGGACATGGGCACTGAAGCAAATCGAATGAATAGTGCTAAGGACATAACCCGAAACTGATCTCATAGGAAAATCTTTATTAAAATCTAATATTCTTTATCTGATAGTGATCTTTTAACACACACACACAGGCATAAAATGGGTTTAAATCACAGTTGTAACATATGCAATTATGTTTTCACACTACTAATGGTTCAGTGACGCTTTTAGTCTCCTGACAATTCAAATTATATGCATACACAACACTATCATTTCCTATTTGTGTAGTCTCTGAAGTTTAGATCAAAACATATAATTCAGATATATTAACATAAAGCACTAACCAGTCAATCTAAGGTCATGTGTGAAAGAACATCTACTGATGTACTATCATCTCTTCTTTAACTTCAAGTAATGTCGATTTTAACTTTTTCAATTTGTTTGGCTTTTTCAAAATCTTTTTCAAAGAAAGTAAAACAAACGAAAATAAACCTTCCATGAAAACATTTTAGAAAAAACATTTTACTTGGTTACTCAAGATTAAGCAAGTCAATCAATTAAAAACTCAAACCGATGTAATTCTGTAATTGAATGCCTTTGCCTTTTGTCAACACAGTTCTGTACTCCCCCTGTCCTGTAGACTCCCCCTCAACTAGTCAAATGTTTGCATCAATGACTTTATGCTCACCATCGTCATCCTAAGTTCCAGGTTATCATTTGGACTTTGTAAAACTCTTTCCAAAACATTGTGTGTGACATATTCTCCCCCTTGAGCATGAAGTCGTTGAATCAAATAGATTCTCAGTTATCAACAACTCTTGACTCTTGCAGATGTCATTCCCTGTCATGTGCTAAGAAGAACCACTATCAACAAGCGAAATGGTATTAATAGTCCCTCTTGGTAAATCCTGCACATCTAACAAGAAACATTAATTTGAAATTAGGACCCAAGGCATGGTAGTCATGGGTCGTCCATCTGTATCAAAATAATAAACCTCACTCCATTCACAATCGAATCTCTCATCTATTTTCGGAGATTGTTTCGACGAGTCAAAAACAGAAACTTTAGATTTCCAAACATACTTCTGTTCATTAAGTTCTTTTTGCTTAAAATGTGAAGTGTTTGAACATTTTCTTTCATTTGAAAATTGATTAGATTGTGAAAACTCTTGTTGTTCTAAAAGTTTTCTCAATCTTCTATTTCTCCTCCGTCTTTGAGGTCTAGAAAGCCTAACCTCAGATTTTGAATTACACTTTGGTGTAACATGAGGTTTAACCACATTTGGGTTAACATAAGGCTTACCATGAGTTCTTACCTTTTCTGGAGTAACATGTCGGTTACCTATGGCGTTGTGAGGACAAGCAATCTGAATATGACCAACAAGACCACAAGAAAAGCAAGATATCGTCTCACGATATTCTCTCATATAAGGAATCTTCACACGATAAGATGCACTTGAAGAAGATTCTCCTACATGAACTTCTTTTGGAGTATGAGACTGAACAAACTTTTTCTCAACAAGTTTTGATTCAGGCTTCATCTTCTCAGGAACTACATGCTTCTTCCCTTTATTTTTGTAAGGACATGTCACCACAATGTGTCCCATCTCATTACAATGAAAGCATGTACGCCTGTCTTTATAATCTCTGACATATGGAACTCTCCTTGAATTAGAAGAACTTCCAAATGTATAATTTCTAGATGAATTAGAATCAACCTTTGAGTCTTCTTTCTTAATAGCTTTCGGTATCCCCTCTACCTTAGCTTCATCAAAATATTCATCATCACTCTCATCAGAATACACCATATCTTCACCTGTGACTAGATTCACTTTCAACACAGTCTTAGGATCTAAATCCTCATCTTTTATAATCTCAGGTGTAACAGAATAATTCCCGTTGAATGGTGGAGGAACATAGCCAATACCACTAGTTCCATTCCCCTATTTAGTATTATTATGATAATGTTCTAATAAAAATGATGAATTTCCAAAGCTTTCTAACTTTCTATGTAATATGATAACCTCTGCTTTAGATTCAGCTAGTTCCTTATCTTTCTCAACAAGATCATTATTTATTTTCTCAATTTCTGCAAAGGACATATCCAGGTGATACGCCTGCTCTTTGATCTTCAAAGTCAGAGAACTTATATCCCTCTTCAGTGATTCTATTCTCTAAATACACACATTCTTATTATCTTTTAATTTCTGATTTACCGTGTGCATGGATTTCATATCACAAATGAGGTTTACGTTGTCATCCATAACCCTCATCATTTTATACTTCACTGAAATACAGTTAGAACAAAACGTCTCAGAGTTAGAAACTACCTCAGGTTGTACTTCTGAAGAAGATGCACCAGGAGCCATGAATACGTCATCATCAACTTCACTCTTTTGATCAACAATGACAGGCTCTGCTACAGTTTCTAAGTCACTCAGATCATCTTCAACTGTCTGAAAGCTTTCTTCACTCATCACACCAGTCTCAGTAAATTGAGTACTTTCACGAGAACGAATACTCTCACTATCAGTTAAATCTGCAGAAGAATCACTTTGAGAATAACTCGGCTTCTCCAAAACTTCTTTGATCAAGAACACAAAACGTTGCTTCACCCTTTTTCTTCAATGCTTCCCATAGATCTCTTAAAGTTGGGCACTTCCCGAGACTATGAATGATTTCTTTAGGTAAAGACATCGTTAAAGTTTCACGCGTCTTCATCTCTCGATCAAAATTCTGTTTTTCTACTTTAGTAAGAGCTGTCACTGGTTTAGGAACATCATAATATCCAATATAGTCATAAGTAGAATGCACATATCCTTCAAATATGAATGTCCAAAAGTTTTCATCAGTTTCTAATACGAACTGTTCGAACTGGACTTTTCAGCTACAGTAATCTGATATGCACAAAAGCTTTGGTGGCATAATTTCAATCTCATTATCATCACATGAAATTGACATTTTGAAATTTTTACGAAAATATCCGGAAAAAAATTTCCCGCCAAAATACTCTTTTTAAAAAATTTCAAAAATTCAAAATTTCAAAAATGATTCAAAACGACCATATAAGCTTTGTAACATTTCTGATTTTTAGTATCCGTATTTTCAATTCAATATAATGCATTTCAAACTCAATTCTAGTGCACTGTTTTGTTCTATTCGTACCATCAATTAAATACTATACTTCAATGCAAATCCACAAATTTTACTCGGTTATATTCTATTAAAACACTACATAAGTATCTATTTATACAAATACGTCAAAGACTAAAGTTACAAGGTCTGATGTTGAATATAGCAAGAAACCCTAATAGGCACGGTCGCCCCTCGTTTTGGCACGGTCGCGCCAAGTGCCTTGGCACCGTCGCGCCTCGTTTGGGCACGGTCGCGCCTAGTACCAGTTGAAACGTAAATGCAGTTTTAAACGCGAGATCGTTGATTGTCGTAACCGATATACGTTTCACTTTCATGGACAAAGAAACGAATATTATCAATTGTAACCATTAACAACAGAAAACCGATTCAAGAAAATCAAAACCTCCTCATTTGAAAATCCTCTCCTTTGAACATCGTTCCTCCTATTCTGGAGTGAATTTCACCCAACCAAACGCTACACGATTCTCCCCCAGAAGCTACTGAACCAGTTGAATCAGCCGGAATCGTAGCAGAAGACGCCGGAGGCCAAGCTCACCGACGCCGGAACTCCTTTCTACCGTTCTCTATCAATTCGCTACTCTTCCAGGTAATTGAAACCTTTTCCTCACTCGTTTCAGTTCATGGATCAAAAGCCCCGTATTAATTTGGGCTTTCATCATGGAAATCATCTCGAACTCGAAGCCACATTTACATTCAAAATAGTTTAATCGAATCCGGTCCTAAAAACGTTTTAAATTCAATTAATCTAAACAAAAAGACTCGTAATAATCTATTGGGCGAAAGCCCTATGATTTCCAACCCTGTTATTATAAAAATTAGTCAAATCGTTCCTGATTTGGAACAGACGCGGTCGCGCTAATCATCTAGCGCGGTCGTGCCTCATGAGACACGGACGTGCCGGCTTCCAGCGCGGTCGTGCCTCCTCCTCAGACCCAGTCATGCCCTTTGGCTAATCTCAGTCGTGTCTTAGAATCATAGAATGGATCATTCCGCATGTGTATTGACTATCGCGAACTTAACAAGCTTACTATCAAAAACCGTTATCCCTTACCTAGAATTGATGACCTCTTTGATCAGCTCCAAGGTTCTACTTGCTTCTCGAAGATCGATCTTCGATCTGGTTATCACCAACTCCGTGTGCAAGAGGATGATATTCCAAAGACTGCCTTCCGAACAAGGTATGGACACTATGAGTTCATGGTCATGCCTTTTGGGCTAACCAATGCACCCGCAGTTTTCATGGACCTCATGAATCGTGTGTGCAAACCGTACCTTGATAAATATTTGATCGTCTTCATTGATGATATCTTAATCTATTCCAAGACTAAAGCCGACCATGAGCAACATCTTAGTTTGGTTTTGGATCTCTTGAGAAAGGAACAACTATATGCCAAATTCTCCAAATGTGAATTTTGGTTAAAGGAAGTTCAATTTCTTAGTCATATCGTCAACGACAAAGGTATTCATGTTGACCCTGCTAAGATTGAAATGGTTAAGAATTGGAATGCCCCGAAGACTCCCACTGAAGTTCGTTCATTTCTTGGTCTTGCGGGATATTACCGTCGTTTCATCTCAAACTTCTCTAAGATTGCTGTCCTCCTTACCGCTTTGACCCACAAGGGTAAGACTTATGAATGGGGACCAAAACAAGAAGAAGCTTTCCAAACCCTCAAGCAAAAGTTATGCAATGCCCCTATTTTGACTCTCCCTGATGGGAATGATGATCTAGTTGTCTACCGTGATGCTTCCAACCAAGGTCTCGGTTGTGTCCTCATGCAACGAGGCAAAGTAATCGCTTATGCATCAAGGCAACTTAAAATTCATGAGAAGAATTATACGATGCACGATCTCGAATTGGGTGCGGTCGTATTCGCATTGAAGATTTGGAGACATTATCTCTATGGCACAAAATGTGTGGTGTTCACCGACCACAAAAGCCTTCAACACATCTTCAATCAAAAGGAACTCAATATGAGGCAATGAACGTTGGGTTGAACTCTCTAACGACTACGACTGCGAGATTCGTTACCATCCCGGTAAAGCGAATGTTGTAGACGATGCTTTGAGTCGAAAGGACCATGTTATGCTTTATTGTGCCCGAATTCAAACCGATATTCAAATCCGCATCTTAGAAGCTCAACACGTCTCAGTCACCGAGGGTAACATGTACGAAGAAATGTCGTGTGGTGTTGAACTTCTGCTTGAATCAAACTCAATGGCTTACTCTATTACTTAAACCGTATTTGGGTTCCCAATCGCGATGATCTCCGTGCATTTCTCTTAAACGAGGCTCATAAGACTCGTTATTCCATTCATCCTGGTACGGATAAAATGTACCAAGATCTTCGCCAGCAATACTGGTGGCCCGGTATGAAGAAAGACATTGCCCTTTATGTTGCCAAATGTCTAACTTGCTCCAAAGTCAAAGCCGGACATCAACGTCCTTCTGGTTTGCTTAAACAACCGGAAATTCCCATGTGGAAATGGGATAACTTAGCTATGGATTTCATTACCAAACTCCCTCGCACCTCGAGTGGCTATGATAGCATTTGGGTGATCATTGATCATCTCACCAAATCTACCCATTTTTTGCCTATCCGCGAAGACTATAAGGTTGAGAAACTAGCCCGAATTTACATTGATGAAATTGTGAGCCGTCATGGTGTTCCCTTGAACATAATATCCGATCGAGATGCCCCGGTTCACTTCTTGATTTTGGCAATCTCTCCAAACTGCTCTTGGCACACGATTGGATTTGAGCACAGTTTACCATCCTCAAACTGATGGTCAAACCGAGCGAACAATCCAAACTCTTGAAGACATGCTTAGAGCTTGTGTAATCAATTTTGGTGGCAATTAGGATTCACATTTATCCCTCATTGAGTTCTCTTACAATAATAGCTACCACACAAGTATCAACTTGGCTCCATTCGAAGCTCTTTATGGTCGCAAGTGTCGTTCTCCTATCTGTTGGAACGAGATTGGTGAAGCACAAATCACCGGTCCCGAGCTAATTCAAGAAACATCCGATAAGATCATTCAAATCCGTGACAATATTCAAGTGGCGAGGAGTCGGCAAAAGAGTTATGCCGACAAACGTCGAAAACCCTTGGAATTCCAAGTCGGTGACCTTGTTCTTCTTAAGGTGTCTCCGTGGAAGGGTGTGATCCGTTTTGGAAAGAAAGTCAAGTTAGCACCTCGCTATGTTGGTCCATTCAAAATCATTGAAAGGATTGGGAAAGTGGCTTACAAACTCGAGTTACCTCCATCTCATGGCAATGTGCATCCTACATTTCATGTATCTAATCTGAAGAAATGTCTCGCTGATGAGAATCTCCATATACCACTTGATGACGTGCGCATTGATGAAACGATGCACTTCGTTGAGAAACTGGTAGAAATTATGGATCGTGAAATCAAGCAACTCAAGCGAAGTCGTATTCCCATTGTCAAAGTTCGTTGGAAGTCTAAGCGTGGTCCTGAATTCACTTGGGAACGAGAGGACCAAATGAGGCTCAAGTACCCCCATCTTTTTACTGATGCCGTAGCTTCCCCTAGCTAAATTTCGGGACGAAATTCCCTCAACATGGGGAGACTGTAACATTTCTGATTTTTAGTATCCGTATTTTCAATTCAATGTAATGCATTTCAAACTCAATTCTAGTGCACTGTTTTGTTCTATTCGTACCATCAATTAAATACTATACTTCAATGCATATCCACAAATTTTACTCGGTTATATTCTATTAAAACACTACATAAGTATCTATTTATACAAATACGTCAAAGACTAAAGTTACAAGGTCTGATGTTGAATATAGCAAGAAACCCTAATAGGCACGGTCGCCCCTCGTTTTGGCACGGTCGCGCCAAGTGCCTTGGCACGTTCGCGCGACTTGTTTTGGAACGATCGCGCCCGGTGCCTTGGCACGGTCGCGCCTCGTTTGGGCACGGTCGCGCCTAGTACCAGTTGAAACGTAAATGCAGTTTTAAACGCGAGATCGTTGATTGTCGTAACCGATATACGTTTCACTTTCATGGACAAAGAAACGAATATTATCAATTGTAACCATTAACAACAGAAAACCGATTCAAGAAAATCAAAACCTCCTCATTTGAAAATCCTCTCCTTTGAACATCGATCCTCCTATTCTAGAGTGAATTTCCCCCAACCAAACGCTACACGATTCTCCCAGAAGCTACTGAACCAGTTGAATCAGCCGGAATGGTAGCAGAAGACGCCGGAAGCCAAGCTCACCGACGCCGGAACTCCTTTCTACCGTTCTCTATCAATTCGCTACTCTTCCAGGTAATTGAAACCTTTTCCTCACTCGTTTCAGTTCATGGATCAAAAGCCCCATATTAATTTGGGCTTTCATTATGGAAATCATCTCGAACTCGAAGCCACATTTACATTCAAAATAGTTTAATCGAATCCGGTCCTAAAAACGTTTTAAATTCAATTAATCTATACAAAAAGACTCGTAATAATCTATTGGGGTGAAAGCCCTATGATTTCCAACCTTGACATTATAAAAATTAGTCAAATCGTTCCTGATTTGGAACAGACGCGGTCGCGCTAATCATCTAGCGCGGTCGTGCCTCATGAGACACGGACGTGCCGGCTTCCAGCGCGGTCGTGCCTCCTGCTCAGACCCAGTCATGCCCTTTGGCTAATCTCAGTCGTGTCTTTGAATCATAGACACGATCGTGCCTGGCCAAGGCACGGTCGTGCCTAATGATTTAGTTAGTTAAGCCCTCTGTTTGATCAACACGGTCGCGCCCGTGGTTCGAGCACGATCGTGCCCTTCCCAGGCACGGTCGTGTGTAAGTTAGATTTTTTTTGACAGAATTATAATTTTATATATTTTTCAAACAATAAATATTTCTGATTAAATTACAAACTAAAAATAGTTGATTTTTATAAAAATACATTTAATTCTATTTAGAAAGATAAAATATTTAATCTTAGAATAAATAGAAAATTTTTTATTTAAAGTTTATAAAAAAATTAAATTTACAATTATTGCTAAACCTTTCATTTAAAAAGTATTTAAATGGTTAAGTTACATTTTATAAATAAATAAATAAAATAATGATTATTTATTTACTTTATATTTAAACAAAGACATTTATTTATTTACACTTAATTACATTTAACACTTACAATATTTTCACAAACGATAATTATATAATTTACTTATTTAATTATTCAAACTCAAACCTTAAACAAAATGCTTCAAAAATGTTTATTTCAAAACCTTATATTTTATTCAATACTTTGAAGTACAAATCAATGGCCTTATACACAAATTCAAATTCAACTTTAAACTTAAACTTTTGTGCACACTATTGATACAATACGCATTACACACTAGGTTAACTTGTGCATTTCAAGGATCCTTATTCTATCTAGTATCTTTGTTAGCTACGCCTTCAAACCAAGTAAGTATTTCATAGTCCCTTTTACTCTTTTACAATTTTGGGGTGAAACACGAACTCTGTCAAATTACATGTTTACATTTACACAAACAACACAAATACAAATCCTATTTACATTCATGTGTGCAATTTGAGTTTTATGCCCGAGTGCTATGTGTGCTAACTTTTGTGAACACTTATGTGCAATCATTAACAATTCAAGCCGATGGTTTTCAATGATAGATCTATTGAGTCTGACAAACCCACCTAGTTGAGGTGATTGATACCGACAACATAATTTGCATGCTAGTTACAAAGGTTTGATTGTACTTGGTCACACAATAGCTGCTCCCCATAAATGCCTTATTTATCATGTTATGTAAGGATTTGTTTTACAAACTATATGGTACCTATATACAAACCTGTATTATACTCACCAACTTTTTAGATGACTTTATTTTATTCATGTTTCAGGTTCTAATGTGTGAGATTGGTCATGATGTGCTACACATAGGCTTGGACTTAGTTAATTTAAATAAAAGAACTCTATGTATTTCAATTTTGTTCCATCTTGGATTTGGTTGTGTTTGGATTACTTGCAATGAAATTTGACGTTCAATATATTCAATTTAGTCAACTTTGTGCTTATGAACAGTCAACATGTCCCGCCCCGATGATTCCGCCATCGGTCGGGGTGTGACAAGCTTTCCCTAAAAAATTTGAACAAGAAGAATTTTTTTTAATTTTTTTTTAAGAACACTAGCTAATTTCGCCTGCCTAAGCGAACTTAATAAGTTCGCCTGAACCTCACTGAGCGAACTTAACCCCAAGCGAACTTGACCCGAGCGAACTTGTTAAGTTCGCCTGATTAAGTTCGCCTAATCTGCACCAAGCGAACTTATTAAGTTCGCCTCTCTAAGTTCGCCTGCAACAGAATTGCTAAGGTCGCCTGCATCAGCTGTTCAACCAAACACGAACCAAAAATTTCGAAAATCATCATATGTTGCTGAATTGATGGAATTTGATTAAATTGAGCCGTAGGAATGTGTAGGAACTGATTAGGAACACTTCTATCGTATCAATTTCATCAAAAGAATCCAAAATCAATCCAAAATCATCAAAAATTCTCCATTTTTATCAAGAACACAAAAAAGATGAAAAATCTTCAAAATCTCTGAAATTTGATGTTGGTTGGACACGAAAACACCACGAATCTTCTTCTAATCAAGAGCAAAAGCTCTGATACCTAATTCGGTGCGTGACGAATCTCTAGACTCGCGGTACGACACGGTGATAACGTGCGGAATCCATGATCAACGTGCTCGCGTAACTCAATCAACAACAACGGTGTAAATAAACTCTTTGTATTTCCACCACAATATCAGTTTACAATAATTCTGTCTCTAATCAGTTCCTCCTAAAATCGTCTCTTTGATTCTCTTCTTCTACACTGAAACTGTAACCTCTATATATAAGCACCAGTTCTGCATAAGTTCGCCTCATAGATGCTTAGGCGAACTTATTAAGTTCGCCTCTAATAGGCTAAGCGAACTTAACAAGTTCGCCTCAGATAGACTAAGCGAATTTAACAAGTTCACCTCTGATAAACCAGGCGAACTTGTTAAGTTCGCTTCTCTATGAACTTACACAAAATTTTATCAACAGTTACAAAACATGTCCTAACAGACTCCCCTTTAACTGTTGCTAACAATTCTATCAATTACAAGTCAAAGACTCTAAGACTAAGACATAAGTTTGTTCTATTCGTACCATCAATTAAATACTATACTTCAATGCAAATCCACAAATTTTACTCGGTTATATTCTATTAAAACACTACATAAGTATCTATTTATACAAATACGTCAAAGATTAAAGTTACAAGGTCTGATGTTGAATATAGCAAGAAACCGTAATAGGCACGGTCGCCCCTCGTTTTGGCACGGTCGCGCCAAGTGCCTTGGCACGGTCGCGCGACTTGTTTTGGAACGATCGCGCCAGGTGCCTTGGCACGGTCGCGCCTCGTTTGGGCACGGTCGCGCCTAGTACCAGTTGAAACGTAAATGCAGTTTTAAACGCGAGATCGTTGATTGTCGTAACCGATATACGTTTCACTTTCATGGACAAAGAAACGAATATTATCAATTGTAACCATTAACAACAGAAAACCGATTCAAGAAAATCAAAACCTCCTCATTTGAAAATCCTCTCCTTTGAACATCGATCCTCCTATTCTAGAGTGAATTTCCCCCAACCAAACGCTACACGATTCTCCCAGAAGCTACTGAACCGGTTGAATCAGCCGGAATGGTAGCAGAAGACGCCGGAAGCCAAGCTCACCGACGCCGGAACTCCTTTCTACCGTTCTCTATCAATTCGCTTCTCTTCCAGGTAATTGAAACCTTTTCCTCACTCGTTTCAGTTCATGGATCAAAAGCCCCATATTAATTTGGGCTTTCATTATGGAAATCATCTCGAACTCGAAGCCACATTTACATTCAAAATAGTTTAATCGAATCCGGTCCTAAAAACGTTTTAAATTCAATTAATCTATACAAAAAGACTCGTAATAATCTATTGGGGCGAAAGCCCTATGATTTCCAACCTTGTTATTATAAAAATTAGTCAAATCATTCCTGATTTGGAACAGACGCGGTCGCGCTAATCATCTAGCGCGGTCGTGCCTCATGAGACACGGACGTGCCGGCTTCCAGCGCGGTCGTGCCTCCTGCTCAGACCCAGTCATGCCCTTTGGCTAATCTCAGTCGTGTCTTAGAATCATAGACACGATCGTGCCTGGCCAAGGCACGATCGTGCCTAATGATTTAGTTAGTTAAGCCCTCTGTTTGATCAACACGGTCGCGCCCGTGGTTCGAGCACGATCGTGCCCTTCCCAGGCACGGTCGTGTGTAAGTTAGATTTTTTTTGGCAGAATTATAATTTTATATATTTTTCAAACAATAAATATTTCTGATTAAATTACAAACTAAAAATAGTTGATTTTTATAAAAATACATTTAATTCTATTTAGAAAGATAAAATATTTAATCTTAGAATAAATAGAAAATTTTTTATTTAAAGTTTATAAAAAAATTTAATTTACAATTATTGCTAAACCTTTCATTTAAAAAGTATTTAAATGGTTAAGTTACATTTTATAAATAAATAAATAAAATAATGATTATTTATTTACCTTATATTTAAACAAAGACATTTATTTATTTACACTTAATTACATTTAACACTTACAATATTTTCACAAACGATAATTATTTAATTTACTTATTTAATTATTCAAACTCAAACCTTAAACAAAATGCTTCAAAAATGTTTATTTCAAAACCTTATATTTTATTCAATACTTTTAAGTACAAATCAATGGCCTTATACACAAATTCAAATTCAACTTTAAACTTAAACTTTTGTGCACACTATTGATACAATACGCATTACACACTAGGTTAACTTGTGCATTTCAAGGATCCTTATTCTATCTAGTATCTTTGTTAGCTACGCCTTCAAACCAAGTAAGTATTTCATAGTCCCTTTTACTCTTTTACACTTTTGGGGTGAAACACGAACTCTATCAAATTACATGTTTACATTTACACAAACAACACAAATACAAATCCTATTTACATTCATGTGTGCAATTTGAGATTTATGCCCGAGTGCTATGTGTGCTAACTTTTGTGAACACTTATGTGCAATCATTAACAATTCAAGCCGATGGTTTTCAATGATAGATCTATTGAGTCTGACAAACCCACCTAGTTGAGGTGATTGATACCGACAACATAATTTGCATGCTAGTTACAAAGGTTTGATTGTACTTGGTCACACAATAGCTGCTCCCCATAAATGCCTTATTTATCATGTTATGTAAGGATTTGTTTTACAAACTATATGGTACCTATATACAAACCTGTATTATACTCACCAACTTTTTAGATGACTTTATTTTATTCATGTTTCAGGTTCTAATGTGTGAGATTGGTCATGATGTGCTACACATAGGCTTGGACTTAGTTAATTTAAATAAAAGAACTCTATGTATTTCAATTTTGTTCCATCTTGGATTTGGTTGTGTTTGGATTACTTGCAATGAAATTTGACGTTAAATATATTCACTTTAGTCAACTTTGTGCTTATGAACAGTCAACATGTCCCGCCTCGATGATTCCGCCATCGGTCGGGGTGTGACAAGCTTTCCCTAAAAAATTTGAACAAGAAGAATTTTTTTTTATTTTTTTTTAAGAACACTAGATAATTTCGCCTGCCTAAGCGAACTTAATAAGTTCGCCTGAACCTCACTGAGCGAACTTAACCCCAAGCGAACTTGACCCGAGCGAACTTGTTAAGTTCGCCTGATTAAGTTCGCCTAATCTGCACCAAGCGAACTTATTAAGTTCGCCTCTCTAAGTTCGCCTGCAACAGAATTGCTAAGGTCGCCTGCATCAGCTGTTCAACCAAACACGAACCAAAAATTTCGAAAATCATCATATGTTGCTGAATTGATGGAATTTGATTAAATTGAGCCGTAGGAATGTGTAGGAACTGATTAGGAACACTTCTATCGTATCAATTTCATCAAAAGAATCCAAAATCAATCCAAAATCATCAAAAATTCTCCATTTTTATCAAGAACACAAAAAAGATGAAAAATCTTCAAAATCTCTGAAATTTGATGTTGGTTGGATACGAAAACACCACGAATCTTCTTCTAATCAAGAGCAAAAGCTCTGATACCTAATTCGGTGCGTGACGAATCTCTAGACTCGCGGTACGACACGGTGATAACGTGCGGAATCCATGATCAACGTGCTCGTGTAACTCAATCAACAACAACGGTGTAAATAAACTCTTTGTATTTCCACCACAATATCAGTTTACAATAATTCTGTCTCTAATCAGTTCCTCCTAAAATCGTCTCTTTGATTCTCTTCTTCTACACTGAAACTGTAACCTCTATATATAAGCACCAGTTCTGCATAAGTTCGCCTCATAGATGCTTAGGCGAACTTATTAAGTTCGCCTCTAATAGGCTAAGCGAACTTAACAAGTTCGCCTCAGATAGACTAAGCGAACTTAACAAGTTCACCTCTGATAAACCAGGCGAACTTGTTAAGTTCGCTTCTCTATGAACTTACACAGAATTTTATCAACAGTAACAAACACATGTCCTAACAGACTCCCCTTTAACTGTTGCTAACAATTCTATCAATTACAAGTCAAAGACTCTAAGACTAAGACATAAGTTTGTTCTATTCGTACCATCAATTAAATACTATACTTCAATGCAAATCCACAAATTTTACTCGGTTATATTCTATTAAAACACTACATAAGTATCTATTTATACAAATACGTCAAAGACTAAAGTTACAAGGTCTGATGTTGAATATAGCAAGAAACCGTAATAGGCACGGTCGCCCCTCGTTTTGGCACGGTCGCGCCAAGTGCCTTGGTACGGTCGCGCGACTTGTTTTGGAACGATCGCGCCCGGTGCCTTGGCACGGTCGCGCCTCGTTTGGGCACGGTCGCGCCTAGTACCAGTTGAAACGTAAATGCAGTTTTAAACGCGAGATCGTTGATTGTCGTAACCGATATACGTTTCACTTTCATGGACAAAGAAACGAATATTATCAATTGTAACCATTAACAACAGAAAACCGATTCAAGAAAATCAAAACCTCCTCATTTGAAAATCCTCTCCTTTGAACATCGATCCTCCTATTCTAGAGTGAATTTCCCCCAACCAAACGCTACACGATTCTCCCAGAAGCTACTGAACCGGTTGAATCAGCCGGAATGGTAGCAGAAGACGCCGGAAGCCAAGCTCACCGACGCCGGAACTCCTTTCTACCGTTCTCTATCAATTCGCTTCTCTTCCAGGTAATTGAAACCTTTTCCTCACTCGTTTCAGTTCATGGATCAAAAGCCCCATATTAATTTGGGCTTTCATTATGGAAATCATCTCGAACTCGAAGCCACATTTACATTCAAAATAGTTTAATCGAATTCGGTCCTAAAAACGTTTTAAATTCAATTAATCTATACAAAAAGACTCGTAATAATCTATTGGGGCGAAAGCCCTATGATTTCCAACCTTGTTATTATAAAAATTAGTCAAATCGTTCCTGATTTGGAACAGACGCGGTCGCGCTAATCATCTAGCGCGGTCGTGCCTCATGAGACACGGACGTGCCGGCTTCCAGCGCTGTCGTGCCTCCTGCTCAGACCCAGTCATGCCCTTTGGCTAATCTCAGTCGTGTCTTAGAATCATAGACACGATCGTGCCTGGCCAAGGCACGGTCGTGCCTAATGATTTAGTTAGTTAAGCCCTATGTTTGATCAACACGGTCGCGCCCGTGGTTCGAGCACGATCGTGCCCTTCCCAGGCACGGTCGTGTGTAAGTTAGATTTTTTTGGCAGAATTATAATTTTATATATTTTTCAAACAATAAATATTTCTGATTAAATTACAAACTAAAAATAGTTGATTTTTATAAAAATACATTTAATTCTATTTAGAAAGATAAAATATTTAATCTTAGAATAAATAGAAAATTTTTTATTTAAAGTTTATAAAAAAATTAAATTTACAATTATTGCTAAACCTTTCATTTAAAAAGTATTTAAATGGTTAAGTTACATTTTATAAATAAATAAATAAAATAATGATTATTTATTTACTTTATATTTAAACAAAGACATTTATTTATTTACACTTAATTACATTTAACACTTACAATATTTTCACAAACGATAATTATTTAATTTACTTATTTAATTATTCAAAGTCAAACCTTAAACAAAATGCTTCAAAAATGTTTATTTCAAAACCTTATATTTTATTCAATACTTTTAAGTACAAATCAATGGCCTTATACACAAATTCAAATTCAACTTTAAACTTAAACTTTTGTGCACACTATTGATACAATACGCATTACACACTAGGTTAACTTGTGCATTTCAAGGATCCTTATTCTATCTAGTATCTTTGTTAGCTACGCCTTCAAACCAAGTAAGTATTTCATAGTCCCTTTTACTCTTTTACACTTTTGGGGTGAAACACGAACTCTATCAAATTACATGTTTACATTTACACAAACAACACAAATACAAATCCTATTTACATTCATGTGTGCAATTTGAGCTTTATGCCCGAGTGCTATGTGTGCTAACTTTTGTGAACACTTATGTGCAATCATTAACAATTCAAGCCGATGGTTTTCAATGATAGATCTATTGAGTCTGACAAACCCACCTAGTTGAGGTGATTGATACCGACAACATAATTTGCATGCTAGTTTCAAAGGTTTAATTGTACTTGGTTACACAATAGCTGCTCCCCATAAATGCCTTATTTATCATGTTATGTAAGGATTTGTTTTACAAACTATATGGTACCTATATACAAACTGTATTATACTCACCAACTTTTTAGATGACTTTATTTTATTCATGTTTCAGGTTCTAATGTGTGAGATTGGTCATGATGTGCTACACATAGGCTTGGACTTAGTTAATTTAAATAAAAGAACTCTATGTATTTCAATTTTGTTCCATCTTGGATTTGGTTGTGTTTGGATTACTTGCAATGAAATTTGACGTTAAATATATTCAATTTAGTCAACTTTGTGCTTATGAACAGTCAACATGTCCCGCCCCGATGATTCCGCCATCGGTCGGGGTGTGACAAGCTTTCCCTAAAAAATTTGAACAAGAAGAATTTTTTTTTATTTTTTTTTAAGAACACTAGCTTATTTCGCCTGCCTAAGCGAACATAATAAGTTCGCCTGAACCTCACTGAGCGAACTTAACCCCAAGCGAACTTGACCCGAGCGAACTTGTTAAGTTCGCCTGATTAAGTTCGCCTAATCTGCACCAAGCGAACTTATTAAGTTCGCCTCTCTAAGTTCGCCTGCAACAGAATTGCTAAGGTCGCCTGCATCAGCTGTTCAACCAAACACGAACCAAAAATTTCGAAAATCATCATATGTTGCTGAATTGATGGAATTTGATTAAATTGAGCCGTAGGAATGTGTAGGAGCTGATTAGGAACACTTCTATCGTATCAATTTCATCAAAAGAATCCAAAATCAATCCAAAATCATCAAAAATTCTCCATTTTTATCAAGAACACAAAAAAGATGAAAAATCTTCAAAATCTCTGAAATTTGATGTTGGTTGGACACGAAAACACCACGAATTTTCTTCTAATCAAGAGCAAAAGCTCTGATACCTAATTCGGTGCGTGACGGATCTCTAGACTCGCGGTACGACACGGTGATAACGTGCGGAATCCATGATCAACGTGCTCGTGTAACTCAATCAACAACAACGGTGTAAATAAACTCTTTGTATTTCCACCACAATATCAGTTTACAATAATTCTGTCTCTAATCAGTTCCTCCTAAAATCGTCTCTTTGATTCTCTTCTTCTACACTGAAACTGTAACCTCTATATATAAGCACCAGTTCTGCATAAGTTCGCCTCATAGATGCTTAGGCGAACTTATTAAGTTCGCCTCTAATAGGCTAAGCAAACTTAACAAGTTCGCCTCAGATAGACTAAGCGAACTTAACAAGTTCACCTCTGATAAACCAGGCGAACTTGTTAAGTTCGCTTCTCTATGAACTTACACAGAATTTTATCAACAGTTACAAAACATGTCCTAACAGACTCCCCTTTAACTGTTGCTAACAATTCTATCAATTACAAGTCAAAGACTCTAAGACTAAGACATAAGTTTACAAGAATTCTATCAGTTTACAGAACTTTTTGAGGTATACGCGTTTTGAATCGAAAGTTTTCTAAGTACGAATAGTATTAATAATTAAATATATTCGTTCGTTTGTACCATAAATAATGGTCTAGGAAAATAATATAAGTTATTATATTATTTTTAAGTTTAGAGAAATATCACGATAATTAATGTGGTGAAAATAGTATATAAATATATTATTTTTAATCGGAGTCATGAGTTAAATAATAATATAAATGTATTATTTTATCATATAAGTCCCTGTGTTACTCCTCCCATATAAACCCGAATCCAGAACCTCCCCGATTCTATCGATTTGGATATCGATCGAACAAAATGGATTAGGGTTTTTGTTTCTTATCTTCAAACGAATCTGTGGGTGTATTAAATTGCAAAATCAATGGGTTTAGGATCGTTAAATTTCAGATTGAAAGGCCGAAAACCCTAGATTTGAACCTAGAATCAATTCTGATGAATTCGATAGTAAAAATGATTGAATTCGTAGGGTTTTTACCGAATAGAACATTGCGAATCTACTGATAGGGTTTAATTTGATTGAGGTTATGTCTAAGATTAAAACCACCAAAACGTTTTATGAACAAACCCTAGAATCTGGATCATGAACAATTTGATGTAATATGATCAAATTAGCATAGGGTTTTTAATGAGTGACCAATTACGAAGCTATTCATATCGTTTAATTGAATTGTAATCGTGTGTAGGTTAGGGTTCGACCAAACCATATTCGGATGAAACCTAAAAATCGGGATGTGTTTGATTCGATGTTATAAGCCCAAATTGGCATAGGGCTTTCAATCTAGAGACACAAACAAAGCCAAGGGCTGGTTTAGTTACCAGATTCGGTGTCTAATTGATGGTTCCCGACTAAAGCATAGCTCCGACGATGACTGCTTGTTTTCCGGTGACTCTTGCTTCGACTCCGGTCGAATTGGTGTGTGGTATTTCTTCTGAGAGATTCGTCTAGCGTGCATAGATGTTCAAATAAGAGGCTAACAGACGAATTGATCGAATTTAGTTGATATGAGACCATGGTGTCGACGGTTATGCCTTTATTACTCATAATTGATGTTAATTCGAATTAATAGTCATGTTAACTGCCTTAATGATTATCGTTATTGTCATAATCATGAACAACAGTCACGAATTTGATTAGTATCAGAGCCATTGGTTATAGAGAACTAGGATTGCATAGTAGACTATAACCTCACACATTAGTTACACGGCACATACACTTATACCTGATACATATAACACCTACACATACATTGTAGTGCAGACATGTTAATACCATCCGTATCACCCACAGTTGGTGAGGGACACATCATTTGCATTACATCATCATTCCCAGTGGCAACACTCGGGGGATCATCAGAACAACATCCACTCCCGTCCGAGGACAGCGAGACGGAGCCTTCGGAGGAGTCACCTACATCACCACCACCTGTTGAGTATGGTGGGCTTTCTCAGGTCCATGTTATAACGACACTCAGCACTAACGCACATTTCTTTGGGAGTTGGGATCGTCGGAGGCGAGTCCCTATTGTACCCACTATCAACAATACGCCGATTGAAGGCAGACCGTTGCATGCATTATTGCAGAATCCAATGACACGTAGATGTCATCATTTTCTCGAGCCACGGGCTCGCGTCTTTGGTTGATATTCTATTGAAGATAGATTGACCACAAGTTGAGCACGCATTGCTCACTGCATAATCAAACCCTCTCCTGACTCAGTTGGAAGGACGGCTACTTTGCCTCTTCCAGTACCACGTAACCATGAACTAGTTTCACTCCTCAAAGTCGCATTTCATGTGCATGTTCCCATCTACAATCCATCGGATTGAACTCTCGTATTATGTTCTAACTCGAGTGAATACTCGGATCAAACAAATTCTGACTACTCATCCTGATATGAGTTCTAGTTGATCAATTTATGGTTGATAACTAAGCCTTTCGATGACTTATCATATCCGACAACACTCCGTACTCGATAATAAAAATTTGACGGACATTTTGACACAAGACAGGGAGAAACTAAGGTGAATATGCAAAGCAAATTATCATTACAGGTGCACACGTAATGGTAATTTGAGGTGCATGTAAATCCTGGTGAAACCTTGTGTGTGGATAAATGGTCCAAATCTGTGATTTACAGACTTAAGTTTCCACTGTCTGTAGAAATTCTCGTAACCCACTCAACGACTAGTTGGTATCATTAAACCTATTCAACGGCTGATATACGCGACTATCAAACTGAAGACGCCTACGGACACACTGAGTTATCATTAATGGAATCCATCATGTTATTTTCACTCGTGTAAGAGTCTTAGTGACCGTAAGACTCTCATTCAAACTTGATCAAAGAAACAATCTCGGTTGAAACTCTAGTAGAACCTTATGGCAAACTCACCGACTCCAACTTTGTAAGAAGGAAATTGTGGAATTCTTTCTAAGCTAACATGTTATCCCTTACGCCCCAACAATAAATCTCATTTGACCCTATTACCTCATCCGGTGACTAATCCTTGGTCTAATTTGATTCATACCCTAGCATATCCAGTTATTCCAATGACATTGGAAAACGGGTATTTAATCTAACTGGCCATCAGTTGAACGCGATTACTTAAACGGATATCCTATCCCTTATACTACTAGAATCTATACTTCATGGAAATTTTCTTCCTTGCATGTGAACCTTTTCTCTTAGCCTTTGCGTTGACCCATGCTTACCTTATAAGCGCAGATCTCACTAGAAGTCTCAGCATAACTTCACAAACTTCATGATGGTGCGGTCGTACTCCAACTCTATCAGAATTTAGGTATACCATAGAGATAGCAGACGGTCAGATAATCGAAGAGACTCACGTTCTTATAGGATGTAAACTCGGATTAGCTAGTCATAAGCTTGACATTGACCCCATGTCAATCACACTTGGAAGTTTTGACATGATTGTCGGTATGGATTGGTTATCTAAGAACTAGCCGAAATCGTTTATTGTGACAAAATCGTTCGCATTCCTCACCCGAGTGGAGAAACTCTTTCCGTTCAGGGCGAAAGAGTTGGTACAGTCATGGGCATCATATCCTTTATGAAAGCACAAAAATGCCTTCGAAAAGGACATACGGCTATTTTGGCCCTCGTTTCTGAGCAGTCGGCAGAAGAAAAGAAGACTAATGATATCCCCATCGTCCGTGAGTTTCTAGAAGTATTTCCCGAGGATCTGCCTGGTCTGCCACCGTTCCGTCAAGTTGAATTCCAAATCGATCTAGCACCCAGAGCAGCACCGATTGCTCGGGCACCTTACAGACTGGCACCCAGTGAATTGCAAGAGCTATCTACTCAGTTACAGGGGTTGTTGGATAAAGGTTTCATCCGACCTAACTCATCGCCATGGGGAGTTCCAGTCCTGTTTGTCAAGAAGAAGGACGAAACTTTCCGTATGTGTATTGACTACCGTGAGCTGAATAAAGTCACAATTAAGAATCGCTACCCTTTGCCTCTCATAGATGACCTCTTTGATCAACTCCAAGGATCAAGTTTCTATTGCAAAATAGATCTTAGGTCCGGCTACCATCAGTTAAGAGTCCGAGAAGAGGATATCTCTAAGACTGCATTCAGAACAAGGTACGACCATTACGAGATTATGGTCATGCCTTTCGGATTAACCAACGCACCTGCGGTATTCATGGACCTCATGAACCGTGTGTGTAAGCCTTACCTTGACCAATTCGTTATCGTTTTCATCGACGACATCCTCATTTATTCCAAGAACAAGGAAGAACATGTGGAACATCTACACCTAATTTTGGAATTGCTTAAGCGAGAGCAACTGTATGCTAAGTTTTCCAAGTGTGAATTCTGGATCCGGGAAGTTCAGTTTCTAGGGCATGTGGTTAACGAGAAAGGAATACATGTCGACCCATCAAAGATAGAAGCCATCAAGAATTGGACAGCACCGACGACTCCGACTGAGGTGTGACAATTTCTGGGATTGGCTGGATATTACCGTCGATTCATCAAAGGATTTTCAAATATTGCACAACCTCTCACTACCTTAACTCAAAAGGGTAAAGCCTATAACTGGGGCGATAACCAAGAGTCAGCATTCCAACATCTTAAACAGAAACTTTGTAGTGCACCTATTCTAGCTCTTCCAGAAAGAACCGATGATTTTGTGGTGTATTGTGATGCATCTATTCAGGGTCTGGGTTGTGTCTTAATGCAACGCGAAAAAGGATCAGACGATGCGCAAGTATCCTCATCTGTTCAAGAAATCCACGTCAACTCTTAAGGCACTATTCTAATTTTCGAGACGAAAATTCTTTCAACTAGGGGATGATGTGACACCCTAGAAATTTTTTTTTATTTTCGGGACGAAAATTCTTTCGACTAGGGGATGATGTGACATCCGTCAATTTTCCGTTAATCCCGTTAATCCAAACCTAGTTATCTAGGAACTCAGTTAACTCAATCTTGAACCTTAAGGACAAATTCTGTCAATATTTAAAATTGAACTACAGGGACTAGTTATGTAATTACTCAAAAATCAAAGCTGTTGACTCTAAGAAGTCAAAATCACAAGTTTTGTATGTTGTTGACTTTTAGAAGTCAAACTCGTGAACCTCTGATCCAAATTCGCAGCAATAACTTGAAATCGGTTCAATTCACGACTGTAATGACGAGCATTGATGATCTCGACCCTATCATAATCATTCCCATACGTTTTTGATAGTTAATGAATATGAATTTAATCCTAGAACCCGTAACCGTCGACCCCTCGTCATTAACCCATTAAATTCGATTACTTCGATCAGAATTCACACGAAATGAAACCCTGCACATCTAAATCGCATCCCTCTGAACTTGTGTCATCATCCAATTTGATCGAAAGTAAAGCCGTGGTAGCCGAAGACAAACTCACGCAAGTCGGAATCTGCATTTACTCGGTCGTCGTCAATTCATGCATCATTTTGGTAATTTCTTACACCTATAGCTTCATTTTCATTCCTAGATTGAAAGCCCTGTGATTATTGGGGCTTATAACAGCAAATCGATCAAGAACAGTTAGCTAGGTTTCATCGCAAACCGATCTAATCGAACCCTAACCTAGACCCCGTTTCAATTCAATTAAATTGCATGAACAGATTCGCCATCACCAACTATTTGAAAGCCCTATGAATCCAAACACTTGAATTATCAGAATTATGCAATTTGATTTTGAGTTCATGAACTAGGGTTTCTAAATTTTAATCGAGAAATTAACCAATCTAAACTTGTTGTTTTTGCAATTAAATCCACACACAGGTTCACCAATCACCGATTAACAAAACCCCTATACTTCTGATTCAAATCTTAATTGAAATCGTCGGATCTGGGATGGCCTTGGGGTTCGATTCGCGTGGGAGTAGAACCTACTAGAGTTCTGCGTTAAAAGAAATCGGGACCGAGTTTAGTTGCAAAACCCTAGCGGGCGGGAATGGTTAAAGTGTTGGTGTGTGGGGGAGGAGACCCGGGTTCGAGTCCTCCAACCCCCTTTTCTTTTTAAACAATATTTTTTTAGATTATTTTAATATAAAACCCACCCCCATATTATTATATTAATACATACATGTGTTTTAACCCCGTAAACCGCCCGTAGGCTGGGGTTTGATTTTATAACCTATTTAATATTATTTTTTCATTCTTAAAAATAATATGTTGATATTATTCTCAAACCGTGACTCCTAGTAAAATAATATATTTATATTATTTTCAACCCGTGAAACTAATTAAAAATAATATATATTCTTATATTATTTTTACCACGTTTATAAACTTTACGAAACGTTCTAAACTATTAAACAATATAATTATTTATATTATTTACCTTCGGTTTTATGCTCGAATAAAAATAATATATTTTGCCACACAAATGATTATTTTTAATCTTACAAACTTAAAAATAATATATTTAGTTATATTATTTTCCTAAACCATTTTAAATGGTACAACCGCCTGAATATTTATTTACTAATATTATTTGCAATCAGAAATGCTCGACACGAAACGTATTTACCTTAATAATTATTTTATTAAGAAACCCTCATTCCCGTGGACACGATCATCTACTCGTTGGTCCCACGTATACTTTAGGGCATTCAAATCTTCCGTGTCGTCGTCACCAATTCCTATATGTCCCTAACTTATGTGTTTATAATTCTAGGGCATACGTAAGCCATGCAGGCTAACACTTGAGGTTCTAAATCTCATATTTGTGTGATACTGCCTACAACGCAACGCAAGTGAGTTTCACGGCCCCTTTTTACTTGTTTTACTATTGGGGGAGAAACATGCTTACACACAAACATATTTTACTGGTTTTCCTGTTGAGGAGAAACAAACATGTACACAAACTATCATACTTCTAATTGTTTTCCCCGTGGGGGAGAAACAGGTACGTAGACAAGCACTATGTTACATGTTTTTCCCGTTGGGGGAGAAAACATGACACAATTATTTTAGATTATTGTAATTCATATGTTATTACCGTTGAGGCTAAGCGTGACACACTATCACAGAAAGTCCTCATCATACATCGAACCGTTAATATGGATCTCAGCGAGGTAATGTTTAGTAGTACTCGATTAGAGATCGAACGGGTGAAATGTTAGCCTACTCACACCGCAAGTGTTGATAGACCTGGCAGGAGGCAAATAAAGAAACAGTGAGCTTCGGTTGCGAGCGCTTTAGTAAGACATGAACATAGGCTAGCTACCTATAGATATACATATTGAATGTACATAATCTGGCAAACACTCTCTTTTGTAAACTTGAAACCTGTGAACTCACCAACCTCGTGTTGACACTTTTTCTTACATGTTTCTGAGGTCGCTTTGGCATAGGTTGCGCACTTAGGACATGCATGGAGTCCTATTGTCATATCATTCATTTCAAACATTTTAAACAGTTTACTTAATTATATTAATTAACGCTTATTGCGTGTAATTACTTTTGACTTCATTTTTAACGTTTACGCTTCCGCATTAACTCTGAAATTTTATGTTATGACCTTTCAAGTCCCATATAGTGTCGTTTGATGTAACTAATGACTGAGATCCTGGTGTGTCACTTTCCAAACGGTAAAATTCCGTTAGTTGAAATTGGGGGTGTGACATTATGGTTCCAATTTAACTCAACCATGTCAATTTTGACTTTTGAATGTCAACAAATTAAGTTTTTGATATTGGCAGGATTAGTCCCTGTGATTTCCTGTGTGTTTGAGTTTAGAGTTTGACAGAGTTAGCCCCTAGAGTTTGAATTGAGTTAATTAGGTTAAATTTTAAATGGATTTGGTTAACGGGGTTAGCTCTAAATGATAGGGTGTTACAGAATACATGTCGATACATCTAAAGTAGAAGCCATCAAGAATTGGGCGACACCAACGACTCCAACTGAGGTGCGACAATTCCTGGGATTGGCAAGCTACTACCGACGATTCATCGAAGGTCTCTCAAAGATCGCTCAACCTCTTACTGCCCTAACCCAAAAAAGAAAACCCTATAACTAGAGTGAAACCCAGGAATCGGCATTCCAACCGTTGAAACAAAAACTTTCTAGTGCACCCATCCTATCTCTTCCAGAGGGAACGGATGACTTTGTAGAGTATTGTGATGCCTCCATTCAAGGTCTCGGTTGTATGTTAATGCAACGCGAGGAGGTTATCGCATACGCTTCCCGTTAACTGAAAATTCATGAGAAGAACTACACGACTCATGATTTAGAGTTGGGAGTTGTAGTGTTTGCACTGAAAATATGGAGACATTACTTGTACGGTACCAAGTGCACCATCAACACCGATCACAAGAGTTTTCATCACATTTTCGAACAGAAAGAGTTGAATGATTACGACTGTGCAATCAAGTATCATCCGGGCAAGGCTAATGTGGTAGCCGATGACCTAAGCCGGAAAGAAACCAAACCTAAACAAGTCCGAGCATTGCAATTCTCTATTCACCCTGGATTACCGGATCAAATCTGTAGTGCTCAACTCGAAGCCCTGAAAGAGGAAAACCTACCGTTAGAAGCCACACGTGGTATGGAGAACCAACTCGAAGTTAAAACGGATGGTCTTCGCTACTTCGTAGAGCGAATATGGGTTCTAGTGTACGGGAACTTAAGGGAGCTTGTAATGGATGAATCTCACAAATCTCGGTATTCTATTCACCTTGGTTCTGATAAAATGTATCATGACCTAAAGGTTCTCTATTGGTGGCTGAACATAAAAGCTGACATAGCCACCTTTGTTAGCAAATGCCTGACATGCTCGAAGGTCAATGTTTAATACCAAAAGCCTTCTGGTTTGCTCCAACAACCAGAGATCCCGATGTGGAAATGGGAGCAAATTCCATGGATTTTATTACTAAACTACCCCGGACTCCTAGTGGATGCGACACCATCTGGGTGATCATAGATCGTTTGACTAAATCCACTCACTTCCTAGCAATTAAAGAGACTGATAAGATGGATAAGTTAACTCGCATTTATCTGAAAGAAGTTGTCTCTCGGCATGGAGTTCCAATTTCAATCATCTCTGATCGTGAAGCTCGATTCACCTCACGTTTCTGGCAATCATTATAAAAAGCTCTAGGCACCTGCCTGGATATGAGCACAACATAGCACCCTCAAATAGATGGCCAAACTGAACGTACCATTCAAACCCTAGGGGACATGCTACGAGCGTGTGTGATTGATTTCGGAAACAGTTGAGAAACTAGAGTTCTCCTACAATAACAGTTATCACACTAGCATCAAGGCAGCACCGTTTGAAGCATCATACGGGCGGAAATGCCCATCACCTATATGTTGGGATGATGTTGGGGATAGCCAACTTACGGGTCCGAAACTTGTGCTAGAAACTTCAGAGAAAATCATTCAAATTCGAAATCGTATGGCGGCAACCCGTGATCGTCAAAAGAGATATGCCGATAAGCGTCGAAAACCGTTAGAATTTCAAGTAGGCGACATGGTCCTATTGAAAGTCTCAACTTGGAAATGTGTAATTCGTTTTGTGAAACGAGGCAAGCTAAACCCTCGTTATGTTGGACCGTTCAAGATAGTAAAGAGAATTGGCCCAATAGCGTACCAACTGCACCTACCTAAAGGATTTAGTGGTGTACACAACGTCTTTCATGTCTCAAACTTAAAGAAATGTCTAGCAGACGAGACACTCATGGTTCCTCTTAAGGAGCTAGAAATTGACGAACAACTACGCTTCAATGAAGAACCGGTAGAAATCAGGGATAAGGAAGTCAAAACGCTCAAACATAGTAAAATCTCTATTGTTAGAGTTTGTTGGAACTCGAAACGCGGTCCGGAATTTACATGGGAGTGTCAAACACATAAGGTACTTTTTAATTTTCGGGAGGAAAATTCTTTCAACTAGAGGATGATGTGACATCCAGTAATTTTTTTATTATTATTTTAATTTTCACGACGAATATTCTTTCAACTAGGGGATGATGTGACACCCGGCCATTTAGAGTTAACACCGTTAGCATAAACTCAGTTAATCTCATTAATTCTAAACCTAGTTAATGTATGGCCCCAAAACGGGCACCCTACTTTTGGTTCTCATAACTGGTTATTCACTTGAAAATACTCATTTTAGACATATTAAAATATAGCGGAAGTCTTTCTAAAAACATTAATTAGTCTTTAATGTCAATAAGTTACCTCACGAATGCTTGCACACCAATCCGACTAGCACCGCTCCCAAGCCAAGATACGTCAACGCAACGCTTGCCTGCAAAACAATCTAGTGTACACACAAAGTTAGCTACGCTGAGTGAGTTCTAATCGTTTAGTTTAATTAGAAGCCAACTCATCTCAAAAGTCATTTAAACTTTACTCAGGACCCGCGGTCCTTATAAAATTGGTCCATAATTCATTATAAGACCCGTTAACCCCTGTTATCCCCCGGTATCCCATAATAGCTCATTACCCAAGACTCATCCCTGTTATAATAATATTCCCACGGTCTCATCGACATAGGTCGAACTTACCTACACTAATAACTCATGCTCAAGTACCCGTATTAACTAGACAGTTGGTTAACATAACCAATCCCTAAACATCAACTTACTCAGCCTTGACTAAGGCTCTTATAAATCAACCGACATACAGTTGTAAGCACCACATCACAATCCTGACACAACGCTCAATCTAACTCGACTTACCACAATAATACTATCTCATACACAATAAATATAACTCAACGCTTGTATGCAATTTAACACAAAATATATAAGCGCACAAACACATACCTCTTCGCTGCACCCTCGTCAGGGCGTTCGACACACCCCAATCTCATCACTGTCCTGTTGGACATCGTCACCTTTGGTGACCTCCCGAAAGACATAGTCCTCCACAATCCCGTTTGCAGTGTCACAATGACAACAATGCAAACACAATACCCGCCGTGTCACAATGACAACGACACAATATACACAACACATGTATAAACACATAACATTACATTCTATGTACAAGACTCATTAACTGCACCTGCACTTCACATATAGCATTAGAATAAGATACCCTACACGTATTCATAAGCGTTTAGCTTATATGCCGACTTACCCCGACTAACTCAGAACATAATACACTGCTAATATAGCAACACACATACAAATACTATATCTCATTATTTAAACACATACCATGTACATGCACACCCTGTGACACCTCCTAGTCATACCCGTATGACCTGTAACTACAATCCTGACTCACCCCTGTTAGGTCACTATACGACCCGTGACCATATCCCCACCTGTAACCAGCACGTCCTATGGACACACACACTCCCTTAGCCCCATATTTAATTATTTAACTTCATAAACTCATCAGGTTAGACCCCAAAGATCGGTATACATTTAATGTAGTAAAACATGACTCAAAAGTATATATGATAGCCCCTAAACATTTAAAACATTTAAAAGAGGGGAATAGAAACTCACAAGTTATACTGCGTCCAAACCCTAGCTTTGCACCGCACGTGCTTGCTCAACCCCGAACCTGTCAAACGTATGACCACACGATTAGGATACGTTTAAAATGTACGTTGGATGACGGGTAACCATATAACAAAACCCTGAATCCTATATGTTTGTCAACCCAACTCCATGAAACCCTAAACTTACGTGTTTGCTCATACCGGTTTACCCTGGACCCAATCAGGACCCACATACCCGGACCTAGGTTCCCATGCAAGCACGTAAGTGCTCATGATTGCCTGGACCCCTCGAGCTCTCGCGTAGATGAACCGGTTTCTTATATGCATACAATATCATGCAAACGTAAACCCTAACCTTGACACATGAAGCCCTTAGCCCTGCAATATGCATGTTATCGAGTCGTTCTTCCCCCGCACATGCACGCATGAAAACATGTTTATGCAAAACCCTATTTGCTCTTCCCACTCCGGCTCGTCCATGCATCCTACGCGCCATCGTGCGTCCCCGCCGTCACTTCTTTGCCGCTGGAACCACCCCCATAGGCCATCGTCGGCCCTACCGGGAACCTCCTAGCCCTTCACACTGCTAACCCGACATCCCCATTGTTGTTGTGGTCGTGCACTACCAAGAACCACCACCCATCATCCGCTTGTTCGCCTGCCATCTCTATCACGGTCACACCACCATCGCATCGTCCCTGTCGACGGGTCCCAGCCGCGTCCGCCACCACTTAGTCATAGTCGGCCTCGACTAGTCCCATGACCTGAAACCCTAATCTAAGCATTCATTAGACGATTAAGTAAAAGCAACGAAGTTATAAAGTGGATTACCTTAGTGCGTTATAGAGTTTCTAGGTTTTCCTGCCGCCACGCACCGCTCCGAGTCACCACCGGCGTCTCTCCCTCTTCTCGCATCTCTCTTGCTGCCGTTGAATGCCCCCTAGGCCGAATGGCCTAGGGTTTTCCCTTAAACTCTTATTTAAACCTTCGTGGTTTACATCCGGGTCGCCGTACTTCCTTTATCATGTGCTTCACACTTGAACTAATCATTTTTCGGCTTACCGGACCATTTATTAGGAGTTCAGTTTTACCTGTCAACCTGACCCATTAGCTATTATGGTTTTAGGGGTGTTACAAGTCTACCCCCGTAAATTAGGATTCGTCCTCGAATCCTACGTCAGCACAAACCAACACAACATATCCCTTCCCCTCCAATCGTTTGGTGCCAAGCATTCACCTTTACATTACTCTTTTTCATTACCTTACCTTGCACTACTACCACCCTCCTTAGGTTCAAAAGAAGCCATCTCCGTTGCCCCTTTCAACCTTGGGACTTGTAGGTTTCACCTACTCATTTCCTTACCTCTCGTCCTGCCCGCCGTTATTCAAATGGCTGCATCTGCCATTATTGTTATTCCTATCACACCCCAACAGACGACGGAAACGTCGGGGCGGGACATGTAGACTGTTCACGAGCACAAGGTTGACTAGATTTCAATATTTTAATCATCAAATTTAACTTCAAATAATTCAACACAACCAAATTCAAACAAGTACATAAACGAAATACATAATAGTCTTTATTTAAATTTAACTAAGTCCAAAGCCTATGTGTAGCATGCCTTGATCAAACTCACTCATTAGCACCTGAAAAATGAATAAAATAAAGTCAACTAAAAAGTTGGTGAGCATACACAGGTTTGTATATAGATAGCATATAGGTTATGAATAAACAAATCCTTACATAACATGATAAAATAAGGCATTTATGGAGAGCAGCTATTGTGTAACTAAGTACAATCAAACCTTTGTAACTAGCACGCAAATTGTGTTGTCGGTAACAATCACCCCAATCTGGGTGGGTTTGTCAGACTCAATAGATCTATCATTGTTAACCGTCGGCTTGAATAGCTAATGATTGCACATAAATTGCACACAAAAGTTAACACACCTAGTACTCAAACATAAAGCTCAAATTTGCACGCATGAATGTAAAGAGGATTTGTGTTTGTGTAGTTTGTGTAAATGTAAGCAGTTGTTTGTATAAAATTCATGATTCACCCCAAAAAAAGTAAAAGAGTAAAGGGGCTATGTAATACTCACCTGAAGTAATGGTGTAGGTAGCACAAGTAAAAGGTAGTAACAATGAGTCTTATGCAAATCACAAGGTTAACCTAGAGTGTAATGTATGAAATTGAATCAATTATATGCACAAAGTCTAAGGCAATATCTAAGGTTTAATCAGAGTGAGTGTAGGGACTTGTACAAAGAGTTCGTGTCGTATTATGTAAGGGATGCGAGTTGATAAAAGTATAGGTTTAAAGTGTATGATAGAATAATATTTGTGTTAGGGTTTATGTTTAAATAATTTAAATAAATAATTTTTGTTATTTATTTATTTACGAATCGTGGATCTTTAACGGTATGTGATAAAAATAAATAATTATTTCCCTCTTTTTTTTTCCTTTTATTTGTTTATAATAATGCGTCAAAATATAGGGTAAACATTCATACAAGTTAAAACCCTTAGAAATACATATACGAGTACTTTTTAAATAAATAAGTTCTTCCTAATTATTTATTTATTAGAAAATAGAGTGTCTCTAAAAGAAATATGGGAAAAGTATATATATAGTAGTTAATATATATTTAGTAAATTAGATTTGTTTAAACAAAATATAAATCTTAAATAGATAAAAAGATGATTTATAAATTAGGTATTAACAATTTTCATTATTTTATTTAAAATAATAAACTATTAATGGAATAAAATGTCTTACGAACGTATTTTATAAAGTTTTAACAAAACTTTATAAAATGGGTATTTTAAATACTTTATTTTGTAATTTAATAATTTAAAATAAACTTTAACCCTTTTCAATAAAAGAAATAGATGTTTTATGATTTAAATCGTAATTTATTGCATTAATCAGTTTTAAACTGTCTTTGGATTTATAAAATATTTTTTTTAATATTTTTAGAGCATTTAAAACGGTGTAAAAAAAATTATGCACGTCGTAAGGTTCGAACCCGGGTCGATTCTAGGTAAGGACAAGAGCCTGACCATTCAACCAGAGTACCTTCTGTGTTAAACTTGCGGCCTTAAAACATGTTGAGCGCGTCTGGGACAAGAACCGGTCTGCTGTGATACACGCGCAAAAATAAGGGTGGTTTGTGGGTTTCGAATTCCCTTGTAGGTCCCTCGGGAATTCAAAAAGGTGATGAAGTCCAAGTTCGAAATGAGTAAATATGGGTGAATTATCATTCTTCCTGGGTCTGCAAGTCAGTCAAAGAGAGGATGACATTTATCTACATAAAGGCAGAACTTAATCACCTTGTCATATTTAGAAGCAAGTAGCTTTGTCCATTCATCCGTGTGCACACAATACCTGTCTGCTAGTGCCTCCAGATCTTTCACAGAAAAGTTGATGAAGGAGACTTCGTCAAAGATTCTGATCTGTTCCTTTGGCACTATGTTCCCACTCTCTGCACGTACTTTCCCCATGATCACAACCTCGCCCGTCTTTGGATCTACGTACCAGTACCACATGTCACCAAGAATATCCTTAGATAACTTGCTCAGGGGAATCTTAGTTTCACATCACACTGGCTTGTATACCAATTTCTTTAAGTGCTTCTTAGTCACAGGATGTCTATCATGCTTATCCTTGACTCTCTTGGGCACTTGAGGCTTGAACATCTCGAATTTCCCAGATCTTGCTTCTCGCTGCAGAACCACCCACAAACCCATCGCCACTGCATGATTGGAATGACCCAGCAGCTCTCGGTTTGCTAGGTTCACAAGGTCGTATTTGGGTAAGGATCTGAACGCTTCACGTATTTGGTTAAGGATACTTGTCCGTGTCGTCATCCTTAGTCAAGTCGACAGGATGACACGCCTCATCACCAATAGTCCTCTTTTCTTTCTCTTTCTCCTTTTCTTTCTCTTTCTCCCCCTGAGCATCAACTTCTTGGTCAAGTCAGCAATTAGTTTGACCATCAGCTTATGCTCCTTCCTTTGAGTAGACTCCCCCTGAGCCATTGGAACAGCAGAGATGGGCACGATTGCTAAAGCTTGGTGCTCACCTCCACTAGAACCGGCTTCGGGATCCCTGTCCTTGTCGTCAACCTTAGTCAAGTCGACAGGATGACACGCCTCATCACCAGTAGACCTCTTTTCTTTCTCTTTCTCCTTTTCTTTCTCTTTTGGTATCAGAGCAAGTGGGTCTACTAGGGAATTCGAAAAGGTGATGAAGTCCAAGTTCGAAATGAGTAATATGGGTGAATTGTCATTCTTCCTGGGTCTGCAAGTCAGTCAAAGAGAGGATGGTATTTATCTACATCAAACAAAGTATGTGCAAGACATCTTATCAAAATACAAGATGAATGATAGCAGTACTTATGGCACACCTATCCCAGTCAATCATGGTCTACATCCTGACAAAGATGGAAAGGATGTAGATAGCAGATTGTACCGTGGGATGATCGGATCACTTACGTATCTCACAGCTTCAAGACCCGATATAATGTTTGATGTGTGCTTGTGCTCAAGGTTTCAGTCTCAACCGATGGAGTCACATATGATAGCCATGAAGAGGATTTTCAGATATCTGAAAAGGAAACCCCGATTAGGTCTTTGGTACTCTAAGCAGCAGTCATTTGACTTCAAAGCCTACACTGATTCAGATTATGGCGGTTGTAACCTTGATAGAAAGTCAACTTCTGGTGGATGTCAATTCTTAGGAGACAGACTGGTCTCCTGGCAGTGCAATAAGCAGTCAACGGTTTCTGTCTCAACTTGTGAAGCAGAATACATTGCTGCGGTGAGCGGTTGTTCTCAGATAATATGGATTCAGCAGCAAATGAGAGACTACGGCTTAAACTTTACTGTAACTCCTTTATTCATTAACAACAATGCCACCATGTCCATCACAAATAACCCGGTGAAACATTCCAAAACTAAACATATAGAGATTCGCCATCATTTCATCCGTGATTGTGCTGAAAAGCATTTAATTAAACTTGTAAAAGTTCACACGAATGACAATCTTGCTGACCTTTTCACAAAGGCATTTGATCGATCCCGTTTTGAGCATCTTGTCAACTTGATAGGAATGTTCAATCATGAGTGAAAATTAATTTTTCTTAAATTAATTCAATTCATGGAAGTTAAATTTATTTCTTTTAAATTTTCTGTATAGTTCTTTTAATTTTCAAAATATTCTACAAAATCAAAAATAAAATAGAAAATGGAGAAAATTTCAAAGTTAACTTGAGAAAAGAGGAAATGATAGTACATCAGAAATGATCTAAACCTCATAGACTGCTCATATGGGAAATGATTGCGTCATGCTTACTTAATTGTTTAAATTATTATGTTTTTAATCTGCTTATTTACAAGTAATTTGAATTGTCAGTAGGAAGTAGGATTCTTTGAATCACTAGTAGTGTGGAAACTAAATCTAAATTACAACTTTGATTTGAACCCATGTCTGCAAGTGTGTGTGCGTAAAAGAATAGAAAAGATCATTATCAGATAAAGGATGTTAGATTTTGGCAATAATTTTCTTTTCAGGTCGGTTTCGGGTTATGTCGTTAGCACAATTAATGAGGTTCATCTCACTGCCCATACTCACAAGTATACAAGGAGAGATTGAATCAAAACATGTCTCTACATCAACCGTTGAGCATGTATTCACCCTTAAATCACTCCTGATTCATTGAAATCAAATCCAGATAAAAGTTGGATCCCCTTACCTTATTCAAACACCATATATATTATCCTGAATCATCATACCGATATTCAATGAAGAAAATCAAATGAAACCAAGACTAATGAATCACTTGATTCTGAATCTTATGATTCCTGATAATCCTTATGGATTCTGCTTGATTTTTTCCTGTGCTAATAGATGTAACTACATTCTGAAAATTTGGAAAATCATTGGGAAAATCTTAGATGCCTTGAGATAATATAATTTGCATTATTGTAGCATATCAGTGGGGTACACGTTGTATATATTATAATTAATACATTAATACACAAGAACGTGATACAAAGATTCTTATAGTTTCAAATCTTATAATATTGTCAACTTGAATTACTTGTTTATGTGCTTATTACGTATGAATAAATAGTAATTCATGACATGATCCCATATTCTTTAATGTTTATATTGTATCGTTTTTTATTAAAGATAGCCTGATATGATCCTCTGCTCGTGTCTTTGATCAAAAATAGTTTGTGTGAATACTTGTATATTTTTATTAGAAAAGATCAAAAAGATTTTATGTTTATGCATAGTTCAATTTTATTCAGAAAAGCCAAAAATATTTATGTTTAACCTTCCTGAATTGTATTTGAATCCTCCTGATTGAATATTTTTAACTTGTTCGTTATTTGACTTGAAAAACTTCATAAATTTGAGTTGAAAGTTTGTGCACTTATGGGTTTGTGCGTACTTGTAAGTACGCATGAAGTAAGCCCTGCGTACTTGATAAGTACGCAAGAGTTAAGTCTTGCGCACTTATAAGTATGCAAGAGTTAAGTCTTGCGCACTTGTAAGTACGCACGAGTTAAAAAACGTGCGCACTTGCTAAGTACGCACGACCTTTTAGTGTTGAGTATAAAAGGGGGACTTAAAAAATTTTCAGAGTTTCATCTCATTCAAACCGGTTCATATTCCCTCCGACTTTCATTCGAAAATTCAAGTGTTCCTAAACCGATTTTTCGTCCCATTGCTAGTTTCATCACTTCATTACAATCAATCGGTGAGATATTAGGCTTATTCCATCCACAGAAACTCGTGATTTTGGACCGATTATCTTAGGTTTTTGTTTGAGATTTTGAGACAATTTTTGGGTTGTTTGGGTAATACATAATAATTAAAACTTGTTAAGAATCATTAATCGATCACTAATCGACCTTTAATCATCCAATTTCGTCTTTGATTTTGTCCCTGTAGTTGAATTTGAACCGTCACTAGGTTTGTTCGACTGTTAGATCAAAATCAGTCTTGTATAGTAGTGTCGTGGTGTTGATATTGGTCCCATAGGGTAGAATCTTCGATTTCGACCTAGTGGCGACCCAATACACATCAAATTTTGAACATCAGTTGAATTTCAAAATTCTGAAAATTTTCACCTAGTGTTGTTCTTGCGCACTTAGCAAAAAGTTATTCTTGCGTACTTGTCATGTACGCGAGAGGAAAATCCTGCGTACTTGCTAAGTACGCAGGACCAACACTTGGCAAAATTTCTAAGTCTGAAATTTCAGTTCAAAGAGTAACTGCTATACTGAGTCGTGTTTATCCATTTCCAATGATACGTGTTGTTCTGATTCTGTTTTCTGTGAGTTTTTGCAGATCATGGCTCGGGCGTTTACTAACGAATTCAACTTGTTAGCTAACACTGAACCAGAATGGAAGGGTGCAGCATTGCAGTACAGAGACATAGTTGATTTCTTGAACCATTCAAGAATCAGCTACGCCATTTCTGCTGATCCGATCGTGTCAAGACCCTACCTCGAGCAGTTTTGGGAGACTGCGGAGCACGATTGCACGGTAACCCCCAATGTTATAAGGGCTACCGTTGCTGGTCATGCTATCGCTTTCTCTGAAGATACTATAAGAAGGGTCCTTCAATTCAGAGATCTCTCGACCGACCCGACAGCCTATCCAGACTACTTTGTGGACGGCTGTTGGAGACAAAGAATGGGACTATGCTTCAAACAAGAAGATGTGGGTGCTAGACCAATGGAGATACTTCGCCCACATCATGATCATGTGCATCTCATCAAGGAAAGCTGGTAAAGATGCCATGGGTCATGACCTTGCAGCAGCCATGGTCGGCCTTTCTCTCAATAAGGGCTACAACTTCTCCAACTACATATTCAAAGCCATCAATGACCAGATCAACACAACGTAGAGGTTTCGGTTCTTATTATACCCTCGATTTGTGAAACTATTGATTAATGATGCATTGCTAGACCTACCTGCTATAGGGGAGAGACTGCAAGTAAAGAGGGTGGACAAAAGAGTATTCGCCCAATTTCTAAAGCCAGGCACTGTAGATCCTACCCCTGTGCATACAGAACTCTTTGGCCACCTCATCAATGAAGCATATGTGGCCCCAGGTGAGTGTAGATGGTACAGTCATGACTCGGAGCCTGAATTGAGTGAACACTCCGACGAACAACAATAACATCAACAGGAGGAAATGGAGAGTGATGATGGATCGTCTGATGATGGAGACGACGAAGGAGGAAATGATGGTGCTAGGGATCCGACTCGGAAGCGACTGAGTCAGATTCTTCTGATTTTGATGATTCACCGTCGCAGGTACACCCGAGGAGAACGGCTAAGGTAACCCTACCTGAGTCGTCCTCCAAGTGAAAGTGACAGTCTTCTTGTAGAGAATACGAGCCAGACTCTGACTCTGACGCTGCTATACAAAGAAAAAGACGGGAAAACATTCACAAGAACAGGGGCGATAGGCAACAGCCTGCTATCCCCAGTGAGGTGGAGGCTCAACAACAAGTACAAGGTTCAGCTGTTAGTCCTGATTCAGCCTCCACCCCACCTTCACAGCAACTGTATCGTAGGAGGAGGAGGCCACAAGTGCAACGTGAAGTGGCCGTCACTACAATCACAGAGATGATTCCTGTGATAGTGACCCTCCCTACCACAACTACTCAGGTGGCGGTGACTACTCCAATTCTCACTGAGTCAGTCACCATTACCCCTACCATTACCCCTACAACACTCATCCCATCCTCAATCCCAACCACCACCACTGAGCCTTTAAGTCAACCCTTCAATTATGGAGATTTCACACAAGGGTTTGACTTTGATACCATATTCACCTCCCCTATTCACAATGCCGAGGAGTCATCATCCAGACATCCTAATCTGAATGATGCAAGGATAGATGTTATGGAAACCCATGTTGCTGAACTACTGGAGACTATTCGGAAATCAAAGGAGGAGTCTGACGCTCAACAAGCACAGATCAATTCTTTGGTAGACGAAGTCAGAATCCTTCGTAGCCAGAGAACGGGGACTGATGAAAGATTGAAGAACGTCATGGCCCAGAACGAGCTCCTAATCAAGATGAATGAAATGATTCTGGGTCACAGGACGTCCTTGGAGCTGAGGTTTGATACTCAAATGAAGGAGCATGAGCTGATGGTCAAACTAATTGCTGACCTGACCAAGAAGCTTGATGCTCAGGGGGAGAAAGAGAAAGAAAAGGAGAAAGAGAAAGAAAAGAGGACTACTGGTGATGAGGCGTGTCATCCTGTCGACTTGACTAAGGATGACGACAAGGACAAGGGTCCTTACCCAAATACGTGAAGCGTTCAGCTCCTTACCCAATTACGACCTTGTGAACCTAGCAAACCGAGAGCTGCTGGGTCATTCCAATCACGCAGTGGCGATGGGTTTGTGGGTGGTTCTGCAGCGAGAAGCAGGATCTGGGAAATTCGAGATGTTCAAGCCTCAAGTGCCCAAGAGAGTCAAGGATAAGCACGCTAGACATCCTGTGACTAAGAAGCACTTAAAGAAATTGGTATACAAGCCAGTGCTATGTGAAACTAAGATTCCCCTGAGCAAGTTATCTCAGGATATTCTTGGTGACATGTGGTACTGGTACGTAGATCCAAAGACGGGCGAGGCTGTGATCATGGGGAAAGTACGTGCAGAGAGTGGGAACATAGTGCCAAAGGAACTTATCAGAATCTTTGACGAAGTCTCCTTCATCAACTTTTCTGTGAAAGATTTGGAGGCACTAGCAGACAGGTATTGTGTGCACACGGATGAATGGATAAAGCTCCTTGCTTCTAAATATGACAAGGTGATTAAGTTCTGCCTTGAATACAAGAAGAAGATGGAAGCTAAAGATCAAGTGATGTGAAGACTGAAGATGTGAAGACTGAAGAATGAAGACCGAAGACGATGATAATCTAGAGCTGTTGTCAAGGGGGAGTTTGTTGAAGCACTTTCCTGTGACAAACACTATGGATAGAGTCTTAGTTTGTATTTTCTTGTTTGTAATTATCTTTGTATGTAAGAGTCTTTATGTATTAGTTTATCGATTTATATTTACTTTTACATATTGAATGTTGCAAAATTCTCTAAGTGTTTTGCGCACTTGTAAGTTCCCAGGAGAAAACTCCTGCGCACTTAGCAAGTACGCAAGAATAACTTTGCGTACTTGCTAAGTACGCAAGAGCATTTTGCCCTGCGCACTTGCTAAGTGCGCATGCATCAGGTCTTGTATAAATAGGAGAGGTTGACAGAAGTTAAGTACGCCGGCATAATAGCAAATACGCAAATTGTAATCTCAGTGCTTCTCTCTGTAACCTTCAAGTGTTTATAATACAAAGAACGTTTAAAGTGTTTTCTCTTGTCGGTTTACTTTGTTTAGTTTGACTCTCCGCCTAGTCACGGGTATTCCGCACCCGGTCCGACTAGTAGACCCACTTGCATTTGACGATCCGCCACACCCGAGGGAGCTACAAGAGGTATCAGAGCGTTGCTCCTGATTTCGAGTGTTGTGAGTGAGTTTGGAGAGTTTCTACCAAGTTTTTACAAACAAAAAGAGGTATTTTTGTTGATTTTTGTGATAAAATAGGGGTAGCTCTTGAACACTATTTTAGAAGCAAAAATCACTCAAAAACTGATTTTTGTTGTGTATTTGAGTGTTTTGAGCATCAAAGGTTGGTTAGAAACAAGTTTCTGACCCTTTGGCTCATTTGCATTGATCATCAGTTCAATTTTTACCATCTCCGGCGACTTTCATGTGACCGGAATAGTTTGGTGAGAGTTGCTGAAAAGGTGTTGTGCGTACTTACCATTTCTAGCAAGAAGTACAGTTCTGTGCGTACTTACTAAATACGCAAGACTTATCTCCTGCGTACTTACAAGTACGCAAGACTGATCTTCTGCGAACTTAAGTTATATCCTGCATACTTATCATTTACTCCTGCCTACTTATCAAGTACGCAAGAGCAAATCTAAATACGCAAGACCATTCTTAAGTGCGCAAGGCCAAAAATCAAGTGCGCAACTGTGTCTGATTTTTCTGAAATTTGACTAAGTGTTCACTATGTTGAATCTTCAGAATCTTGGAAATCTGTTATACTACGATAATGAGATCGGTACACCACAGAAACCGCCAAAGTTGCTAAACGTGAACGATTATTCTAATTGGAAAGCACGTTTTGAGCACTACATTTCTTTTACCGACTCATTGCTATGGATACCAATCCTTGAGGGATATAAGCATCCCACACACATCTATCTTGATGAAACCATGTCCAAACCTATCTCTAAGTTTTCTGATGAAGAAAAGAAAGCTTATGATCGTGAAAAGAAGGCACTAGGTTCGATCACTATGGCATTAACTCGGGAATTGTTCCATAGTTTCTGAGGGTATGACAATTCCAAGGATCTTTGGAAAGCTTTACAGAAAAGATTCGAAAGATAATAGTGACATCAAGGAGAGTAAGCGGGATCTTCTATGGAAGCAGTATGAGTGCTTCATATTTTTAGAGAACGAATCTTTAGATGACCTCATCTCTAGATTCTATCATTTATAGACTGAGTTGAAGGCTTTTGAACTCAGGTATCCAGATGAAGAGATGGTGGAAAAGTTTTTGGATGCTTTACCACCCAAATTTGAGATGTACACAACCCTGATGTGGGAAAATCCAAAGTTCTATGAGTTGACAGTGGAGGAGGCAATAGGAAAGGTTCAAGCTCATGACATGAACCTAAAAAGAAAGGAGAGCTCAGGAAGACTTCAGATACAAGACCCTTCAATGTATCATGGGACGACTTCTACATCCAAGTCATCGGGCTCTGGAATTGCCCTTTTCACTCGAAACGCTACTGAAGAAGACCACTCAAATGGTTGTGGTGGTCATGCATGCTATGCATCTGGATCGGGGTTGGGGTCTCATCATCAACATACCTCAAGAAATCCTCCTGCTGCTTCTTCAGCTAACCAATCGCTATAGCCAGAATAGCTGAAGATCATGTAGCACTATTCTCATCTTGTATGCTTGCGTATGATAATTTCATAGGTGGCAAGCTTACCGATCCCGAGACGATTGAAGAAGATTTTAATCAAGTGGATCCTGATGACATGAAGGACATGGATATTCAATGGAATATGGACATGCTATTGAGGAGAGCCAAGCGTTTCCTAAACAGGACAGGAAGAAAGTTTATTGGCGGGCAATCTAATGCCAAGGTCGGGTTTGACAAATCTAAGGCCAAATGCTATAAGTGTCTAAATTTTGGACACTTTGTTCGTGAGTGTCAGAAAGACAGAGCACCGGCCTCTGGTTTTACCAGACCTAGCCAAGGAAACAGCCATGGTCACAACAATCCAAACCACCACAATCAAAGCTAAGGTGGAACGTCCAATGCACTGGTAGCTCAGCAGGACGAAAGCTTTGATTGGGGTGTTCATCTTGAGGATGCCATAAATCGCACAAACACAGGTTGGTCTCATGGCTGAGATCATGGAGATGATGGAAGCAGAGAAAAGGGAAGCTTCTATGGCTGACCAAGAAGAGTCTACTACTGCTGCTACAGAGGAAGAGAATGAAGCTGAAGAAAAGGAAGCTTCTGTAGCTGATAAGGAGGAATCGACCACTGCTGTTGCTCTCATGGCCATTGGAGAAGCAACAAGTTCATCTTCTGAGGTAGATTCTAATCCCTTTTCTATTATTTCATGTTCTAAATGTCTAGTGCTAAAACTTGAAAATTCTAGGCTCCAAGACAAAATTGAACCCCTAAGTATGGCAGCTTTAAACTATAAAGAAAATGAAAAACGTTTTAAAGATTCTATTGAAACGTTAAAAAGGAAAAATGTGAATATTCTCTAAAAATAAACGATCAACAGCTTCATTTAGATGTTGCATACAAGGGGTTGGAAAAACAGAACAATGAAATCAACAAACTGCAAAATGAGATCTTGCAGTTAAAATGTTCTAATGAGAAGTTGAAAAACTCTCGTTTTGTGGTGGAACACTACGAATCTCTAGTGAGGCAAATGAATGGGTTAGGGCTGGGTACTAATGCCATTCCTCCACCAGTAAGCAGGAAGTTTGTCAATAGCTTAATAGACATTGATCTCACTTGTCTAGATGAGTCCTCTGATAAGGATGATTCCCTTAAAAAGGATGAATCCTCAAGTAAGGCTAACTCCACAGAAAGTAAAGAAAAACATTATCACTAATGGTGATAATTGCATTTTAACTGAACCCGATATCATTGAAACAAATGATAAACTAAAGGTAATGCTTTACGGGGGGTATAAAAGTCTTAACCAAGTAAAGAAAGAGGCTTTTTCAGCTCACTATGGGATTGGTTACAAAGAAAATTTGCAAAAATACTATACTCCCAAAAACCAAACTATAAAGGTTCAGACTCTTGTTCATAAACCAACTCCTCCTGCTCATAATGCTGAGTTATCTAAGGCCAGATCTAATGAGCCTTACAGGAGAACTTATGTAGACAAGTGGAAATGTTTTCTTTGTGGCTTGGTTGGTCACATTTTTGTGAACTGTCCTTCAAAGAACCAAGGAAAACGACCTGTTGTTTCACAACCAGCTGTTATCCCTAAGTCGCCATCAGTGACCCCTCCCAAATGTCCAAAGAAAAATGTGGTGAAACCACTAGTCAAACCGATGGTAAAGCCTAAGATCAAATCTGAAGCTAAACCATCAGTTTCAAGAAAGGTAACGCAACCAGCTGTACCTCGTGTATCTACCTCTGGTAGTACACATACTGGTGAGAAACATGTGGCAAGACTCTCTAAACCACAGAGAAGAAGAAGGAACAAGAGGTTGAGAAAGCTAGAACAGCTGACTTCAGTTCAATCAGGTGAAGCTTCCACTAGTTCACCTGCTGTTGTTGAACCAAAGTCTCCTGTTCCGGTTAAGAAACAGAAGAGATCCTTGACTGCCAAATCCAAAACTTCTAATCTCCTAGTCCTAATTCTTTAAAAGATTCATTCGTTTTGAACAGTCATCACGACTGTGAGTTAAAGGAAGTAGTTTATTTTGAAAAGGATAGACGACCCAAGACCACAATGGCTTGGGTCTCCAAATCTAACTAATTCTTTTGTTACTCGTGCAGGGACGTCCGAAGGGTACTATCTCTAACCGCTGGTATGTAGATAGTGGATGCTCCCGACACATGACAGGAAACATGGCCTTGCTTCAAGATGTGAAACCATTCAGAGGCGGCTATGTGGCCTTTACTGGAGAAAAAGGCGGCAGCATCACGTGTCAAGGTGTGGTTTTGAACGGTTGTGTCAGCTTTGACAATGTCAACTTTTGCGAGCAGCTGAAGCATAACCTGTTGAGTGTCTCCCAAATGTGTGACAAGGTGTACTCGATGATGTTTGACAAGTCAGAATGCCTGATTCTAAAACCTGGTTTTGAAGTTCTCGAAGATTGGATCCTGATGAGAGCGCCAAGAACAAACGACACCTATCAGATTGATATGAGCGTGGCAACAACCACCTCATCAGTTGCTACTTCCTTGCTTACCAAAGCTACAGAGCTTGACTCTATCTTGTGGCATAGGAAACTCAAACATATTTCGTATCGTAAAATGAATCATCTTGTCCGAAAAGGTTTGGTAACCGGGGTTCCTAAGCTGAGATTTATCGTTGCAGATGACTGTATGCCTTTTAAAAAGGGCAAACAGCAACGGAAGTCTCACAAGCCCAAGCTCCAAAACTCTATTGATACCCCTTTGGAGCTATTACACATGGATCTGTTTGGCCCCATAAGTATCAGGAGTATTGAAGGTAAGTCGTTCTGTCTAGTTGTAACTGATGATTTCTCACGTTTTTTCTTGGGTGCACTTTTTAGGTACTAAAGACGAGACTGCTGATATTCTTCAATACTTGATCCTGAGCTTGGAATCTCTTTACAAGCTGAAAGTTAGAAGAATAAGGAGTGACAACGGAACTGAGTTCAAGAATAATTTGATGGAACTTTTCTGTCTCAAGAAGGGGATCCGTAACGAATTCAGCGCCACGTACACACCGCAGCAGAATGGAGTAGCAGAACGGAAGAACAGAACACTGATTGAGACTGCAAGGACTATGCTGTCGGATGCAAAGCTTCCTATCACTTTCTGGGCAGAAGCAGTTAATACAGCTTGTCACGTCTTAAACAGAGTTCTGGTTGTGAAGAGGAACAACAAGACTTGTTACGAGTTGATCAACAATCGACTTCCCAATCTTGATTACCTAGTTCCTTTTGGTAGTCCTTCTTCCTTGTTGCTACAGTACAAAGACCGCCAGTCTAAGTTTCATGCAAAAGCGGTGGAAGGCATCTTCTTAGGATACGTTGCGAACTCGCCTTGCAAGAGAGTGTACAACATAGGAACTCGTACTGTCGAGGAATGGTTTGAAGTGGATTGCAGTAAACACAGCATTCTACCTGAACCAACAGGTCCAGCTTGGGGTTTTGATTATGATGTGCTATTCAAGTCATTCAATCTTCCTGATCTATCTGCAGTTGACGCGGCAAATGTTTACGATTTATTGGGTGGCGGCGATGACTCCAGTTTCTCTACTCGTGCTACTGTACCAATTATAACTCCTGATTCCAATGTTGCATCTGCATCTGGAACTCATGACAGTGATAATAGTGAAGATGTTCATGTTGATGGATATGACGCTCAAGCTAATTATAATAGTGAAGATGTTCAGTGACAACTGTAGGAAATGAAGCTCCAGCTGATCCAATTCAGGAAATGGGGGAGTTAAGCACGAATATCGATTCAGAAATTCAGGAACCGATTGTACCGGAGACGAGAGTGCATAGGAATCATCCAATCGACAACATTATTGGTGATCCTTATGCCGGTGTTCAGACTCGTCATCGAACCATCACTGAGAACACCAGTGTTTACACAGAGATACTTGACACTGGTGTCATGGAATTATGTCTGCATGCTGCATTCGTATCCCAGTTAGAGCCGAAGAATGTGAAGGAGGCTCTCACTGAAAACTGCTGGATTGAGGCGATGCAAGATGAATTATCTCAATTCCAAAAGTTGCACGTGTGGGATTTGGTTGACTTGCCAAAAGGCTTTCAGCCAATTGAAACCAGATGGGTGTTCAAATGCAAGACGGATGATCGTCATGTTGTTGTGAATAACAAAGCAAGATTGGTTGTTCAGGGTTTTTATCAACAAGAGGGCTTGGATTACACGGAAGTATATGCCCCAGTTGCTAGAATTGAGGCCATTCGACTGTTCTTGGCTTATGCCACATATGTCGGCTTCAAGGTCTATCAACTTGATGTGAAGAGTGCTTTCCTTTATGGTAAAGTTCATGAAGAAGTCTATGTCACTCTACCTCCCGGCTTTGAAGATCCGCATAATATCAATAAAGTGTATAAGCTCGACAAAGCACTTTATGGTCTTCATCAAGCACCGCGGGCACGGTATGAGACATTATATAAGCATTTACTGTCTAATGGTTTCGATCGTGGACAGATTGACTCGACTCTCTTCATTAGGAAAGCAGAAGGTGACATTATTCTTGTACAAGTATACGTCGACGACATTATTTTTGGATCTACCAATGAAAGGATGTGTAGGGAATTCGAAAAGGTGATGAAGTCCAAGTTCGAAATGAGTAATATGGGTGAATTGTCATTCTTCCTGGGTCTGCAAGTCAGTCAAAGAGAGGATGGCATTTATCTACATCAAACAAAGTATGTGCAGGACATCTTGTCAAAATACAAGATGAATGATAGCAGTACTTATGGCACACCTATCCCAGTCAATCATGGTCTGCATCCTGACAAAGATGGAAAGGATGTAGATAGCAGATTGTACCGTGGGATGATCGGATCAATTATGTATCTCCCAGCTTTAAGACCCGATATAATGTTTGTTGTGTGCTTGTGCTCAAGGTTTCAGTCTCAACTGAAGGAGTCACATATGATAGTCGTGAAGAGGATTTTCAGATATCTGAAAGGGAAACCCCGATTAGGTCTTTGGTACTTTAAGCAGCAGTCATTTGACTTCAAAGCCTACACTGATTCAGATTATGGCGGTTGTAACCTTGATAGAAAGTCAACTTCTGGTGGATGTCAATTCTTAGGAGACAGACTGGTCTCCTGGCAGTGCAAGAAGCAGTCAACGGTTTCTGTCTCAACTTGTGAAGCATAATACATTGCTGCGGCGAGCGGTTATTCTCAGATATTGTGGATTCAGCAGCAATTGAGAGACTATGGCTTAAACTTCACTGGAACTCCTTTATTCATTGACAACAATGCCACCATGTCCATCACAAATAACTCGGTAAAACATTCCAAAACTAAACATATAGAGATTCGCCATCATTTCATCAGTGATTATGTTGAAAAGCATTTAATTGAACTTGTAAAAGTTCACACGGATGACAATCTTGCTGACCTTTTCACAAAGGCATTTGATCGATCCCGTTTTGAGCATCTTGTCAACTTGATAGGAATGTTCAATCCTGAGTGAAAATTAATTTTTCTTAAATCAATTCAATTCATGGAAGTTAAACTTTATTTCTTTTAAATTTTCTGTATAGTTCTTTTAATTTTCAAAATATTTTACAAAATCAAAAACAAAATAGAAAATGGAGAAAATTTCAAAGTTAACTTGAGAAAAGAGGAAATGATAGTACATCAGAAATGATCTAAACGTCACAGACTGCTCTAATACCACTTTTAGGTACCTCGGGTGTGGCGGATCGTCACATGCAAGTGGGTCTACTAGTCGGACCGAGTGCGGAATACCCGTGACTAGGCGGAGAGTCAAACTAAACAAAGTAAACCGACAAGAGAAAACACTTTAAACGTTCTTTGTATTATAAACACTTGAAGGTTACAGAGAGAAGCACTGAGATTACAATTTGCGTATTTGCTATTATGCCTGCGTACTTAACTTCTGTCAACCTATCCTATTTATACAAGACCTGATGCCTGCGCACTTAGCAAGTGCGCAGGGCAAAATGCTCTTGCGTACTTAGCAAGTACGCAAAGTTATTCTTGCGTACTTGCTAAGTACGCAAGAGCTTTCTCCTGCGCACTTACAAGTGCGCAAAACACTTAGAGAATTTTGCAACATTCAATATGTAAAAGTAAATACAACTCGATAAACTAATACATAAAGACTCTTACATACAAAGACAATTACAAACAAGAAAATACAAACTAAGACTCTATCCATAGTGTTTGTCATAGGAAAGTGCTACAACACATGTTGAGCGCGTCTGGGACAAGAACCGGTCTGGTGTGATACACGTGCAAAAATAGGGGTGGTTTGTGGGTTTCGAAGCTACGCCACCGGGTCCGATGGCGCAAGGACTTAGCAAGTCGGACCGAGTGGTTCGTTGGTCATAATAGAGAATCATAAATTTTTATACTTTTTTTTGAATGGAACCAGAAATCCCTCTTTAGATCATGCGCAGATCGATCAAATTCCATTTTAAATAGAGTTTGCTTCCCTCTGTCAATTGGAATTGGCAGAGGGCTTTTGATCGGCATGAAAGGGAGAATCGAATGCAATAAAGTATACCTAATTTGGTTATGAGACGAGTATGAACGGCAAGCCTCTAAGGTTCGATATTCTTGGAATTCGTTTGAGCTTTAGAGGTGTAATGCGATGTCTAGAGATGTTTAGAAAGTTTGTATGAGTTTATGCACATGTGTGAGGGTGATTTAGTTTGTCCATATCCATCTTAATTACGTAATTCGGTTAGGATCGAAGGTATCGGCCGTTCGAAAGGAATTATGCGTTAATTCCACCGAAATACGATGAATTGAGTCGTGATGTTGGACTGGATACACGCGAGATTGATTAGGGCGTGATTTGCGGGCAATACTACGTATCAATTCCATGGATTTCGCCGGATTTCCCACTATTTGACTTTGAATGGTCAAACCGCTTTCAAATTTTGAATTTAGTCGCAAAATTCATTAAATTGGTGCGTTAAATGTGTTTGAAACTGATCAATAGTCTCCCTAGCATACGTGGCAAGCCTAGAGGATCTGAATTCGATCGACTTGAGGTCTAATTATAGGGAGATCCATCTCTGTTGACTTTCGAAGGTCATAGGGGGCAATTTTATGTGTTTTAAGACTTGAATAGGTTCAAATTGAGGGTCCAAATAGTTAGGGGATTTATTTAAATTGAAGGTTCAAACTTAAATTAATTATCTATTGTTTACAAAACTTGTTTTGAATTTTATAAAGTTTATAAAAATCTTTTTTTATTTCGAATGTTCAAAAGGATATATTTCCTTAAAAAGAAAGAATTTACAACTTGTATATTGGTTTATAAAAGATATACATATTTATTTATAAATACATATATATATGTGTCTAAAAGATGACTACATGATCAAAATCCGCAGTTTTTATGTTTTGATTTAGTTTCCATAATAGAGTATTTATATATAAGTATTTTCATAAGTCGATATACATATACATACATGTGTCATTAATAGAAAATTTTATATGTAAGTGAAAAGTTTAAATTTTTGAGTCGAAATAGTAGTTAATGTGACTCATAGAGTGGGGCAAGTACGGGATTCAAACGGAGTATCATTAAAATAGATAAATAGATAAGTTAAAATGGTATAGTAAAAATCATGGATGTTACAATTCCGGCACTCGCTAGAAGTTGCCTTTCGTGATAGCCTTGATTACTAACTCTTTAATGGAGGTTTTTCTGTCAAAGCCCTTGACAGTACCTTGTCGCTCTTATTGTTCTGATGAACATCGTACGTGTCATCTCTAGTTCCACGTAGCACAACACTCTTATTGCCCGCTCACCTATCACATTTCATTTTAACTCACGGGCACCTTGACCTTTGTCTCCCGTATAACCCTAATGATCTCGTCATTCCGACGGTCACCTCCCCGAGTAGGTTTCTTAATTCTCAGGAATGGGCTCATTCGTCACCCCTCCAAAGTAAAGTCATCATGCTTCTTGCCTCATAACTTGATCACTGCCCTGTAACGATCTCTCAAACTCAAACCCACTGCCCTACCCATAAGGGTATTACTTATGTTCTTTTCTGATGTTCTCCAGGAGCTTGTGCAAAGCTACACTAGTCCCTAAATAATTTCTCTACCATAGTATTTCGTTACTTCATTATCACACGTTCAATACACCCCATAAAGTATGTGCATACACCCAAAACTAGGGTCATCTTCTTCAGCTCTCATAGTTTCTCAAAAGCTCATTCATCAATGTCATGTTTGATATGACAGCTAACCACTTGCCTTACTTCAATGCTACACAGGAGCTCACTCTAAGCTAGTCACATGCTTCCCAGCATGAGCATTTCCTCTCCAGTTACTTGTGTGCAATCATGCACTTACCCCTCCTGAGTTTCACCTTACTCATGGTTGCTCTATCATTACCAAGCGATCACCGACCGCGTCTCATTAATCACGTACGAACATGGCGTCTGCCTGCTCACAAGCCTCAACTATTCATCGTCTCGTCAAGGGAAAACATTCTTATCCATCTAGTGTCTCATCTCGACTGAATTCTTTATATAGAACGTGTTCCATGAAGGTCCTTCGTCACCTCGTTAACTCCGTGCTCAGATCTTCAGCATCATCACCTTGATCTCATCTTAAACATCTCTGGTCATGCGTCCATGTAAACGCTTTCATCATCTACTCTCATAGCTCCGCCCATTGGCTTCGTGCTCCGATTTCCCGAGATATAAACGTATGCATCTCTTAATAGCACCTCACTGGTCGCCTAGAAAGACGTCAAAAATTATCGCACCACCCCGATGTATCAGCATCGAGAAAATTGTCAAGATAAAAATACTATACTTGTGCACACTGACCACCCGGAATATGCACGACTAAGCGGGTACTACAAGGACACACACAGACACACATAATGTTCTACACATGTACTAGTAACTCAACCTTCTAACTCGCACAAATGCACATACACAACTAGCTAGATCTGGGTAAATCTACGCGCGTATAATACGACCTCGTTGTTTATAGACACACAAGTATATCATGTTGTATGTCCCGAAGACACAAGCAACACGATCTCCCGCCTGACTGCTGTCAAACACAATAATCTGTTGACAAATGTCAACACCATATCAAGCTTACCCTTGATCTCCCGCCTGACTAATACCAGACACAACATCAAGCTTACGCTTGATCTCTCGCCACGACTATTAAGGACGTGACACAAATATATCATACTCATAAGTAACTCAATCAACGACATACAAGTTTATTCACAAACACTTTCACGTCCTTAAGCACCAAAACATTTACCTTGCGAAGATCTATGCCTTAAGATATAAAGACATTCAATATCATAGTAAGGCTAAACACACCCCCTTACACTTCACACATCACCTAAGCATAACACATAGGTGACACTATCTTAAGACCGTAGACACATACAATTAATCATAACTCATGTCTACATTGGTCTACTCATACAGTCTAATCAACCAAGCTCTAGCATCACATTAAAGATGACATTTAGGTGTGAACACATGTTGTTCAAAGGTAATCACATAATCACACATAGCAAGATATCACTCCTACAACTATCATTTATTATACCCAAATCATCTCACGGTATAACTCGCACTCAATGTCAAAATCAAATAATCAATATCTCAAATACTCATCATACCATGTAAACATCTAATCACTCAAAATGTTAAATCACCCCACAATCTCTCGTGATAACCGTCACATCCAAAATTCATCTAGAAGTCCAACGTCTCAACAATGCTCGCAAGATTACTATGGGACCACATTAGGTATATCTGTTGTGTCCTCCTCTGGTTCCTCCTCATCGGATCCTAGGTCATTAGCCGGTTCCTCTCTAGATAGAGCTCCCTTAGTTGTAATAAGTGGTTGATCTCTCAACCATCCAGGTCCACATCCTGGAGGGAAATCGCGTACTGCCGACACGGCCCTCCTTTTCCATCCTATTACTCTTGTCTCAGCACCACGCGGGATGCTGTCATACTCAGCTCTAGTCACACTTGATGCAGGAAGCGCCAACAACACTTTTATGTCACTGTCCTTCTTGTCTACAGCGGCCGCCTGTTTGTCCTGACGATCTGCTCCGCCACTAGCCGGAGCTCCCCATCTGACAAATCTGGTACGCTTTGTCTTAGCCATCAGTACATGCACAAGATAGAACGTTGGAGTGATTACTATGGGCGTCAAATTCAGAATGTGAGAGTAATCATAGACTTCCAAATTACGGTGATCAAATGTAATTTGGTGGTCCACATTACTGCTCGGATTCTAAACCTTCCCCATCGTATTCACACTAGCTTTTATCTTTCACACACCCCGGATGCACATACATATCACACAACTCATATAGCACCACACAATAATCAAGCAAGTCATCATATTTATCACAATTTCACACCATCCAAGGTTTCACACAAAATCACTAAATCATATCGACACACCAAACTATCTCACATAGTTACAATTAATTCTACTCCACATTACTCAACTCACATCATGGCATCACTTACTCATTTTTGAAAAAAAAAATGGTTTTGAAAGCCTATCAATCGTCAAGAAATACCTGTATTCATCTTATAATCTCTTACAGGTTAACCAGGATACCATCTTGGTACGTCAAAATCACCGCCAAAAATAAAATAAAATCCAAATGGATATAAGAGGTTGTAAAATGAAAAATATCCAAGTGGATATTAAAAGGTATGAACATTCTAGATCTTCACGTAAGAAAAACAGAAGAAGTGGTAAAATTATCTAAGCGGATAGGAAAAGTTTGAACACCCGAGATCTTTGCCTAAGCAAAATAGACGGGGTCAAATCATCTAAGTGGATGGGAAAAAGATTAACTCCCGAGATCTTTGCGTAAGAAAAACAGACGGGGTCATCGGCGGTAACTCTCGTTACTTTGACGGTCACATGACGCATGAATCAGAATCCAACACGTAAGCCTGTATCTGATTGAATCGGTTTTTTAGCTTATAAAATGGGTTAAATGTTTTAAAAATGGGTTCAAACACACGTGTACAAAAGAGAATTAGATTTTCACACTACTAAAGAGTTGTAACCGTATGTCGGGCCTACCGGCTATTCCTCAGTAAGCACCATCGCTTATGGTCCATTCCATGTTCAAGAAGTGTGATCAGACTCATTGTAGAGTCTTATTTTTTGTATAAGTTATTGTCATCAATGTATTTCTTTTTGAACATTGCTAGTTAGTTTATTTACTTGTATTTTCATTTTCATGTAATTTCCTGTTTTATTTTCTAAGTCTGGGCCATCGAAACTACTTAGTTTCGTTTGAGGTTTGTTCAATCGAAACTAGTAGTTTCGATAGATAGTTTAGTTTCGACAGGCTTATCACAATTGTAAATGCTTCACCAAAACTAGTAGTTTCGGTGAGCATAGTTTCGATGCCTGTCAACTTACTATAAATACCCTAGTTTTAGAATTTCTAGGGCGTGAGTAGCGGCTGTAACCCTGAATTCTCTCTTTCACTGTTCTTGAAGAATCAATACAATTTGCATTTGTTTAAAAAAAATAAAAAAATTTATAAAGAAAAAGTAAAAGTGAAACAGTACAAAATATAAACACTTAGCCTTGGAAAAGATCCAACGTGAGATCATGTATAGTCAAACCCTTGAAACACTTCATATTGCACTCAACTACTATGAATCCCTAAAGATAGCCGATATTTGTGCAAGATAAAATAGAACATTTGCTTGTACAATGTTTTCATGTGATTAATAGGTACCGTTAGAGCACGAAACACGGCGTACCCCACATTTTGAAATAAAATGGTTTTGAAAGCCTATCAATCCTCAAGAAATACCCGTATCCATCTTATCATCTCTTACAGGTTAACCAGGGTACCATCTTGGTAAGTCAAAATCACCGCCAAAAATAAAATAATATCCAAATGGATATAAGAGGTTGTAAAATGAAAAATATCCAAGTGGGTATTAAAAGGTACGAACATTCTAGATCTTTGCGTAAGAAAAACAGAAGAAGTCGTAAAATTATCCAAGCGGATAGGAAAAGTTTGAACACCCGAGATCTCTGTGTAAGCAAAACAGACGGGGTCAAATCATCCAAGTGGATGGGAAAAAGATGAACTCCCAAGATCTTTGCGTAAGAAAAACAGACGAGGTCATCGACGGTAACTCTCGTTACTTTGACGGCCACCTGGCGCATGAATCAGAATGCAACACGTAAGCCTATATCTGATTGAATCGATTTTCTTTGCTTATAAATTGTGTTAGATGTTTCAAAAATGGGTTCAAACACACGTGTACGAAAGATAATTAGATTTTCACACTACTAAAGAGTTATAACCGTAGTCAGGCCTACCGGCTATTCCTTAGTAAGCACCATCGCTTATGGTCCATTCCATGTTCAAGAAGTGTGATCAGACTCTATCATTTCTCACAAGATCGGATCCGATTTTCCTGAAACAAAAACATGACACTCACAGTGAGTTTTTCTTAAGCAAACAATAAGCAAATCAAATATTTTCTTTCCTTTTTGACTATATAAAGCAAAAGTTTTGCTTTCAAAGGTAAATAAAGAAAACAACTATACAGAAAAAGTAAAATCTTTTTGGAAATCTTCCCGATTAACAGGTTTAAAAAGAAAAGATAATATGCACAGGGGTTACTGAAAATTGATCATGCCGAGCATCTCCACCATTTTTTTAAAATCTGGCAGAATCAAATGCTTTTGTAAAGATGTCGGCGGTTTACATGTCGGTTTTGACTTCAACGATTTTGATATGTTTCATTTCAACACAATCACGGATGAAGTGGTGTTTGATCTCAATGTGTTTGGTTTTAGAATGCTGAACGGGATTTTTGGTGATATGGGGAACAACGGTGTTATCACACAGGATGGGAGTTTCATGGAAGGTGATCCCGTAATCAAGCATTTGATGGTGGATCCACCTTACTTGGGATGTATTCGACTTCGACTGTGGATTGGGAAACGGTGGTTTGTTTCTTACATTTCCAGGAGACGAGGCGGTTGCCGAGGAACTGACAACCTCCAGAAGTGGACTTTCGGTCTAAGTTGCATCCCCCGTAGTCTGAATCTGAGTATGCCAAAAGATCAAACAACTTATTTTTGGGATACCAAAGCCCAAGCTTTGGCTTGTACATCAAATATCTTATAATACGTTTGACAGCAATTAAATGAGAGAGTTTAGGATTAGCCTGAAAGTGTGCACACAAGCACACTGCGAACATGATGTCTTGTCTGCTAGTAGTGAGATACAGACGAGATCCTATCATCGAGCGATACAGGTGCTGATCAACGCTTTTACCATCAAAATCAGGAGACAGCCAGTGTCGAACTTCCACAGGGGTCTTGTAAGGATGAGACTCAGTCATTTTGAACTTGGCCAGGATTTCTTTGACATACTTCTCTTGGATTGCCTGCAAAGCCGACAAAATCTCCTTCTATCGGATGATAATATTGCTATAAAGAAAAATGACCAGTCACATGTCTTGAGCAACCACTTTCGACATGCCAGATAATGTCTCCAGTCCTCCTCAATTGTCCCTACACAAAGTGAATTGTTTAGACATTTGTACCCATGCCATTGCTAACTTGGAACTTCTTAATTTTACATTGATGCATTTCGGAAGTCATAGTCAGAATCCTCCTTTAAAGTATTATCAAAAAAACATTATTCTTAATTTTCCAAATCCTTTTCGACCAATTTTAAGCATTTTTAATCCTTTTACGTCACAAAGTTCTACTATGTTGTGATTTAGATAAAACATTTGATGCACAATCAGCTAAATTTTGAGAAACAGATGGAACGTTTTCTTCCTCAAAATGATATGTAGACAATTTACATGTCTTGAAAACATGATTGGATTCCCCACAACTAAAACAAATTTTATCACATGTTGGCTTAGCCTGATAGTTGTCATCATAGGATGATGTGTTAGGACATGTTTTGTAACTGTTGATAAAATTCAGTGTAAGTTCTGCTAGAGGCGAACTTAACAAGTTCGCCTAGCCTATCAGAGGCGAACTTAATAAGTTCGCCTAGCCTATCAGAGGCGAACTTAATAAGTTCGCCTAGGCTATCAGAGGCGAACTTAATAAGTTCGCTTAAGTCTATCAGAGGCGAACTTATTAAGTTCGCTTAGCCTGTTAGAGGCGAACTTAATAAGTTCGCCTAATGCTGATCAGTGGCTATAAATAGCAGATTGTAGCAGAAACAGAGAATAGATTAGAGGTGAGACGATATCAGAGTAGACGAGAGAGAATTCCTGTAACCTGATATTGGTGGAATACAAAGCGTTTATTTACACCGTTGTTGTTGATTGAGTTACACGAGCACGTTGATCATGGATTCCGCACGTTATCACCGTGTCGTACCGCGAGTCTAGAGATCCGTCACGCACCGAATTAGGGACCTACAAGTGGTATCAGAGCTTATGCTCGTGAATTAAGTACGATTCTCGGTGATTAGTGATGGTTTTTGTGTACAATTCGACAAGAAATTCAACATTTTTGAAGTTTCTGCAACAATGGAGTTCTTCAAGTTCTTGAAGATCGTTTCTCTGCTGAATTCGTGTTTTTGGAAGTGGTTTTGACGAAATTAGTCCGATAGAACTGTTCTATTTGATAAAATTCACAATCCTACGGTTCAATTTCCTTAAATTCCTTCAATTCGCTGAGAAATCATGATTTTTGAAGATTTCGGTTCGTGTTTGGGTGAAGATTCTTTTGAATCTGTTACAGCAGTTTAAGCGAACTTGCTGAGTTCCTGTGCAGGCGAACTTAGCAAGCGAACTTATTAAGTTCGCTTCTCACATTTTCAAGCGAACTTAGCTGTTAAGCGAACTTACCAGATTTCCTCCTTAAGCGAACTTGTCTTGTTCGTCTGATCTCAAGTTCGCTTAGTACTCACTAAAGCGAACTTATTAAGTTCGCCTGAGGGTAAAACTGTTCCATACTTAGAAATTTTTCAGAAAATTTTTTTTAACATGGCAAATATGGTTCAAGTCACAAACATGTTCAATTATGATAATGAGATTGGTACATCTCAAAAACCTCCGAAGTTGCTGAATCTAGCTGATTATTCAAATTGGAAAGATCGGTTTAACCAATTCGTATCTTTTACCGATACTAGTTTGTGGATTCCGATTTTGGAAGGATATACGCATCCTACTTATTCATGGATGGGAAAGGATGATGTTTCGAAACCAGTGTCAGCTTTAACTACTGAATAGAAGCTGTTATTTGATCGAGAAAAGAAAGCAATGGCTAGCATTTCGATGTCTCTACCAAAGGAAATTTATCACAGTTTTAAACAGTTCAAGTCTTCTCAACAACTATGGGAAGCATTACAGAAAAGGTGTGAATGGAGTTTGGATGTGAAAAAGAGTAGAAAGGAATTACTAAAGAAGCAGTTCCTAGTCTTTAAACATTTTCAAAATGAATCTTTGGATGATCTTGCTACAAGATTCTATCATCTTCTTAGTGAACTGGCTAGTGCATCTGTGGTATATGAGACTGAGGAAATCAATGATAAATTCTTGGAGGCTTTACCATCAAAGTTTGATGTGTATACGGTTTTGATCAAAGAAAATGTTAAGTACAAAACCATGTCTCTTGAAGAAGTCCTAGGGAAGATTCAGTCACATGACATGAATATGAAGAAGAAAGAAACTAATATGGAGCATGTCCAGGATCCCTCGATGTATTTTGCCAAATCTGTTGGTAAATCTGGTACTGGAGTGGCATTCTTTTCTGGTGATGCTCAAGAGTCTTCAAATGATCAGTGTTCTGGAGTTCCAATTTATTCTGGTCATACAAGCCATTCTGGATTTTCTGCATCTGGATCTCATGTGAATCAGAAAGTTGCTGATGATTATCTGGCTATGTTTTCTTCATTCATGGCATCATATGAGAATTTCATTGGAGGAAAAATACATGATCCTGAGGTAATAGAAGAAGATTTCAGACAGATTGACCCTGTTGATCTGGAAGAAATGAATATCCAATGGAATATGGCCATGTTAATGCGACAAGCTAAAGATTTCTTGAAGAGAACTGGGAGAAAATATATTGGTTCAAATAGTCGATCGCGTATGGGTTTTGATAAGAGCAAAGTTAGGTGTTACAACTGCCAAAAGTATGGTCACTTTGCTAAGGAGTGTGTGAAGCCAAAGGTAGAATTTGATTCTCAAAAGAAGCAATCTAACTTTCAGCATAATAGGAATCAGTCACATGGTTCATCTGGTAATCAAAATCATGGTCCTTCTGGCAATACAAATCATGCATCTGCATCATCAGCTCTAGTTGCTCAAAATGATGAAAATTATGATTGGGGCATTCATCTGGAAGACTTGGTGGGTGCTGTTAGTCAGGCTTTTGTTGCAGAAATTCATTCAGAAAAACCAGAAGAGTCTACTGATGATGAAAGTTCTAGTGATGACTCATGTGATGGTGATAGTGTTCCAAGTGTTGATGATGAGGAAGAAAGAGAGCAAAGTATTGATTCTGATGCTGTGACAGGGGTTGCTGAGGAAGAAATTGTTCTTACAGAAAATGCTACAGTTGGTGAAGATTCAGAGAATATTCCAATTGCTAAAGTATTCATGGTAGACATGTCTGACCCGACTAAGGTAAAAGACTCTGTTTGTCGTATATTTTGTTCTAATTGCATTTATGTTAAAGATAAACTACAAAAAGTCATGGATGATAACACAAATTTGATTTGTGACATGAAATCAATGCATTCAGTTAATCAGAAACTGAAAGATAATGATAAACTATGCATTGATAGAATTGAGTCTTTGAAAAGAGACTTAAATTCTCTTGGGTTAAAATACAAAGAGCAGGGTTATCATCTAGATATGGCTTATGCTGAAATTAAAAAACGAAATGAAGTAGTTGCCCAAAAGAACAAGGAGATTTCTGAAAAAGAATCTGAGGTGATAAAGTTAAATAGAAAGCTGGAACAGTTTGAGAATTCGTCTGTAGTTTTGGATTATTTCAATGTTAATGCTGATCCCACAAAAAGGGTTGCTGGTATTGGGTTTGTTCCTCCTCCGTTCAATGCAAATTATGTGGTTGAGCTTGAAATCATTCATGAAGAGGAAATTGATCCCAAGACAGTATTAAAAGTGAATCCAGTGATGGGTGAAGACATGGTGTATGATTCTGATACAGAGGATGAAGTGTTTGATGATTCAAAGGTTGAAGGAATTCCAAGAGAATTGAAAATTGAGTAACCAAAGGTTGTGAAGAATGTTACTCGGGATAGGTGCATCTTGACAGAACCTGAAGAGGTGAAAGTGGTTCCAACTAAACTTTCTCCAATCTTACAGTCAAGTGGGATTGTTACGGCTGGTTTTCAAAAGGTGAATTCTTCAAATGTGCCAAAACAGACTTATGTTCCTAAGAAGCCGGTAAATTGTTCTGGGCATTCATCCGAAGCTTATTCTTCTGATGGTTCTTCAAATTCAAAGAAAACATCGTATTTCAGAAGTTATCATAAAAGACGAGTGTGTTTTCATTGCAATGAGCCTGGTCATATTTTGATTAATTGTCCATACAAGAACAAGGGTAAAATGAAGACTGTTCCTTCACAACCGAAAGCGGTGAAGATTCTGAAAAGAAAAAAATGAGGGAAAATCGTCTTCTAGTTTGGAGAAAGATATGACTGGACGATCTTTTGTTAATTCCCCTGGAATTAAACAACAGAATACATTGCATGCTAAATCTTTTGTATGCAGAGAAAATCTTGAGATTCCAAAAGTTAGGATTTCAAAAGATACTGTTCAGGAGGTTAAGTTGTCAAGACCTCAAAGAAGAAGAAGAAACAGAAAATTAAAGAAAATTTTGGAAACATCTGAATCTGACAATAATATATCAAATAATGTTTTTCAAAATAATAAAAATGGTTCTTCTTTGAAAAGGTCTGATTGTCAAACATCTGTTCCAAAAGTGAATGATAAAATTGATTGTAAATTACAAGAAGTTGTTTATTTTGATCAATCCGGACGACCCAAGACCACGATGGCTTGGGTTCCACTTTCTAACTAATTCTCGTTGTTTATGTAGGGACAACCAAGGAGGACTATCAACAATACATGGTATGTGGATAGTGGTTGCTCTCGACATATGACAGGGAATGTTAGATTGCTTGAGGATGTGATTAAAATTGATGGTGGTTACGTCGCTTTTGCGGGTAATAAAGGCGGGTACATAACAGGCCAGGGAACGTTAAAGAATGACAAAGTAAAATTTGAAAAGGTGAATTATGTTGAGCAGCTGGAACACAATCTTTTAAGCGTATCACAAGTCTGTGACAAGAAGTTTTCGTTCCATTTCAATGATCATGAATGTTATATTCTGAAACCGAGGTTTGTGATTCCTGATGAATGGATTCTCATGAAGGCTCCAAGGAGAAATGACACGTATGTCCTTGACATGAGTGTCGTCACTACAACGGATTCAATTCCAACATGTTTACTCTCCAAGGCGTCGGAATCTGATTCAATATTGTGGCACAGGAAGCTAGCTCACATAAACTACAGAAAGATGAACTACATTGTTAGGAATGATCTTGTGCTTGGTATTTCGAAAATGAAATTCTCAGTTCCTGATGATTGTATTCCGTGCAAGAAGGGAAAGCAAAGAAAGAAATCTCACAAATCGAAGTCGACGAATTCTATCGTAACTCCTTTGGAGTTGCTGCATATGGATTTGTTCGGTCCTATCAGTATTAGGAGCATTGGTGGGAAATCGTACTGCTTGGTAGTAACTGATGATTACTCCAGACTTTCATGGGTTAAGTTTCTTTCTTCTAAAGCTGAAACCACTGAGTTGGTACAATACTTAATCTTGGGTTTGGAAAATTTATTCAATCTGAAAGTCAGAAGAATCAGGAGTGACAATGGCAGCGAATTTAATAACAGCAAAATGGGATTATTCTGTTTACAAAAAGGAATTCATCATGAATTCAGTGCGCCATATGTCCCTCAACAAAACGATGTCGCTGAACGAAAGAACAGGACGTTGGTCGAAACAGCTCGCACGATGCTTGCAGATTCTAAGCTTCCAGTCACCTTTTGGGCTGAAGCTGTGAATACTACGTGTCATGTTTTGAACAGTGTCTTGACCGTCAAGCGACATAACAAGACTTGCTATGAATTGCTAAATAATCGAAAGCCGAATCTGGAATACTTACTAGCTTTTGCTAATCCGTGTACCCTACTGAAGTTTCAAGATGTCCCAACAAAATTCAGTGCAAAGGCTATTGAAGGGATTTTTCTAGGGTATGTGGCTAATTCAACAACCAAGAGGGTTTATAACAATGTGACACGTCAAGTTGAAGAATGGTTCAATATTGACTGTTCAAATCGGTCTTTACCACAAATGGCGATTGGACCGGATTGGGCGTTTGATTATGAAAACTTATTCAAGTCTTTTCATTTACCTTCCGACATTTCTGATGAAGATGCTGCTGTTATCTATGATTCTTGTCAAGATGCTCAGCACAATGGATTTCTACCAAATGCAGTTCCCAATTCATCGATTCCATCTACTTCTGCTTCAGATCCAAATGTTGCTTCTTGTTCAGGTCCACAAGATTCAGAGAGTGAGGAGGATAATGCTATTTTTCAAGATTCTTCTGCAGATCCGCTATTGAGTGATGATCCATTACCTTCGACACAGGCTCAGGGGGTGATTCCAACAAATTTAGACTCGGAAATTCCAATTCCTCAAGATTATTCTTATCAATCTGACTCTACTCAAGTTGATGTGTTGCCGGTTCCTGAGGTCGCATCCATCAAAGAACAAAAAGATTATCCAGTAACAAATATAATTGGAAATTTACAGGATGGAGTGAAAACTCGTTCTCTTGTTGACAATACTTGTTTGTATACTTGAATTAAAGATTCTGGTTGTAGGTCCCTTCGCGTGTGTCGGATCGTCACATGCAAGTGGTCTACTAGTCAAACCGGGTGCGGAATACCCGTGACTAGGTGGAGAGTCTTACTAAACAAAGTAAACCGAACACAAGAGTCTCAACAAACGTTCTTTGTATTATAAACACTCGACGGTTACAGAATGTGCGTACTTAGCAAAACTGAGTTCGACTCAACTACTGGTTCTGCGTACTTAGCTTCTGTGAACCTATCCTATTTATACTGACCTGATGCCTGCGCACTTAACAAGTGCGCAGCACCAATTGCTCTTGCGTACTTAACAAGTACGCAGTGGTGTTCTTGCGTACTTGCTAAGTACTTAGGAGCTTTCTCATGCGCACATGTAAGTGCGCAAAACACTTAGAAGAAATCAACACAACATCAAGTAAAAGTAAATACAACTCGATAAACTTTTACATAATGACTCTAACATTCAAAGACAAAATACAGACATTAGACATACAAAACTAAGACTCTATCCAGAGTGTTGTCACCGGAAAGTGCATCAACAAACTCCCCCTTGACAACAGCTCAGGATCTTCATCGTCTTCAGTCTTCAATCTTCAGTCTTCACAGCACTTGTTCCTTAGCTTCCATCTTCTTCTTGTAGTCAAGGCAGAACTTAATCACCTTGTCATATTTAGCAGAGAGAAGCTTTGTCCATTCGTCAGTGTGGATGCAGAATTTGTCTGCAAGTACCTCCAGATCGTTCACAGAGAAATTGATGAAGCAGACTTCATTAAAAACCCTGATCACTTCCTTTGGTACTGTGTTTCCACTATCTGACATACCTTTACCCATAACCACTGCCTCGCCCGTTTTTGGATCAACGTACCAGTACCACATGTCACCAAAAATATCCTGAGGTAACTTGCTCAGGGGAATCTTAGTTTCACATCTTACTGGCTTGTATACCAATCTCTTTAACGGCTTCTTAGTCACAGGATGCACAACGTGCTTATCCTTGACTCTTCTGGGCACCTGAGGCTTAAGATATTCAAAGTTCCCTGATCTTGCTTCCCGCTATAGTGTTACCCACAAACCCATTGCAACTGCATTACTCGAGTGACTTAGCAGATCTCGGTTTGCAAGGTTAACTAGGTCGTACTTGGGCAAAGAGTTGAACGCCTCACTGGTGGGTTTCAAGTATTGAACCCCCCCAGATCTTTTGATGGCGAACAGCTGCTTGTCCTCCTCGAACCTAACAGCCAAGATCATACCTGTCGCTCCGTGCTTGTCTGTGATAGACGTCTTTTGTCACACGGGAGCTGGACCCTTTGTAGATGCAGAAGGCCTGTCTTTCTCTTTTGGTGCCTCGGGGTCCACAGGTATAGGGTCGACCGGGGAGGCTTCAGTTGTAACTTCAACATTACTTGCCATGTCAACTGAGCCTGTGTCGAGCAGAGATTCGAGCGATGGTATTTCAAAGATCTCACCATCCTCTAACTCGTACTCTCCTTCCCCGTCGCCCTTGGGAATCTCTATCACCACATCATCGTCATCATCGTTCCAGTCATCACCAGAGTCGATCTCTCCTTCTTCCAGATTAAGGAGAGCATCGATCTGTGACTCTTTGGAATAGTCAGGCTCTAAATAAAGGATCTCATCATCAGATAAGTCCTTGAGCACGTCAGCCGCTGACTTCCCTTTATCTCCGCCACCACCAGCTGAGGTATCACCACCCTCTTGCTGAGTAGACTCCCCCTCAGCCAATGGAACAGAAGAGATGGGCACAATCGCCAAAGCTAGGTGCTCACCTCCACTAGGACCGACTTCAGGATCCTTGTCTTTATCATCATACTTAGTCAGATCGACTGGATGACAAGACTCGGCACCGGTGGATTTCTTTTCTTTGTCTTTCTCTTTCTCTTTCTCTGTCTCCTTCTCCCCCTGAGCACCTAGCTTCGCGGTCAGTTCACCAACTAATTTGACCATCGCTGCGTGCTCCTTTCTCTGCAAATCCATCCTCAGCTCAAGTGAAGTTCTGTGGCCTAGAATCATTTCGTTAGTCTTCATTAACAGTTCATTCTGTGCCAAGACATTCTTCAACTGTTCATCAGTCCCCGTTCTCTGGCTACGCAGAATCTTAACTTCATCCGCCAGAGAGTTTATCTGTGCTTGTTGAGCATCAGAATCCTCTTTTGACTTTTGAATAGTCTTCAACAAGCCAGCAACTTGGGTTTCTAGCACATCGATCCTAGCTTCATTTGGATCCGGATGCCTAGATGATGAGGCTTCGGCGTTGTGGATGGGGGAAGAGAAGATTGTGTCAAAGTCGAACCCCTGTGAGAAGTCACCATAGTTGAAGGGTTGACCTGACGGCTCTTTGGTGGGTGTGGGGATTGGGGATGTAATGATGGGTGTGGGTGTTATGGTTGGGGTGACTGTGACTGACTCCGTTAGACGTGGAGTAGTCACTACCACCTGGACAGTTGGAGCAGGGAGGGTCACCGTCACAGGAATCTCCTCTGTGACCGCCGTGACTGCCACATCTGTTTGACCAATTGGCCTTCTCCTCCTTTGATACAGTTGCTGTGCTGGTGTGGTAGATTCTGACTCTGGACGGGCAGCTTCAACTTGTACTGGCTGCACAATCGGAATCTCTTCAACCCTGGGGATAGCAACCTCTTGCCTATCGCCCCTTTTCTTGTTGGCTTTCTCTCGCCTTCGTCTTTGTAGAGCAGCGTCAGAGTCGGAAGCCGGCTCATATTCGCTGCTCGAGCTTTGTCGTTTTCTTTTTGAAGACGACTCAGGCAGGGTTACCTGTGCCGACCTTCTCGGATGTGCCTGTGATAGTGCATCATCGGAATCAGAAGAATCTAATTCTGTAGTCTTCGAATCGGATTCCTCAGCACCACCAGCACCACCTTCATCATCACCTTCATCATTATCATCATCTTCTTCATCTTGTTCTTCATCAGAGTGATCACTCATCTCTGGTCCCGAGTTGGGACTATACCAGTTCCAGTCCTCCGGAGCGACATATGCTTCATTAATCAGGTGGCCGAAGAGTTCAATATGCTCAGGGGTAGGTTCTACACTGCCTGGCTTTAAGAACTGTGCAAAGACTCTCTTGGCCACTCTCTTCACTTGCAGTTTCTCCCCGATCGCACGCAGGTTTGGCAACGCATCATCGATCAAAAGTTGCACAAACCTCAGGTATAAAAGGAACCTAAACCTCTCCGCCGTGTTTATCTGGTCATTGATTGCTTTGAAAATAAAGCGGGAGAAGTTGTAGCCCCGATTGAGAGACAAGCCCACCATGGCTGTGGCAAGGTCATGACCCATGGCATCCTTTCCTGCTTTCCTTGATTAGATGCACATGATCATGATGTGGGCAAAGTAACGCCATTGATCTAGAACCCACATTTTCTTGTATGAAGCATAGTCCCTTTCCCCGACATATCCCATTCTCTGCCTCCAACACCCATCCACGTAGTAATCTGGATAGGATGTCGGGTCGGTGGGAAGGTCTCCAAATTGCAGTACTCTCCTTATTGTATCCTCAGAGATGGCAATAGCCCGACCGTCAACGGTAGCCCTTATGACATTTGGAGATACCGTGCAATCGTGCTCTGCTGTCTCCCAGAATTGCTCTAAGTAAGGTCTTGAGACTGTTGGATTAGCCGAAATTGCATAACTTATTTTAGATCTGTTCAGGAAGTCCACAATCTCTCTATATTGTAAAGCGGCCCCTTTCCATTCTGGTTCAGTGAGCGCCAACAGATTGAATTCGTCAGTGAATGCACGAGCCATTATCTGCAAACACACACAGAAACCGTAATCAGAACAATTTATAACAATGGAAATAGACACACATGACATAGAATAGTAGTTACACTTTGAAAAAATTTTCAGACTTAAGAAAATTTTCTAAGTGTTGGTCCTGCGCACTTATCAAGTGCGCAGGATTTTACTCTTGCGTACTTAGCAAGTACGCATTTATTACTTCTTGCGTACTTGCTAAGTGCGCAAGAACAACCTTTAGCAAAAATTTCAAAGTTTTAAATTCGATCAAAATGCGGGTTGATTAGGTAGCCACTAGGTCGGAATCAGGGATTCTAACCTATGGTACCATTATCAACACCGTTTAACCACTAAATGACGATCAAATTTTGGACCTAGGTCGACGAACGTCCCACTGACAGTCGACTTCAACCCGACGGATCAAACGATGACCAAAGGGAAAATGTATGATCGATTAGGCAATCTAATAACCTGTTAGTGACATTAGTTACCCAAACAACCCCAAAATTACCCCAAAATTTGTCGACATTAATCTAAAATTTTCTAGGTCAAAAATCGGTCCAATAAACACGAATCTATGGATGGAATCGGCTTAGATTCTCACCAAAGGGATGAAATACGAAGATGATAAAGTGGAAGGGATGAAAAACGGGTTTGAACACACTCGATTTTGAGAGAAAATTGCAGGGGGAAAAATTTCGGTTTGAAAGCTTAACCTGAAAATTTTTCTAAGTGTTGAACTTATACCCCACTGATAATGTTCGTGCGTACTTGGTAAGTGCGCACGAATTAACTCTTGCGTACTTAACAAGTACGCAGGAATTAACTCTTGCGTACTTGCTAAGTGCGCAAGTCTTACTTCGTGCGTACTTGACAAGTGCGCAGAAACCTTAAGTGCGCAATTTTTTCAACTCAGAATTTATGAAGATATTTAAGTCAAATAACGAACAAGATAAAAACATTCGACCACGAGGATTCAAATATAATTCATGAAGATTAAACATAAAAATATTTTTGTTCTTTTCAAGATAGATATGTACAAGTATTCACACAAGCTATTTTTGATCAAAGACACGAGCAGAGGATCATATCAGGCTAACTTATAGCAAAAACGATACAATATAAACATCAAAGAATATGGGATCATGTCATGTATTACTCTTTAGTCTTACGTAATAAGCACATAAACAAGTAATTCAAGTTGACAATATTATAAGATTTGAAACTATACGCATATTTGTATCATGTTCTTGTGTATTAAGGTATTAATTATAAAATATACAACGTGTACCCCACTAAAATGCTATGATATTTTGCACTATCTCAAGGCATCTAAGATTTTTCCAATGATATTCTTAATTTTCAGAATGAAGTTACATCAATTAGCACAGAAAAATCAAGCAGAATCCATAAGGATTATCAGGAATCATAAGATTCAGAATCGAGTGATTCATTTGTCTTGGTTTCATGATATTTTTCTTCTTTGAATATCGGTATGATGATTCGGGATAATGAATATGGTGTTTGATTATAAGGTAAGGGGATCCAACTTTTATCTGGATTTGATTTCAATGAACCAGGAATGATTCAAGGGTGAATACATGCTCAACGGTTGATGTAGAGACATGTCTTGATTCAATCTCTCCTTGCATACTTGTGAGTATGGGCAGTGAGATGAACCGCATTAATTGTGCTAACAACATAACCCAAAACTGATCTCAAAAGAAAATTATTGTCAAAATCTAACATCCTTTATCTGATAATGATCTTTTCTATTCTTTTACACACACACACTTGCAAACATGGGTTCAAATCGCAGTTGTAATTTAGATTTAGTTTCCACACTACTAGTGATTCAAAGACGCGTACAGCCTACTGACAATTCAAAGTACTTGTAAATAAACAGATTAAAAACATAATAATTTAAAACAATTAAGTAAACATGACGCAATCATTTCCCATATGAGCAATCTATGATGGTTAGATCATTTCAGATGTACTATCATTTCCTCGTTTCTCAAGTGATTCTTTTGAAATTTTCTCCATTTTAAAATTTTTTTTTATTTTATTTTTTATTTTTTATTTTTAACTTCCATGAATTGAATTGATTTAAGAAAATTAATTTTCACTCGGGATTAAACATTCCTATCAAGTTGACAAGATGCTCAAAACGGGACCGATCAAATGCCTTTGTGAAAAGGTCAGCAAGATTGTCATCCGTGTGAACCTTTACAAGTTCAATTAAATGCTTTTCAGCACAATCACGGATAAAATGATGGCGAATTTCAATATGCTTAGTTTTGGAATGTTTCACCGGGTTATTTGTGATGGACATGGTGGCATTGTTGTCAATGAATAAAGGAGTTCCAGTGAAGTTCAAGCCGTAGTCTCGCAATTGCTGCTGAATCCACAATATCTGAGAACAACCGCTAGCTGCAGCAATGTATTCTGCTTCACAAGTTGAGACAGAAACCGTTGACTGCTTCTTACACTGCCAGGAGACCAGTCTGTCTCCCAAGAATTGACATCCGCCAGAAGTTGACTTTCTGTCAAGGTTACAACCGCCATAATCTGAATCAGTGTAGGCTTTGAAGTCAAATGACTGCTGCTTAGAGTACCAAAGACCTAATCGGGGTTTCCCTTTCAGGTATCTGAAAATCCTCTTCACGGCTATCATATGTGACTCCTTCGGTTGAGACTGAAACCTTGAGCACAAGCATACAGCAAACATAATATCGGGTCTTGAAGCTGTGAGATACATAAGTGATCCGATCATCCCACGGTACAACCTACTGTCTACATCCTTCCCATCTTTGTCAGGATGCAAACCATGATTGACTGGGATTGGTGTGCCATAAGTAGTGCTATCACTCATCTTGTATTTTGACAAGATGTCCTGCACGTACTTAGTTTGATGTAGATAAATGCCATCCTCTCTTTGACTGACTTGCAGACCCAGGAAGAACGACAGTTCACCCATATTGCTCATTTCAAACTTGGACTTCATCACCTTCTCGAATTCCCTACACATCCCTTCATTGGTCGACCAGAAAATGATGTCATCGACATATACTTGCACAAGAAGAATGTCACCTCCTGCTTTCCTTATGAAGAGAGTCGACTCAATCTGTCCACGATCGAAACCATTAGACAGTAAATGCTTTGATAGTGTCTCATACCATGCCCGCGGTGCTTGATGAAGACCATAAAGTGCTTTGTCGAGCTTGTACACTTTATTGATATTATGCGGATCTTCAATACCGGGAGGTTGAGTGACATAGACATCTTCATGAACTTTACCATAAAGGAAAGCACTCTTCACATCAAGTTGGTAGACCTTGAAGCCGACATATGTGGCATAAGCCAAGAACAGTCGAATGGCCTCAATTCTAGCAACTGGGGCATATACTTCCGTGTAATCCAACCCCTCTTGTTGATAAAAACCCTGAACAACCAATCTTGCCTTGTTCTTCACAACTACATGACGATCATCCGTCTTGCATTTGAATACCCATCTAGTTCCAATTGGCTGAAAGCCTTTTGGCAAGTCAACCAAATCCCACACGTGCAACTTTTGGAATTGTGACAATTCATCTTGCATCGCCTTAATCCAGCAGTTGTCAGTGAGAGCCTCCTTCACATTCTTCGGCTCTATCTGGGACACGAATGCAGCATGCAGACATGTTTCCATGACACCAGTGTTAAATATCTCTGTGAAAAGACTGGTGTTCTCTGTGATGGTTCTATGACGAGTCTGAACACCGGCATAAGGATCACCAATAATGTTGTCGATTGGATGATTCCTATGCACTCTCGTCTCCGGTACAATTGGTTCTTGAATTTCTGGAGCTAGATTTGTGCTTAACTCCCCCATTTCCTGTGTTTCAGCAGAGGAAGAGTCAATGTTAATTGGATTAACTGGAGCTTCATTTCCTACAGTTGTGTTAGGATTGGCTTCAGCGTCATCTCCAGTAACATGAACACTTTCACTGTTATCACTGTCATGAGTTCCAGATGCAGATGCAGCATTGGAATCCGGAGTTATAATTGGTACAGTAGCACGAGTCGAAAAACTGCGGCCATTCAATAGATTATAAACATTTGTGGCGTCTTCTGCAGATAAATCAGGAAGATTAAATGACTTGAATAGCGCATCATAATCAAAACCCCAAACTGGACCTTTTGGTTCTGGTGGAATGCTGTGTTTACTACAATCCACTTCGAACCATTCCTCGACAGTACGAGTTCCTATGTTGTACACTCTCTTGCAAGGCGAGTTGGCAACATATCCTAAGAAAATGCCTTCTACCGCTTTTGCATGAAACTTAGACTGGCGGTCTTTGTACTGTAGCAACAAGGAACAAGGACTACCAAAAGGAACTAGGTAATCAAGATTGGGAAGTCGATTGTTGATCAACTCGTAACAAGTCTTGTTGTGTCTTTTCACCACCAAAACTCTGTTTAAGACGTGACAAGCTGTATTAACTGCTTCTGCCCAGAATGTGACAGGAAGCTTTGCATCCGACAACATAGTCCTTGCAGTCTCAATCAGTGTTCTGTTCTTCCGTTCAGCAACTCCATTCTGCTGAGGCGTGTACGGCGCGCTGAATTCGTGACGGATCCCTTTCTTGAGACAGAAAAGTACCATCAAATTATTCTTGAACTCAGTTCCGTTGTCACTCCTTATTCTTCGAACTTTCAGCTTGCAAAGAGATTCCAAGCTCAGGATCAGGTATTGAAGAATATCAGCAGTCTCGTCTTTAGTACCTAAAAAATGCACCCAAGAAAAACGTGAGAAATCATCAGTTACAACTAGACAGAATGACTTACCTCCAATACTCCTGATACTTATGGGGCCAAACAGATCCATGTGTAATAGCTCCAAAGGGGTATCAATAGAGTTTTGGAGCTTGGGCTTGTGAGACTTCCGTTGCTGTTTGCCCTTTTTACAAGGCATACAGTCATCTGCAACGGTAAATCTCAGCTTAGGAACCCCGGTTACCAAACCGTTTCGGACAAGATGATTCATTTTACGATAAGAAATATGTCCGAGTTTCCTATGCCACAAGATGGAGTCAAGCTCTGTCGCTTTTGTAAGCAAACAAGTAGCAACTGCTGAGGTGGTTTTTGCCACGCTCATATCAATCTGATAAGTGTCGTTTGTTCTTGGTGCTCGCATCAGAATCCAGTCTTCAGGAACTTTGAAACCGGGTTTGAGAATCAGACATTCTGACTTATCAAACATCACTGAGTACTCCTTGTCACACATTTGTGAGACACTCAACAGGTTATGCTTCAGCTGCTCGCAGAAGTTGACATTGTCAAAACTAACACAACCATTCGAAACCACGCCTTGACACGTGATACTGCCGCCTTTTTCTCCGGAAAAGGCCACATAGCCGCCTCTAAAAGGTTTAACGTCTTGAAGCAAGGCCATGTTTCCTGTCATGTGCCGGGAGCATCCTCTAGATGCACACCCCAATCAAAATTTTCGTCATTCTGTGCGACCAGTGCATTGGACTGATTACTTTGGGTATGATTGTGGTGGCTTTGGTTGTTTTGGCCATGGCTGTTTCCCTGGCTAGGTCTGGTAAAACCAGAGGCCGGTGCTCTGTCCTTTTGACATTCACGAGCAAAGTGTCCATAGTTTTGACACTTGTAGCACTTGGCCTTGGATTTGTCAAATCCAACCTTGGCATTAGAATGCCCGCCAATATACTTTCTTCCTGTTCTGTTCAGGAAACGCTTGGCCCTCCTCAGTAACATGGCCATATTCCACTGAATATCCATGTCCTCAATATCATCAGGATCCACTTGATTGAAGTCCTCTTCAATAGTCTCAGGATCCGTTAGCTTTCCACCAATGAAATTCTCATATGCCAGCATACATGATGAGAATAATGCTACATGATCTTCAGCTATCTTGGCAATAGCTGACTGGTTGGTTGAGCACGTATTTTGAGGAACCTTTGAGTTTTGTTGATGAGATCCAAACCCTGATCCTGATGCATAACATGCATGACCACCACAACTATTTGAGTGGTCATCTTCATTGGGTTTTCCAGTAAAGAGGGCAATCCCAGAGCTGGAAGACATTGAAGTGGAAGTCGTCCCATGATACATGGAAGGGTCCTGTATCTGAGGTCTTCCAGAATTCTCCCTCTTTATAAGATTCATGTTGTGAGCCTGAATCTTACCAACTGCCTCATCTACTGTCATCTCGTAGAACTTTGAACTTTCCCTCATCAGGGTTGTATACATCTCATATATCGGTGGCAGAGCATCCAAAAACTTTTCCACCATTTCCTCTTCTGGATATTTAAGCTCAAACGATTTCAACTCCGTTTGCAGGTGATAGAATCTAGAGATAAGATCATCTAAAGATTCATTTTCTATAAATCTGAAGCACTCGTATTGCTTCCGGAGCAGATCCCTCTTGCTCTTCTTTATGTCACTATTTCCTTCAAATATTTTCTGTAAAGCCTTCCAAAGATCCTTAGAAGTTTCATATCCTCGGAAACTGTGAAACAAGTCCCGAGTTAATGACATAGTGATTGAACCCAATGCCTTCTTCTCTCTATCATAATTCTTCTTTTCATCTGCATCCAGCTTAGAGATAGGCTTAGGTACGTTTTCATCAAGATACAAGTGGGTGGGATGCTTATATCCCTCAAGAATAGGTATCCATAACGATGAATCGGTGTATGAAATATAGTGCTCAAAACGGGCTTTTCCAATTGGAATAATCGTTTATATTGAGCAACTTGGGAGGTTTCTGTGGAGTACCGATTTCATTATCATAATTTAGCATACTGCTAAGGTTCTGAAGATTTGACATAGTGAACACTTAGTCAAAAATCAGAAAAGTCAGAAGCAATTGCGCACTTAAGATTGGCCTTGCGCACTTAAGAAATGGTCTTGCGTATTTAATAGTTGCCCTTGCGTACTTGTAAGTACGCAGGAGTAAATTGTTAAGTACGTAGGATATGTCTTAAGTTCGCAGTTCAGTCTTGCGCACTTGTAAGTACGCAGGAGATAACTCTTGCGTATTTAGCAAGTACGCAGAAAACTGTACGTTTTGCCAAAAATGGTAAGTACGCAGGACACCTTTTCAGCAACTCTCACCAACCTTTTCCGGTGACCAGAAACTCGCCGGAGTTGGCAAAAATTGGTCTGATGATCAATGCAATTGAGCCAAAGGGTAAGAAACAAGTTTCTAACCAACCTTTGATGCTCAAAACACACAAATACACAACAAAAATCGGTTTTTGAGAGATTTTTGCTTCTAAAAAAAAGTGCTCAAGAGCTACCCCTTTTTTTTATCACAAAAATCAACAAAAATACCTCTTTTTGCTTGTAAAACTCAATAAAACGTCTCCAAACTCACTTGCAACACTCGAATTCAAGAGCAATCGCTCTGATACCACTTGTAGGTCCCTTCGCGTGTGTCGGATCGTCACATGCAAGTGGTCTACTAGTCAAACCGGGTGCGGAAAACCCGTGACTAGGTGGAGAGTCTTACTAAACAATGTAAACCGAACACAAGAGTCTCAACAAACGTTCTTTGTATTATAAACACTCGACGGTTACAGAATGTGCGTACTTAGCAAAACTAAGTTCGACTCAACTACTGGTTCTGCGTACTTAGCTTCTGTGAACCTATCCTATTTATACTGACCTGATGCCTGCGCACTTAACAAGTGCGCAGCACCAATTGCTCTTGCGTACTTAACAAGTACGCAGTGGTGTTCTTGCGTACTTGCTAAGTACTTAGGAGCTTTCTCCTGCGCACATGTAAGTGCGCAAAACACTTAGAAGAAATCAACACAACATCAAGTAAAAGTAAATACAACTCGATAAACTTTTACATAATGACTTTAACATACAAAGACAAAATACAGACATTAGACATACAAAACTAAGACTCTATCCAGAGTGTTGTCACCGGAAAGTGCATCAACACTGGTGTTCTTGATGATTGCTCACATTCTTGCTTTATTTCGCAGGTTGAACCCAAGAATGTAGAGATGGCTTTAAATGATAATAACTGGATAGAAGCTATGCTGGAAGAACTTGCTCAATTTGACAAACTTAAGGTTTGGAATCTGGTTGATCTTTCGAAAGGTGCGTATCCGATAGGAACAAAATGGGTGTTTAAATGTAAAAAGGACGATCGAGGTGTTGTGGTACATAATAAGGCAAGATTAGTTGTCCAGGGCTTCAATCAACAAGAAGGAATTGATTACACCGAAGTTTATGCGCCGGTTGCGCGTCTTGAAGCTATAAGGCTATTTCTAGCTTTTGCTTCCTTTAAAGGTTTTAAGGTGTTTCAATTAGACGTCAAGAGTGCATTTTTATATGGAAAGGTCAAGGAGGAAGTCTATGTGTGTCAGCCGCCGGGGTTTGAAGATCCACTGAATCCGAACATGGTTTTCAAGCTAGATAAGGCCCTCTATGGTCTTCATCAGGCTCCTCGTGCGTGGTATGAGACTTTATCTACACATCTTTTGGCGAATGACTTTTTTCGTGGAAAGATAGACTCGACCTTATTCATAAAGAAATCAGGGGGAGATTACCTACTGGTACAGATTTATGTGGATGATATTATTTTTGGCTCGACAAATGAAGGGTTGTGTAAAGACTTTGAGGGTGTTATGAAGTCGAAATTTGAAATGTCTGCGATGGGAGAGTTATCGTTTTTCTTAGGTTTACAAGTAAATCAAAAGGAAGATGGTTTCTTTATTCATCAGTCCAAGTATGTCAAAGACATCTTGAGCCGGTTCAAGATGGAGGACTGTACTTCATACGATACTCCAATTCCGGTCAATCATAAGTTAAATTCTGACCCGGAGGGAAAAGATGTGGATTGTCGACTTTACAGAGCTATGATTGGATCCCTCATGTACTTAACCGCTTCAAGGCCGGATATAATGTTCGCCGTGTGTATCTGTTCCAGATTTCAGGCAAAGCCAAAAGAATCTCACTTAATTGCTGTGAAAAGAATGTTTCGGTATTTAAAAGGAAAACAACGTTTAGGGCTATGGTATCCTCATGGTTCTAACTTTGATTTCAATGCATATACTGATTCTGATTTTGGTGGTTGTTGTCTGGATAGGAAATCTACAACAGGTGGTTGCCAGTTCTTAGGAAATCGACTTGTATCTTGGCAATGCAAAAAGCAAAACACAGTCTCGATTTCTACATGCGAAGCAGAATACATTGCTGCTGCAAGTTGCTGTTCACAAATCCTGTGGATACAACAACAATTGAGAGATTACGGTTTGAATTTCACAGAAACCCCCATGTTTATTGATAATAATGCTACTATGTCCATAACGAATAATCCTGTTAAACATAGTAAAACTAAGCACATCGAAATTCGATATCATTTTATACGTGATTGTGCAAAGAAAATGTTAATTGAGCTGGTCAAGGTACACACTGAAGATAATTTTGCTGATTTGTTTACTAAGGCATTTGATCGTACCAGGTTTGAATTCCTGATAAAAATGATTGGTATGATCAATCCCGAATAAAAGTTTTTCAAAATCAAAATTTCATGGAAAATTTTCTTTTAAGTTCTTTTATTGCTTTATTACATTTCTGCATTTACATTTTCAGTCAAAAAATCTAAATTATAAAAAGTCAAAACAAATTGAAAAACATAAAAATTTGACATCATTTGAGGTTTGAGAAGAAATGATAGTACATCAGTGATTAGTTCATTTCACACGACCTTAGTAGACCTTGATATATGAATGATTAAAATAAGTTGATCTGATCTAAATTTCAAAGTCTGCATAAATAAGAAATGATAGTGTTGTAAATGCTCTATTTTTGATAATTTGTTTTAAAATGTGTGTATAAAATTTGAAACTTGAATTGTCAATAGGCTAAAAGCGTTTTGAAACTAATAGTAGTGTGAAAATTAAATATAATATGATTACATCTGTGATTTAAATCCATTTTATGCCTGGGTGTGTGTGTTAAAAGATCACTATCAGATAAATAATATTAGCTTTTAATAAAGATTTTCCTATGAGATCAGTTTTGGGTTATGTTCTTAGCACTATTCATTCGATTTGCTTCAGTGCCCATGTCCCGAAAAGCATGCAATTTGAAGTATAATCAAGATATGTACTTGACAACATCTGTCAAACATATACTAGCCCTTGGATCATATTGATATATCATCTTTACTGATTCCATTGAATTCATAATCCAGATAACAGTTGGATCCACGTGCCTGAATCTTATGATTCCACATATATAAACCAAGACATTGAATCATTCGATTCTGAATCTCATTGATTCCTATACAATCCAATTTGGATTCTGCTATTCATGTGCTAAGTGATGTCTCCTCATTCTGGAAATTCGGATAATCTTTAGTAAAATCTCATACGTCTTGAAGATAGTGCATTTACTTTCTGTTGGCATATTAGTGGGGTACACGTTGTATTTCATACTTAAATGGTACCTTAACTCACAAGAAAGTGGGAATGAGATGCTTTAGTTTCAAATCTTATAATATTGACAATTTGAATTTGTGTGTCATAGCCTGATCCTATTTTCTTTGAATGTTTATCGCGTATCATATCATGCAATATGAAAGTCTTGAAAAGATAGAGTGTGATAATCTTGAAAGATATTGGTTTGATTGGTTAAGGCTTGAAAGAATGACATAGGATACCTTTTGATATTATATGGATTTTATATCCAAGATGTGTGATTATCTCATATATACTGATATGATCTTCTTACTCGTGATGTTCGACCAAAAAGATGTGATTTTGTATTTTACATTTCAGTTTGTACAGAGAACTAAAGATGTTCGACCAAAAAGATTTTGACTTTCTTATGTTTGAAAAATCAAAAAGATTTTATTTTTCCAGTTTCCATGGAAATCTTAATTGTTGGTTATTCTTGGTTGTTCTCCTTTGCAAAAACTAAATATTGCAGACAGAAGTTGACAAGGGGACCTTCTCCCAAGTTTTCTTCTAGAAATAAAGAGAGAGTGTGCAGATGAACAAGACGAAGACTACAGTGTGTTTGATGATATATGAAGACTGATGACAATCTTCTGAAGCTGTTGTCAAGGGGGAGTCTGTTGGAGCATATTCTGGTGACAACGAGCTTGAAGATATTATGTCTTAGTCTTAGAGTCTTTGACTTGTAATTGATAGAATTGTTAGCAACAGTTAAAGGGGAGTCTGTCAGGATATGTTTTGTAACTGTTGATAAAATTCTGTGTAAGTTCTGCTAGAGGCGAACAAGTTCGCCTAGCCTATCAGAGGCGAACTTAATAAGTTCGCCTAGCCTATCAGAGGAGAACTTAATAAGTTCTCCTAGGCTATCAGAGGCGAACTTAAAAAGTTCGCTTAAGTCTATCAGAGGCGAACTTATTAAGTTCGCTTAGCCTGTTAGAGGCGAACTTAATAAGATCGCCTAATGCTGATCAGTGGCTATAAATAGCAGATTGTAGCAGAAACAGAGAATAGATTAGAGGTGAGACGATATCAGAGTAGACGAGAGAGAATTCTTGTAACCTGATATTGGTGGAATACAAAGCGTTTATTTACACCGTTGTTGTTGATTGAGTTACACGAGCACGTTCATCATGGATTCCGCACGTTATCACCGTGTCGTACCGCGAGTCTAGAGATCCGTCACGCACCGAATTAGGGACCTACATGATGAAGATGATTGTGATGTTGAGACATCAGAACTAGAGGCAACTCTTTCTTCAATATTTCTTTCTTGAAGACTTTGATCTTCCTTTAATCTGAAAAATTACAGATTGCTCATTGTTTCTTGTGGAATGTCAGTCACAACAACTCCAGCACTTTTAAAATTTGCAATACAACTCATAGCATTTACAGATTTAGGAACAAAAGGCAAAGCATTCTTAAACTTAAAAATAGCATTTCTCAAACTGTCATGCTCAGAAGGCACAGAACCAAAATACAAATTTTTAATGTGTTCACAAATATCTGGTTTTGACACGGACATATTATTACATTCATCCGACTCAAGTTCATTTAAAACATTTACCTTACTAAAACTCTCATCACAATCATCTTCGGAACCTACATAATCTGACTCTACACAGGAAGCAAAACTGTTAGAATCTGAAGTTTGGATATAATCATCAGCAGATAAATTGCAAACAAAAGGCGTGGGAACATGAGGTACTGACATATCAGCAAATCTACCAGACTTGGAATATGAAGGTGGGTGAGAGTTATACCCGATGCCTTATGTGACCTTTTTATGAATTTGGTTGTCAATGATTCCAAAAAGAATTTTCTGATCCATACCCATGTGTTCAACTTGAAAATTTGCTTTGTCAGCCTTTTGTAGTCTCTCAGTTAAAATTTGATTATTATTCTTTTGTGTAGCAAGTTGTACAATCAAAGATCGATTTTCTACAAAAATATCATGAATTTTCTTTAAGTAAAGTTTCTCATTTTTAGCCACAAAATCATACATCACCTTTATATGATCTCATTCATCGACCAAAGCCTGGTTGATGAAAGTATATTTCTTAATCTCATTTAAACAGGATTTAGCACTGCAAAGTCTAGTAATTACCTCAGCTTGTACGACGGTGAGATCCTTAGCTGGTTCAATCATGACACATTTCTCCTTTTCTTCAATGTCTGTCATCAGTTCCTTGTCACCTGCTTCCCCTTCTTGATCTCCCAAATGATAGTGTCCATCAGCTTGATATACCAGAGTTGTTGAGCTGGAAGTTGTAGTGGATTTGGGAGAGATGACATCTTGCTTTCCAGATGAATTCTTCTTCTCATGATGCTCCTTTGATGATGGCTCCTTGCAGTTCCTTGAAAAATGACCCTGCTGGTCACAGTTGTAGCATCTCACCTTCTTGATGTCAAACCCCAGAGTCTTTCGTTGCTTTAATCTTTCCATCCCATTCCTCTTGACGAATCTTTTTTTCTCTCAGAGTCAGCATAGCCATACACCAATCAATATCCATCTTTTCCAAATCATCCGGGTTGATCTGCTCCAAGTCATCAGGTTGAAAGCTGACATGTGTTAAGTTTCCATAAATTATAACATCATAACATGACATGAAAGCAGTCATGATTGGCAGATACTCATCGGGAATCATAGTGGTTAGCTTCTAAGAGTTAGATGAAGGAGTAGGATGAACTCAAGAAATCGAAGGTGGGCCATCAGTTTGAAAATAAGCCATTGTGGTTTTGTTGGATGAAGTGGAGGAACTTTGACCTACAATAAGAGTTGTGTTTCCAGATTGATTAGTTGGAGTAACTGCACCCTTCTTTATCTCCAACTCATAAGACTCCAAAATGCTGAAAAGTTCTTGCTGTGACAGGTCGCTTAGCTTTTCAGTTTTCTTGATCATAATCCGGTACATATTCCATTCCCCGGTCAGTGAATCAAGCAAACTCTTGTTCAACTCAACAGTGGGATATTCCGTTCCCAAAACTTTCAACTTAGAGACACTGCTTGAGAAACGGTTGATCAACTCAGACATGGGTTCACCAGGGACACTGCTAAACATTTCTTATTGCTTCTTGATTAAATCCATCTTGCTTTCTCTAACCTCAGCACTTCCCTCATACCTTGTACATAAAGCAACCCAAAGATCTTTGGCAGTGGTATACTCAGCAAATATGTTAAACACATCTATAGGAAGAGCCATAACAATAGATCCATAAGCCTTGTTATATCTGGCAATTAAGGCAATATCATTATCATCATATTCAGACACAAGCTTGGGACATTGAACATCTACAGTGGTAGTAACTAGCTTGTGTGGACCATCGGTGATTAACTGCAAAAGAGTGTGGTCATGGAATTGAAAGAAAGTCTTCATTTTCTTGGTCCAGTCATCAAAATCTCTAGTGGACACCAAGACAGGTGGTTTATTTCCTCCAGCATACTCATTGGAGCTTGAAGTTGCCATAATCTTAGAAAAAGAAAGTCAAACAGTAGCTAGTTTCGGGTGAAAAGGGTTAGTCGAAACAACTAGTTTCGATAGAGAAAAAGCTGACCGAAACTCCTAGTTTCGATAGAACAAAACTTCCCGAAACTTCTAGTTTCGATAGTGAAACCAGAAACAACTAGTTTTGATGAAGAAGACCTAGCGGAAAATCCAACAAACTCGGTAGAAACTACAAGTTTCAATTGAAACTAGTTTCGACATTCCAGCAGTTTCGGTTGATCAATCTGCAAAGGTTAGTTTCGATAGAACAAGACAAAAAGCTAGTTTGGATGATACCTTCTCCAGACAAAAAGTACAGACAATAAGTTTCGATGACCAACTAAAAGCAGAAATTGTCTCCTAGTAGTTTCGATGCCTCCTTCTTCAAGCTTCAACAGACTCCATTGATGAAAAGCTTCAATAATCAATAACGAAGAAACAACAACCCAATCCAGCGAAAAGCTTCCAAATAATCTTCTGAACACAAATCAAGCTTCCAAAACTCCGATGTAAAAAAACTTCAAAAATAGCCGAAAAACACCTAAAATCGATCGAAATAACCTGAATATACTCAGAAATCAAGAGCATAAAGCTCTGATACCAATTGTAGGTCCATATTTCCATCGAAAATCACTTAACAGATCGATTACACACACAGGCGGAATCTGTGTGTATGGTGGTGAAACAGAGGGTAGAAACAGAATTGGTGAAGATAACAACTAACCACACATAGAATCAACACAAAATGGATGTGAAAAAGTAAGAACAAAGCATTAAACAAATGCAAATTGTATTGGTTCTTCAAGAACAGTGAAAGAGAGAATTCAGGGTTACAGCCACTCACGCCTAAGAAATTCTCAAACTAGGCTATTTATAGTAAGTTGACAGGCATCGAAACTATGCTCACCGAAACTACTAGTTTCGGTGAAGCATTTACAAGTGTGATAACCCTGTCGAAACTAAACTATCTATCAAAACTACTTGTTTCGATTGAACAAACCTCAATCAAAACAAAGTAGTTTCGATGCCCCAGACTTAGAAAATAAAACAGGAAATTACATGAAAATGGAAATACAAGTAAATAAACAAACTAGCAATGTTCAAAAAGAAATACATTGATGACAACAGCTTATACAAAAAATAAGACTCTAGAACTGGTCACCCTTAAACTAGATCTAACCAAGAGGATCAATCTTGTCCCTAGGTCCCACCCCAATCATGGCCATAATAAGTACTTATTATAGGATATATGCATGGATAGTATTGGGATCTCAGATACAAATCATTTACAAAATATTTCATAGAGCACAGTTCAGAGAAACTCACCTCAAGCAGAACCTCCTCCTGTATCGAATATAACAATCAACACTTTGATAGAATCCTAAATCATATCCAACATTGTCATAATTAACATCCCTATCTTAGGTTTACACGAAGGAACCTCAAGGTGTTCAGAAACGTTACCTCAGCACTATGTACGACATTTTTTAGGACGAATTGTGAGAAACTGGACTTTTGAGAGCGGACCAGAACTTCGGGAATTGAGCTACCAGAGCTTATATGTGTGTATGTGAAGGTGTTTGTGTATGCCAAGATCTGAAATCGATCCTTCTATTAATAGGCTGATTTGGAACCTATGTCGGACCGTTATGCAGGGGATAGCGGTCCGCTATCTCCATGCCTGCGTCAGCCCTACCCGCGTCAGCTTCCTATTAGACCATCCCTCATTCTGCGGCCGTCAGACTGCAATGGGTGGAGATGTCGGTCTGACATGGTGCCATGCGTCAAATTTCACTCGGTGAGTCATAGGACACGTGTCAACACCTCATTTATAAGTGTGAAATAAGCTTGTCAAAACTAAACTATCTATCGAAACTACTAGTTTCGATTGAACAAATCTCAAACGAAACTAGATAGTTTCGATTGCCCAGATTTAGAAAGAAAACAAGAAATTACATAAAATGAAATCACAAGTAAATAAACTAACGAAACTTTGTTCAAAAGAAATACATTGATGACAACAGCTTATACAATAATAAGACTCTACAATCTCCCCCTAAGCTGCTGCATCAATGTCTTCAACTCTTCTCTAAGCAGTTGGCCCTTGGCTTGGTTTCTAAAAGTGAGGTTTTGCATTGATGCACACCACCCTTTGATATGCCTTGGCATCAACCTCATCATCGTTATGCAGGAGCTTGATAGGGTTGTTGAATAGCACCTCAAGATCCTTTGGTTGAAATTTTAATAGCTACATGGGCTTAAATATGTGAATGTCTTCCATTACGAGTTTTATTAAAAGTCTCACCTTGGAAAGGAGTTTCCAGGTTTGGCAATTGTAGCAAACATAACCATAAATACATCGGACCGTTTGAAATATGGGCTAGGGTTGGCTCCGTAGCCTACAAGTTTAAGTTATCACAAGAACTAACCAATATACATGATACGTTTCATGTGTCTGATCTCAAGAAGTGTCGTCAGACGAAACACTAATCATGCCAACTGGAGAAATTCACATAGGTGATAAACCACAATCTGTTAAGGAACCTATTGAAATCACTAACTAAAAGTTCAGTGAACAGGGCGTAACCGATTCGAATTGGTTAAGGTACGTTGGAACTCGAAGCGTGACCCTGAGTATACATGGGAACGTAAATATCAAATGAAAACCGAGTACCAGTCCTTGTTCATGAATACACCAAATTCAAGATGACGCTGACTGAATTTCGGGACGAAATTCTCTTTAACATGGGAAGAATGTGACCCCCGGCATTTCCAAAACATCATCCGAACACAACTTAAACGTGTTTACGTTAAAATGTTTCCTGAATTGTAACATTTCTGATTTTTAGTATTCATATTTCAATTCAATGTAATGCAATTTTGAATTCAATACTCGTGCACTGTCTTATTATTTTTCTCACCGTAAACTAAACGCAATAATTCGATACAAATTCGCAAGTTTTACGCAATTATATACATTAAACACTATGCAAGAAACTATTTAATTCAAACATATCAAACCTGAAAAGTCAAGGACTAAAGTTGAAAAATGTCAAGAAACCCTAGTCTAGCACGGTCGTGCTTCGTCCTGGCACGGTCGCGCCAAGTGCCTCGGCACGATCGCGCGACTGGTCCTGGAATGATCGCGCCCGGTGCCTAGGCACGGTCGCGCCTATCTTGGCACGGTCCCGCCTGCGTAACAGTCGAAACGTAAATGCAGTTTCAAAACGCTCGGTCGTTTGAATTCAAATCCGATGTGCGTTTCTCTTTGAATTCAAATCCGATGTACGATCATTATCATCCATTTGCGAATTCTCTCAAGAAAAACCGTCCAAAATTTCTCCCAAGCCTCGAATCATTCTTTTCGATCCTGTTGCTACCAAATAATCAAGGAACTCGATCCTCCGATCATCTCTAAGGTTTCTGAAGGGTTGTATCAGTCGGAATCGCAGCAGAAGACGCCGGAAAGCAATCTTGCCGTCGCCGGAACCTCCTACCAACCTCCATCGATTCCCTACTCTTTCGGGTAATTGATCACTTGTTATTATCCGTTTTAGTATTTAGATCGAAAGCCCCATGTTAATCTGGGCTTCCCTTACAGAAATTATCCGAAACCGAAATTCCTATTTTTAATAAAAAGGATTTACTCGAATCCATTCTTTAACACGTTTTCCATACAATTAATTTATATGAATAGACTCGTAACAACTCAGTAATCAAAAGCCCTAACAATTCCAACGCTATAAATACAAGATTTGTTCAATTCGTGTCTGATTTAGAAGAGACACGGTCGCGCTAATCATATAGCGCGGTCGTGCCGACTAGCAGCGCGGTCGTGTCCTCCTGTCCAGACCTAGTTATGCCCTTTGGTCTAGCCTCTGTTGTGTCTAAAAATCGTAGGCACGACCGTGCCGGTCCAAGGCACGGTCGTGCCTGTTGACTGGTCTAGTTTGTGCCCTCTGTTGATCAACCCGGTCGCGCCCCGACTAGCGCGGTCGTGCCCGTGGCTTGAGCACGATCGTGCCCTTCCGAGGCACGGTCGTGTATGACTCAGAAATTTTAACAGAATTATAATTTTATATTTTTCAATCAATAAATGTTTCAAATTTTAAAAAAAAATATGTTTTCTGTATTTGAAGAGATTTAAAGTTTAATTTGGAGATAAATATTATTTATTTAAAAGTTTATTTAAAAATTTATAAAAATTAAATTTATATTTATCTTACACTTAAATGATGTTTTAAATGATTAAGTTACAAAGTTTATAAATAAATAAGATAATAATTATTTATTTAATATTTAAACAAAAATCATTTATTTATTTATACTTAATTACAATCAATATTTACATTATTTCATAAACTATAATCATTTATTTATTTATTAATTTACATTTAACACATGCATTATTTTCATAATCAACAATTTTATAAAAATTCTATTTTTTTATTTTAAATTCCAAACTTTAATAAAATGTTCCAAAAATGGTTACTACAACTTTATATATTTCATTTAATACTTTTTATACACAAATTCAACCTTCAATGCTAGACTTAAACTTTGTACACCGATTTGATTCAATATACATTACTATCTAGGTTAACCCGTGCGTATCAAGAACCCTTATTTTATTTATACTCTTTGTTAGCTACATCTCCATACCAAGTGAGTTTTCACAACCCCTTTTACTCTTTTACACTTTTGGGGTGAAACATGAACATTATTCAAATTACACATTACATTTACACAAACAACACAAAGTACAAATCCTATTTACATCCATGTGTGCAATTTGAGCTTTATGCCCGAGTGCTAGGTGTGCTAACCTTTGTATACGATTATGTGCAATCATTAACTATACAAGCCGACGGTTTTCAATGATAGATCTATTGAGTCTGACAAACTCACCCAGGTGCGCGGTGATTGAAACCGACAACACAATTTTTGCATGCTAGTTACAAGGTTTGATTGTACATGGTTACACAATAGCTGCTCCCCATAAATGCCTTATTTATCATGATATGTAAAGGATTTGTTTTCAACTATACGCTATCTATATACAACTGTGTTATACTCACCAACTTTTTAGTTGACTTTATTTTATTCATGTTTCAGGCCCTAATATGTGAGAATGATTCAATACGTGCTCAATATAGGATTTGGACTTAGCAATTTAAGTCAAGACTTCTATGAGTTGTTTTATGTTTCTTGTTTGAATTTGGTTTGTACTTGGATTATTTGTAATGGAAAGTGACTTTAATATATTTCAATCTAGTCAACCATGTGCTATGAACAGTCTTACATGTCCCTCCCCGATGATTCCGCCATCGGTCGGGGTGTGACATGAATCACTCAAAATCGTACACTCAAACGATAAAAGTCTAGCGAACATAATGCATCAATCGTTCATATCGTAATGATTATAAGAATTTCCAGTTTATATGAACGTAAAGTCCGTATAACACAAACAATTGCAATTAATTATTACAACAGAAAAATATTTAGAATTATTTTCTAAATAAACGATAATGCTCTGAAGACTAAATCTTTAATATATATAAATATTCTCGCAAAAACATTCTAGAGTTGTCGTTGTGAATTATTCTCTCAAGACACGTATAAAATATGAGCGAACACATTTACAAATGAAGCTATACGTAAACTTGAACGTTTTCATTCAAGATCGTTAATGCTTCTAAACTAAGAAATATATATAGATATATAGGAATATATATATATATATATATATATATATATATATATATATATATGTATATATATAGATATGATGGTTGACAACTCCGATAATTTTATATATTAAAGCGGGTATCAATTTCGGGTAGTACACCGTGTATAAATCAATCACATCATCATCATGATTACTGCTTTGCTTACACTTCACTCAAGTGTCATAATCGTCATGACTATGACCAAGAGTGCAAGCAACCTCAAAGATCACATCACCGTCATTTTATCTTTGTGATCGATGTCGTTTGGTCAGTCAAAAACAATTCATAAACACCTTAACTAGTAAGGGTAAGCAGAGTATTGTATCCACGAGGAGCTTGTGAAAAGTGTCACTTTGTTACAAATATTTAAAGACACAAAATAGTAAATACTAATTTAAGTTGGTTTTAGACAATAATGGGAAGGTAATCCTCTACAGGGTTCAGGTTTGCAAACACAAGTTAATCCTAGTCTATCTAGCAAGCAATCACATAGACATAATCCCACATGGTTCAATTGAATTCAGTGAAAATGGAAGAACGAGTTGTAAAGAAAACCTATTTTTGCATAACCAATTTAGATTAACCAACTATCATCCAATCCCCACAATATTCCTGATGTAAAGAAACATGAGACTTATGAGACTTGAACAACAATTGGAAATCAACCAAAATAATTTAAAGCATTCAATCGATAAATGAAATCACATGGCTTAAGATGCCAATCAAGATTACAAACCAGTTCTAAATATTCTAAAAAACACAGGTGTAAATGCAAAACCCTACACCCGGAGAAGATCACGGGTGATTTAGATACTTATACTCATCAAAATGATCAAAACTAATGAAATGGGACTTACAATCATCAAGCTCTATGAACAATCGACCTAAGAACGATGGAAATCGCCTTCTTGGAGCTCTGGAATGGCTGGAATCGAAGATAAAATAGTAATGGGGGCTGAGAATGGTTAAAACCTAAATTAGGTTAATTTTCCCGTAAAAACCATCTCTCGTGTACCGCATCAAAAAGCAAAATAGCCGGCCGCCCAAAATTGAATCTCCAGGATCTCGCGTACCACGAGTAAGTGCTCCAACCTCTTTTGGGCTTTGATTCTTCCCGTGCTTTGTATCCACTTGATTAGTCCTCGTTTCCCGCTCATTTAGCACAAATAACTAGGAGGCACACACATACCAAACACCCATAAAACCATACAAAGCTACAAGCTAAAACAACTAAAACGAATTCAATCAGACACATTAACTGGGGTTATTTGACACTACATCACATCCCCACACTTACTCTTTTGCCTCCCGAAAAAGAATTATGCAATGGAATCATAATTGGAAAATGGCTTACATAAACTCATTCATTTAACAGCTTAATTATACTAACGCGCTAACTATAACAATCAGTATTTCGATCCGATTTAACCCAGCCACCGACTCGTCAAGCCCCCAATTTTGTGATCTATTATTCTAAATATTACCACACCAATAGTCTATCTATGGGTCTCACACTCAGAAAGCTACAGTTCAGTCTAATCCAATCTCAAGGTCATGTTTAGGCCCGGGTTAAACCTTATAGATTTCCCACCACTATACACAAGAATTTTGAAGTATTAAAAATTATGGATGGATAATGGATCGATGGATGAATGATGTGAGCTTTTATTAACATATGATTAAACCTTAACCATTAGTGTTTCACCCAAGTCACTATCCCGGAGGGTAACACATAGGTTTTGGTTTTTAAGCAATGAAGAGTATAAGGTTCAACTTAGAGGCGTTTCGACTAGGTTGCCATCCCGGACGGTAACACATAAGTCAAACTTAGTCATCTCTGATTGATCAGAAGAGTCTACCCATGGGCGTTTCAACCAAGCTTGTAACCCGGAGGGTAACACGCAGGCAAACTCAATCTCTCAATTTAATTAATTAAGCTTATGCAATGGTGGATTATGGAATACGGGCGCCACCAACTTCCGGATTTATTCTCATAAAAAGGAAGCAGTGTGCCAAATAATTTCAAAAACTTATAATTTCTTGCTTATAGTTGTACCTATCACCCTATATTGACAGTTTCAACCTTACCAACACCCCTAAGATGAGAACCGACAAGATAACCTGAATTAATTATCCAATTAAGCCTAGATACACACTATCAGGATTTTTAAGCTATTAGAGTCGGTTGGGCTTACCAAAACATCACAAATCAAACGCGCCTTTATTATTTATTATTCAATTACACTCCACAAGCACAGTTCCATTTCTACCTATCATCTTCCATGTAATTGTAAAAATTCTAATCCACGAACATTTTTGAAAATTTTACTTTTTTTTTGAATTTTTGACTTTATGACTATACAGACTTAATCTTATGACCTAAACTACAATCTCCCTTCCCGCACTTAAACTCTACATTGCCCCCAATGTAGGAAGGAAGATAAATTCTAAAGAGGCAAATAAAATAAGTAAATAAAAGATAAAATGAACTCCTCTGAATTAAGTTAAAGAGTCCTCAGGCCGTATAGCATTTCATTCGTGGCCTTACTAAATCTGCTGTCGAGTTTCCTGTTACAAAGGTATAAATCTGAAATTATCCCCGCCTGAATGAAGATTGAGTACGAACGGGGCGACCTAAACCTGCAATTTAATCTCAAACAACCCAAACAACATCAACCGACTCAAAATACAGACTCGATAAAAACTAAAAGACCCTACATACTAGACACGACTCAAAAGAAAAAAAAATTATTTTTTTAATTTTTTAATTTTTTTATTATTTTTTTTTTTCGCGTATCGCGAAGAAGTGGGTTGACATCCTCGCGTACCACTAGGGAGTAAAATATTTTGACCTGTAAACTCCATCCCTCACGTACTGCGAGAAACGGAGCTGGGAACCTCGCGTACCACGAGGGACTTGTGTTAACAGAAAGTTTTGGCCATTTTTTATACTTATAAAAATTTTGGCACTCTAAACCTGTTTTCCCAACTTCTTCTAACACCCGTTCTAACGAGTAAATTATGTTCATACATACCTGGAACGTTATTTCTCATCGATTTGCATTCCAAAATCAACACGAACACCTGCAAAACAATAGAAAAATTACAAAAACATATCGAAAACATCAAAACTTACACCAGATTTACACAACTCTACACTTGGTACCCTTCCGCCCCAGGAATTTGTGCATTGACCTCACAAGCATTCATACGAGCCAAGATTACCTTAAAGGCTTCCCCACACTTGGTCAATTGCAAATGAAATAAAGAAAACAAAGCAATAAAGTCCTAACTCACTTTCGTAGGAATCACGAATGCATTTAGCGTATGCATCAAGCCTTTTAAAACCCTCAGTAGCCTGAGAGGATGAGTTTAGTCTCATGAAGGTTTTGTAGAGAACACACCCACAACGTTCATTTAACTAGACATGAAAATAAACACACTAACCTTAGGCTGCCTCCTAAGAGCGCTAAGTTGAACGTCTTCAGCCAAACGCGGTGTACCTGATGCTACTTACGTGTCTCCCTCATCTAGAGTACTCACAACCAATGCCTCAGCTTGCTTATCAAGACCATTGATGTCATTGGGCTCTAAGTATGGCTTTAGACGTTGACCATTCACCGTTTGTCTTAAATGATCGTCAAAGTCCTTAATTTCAATATCCCAAAAGTGACCCACTTTGGTAACCATGTAGGGGGTTGTCCACTTGCTCTTCAGTTTTCCAGGGAAAAGCTTCAACCTTGAGTTGAATAACCATACCTTTTGTCCCACTAAAAATGTTTTCAACCGGATCTTTGCATCATGAATCTTTTTCATCTTATCCTTATACGCAGATGCACTGTCGTATGTTTCATCCCTTAATTCTTCCAACTCACTCAAGCATAATTGGTTTTCTTATCTTCAGTATCATAATCAAGATTAACATTTTTAATAGCCCATAATGCTCGATGAGCTAACTCCACAGGTAAATGACATCCCTTCCCGTAGACCAACCGGTATGGTGTAGTGCCAATAGGTGTTTTGTAAGCAGTATGGTATGCCTATAAGGCATCATTCAGTTTGTTTGACCAGTCCCTGCGGTCAGCACGTACTGTTTTCTACAAAATTCTTTGATTTGTCTATTGCACACCTCCACTTGCCCACTTGTTTGTGGGTGGTATGTAATGGCAATGCGGTGGTCTACACCAAAGCGTTTCAGTGGTTTGTCAAAATGAAAATTCTTAAAATGAGATCCCCCATCACTTATGATCACACGGGGAATCCCAAATCTTGAAAAAATGTTTGATTGCACAAATTTGCAAACCACTCTATGGTCATTTTTTTGGTGGCAATTGCTTCAACCCACTTTGACACATAGTCAAGTGCCACCAATATGTACAAATTGCCAAATGAATTTGGGAATGGAGCCATAAAGTCAATCCCCCATACGTCAAAAATATCAACAACAAGGATTGGCTACATGGGCATCTCATTCCTCTTAGTGATGCTACCCATCTTTTGACAATTTGTACATTTCCTATCAAACTCATAGGCATCCTTAAAAATAGTAGGCCAAAATAGCCTGAAAAAAGTATCTGATGCCCTGTTTTCTTGCCACTAAAATAGCCACCACATGCAGATGCATGTGTAAGTTCCAACACTGCTGGGATTTCTGATTCGGGGACGCAGCGTCTGATTAGTTGATCTGCTCCCACTTTGAACAAGTCTGGGTCATCCAAGATGTATTGCTTGACCTTTGTCAAGAAATGATTCCTCTTCTTCTTTGTCCAATCTTCAGGAATAGTACCTGCAACCAAATAATTAGCAACACCAGTAAACCAAGGATCTGAAGAACTAACATACATTAAGTACTCATCAGGGAACTTTTCATTTATCTCAGGAGTAACATCCTCCTCTTCCCTCTGAATTCGTGACAGATGGTCAGCCACCGAATTCGCACAACCTTTCTTGTCTCTGATTTCCAGATTAAATTCCTACAATAAAAGGATCCACCTGATTAACCTGGGCTTGACATCCTTTATCGCCATCAAATAACGCATTGTTGCATGATCAGAGTAAACAATTACTTTACTTCCCCAAATATTAGACCAGAATTTGTCTAAGGCATAGACAACTGCAAGCAGCTCCTTCTCTGTTGTGGTGTAATTCAATTGAGCACCAAAGAAGGTTTTGCTTGCATAGTCCACCCTTTGACCCACACAGCCCTGACCGCAAAATCACTTGCATCACACATTATTTCAAAAGGAAGGTTCTAGCCTGGTGATTGCAAGATCGGGGCTTGTACCAATTGTTACTTTAATACATTAAAAGAAGTTACACACACTTTGTCAAATTCAAAAGGGAAATCTTTGAGAGGTAAGTTACATAAAGGTTTTGTGATGACACTAAATCCCTTAATAAACCTACGGTAAAACCCGGCATGCCCTACAAAAGAGCGCACACCGTTGACATTGTCGGGGGCGGTAATGTTGAAATAACAATGATTTTAGCCCTGTCTACCTCAATCCCTCGACTTAACACCACATGACCCAAAACAATACCCTCTTGAACAATAAAATGGCTCTTCTCCCAGCTTAAGACCAAATTAGATTCCACACATCGTTTCAAAACCTTAGATAATTCATTTAAACACAAATCAAACTATGAGCAAAAAACTAAAAAATCATCCATAAAAACCTCAAGGAACCCCCCGACCATGTCCGAGAATATACTCATCATACACCTTTGAAAGGTGGCCGGGGCATTACACAACCCAAATGGCATTCGTCGGAAGGCAAAAGTGCCATAGGGGCATGTTAAGGTGGTATTTTCCTGATCATCAGGATGGATGGCTATCTGATTGTACCCTGAGTAACCATCTAAAAAGGAGTAAAATATCTGACCTGATAGCTTCTCAATAATTTGGTCAATAAATGACAAAGGAAAGTGATCCTTCGATGTGGCAGCATTAAGTTTCGTGTAATCAATACACACACGCCCCTGTTACCGACCGAGTCGCAATTTGCTCACCATGCTCCCTTTTCACTACCTGGATGCCTGCTTTCTTGGGCACTGTTTGGGTTAGACTCACCCATGGACTGTCATAAATGGGATAGATGATCCCTGCCTCTAACCACTTCAACAATTCCTTCTTGACAACCTTTCCCTTGTTGGGATTTAATCGTCGTTGTGTATCCCACGAAGGTCTTGCATCTGCATCTGTGACGATCTTGTGCATCACAATGGATGGACTGACACCTTTCAAGTCAGCAATAGTCCATCCAATTGCAGCTTTGAATTCATGAAGCACCTTCAGTAGTGCTTCCTCTTGCTCCCCATCCAAGTTGGACGGAATGATGACATGTAGGGTTTCATCATCCCCTAAAAATGCATATTTTAGGTTCTTGGGTATATCTTTTAACTCCACCTTTAGGGGGCTCACAAGTGATGGTTTTAGACCCAAATTAATCTCAGTCGGTAGGCTCTCCACATGATGGGTCCGTGGAGGTCTACCATCTTGCACAGCTAAAATATCCACAATCCTCTCTTCTTCTTGCAAATCATGCTCCAATTCATGCTCAACCTTGTCACACACAAAACAAACCTCTGTGGACTCATCCTCAGAGTGAGGATAGCATCCTTCAATGATGTCTGCCAAAGAAGCATTCATCACTGGGAAGAGGGTCGGATTCATTAGAAAAAATATTTAAACGCACCCTTCTATTGCCAAAAGTCATATCAAGTATGCCTAAGTGACAGTCAATCAAAGAATGGGATATGGCTAAGAAGGGTCGCCCCAAAATTACTTTTGGTTGAGTGACCTTTTCAGATTGCAAATAATCAAGAACCAAGAATCCACCAGATAATAAAATTGATCCACTTTTACTATTACATCACGAACTATCCCTCATGGGAGTTTTGGGGTCAAATCAGCCAACAACACAGTAGTATTGGCTCGACGCAGTGGGCCAAAGTCATACTGGTCATAGAAACTCCCAGGAAGGATGCTCACACTTGCTCCAAGATCGAATAGCGCCTTGCTCATTTTAAAATCAGCTACTTGTATAGAAAGTATGGGCATTCCCGGATCTTGGAGTTTTGGTGGAAGACCACCAGTTAAAATTGCACTGACTCGTGCATTTAAATCCAGCTTTTGAGGAATTTTATTATGCCTTTTCTGAGTGCACAAATCTTTTAAGTACTAAGCATAAACTGGGATATGTTTGATTGCATCGAGGAGGGGTATGTTGATTTTTACCTGTTTTAAGATCTCCTAGATTTCCTCCTGTTGAGGACCCCTCCTTTTGACCACCACCTGTTTACCTGCATTCATTAAAGCTGAGGGAAATGGCACCATAGGAGGAACCACTTCCCCTTCATTAACACTAGATGATGTTTTAGAAAAAGATTTCTCATTGATGGTTTTAAAAGCAACCCGTGTAACCAGAACTGGCTCGGGCTCATCTTCACTGAGTTCATGTCACAACCCTAATACAGGACAGTCATCTACCAGAGTAGTACCTCCAACGGATATGTTCCCAGGTAAGAGAGACAACTCTAGAAGAGATTTATACACCGCTCTTTCCTAGACAGAACATTATGTTCGTCAGATAACTATATACCGGTTGAAGGTCGCCTTCTAGTTACTGTGACGTTGATACCAAAAACACACAGCGGAAGACTTAACATCATAAACTAAATTTTTATTTCATAACATAATGTTTGTACAATAGGGACTGACTGGCAAAATACAACATAACAAACTCTGGACTTATAGTTCACGAAGAAACATGCCATTCACTCAGGCCTTATGGTCACTCTAGGACCTACCCTCAGTCATCCCTATATCCAACATTTGTACCTCTCCTGGAATTCCAACTAACAGCTAGGGTTCACCTGTGCTCAAAAATATTTAAAAAAAATTTGGATCAGCTTAATGCTGGTGGGTTCATAAACAAAATTATTTTCACGATTATCTTTGATATAGGAATGAATGTCCCGACAGGTCTTACAACCATCTCCTCAAATTCATCACCCGAATCGCCCTTAGATTCGGAGTCTACAACATACATATATTCAGGAACCTTCCGGGCGCGCTGGTCACCCTTAGACCAGATCTAACCAAGAGCATCAATTTTGTCCCTAGGTCCCACCCCAATCATGTCCATAATAAGTACTTATTATAGGATATATGCACGAATAGTATTGGATCTCAGATACAAATAAGTTACAAAATATTTCATAGAGCACAGTTCAGTGGAACTCACCTCAAGCAGAACCTCCTCCTGTATCGAATATAGCAATCAACACTTTGACAGAATCCTAAATCATATCCAACATTATCATAAATAACATCCCTATCTTAGGTTTACACGAAGGAACATCAGGGTGTTCAGAAACCTTACCTGAGCACTATTTACGGACGAATTGCGAGAAACCGGACTTTCGAGAGCGAGCGAGAAACCAGACTTTCGAGTGCTAACGAGAACCTTGGGAATCAAGATATCAGAGCTTATGTGTGTGTATTTGAAGGTGTTTATGTGTGCCAAGATCTGAAATCGATCCCTCTATTTGTAGGCTGATTTTGGACCTACGTCGGACTGTTATGCAGGGGATAGCGGTCCGCTATCGCCTTGCCTGCGTCAGCCTTACACGTGTCAGCTTCCTATTGGACCATCCCTCATTCCGACATGGTGCCACGCGTCAAATTTCACTCAGTGAGTCATAGGACACGTGTCAACACATCATTTATCCCTTCGTTAACACATATCGGACCGATATGGATCGGATGTCGGTCCGACGTCCGCCTCGAAATTTAAGATCATTCAAGTAAATGGGGATATTTAACTTTCATATGTTTGTGAATTCCCAAGTGTTGTCGGCCCCTTTCCGACCATGCCACTATACTAGCACCATTGGTATAGTTTTCTTTCTTAGCTTTCGATCGTGGGTTTATAAGATCTTAACAGGTTGTTCGATGAATTGGAGTTTGTCATCGACGTGTATGTCATCTAATGAGATTGCTTGATCGGGATCTGCTATGCACTTGCGTAAACATGACACGTGGAACGTGTTATGAATATTCTGCAATGCTTAAGGCAATTCAAGTTTATATGCTACAGCTCTAATTCTTTATAGGATCTTATAAGGCCCAATATACCTTGGTCCTAATTTTCCACGTTTCCTAAAACGCACAACGCCTTTCCAAGGTGATACTTTCAACATGACATAGTCACCAATTTGGAATTCTAACGGTCTTCGACGTTTGTCTGCATAACTCTTCTATCGATCTTGTGCTGCTTTCAGTCTTTGCTTTATCTGGATTATTTTATCAGTTGTCTCTTGTAAGATTTATGGTCCAGATAGTTGTAGGTCCCTAATTCGGTGCGTGACGGATATCTAGATTCGCGGTACGACACGGTGATAACGTGCGGAATCCATGATCAACGTGCTCGTGTAACTCAATCAACAACAACGGTGTAAATAAACTCTTTGTATTTCCACCACAATATCAGGTTACAAGATTCACAGAATTCTCTCTAGTCTCTCTCAAGTCTACTCTGATATCTTCTCTAACAGACTCTGTAAACTGTCTATTTATAAGCACCCTTGTCACACCCCGACCGATGGCGGAATCATCGGGGCGGGACATGTAAGACTGTTCATAGCACATGGTTGACTAAATTGAAATATATTAAAGTCAAATTTGCATTACAATAAATCCAAGTACAAGATCAAATTCAAACAAGAAACATAAACAATTCATAAAATTCTTGATTTATTTTGCTAAGTCCAAATCCTATGTTGAACACGTCTTGAATCAATCTCACATATTGGGGCCTGAAACATGAATAAAATAAAGTCAACTAAAAAGTTGGTGAGTATAACACAGTTGTATATAGATAGCATATAGTTGAAAACAAATCCTTTACATGACATGATAAATAAGGCGTTCATGGGGAGTAACTATTGTGTAACCAAATGTACAATCAAACCTTGTAACTAGCATGCAAAACAAAGTGTATTGTCGGTTTCAATCACCGCGTACCATGGGTGGGTTTGTCAGACTCAATAGATCCATCATTGAAAACCGTCGGCTTGTATAGTTAATGATTGCACATAAGAGCATACAAAGGTTAAACACACCTAGCACTCGGGCACAAAGCTCAAATTTTTGCACACATGTATGTAAATAGGATTTTTTTTGCACTTGTGTAGTTTGTGTAAATGTAAATGTGTAATGTGTAATGAGTATAGAGTTCATGTTCCACCCCAAAAGTGTAAAAGAGTAAAAGGGGTTGTGAATACTCACTTGGTATGGAAGTGAAGCTAACAAGGAATATTGATAGCAAAAAGATCCTTGAAAAGCACACTTTAACCTAAATAGTAATATGCATTGAATCACATAGATGTATAAAGTTTAAAAATGAAAGTTGGATTTGTATATAAAACCATTGGTTTGTATTTAAAAAGGATTGAATAAAATATATAAAGTTTGAGGTAAAATATGTTTGAAACAATTTAATTAGGTTTGAATTAAATAAATAAGTGTATAACTATAGTTTATGAAATAATGTCAATATTAATTGTAATTAAGTATAAATAAATAAAACGATTTTGATTTAAAATGTAAAGTAAATAAGTCATCATTATTTATAAATTTTGTAACTTAATTATTTAAAATATCATTTAAGTGTAAGATGATAAATATAAATTTAATTTTTTTATAAACTTTTCAATAAATTACATTTATGCCAAAATTAAACTTTTAATCTATTTTTAAATACAGAAAACATATTTTTATAAAATCTGAAACATTTACTGATTAAAATATAAAAATTATAATTCTGTTAAAAATTCTGAGTCTAGCACGACCGTGCCTCGGAAGGGCACGATCGTGCTCAAGCCACGGGTGCGACCGCGCTAGTCGGGGCGCGACCGGGTTGATCAATCAGGAGCACAATCTAGACAAGTCATCAGGCACGACCGTGCCTTAGCCCGGCACGGTCGCGTCTATGATTTTTAGACACAACAGAGACTAGCCCAAAGGGCATGACAAGGTCTGGACGGATGACACGACCGCGCTTCTAGTCGACACGACCGCGCTAAACGAGGCACGGCCGCGCTAGATGATTAGCGCGACCGTGTCTATTCCAAATCAGACACGAATCGAGAGTTTCTTGTATTTTGAACACAGGAATTGTTGGGGCTTTTGATTAATGGGTTATTAAGAGTCTTTTCATATAACTTAATTGTATGGAAATCGAGTTTAAGCATGGGTTCGATTAAATCATTTTTATTAAAATATGATTTCTGATTCTGATCGAATTCTATAATGGAAGCCCAAATTGAATGAGGGCTTTTGATAATGTTACTGAAATGAGTGAGATGGAGAGTATACTTACCCTGAAACGTAACGAATTGATGAAGAACGACAGAGATGAGTTCCGGCGACGGAGGTAAAGGTTTCCGATGACTTCGACTGCGATTCCGGCTAGGCCAGAGAGTCCAGAGTCTTGGAGAGAGCCGGGAGATGATAAATCCTTTCTTGATCGGGAGAATTTGGGTTCCAGGAGGAAGACTCGAGTTTTGTTTGAATTGCTTGAGAGAGAATTCGATATTGATGGAGAAAAACTGAGGCGTTGAGTAATTGAAAATGGTATAACTCGCGTTAAAGGAAAAGAAACGTAATCGGATTTGAAATTCGAACGATTGAGCGTTTTGAAATCACATTTACGTTTCGACTGTTTCGCAGGCGCGACCGTGCCAAGATTGGCGCGACCGTGCTTAGGAAATCGTTCCAGGACCATCCGCGCGATCGTGCCGAGGCACTTGGCGCGACTGTGCTAGAACGAAGCACGACCGTGCTAACTAGGGTTTCTTGATAAATTTTCAACTTTAGTCCTTGACTTTTCAGGTTTTATAAATTTGAAATATATATATAGTTACTTGTATAGCGTTTATGTGCATATAATCGAGTAAAACTTGCGAACTTGTATAGAATCATTGCATTTTATTTACCGCGGGAAAAATATTGAGACATTGCACAAGTATAGAACTTGAAATTTTATTACATTGAATTGAAATATGAATACTAAAAATCAGAAATGTTACAGTCTCCCCATGTTGAGAGAATTTCGTCCCGAAATTTAGCTAGAGGAAACAACATTAATAGTAAAAAGATGAGGGTACTTGAGCTTCATTTGGTCTTCTCGTTCCCAAGTGTACTCAGGACCACGCTTAGACTCCCAACGAACTTTGACGATAGGAATACGACTTCGCTTGAGTTGCTTGACTTCACGATCCATAATTTCCACCGGCTTCTCAACGAAGTGCATCGTTTCATCAATGCGCACGTCGTCAAGCGGTATATGGAGATTTTCATCAGCGAGACACTTCTTTAGATTAGATATATGAAATGTAGGATGCACATTGCCAAGAGATGGAGGTAACTCGAGCTTGTAAGCCACTTTCCCAATCCTTTCAAGGATTTTGAATGGACCAACATAACGAGGTGATAACTTGCCTTTCTTTCCAAAACGGATCACACCCTTCCATGGAGATACCTTAAGAAGAACGAGATCACCGACTTGGAATTCCAAGGGTTTTCGACGCTTGTCGGTATAACTCTTTTGTCGACTCCTTGCTACTCGGATATTGTCACGGATTTGAATAATCTTGTCGGAAGTTTCTTGAATTAACTCGGGACCGGTGATTTGTGCTTCACCAATCTCGTTCCAACAGATCGGAGAACGACACTTGCGACCATAGAGAGCTTCGAATGGAGCCATGTTGATACTTGTGTGGTAGCTATTGTTATAAGAAAACTCAATAAGGGATAAATGTGAATCCCAATTGCCACCAAAATCGATTACACAAGCTCTAAGCATGTCTTCAAGAGTTTGGATTGTTCGCTCGGTTTGGCCATCAGTTTGGGGATGGTAAGCCGTGCTCAAATCCAAACGAGTACCAAGAGCAGATTGGAGAGATTGCCAAAATCGAGAAGTGAACCGAGCGTCTCTATCAAATATTATGTTCAAGGGAACACCATGACGGCTCACAATTTCATCAATGTAAATTCGGGCAAGTTTCTCCACTTTGAAGTCTTCACGAATAGGCAAAAAGTGGGCAGATTTGGTGAGTCGATCAATGATCACCCAAATACTATCATAACCACTCGAGGTGCGAGGGAGCTTGGTAATGAAATCCATAGCTAAATTCTCCCATTTCCACACGGGAATTTCCGATTGTTCAAGCAAACCAGAAGGACGCTGATGTTCGGCTTTGACTTTGGAGCAAGTTAAGCATTTGGCAACATAAGAGCAATGTCTTTTTTCATACCGGGCCACCAATAAAGCTGACGAAGATCTTGGTACATTTTATCCGCACCAGGATGAATAGAATAACGAGTCTTATGAGCCTCGTTCATGAGAATTGCACGAAGATCATCGTGATCGGGAACCCAAATACGGTTCAAGTAATATAGTAAGCCATTGGGTTTAGATTCAAGAAGAAGTTCAACACCACACGACATTTCTTCATACATGTTACCCTCGGTAACCGAGACGTGTTGAGCTTCCAGGATACGGGTTTGAATATCGGATTGAATACGGGCGCAATGAAGCATATCATGGTCTTTTCGACTCAAAGCATCGGCTACAACATTCGCTTTGCCGGGATGGTAACGAATCTCGCAGTCGTAGTCGTTAAGGAGTTCGACCCAATGTCGTTGCCTCATATTGAGTTCTTTTTGGTTGAAGATATGTTGAAGACTTTTGTGGTCGGTGAATACCACACATTTCGTGCCATATAGGTAGTGTCTCCAAATCTTTAACGCGAATACGACCGCACCCAACTCGAGGTCGTGCGTCGTATAATTCTTTTCATGAATTTTGAGTTGTCTTGATGCATAAGCGATCACTTTGCCTCGTTGCATGAGGACACAACCAAGACCTTGGTTAGAAGCATCACAATAGACAACTAGATCATCATTTCCATCGAGGAGAGTCAAGATGGGAGCATTGCACAACTTTTGCTTAAGAGTTTGGAAAGCTTCTTCTTGCTTCGGTCCCCATTCATAAGCTTTACCCTTATGGGTCAAGGCGGTAAGAGGGACAGCAATCTTTGAGAAGTTTGAGATGAAACGACGATAATAACCCGCAAGACCAAGGAACGAACGAACTTCGGTAGGTGTCTTCGGGGCATTCCAATTCTTAACCGTTTCAATCTTAGCAGGATCAACATGAATACCCTTGTCGTTGACGATGTGACCAAGAAATTGAACTTCTTTTAACCAAAATTCACATCTGGAGAACTTGGCATATAGTTGTTCTTCCTTTAAAAGGTCCAAAACCAATCTAAGGTGTTCTTCATGGTCGGCTTTAGTCTTGGAATAGATTAAGATATCGTCAATGAAAACGATCACGAATTTATCAAGGTACGGTTTGCACACACGATTCATGAGGTCCATGAAAACTGCGGGTGCATTGGTTAATCCAAAAGGCATAACCATGAACTCGTAATGACCATACCTTGTTCGGAAAGCAGTCTTAGGAATGTCATCTTCTTGAACACGGAGCTGATGATAACCAGATCGAAGATCAATCTTCGAGAAACACGTAGAACCTTGAAGTTGATCAAAGAGATAATCGATTCTAGGCAAAGGATAGCGATTCTTGATAGTAAGCTTATTGAGTTCGCGATAGTCAATACACATGCGAAATGATCCATCCTTCTTCTTTACAAATAAGACGGGTGCACCCCACGGTGAATGACTCGGGCGAATGAACCCTTTATCGGAGAGTTCTTGAAGTTGACTTGCGAGCTCTTGCATTTCGGAAGGTGCAAGACGATAAAGAGCTCTAGCAACAGGGTTAGCTCCATGAGATCAATACGGAACTCGACTTCACGAACGGGAGGAAGACCGGATAAATCTTTAGGAAACACTTCGGGAAAATCTCGAATAATGGGAATGTCTTGGATACTCTTCTCCTTGACATCCTTTTGAACAATATGAGCTAGGAAGGCGATGTACTTCTTTCGCAAGTACTTTTGAGCAGTAGTACAAGACATCAATTTAAGACCCTTGCAAGGCTTTTCACCAAAAACCCTTAAGGTTTCTCCCGAAGGTAGCGGAATTCGGATGCACTTTTCAAAGCAAATAACTTCGGCATGATGATTTGATAGCCAATCCATACCTATGATAATGTCAAAGCTTCCTAGTGGCATTGGAATAAGGTTGATTGGGAATGCATGATCATTAATTTCTAAAGAGCAATCATAGATAATAGACTCAATGGTAAGGGAGTCACCATTTGCTATTTCAACGGTGAAGGTTTTCTCTAATTGGGATCGTGTCTTTGCAAGTAAAGGCTCAAAATTAAGTGACACAAAACTTTTATCGGCACCGGTATCGAACAAAATGGAGGCATATTGACTATTAACAAGGAACGTACCATTAACCACGTCGTTGTTGGCTTGAGCTTCGTTGGCGTTAATGTTGAAAGCACGCCCACGAGCTCCACCTTGTCTAGTATTTGCGAGCCTTGGACATAGATTACGAAAATGATTCGGGTCACCACACTCATAACAAGCACGCCCATTAGCAATGGCGGGAGCACCTTGATTAGCCACTTGAGGTACGGTTTGGTTTGGAGGGTTGACTTGGCCCGTAAGGGCTTTGGTCCTACAAACATTAACCGTATGACCATATCTCCCACAATAAGTACAAAGGCGACATGGGATGTTTTGGGGATGATGATAGTTGCAGGTGGCACAAAGTGGGTAAATTCCACCATATGGCTTTTTGACTGGTGCTTGAACCATAGGTGCAGCTTGGTTCACAGGAACAGCAGGAGTAACCACAGCAAAATTTCTAACCTTCCTCTTTCTAGTGTTGCGAGAGGGCTCGGTTGTAGCTTCTTTGGTGTGGTTAGGAGGGGTTACGGTTTCAGCAACTTTCTTAGAACCCTTTTTGGTAAGAGTTCCAGCTTTAACATGATTATCGGTTAGGGTAGCAGACAGGCGGATGGCATCTTCCAAAGTAGCAGGATTTCTACCTAAGACAGTATCTTGAATTTGTCTTGGTAGCCCACCAATGTACTTTTCGATGCAACGAGATAATGGAGTGACCATGTGGGGCACAAGAAGACTCAATTCATGGAACCGAGTTGTGTAAGCCAAGTGTTCCCCACTATCTTGGGCAAGATCCCAAAATTCAGCCTCTAACTTCTTCACTTCATTGCGAGGACAGAACTCCTCGGTCATAAGCCTTTTGACCTCATCCCAAGGTAAGGCCATAGCTACATCAACACCCCTATTCCTTTTCTCCCCATTCCACCATGTAAGTGCCCGCTTTTGAAGGACACTAGTAGCATGACGAACACGGAGGTTGTCGGGACAGTCACTATTGAGGAAGGTATTCTCAATACTTTCGAACCATTGGAGGAGTCCGGTAGCTCCTTCGGTTCCATAAAACTTTAGGGGATTGCACGAATTGAAGTGCTTGAAGGTGCATTGGGATGGATTACCACCATTTCCACCATTACCACCATTATTACCACTATTGCTTCCATTGCCATTAGTGGCACCATTGGCTTGGGTGAGTTGTGTCACCAATTGAGTAAGAATAGCAGCAATGTCGGAGTTGGCGTTAGCGGCGGGAGCACGACGAGGAGGCATTCTACAGATTTGAAACACAAGACAAGAGAGATTGTAAGAACTTATGAGAATTGCTAGGATTTAATAGAATGAGATAACAAAATAAAAGATAGATAATCATAGTTTGGATTGTACTCAAAAGTGACAAAAATTCACTTGAATACTAAGGCATATTAAGGTTAATTTAAACTCATATAATTTTCAAGGAGACATGCTTTAGCCTATAGGTAAACACTCATCTCGGGAGTTCCAAGGAAAGCATACGGGTCCCTCGGTTGATTGGGATTTATGCGAAATGCTTTCCTAGACAGAAAACCCAAAATACAGGTGTCACCCTTCCAGATTGCACGTGTCCTCAAATAATTTAACAAGTTTAAAAACCTCAACGAAGAAATAAAAATTTTGTTTAAAGATTTTTGCTTCAAGAATTTTCCACATGCTTAGAAAGGATAAAGATAGAAAAAGAAGATAAGAATAATAAGAGGTTTAGGCCATAGGAAAGGATGTTATTTATTTAATTATTATTTAAGAATATCCTAATAAGTCATGCATTTCTAACAAAGAAGGTAGCAAATATAATAATAATTAATCATGGTAAGCATGTAGCACATAGCACAAAATCATGAAGCATAACATAAGTGGGTGTCCTAAAGTTATAGTCTAGGTCAAGATGTCTAATAACCTAAATCCCTATAACCAAGGCTCTGATACCAATCTGTCACACCCCGACCGATGGCGGAATCATCGGGGCGGGACATGTAAGACTGTTCATAGCACATGGTTGACTAAATTGAAATATATTAAAGTCAAATTTGCATTACAATAAATCCAAGTACAAGATCAAATTCAAACAAGAAACATAAACAATTCATAAAATTCTTGATTTATTTTGCTAAGTCCAAATCCTATGTTGAACACGTCTTGAATCAATCTCACATATTGGGGCCTGAAACATGAATAAAATAAAGTCAACTAAAAAGTTGGTGAGTATAACACAGTTGTATATAGATAGCATATAGTTGAAAACAAATCCTTTACATGACATGATAAATAAGGCGTTCATGGGGAGTAACTATTGTGTAACCAAATGTACAATCAAACCTTGTAACTAGCATGCAAAACAAAGTGTATTGTCGGTTTCAATCACCGCGTACCATGGGTGGGTTTGTCAGACTCAACAGATCCATCATTGAAAACCGTCGGCTTGTATAGTTAATGATTGCACATAAGAGCATACAAAGGTTAAACACACCTAGCACTCGGGCACAAAGCTCAAATTTTTGCACACATGTATGTAAATAGGATTTTTTTTGCACTTGTGTAGTTTGTGTAAATGTAAATGTGTAATGTGTAATGAGTATAGAGTTCATGTTCCACCCCAAAAGTGTAAAAGAGTAAAAGGGGTTGTGAATACTCACTTGGTATGGAAGTGAAGCTAACAAGGAATATAGATAGCAAAAAGATCCTTGAAAAGCACACTTTAACCTAAATAGTAATATGCATTGAATCACATAGATGTATAAAGTTTAAAAATGAAAGTTGGATTTGTATATAAAACCATTGGTTTGTATTTAAAAAGGATTGAATAAAATATATAAAGTTTGAGGTAAAATATGTTTGAAACAATTTAATTAGGTTTGAATTAAATAAATAAGTGTATAACTATAGTTTATGAAATAATGTCAATATTAATTGTAATTAAGTATAAATAAATAAAACGATTTTGATTTAAAATGTAAAGTAAATAAGTCATCATTATTTATAAATTTTGTAACTTAATTATTTAAAATATCATTTAAGTGTAAGATGATAAATATAAATTTAATTTTTTTATAAAATTTTCAATAAATTACATTTATGCCAAGATTAAACTTTTAATCTATTTTTAAATACAGAAAACATATTTTTATAAAATCTGAAACATTTACTGATTAAAATATAAAAATTATAATTCTGTTAAAAATTCTGAGTCTAGCACGACCGTGCCTCGGAAGGGCACGATCGTGCTCAAGCCACGGGCGCGACCGCGCTAGTCGGGGCGCGACCGGGTTGATCAATCAGGAGCACAATCTAGACAAGTCATCAGGCACGACCGTGCCTTAGCCCGGCACGGTCGCGTCTATGATTTTTAGACACAACAGAGACTACCCCAAAGGGCATGACAAGGTCTGGACGGATGACACGACCGCGCTTCTAGTCGACACGACCGCGCTAAACGAGGCACGGCCGCGCTAGATGATTAGCGCGACCGTGTCTATTCCAAATCAGACACGAATCGAGAGTTTCTTGTATTTTGAACACAGGAATTGTTAGGGCTTTTGATTAATGGGTTATTAAGAGTCTTTTCATATAACTTAATTGTATGGAAATCGAGTTTAAGCATGGGTTCGATTAAATCATTTTTATTAAAATATGATTTCTGATTCTGATCGAATTCTATAATGGAAGCCCAAATTGAATGAGGGCTTTTGATAATGTTACTGAAATGAGTGAGATGGAGAGTATACTTACCCTGAAACATAACGAATCGATGAAGAACGGCAGAGATGAGTTCCGGCGACGGAGGTAAAGGTTTCCGATGACTTCGACTGCGATTCCGGCTAGGCCAGAGAGTCCAGAGTCTTGGAGAGAGCCCGGAGATGATAAATCCTTTCTTGATCGGGAGAATTTGGGTTCCAGGAGGAAGACTCGAGTTTTGTTTGAATTGCTTGAGAGAGAATTCGATATTGATGGAGAAAAACTGAGGCGTTGAGTAATTGAAAATGGTATAACTCGCGTTAAAGGAAAAGAAACGTAATCGGATTTGAAATTCGAACGATTGAGCGTTTTGAAATCACATTTACGTTTCGACTGTTTCGCAGGCGCGACCGTGCCAAGATTGGCGTGACCGTGCTTAAGAACCGGGCGCGATCGTTCCAGGACCAGCCGCGCGATCGTGCCGAGGCACTTGGCGCGACCGTGCTAGAACGAAGCACGACCGTGCTAACTAGGGTTTCTTGATAAATTTTCAACTTTAGTCCTTGACTTTTCAGGTTTTATAAATTTGAAATATATATATAGTTACTTGTATAGCGTTTATGTGCATATAATCGAGTAAAACTTGCGAACTTGTATAGAATCATTGCATTTTATTTACCGCGGGAAAAATATTGAGACATTGCACGAGTATAGAACTTGAAATTTCATTACATTGAATTGAAATATGAATACTAAAAATCAGAAATGTTACAACCCTGCACCAGGAGAATTTAACAAGTTCGCCTAAAAGATGCTTAGGCGAACTTATAATAGGCTAAGCGAACTTAACAAGTTCGCCTCATGTAGACTAAGCGAACTTAACAAGTTCGCCTCTGATAAACCAGGCGAACTTGTTAAGTTCGCCTCTCTATGAACTTACACAGAATTTTATCAACAGTTACAATACATGTCCTAACAGACTCCCCTTTAACTGTTGCTAACAATTCTATCAATTACAAGTCAAAGACTAAGACATAATATCTTCAAGCTCGTTGTCACCAGAATATGCTCCAACAGACTCCCCCTTAACAACAGCTTTAGAAGATTGCCATCTGTCTTCATATATTATCAAACAAGTTGTAGTCTTCGTCTTGTTCATTTGCACTTTCTCTCTTTATTTCTAGAAGAAAACTTGGGAAAAGGACCCCTTGTCAACTTCTGTCTATAATATTCAGTTTTTGCAAAGGAGAACAACCAAGAATAACCAACAATTAAGATTTCCATGGAAGCTGGAAAAATAAAATCTTTTTGGTTTTTCAAACATAAGAAAGACAAAATCTTTTTGGTTTTTCTCTATATAAACTAAAATGTAAAATACAAAAATCACATCTTTTTGGTCGAACATCACGAATAAGAAGATCATATCAGTATATATGAGATATCAATCACACATCTTGGATATAAAATCCATATAATATCAAAAGGTATCCTATGTCATTCTTTCAATCCTTGACCAATCAAACCAATATCTTTTAAGATTATCACACTCTATCTTTTCAAGACTTTCATATTTCATGTTATGATACGCAATAAACATTCAAAGAAAATAGGATCACGCTAAGACACACAAATTCAAATTGTCAATATTATAAGATTTGAAACTAAAGCATCTCATCCCCACTTTCTTGTGAGTTAATGTACCATTTAAGTATGAAATACAACGTGTATCCTACTAGTATGCCAACAGAAAGTAAATGCACTTTCTTCAAGACATATGAGATTTTACTAAAGATTATCCGGATTTCCAGAATGAGGAGACATCACTTAGCACATGAAAAGCAGAATCCAAATTAGATTGTATAGGAATCAATGAGATTCAGAATCGAATGATTCAATGTCTTGGCTTATATATGTTGAATCATAAGATTCAGGTACGTGGATGCAACTGTTATCTGGATTATGAATTCAATGGAATCATTAAAGATGATTTATCAATATGATCCTAGGGCTAGTATATGTTTGACAGATGTTGTCAAGTACATATCTTGATTATACTTCAAATTGCATACTTTTCGAGACATGGGCACTGAAGCAAATCGAATGAATAGTGCTAAGGACATAACCCGAAACTGTTCTCATAGGACAATCTTTATTAAAAGCTAATATTCTTTATCTGATAGTGATCTTTTAACACACACACCCAGGCATAAAAAATCACAGTTGTAACATATGCAATTATGTTTTCACACTACTAATGGTTCAGTGACGCTTTTAGTCTACTGACAATTCAAATTATATGCATACACAATACTATCTTTTCCTATTTGTGCAGTCTCTGAAGTTTAGATCAAAACATATAATTCTGATATATTAACATAAAGCACCAACTAGTTAATCTAAGGTCATGTGTGAAATAACAACTACTGATGTACTGTCATCTCTTATTTAACTTCAAGTAATGTCGATTTTATCTTTTTCAATTTGTTTGGCTTTTTCAAAATATTTTTCAAAGAAAAATAAAACAAACGAAAATAAACCTTCCATGAAAACATTTTATGAAAAACATTTTACTTTGTTACTCAAACCAATGTAATGCTGTAATTGAATGTCTTTGCCTTTGTCACCAACACAGTTATGTACTCCCCCTGTCCTGTAGACTCCCCCTCAACTAGTCAAATGGTTGCATCAACGACTTTATGCTCACCATCGTCATCCTAAGTTTCAGGTTATCATTTGGACTTTGTAAAACTCTTTCAAAATAACATTGTGTGTGACATATTCTCCCCCTTGAGCATCAAGTCGTTGAATAAAATATATTTGTAGTTATCAACAACTCTTTACTCATGCAGATGTCATTCCCTGTCATGTGATTAGAACCACCACTATCAACAACCAAAATGGTATTAATAGTCCCTCTTGGTTAATCCAGCACATCTAACAAGAGAACATTAATTTGAAATTGGGACACAAGCCATGGTAGTCATGGGTCGTCCATCTGTATCAAAATAATAAATCTCACTCCACTCACAATCGAATCTCTCATCGATTTTTGGAGATTGTTTCGACGAGTCATGTCACACCCCAACCGACGGCGGAATCATCGGGGCGGGACATGTAGACTGTTCATGAGCTCAAGGTTGACTAAATTGTAATATGTTAAATCCATTTCCATTCAAACAAACATGAATCAAATTCAAAGAACATAATGAAAAAAAATTTGTTTTTGAATTAATATTAACTAGGTCCAAAGCCTATGTGTAACATGTCTTGATCTAGCTCATATGAAAGCACCTGAAACATGAATAAAATAAAGTCAACTAAAAAGTTGTTGAGTATAACACAGGTTTGTAAATAGGTAACATATAGTTTGTAAAACAAATCCTTACATAACATGATAAATAAGGCATTTATGGGGAGCAACTATTGTGTAACCAAGTACAATCAAACCTTTGTAACTAGTATGCAAATTGTGTTGTCGGTATCAATCACCTCAACAAGGTGGGTTTGTCAGACTCAATAGATCTATCATTGAAAACCGTCGGCTTGAATAGTTAATGATTGCACATAAATCGCACACAAAAGTTAGCACAAATAGCACTCGGGCATAAAGCTCAAATTGCACACATGAATGTAAATAGGATTTATACTTGTGTTGTTTGTGTAAATGTAAACATGTAATTTGTATATAGTTCATGTTTCACCCCAAAAGTGTAAAAGAGTAAAAGGGGCTATGAAATACTCACTTGATTCGAAGGCGTAGCTAACACGAGATACTAGATAGCAAAGTGATCCTTGTAACGCACAACGTTAACCTAGAGTGTATTGCGTATGAAGATGAGTTAATAAAATAGCTAAATCGAAGTCTAGGGCTTCATAAGGATGTGAGTATTGGAAATTGTGTAATGAGTCTGTGCAGAATTATATAAAAGGGTTGCGTAGATGTTTGCGTTTTATTCTTGGATAATTGTTTTATAATTATTAAAGTCGGGATATAGTGTCCTTAAAATAATGATTTAGAGTTTGGGTAAATAACTAAATAAATTAGATTTATTTATTTGAAACGTAGTATGAAATTACCTTGCTTTAAATATAAACAAAATAATTAAGTCTATACTTATTTAGTTATTTAGTCATGAAAATGCGTCAAATTTGGGTAAATATATATTAGTTTATAAAAAAATTAGTGTTACATACCATCTAACACTAAGCGAATTGAAATTACAATTCATATGAATAATAAATATATCTATTTTTATTCGGGGATATAAACGTGGGTAACTAATATAAGTATTTATATTATTTATAAGTTTGAAACATTACCAGAAGTTTAATAACGAGGTGAAGGTAATATCTAAATATATGTCATTTTTAATTGGAGTCATGGGTTGAAAATAATATAATTATTTTATTTATTCCAAGACGGGGTTTGAAAATAATATAACTATATTATTATAAAAGTTAGTATTTTTAAATAAGAAAAGGTTATAATCCAAACCCGAGCCTACGGGTGGTTTTACGAGGCTAGAACACATTAATATATTAATATAATAATATAGGGTATTGTTTTTATATTAAAATAATACAAATAAAATGTTTTAAAAATAAATGTGTGTGGAGGGACTCGAACCCGGGTCTCTCCCACACCAGCACACTCACTTAACCATCTCCGCCCGCTAGGGTATCGCACACAAGTCCGGGCCGAAATGGTTTTAACAAGGAAACCCGGTGAGTTCTTCCCCTTTACCCGAGCCGATCGAACCCAGTCCCAATCCCACCAAATCTGGTAGTGACCGACTGCAAGATCATAGGGGTTTTATTCGTTAACCTCAAACGAGTCTGGGGTGAGTTTTAATTGCAAAAACAACGGGTTTAGGATTGTTTAATTTTGGATTCAAAAGCCGAACCCTAAGTTTGAACACAAAATTGATTTGAATGATTCTGATAATGGAATGCGATATAAACATGGGGCTTTTACTAATTAGGGTCTTGCGAATCTGTCAGTATGGTTTAATTGGATTATGATTAAGTCTAGGGTCGAAACCCCCAAATTGTTTTATGAACGAACCCTAGTTACGGGGTCTTGATTAATTCGATGATATGAGACTGAATTGGCATAGGGTTATCAATTAAAAATGAATTTCGAATCTACCGGTATGAATTAATTTGGTTTAATCAGAGTCGGGGGTAGGGTTCGATTAAATCCGAAAATGTTAAGAACCCTAGAATCATATCATGCTTGATTCTGTAACGTAAGCCCTAATAAGCATAGGGCTTTTAATCTGAAGATGAAAACGAAGCTAAAGATAGGTTTAATTACCCGAATGATGTCTGAATCGACTGAGATCGACTAAACGAATGCCGACTGTGACTGGATCAGTTTTCCGGCGACTCTGCGTCCTTCTTCGATGCAATTGAATGGTGTAACAAGTTCAAGGGGATTCGTTTGAGATGGGCAGGTAATCTGTTTCTGTGTAAATGATCGATATTTGCGAATTCGGGGGGTGGGGTAAGATGATTGAGGTCGACGGTCCTGGTTAATTAGCCATAATGGGATTTAATCGTGCATTGATTAGGCTGTTAATTGATTCTAAAATGATCGAAAATGACACTAACGTGTATAACAGTTACGAATTTCAACGGATTTCGGGAGTGGGATTCGGATTCGAGCCTAGAACGGCCAATTGACTTTCTGATGTCAACTTAAATCAAAAATGGGAAATTTACAGATTGGTCCCTGCAGTTTCCTGTTTAAAAGTTCTGAATCTAGCGGAACTGGTCCCTCAGGTTTGAGTTGAGTTAAGTTGGTTAAGGATTCGTTAGATTTATTTATTAAAAGTCAACGGGAGCATATTTCCTCAATTTTTCTTTGACTTTCAAAGTTAATTATAATTAGATTTTGACTAATTACAGAACTAGTCCTTGTAGGGTTTAATGTCGCGTCATTATTTTATTAATTAAAATAAATTAAAATAGGGTCGGAAAATCCGGAATGTTACAAGTTAGAAACATAAACTTTAGATTTCCAAACATACTTCTGTTCATTAAGTTCTTTTTGCTTAAAATGTGAAGCGTTTGAACATTTTCTTTCATTTAAAAATTGATTTGATTTTGAAAACTCTTGTTGTTCTAAAATTTTTCTCAATCTTATGTTTCTCCTCCGTGTTTGAGGTCTAGAAAGCCTAACCTCAGATTTTGAATTACCCTTTGGTATATCATGAGGTTTAACCACATTTGGGTTAACACAAGGCTTACCATGAGTTCTTACCTTTTCTGGAGTAACATGTCGGTTACCTTTGGCGTTGTGAGGACAAGCAATCCGAATGTGACCCACAAGACCACAAGAAAAGCAAGATCTCATCTCACGATAATCTCTCATATAAGGAATCTTCACATGATAAGAAGCACTTGAAGAAGATTCTCCTACATGAACTTCTTTTTGCTTTATTTTCTTTCGAACTCCAGATTTTGCACCAGGTTTTGATTCAGGCTTCATCTTCTCAGGAAATACATGCTTCTTCCCTTTATTTTTGTAAGGACAGTTCACCACAATGTGGCCCATCTCATTACAATGAAAACATGTACGCCTATCTTTATAATCTTTGACATATGGAACTCTCCTTGAATTTGAAGAACTTCCAAATGTATAATTTCCAGATGAATTAGAATCAACCTTTGAGACTTCATTCTTAACCTCTTTCGGTATCCCCTCTACCTTAGCTTCATCAAAATATTCATCATCACTCTCATCAGAATACACCATATCTTCACCTGTGACTGGATTCACCTTCAACACAGTCTTAGGATCTTAATCCTCATCTTTTATAATCTCAGGTGTAACAGAATAATTTTCGTTGAATGGTGGAGGAACATAACCAATACCATTAGTTCCCTTCCCCTCTTTAGTATTATCATGATAATGTCCTAATAAGAATGATGAATTTCCAAAGCTTTCTAACTTTCTATGCAATCTGATCACCTCTGCTTTAGATTCAGCTAGTTCCTTATCTTTCTCAACAAGATCATTATTTCTTTTCTCAATTTCTGCAAAGGACATATCCAGGTGATATGCCTGCTCTTTGATCTTCAAAGTCAGAGAACTTAAATCCCTCTTCAGTGATTCTATTCTCTCAATACACACATTCTCATTATCTTTTAATTTCTGATTTACCGTGTGCATCGATTTCATATCACAAATGAGGTTTACATTGTCATCCATAACCCTCATCATTTTATCCTTCACTGAAATACAGTTAGAACAAAAAGTTTCAGAGTTAGAAAGTACCTCAGGTTTTACTTCTGAAGAAGATGCACCAGGAGCCATGAATACGTCATCATCAGCTTCACTCTTTTGATCAACAATGACAGGCTCTGCATCAGTTTCTAATTCACTCAGATCATCTTCAACTGTCTGAAAACTTTCTTCACTCATCACATCAGTCTCAGTAGATTGAGTACTTTCACCAGAACGAATACTCTCACTATCAGTTAAATCTGCAGAAGAATCACTTTGAGAATCACCCTGCTTCTCCAATACTTCTTTGATCAAGACCACAAACGCTTGAGAAGTTGCTTCACCCTTTTTCTTCAATGCTTCCCATAAATCTCTTGAAGTTGGACACTTCCTGAGACTATGAATGATTTCTTTAGGTAAAGACATCGTTAAAGTTTCACGCGTCTTCATCTCTTGATCAAACTTCTGTTTTTCTACTTTAGTAAGAGTTGTCACTGGTTTAGGAACATCATAATATCCCATATAATCATAAGTAGGATGCACATATCCTTCAAATATGGATGTCCAAAAGTTATCATCAGTTTCTGATACGAACTGTTCGAACCAGACTTTCCAGCTACGGTAATCTGATATGCACAAAAGACTCGGTGGCATAGTTTCAATCTCATTATCATCACATGAAATTGACATTTTAAAATTTTTGCGAAAATATCCGGAAAAAATTTCCCGCCAAAATACTCTTTTTAAAAAATTTTGAAAATTCAAAATTTCAAAAATGATTCAAAACAAGCATATAAACTTTCCCTCAAACATTTGAACAAGCATATAAACATTCCCTCTTTTTTTTTTAATATCAAGCGAACTTAATAAGTTCGCCTGACAAAATTCACCTGAAACTGACCCGAGCGAACTTGACCCTAAGCGAACTTGAACCGAGCGAACTTGTTAAGTTCGCCTGATTAAGTTCGCCTAATCTGCACCAAGCGAACTTATTAAATTCGCCTCCCTAAGTTCGCCTTCAACAGAATTGCTAAGTTTGACTTCATCAGCTGTTCAACCAAACACGAACCAAAAATTCCGAAAATCATCATATCTTGCTGAATTGATGGAATTTGATTAAATTGAACCGTAGGAATGTGTAGGAACTGATTAGGAACACTTCTATCGGATTAATTTCATCAAAAGATTCCAAAATCAATCCAAAATGATCAAAATTCTTCCATTTTTATCAAGAACACAAAAAAAATTGAAAAATCTTCAAAATCTCTGAAATTTGACGTTGATTGGACACGAAAACACCACGAATCTTCTGCTAATCAAGAGGAAAAGCTCTGCTACCACTTGTAGGTCCTCATGGAACTTCTACAGATCGTTCTCGTGATAAGACGTGTCGTTAACTCGGAGTGTGGAATCCAACGAATCAACGATTGCATACACAAAAGACAATATAGACAATCAAGTAAATAACATTCACGCTTATATTCCAATTCTCAATAGAGTTTACAGACTCAATCGTTCAATTATGTTCGCTTTCTGATCGATACTCAAACTGACTCTGTAATATCTATATATAGACATCTGACTTGTATTAGGCGAACTTAACAAGTTCGCCTCTAGCAGACTAAGCGAACTTAACAAGTTCGCCTCAGATATACTTAAGCGAACTTAACAAGTTCGCCTCAGATATACTTAAGCGAACTTAACAAGTTCGCCTCTATTAGACTAGACGAACTTTACAAGTTCGCCTCTAGCATAACCTGCATAAAAACTTAGAACATTATACATATCAAAAACATAAAGACATTAGATCTAAACTATTTCAAAGCTTTTGTCATTACAAACTATGTCCTAACACTTAATTAATTAGTTAAGTAAAACTTTATATTTCAAAAATGTGGCTTAACTATTAACAACTTAAATCAGTATTCTTAACATTTGTTGTTTTGTGTTTTTTTTTTGTTGCATAAAATCAAACTAAAATAAATGAAAGATTTTATTTACTTATGATGTTAAACTATTCAATTACTTGAATCATTCATTTGTCTCCTTATAATTTTATTTATTATTTAAGTTATACAAATGAAAGGAAGACTATTGAAACAAATATTTACAAGAGGACTCTAACTATTCCATTCATACATTTACACAAATTTAGTCTTTTATTCATACACTTATACATCTTTTACAAATAATTTCATAAGTACCATTTGAAACTTAAACAAACACTTTCTTACATAGTCAAGGAAACACACATCAATCCCTGAGCACATTAGGGTTCCCTATTTCTTTTGAGCAAATCATTTATACATATATTCCATCAAACTTAGGTTAACTTTGTGGTTAGCTAGAACACTTATGCAACAACAACATACTTGTGTGACATTCAAGCTACTCAATTACAAGGTGAGTTTACATAGCCCCTTTTTCACTTTTACATCTTTGGGGTGAAACATGATTACATGAAAACATTTACAATTACTACAATTCAAACATTATGATCATGCATGCAATTTGTGCCTTATGCTTGAACATTATTTGTGCAAACAACATTTACATACTTTTATGTATAGTGGAAGTGCAATCATTAACTCCATACAAGCCGACGATATACAATGATAGATCTATTGAGTTTGACCAACCCACCCGGTTAGGGTGATTGTTACCGAAAACACTTAAGGATAACTGTTGTGTTATGCCTAACATTTAAGGATAAATGTTGTGTTATGCCTATCAGTCATAAGGTTTGATTGTACGTCCCAGTTTAAACTTTAGTGGTTCTCCATGATTGCCTTATTAATCCATGATATCATATGAATTGTATACAAACATTGATAACACTTGCTATGCTAAAACCTATGTATGCTCACCAACTATTTTTAGTTGACCTTGTTTTCATCATGTTTCAGGTGCTAACGTTTGAATTCATATACAAGATGCTACACATAGGACTGAGGACCTAGTTAAATAATGAAATTGATCACTTGATGTATTTGATATTGGTTGAGAGATTGAACTTATGTAATGAAATCATTATTTAATGAACGTATGCAATTGTAGTTGATCATGTGCTTATGAATAGTCTACACGTCCGTCCCGACGTATTCCGTCGTCGGTTGGGGTGTGACAGATTGGTATCAGAGACATGGTTATAGAGAATTAGGTTATTAGAAACCAATGACCTAGTATATAACCTTAGGACACCCTTGTGTGATTATCTTGCATGATATCCTAGGTATTACATCGCATGATACAATACGTGTTTCCTTATGTGCTACGTTGCTTGATAACCTACGTGCTTACAAAAATTACAATTCATGTAACACCTCATCTGCCACATTGACTGATTAGTCTACATGTTACCACTTTGATTCCACTAAATGCTACCCTAAACCTTACTATACACTTATTCATATCTAAGTCATCCATATACATTGAGAAATAAGTCACCACCATCATTTGTAGACAAAATTCAAATTCTTGAACCTAAATGCCCATAAATAAGAACCAAAGAAGCCCACTTACCCTCTAAGAAGAAGAAACCTACTTGAATAAATGAATCTCACCCCTGAGACTCAAAGCCCCGTCCATAATGATTCTCATCATGACCATGAGCCGAATCAATAGTGTTATTAGTACATGATGGCTAGAAGAGTGGGTGTAGACCCATAAGAGATTCTGACTAAGGAAAGACTGGGTACTTAAGTGTGTCCATTGTGACCCACCTGGAATTTTCTTCGTGGGTTCACTACTTATAGGTCAAATGTTACCTCTAACATACTATTATGAAAACTCGGTGTTATGACTAGTTAAACTCGAAACCCATGAACACTTCTGTACTTGACATTCAGTATTTTATTATCACTTACAATCTTTTTATTTTCCTGCTAGACATGGACTCCTACCCTCCTCCCTCCCCGGCATACTATCCCGAGACAGAATCTGAATATGAAGAAGACATTGGATCACCATCACCAGACCATCAGCCACCAACACCCCCAGCTGCTAGATCCATGTTTGACACACGAGCGGATTGGTTTAGGAGCACTGGTCTGAGACTCCGAGCATCTGAACCACCCCTATCAAGAGACCCCTATCTAGCACCTGACCCATACCACCCGAACCCAGGGGCAAGGTAGAACATGGCACCCACCTGTGCTATAGGAGTCCCAGCTCATGCCTCTTACCAATATGTGAGGACCACAGAGTTTATGAGACAAGGGATGGAGCACGTGATAAGACACGACCTGCTATGTCAATGAATAGACAGCCTTGTGGGTCATGTGTGGTACTAGGAGGACCTGATTACGAATCTAGGTACCCACATTGATATGATGGAAGGAGATTGTAACAGCTGTGAATTTCATGTTTAACTTATCTGGTACTAGACATATTTAATAAATGAAAACCATTTTGAATGTCATTACACTTGGTTTACCCATACAACATACTTGTTGATCATACGTTACCTTATGCTCTAGATGCTTATTGATGGCTTAATCGTGAAATTGGCCCATTTTAGGCCCAATAGGCCTATCATAACCCGTTATCAATCATGCAAATTTTAAACATGTTAAATTAAAGTTGATATACCTTGTTACACTTGAAACATTCAACAAAAGCTTGTAAATGTATGTATTGTGCCTTCGCAGCTTGTTATGCCCTAAAAAGCCCGTTTTCTCATCCGCTGACTGTTAATTACCGTACACGACTAACATAACCTTAACTTAAATGATTTTAGCTAAACATACTCCTTTTGTTATGACAATTAACTTTCATGTTGAAAGCATTTGCCAATTTCGCTTAGAAATTGTTAAAATCGCGAATTTCGAATGCGCGCACTTAACCGGGCCAAGCTAGAACCCAACCCACTTACACTTGGACCTAGCCCAAAATAATTTTCACAAAAACCCAGCACCCAATCAGCTGAATTTCGAAATTTGAGGCCTCCCCAAACCCTAATCCTCTTTCTTTTTTTCCAAGGCTTAACTTAACTATAAATACCTCCTTAATCCCCCTTGTTTTTCATTTACTCCTCCCATCAAATCCTCCACTCCCCTCCATGATTTCCAGCCCTCCCTCTACAGCCAATAAGTTGCAAGAAAACTCTCCTCCAAGCCTTGAAGAAATCACAATAAGCCAAGAACCAAGATCGGGTAACGAATCAAGTCTAACCTTTCTTCTTCTTTTTTTTTATTTCTTTCTTATTCTTTTGACTCTAACCTTCATACTAATTTGTTTTTATTTATTTAGCTTAAATTAACCACACGCTAATTTAAAATAGAATCCGTTTGCGCGTGGCGGCTATGCCGTTTTGCATTCTGTGATTCTCCAAAACGCTTATGTGAATATCATGGCTAGACCAGTGAAATGGGACGTTTTGGCTAACCTAACCTGATTATATTCTGTATTATAATGATACTATAACTAACATAAATCAATAGATCATAGGATCCCGTTTGCAATGGCGGCTATGCCGCCACATTCCGTGAATGCTCCATACGCTCTTCTGTAATAGTGTGCTCTGCCGATACCTTAGAATGTATGGGTTAACAAAATCACATCGTATCTACTATATATTGACGCTGTATACATCATCTAATTTTTATTTACACGTTCGGTAACCTTAAAACGCTAACGGTCCACTTAAGTGCAACCATTGATTGGGGACAGAAACTGTGCTGACTTTAAGTAAGCATATCCTGATCATAATTAATTGAAACTAAGAAAACTCAAATTCCACGACGTAGTTTGTCAAATTTTCTTTCCAGCCATAATTGGTTCGTTTTCTAATACAAAAGTATGACAACATAGTAGCCAAAACGGGATAGAAACCTTTTTCAGTACCTTCTGTTTTGTTTGACTGTTTTGGCTATGATCCGAATCTCGAACGGAAATACTTTCGAAATGAAACGTCTTCGTAATGATTTAAACTAGTCACCTATAAAATTTCATCATTTTTGGACATTGTTTGATATTTTTAACATGCACATTTCTGTTCATCTCTTATGCTGTTCAAATCTAAAAATTTACAACATTAAGAATTATATAATCAATCCTCTATTTCTCGCATCCGTTAACATTCTAAATTCCGATAAACGCCATCCAAAACCCTATTTTACTATATCGTGATCTTTTAGGGCGTTGATCTAAATCCTAGAACTCTCAAGCTTTGCGAGACAATCACCTCTCAACGCAAATGTGAGTTTTACATAGCCCCTTTTTACATCTTGCACATTTTGGGGTGAAACATAATTATTCAATGAAAAATATTTGCATTTACAAACATACAATTCTATAATATGATCATATGTGGTATTTGTGCTTTATGCTTGAATGCAATTAGTTAAGACTGCATATACATGACACACTCGTGCAATCATTAACTCTGTACAAGCCAACGGTTAACAAGGATAGATCTATTGTGTCTGACAAACCCACCCAGGTAGGGTGCTTGTTACCAACAATACATTAGGGTAACCTACGTGTTATGCCTCAGTCACAAGGTTTGATTATACACCTAGTTTAACTATAGATTCTCCATAACTGCCTTATATACCATGTATCATATGAATTGTATAAAACATTTGAAATCTATTTGTAGTATCAAAACCTATGTATGCTCACCAACTATATTTAGTTGACCCTTTCATTTAAATCATGTTTCATGTGGAAACGTTTAAAGTGCAAGTTTATCACTTAGGAGCTTATGGAGCTAGTGACAAATAAATTGGATGTATTGTTAGCTTCTGTTATTTGAACAATATGCATTTGTACCTTTAATTCAGTTTAATAAATTTATGCAATATAGTTGATCATGAGCTTTTGAACAGTCTACATGTCCCGCCCCGACGTATTCCGTCATCGGTTGGGGTGTGACAGATTGGTATAAGAGCCATGGTTATAGGGAATTAGGTTATTAGACACCCATGACCTAGACTATAACCTTAGGACACCCATCTTATGCCATGCTCCATGTTACATGGTATTTGCCACATTACTAAATGCTACATGTTTACCACTTTGTGTGATTATCTTACATGTTATTCTAAGTATTACATCGCATGATACAATACATGATAGTCTATGTACTACACTACTCGATAACTCATATACATTGCTATATACATGCTACCTATTTGATTCCATTAAGTGTTATTATAGGTCCTCATGGCACTTCTACGGATCATTCTCGTGATAAGATGTGTCATTAACTCGGAGTGCGGAATCCAACGAATCAACGATTGCATACACAAAAGACAATAGTGACAATCAAGTAAATAACATTCATGCTTGTATTCCAATTCTCAATAGAGTTTACAGACTCAATCAGACCAGATCGTACAACTCTGTTCTCTCTTTTTTTCGGCTGACTCTATAAACCCTATTTATAGACATCTGACCTGCATTAGGCGAACTTAACAAGTTCGCCTCTAACAGACTAAGCGAACTTAACAAGTTCGCCTCAGATAGACTTAAGCGAACTTAACAAGTTCGCCTCTGTTAGACTAGGCGAATTTAACAAGTTCGCCTCTAGCATAACTTGCATAAACACTTAGAACATTTTACATTACAAAAACATAAAGACATAAGATCTAAACTATTACAAAGCTTTTGTCATTACAAACTATGTCCTAACAGACTCCCCCTTGACAATAGCTTGATCTTCAGTCTTCTGTCTTTATGATGAGCTCTTCCAATTATCCGGTAATCTGCTGCCTGCATGCACTCCAAATCTTCTACATATCTCCAACACTCTCTTGTACTGCAATCCTTGTTCTTTCTATTTATCAGTGTACATGATCTCATTCTTTCTCAACGTCCTCTGATCTTTCTTTGAAAAGTTAATAAGATTCATTGTGTGAAAGAAACACACAATGACATTATTGTCTTTATCTTCAATCCTTGCTTCACTAGTATTAACATCGACCTACCACCATTTCATATTCCTAAGGAAATCTTGAGGAATCTTCTTCAATGGTATTTTGTGTACAGCACGTACTGGTTTGAATTTGTACTTCCAGGTCACTTTCCCAGTCTTTTGATCTATGTTCTTCACTCTCTTTCCTTTTTGAGGCTTTAGCCTTTCAAACTTCCCCGAACCACCTTCTCTCTTGATCAGATTTGCAATTACATCAGCTAAACCAAACTTGGATCTATTAATAAGTGGCTTTGAAGCTAGACCATTCATATTCCTAAGGAAATCTTGAGTTCTTTGCAGATCCTCGGCTTTAAGTACTGAACACCATCAGATCTTTTAATAGCAAATAAATTTGTGTCATTATCATAAAACCAACATATGATTCTTCCAACACACCTCTGTTTATTCACATATTTTTCTTTCTAAGCAGGTTGTGCTTGAGACTTGGGTAGCACCTTCATCCAGCTATTCACAACTTCTCTCCACTGTTCTCTAGTCATACTTGTATTTCTGTACATCACAGGTTCTTCATTCACCTTTGGAGACTCAGTGTGAGTAGTATCAGTTTCAACATCTTTATTGGATTGAATGTTTTCATCATCAGTATCAATCTTAGAATCAACAGTATCTTCAGGCAGTGTGATGTCTTCAAAAAATTCCATAGAATCTGTTACTCCTTCATAAGTGAACTCAGGAATAACATCATCTTGCATGAAGTTATAAGGGACATTAAGACCATCACAGCCTTCATAAGTCACTTTATCTTGACCTTTCTCTATTCTATCTCCACTATCTCTCCTTCTTCTATTTCATTATCTGACACATCATCTTCTATGTCATTAAATAATTCATCAATGTCATCAAGACATGCTATCTTTTCAGCTTCTTCCTCTTCAGAATCTGCAAAGAACTCCAATAATAAAATTTCTTCTTCATTAACTCCAGAAGTATCTTTGTTTCCTTCAATGGATTGTGATGTCGACTACCCCTGAACTCTAGATATAGGATTAACGTCAGTGTATTGACGTTCACCCTAAATATTACCAGAAGGATCATTGTCTTCATCATCATGTCTTTGAATAGACTCAGTGTGACATGTATCACGTATCCTTAACTCCCCCTGAGCGTCAAGACGCTCAACAAGTTTGGACACTAATGCCTGCATGGCAGTAATCTGCGTAGCTTGAGTCTGAATCACCAACTGTCTTTGAGTATCAGTAGATACAAGAGTATCCACATGATTTTGTAAAGCAAGCACTTGAGATTCAAGGAAAGTAATCCTAGCAGAATCAGAAGGCTTGGAAGGACCAACCGAAGATTGAGGAACCAAAGGACTAGGAGTATGAATAATCACAAGAGGAATAGGAGTTAGAACAGGAGATGGATCTTTAGAACTTGGAGGTGTAACTAGTAAGGAAGCAACAAAAGTAGCATCCACTACACCCAGTGAAGATTGAGCAGCAGCAATTGAAGCAGACATAAGCTTTTGAGTTTTAGGATCCGGATTGAAATCACTATCAGAACTCTCATCCACCAATGTTCTTTTTCCATGTACTGATCCGGAAGGAGGATCCCGAACAGACTTATGTCTTTGTCTTCTGGCTGTAGATTTAATACGTTTACCAGCATTAGCCAATGGTATACTAGCCAACCTTTCATAATGATCTGAGGGAAAATCTATAGATTCATCAGATTCGATTTCTTCAGAAATAGGTAAAATCGTATCTGTAGGATCGTGAAATTACAAGATGGTTCTGTTCTTAGTTGATATTGGCGGAAACAATATCAACTGCACAATTACAATCGAGTAAACAGAAAGAATACTGATAAGAACACTGTTGTATTAAGCTTTGTGAATAAACGATTACAAATGAAAACTCTGATTCAAAAGTACACTTACAATGAAGTGTTTGCACAGTATTTATACTAACTTAGAATCAAGACAGACCCTTGATTCTAAGGATCAGATCGAACACAGACCGTTGATCTTTTATACAAAAGCTAATAATACACGTTAAAGCTAAACTAGCTAACTTTATTGAAGCGTTTTCTTTATTCATCATTGTTTGCATGCTTGGAGAAGAGCATTGCTGTGTTTCATTGGTTATGCCATTAAGGTTCCTTATGCTTTGAGTGTGTCAGTTGCTTTTGCAGAAAGTTGTCAGTGATGCTTGGCATGGATAGTCAGCTGCAACGATTTGTCTTCAAGGAACATAGCTATCAGCAGCAAGAATGAGAATGATGCTGCTGATAATCCTATCAGCAGCAACATTGGTCTTCAGCAGATAAGGTTATCCGCAGCAGATTTGTTCTTCAGCAGGAGAACAAGTATCCGTAGCAGATAAGCTTGTCCGCAGCAGTTTGTTGGTCAGCAGCAAACTCTGAGATCAGCTGCATTTGTACTTAGAGAATTTTGTAGCCATCAGTCTTTGTTTCTACAAACTCCCCCTAGACTGATGCTACCAAAACTCTCGTACTGTCTTTGTTGCTGAAGCTTTTACATGTTTCTGAGTATCCTTTCAACCTTATATCCTCCATTGGGACCATCTCCCCCTTTTTGGGTGCATCAGTGGACGAATAAGCATCAGTTTGGGTGCCCATTGATACAAGGGAGAGAGTAGGTAAAGTTTGGATTTTATGAGCTTCATGCATAGAGACTTGGTGTCTTAATTTGGACACTTCAGCCTCTAGCATGACCATCCTGGCCGTCGATTTCAAGATATGAAGTTACAGTCTGTCCTCATCCACAGCTGTGGAATCCTTGGATCCAGATGGGTCCTTAGGCCTGACCTCTTCATCCCCATCACCCATGGTTTCTTGGCACCTGGGATTCCTCTCAGTGAGGGGAGTTTCCAAGGAAACATCCTCACTGTGAGTTGCTGTGGTTGATGTCTTAGTAATGTTGTCACTGTCCTCCTGGTCATTTGATGGACCAGCAGTAGTGACAGCCTCTTTCACATCCACTCTTTCATGGCTCCTAGAGTGGACCTTCAGGGTAGACGAACTTGGGCTGGGTGTGTTGGAAGCAAGATCAATCAGTACCTCCGAGATAGTAGTAGTTGGAGAAGGTACATCATTTTGATCAGGTTCCTCAACACTTAAGTTCAAAAGAAAAAGGAAAGGCTCAAGGGGCTTTTCTATGGATCCGGGAAGTGATCCTGATCCTAATAGAGAGGCATCCAAAGGAGTCTCCCTAATAATGTGGCTGTCCCTTATGATATTCTCACCAGAATGTTATGATTCTGAGTGAGGGCTGTTAAGTTGGGTTTGGGCCTTTTAGGAAAGAGAAGAAGGAGTTCTCTTGCCCCTTGTCCTGGTATATGTCGTTGCAACCGGGGCCCTGTGTTCCAGTTGAATGATAACATACAAAAGAGGTGAAGTGATTTGTTTGTACCTGTGTATCCTTAGTGGTATGCAGAGGGGTTCGAATGGTAGAAGCAGACTGTTGTTCAGGTTATGAGGTGGAGGGTGTGGGATCAGTATCAGCTGGGATTGCTGAACTGTCACCCGGGGTACTTTGTATGTTCGGCATTGTAGATAACAATGGAACATTGACCCCTGAGTACCTTTTTGGAAACAGCTTCATCTTATCACTCCAAATCGGCGAAAATGCAGATTTTTGTGAAAACCCTAACTGGTAAGACGGTCACGTTTGAGGTCTAATCCTTTGACACAATCGACAACGTGAAGGCAAAGATCCAAGACAAGGAAGGCATCCGTCAGACCAGCAGCGTCTAATCTTCGCCGGAAAACAGCTCGAGGACGGCCGGGCCTTAGACGATTACAACATCCAGAAGGAGTCAACTCTCCACCTTGTCCTCCTTCTCTGTGTTGGCAAGAGCGGAGCTTACTTGATGCCATCTGCTTTTCTTCTGAGATATGCATTGGAGAAGAGTGTGACAGAGATACTTCCATGGAGGGCCTATCAGCGCCTTCTCTACTGTATACCCATTTTGATTTCCAGTGTACCTGATTGATTTCCAGAGATACTTTCATGGAGGGAAGGTTTGAAGGTTGGTGGATGAGGGTTGGTTGGGACTTGTGAGAAAGTGATGCTGGTGGGTGCAGGTTGGTGGGGACTTCAATATTTTCAGCAATAGCATTATCAGCATCTACAGCATTTACCGAAGAGTCTTCATTTAGATTTTCAGTTTCAGACAGGTTGCTGCTGGTTACGTCAGACAGTCTTGTTCCTGCTTCACTTGCTTCAATTGCTTCCACAACTGCTGGAGGGTCAACTGATGGTCTTCTCAGACTGATAAAAGATTTGGGAAAATCCAGTCTGTAGTCAGTGGATGAAGTGGAGGCAGGTGATTGTGTAGACGAGGACTCCATATTTGAGAAGGTGAGAGGCTTAAATATTTGGGAGAATGAGTCTATGTTAAAGAGCCAGTTTGGTCCTTTTCCCTGCTCACAGACAATGTGTTCTCTGCATTCCACATTGGCAGATTCTTCTACAATTCTTGTTCTTGAATTGAATACTCTATAGGCCTTTGATTGAGAGGAATATCCTACGAAATATCCTTCATCAGATTTTGCACCAAACTTAGGAAGAACCCCATGTGTGAAGAGAATTGTGCATGGACACCCAAACGGTTTTAGAAACCCAATGTAGGGAATTCTTTGGAACCAAAGTTCATAGGGGTGTCTTGTTGAAGGGTTTGACAATTAGAACTTGGTTTTGCACGTAGCTGGCTGTGCTAACTGCTTCTGCCCAAAATGTGAGTGGCAGTTTTGAGTCGGCCAACATAGATCGTGCTGACTCAATAAGAGTTCTGTTTCTTCTTTCAGCAACTCCATTTTGTTGAGGGGTTCTTGGAGCACTGTATTGTCTTTCTATCCCCTTGCTTTCACAGAAACAGTTCAAGGTGTGGTTTTTGAACTCTGTGCTCTGGTCACACCTTATGATCTTCACCTTTTGATTGCTTTGATTCTCTACCCTGAGAATGTAGGTTTTCAGAATTTCAGCTGTTTCATCTTTAGTTCTCAAGAAGAATACCAAGAGAATCTGGTGTAGTCATCTGTTATCACCAGACAGTATGACTTTTTGCCCATAGACATGACATTTTTTGGACCGAAAAGATCCATATGTAGTAGTTGTAGTGGAGTGTCATTTGAGTTTAGGGTCTTGGGCTTATGAGAACTCTTGTGTTGCTTTCCCTTTAGGCATGCAATGCAGTGGTCTTCCAGCTGAAATTCTTTGTCAGGAATCCCTCTGACAATATTATTCTTCACCAATTTGTTAATGGTTTTGATATTAACATGGCTTAATCTCCTGTGCCAGAGAGCTGATTCATCAACTGAGGCTTTTGACAAAAAGCAGGAGACACTCCCAGATGGAGTGACCTCATTCATGTCCAGAACATAGAGATTTTCTTTTCTCTGTGCCGTCAGTAGAATGCTTTCTGGAGGAGACAGTACAAATCATTCTTTATCTGTGAAGAGCATCCAATGCTTTTGATCACAGACCTGGGAAACACTCATGAGATTGAAATCCAATTCTTTGACATAGTTGACCTTATCAATGCTCATTCTTTCGTTGGACACAGTTCCTTGTCCAGTAATGGATCCTCCCTTTGAATCACTTCCAAAGGCAACATATCCTCCATTGAAGTGTATGAAATTTGAGAGGATGGATCTGTTGCCTGTCATGTGCCTGGAACAACCACTATCTACCACCCAGGTGTTATTCTTGTGACCTGGCTGTCCCTGCACATGATAGATTTCTAATTAGTAAGAGGAACCCAAGAGTCTGCAGACTTGGGAAGGATGGTGGTTAGTTTATCCTTTTCAGTATGTTTGCAGTCAATGGAACCAATGACAATGCTTGGAGATGGTTTGGCTTTCCATTGCTTTGTTGGTGATTTTTTAGTTTTCCATGCATTGTTATCAGCAGATTTTGCTACTGATGTTTCTGGCTTGTCCGCAGTAGATGCTGCTGCTGATGGCTTTGTTGAAGTGTCAGCATTCTTTGCCTTGGATTTTGCCTTAGCAGCAGTGGACACTCTTGCTGCTGATGGCTTTGCCTTATGAGCAGCAGTTTTTGCTGCGGATGATTTTAGCTTATCAGCAGCAGTCTTGGTTGCTGCTACGGGCTTCTGCTTTGTTTTGTTGGGCTTGACTTGACTAACAACCGATGTATGCTGATCCGTAAGTACTTTTTGTCTTTGAGGGGCTTGATGAAGGATCTGGTTGAAGGGGTTAAACTGACAGTTTGCAGCAAAGTGGTTTGATTCACCACAAATGATGCATGTTTGTTGAGATTTAGGCAGCTTCACTCTTGGGGGAGATAGAGAGTCCCTGAACTTGGTTGCTTTGACTTCGTAGCTTCTCACCTTTTTGTTTTTGTTAGTCTTTTCAAAGGCATACTGCTTTGAGTTTCTTTGATATTCCAGGTAATGAAAGCAGGTGCTGGCAGTATGGTTGTATCTTCCACACACAAAGCATGATCTTGCCAGTTTGTCTCTTGAAAGGTAGACATAGTCCTTTCTTTGGAACAGATCCTTGAAGTTCCATGGATGGGCTTTGTTATATTCAAAAGTGGTTTCTTCTAGGGTCTTTTGAACATATGGAACTTTCTCTTTAGGCTTACGACATATATCAAATACCTTCCTTTTTGGGATCGGCTTTTACTGAGGGTTGGGGTCGGTAGGTCCTGATGTCTGTTCCTTTTCAATGCTTAGCCTTCTTCCATCTGGAGGATAGCTGATCTTGATCTGCTTGAATGGTACGGGGACTGGAACAGCTGGAAGCACAGTAGGAACTTCTTCTCTATTCAGAGTAGCTTCATATGGTGATGCATTGGTTTCATCATGGTCTGAGTGGTTGACTCAAATTCCGATGAGGTAGTGCATTATTCAACGAAGGGTTCATCCGTTGAAGGATCAAGATTTCGGTTTGCAGAGTCAAGATTTGCAACATTGAAGCTTGGTTCGTAGATGGCAATGTAGTCAGCAGGAGGAGGAACAGATTTGTACTGATCAGTGTTATACCCAAGTCCAGTTTTTACCTTCTCATGGACTTGAATATCTAAAAGTCTTTGTAAATTTTTGGAGGAAAATTCATATTTTTCAATATGAACTTTCTGTTCTGCCAGTTCAGCTCTGGTTGCTTTTAGTTTAACCAGTAGATCATCAATCTGAGTTTCCAGATTAGTTTGTTCATGTTTTAGTGCTGAAATCTCTTTCTTAAGACAGTTAATCTTTTCTTTATACGTGTTTTCAACCTTTTTGAACTCAGATTTCATCTGATTAAACTCTTCATTTTGATCTATCAGGTTTTGGTTATGCTTTCTATAACCCAAAACTTTATCAATACAGGCTTGAGAGCAAAGATGTTCAAATACCTGAGGTGGTATCTCTGTAGTGTCTGCCATAAGAGCTTGATTGTTGACAGACAGTTCTTCATACTGGAAGCTCCAGTCGAACTCGGAAGTTCCAGCAGTTGCACAAGCTGCAGTTTGAACTGGAGGAGTAGCTTGGTGCTGTTGTTGTCTGGGTTGTGCTTGATAAGCTTGTCTTGACTGAGTGGTAGCTGGATTTGCTCTTGGTGCCTTGCATTCTCTAGCAAAGTGACCCATTTGGTTACAGTTGTAACATCTTAGTTTGCTTTTATCCAAACCAACTCTGGTGTTGGAGTTGTTACTTGGAATGGGTCTTCCGGTTCTAGAGTAGAACCTTTTTTGCTCTTATAGAGAGCATGGCATATGAGTGCTGTATGTCCATTTCTTCTAAATCATCTGGATGAAAGCATTCCAGATCCTCCTTGATAAAGAACATGTTGCTTGAGTTTCCAGAAATAAAAGCAGCAGAGGTTGATGTTTGAGGAGGAGCTTCTAGGAGAAATGGTGAGCTGTTTGTTTGAGATGTAGGAGTTTGTGGATGGGTGACAATGGGAGGATAGTAGTTGCTGGAACTAGGACCTGAGTGGTCAGAGTGGAAGGCAGAGGTGGTGGTGGATGTTGAGGCATTTTGATAGCTTGAGCTTCGTTCTTTTGCCTGAATCATCTCTAGCTCATATGTTTTTAGCATTCCAAAGAGCTCAGTCATTTGGAGAGTCTTCAGATTCTCTGTTCTTCTGATTGACACTGTGTAAAGTGTCCAGCAGCTTGGTAGAGACCTGATGAACTTTTTGAGAATATCTTCATTCTCTAACTTAAACCTTTGAGCACTGCAGCTCACCAACAAGATAGGTAAATCTGTTGTATAGAATAGTTAGAGACTCACCTTCCTTCCAGACGAAGTTTTCATACTGCTGCTTCAGTATGTCTCTTCTGTTTTCTTTTACTTCTTCAGAGCCAGCAAACATCTTTTCAAGAGCCAACCAGAGCTCTTTAGCAGTTTTGTGACTTCTGAAGTTATGAAAAACTTCATTTGGAAGGCACATTTGGATAGCTCCTAGTGCCTTGAAGTCCACCTCCATCTTATTTATATACTCTTCTGAATATTTGGAGGGATCCTTTGGAATTGATGGTCCTCCAGAGTCAGCAGATACCACCATGGGAGTGTAGGTCCATCCCTGATGGATTTCCACATTCCGTACTCTTGATAACAGAAGAAGCTTTCCATGCGATTTTTCCACATGTCGTAGTCTTCCCCAGATACCAACCTTGGTGGTCGGTTGATGCTGCCGATGTCTTCAAACACATTGCTTTGTGCCATCTTTGTTTTTGGTGACTTAATGAAAGAGAGAGTTTAGATGGTTCTGTTTTTAGTGCCAAAGCTCTGATACCACTTTTAGGATCGTTAAATTACAAGATGGTTCTGTTTTTAGTTGAGATTGGCGAAAACAATATCAACTGCACAATTACAATCTAGTAAACAGAAAGAATACTGATAAGAACACTGTTGTATTATGCTTTGTGAATAAACGATTACAAATGAAAACTCTGATTCAAAAGTACACTTACAATGAAGTGTTTACACAGTATTTATACTAACTTAGAATCAAGACAGACCCTTGATTCTAAGGATCAGATCGAACACAGACCGTTGATCTTTTTTACAAAAGCTAATAATACACGTTAAAGCTAAACTAGCTAACTTTATTGAAGCATTTTCTTTATTCATCATTGTTTGCATGCTTGGAGAAGAGCATTGCTGTGTTTCATTGGTTATGCCATTGAGGTTCCTTCTGCTTTGAGTGTGTCAGTTTCTTTTGCAGAAAGTTGTCAGTGACGCTTGGCATGGATAGTCAGCTGCAACGATTTGTCTTCAAGGAACATAGCTATCAGCAGCAAGAATGAGAATGATGTTGCTGATAAACCTATCAGCAGCAACATTGGTGTTCAGCAGATAAGGCTATCCGTAACAGATTTGTTCTTCAACAGGAGAACAAGTATCCATAGCAGATAAGCTTGTCCGCAGCAGTTTGTTGGTCAGCAGCAAACTCTGAGATCAGCTGCATTTGTACTTAGAGAATTTTGTAGCCATCAGTCTTTGTTTCTACAGTATCACTTGAGCTAGAACTCGACTCATTATCTGTCACCACATTACCTTCAGCTTCATGAATGGGTGAGTTCACAGCGTCATCAACAAAATCATCCATATTCATCCCTAGATCTTGTTCATGTTCATGAACGACCTCTTCTGGAACAGGTTCATTAGCAGGTATATCAACCTGAGCTTGTTGAATTGGAACTTGTTCTTGAATAGGAATTTGTTGTTGTACGGGAACTTGTTGTTGTTGAACTAGTACTGGTTGTTGAATAGGTTGTTGTGGTTGTTGTTGTTGAACATTCGGACCTTGCACTTAAGATAACTCATCAGGATGAAACCAGTTGTCATTCGATGGTTCAACATAATCAGGATTGATTAAGTGACCAAACAATGGAGTATTAACAGGAATCAACGCTGCATTCTGCTGTTTCACCTTAGTGCAATCAGTAAAGATACGCTTGGACATCGGAGTCAAAGTTAATCGAATCGGATGCAGTGGGAGATCAGGAATAAGATGATTCAGAATCATCTGGATAAAACGAGGATACATAAAAAAATCCTTGACCTTCAGCGGGTGTCATTTGCATAACCATCTCTCGATAAACATAAAGTGCAAAATTGAACCGCTTGTTCAAAGTCAAAGCTACCATAGCAGCTTGAAGAGCACTCTTTAACCCATCAGTACCAGCTTTTCTATGAGATAAACATTGGGTAATCATGTGCATGAAATACCTCCATTCACCAACCAAACCACCCTTACGAGCTTGTGTATCATTAGGTCTTCCACGGTAACTCATCCTCTGTAAACATCCCATAATCAAAGTTCCAGGATATGACATAGGATCATCAGCAGCACCACCTAGAGCAAGAGCAGCACAAATAGTTTCTTCCGATATTGCAATCTCCGTATTGTTTACATTGGCACGAAGAACATGAGGTTCTACATTAGTATCTTGATGAACTGTGTCCCAAAATTGCTGAATATACACCAGACTAATGTATGGATCTGCAGATAATGCGACATGAAGTCATGAACGATTCAGAAATCCAATAATTCCTTGAATGTTTACGGCCTATGACATGTTAGGATCTAACAATGCCACCTGGTTTTGTTTGTATTCGACACGACGAGCCATCTGAAAAATATTTGGACAACAGACACATTAGACAAATAACAAACACAAACAACAAGAAAAAAATTTGAAACAAAAACAAAACAAAAAAAAAATTTCAAACAAACAAAAAAAATTTAACAAGTCCAAAACCCTTCTGACCCTAGGCGAACTTAATAAGTTCGCTTAGTGTTGCAAGAGGCGAACTTATTAAGTTCGCCTAGACAAGTTCGCTTGAACAAGTTCGCCTGAACCTGTCTGACGTTTCAAATACCAACCCAGAAATCAAATATCTTCAAATCGATTGGAAATCATGAAATAAGCATTGGAATCACATCGATTAGCACTAATGAATCAATATCAATGATCAATTGTATGATTTAAGTCAGAATAAACATCAATTTAGGGCAAAACAGTCCCGTTCAAAATAGCGATCAAAACCGAACTGAAAAAGGTAATTTTCTCACGATTGAAAGGATGAAATTCGATTAAAATACCTTAGGCAAGTTCGTATTTCAAATCCGAACAAGAATAAATTAGTAAACAACTCAACAATCACTGATTTTGAAAATTTCTAAAAAATTTCTACACACAGACAAGTTCACTTGAAATTTGAAGAGGATGACTGATTAAGTTCGCCTGGACAAAAACCTTATACAGATTAAGTTCGCTTATTTAGGCGAACTTGTTAAGTTCTCTTAACAATCCCTAGGCGAACATAATAAGTTCGCTTCACCAACATCAGGCGAACATATTAAGTTCGCTTCACCAGAGTTAGGCGAACATAATGACTTCAACTTTTCCTTTGATCAAATTTTTTACCAACTTTCAATCCGTCACTTCTTGAACTTCCGTCAGCAGCATGTATTCGATCCAATCCCGAACAATTTAATAAAAGCTTAGAATTTTCATGGAAAATAAAAAACAAATTTTTTTTTTGAATTTATCTATACAAACGAAATCACATATTTTTTTTTAGTTTTTTTTTATTTTTATCTGTACAAACTGAAATCACATATTTTTGAATGAACATCATGAGTAAGAAGATCATATCAGTATCTGAGTAGTTCATCACACATTACCAAGGGTAACCTATGATATGAAACAATCCAACTCATTATTGTGCGCTTTACATCTTTTTAATTTTTATACATTCTTTTCAGTATTTGAATAATATTTGAAATGATACGCGATAAATTTCAAAGTAAATGAGATCAGGTAATGAAATGCTCAATTATTCATACCGAATTTGTAATATAAAGCATGAATTCTTAAATTTGTCAATATTATATGATTTGAAACTATAAGCGTTTATTCTCCAAATTCATGTGATTTAGTACCATTTAGATGAAAAACATCGTGTACCCCACATATATGCCAAACAGAAATAAAAATTGCACTATCTTCAAGACATATACAGTTTATTTTAAGATTAGATCAATTTCCAAGATGAAATTATCTCATTTAGCACAAGAATAGAAGCAGATCCCAAAGGATATAAGAATCACGATGATTCAGAATCAGAAGATTCTAATGAATTGGCTGTATAATGAGAATCAACAGAATCGAGTATGATGATCCAACTATTATCTGGATAAGATTCAATGGAGTCAGACTAGATGATGTATCTAACTGATCCAAGGGCGAATATATGTTTCAACAGATTTTCAAAGCATATCTTAGTTCAACAATACATTGCATGTTTTTCGGGGCATTGAAAGTGAAGTGAACTGAAATAGATTTGTGCTAAAGATATAATTTGATATTGGTCTCATGAAATTCTTTAAAACCAAATATTCTTTATCTGATAATGATCTTTTACACACACACCCAGGCATATAATGGATTCAAATCACAGATGTAATCATATCATATTTAATTTTCACACCACTATTAGTTTCAAAACGCTTATAGTCTATTGACAATTCAAGTTTCAAAACTCATACACAAATTTAAAAACAGATTATCAAGATTAGAGCATTCAAAACACTATCATTTCTCATTTATGCAGACTTTTGAAATTTAGATCAAATCAACTCAGTTTAATCAATCATAAATCAAAGGTCTACTAAGTTCGTGTGAAATGAACTAATCACTGATGTACTATCATTTATTCTCTAGCTTCAAATGATGTCAAATTTTATATTTTTCACTTTGTTTTGACTTTTTATAAATTAAGAACTTTTTGACTGAAAATTTAAAATGTAGAAATGTAAAAAAGTAATAAAAGAAATTAAAAACAAAATTTTTCATGAAAATCTGATTTTGAAAAACTTTTATTCGGGATTGATCATACCTATCATTTTGATTAGAAATTCAAACCAGGTACGATCAAATGCCTTGGTAAACAAATCAGCAAAATTATCACCAGTGTGAACCTTTTACCAGCTCAATCAACCTTTTCTCTGCATAATCACGAATAAAATGATATCTAATCTCAATGTGCTTTGTTTTACTATGCTTAACAGGATTATTAGTTATAGACATTGTAGCATTATTATCAATAAGCATAGGGGTTCCTATGAAATTCAAACGTAATCTCTTAATTGCTGTTGTATCCACAGGATCTGTGAACAACAACTTGCAGCAGCGATGTATTCTGCTTCGCATGTAGAAATGGAGACTGTGGTTTGCTTTTTGCATTGCCTGGAAACAAGTCGATTACCCAAGAACTGGCAACCACCTGTTATAGATTTCCTGTCCAAACAACAACCACCAAAATCAGAATCAGTATAAGCATTGAAATCAAAGTTAGAACCATGTGGATACCATAGTCCCAATCTTTGTTTTCCTTTTAAATAACGAAAGATTCTTTTTACAGCTATTAAGTGAGATTCTTTTGGTTTAGCTTGGAATCTGGAACAGATGCACACAACGAACATTATATCTGGCCTTGAAGCGGTTAAGTACATGAGAGATCCAATCATTGGTCTATAAAGTCGACAATCCACATCTTTTCCATCAGGGTCAGAATTCAACTTATGATTGACCAGAATCGGGGTATCATATGGGGTACAGTCCTCCATCTTGAACCGGCTCAAGATGTCTTTGACATACTTGGACTGATGAATAAAGAAACCATCTTCCTTTTGATTTACTTGTTAACCTAAGAAAAATGATAACTCTCCCATAGCTGACATTTCAAACTTCGACTTCATAACACTCTCAAAATCTTTGCATAACCCTTCATTTGTTGAGCCAAAAATAATATCGTCCACATATATCTGCACCAGTAGGTAATCTCCCCCTGATTTCTTTATGAATAAGGTCGAGTCAATCTTGCCACGAACAAAATCATTTGCCAAAAGATGTGTGGACAATGTTTCATACCACGCTCGAGGAGCCTGATGAAGACCATAGAGGGCCTTATCAAGCTTGAAAACCATATTCGGATTAAGTGGATCTTCAAACCCCGGCGGTTGACAAACATAAACCTCCTCCTTGACCTTTCCATATAAAAATGCACTTTTCACATCCAATTGAAACACCTTAAAACCTTTATAAGAAGCAAAAGCCAGAAACAGCCGTATAGCTTCAAGCCTCGCAACATGTGTATAAACCTCGGTGTAATCAATTCCCTCTTGTTGATTGAAACCCTGGACAACTAATCTTGCCTTGTTTCTTACCATGACACCTCAATCGTCTTTCTTACATTTAAACACCCATTTAGTACCAATCAGATACACACCCTTTGAAAGATCTACAAGATTCCAAACCTTAAGTTTGTCAAAATGAGCAAGTTCTTCCTGCATGGCCTCTATCCAATTGTTATCATTTAAAGCCATTTCAACATTTTTGGGTTCGACCTGAGAAATAAAACATGAATGTGAGCAATCATCAAGAACACTAGAATCTTTAATATATGTATACAAACAAGTATTGTCAACAATAGACGTGTTTTCACTCCATCCTGCAAATTCCCGATTATATTTGTCACCGGATGATCTTTGAGTTCCTTGATGGAAGCAACCTCAGGAACAGGCAACACTTCAACATGAGTTGTATCAGATTGATAAGACAAATCATGATTAATTGGAATTTCCGAGTCTAAATTTGTAGGAATCTCCCCCGAATCCTGTGTCGAAGGTAATGGATCATCACCCAACAAAGGATCAGTAGAAGAATCTTGAAAAATAGCATTGTCTTCCTCACTCTCTGAATCTTGTGGTCCCGAACAAGAAGCAACATTAGGATCAGGAGCAGAAGTAGATGGAACCGATGAATGTGGAACTACATTTGGTAGAAAGCCATTTTGCTGTGCATCCTGACATGAATCATAGAGAACAGCAGCTTCATCAGGAGAAATATCAGAAGATAAATGAAAAGACTTGAATAAGTTTCATAATCAAATGCCTAATCTGGTCCAATCGCCATATGAGGTAAAGACCGATTTGAACAGTCAATATGGAACCATTCTTCAACTTGGCGCGTCTCTTTTTATAAACCCTCTTGGTAGTCGAATTAGCAACATACCCTAGAAAAATCCCTTCAATAGCCTTAGCACTGAATTTTGTTGGGACATCTCGAACTTTCAACAGGGTGCAAGGATTATCAAAAGGTAGTAAATAATCCAGATTCGGCTTTCGATTATTCAGCAACTCGTAGCAAGTCTTGTTGTGTCGCTTGACGGTCAAGACCTTGTTCAAAACGTGACACGCAGTATTCACAGCTTCAGCTCAAAAAGTAACTGGAAGCTTAGAATCTGCAAGCATCGTGCGTGCCATTTCAACCAACGTCCTGTTCTTTCATTCAGCAACACCGTTTTGTTGAGGAACATATTGCGCACTGAATTCATGATGAATTCCCTTTTGTAGACAGAATAAGCCCATCTTGATGTTCTTAAACTCGCTGCCATTGTCACTCCTAATTCTTCTGACCTTCAGATTGAACAAATTTTCCAAACCCAGGATTAAGTATTGGACCAACTCAGTGGTTTCGGCTTTAGAAAAAAGAAACTTAACCCATGAAAATCTGGAAAAATCGTCAGTGACTACCAAACAGTATGATTTTCCACCAATGCTCCTGATACTAATCGGACCAAACAAATCCATATGTAGCAGCTCCAAAGGAGTTACGATAGAATTCTTCGATTTAGATTTGTGTGATTTCTTTCGTTGTTTCCTCTTCTTGCAAGGAATACAATCATCAGGAATTGAGAATTTCATCTTCGGAATACCAAGTACCAGATCATTCTTAACGATATAGTTCATCTTCCGATAGTTGATGTGAGCTAGCTTCCTGTGCCACAAAATAGAATCTGATTCCGACGCCTTGGAGAGTAAACATGTAGGAATTGAATCCGTTGTAGTAGCGACACTCATGTCAAGGACATGTGTGTCATTTCTCCTCGGAGCCTTCATGAGAATCCATTCATCAGGAATAACGAAACCCGATTTCAAGATATAACACTCGGCATCATTGAAATGGAACGAAAACTTCTTGTCACAAACTTGTGACACACTCAAAAGATTGTGTTCAAGCTGCTCCACATAATTCACCTTCTCAAATTTGACTTTGTCATTCTTTAAAGTACCCTGTCCAGTTATGTACCCGCCTTTATTACCCGCAAAAGCGACATAACCTCCATCAATATTTTTAACATCTTCAAGCAATCTAATATTCCCTGTCATATGTCGAGAGCAACCACTATCCACATACAATGTATTGTTGATAGTCCTCCTTGGTTGTCCCTACATAAACAACGAAAATCAATTAGAAATAGGAACCCAAGCCATTGTGGTCTTGGGTCGTCCAGATTGATCAAAATAAACAACTTCTAGCAATTCACAATCAATGTTATCATTAACCTTTGGAATAGAAGTTTCACCATCAGACTTTTTCAAAGAAGACACATTTTGATTATTTTGAAAAACATTATTTGATATATTATTATCAGATTCAGATGTTTCCAAAATTTTCTTCAATTTTCTGTTTCGTCTTCTCCTTTGTGGTCTAGACAGTTTAACTTCAGAATGAGAATCTTTTGAAATTCTAACATGAGGAATCTCAAGTTTCTCTTGACAAACGAATGATTTAGAATTCCATTTATCCTGCTGTTTAAATCCAGAGGATTTAACAAAAGATCGACAAGACATATTTTTCTCCAAACTAAAGGATGACTTTCCCTCATCTGTTCTTTTTAGAATCTTCACCACTTTTGGTTGTGAAGGAACAGTCTTCAATTTTTCCTGGTTCTTATAAGGACAATTGACCAGAATGTGACCAGCCTCGTTGCAATGAAAACAAACTCTTCTCTCTTGATAAGTTTTGAAATAAGAAATGTTCTTTGAGTTTGAGGAGCCATCAGAGGAATAAGCTTCAGAAGAATGTCCAGAACAGTTTACTGACTTCTTTGGAACATAAACCTGTGTAGGCATCTTTGATGAATGCACCTTTTGATGACCAACAGCGACAAAACCACTTGATTGTAAAATTGGGGAAAGCTTAGGTGTAACAACTTTCACCTCATCAGGTTCAGTCAGAATGCATCTATCACGGGTAACAGTTTTTACAACTGTTGGTTCATCAAGTTTCACCTCTTTTGGAATACCTTCAACCTTCTTTCCATCAAACACCTCATCCTCAGAATCAAACTCATAAAACATATACTCACCAGTTACCGGATTCACTTTTAATACTGTTTTTGGATCAATTTCCTCTTCATGAATGATTTCAGGTTCAACCACATAATTTGCATTAAATGGTGGAGGAATTAATCCAATACCAGCAATCCGCTTAGTAGGATCAGCATTTGAAATAAAATAATCCAAAACAACCGATGAATTTTCAAACTTTTCCATTTTTCTATGAAGTTTGATCACTTCAGACTCTTTGTCAGAAATTTCTTTATTCTTTTGTGCGACAACTTCATTTCGTTTTTCTATCTCAGCATAAGCCATATCCAGATGATAAGCTTGTTCTTTATATTTTAACCCCAGAGAATTTAAGTCTCTTTTCAAAGACTCAATTCTATCGATGCACAATTTATCATTATCTTTCAGTTTCTGATTAATTGAATGCATCGATTTCATATCACAAATCAAGTTTGTGTTATCATCCATGACCTTTTGCAATTTATCTTTTACAGTAATGCACTTAGAACAGTAAATATGACAAACAAAGTCTTTTACCTTTGACGGATCAGACATGTCTGCCATGAAAACTTTGGCAATGGGAATTTTCTCTGAATCAACCCCATCTGAAGCATTTTGTGTTAGTACAATATCATCTTCAGCAACACCTAATGCAACATCAGAATCAATATTCTACACTTGTTCTATCTCTTCATCAACAATCTGCACACTCGAACTGTCATCATCAGTCACCTCTTCTGATTTTTCAGAATGAATTTCTGCTACAAAGGCTTGACTTACAGTACCCACTAAATCTTCCAGATGAATACCCCAGTCATAGTTTTCATTGTTCTGAGCAACCAACGCCGATGAAGCAGATGCATGATTTGAATTTCCAGATGAACCATGTGACTAATTACGATTATTCTGAAAATTATTCTGCTTCTTCTGAGAATCAAACTCAACCTTTTTCTTCACACACTCTTTAGCAAAGTGACCATACTCTTGACAGTTATAACAACGCATTTTGGTTTTATCAAATCCCATGCGTGATCGACTATTAGACCCAATATATTTTCTGTCAGTTTTCTTCAAGAAATCCTTTGCTTGACGCATCAACATGGCCATATTCCATTGGATGTTCATTTCATCCAGATCAACAAGGTCGATCTGTCTGAAATCTTCTTCAATAACCTCAGGATCATGAATTTTTCCACCAATAAAATTCTCATACGAAGCCATGAATGAGGAAAACATAGCTAGATAATCATCAGCAACCTTTTGATTTATATGAGATCCAGAAGATGTAGAAGCTGTAGTCCCAGAAAATCCTAAATGACTAGAATGACCAGAATGAATAGGAACTCCAGAATACTGATCATTAGAAGAATCTTGATGTAGAGTCATATATTTTGTATAAGCTGTTGTCATTTATTGTATGTTTAAACAATTTTAGACTAGTTTACTTTCTGTCATTTCATTATTGTAATTTCAGTTTTCTATAATTAGTTAAGTCTGGGCCATCGAAACTACTTAGTTTCGATTGAGTCTGTTCAATCGAAACTAGTAGTTTCGATAGATGGTAGTTTCGACAGTCTGTGTATCATTTGTAAATGGTCAATCGAAACTAGTAGTTTCGATTGACCATAGTTTCGATACCTGTCACTACTATAAATAGCCTAGTTTGAGATTGTTTAGAGTGTGAGTAGCGGCTGTAACCCTGAATCTTCTCTTTCACATTTTGCTTGAATCAATACAATCTGCAATTGTTTATTCACTGTGTTCATACATTTTCATACCTTTTGATTGTTGATTCATACTGTGGTTAACTGGTTATCTTCACCAATACTGTTTCTATTATCTGTTTCATCTACATATACACAGTTTCCGCCTGTGTGTGTGTTCAATCGATCATATCAGTGAGATTCGACTGAAATCTGGACCTACAATTGGTATCAGAGCTTTATGCTCTAGTGTTGTTGAGTGTTATCAGGTTATTGATCGATTCTAGGTGATTACCGAGGGGTTTTCGTTGCTTATTTTGGGTTTTTGCACATTTATTCTCGAGGTACTGTTTCATCATTTTTCAAGGATTTTTGCTCGTATTTTCGGAATCGGAGTTTTGATTTGTGATCAGGACAGTTAGACGAAGGTTTTCGCTGGATTGGTTTGTTATTTCTGCATCTTTGATTTCTAGAGCTTTTCATCAATGGAGTATTTCTGTTTTGGAGAAGAAGGCATCGAAACTACGGGGAACAATTTCTGATTTCTGTTGATCATCGAAACTTCTTGTCTACGTGTAACGAACCAAAATCCGGGTTTCGTTTTAAATAAATTAATATTTCTAAATAATATTATGGTGAAAATAATATTTTAGAAATAAGTAGGAAACAAGTGGGTTTCAAGTTTGTAATAGGGTTTTGTTAGTTTTAACTAACTATGGGATGTAATGGATGAAATGGAAGTTGAAGGACTAAATGTGTAAAATGGCCAAAAATCTGCCATTTGACTTGTTGAAGTCAAAATTGGCTTCATTTGCACAATTGAAGTCGTTCTTGAGCAAGAGAGGAAAAAGAGAAAAGTGTGTTGAAGCCATTTTCGTGCAATTGAAGCTTGATTAGTGAAGGTTTTGGCTCACACAATACCTTCATAACATCAAGTAAGTGATTCTCTTCCTCTTGATTTCACCATGAAGGTGTTCTTGGTGGGTTTTGGGTGAAATCCAAAATTATGTATGCATGTGATGAAATGGTGTTAGATTATTGATAATCTAGCTAAACTAAAGTTAAAGAATGATGATTAACATCCTAGAACCCTTTGATTTTGGTTATGAGAAGTTAGGGTTCATATGGTGGAAATTGGGGGTGTTTGGATCATGATGCTAAAATGATGAATTAATGAAGATTAAGTGTTTTTAAGATGTTAGACACTTTAACAAACACCAAATTAACTTAATAATAATTTTTGAAAGAAAAATTAGTGTTAAGATTAAGATAATGAAACTCAAGTGGGTGAGTTTGTGGTGAAAGAGGGTGTTTGGTTATGAGGATAACCCAAACGGGTCAATTTGGGTTGGAAATGTGGAATTGAGTTGTGAACTCAATTGTAGTGGAATTTTGATGTATGATAGATTATTAAACTAGGTGAATTTGTTTAGGTGATCAAATTGCAAAGCTAGAAGGTGTTGCGGGATCTTCTAACTCAAAAGGTAAGTGCTTTGCACTTACTTAGTAATGATAGGTGGTGGTGTTGATCATGTTTGAATTTCATGTTGGTTATACAAATATCTTATATGTGTTTATTGGTATGTGGATGAATTTAGTTAATAAACCTATATGGTGTAAAAATTGACTTGTGTGGTAAAAGCCAAGTTTGTATGCATAATGTAGTTGACTATGTGGTATATGGTCAAACTAAAATGTAGAATATGTTGAATTGGTGTAAATGACTATGTGGTATATAGTTAAGCTAAAATGTGGTATGTGATAAAGTATAGTAATTGACTTATGTGGTGTAAAGTCAAACTAAATGTGGTAATTTGAGGAAAGTGGCTTATGTGGAATATAAGTCAACCATTGTGGAAAAATGGTGAAGTCGGTGTAAATTGACTTATGCGGAATATAAGTCTAACCATTGTGAAATAATGGTGAGATTGGCGTATATGGACTTATGTGGTATATAAGTCAAACCATTGTGGAATAATGGTGAATGTGGTGTAATTGACTTATGTGGTATATAAGTCAAGTGTAAGGGACCTTAGTCGACCAATTGGGTGTGAACGGGTCAAATGGGTCAAATGGGTGAAAGGGATGAAAACAAGATGTAAATAGTCAAACTAAATGTGGTAATTTAAGGAGAGTGGCTTATGTGGAATATAAGTCAACCATTGTGGAAAAATGGTGAAGTCGGTGTAAATTGACTTATGCGGAATATAAGTCTAACCATTGTGAAATAATGGTGAGATTGGCGTATATGGACTTATGTGGTATATAAGTCAAACCATTGTGGAATAATGGTGAATGTGGTGTAATTGACTTATGTGGTATATAAGTCAAGTGTAAGGGACCTTAGTTGACCAATTGGGTGTGAACGGGTCAAATGGGTCAAATGGGTGAAATAGGTGAAAAGGGTGAAAACAAGTTGTAAATACTTGTTTGATATGTTTATATCATTACTAATGGTGAAATATTATTGTGGTTATGCAGGGAAAGCTCCGAGGTAGGTCTATGTCAATGTTCAAGGGGAAGGATTCTCGTATGCAATTTTTGTGTTTTTAAGGATTTATGTAAAATCCTTGTAAAGTGGTGTGTTTGACACTTGATTTATGTTTTGGTGAATATGTAATGTCATATGTTTGTTTTTGGTAAAAACCCATGTGTTGGGAAGGTTTGGTGTCAAACATTTTAGAAAAAGTTGGAAAAATGGCTAAGTATGAACTGCAGGAAAAGCTGGAAACTTTCTGTGAAAAAGGCCTTCTCGCGGGCCGCGATGGGTGTGGTCTACGTTTCTCGCGGGACGCGAGAAGTAAATAAAAAAAAAAAAAAAAAAAATTCTGGGATTTAGACTTCCGCGCGTTAAAGCTTTGTTTTTAAAAAGTGGTATGTTTCAACTTGGTATCAGAGCAATGGTTTGAGGGATTTGGTGTGGTGGCACCAAACTCAAACCGGATGCTCTTGATATGGGGGAAAATGATACGAGAATCCATGAAGGACTTGACTAAGACTCGGAGCTTGCGGAAATGAAAGGTTAGTAATGATTTGATAAAATGATAATATATATATATGGTGTATGTATATATGTATGATGAATGTTGTTAAGGTGTATGTGTGCCGAAACTTGTTTTGTGACTTGTTATATGGAGATGGTAATTACAATTGGGCATGGCGTACTATTAAACATGTCTGGCCAATATGTTTAATAAGACGAAATGTGCAAGAGACTTTATGATAACCATATAACAATGAACATTTGCAAGGATTAGGTGAAGGTGGTTATATGTGTGTGTATGTATGTATGTATGTATATGGATGATTAGATGGGGGTAATACATATACACATAGATAAGATATAGTGCCTTAACGAGTGGGTAGATTAAAGACCTATAAGTAGGTAGAACATCTACAACTTAGTTAAAAATTTGTCGGGGAGACTAAGGGGCACTTGTGTAAGTAAAAGAAATGGTGGATGAAAGTCATCTTAAGGACTCAAGTATGTTAAAGCCTAGTAGTGTATCACCTCGTGGGTGGTGAGGAACATGGAATAGGTTGGGAGAAAAAGAATGCATCAATCTAGCGGAGAATGGCTAGAGCTTTCTATCATGTTGTATCAATCTTCCTTCAAGGAAGATAGGGCTCTTTGAGGTGATCCTTGGGAGGAACAGTGTGAAGCCTAGAGAGCGGGAAGAACTTCGGTTGGTGAACCGAAGTGGAAGGAAAACCTTGTTTTCACAAGAGGGTTCGTGGTGTGCGAACCAAAGGAGTTAAAGGGTGAGAGTTAATAGCTGATTAATTAACGATGAATCACTATGATGGTCTTGTCTTTTGAAGCAATCCATTGTGATTGGTAGAGGGCGTATTACGCACGATGAGTCGACTCCGGGACATGGCGGAGGATTGGTAAATTAATCTTCGTGAGGAGAAAGGCATAAGGGCGTGAAGGCACATGCATCGAGGGAATTCATGAGATGACGTTGAATTACCATCGATTACAAGCCATGGTGGGTGGCATAGTGGAAGAGTTCCTTCATGTGCAGTGGACAGCAGAGGTGATCAATAAGATTTCGGGCAAGTGTTTTATGACTGGTCGAAGTCGCTCGAATCTTGGAATCATCGAAGAAATGTAGATAGATCGGGTTTCTCGATGCTATCTGTTGACGTTATAAAGGGGATCCTTGCGTATAGGGTACAACTCAGGTGGAGTCAATTATTAAATGCGCAAAGAAAGGTTGAACATAGGAGATAAGTGGAAAACGAAGAGTAAATGAGAAGTGGCTTCGTGAAAGCCGAAACATTCTAGCTGAGCTAGAAACCCTTTATGGGAAGAAATGTCGGACATTGCTATATGTCCGGAGGATAACACAAATGGTGAGAAAATTTGAAATTTGCTTAGGCCTATGGGTCACGCATTTCTAATCACCATAGTCGTGACTGAAGCTTTTCGATCATTGTGTTTGATGAAAGGCTAAGCAGATCGGTGGATTCGGGCGATCATCATTAAGGGTGTCATAATGTTGATGTTTACATGTTTTAATAACATGAGGTTGTGGATGAAACGATCACATGGATTTTGATCCGATGATTGTAAAAGAGGTGTTGGGTTACTTAGTAACCATATCATTGCCTAGTATGATAAAGGGGTGACGTGTTAATCTGTTCTCATTAGAGACATTGAAACACGAGGTATACGAACTGGTGTATATACATGGCTTGTGCCATTGTCATCAACCGGGGATATAAAAGGGATACTTAGTATTCCAGTTGAGAAAGAGGATTTGATAAGGGTCATTGAACCTGTGTGCTTTGTTCTAAAGCACATAAACTTTTCGGTGAAAAAGGAAAATGGAAGAGTGCGTATTGCCACTGTCAGTCGGTGGTAGGATAAAACTGATTAAAGGTCTCGCGGTATGTGGACTTTTTGGTCAAGGGGTAAATGTTAAAATGTACATTGTACGCAAACGGTGATATACATAGGTGAAATATGTATATAAAGGGGTGAAATGTACATAGGTGGAATGTGTACATAAATGGTGGTTGAAGTCCTAGAACTTCATAAATGATGTTGGAAGTCTACTTGACTTCACAATCGGTGTTTAAAAGCGAAGTTTTTGAACTTCAAAGGTGGATTCGGTGATTGAGATCCTTAAATCTCAAAGGATGACTTATGATTAAGTCAATGGAGATACTTAGGGTGTTTGGGTCACGGATAGGGATCTTCCTTCCAATGTTGTAAAAGAGGATTCAAGTAAGGAAGTTGTGGTATCCTTACTTGAGGAGGTCGCATGCTTTATCGGTTAAGAATGGGTGAGTTGAAGACTCGAGCTTCAAAGGGTGTTATGTATGGGCATTGGGATCCTCGAACCCCAAGAGGTATGAATTTGAGACCTTGAGTCTCAATTGGTTGATTGGTAAGGAAGTTTTGAAATTTCCATGTAAGAGGTGGGTGACGTGGGATTAGAACTTGGATTTCTTTAGTTGTCAAAAGTGTTGACTACTCGTATAAAGTGGTTCAAAAATCCAAATATCCTATGGTTAGGAGTGTTGAAATTCAAGTGGAAACTTGACGTTATAAAAGTTTTCCTTTGAAATGAGTGGACTCCATAATACATTTTTACGTGACCATACATGAAAGCATTAGGAGGATAGAACTGTTGTTATTTCATATGGTGAAGATGAGATAAATGATAAACGTTTCATCTAAATGAATCAGTGACTATCTTAGATAGTGGGCGAACTAATTGGTGCAAAAGTAGACAAACTGCATATCGTTGTCAAAGGAACCATTAAAGTCGGAGATAACCTTAGGGGAGTAACGAGGGCGTATAGAGTTACTACATTAAAGTGAAGTCGTTCATGATGACAATTTCATCGTCTCTTATTGACGAAATTTGAGAGTCTCAAATGTTATGTCACACCCCGACCGATGGCGGAATCATCGAGGCGGACAATGTGATGATTGTTCAAAAGCACATGATAACTAAAGGTTGCATAATTCATTCATTTAATTTAAAGACAACAAGTTCCAAATACAATACATTTCAAATAACCTAGTCTAGTTCAAAACATTAATTTATTTAACTAGGTCCATAGTTCCTAAGTGGAGAGACCTTCGGCAAGTAGTCACATATCCAAACCTGAAACATTATTTAAATCAAGTGTCAACTAAAAAGTTGGTGAGTACATAGGTTTAGTAAATCTAGTAAATAGTAGTGTAAATCGTTTTGCAACTCATTGTTTATCTTGTTAAACATAGCATAGGATGTAACATTTATTTAATCACAATTCAAACCGAGTTTGACGCGCTTGAACAGAGCACAACAGCTAAGTCCGGTATGCTTGAATATAGTTACCCACTATATCCGGTATGATTGAATATAACACGCGGTTATATCCGAGTATGCAGTAATAAACACCCTAACCGGGTGGGCTGGTCAGGCACAATAGATCTATCAATATTACAGTTGGTTGTCTTGTGTTTAAATGTATGTACATCCAAAGAATAAGCATATAGTCTCATGTATAACACGTATAAACAGTGTGAGTAGCATGTATAATGTTTCACCCCAAAACGTATAAAAATGTAAAAATTGGGGCTATGTAACTCACCTTGCAAGCGGGTATTTTCCACGCGCGTAGGTGATAAGTATGCGGAAGCCTAAGCACGTTGATACCCTATGTAGACAAATGGGTATTATTGTATGCGTATAGGTGTGTATTTGTATTTAAATGTATATAGGCTCTAATATAATTTTCTTTAATATTTATTTGTATAAAGTATAGAAATAGAATGATAATGGGTTTTTTTTTGTAAAACTTTAACTTATAAGGATATATATATATATATTGTTTTAAACAAGTATTATTATATTCAATGTATTTATATAATAATAACAAAAGAAAAGTCTTTATTTATTTAAACAAGTTCATAAAATAAAAAAAATATAATGCTAGGTTCATATAAAAATAATGAGACATTTTATATATTATATGTATTTTAATAAGTTTATAAAATGTTACAAGATTTATAAAAAGATATAGAACATTTTATATTTAAAAATAAAATTAAGTGAGTTTATAAAGATATTTCAAGATTTATATAAATATGGACATTTTATATCTAAAAATGTAATTAAGTAAGTTTATAAAAATATTACAAGATTTATAAAAATATAGGATATTTTATGTCTAAAAATGTAATTAATTAAGTTTATATAAATATTGTAAGATTTATAAAAGTATGTGATATTTTATATATATTATAATGTATTTTAATAAGTTTATATATATATAAAATAAATGGGATGGTTTATAAAAATATAGTTTAAATTGATTTTAAAATAAACGAACGAGTAAACCGACTCGTTTTAGTATTTATTGCATAAAAAGAGTATTATGATAATTAAATAAAATAAATAAATGAAAACAGAATTAAAAATAAATAAAAAAAAATTTGGCCGTAGGCTAACCGGGATCGAACCCGCGACCTTTGACACAAACCCACACACGCATAACCAGCCGGGCCACAGCCCATCGCTGGTTATGTGTGTGTTAATTAATTGATATACACGACTTAGAAATTGGTCGCTGGTCCTCGGCAATCCGGCAATCGCGTCCGAGGACTAGAGTTTGCTCGGCAATCCTCGTGCGAATGCCGCGATTTTGAGTTGGATTGATTACCAGGGAGTAATAGAAGGCAGTGGACTTGTTTTGAGACTCGAACCAAGTCGAAACGGGTCTGGTTGGCACGGTCTTTGAACTCGAATATGTCACAAGTGGAATTCGATTTCTGTGTGGAATTGGCTCCTGAAATCTTGGTCGTAGCTTCACTCAGGGTCGACGAAGGTGTTGGAGTCCTCAATTTGGAGTGTGAGTGTGTGGAAGGAGGGTAACCAGTTCGTGCAGGGCCGACCATGGCCATTTATAGTCGGGCTTGATCCTGATAATGAGACAAGCAATTGAGCATGCCTGAACATTCGTCTGGACGAGACGAAGCTAACCAGACCATCGACAGGCGTGGAGGTGGCCTGTCGGGCCTGAATTCGGGCGTGGGTTCTCGGCCACCAACAGGATCAGACAATCCGTGTGATGGGGAGACCAATTGGTCGAGGGGTCTAGTTCGCGTGGGGGAGACGAAGTCGGGGAAACTTTTGTCGGGTGTGGAGGTGCAGGGGACAGGCTTGTCGAGCGGGTCGCCGGAAATTCGCTTGGACCGCCGGACAAGGGGAAAGGGGCGACCGGAATTGCGAATTCGACTTTGGCAGATTTAGTCCCTGGAGTTTGGTTTGTTACAGAATAGCCCTTAAATTAAATACCGGATGAATCCCTGTGGTTTCATTTGACCAGAAACAGCCCCTCAACGATTTTAGTTTAAAAACCTTCTAGTTTAGTTAATTACAAAATGAACCCTGCACTTTTATTTAAATAAATCAATTCAATTTCTTTTAAATTAAATAAACTTAAAAATATTTTTATAAACTTATTTTATTATTATTTAAATAATAATTTTAATAAAAGTTACTAACCTTATTAAAATATGTTATTTTATTAAATATGTAACTTTTTTAAATATAGATTTTTATATAAAATTTTATATAAGTTTAAAACTTATAAAATTTTAATTATATTTATAAAATAAAATATATATATATATTTTGTACAAAATTAAATAAAAACATTTGCATTTCATTAAATGGAACGATGATTACATAATTTGTATTACAAAAGCGTAATAAAATTCGGAATGTCACAGTCTCCCCATGTTAAAGGAATTTCGCCCCGAAATTCAACTAATGGAGGCTATGAAAAGAGATGCGGATACTTGGTCTTCATGTGGTTTTCACGTTCCCAAGTGAACTCGGGTCCACGTTTAGACTCCCAACGGACCTTGACAATGGGGATGCGCCTACGCTTGAGTTTCTTGACTTCTCGGTCCATGATTTCCACGGGTTTCTCAACAAAGTGCATCCTCTCGTCAATACGCACTTCATCAAGAGGGATGTGGAGATTCTCGTCGGCTAGACACTTTTTCAAATTAGATACATGGAAAGTCGGATGAACGTTGATGAGTTCTGAAGGAAGATCGAGTTTGTAGGCCACTTTTCCTACCCTTTCGAGTATCTTGAAGGGACCCACATATCGAGGTGCAAGTTTTCCTTTCTTTCCAAATCGGACTACGCCCTTCCAAGGTGATACCTTTAGGAGAACCATATCCCCAACTTGAAATTCCAAGGGTTTCCGTCTTTTATCGGCATAGCTCTTTTGCCGACTCCTTGCCACTCGAATGTTGTCACGAATAAGAAAAATTTTATCGGTGGTTTCTTGGATAAGCTCGGGACCGGTGATTTGTGCTTCACCAATTTCGTTCCAACAAATCGGTGAACGACATTTTCGTCCATAAAGAGCTTCAAACGGTGCCATGTTAATACTTGTGTGATAGCTGTTGTTGTAGGAAAATTCGATCAGTGGTAGGTGAGAATTCCAATTGCCACCAAAGTCAACAACACAAGCTCTAAGCATATCCTCGAGAGTTTGGATTGTTCGTTCGATTTGCCCATCAGTTTGGGGATGGTAAGCCGTACTTAGATCCAAACGAGTACCAAGTGCTGATTGCAATGATTGCCAAAATCGGGAAGTAAAACGCGAATCACGATCGGAGATGATGTTCAAAGGGATCCCGTGACGACTTACGATTTCATCAATGTAGATCCGAGCCAATTTCTCGACTCGATAGTCCTCACGAATAGGCAAGAAATGAGCAGACTTTGTAAGTCGGTCGATAATAACCCAAATACTATCGTGTCCACTAGAAGTGCGTGGAAGTTTGGTGATAAAGTCCATAGCAAGGTTCTCCCACTTCCACACGGGAATTTCAGGTTGTTCTAGGAGTCCGGAAGGCTTTTGGTGTTCGGCCTTCACTTTAGAACAAGTTAGGCATTTTGCCACGAAAAGGGCAATATCCTTTTTCATGCCGGGCCACCAATATTGCTGACGGAGACCCATGTACATCTTATCAGCTCCGGGATGCACCGAATATCGAGTTTTGTGGGACTCGTTCATCAAAAATATACGGAGATCGTCGCGATCGGGAACCCAGATACGGTCCAAGTAGTACAATAGACCGTTGGCTTTGGTTTCTAACAAGAGTTCTACACCACATGCCATTTCTTGATACATGTTTCCCTCGGTAACCGAGGTGTGTTGTGCTTTGAGAATACGGGCTTGGATATCGTTATGAATATAAGCACTATGAAGCATGATATGTTCTTTACGACTCAAGGCGTCGGCTACAACGTTTGCTTTGCCGGGGTGGTAGCGGATCTCGCAGTCGTAGTCGTTTAGAAGTTCAACCCATCGTCGTTGCCTCATATTAAGCTCTTTTTGATTGAAAATATGTTGGAGACTTTTGTGGTCGGTGAAAACCACGCATTTGGTACCATAAAGATAGTGTCTCCAAATTTTCAAGGCGAAAACGACAGCACCAAGCTCGAGATCATGGGTCGTATAGTTCTTCTCATGGATTTTGAGTTGACGTGATGCGTATGCAATCACTTGGCCACGTTGCATTAGAACACAACCAAGACCTTGGTTGGATGCATCACAATAAACGACAAAGTCGTCATTACCACTAGGAAGAGTTAGTATAGGAGCATTGCAGAGCTTGTGCTTGAGAGTTTAAAAAGCTTCCTCTTGCTTGGGTCCCCACTCGTAAGATTTACCTTTATGAGTCAAGGCAGTGAGTGGAACCGCAATCTTGGAGAAATTTGAGATGAAGCGACGGTAGTAACCTGCTAGTCCAAGGAAGGAACGAATCTCGGTAGGAGTCTTAGGAGTACTCCAATTCTTTACCGCTTCGATTTTTGCCGGGTCCACATGAATTCCCTTATCGTTGACTATGTGTCCCAAAAATTGAACTTCCTTTAGCCAGAATTCACACTTAGAGAACTTGGCGTATAGTTGTTCTTTCTTCAAGAGTTCCAGGATCAAACGAAGATGTTGTTCATGCTCTGCTTTCGTTTTAGAATAGATGAGAATGTCGTCAATGAAAACGATCACGAATTTGTCCAAATAAGGTTTGCACACACGGTTCATGAGGTCCATGAAGACCGCAGGTGCATTAGTCAAACCGAATGGCATGACCATGAACTCGTAGTGACCATATCTAGTTCGAAAGGCCGTCTTTGGAATGTCTTCATCGAGAACACGAAGTTGATGGTATCCGGAACGAAGGTCAATCTTGGAGAAACATGTTGAACCTTGAAGTTGATCGAAAAGATCGTCAATACGGGGTAAAGGATAACGGTTCTTTATTGTAAGCTTGTTGAGTTCACGATAATCAATGCACATTCGAAACGATCCATCCTTTTTCTTTACGAACAGCACGGGAGCACCCCAAGGTGAATGGCTCGGGCGGATGAATCCTTTGGATGAGAGTTCTTGTAATTGACTTGCGAGTTCTTGCATTTCGGAAGGTGCAAGACGATAGGGGGCCTTTGCCACGGGAGTTGCCCCGGGCACAAGGTCGATACGAAACTCCACTTGTCTAGTGGGAGGAAGACCAGGTAAATCCTCGGGGAATACCTCGGGAAAATCTCGGATGATTGGAATGTCTTGCAATTTCTTACCTTTGTCTTTCGTGTCAACTATGTGGGCCAAGAATGCAACGTACTTTTTCCGCAAGTACTTTTGTGCCAATGTGCAAGACATGATTTGAAGACCACGACACGGTTTTTCACCGAAAATAACTAACGTGTCACCCGAAGGGAGAGGTATACGAATGCATTTTTCATAGCAAATAACCTCGGCATGGTGCTTGGATAACCAGTCCATGCCAATTATAATATCAAAGCTTCCCAATTGCATTGGAAGGAGATCAACAGAGAATTCATGATTATTAAGCTCGAGATCGCAGTTGCGGATAACAGAGTTTATAGCAATAGATTTCCCGTTTGCTATCTCCACGGAATAAGGATTGTCAAGTTTCGTTCTTTGTTTAGCAAGTTGAGATTCAAAGGTAAGAGACACGAAACTCCTATCGGCACCGGTATCAAATAAAATGGATGCATAATGATTGTTTACGAGAAATGTACCGTTTATCACGTCGTTGTTTGCTTGTGCCTCATTAGCGTTTATGTTAAACGCTCGTCCTTGGGGACCACCTTGACGATGAAGTTTTGGGCATCGGTCACGGAAGTGGTCTGGGTCTCCACACTCGTAACATGCCCTACCATTGGGAAGTGCCGGATAGTTGGGACGGATGGCTGGAGCAGCTTGATGGACGGGAGGACGGGTACGGCAAGTAGTGACCACGTGTCCATATTTTCCGCAGCTCGAACACAATCGGCATGGTAAGTTGGCAGGATGATGGTACTTGCAGGTCTGGCATTGGGGATTCGGGCCCTGATAAATTTTCAGGTTTTGACCCAAAGGGGCCACTTGATTAGTAGGTACAGCGGGAATTACGGCTGCAAAGTTTCGACCCTTTCGTTTCTTGTTGCGGTTAGAAGACTCGGGTTTTATATCTTTGACAGCTGCAAGAGTGGAGACAACCTTCTTGGAACCCTTTCTTGTTAAGGTTCCGGCTTTGACATGGTTGTCGGATAGTGTAGCAGATAGACGGATAGCAGCTTCAAGAGTAGGAGGATTGCTTCCTAGCACAGCATCTTGAATTTGCATAGGCAGGCCGCCTATGTACTTTTCAATTCCCCGAGCAAGGGGAGTGATCATGTGAGGCACTAAAAGACTTAGTTCTTGGAACCGGGTGGTGTAAGCCAGATTATCCCCGCTGTCTTGGGCAAGATCCCAAAATTCAGCCTCGAGCTTCCTCATTTCATTCCGAGGACAGAATTCATCAGTCATGGCCTTTTTCAGATCATCCCATGATAAGGATGTAGCAACCTCAGCACCACGAGTGCGTTTCTCACTGTTCCACCAGGTGAGGGCTCTCTTTTGAAGTACACTTGTGGCATAGCGAACCCGAAGATTATCGGGACAGTCACTGTTTAGGAACGTGCTTTCCATGCTTTCAAACCATTGAAGTAGGCCGGTAGCACCTTCAGTTCCGAAGAATTTAGTAGGATTGCACGAGTTAAAGTGCTTAAACGTGCAATGAGGCGGGTTGGTACCACCGTTCCCTTGGATGTTGTGAGACCCGTCACTGTTGTTATTTGCTTGAGTCATTTGCCCTACTAGCTGGGCAAGAAGGGTAGCAAGATCCGGGTTGGAAGTGCTAGAGTTTGCACGTCGAGGAGGCATTCTAACATCATAAGAAAAGACAAGGATATTTTAGATAAGACGGATAAATACGAGTTATAGCGGGAAATAATGTAAGCAGAAATATGAGATTTATCATGACGCGTGCTAGTGCGTGTGTATTTATTCTAAGTTGATAGGGGAAACTAAGTCATCCTTTCCGGGTAGGACATGATGTTATAGATCATTATTTGCATAATAGAAATTTGCCGGGACTTGCATGCACCACAAATTGTTATTACGTGTGCACCCGTAATAATGATTTGTTTTGCATGTTCGTCTAGTTTTTCCTATTTTGCTATAATGTCCCCAGATTTTGAGTTTAAGTTCGGATCGTATCCTTGCGAATACATTGACTTATCAACGTTAAATAATTCCTCAAAACTTTCAAAGAGACATGCTTTAGCCTATAGGTAAACACTCACGTCAGGAATTCCCAGGAAAGCATACGGGTCCGTTTATTTGGATTTATACGAAATGCTTTCCTAGACAGAAAACCCAATGTACAGGTGTCACCCTTCCAGATTGCACGTGTCCTTTACTGGTTTCAAGAAATTAAGTCGTTGACGAGATTTTAAGATTTTAGTAGAATTGAGAGTTTATGTGTATAAAATGTGTAGAAATGTTGCAATTTATATGGATGAGGAGAGAGTATGGACAAGGATTTGTAGTGTATTTGTTTGCATAAGTGTGTTGATCAAATGTGTATGTAAAGTATGTATCATGTATCAAAGTCTTGTATGTATGTGTATAAGTCTCATGTACCAAACTTGGGAAAATTCAAATAATACCTAACTACAAATAATTCACATAGCAATTAATCATTTAGCACATAACACATAAAAGGGAGTCCTAGGGTTATAGTCTAGGTCATTGTGTCTAATAACCTAATTCCCTATAACCTGGCTCTGATACCAATCTGTCACACCCCGACCGATGGCGGAATCATCGAGGCGGACAATGTGATGATTGTTCAAAAGCACATGATAACTAAAGGTTGCATAATTCATTCATTTAATTTAAAGACAACAAGTTCCAAATACAATACATTTCAAATAACCTAGTCTAGTTCAAAACATTAATTTATTTAACTAGGTCCATAGTTCCTAAGTGGAGAGACCTTCGGCAAGTAGTCACATATCCAAACCTGAAACATTATTTAAATCAAGTGTCAACTAAAAAGTTGGTGAGTACATAGGTTTAGTAAATCTAGTAAATAGTAGTGTAAATCGTTTTGCAACTCATTGTTTATCTTGTTAAACATAGCATAGGATGTAACATTTATTTAATCACAATTCAAACCGAGTTTGACGCGCTTGAACAGAGCACAACAGCTAAGTCCGGTATGCTTGAATATAGTTACCCACTATATCCGGTATGATTGAATATAACACGCGGTTATATCCGAGTATGCAGTAATAAACACCCTAACCGGGTGGGCTGGTCAGGCACAATAGATCTATCAATATTACAGTTGGTTGTCTTGTGTTTAAATGTATGTACATCCAAAGAATAAGCATATAGTCTCATGTATAACACGTATAAACAGTGTGAGTAGCATGTATAATGTTTCACCCCAAAACGTATAAAAATGTAAAAATTGGGGCTATGTAACTCACCTTGCAAGCGGGTATTTTCCACGCGCGTAGGTGATAAGTATGCGGAAGCCTAAGCACGTTGATACCCTATGTAGACAAATGGGTATTATTGTATGCGTATAGGTGTGTATTTGTATTTAAATGTATATAGGCTCTAATATAATTTTCTTTAATATTTATTTGTATAAAGTATAGAAATAGAATGATAATGGGTTTTTTTTTGTAAAACTTTAACTTATAAGGATATATATATATATATTGTTTTAAACAAGTATTATTATATTCAATGTATTTATATAATAATAACAAAAGAAAAGTCTTTATTTATTTAAACAAGTTCATAAAATAAAAAAAATATAATGCTAGGTTCATATAAAAATAATGAGACATTTTATATATTATATGTATTTTAATAAGTTTATAAAATGTTACAAGATTTATAAAAAGATATAGAACATTTTATATTTAAAAATGTAATTAAGTGAGTTTATAAAGATATTTCAAGATTTATATAAATATGGACATTTTATATCTAAAAATGTAATTAAGTAAGTTTATAAAAATATTACAAGATTTATAAAAATATAGGATATTTTATGTCTAAAAATGTAATTAATTAAGTTTATATAAATATTGTAAGATTTATAAAAGTATGTGATATTTTATATATATTATAATGTATTTTAATAAGTTTATATATATATAAAATAAATGGGATGGTTTATAAAAATATAGTTTAAATTGATTTTAAAATAAACGAACGAGTAAACCGACTCGTTTTAGTATTTATTGCATAAAAAGAGTATTATGATAATTAAATAAAATAAATAAATGAAAACAGAATTAAAAATAAATAAAAAAAAATTTGGCCGTAGGCTAACCGGGATCGAACCCGCGACCTTTGACACAAACCCACACACGCATAACCAGCCGGGCCACAGCCCATCGCTGGTTATGTGTGTGTTAATTAATTGATATACACGACTTAGAAATTGGTCGCTGGTCCTCGGCAATCCGGCAATCGCGTCCGAGGACTCGAGTTTGCTCGGCAATCCTCGTGCGAATGCCGCGATTTTGAGTTGGATTGATTACCAGGGAGTAATAGAAGGCAGTGGACTTGTTTTGAGACTCGAACCAAGTCGAAACGGGTCTGGTTGGCACGGTCTTTGAACTCGAATATGTCACAAGTGGAATTCGATTTCTGTGTGGAATTGGCTCCTGAAATCCTGGTCGTAGCTTCACTCAGGGTCGACGAAGGTGTTGGAGTCCTCAATTTGGAGTGTGAGTGTGTGGAAGGAGGGTAACCAGTTCGTGCAGGGCCGACCATGGCCATTTATAGTCGGGCTTGATCCTGATAATGAGACAAGCAATTGAGCATGCCTGAACATTCGTCTGGACGAGACGAAGCTAACCAGACCATCGACAGGCGTGGAGGTGGCCTGTCGGGCCTGAATTCGGGCGTGGGTTCTCGGCCACCAACAGGATCAGACAATCCGTGTGATGGGGAGACCAATTGGTCGAGGGGTCTAGTTCGCGTGGGGGAGACGAAGTCGGGGAAACTTTTGTCGGGTGTGGAGGTGCAGGGGACAGGCTTGTCGAGCGGGTCGCCGGAAATTCGCTTGGACCGCCGGACAAGGGGAAAGGGGCGACCGGAATTGCGAATTCGACTTTGGCAGATTTAGTCCCTGGAGTTTGGTTTGTTACAGAATAGCCCTTAAATTAAATACCGGATGAATCCCTGTGGTTTCATTTGACCAGAAACAGCCCCTCAACGATTTTAGTTTAAAAACCTTCTAGTTTAGTTAATTACAAAATGAACCCTGCACTTTTATTTAAATAAATCAATTCAATTTCTTTTAAATTAAATAAACTTAAAAATATTTTTATAAACTTATTTTATTATTATTTAAATAATAATTTTAATAAAAGTTACTAACCTTATTAAAATATGTTATTTTATTAAATATGTAACTTTTTTAAATATAGATTTTTATATAAAATTTTATATAAGTTTAAAACTTATAAAATTTTAATTATATTTATAAAATAAAATATATATATATATATTTTGTACAAAATTAAATAAAAACATTTGCATTTCATTAAATGGAACGATGATTACATAATTTGTATTACAAAAGCGTAATAAAATTCGGAATGTCACATGTTAGCACTTGGTGGTGACTTGAAGAAAGAGCGGATGGTTGCTTATGTTGATAAGCTTGGTGAAAATAGCATGGGCTTGAAGACATGCTTTGATAGGAATTGGATTCCTAGGTTGTCAAGTGTTTTGACAACTATTTTGGATGAAGCGCATAAATCCAAATATTCTATCCATCCGGGTGTCACAAAGATGTTTTATGATTTGAGGTGTCATTTTTGGTGGCCGGGTATGAGGCGTGATGTTGTTAAGTATGTTGAGAGGTGTCTCACGTGCTTAAGAGTAAAAGCGGAGCACCAAAAGCCGTATGGAAAGCTTCAACCGCTTGAAATACCGCTTTGGAAATGGGAAAATATAACCATGGATTTGATTACTAAACTACCAAAGACCCGAAAGGGTTATGATGCGATATGGGTAGTAGTGGATCGGTTGACGAAGAGTGCACATTTCCTTCCTATAAAGGAAACGTATTCTTCGGATAGATTGGCGGAAATGTATGTGAAAGAAATTGTGTCACGCCATGGTGTGCCGGTGTCGAAATGGTCAAGGAAACTAATGATAGTATTGACCAAATTAGAGTACGCTTGAAGGCGGCTCAAGATCGCCAAAAGTCTTATGCGGATAATAGGAAGCGGGCGATTGAATTTCAAGTGGGGGACTTTGTGCTTTTGAAAGTCTCTCCTTGGAAAGGGGTGATACGGTTTAGGAAACGGGAGAAGTTAAGTCCTCGTTTCATCGGGCCGTTTAAGGTGATAGCAAAGGTGGGTACGGTAGCTTATCGTTTAACGAACCAAAATCCGGGTTTCGTTTTAAATAAATTAATATTTCTAAATAATATTATGGTGAAAATAATATTTTAGAAATAAGTAGGAAACAAGTGGGTTTCAAGTTTGTAATAGGGTTTTGTTAGTTTTAACTAACTATGGGATGTAATGGATGAAATGGAAGTTGAAGGACTAAATGTGTAAAATGGCCAAAAATCTGCCATTTGACTTGTTGAAGTCAAAATTGGATTCATTTGCACAATTGAAGTCGTTCTTGAGCAAGAGAGGAAAAAGAGAAAAGTGTGTTGAAGCCATTTTCGTGCAATTGAAGCTTGATTAGTGAAGGTTTTGGCTCACACAATACCTTCATAACATCAAGTAAGTGATTCTCTTCCTCTTGATTTCACCATGAAGGTGTTCTTGGTGGGTTTTGGGTGAAATCCAAAATTATGTATGCATGTGATGAAATGGTGTTAGATTATTGATAATCTAGCTAAACTAAAGTTAAAGAATGATGATTAACATCCTAGAACCCTTTGATTTTGGTTATGAGAAGTTAGGGTTCATATGGTGGAAATTGGGGGTGTTTGGATCATGATGCTAAAATGATGAATTAATGAAGATTAAGTGTTTTTAAGATGTTAGACACTTTAACAAACACCAAATTAACTTAATAATAATTTTTGAAAGAAAAATTAGTGTTAAGATTAAGATAATGAAACTCAAGTGGGTGAGTTTGTGGTGAAAGAGGGTGTTTGGTTATGAGGATAACCCAAACGGGTCAATTTGGGTTGGAAATGTGGAATTGAGTTGTGAACTCAATTGTAGTGGAATTTTGATGTATGATAGATTATTAAACTAGGTGAATTTGTTTAGGTGATCAAATTGCAAAGCTAGAAGGTGTTGCGGGATCTTCTAACTCAAAAGGTAAGTGCTTTGCACTTACTTAGTAATGATAGGTGGTGGTGTTGATCATGTTTGAATTTCATGTTGGTTATACAAATATCTTATATGTGTTTATTGGTATGTGGATGAATTTAGTTAATAAACCTATATGGTGTAAAAATTGACTTGTGTGGTAAAAGCCAAGTTTGTATGCATAATGTAGTTGACTATGTGGTATATGGTCAAACTAAAATGTAGAATATGTTGAATTGGTGTAAATGACTATGTGGTATATAGTTAAGCTAAAATGTGGTATGTGATAAAGTATAGTAATTGACTTATGTGGTGTAAAGTCAAACTAAATGTGGTAATTTGAGGAAAGTGGCTTATGTGGAATATAAGTCAACCATTGTGGAAAAATGGTGAAGTCGGTGTAAATTGACTTATGCGGAATATAAGTCTAACCATTGTGAAATAATGGTGAGATTGGCGTATATGGACTTATGTGGTATATAAGTCAAACCATTGTGGAATAATGGTGAATGTGGTGTAATTGACTTATGTGGTATATAAGTCAAGTGTAAGGGACCTTAGTCGACCAATTGGGTGTGAACGGGTCAAATGGGTCAAATGGGTGAAAGGGATGAAAACAAGATGTAAATAGTCAAACTAAATGTGGTAATTTAAGGAGAGTGGCTTATGTGGAATATAAGTCAACCATTGTGGAAAAATGGTGAAGTCGGTGTAAATTGACTTATGCGGAATATAAGTCTAACCATTGTGAAATAATGGTGAGATTGGCGTATATGGACTTATGTGGTATATAAGTCAAACCATTGTGGAATAATGGTGAATGTGGTGTAATTGACTTATGTGGTATATAAGTCAAGTGTAAGGGACCTTAGTTGACCAATTGGGTGTGAACGGGTCAAATGGGTCAAATGGGTGAAATAGGTGAAAAGGGTGAAAACAAGTTGTAAATACTTGTTTGATATGTTTATATCATTACTAATGGTGAAATATTATTGTGGTTATGCAGGGAAAGCTCCGAGGTAGGTCTATGTCAATGTTCAAGGGGAAGGATTCTCGTATGCAATTTTTGTGTTTTTAAGGATTTATGTAAAATCCTTGTAAAGTGGTGTGTTTGACACTTGATTTATGTTTTGGTGAATATGTAATGTCATATGTTTGTTTTTGGTAAAAACCCATGTGTTGGGAAGGTTTGGTGTCAAACATTTTAGAAAAAGTTGGAAAAATGGCTAAGTATGAACTGCAGGAAAAGCTGGAAACTTTCTGTGAAAAAGGCCTTCTCGCGGGCCACGATGGGTGTGGTCTACGTTTCTCGCGGGACGCGAGAAGTAAATAAAAAAATAAAAAAAAAAAAAATTCTGGGATTTAGACTTCCGCGCGTTAAAGCTTTGTTTTTAAAAAGTGGTATGTTTCACTACGTTTTGTCGGGAGAAGGTACTGTCGAAACTAGATTTTTGTCTCTTATAGAAACTGTGGTTATCGAAACTAGTCTGTGAAATTTTCAGTATCGAAACTAGTTGTTTCGATAAAAGTTGTTTCGATAAAATTTGCTCTATCGAAACTAGTCCTATCGAAACAAGTTGTTTCGATAAAATTTGTTCTATCGAAACTAGTCCTATCGAAACTAGTTGTTTCGATAATAGTTGGTCTATCGAAACTAGTCCTATCGAAACAGAAGTTGACCTATCGAAACTAGTTACTGTTTTAGTTTCGATTCAAAACATTATGGCCACTTCAAGTTCAACAGAACATTCTGGGGGAAATAGACCACCTGTTCTTGTGTCCACAAGAGATTTTGATGACTGGACTAAAAAAATGAAGCTTTTCTTTCAATTTCACAATTATACACTGTTGAATTCTATCACCGATGGTCCCCACAAGCCCGTAACTACCACCGCTGATGTTCAACGTCCTAAGTTAGTGTCTGAGTATGATGAGAAAGATCTTGCCTTGATTGCCCGAGACAACAAGGCCTATGGGACTATTGCCATGGCTCTTCCTATGGATATTTTCAACAACTTTGTTGAGTACACAACTGCCAAAGACTTATGGGCTGCACTGTGCACAAGATATGAGGGAAGTGAGGATGTCAGAGAAAGCAAAAGAGATCTGATCAAGAAACAATATGCGATGTTCAGCAGTGTAAGGGGAGAATCAATATCTGATTTGATCAACCGTTTCTCAAGCATTGTCTCAAGGTTGAAGGTAATGGGAGTTGAGTACCCTACTCTTGATCTAAACAAGAAACTCCTAGATTCTCTTCCTGAGGAATGGAATATGTATCGAATCATGATCAAAAAGACTGAGAATCTGAGTGCTCTGTCTCAACAGGAAGTCTATAGCATTCTTGAATCTTATGAAATTGAGATTAAGAAGGGAGCAGTCACCCCATCTAATCAGTCTGGAAACACAGCTCTCATTGCTGGATCAAGCTCATCCGGTAGCCCATACTTTCAGACTGATGTTCCTCCTTCAGCTGCTGCAATTAAGTCTACCAGCTCCTCTGCTCCTCAAAAGACTGTCACCATGATTCCTGATGAATATGTCCGAATCATGACTGCTTTCATGTCGTGCTATGATGCACTGGTCTCTGGAAATCTAACACCGGTTAGCTTTCAACCTGATGACTTGGAGCAGATTAATCCTGATGATTTGGAGAAAATGGACATTGATTGGTGCATGGCCATGTTGACCTTAAGAGCCAAGAGATTTATCAAAAGGACTGGTATAGACAGGTTCAAGCAAGGAAAGACTCTTGGGTTTGACATCAAGAAGGTGAGATGCTACAATTGTGATCAGCTGGGTCACTTTGCCAGAAACTGCAAGGAGCCGTCCTCCAAAGATCAGCAAGATAAGAAGATTTCCTCTGGTAAACAAGCTGCCAATCCTCCAAAGACAAACACAACTTCCAGTTCCACAGCTCTTGTGTGCCAAGCTGATGGACATTATCATTGGGGAGAACAAGCTGAGGAAGCTGCTGATAAAGCCTTGATGGCTGATGTGGAGGAAAATGGCAAGTGTGTCATGATTGAACCAGCTGAGGATCTCACTGCTGTGCCTGCTGAGGTTACTTCTAAACTTTGTGATTCTAGATCTTGCTTAAATGAAATTCAAAAATACAGATTCATCAATCAAGCCTTGATTGATGAACGAAATCACATTAAGGTGGTGTATGACTCTGTGGCCAAAAATGAGAAACTTTACTTAAAGAAAATTCGTGATATTTCTCGTGAAAATCGTTCTTTAATTGTGCAACTCAATACTCAAACCATTAATAATACAATTTTAACAGAAAGAGTCCAAAAGGCAGAAAAAGCCAAATTACAGGTTGATCACATGGATATGGATCAGAAAATTCTGTTTGGAATAATTGATAAACAATTTAATAGAAAAGGCACAGAAGGTCTTGGGTATAACTCTCATCCACCTCCTTATTCTAAATCAGGGAGATTTGCGGATATGCCTACTCCACATGTTTCCACACCTTTTGTTTGCACATTATCTCCTGATGACTATATTACATCCTCTGATTCTGATAGTTTTGCTTCTTGTGTAGAGTCAAATTGTGTAAAGTCCGAAGATGATTGTGATAAGAGTGCTAATGATAGAACTATTTTAAAAGAACTTGAGTCGGATGAATGTAATAATATGTCCGTGTCAAAACCAAATATTTGTGAACACGTTAAAAACTTGTATTTTGATTCTATGTCTGCTGAGCATACGGGTTTGGGATGTGATGTTTCTAAATTTCAAAATACCTTGCCTTTTGTTCCTAAATCTTTGAATGTTATGCCATGTGTTACATAATTTAAAAGTGCAGGAATTATTGTGAATGATGTACCACGTGAAACCATGAGCAACATGGAATTTTTCAGATTAAAGGAAGCACATCGTCTTCAAGACAAAGTTATTGATGAGAGAACCGTCTCATGTTCAGATTCCTCAACATCACAATCATCTTCATCTTGTGATGATTATTATCAGGCTAAGATATCTTGTAAAAACGTTTGTTTTAGTTGTGGTGCCTCAAATCATGTTTCAAAAAGTTGTAAATTGACAACCGCAAATTTTAATGAAGAATCACCTTCCCAAAGTTCATTAAATTCATATGTGTTGCCTAACTCTTCTCACAGTAGGAAATCTAGGCGTAAAAGAATTAAAAATGCTAAAAATTATTTAAAACGAACTTGGAAAATTAAAAATAATGTTCTATTTGATGACCGTGCTTCATCAAAGGATGGTTGTACTTCTGATTCCAATGAGATGTCATATCCTTACACTAAAATCTCTTGATTGAAACATTTTTGGTCAAAACGTATAAATGGTTCGTTGTGTATAGGGTCAATCAAGAAGAACCGGCGATAACATCTGGCATGTAGATAGTGGATGTTCAAGGCATATGACTGGGCACATTAACTTGCTGCAAGATTATCATCAGATTGATGGAGAGTATGTTGCTTTTGCTGGAAACCCAAGAGGAGGAAAGATTGAAGGACAAGGAACAGTATCAAATGGAGTAAATAGTCTGGAATTTGTCAACTATGTTCCTTAGTTAAAGTACAATCTGATGAGTGTTTCACAGATTTGTGACAAGGACTTTTGGGCTTTATTCAATTCAAAAGAATGTCTTATCTTAAAGCCGGGAGTGGTGATTCCAGAAGAACTTATTCTCATGCGTGCTCCCAGAAGATACAACATATATAGCTTGGATATGAACAACCCATCGGGAATTGAATCATGTTTTCTCTCAAAGGCTTCCGAAGATGAATCTTTCCTGTGGCATAAGAGGTTGGGACATGCCAACTTCAAAACAATGAACCGACTGGTTCGAGGCAACCTAATCACTGGATTACCTCTCAAAGATTTCACTCCTATGGAACACTGTATTTCATGTTCCAAGGGAAAACAACACAAATCTTCACATAAGCCTAAGACCACCAATTCCATTGACTCTCTTCTCCAATTGCTTCACATGGATCTTTTTGGTCCAGTGAGTGTCATGAGTCTTGGATGAAAGTCATACTGTCTGGTGGTAACAGATGATTTTTCTCGATTAACTTGGGTGTTTTTCTTAGCTAAGAAGGATGAGACGCCAGAGATTTTAAAGACCTATCTGCTTCAAATTGAAAACCTCTTCAGTTTAAGTGTGAAGACTATCCGCAACGATCATGGAACAGAATTTAAGAATGCAACTCTTAATTCCTTCTGTGAAAGAAAAGGAATTTCTCGTCAATTTAGTGCACCTCGTAATCCTCAACAAAACGGTGTAGCTGAAAGGAGAAACCGCACTTTAATTGAAGCTGCACGAACTATGATTGTTGACTCTAAGCTTCCCGTGACATTCTGGGCTGTGGCAGTCAACACTGCATGTTTCGTGCAAAATCGGGTTCTTATCACTAAAAGTTGCAACAAGACACCATATGAGATCATGTACAAGCGCAAGCCATTTATTGATTTCTTTAGAAAATTTGGGTGTGTGTGCACGATGCTGAACACTTCAGATCAGCTCAACAAGTTTGAAGCCAAAGCTGATGAATGTTATTTTGTTGGTTATTCCTCCAATCAACGTGCTTTTCGTGTCTATCATAAGCAGAAAAGAATAGTGCTGGAGTCCATTGATATCAATTGGCATGAAAATAATCACACGGACTCAGTAGATGGTCCCAATTGGCTATTTGACGTCGATTCAGTTTTTAAATCATTTAATCTTCCTGAATTCTCAATTGACTCAACTCATGCTAATCCTTATTTTTCTGTGAACAATTTAGGGAACTTATATGATCAAGGTTCTTCCTCATCTGCTCAGGTTGAAATTCCTGTGGCTGCAAATGCTGAATCTAATATGGAGTCTTCCGGTTCTGGTGCAACAAGTGAAACTGTTGAAGACAACTCCATTCCAACAGTAGATGTTGCACCACAATCATCTGCTGAAGATCCTATTAATGACATTGCCGATCTTCCTGCTGAAAATCTTACCAATTTGGAAGAAGTCGTGGAAGAAGATGCAATTCCTCAACTGCGAATTCACAAGATTCATCCCACCAATAACATCATTGGACCACTCAATGTGGGTGTTAGTACCCGAAGTGCATGTGAAGCATTTGAAAAACATCATGTTTTCCTACTTCATCTCTCAAACTGAACCAAAGAACATTAAAGCAGCACTACTAGAAAACAGCTGGGTGGAAGCAATGCAGGAAGAGCTACAGCAATTCTCAAAGTTACATGTGTGGAATTTGGTGGATCTACCCAAGAACAAAGTTCCAATCGGTACTCGTTGGGTTTTTCGCAACAAAAAGGATGAAGGCGGCACTGTGATTTGAAACAAAGCTCGTCTGGTGGTTCAAGGTTTCTATCAAGAAGAAGGGATTGACTATGAGGAAGTCTTTGCACCGGTGGCTCGCTTGGAAGCCATCCGAATGTTTCTCGCCTATGCAGCCTACATGGACTTCACCGTCCATCAAATGGATGTCAAAAGCGCATTTTTGTATGGCAAAGTTCAAGAAGAAGTATATGTCAAGCAGCCGCCGGGTTTCATTGATCCTAATTTTCCAGACCGTGTTTACAAGTTAGACAAAGCATTGTACGGTCTTCACCAAGCACCTCGTGCGTTGAAGGAACTTTATCAAAGCATCTGCTTGAGAATGGTTTCACACGAGGAGCAATTGACCAAATATTGTTCAAACGGAAGGAGGAAAAGGATACAAGCATGGTGCAAATTTATGTGGATGATATCATTTTTGGTTCTACAAATCCCCGTCTCTGCAAAGAATTTGAAGAAGTGATGCGATCTAAGTTTGAGATGAGCTCCATGGGGGAAATGAAGTTCTTTTTGGGACTACAAGTTGATTAGTCTGAGTGAGGAATCCTTATCCATCAAGAAAAATACGTAAAAGAAATCTTGACCAAGTTCAAAATGGCTGATTCCCATCCAGTAAAAACTCATGTGGAAGTTCGACATTGTTTGACTCCTGATATGGATGGGGAAAGCGTTGATCCGCATCTATATCGCTCTATGATAGGATCGCTCATGTATCTCACGGCCAGCAGACCAGACATCATGTTTGCAGTGTGCTTATGTGCACGTTTTCAGGCTAATCCTAAACTCTCTCATTTATCTGCTGTAAAACGTATTTTGAGATATTTAAAATATAAGCCAAAATTGGGTATGTGGTATCCTAAAACTGACTTGTTTGATCTTGTGGCTTATTCAGACTCAGACTACGGGGGTTGCAACTTAGACCGAAAATCCACTTCTGGAGGTTGTCAATTCCTTGGCAATCGCCTTGTCTCATGGCAATGTAAGAAACAGTCCACCGTTTCCCAATCCACCGCCGAAGCCGAATACATTGTCGCAGCCCTCTATTGTTCCCAAGTCAGATGGATACACCATCAGATGCTTGACTATGGGATCACATTCCATGAGACACCCATTCTGTGTGACAACACCGCCGTTCCTCATATCACCAAAAACCCCGTTCAGCATTCCAAAACCAAACACATTGAAATCAAACATCACTTTATCCGTGACTGTGTTGAAAAGAAGCATATTCAAATTGTTGAAGTCAAAACTCACAAACAAACCGCAGACATCTTCACAAAGGCTTTTGACTCTACCAGATTCGCCCAACTGGTGGAGATGCTTGGAATGATCAACTTTCAGTAAATAGTGTGAATAGTATCTTTTATTTTATTTTTATTTTATTTTTTTTATTCTGTTTACTTGACAAAAGAAAATTCCAAAAAGATTTTATTTTTATGAACAGTTTTTACGTAAATCTTTTGGGGGAGAAATATTATATTGAAAAGAATTGCTGTGTATAAAATCTTACAAGTGGTTTTAAGTTGCAGGAAGAATTGAATCTGACATTTGAGAAATGATAGTGTCTGATCTCATCTCTTGGACATGGAATGGACCAAAAGCGATGGTGTTTACTGAGGTATAGCTGGTAGGCCCGACATATGGTTAAAACTTGTAAGTAGTGTGAAAACTCTAATATATATCTCATACTTGTGTGTTTGAACCCATTATTGAAACATCTAACCCATTTTTATATCTAAGAAAACCAATTCAATCAGATACAGGCTTACGTATTGGATTCCTATTCATACGCCAAGTGACCGTCAATATAACGATATTTACCACCGATGACCCCGTATGTTTTGCTTACGCAAAGATCTCGGGTGCTCATCCTTTTCCCATCCACTTGGATGATTTGACCCCGTCTGTTTTGCTTACGCAAAGATCTCGGGTGTTCAACATTTTTCTATCCGCTTGGATAATTTTACGACTTCTTCTGTTTTGCTTACGCAAAGATCTAGAATGCTCGTACCTTTTTAATATCTACTTGGATATTTTTTATTTTAAATTTTCTAAATCCACTTGGATATCTTATTTTATTTTAGTGGTACTTTGACATTACTAAGACGGTACCTTGGTTAATCAGAAAGAGATGATAGGATGAAGATGGGTACTTCTTGAGGATTGATAGGTTTTTAAAATCATTTTATTTTAATATGTGGGGTACACCTTGTATAGTGCTTAAATGGTACCTTTTAATCACATGAAATCAAAATACAAACAAATGTTCGGGTTTAATTTGCACAAATATCAGCTATCTTCAGGGACTCACAGTAGTTAATTGCAAAAGGAAGTGTTTCAAGAGACTGACCAGATCTGATCTCATGTTGGATCTTTTTCAAGAAGAAAAGTGTAAATATCTTGTGTATATATGTTAGTCTTATTTCTGTCACTTTGTACATATCGAAACTACTTTGACATCTCGAAACTACTATGTAAATATCGAAACTAGTTTGCCCTATCGAAACTAGTTGTTTCGACAGGGGCATTTTTGTCTTTTGTTCCTCGCAATTTAAAAGCCTTCATAAATAAATCCCTCCCTTCATATCTTCTTCACTCGTCTTTTTCGCAACCCTTTCCTCTTCTTCGACACACACAAAATTTCTCAAGCCTTGGTCTGAGTTGCAAATTATCAGGGTTAATCACCTGATTACCCCCGTTGTCACCTTCGTCTTCACCACCAGGTAACGTCCTACTATTTCATTTGAATGATTCTTGCGAATCAACAGACCTAGGGTTTCAAAAGTTCAAATTGTTCGACTGAATCTTCATAATAACAGTCGTTGTGTGCTTATCCGTGTTTGCAAACATCTTTATCATCTTAGAACTCACGATTATTGTGTTTTATTGCAGATAACAGTCTCGCATTTGGTAAGACGACATTCCGTCATTTACAGGCCACTCTAAACCCTTCATTAAACTGTTTAGTCTAGTCTGAGTATAGTGAATCAAAAGGGGTTTGGGTTTCAAAGCCAAATAGTTTCGATAAAGAAGTTCAACTCTTTCAAAATTTCTCAAAATGTTTAATCGAAACTACTGGTTTCGACACCCAAACTTGACCTAATGTCTCTATCGAAACTACTTGTTTCGATAAGTTTTTCTCTATCGAAACTACTTGTTTCGATAAGTTTTCTCTATCGAAACTACTTGTTTCGATAAGTTCATCTCTATCGAAACTACTTAGTTTCGACAGTGTTGATTTCAGAAATTTTATAAGTGTTGATCAAGGCTTATTGCCTCTATCAAAACTAGTTAGTTTTGATAAGTTCATCTCTATCGAAACTACTTAGTTTCGACAGTGTTGATTTCAGAAACTTTATAAGTGTTGATCAAAGCTTATTGCTTCTATCGAAACTAGTTAGTTTCGATAAGTTCATCTCTATCGAAACTACTTAGTTTCGACAGTAAGGATTTCTGATTTTTTCTAAGTGTTGAAATACTTAGTTTCGATTGACCATATTCAGAACCTTTACTTATTGTACAAAACTGATGAATTTTACAGGTATGGATCTCGTATTCGTGAAAAGGCACAATGTCTGTGCATTTCTTAATAGCAATGATCCGAAAGCTGCTGAGTTCATTCCGGTCTTAAACTTTCTGGCAAACTCCAACATAAGTTTTGCCATAAGCCACAACCTGCCGGTGTTTGAGGCAACTATTAGATAATTTTGGGAAACTGCAGAGATAATCACAGTTGATAATGTGCAACACATTAGAGCAACTGTACATGGCCAAGAAGTATTATTTTCTGAAGACACAGTGAGAGAGGTACTGCAGTTAAATGACAACCCAGATTGATTTTCCAATCTACTATGTGAAAGAATGCTTCAGAATAATGGGTCATCCTGATGAGTTCAAGAGCGGTCAGATAATCAAGAACTCCTTACCAAGCCATTGGAGATATATAGTGCATGTGTTTATTCACTGCCTATCAATAAGGAAAGGGGGTTTTGATTCAGCTAACAGTACTCTGGGATCAGCTATTTTGGGATTAATAAAGGGAAGAGACTACAACTTTTCTGGTTTCATATTCACTTAGCTAAAGGATAACTTAACTAGAGCAGTTAAGGAGAAGTTTCTAGCATATCCTAGATTTCTACAAATTATCATCAATCATCTTCTTCCTGAGCTTCAACAAGGTGGAAACACCTTTGTGTTTGATAATATGATAGCCAAAACACTCAGCTACATGAAAAGTACCAACAAAAGGACCAACCGGGCGATAGCCGACGTTCCCCTGTTCGGTCATATCATTGGAGAAGAAGAAGAGTTTATTCTTGACATTGATCCTGATCTTGAAGAAGAAAACTTATCATCAGATGAAGAAGAGTTGGAAGCTGAACAAAATCAAGGTAATCCACCTATTGATGAAGCTGAGATTGAGGTAGACATACCTATTGTTCAAGAAGAAGAGCAACATGTAATTGAGCCTGTGATAGAGGCTCCTTTTGTTGAAGAAATACAGATTGTTCAAGAGCCAGCAGTAAATGTTGAAGCTGGCTTACAAGAGAATGAAGAAGAAGTGGCAAAGTCAAGTGGGACTCTAGATGCATGAATTTATGGATCAGACTATTACAAGTTTGATTCAGATGAAAGAATAGAGCAACTTGCATCTTCCTCAAAAAGACAAATTGAGTCAGGATCTGATTTTGAAGAGGAGGAGCCTAGGGCTAAAAAGATAAAGACTGGATTGGAGGATTTGTCATCCTCGTCAGAGTCTTCATTCACCACTCCAGAACCATCTCCTCATCCTACTCCACAACAATTACCTATCCCTACACCTCCTACATCCCCACAACAATTACCTATCCCTACACCTCCTATATCTCCACAACAAACACCCATTCATACACCTCCTGCATCTCCACACCATGATTCAACCTCTCCTGTACCGAGAGTAAAGACTCTAAGTCTTGAAATAAAGAAACTTCAGGAAAATCTTCAATAGAAAGATACAGAGATTGATGGCTTGAAGTCTAAGCTAAAAGAAGTTAAGGAGGAAGTCAAAGACTTAAAGTTGGAGGTTGGAGGCTTACATACTCAAATAGATAGTCAGCAGACTCAGCTGAAAACTCAACAAAAACTAATCATAAGGCAACAAGAAGACTTTAAAGCGTTAGCTGAAATAGTTAAGCAGCTCAAAGACTCAGTCAACAAACCTACTCCACAACAGCCAACCACTTCAAAGGCTCAGGGGGAGACTATATCTGAACTTGAACCATCGTCTCCTGCCTTTGTCACTAATCCAGAATCTACATTAACCGTGTATACTGGCCACGGTGCCATGACAAAGGAGTCTGTTGAAGTAAAGGTTGAAGAAACAGAGTCTGTCCTTCCCTCAGCTCATGAAAGAAGAGAAGCAAGGAAGAGAGGGAAGGGAGCTATGGCTAATATTTAAACAGTGATTCTGGATGAAGAAGACGTCCCATCAGATGATGAGCTGAATGCTCTTCTAGATGAGATTGACAACTTTGGATACAATGACCTTCATCCAGAAATTCTAACTACTCAAGAAAAAGAAACTGAATAAACTAGATATTTTACTGAAGAAGGAGATGAAATTCAAACCCTATCAGATGAAGAAGATGTTCAGATTAATCTCATCAAGACTATCATTCCTTAACCAACCATTCTAATCTCTGAGTCAATTCCAACTCAAGATCAACCTTCAACTGCACCTGAACCTCCTATTTCAAGGAAGTCTTGGTTTAAAAAGATCATTCCAGAAGAGACTCCTCAAACTTATGAGTGGATAGCCGAGCATCAAGAACTGAAAAGGCCTCCAATTGGATGGAAATACGATGCTGAAAGGAAGCTCTATATCATCAGACGATATAGAGGGGGAGTTCAGCACTTCAAGAACATGACTGACTTCCAGACCCTTCCTTTTTATGACCTCAGGGATTTAGCAAAACTTCCACTTCAAAACCCTGGGAAGGTCATGATGGCTTATGACTTTGAGAGGTTTCTGCATTCTCAAGTCAACAATGATTTCAAAGGAATGAAGCCTAGGAAAACTCAGAAGAAGATCTCAAAGACTAGGTTTCATCCTAAGACTAAAAAGCCATATGTTTTCCTAAGATACAAGCCTGCCCAAACACACAAGACTATCACTATTCCAAAATCTGTACCTGTCCAGCTACAAACTTTCAGAAAGTGGTTCTATAACCCAGTAATTGGCAGTGCAGTTATTGAATGTGAGGGCAAGGAAGACATCACCATCTTTGATCCAATGGAGCTGCTGAAATTTCAACCTGAAGATCTGGAGGTGCTATTCCAGAATCACATTCAGGCTTATAGTGATGAAGATGAAGCTGATGCTAAAGCCTATCAAAGAATTGTATCTCTCCATGTCAAACCTTTCATCCCAAAGACATCTGAAGGACCAGCTGTTTGATGAAGAGCTGAAGACAGTAATGCAACAGCTTAGGGGGAGATTGTAGAGTCATATATTTTGTATAAGCTGTTGTCATTTATTGTATGTTTAAACAATTTTAGACTAGTTTACTTTCTGTCATTTCATTATTGTAATTTCAGTTTTCTGTAATTAGCTAAGTCTGGGCCATCGAAACTACTTAGTTTCGATTGAGTCTGTTCAATCGAAACTAGTAGTTTCGATAGATGGTAGTTTCGATAGATGGTAGTTTCGACACTCTGTGTATCATTTGTAAATGGTCAATCGAAACTAGTAGTTTCGATTGACCATAGTTTCGATACCTGTCACTACTATAAATAGCCTAGTTTGAGATTGTTTAGAGTGTGAGTAGCGGCTGTAACCCTGAATCTTCTCTTTCACATTTTTCTTGAATCAATACAATCTGCAGTTGTTTATTCACTGTGTTCATACATTTTCATACCTTTTGATTGTTGATTCATACTGTGGTTAGCTGGTTATCTTCACCAATACTGTTTCTATTATCTGTTTCATCTACATATACACAGTTTCCGCCTGTGTGTGTGTTCAATCGATCATATCAGTGAGATTCGACTGAAATCTGGACCTACACTTGAGAATCGCTAGAAAAGAATGCAACTCCTGTAACAGTTTTACTAGAAGTCTTGGCAAAATACATTGAAGGATCCTGGATATGCTCCATGTTAGTCTCTTTCTTCTTCATATTCAGGTCATGCGATTGAATCTTCCCAAGAACTTCTTCAAGAGACATGGTTTTGTACTTGATATTTTCTTTTATCAAAACCGTATACACATCAAATTTTGATGGTAATGCCTCCAAGAACTTATCATTAATTTCTTCAGTCTCATACACCACAGAAGCACTCGACAGTTCACTAAGCAGATGATAGAATCTGGAAGCAAGATCATCCAAGGATTCATTTTGAAAATGTTTGAAGACCAAGAATTGCTTCTTCAGTAGCTCTTTTCTACTCTTCTTTACATCCAAACTACCTTCACATATTTTCTGTAATGCTTTCCACAGTTGTTGAGAAGATTTGAATTGTTTGAAACTGTGATATATTTCCTTCGGAAGAGACATCGAAATACTTTCCATCGCTTTCTTTTCCCTATCAAACAACAACTTTTCTTCAGTAGTTAACGCTGACACCGGCTTTGGAACATCATCCTTTCCCATCCACGAAGAAGTCGGATGCGTATAATCTTCTAAAATAGGAATCCATAGACTGGTATTGGTAAAAGATACGAATTGATCAAACCTATCTTTCCAATTAGCATAATCAGTAAGATTCAACAACTTCGACGGTTTTTGAGATGTGCCAATCTCATTATCATAATTGAACATATTCGTTACTTGTACCATATTTGCCATTTTCATGAAAAATTTCCAAGTGTTGAACACCCACTACCCTTAGGAAAAGATAATAAGTTCTCTTCTGTGATACCCAAGCGAAGTTAATATGAAGCGAACTTAATAAGTTCGCTTAAACCAGAAACCAGAAATCTAATTAAGTTCGCCTAAAAATAAGTTCTCCTAATTTATATGATGAATTTCTTGTCAATTTGAATACAAAACCGTCTAGAATCACCAAGAATCACGAGCATAAGCTCTGATACCACTTGTAGGTCCTCATGGCACTTCTACGGATCTTTCTCGTGATAAGACGTGTCGTTAACTCGGAGTGCGGAATCCAACGAATCAACGATTGCATACACAAAATACAATAGAGACAATCAAATAAATAACATTCATGCTTGTATTCCAATTCTCAATAGAGTTTACAGACTCAAACAGACGAAATCGTACAACTCTGTTCTCTCTTTTTTTCGGCTGACTCTGTAAACCCTATTTATAGACATCTGACTTGCATTAGGCGAACTTAACAAGTTCGCCTCTAACAGACTAAGCGAACTTAACAAGTTCTCCTTAGATAGACTTAAGCGAACTTAACAAGTTCGCCTCTGTTAGACTAGGCGAACTTAACAAGTTCGCCTCTAGCATAACTTGCATAAACACTTAGAACATTTTACATTACAAAAACATAAAGACATTAGACCTAAACTATTACAAAGCTTTTGTCATTACAAACTATGTCCTAACAGTTATCCTAAGTTTTACCACACACTTATTCATATCTAAGTTCTTATACACCTTCACCCTTACACATTGAGAATTATGTCACCATCATCATTTGTGAACAAAAATTTAAACTCTTAGGCCTAAAGCCTATTAAGATTTTAAAATCCTGTCAAAGTTCTGGGTTCTGAACAATTAATAAAGACATGTGCAATCCAAAAGGGTGAATGCATGTACTTTGGGTCCTCTTTATAGGAAAACATTTCCTATAAATTCAAATCAACCGAATGATCCGTATGCTTTCTTGGGAATTCCCAAAATGAGTGTTCACCTATAGGTTAAGCATGTCTTCTTGAAAGTATAGGAATCTGGATTACTTTGATTTGTCAAAGTACCCATTTGGTTATGATACCAAATGAGTACAATCTAAACACCATCAATTTTGCTTATTACAATTTAGTACACACACCTAAGCCTTCTTTGTAAACTAATCATTTTCTTATCGAATTTAAACAACATCGTTATTTTGTCCAAACAAAGTATTTATCAAACCCTTAGTTTATAAATATTATTTGTAATATAAATTTTCAATAAACCTTTTACCTTGTAAGGAGATTTAATACAACTCGTTTTATAAAACATTATCTTAATTAATTATGACTTTTACTTCGTTAAGTTACTTATTATTAAACCTTAGCTAAATTAATTTACAATTACTTGTTTAGCCATTATAAGTCTTGGTTTAAGTTATCTAGCCATTATTTTCTCTTAAAAAATTTCTCTTAATAATAATTTAAAATTAAATAAAAAGGTTTTCGTTTAATTATCCATATAGCTAGTTATTCAACTTATTTTCACCATTTTATTAATTTACAAACAAGAATAAATTACAACTACTTGCTTAGTTACAAACAAAAAGCACAAACCAAATATTCGTGAACACATTACCATAAATACCTACAAAACCTTTTCGTTATCTTACACCATCAGAAATATATGAGTGTACTAGGCACTACAAGGAGATGAATTATTTCGAGTAGGCGTTAACCATCTATATGAACCTCAACTGGATTTAAAAAGTTAAAACCAAACTACCTACATTATACATGAACGCCAAGCAACACGTTTGTAGGCAACACTCGACCACCTACAAAATTCAATAGTTTACGTTACTCATGAGATTCAATAACTTACGTATGGACATTTGCATGATACATGAGGCTTGTTTGTTTGCAATATACATAATACTAGACTTATCACATGATACATGAGACTTGTTTGTTTGCAATATACATAATACTAGACTTATCACATGATACATGAGACTTGTTTGTTTGCAATATACATAATACTAGACTTATCACATGATACATGAGACTTGTTTGTTTGCAATATACATAATATAGACTTATCACATGATACATGAGACTTGTTTGTTTGTGATATACATAATACTAGACTTATCACATGATACATGAGACTTGTTTGTTTGCAATATTCATAATACTAGACTTATCCCAAGATACTTGAGACTTGTTTATTTTCAAGATACATAATACAAGATTTATCACATAATACATGAAACTTAGTTGGTTGCAATACACATAATACTAGATTGATCACATGATACGTGAAACTTGATTGTTTACATTATACATGAAATTAACTTGTCTACATTATACATACCAAATACATGATACTAAATTGTTTACATTATACATGAAAACTTATTTATTTACAAAATACATGATACTAAATTGTTTACATTATACATGAAAAGTTATTTATTTACAAAATAAATGATACTAAATTGTTTACATTATACATTTATTTACAAAATACACGGTACTAAATTGTTTACATTATACATGAAAACTTATTTATTTACAAAATACATGTTACTAAATTGTTTACATTATACATGAAAACTTTATTATTTACAAAATACATGATACTAAATTGTTTATGTAACATTTCTGATTTTCAAGTCTTTGTTTCAGTGTAATAAACCAAATTTAAATTTCAAACGCTAGGGCAATGACTTTATTAAACCCTAGAAATCAATAAAAATTATCAATTCTACCCCTCACTTACCTCAAAATCTCTATACAAATACGTGTTCATATGTATTTAGACATGTACATATATATGTTCCACACACGCACATATATATATATATACATATAATTATACATTATGCAAATACATACACATGTACAAACACTCAATTGACAAGTGATCCGACTCATCGTTTGAACCCTAACACCTTGGTTGAACCCTAACATCGTGAAATTGGACCGAGAAATAATCTCGCCTGTTTGACTTTTAGAAGTCAAACAGGGCCGAATCGTCAAAAATTCAAGTCTCAATGTCGACCCAATTGATTCCTACGAGTTTCCATCACACATACACGTATTAAACGACCCAATCTCGGCCCAAGCAACAACTCAATTCGATCGTTTAAGCGGCCAATTCAAAATTCAAATGAATTGACTTTATATAGTCAAAATCATATCAAATCATCATTCAATTCATGAAATTTACACGTCTCCAATCCCGCAATTCGCGCACAAGCCAACCCCTCATGAATCCAGTCCCTAAGCATGACCCGATTCATTTCCAATTCAACGGATTAATGTGTAATCAGTCACCGCGACCAATCTGGTCAAATCGAAATCAATTCGGACAATACAAATGGAATTAAACGAATTAAAACTTCCTCCCACCCTCGTATACGTCCACACAAACTCTCTCACTCTACAAACGAGCCGCATATCACCGCAGGGAGCCTGTCGAGCACCAAGATCAACCGAACGTTTGATCCTGTCGTCCTCGTTCATTCCTACGGTAATTCAGGTACCAATTAAGTCATTAGATTCGTAATCCCCTCCTTATCGAAAGCCCTCTACCAATTCGTGATGGCAGAGGGTATCGAAATCAATTGGGGTTTGAGGCGTATTCGAAATTGGGATCAATTTAATTTCGTGTTTTTAATTAATTAGATTCAATAATAAGTCAGCGAAACCACCTGGTCCGGCCGGCCAGTCACTGCGTCGCCGAACCAGGTGGCGTTGGTTCGAAACCCATAACACCGAGCCTTTTTGCGCAAACCTTAAAGCCCAACCCGGATTCACCGTAAGGATCAGGTCAAGTGTAATCTGTTCCGGGTTTGGGCAGGGATACGTCCCTCGGTCTGGTGGTTAAGACAAGAGCCTCACACAGTGGCCACCCGAGTTCGAACGGGGTGGACTGTGTCTTTTTTTAAAAACCGTTTAAAGAAGCCCAAAAATTATATAAAAAATATTTTTATAAACCATACAATATTTTTAACATAATAAAATCAGTTTATAAATTTTCAATATAAATTCATTTTTATTACGAATTTATGACTAAAAATTGTACATTAAATATTTAATGCAAAAAATAAAAATAGTTAAGTTAATTTCCAAATAAAAACAATTGATTTTATAAATGTTATAAAATATTAACTTTATTTAAAACAATCAAATACTTATTTCTAAATGATAAATAAATAAATAAAATTTATTTATTATAACCTACAAAGTTAAATGTATATTTATCATTAAACTCTATAAATAAATATTATTTACACAACTTCATATTTACGCATCTTTATAAATAAATAAATAGAGTAACAATTATTTATTTAATTTATATTTAATATAATACGCCCGCTATTTTTATAACTAAATAAATAAGTTAGATACCTTTATGAATAAATAAATAAGGTAACAATTATATATTTAATTTATATTTAAACAAAAATTGGTTATTTAGGCTATACTTAAATAAGCCGAATAACTACATTATTTTGTAACTAGAATAAATAAATAATAATTATTTAATTTAGTTATTCAAATCTAAACCCTAATTTAAAATATTTTAAAAACTATTCATTTCAAATTGTTTTAATTTTATTCAACACCTTTTTAAGTACAAACCATTATTATGACACAACTATTTGTACACACATTTAATTAAATCCGAGACTTAGACCTAGACTATGGTACACATTATTAATTTAATATATATTACCCACTAGGTTAACGTTGTGAGTTAAAAGGATCATTTTGCTACTTAGTCTCGCGTGCTAGCTACACCTTTGATCCAAGTGAGTATTACATAACCCCTTTTACTCTTTTACACTTTTTGGGGTGAAACATGAACTCTATACACACAATTGCTTACATTTACACAAACTACACAAATACAAATCCTCTTTACATTCATGTATACAAAATCTGAGCTTTATGCTTGAGTGCTAGGTGTGTTAACTGTTTGTGTGCAATTTATGTGAAATCATTAACTATTCAAGCCGACGGTTAACAATGATAGATCTATTGAGTCTGACAAACCCACCCAGATTGGGGTGATTGTTATCGACAACATAATTTGTATGCTAGTTACAAAGGTTTGATTGTACTTTGGTTACACAATAGTTGCTCCCCATAAATGCCTTATTTTATCATGTTATGTAAGGATTTGATTATTTACATCTATACACTATTTATGATTAAACCTATGTATGCTCACCAACTTTTTAGTTGACCTTATTTTATTCATGCTTCAGGTGCTAATGTGTGATTTTGATCAAGACTTGCTACACATAAGTTTTGGACCTAGTTAATTTTAATAAAGGATTATGTATTTCATTTTATGTACTTGGTTTGATTTTGTTTTGACTTGAATCTAGGCAAGGAATTTTAAATGATTAATATATTTCAATTTAGTCAACCTTGTGCTCATGAACAGTCTACATATCCCGGCCCGACGTTTCCGCCGTCAGTTGGGGTGTGACAGTTTACATTATATATGAAAACTTATTTAATTACAAAATACATGATACTAAATTGTTTACATTATACATGAAAACTTATTCATTTACAAATTACATGACACTAAATTGTTTACATTATACATGAAAACTTATTTATTTACAAAAAAAATGATACTACATTGTTTACATTATACAATCATTTACAAAATACATGATACTAAATTGTTTACATTATACATGAAAACTTATTTATTTACATAATACATGATACTAAATTGTTTACATTATACATGAAAACTTATTTATTTACAAAATACATGATACTAAATTGTTTACATTATATATAAAAACTTATTTATTTACAAAATACATGATACTAAATTGTTTACATTATACATGAAAACTTATTTATTTACAAAATACATGATACTAAATTGTTTACATTATACATGGAAACTTATTAATTTACAAAATACATGATACTATATTGTTTACATTATATATGAAAACTTAATTGTTTACAAAATACATAATACTACATTGTTCACATTTTACATGAAACTCATTTGTTTACTATATACATGATACTAAACTATTCACATTATAAATGAAACCTGTTTGCTTACAATGTACATAACACTAGATCGTACATGAAACTTGAGTGTTTACATTATACACGGAACAAAATTGTTTACAATTATTGCAATTGATTGATCACATTATACACAAGGCATGATCAGGAAAGTTGCAAGCTATCAACTTTAAAGCTACTCGAGGTTTGATATATTCTTGTTCAAACACGAGGAAGCTACAAAACTTTAAAACTGCTCGGTGTTTGACGTATTCTTCTTCAAACACGACTAAGTTATGGAACTTTAAGTTATACTACATTATTACTCTTTAGTTTCCTGAATGACTTTACTATCTAGGGACACAGTTATTTATTAGCAGCTCATGTGTGAAAATAATACACATGATCTAAATAATTTAGTGCCCTCTCTTGACCCACACACAACGAAAGGATCTATACGGACCATGTGACGATTCGAGTAATTACGGGTGCACACGTAATTATAAAAATCAGTGCATGAAAAACATAGTGAATTTTGTTGTGTGTTATGACCTAACACCTATCGTGATATATAGCAACGAAACTAATGTGATATGACAAGGTCATGGTGGATACGCCGATGGTACTTCCTATATATAAGTGCTCTATCATATTATCAGAAGTAGCGTTGTTCGTGTCACGTGAAGTTTCCAAGGAGATACTTTCAATAATACATAATCTCCTTCTTGGAATTCTATTGGTCCACGTCTTTTATCTGCACATGATTTCTGTGTATCCTGTGTAGCTTTCAAACGTGCCTTGATTAGATCGAGCTTTTCAGATGTTGCCTGAACTATTTCTTTGCTTCCTAGTTCCTTCTGACCGACCTCTCCCCAATATACGGGAGTCCTACATCTTCTGCCATATAGCATCTCGTATGGTGGCATACCAATACTAGAATGATAGCTGTTATTATATGAGAATTCTGCTAATGGCAGATGATTATCCCAACTTCCACCAAAATCGATTATACAAGCACGCAGCATATCTTCGAGGGTTTGTATCATCCTCTCACTTTGACCATCGGTCTAAAGATGGTATGTCGTGCTGATCAATAATTTAGTTCCCATCTATTCATGGAACTTTTTCTAAAAACGTGAAGTGAAACGAGTATCTCGATCAGAGACAATCGAGACTAGCACTCCATGTCTTGAAATGATTTCCTTGATGAATAATCAGCTAACTTTTCTAAAGAGTATGGCTAAGAAATGAGCACTCTTAGTTACCCTATCTACAACCACCCAAATGGTATCATAACCCCTAGCTGTCTTTGGTAGCTTGGTTATGAAGTCCATAGTAAGATGTTCCCACTTCCATTCTGGGATTTCTAATGGTTGTAACCTTCTGTACGTCTTCTGATATTCTGTTTTAACTTGAAGGCAAGTTATGCATTTAGCTACATATTTCATGATATCAAACTTCATTCCGGGACACCAATAATCTTTGCGTAGATCTTGGTACATTTTTGTAGTACCCGGATGAATATCGTGATGTATGAGCTTCATTGAGAATCTTAAGTTTAAACTCACCTGATCGTGGTATCCACATACGACCAAATCGAGTCTTGACTTTATACTCATTCTCTTTTAGAAACTTCTCCTGACTAGCCATCCTTTCTTTCTTAACATGCGCACCTTTTAATGCTTTGATTTGTGCGTCTCGAAGGTGGCTCATGAAATCAGGAGTTATCACTAACTTTTATGCTTTCACCCGAATTGGATGATGCTCTTCCTTATGGCTTAGAGCATCGGCTACCACGTTAGCCTTTCCAGGATGATATAAGCTTTCACAATCATAATCCTTGAGCAGTTCTAATCATCGTCGTTTTCTCATATTTAAATCTTTCTGGTCAAAGAAATACTTAGGACTTTTGTGGTCTGTGTAAATCATACATTTTGTACAATACAGATAATGCCTCCAGATATTTAGTGCGAACACTACTGCAGCTAATTCCAGATCATGGGTTGGATAGTTTGTTTCATGTGTCTTCAGCTGTCGAGAGGCATAGGCTATCACCTTTCCTCTTTGCATTAAAACACATCCTAACCCAAGCTTTGAAGAATCAAAATATACAACAAAGTCTTCTATTCCTTCTAGCAATGCCAGAACCGGAGCTTGTGTCAACTTTTCTTTCAAAGTGTGGAATGCTTTCTCCCGAGCAGAATTCCATTCATATTTTGAGTTCTTTTGGGTTAGCATAGTTAATGGGGTGACAATTTTAGAAAAGTCCTGGATGAACCTTCTATAATAGTCAGCTAATCCCAAGAAACTTATAACTTTCGATGGGTTATTAGGTGGAGACCATTTCATTACAGCCTCTACCTTTGCTGGGTCCACCGAGATACCTTCTACATTCACAACATGCCCCAAAAATTGAACTTCTCTCAACCAAAATGCACATTTTGAGAATTTCGCGTACAATTTCTCTTTTCCTAAAGTACTAAGTACTTCACGAAGGTGTTGTGCATGTTCCTGTTCATTCTTTGAATAAATCAGAATGTCATCAATGAAGACAATAACAAACTTGTCTAACATTGGCCGGCATACTCTATTCATGAGGTCCATAAAAACTGCCGGAGCATTCGTTACTCCAAACGACATTACTACAAATTCATAGTGCCCATACCAAGTCCTGAATGTCGTCTTAGGTACATCTTCTTCTCGTACCTTAACTTGATAATAACCGGATCTTAAGTCAATCATGGAAAACCAACTAGATCCTTGTAATTGATCAAACAAATCATCAATTCTAGGTAAAGGATACCTATTCTTGATAGTTGTTCAATTCTTGGTAGTCTATACACATCCTCATACTACCGTCTTTCTTTTTCACGAATAAAATTGGTGCACCCCAAGGGGATACACTAGGGCGTATAAATCACTTTTCCAATAACTCTTGCAGTTGTGACATTAACTCCTTCATTTCTGTTGGTGCTAACCGGTATGGAGCCTTAGCTATCGGCTTAGATTCGGAGATTAATTCGATTGTAAATTTGTTCTCTCGCTCATGTGGAGCACCTTGAAGATTGTCTGGGAATACTCCGGGGAATTCTTTTACAATCGGAACTTGATCCAGTTCCATCTCTATCATCTTTACATCAGCTACGTAGGCTAAGAAGGCTTGGTAACTTTGTCTCACGTAGTTACTTATCTAGACCATCGTACATAGTGTGATATGGTTACGTCATTCACCAATCACATTAACTTTATTTCCTGTTGGCGTCATGAATCGTACAAGATTCTGATTGCATATAATCGTTGCAGCATGTGAAGATAACCAGTCTATTCCAATGATCACGTCGAATTCTTGTATCAACATAGGGATCAAGTGGACAAAATATTATGTTCCTTTTATTAGTAGTCGGCGATCTCGGCATATTTCAGCTACTACGGAATTTCGATAACTCGCGATTTTGACTTCTAATGCCTTAGCTAACCTACTTCTATTGAAGTTTCTTGAGATCGCATATTTTAAGGAAATAACGATTGACTAGCTCCTGTATCAAATAGAACACAAGCAGGTAGGGAATTCAAGAGGAATGTACTTGATACAACATTAGGAACATCTTTTGCTTCCTCCATAGGGATCTGAAAAGCCCTTCCTCTTGGCTTTGGAACCTGATCCTCTTAACTTAGTTTTCTGGGACTCTAGACCCGTCTCCGGTCTTCTCCATCTGATGTTTTAGCTCAGGACATTCCATACTAAAATGTCCTGGCTTATAATAGTTGTAGCAAAAACGGGTGTCCCTCATACACTGCAATGTAGTGTGTCCTGCCTTTCCACACCTATGACATGTTATAGACTTGAATCGGCACTCTCCCGGGTGCCTCTTTCCATAAGTCTTACAATTTTGGACATTTCTCCTTGGGGAGGAACCATCTCCTGGTTTATTGAACTTAAACCTCTTAAAAGGCATAGGAGAATGATAACTATCTCCTTTCCTCTTTCCATCTCTCTCATCCTGCCTTTTGAGCTCCGTCTCACGTTCCCGGGCCAATCAATCATTTCTTCCAAGTTCGCACACTTGGATGGATGGATAAACTCTCTAATCTCTGTTTTAAAAATGAGATGGTATCTCGTCATCCACATCTCTGGGGTTGTTAACAAAGTTGGACAGAACCTAGCCTTGTCAAAGAAGATCCATGTGATCTCATCTACAGTTTCTGTTGTCTAACGGAGTTGAAGAAACTCCTCGGTAGTTCTTTCAATTGCCGCGCGAGGGCAATAGTGTCTCAAGAAAAGATCCTTGAACTCTTCCCAACTCATTTCTTTAATTCTGTCTCTACCTTTCTTTCTCTTCACTACTCCCCACCAATCGTCAGCTCGCTCTTTTAATTGGTTGGTAGCGAAGGTAACCTCATCTTCCTTTTCGTAGTGATATGTATCAAATGCCCTTTCCATTGAGGCGATCCACCTCTGACTTTCTAAAGGGTTAACGGCTCCCTTAAACTCTAAAGGTTATAGGTCATGAAATCCTTATACGTACAACGAGTTGACTTTGTATCAAATTTTGGATTTCTTCCTTCTCCATTATATGTAACATCTTTGTGGCTTTTAAACCAGCTTTCTAATGAGTTTTGTAGATCTTCTTGTAAGTTTAGGAAGTTTACATCGAATGCCTTTCCTACTTCTATTACAATTTGCTTCGGATATTTTTTGGTACTTGCTCGACTTCGTTTTCATCATGAAGTGGAGATTCAGCTCCTTTATGGCTTCCCTCGTCACGTACGTCATCGTTTTGATGTTCAGCCATTTACTGAAACATGGTATCATTTTAATCTCTCATTTGTTTACCCTAATCATACTCTAGGGTTTTATACTACATGCCTTTTATCAGTTTAACCTTATTCAAGTATTCTAGGGTTTCACATAAGGCCTCATCTATGCATTTTACTCATATGCACATTCATTCATGCATTTTAATCATGCATAATCACATTCCCGGCTTACTATCTGCTAAAATAAGTAATCATATGATGTTTGTGATATCATGATGGTCCCATATGTTAGCTCCAATACTGGCTAGGTGTAAGGCAATGTATGTTACATATTATGATACTCCCAACTATCACATGGAGATTATCTCATACAAATTACTGCCCACGTATACTCATACATTTTTGTTCTAGCATTTGAATTTAAACATACATGCTTCCTTGGACGGCCTTGGATTGAATCCCTATTTATATCATGAGCACTTATGGTTTGAGTTTTGTAACATCCCAAAAATAAAACGACGAGTTATAATAATGGGTTAACATGAGACGAAAAGAATAAATGAACGTGGTGTGACGGGCCAGGCCAGATGGGCCGGTGAACTTGAGGGTGGCTCATAAGAGGGAGGAGACTCCCTATATATAGCCTAAACCCTTCTCATTTCTCTCATTCTTGCATTTTAGAGAGAGAAACCGTAGAGAGAGAAAGTTCCAGAATAGCTCAATATCGCACCAGCTCGTGTCTCTAGTGCTCGTTAGAACAACCCCCGAATCAGAAGCTCGATACAGTTAACGGTTTGGCCTAGATCTGATTTTTTGTTTACTTTGGGGTTTTCGGGTTTTGAATAAAAAGATAGTGTTTTTACGTATGAAACTGAAAGATAAACATAGATTTGAGTTCTTAAACAAAAAGCAAACGTTTTGAATGTAAAAAGTTTGGATCTTGACGAGGTCGGATCTACATGCAAAAGTTAGGGTTGTGGGGGGAAGAAGACAGGCCGCAAGCATGACCTGCGTACTTGATATGTACGCAAGAACAAAGTCTGCATACTTGATAAGTACGCAAGAACAAAGTCTGCATACTTGATAAGTACGCAAGAACAAAGTCTGTGTACTTGATAAGTGGGCAAGAACAAAGTCTGCGTACTTGATAAGTACGCAAGAACAAATTCTGCGTACTTGACATGTACGTAAGAACAAGGCCCTGCGCACTTGCTTAGTGTGCAGGCATCAGGTCTATAGGTATATATAGCTGGTTAGTAAAGTCTGTATGTTCACTTGGTTGGCAAGAGGCGAACTTAGCCTTAAGTTCGCCTAAAACAGAACGAGTAAATTGTTAGTGACAGGATTTGGTCTGATGTGTATTTAACTAATCAATTCAGATCGGAAGTCACGCTGTTGGACCTTTGTTTAGGACAACCAAGATTAGCTTATCAAGTGAGTTCTAGAGCCCTCATTTAAATGTTTTATTAATGTTTTAGGCTGGTGTGCATACTTACGAAATGAAGTTTAACAAAATGATGTTTTATGAAATGATGTTTAAGAAAGGAAAGTTGAAACGTGTTTATGAAATCTTTTACAAAAGAGGTTTATGAATGGTTTACGAACGATTTAAGAATGAAATGTTTTATAATAAAACGTACGAATGATTTAACTGAAATGAGGTAAAGGCGGTAACGGTTATTTTATAAAAGTCACGAAATGAACGAATCTGCCACGAGTTCTTTCGGGAACTAAGGTATGCACGTATGTTATGGGCCTTACCTTTTAGGGGCCTTTGTGGCTGGCCAACTATTGTACAACTGGTGGATAAAGGGGTGATGATGGTCACCATGGGGGTTACCGGGATCCCTATTGAAGGTACTGATCCTTACGAGGGAACAATGCTTAAGGTGAAAGTACGTGCTATCCTTTGGGACACCATGCTTAAGGTGAAGGTGTGTGTATCCTTGTGGTACCGTTCCTAAGATTCTGGTGTTGAACGGCTTTGGGGTATCGGGCCCTAGGTTTCTCCGCCTGCAGGTAATGTATGGTGTTGAAGGGCCTAGTGGTGGCCTTCCTCGGGGTTTCTACGCTAGTATGCGATGTATGCAATTGATGGTTACGAGAAGTCGCATATTCGGTTCATGTTGACTTATGTTTTGATGATATGATTATGAAGTTATGATGATGCTAAGTTATTGAATTTTTTACATACGCTTTATTTGAACGAATGAATGTTATGTTTTTGGCAAATGTTAATGTTAAAGTTTTATGAAATGCTAGAACTCACCAGCGTAGCTGAATTTTAGTATGCACATTCAGGTTAAGGCAGGTTATGATGATGGATGGTGATGTTGGGCGGCTTGATAAGTTACCCGGATGATATGAAGGCTGGTATCCCGTTGTGAATAGTTTACGTTATGTTTATGTATTAGACTATGTTACGCTTCCGCATGTTGAACAATGTTACGATTATGTTTGAATGAAGTTTTTCCACTGCGTTATTTTGATAATCAAGTTTGAGAATTGTTTGTGAATGAGTAAATCCATCAAGTGAGGTCTCCCGGGTTTGGGGCCTTACAAGTTGGTATCAGATCAATAGTTTGAGAGATTTGGACATTCCCAGTGTCTAAACTTAAACTGTGAATGGGACCCAAAGCGGATGTCTATACGGGTAACTCGAGACACAACATCAGGTATGAAGGTAGTATATATATTTACATATAAAGTAGAGTATGTGTATGTAGTATGCCTTAGAAAGTAATAGGTTAGGACACGTGTTCTGATGGAATCATAAAGGTGGTCAAATAGAAATCAAAAGGTAGTGTAATGGTTAATTGCAAATGGCCAATGTATATTAACATCTTACAGTACTTGTTGAATTCTATTTGTTAACTAGCTTGATGACATTAGATTCCTTGTCTTATAGAATGAAATGGTGGGACGAAAGAGCGAAAGGCGTGGTGGGGGCAATACCAGCGGTCGTACCGGTGGCCGTAATAGGACTCCTGCTCGTCAGGAATATAGTGAAGAGGGAAGTGTCCACACGGAACCGGAAGTCAGCATGCATGGAACTGACCGGACAACCGTGGAAGAACAACACTTCACTTTTGAACCGGAAATGAAAGCGGCCCTTGCTTGCGTTTTTACTGAGCTGATGAAGGCTACCTTGCCAGACCTGCTGGTAGAAACATTGAAGAAGGCTAATGAGGCGGGCTTGTCCAACACGGCAACTGATGCCCAGATCATTGGGTAGTTAACGCACCGCCTGCTCGCGGTTACGACTATAAGTCCTTCAAGGCATGTGACCCGCCAGTTCTGACCGAAAAGAAAGACACGGTAGCTACTTTTGACTGGGTAATACGCATGGAAGCCGCCATCCGTCTGAGCGAGTGTCGATCAAATCAAGTTATGAAATTTGCTGATAACTCCTTGAGGAAGGAAGCATCCCATTGGTGGGAAGGTGTACGTCAAGCTAAGGGGGACGAGACGGTTGATGCAATGCTGTGGAACGATTTGAAAACATTGGTGATCAAGAGCTTCTGCCCTAGGAATGAAATCGAGAAGGTGGAAAGAGAGTTTCTGGGACTTAAAGCCGGAAGTAAAACACATCGGCAATACACTACCAGATTCAATAAACTGGCACGTCTGGTGCCGCATCTGATCACGACTGAGAAGAGAAAAAAATGATTGCTACATCCAAGGATTGCAGGATAAGGTCCGCACTTTCATCAAAGCCAACACCCCTAGCACCTATGATTCGGTGGTGGAACTCAGTGGTGTAGTGTATGATGACCTGACACTAAATGATGTCGCCATTGAGGAACCCAAGAAGAAACCGAGCTTCCAAAATAAATGAACAGGTCGAAAGATGTTTGAGGCTCATGATAAGAGGGCTCGGGTGGAGAAGATAATGATGTGTAATAAGTGTGGGAAGGAACATATGGGAGAGTGCAGACTGGGATCCAATCTATGCTTCAAGTGTGGTATAAATGGACACTACTCACGTGAATGCCCCTAACTCTACAAGTTCTATAACTGTGGGGGAACCGGGCATCTAAGTAGGGACTGCACAAAGCCAATAATGGGGGAAACTTGGAAAGGAAGAGCACCGAAAAGAAGGATGAAAGGCCCCAGGCAAGGACCCGAGCGTACGCACTGACGTAGGACCAAGCCAGGGCAAACCCCGATGTGGTGTCAGGTACGTTCATCCTTGACAACACTTTTGTTTCTGTGTTATTTGATTTGGGTGCCAGTAAAAGTTTTATATCAGCCGCTTTCTGTAAACGAGTAAAGTACACGGTTAGTAAAATAGAGCGAGCCTTTAGTGTAGAAACCGCGGAGGGTAGAACTGCGAGAGTAACCGATGTAGCTGACAACTCCACGATAAAAATAGAAGGCTATAGGTAACCTGCCAAATTGTTTGTTATGGTTTTGGGAGGGTTTGACCTCATGTTGGGTATGGATTGGTTAACTGCCAATGAAGCACAAATCATATGTAAACGAAAGATAATCCGACTCAAGGCTCCAGATGGTAGCGAAATCGAGGTTTTTGGAGATCGTGATGCCTCGATGCCTAATGTCATCTCAATGATTAAAGTAGCAGATTACCTGAGGTGCCGATGCGAGGCTTATCTGCTGTACGTGATTAGCAAGTGTAAGAAAGTGAAGGAACTAGACGATGTACCCATGGTAAGCGAGTACCCGGAGCTGTTTCAAGAGAATTTTCCTAGGATACCACCCGACAGAGAGATTAAGTTCCGAATCGACTTAGTACTTGATGCCCAGCCCGTGGCTAATGTTCCATGTCGACTAGCACTAGTGGAGATGAAAGAGCTAATGGCACAACTAGACGAGTTACTTGAGAAAGGATTTATCCAACCGAGCATATCGCCTTGGGGTGCTCCGGTATTATTTGTGAAAAAAAAATGGTTCTATGAAGATGTGTATCGACTATAGGGAGTTGAATAAACGTACCGTGAAGAACAAGTACCCTCTACCAAGGATCGACAACCTGTTCGATCAATTACAGGGCGCAAGTTGGTTCTCAAAAATCGACATTCAATCCGGGTACCATCAGCTAAAGGTGAGGGAAGAGGACATACCAAAAACCGCGTTTCGCACGCGCTATGGCTACTTCGAGTTCCACGTAATGTCTTTCGGATATACGAACGCCCCCGCAACGTTCATGGACTTGATGAATAGAGTTTGTCGACCGATGCTGGATCGATCGGTAACCGTGTTCATCGATGATATCCTTATCTACTCCAAGAATGAGGGTGATCACGCGTGTCACTTGAAGGAGGTATTGGAAGCTTTGAAGAAAGAGAAACTGTATGCTAAGTTCTACAAATGCGCGTTATGGCTTTGGGAAGTCCAATTCCTTGATCACATCATTAACCCAAACGGCATTATGGTGGACCCAGCAAAGATAATGATGGTAAGAGATTGGGAAATTCCCAAGACTGCAACTGAAATCCGCTTTTTCTTTGGGTTGGCAGGCTACTATCGAAGATTCATTCAGGATTTCTCAAAAATAGCTTCGCCGTTATCAAAATTGACACGAAAGGAGGTAAAGTACGAATGGGGTTTGACCCAGGAAAAAGCATTTAAGGAACTAAAGGAGAAGCTAACCCAAGATCCAGTCTTGGCCCTTCCCGAGGACAACGAAGACTTGGTAGTATACTCTGACGCTTCGGGTTAGGGATTGGGATGCGTGTTGATGCAACGCGGGAGAGTGATTGCATGTGCGTCACGGGAGTTGAAAGTTCACAAAGTCAACTATCCGACTCATGATTTGGAACTTGCTATTGTCGTATTTGCATTGAAACTCTGGAGGCACTACCTCTACGAGGTGAAGATTACCATATACTCCGATCACAAAAGTTTGAAGTACTTCTTCGAACAAAAGGAGTTGAATATGAGACAGAGGCGATGGTTGGAACTTTTGAAGGATTATGACTGTGAAATCATATACCATCCTGGAAAGGCAAACGTGGTGGCTGACGCTCTAAGCCGAAAGGATGTGCCTGCTCCCCTTAGAGTGAAAGCTTGTAAGTTGGTGGTAACATCGTATGTGACGAGAGAAATTGAAAAGGCTTAAGATGAGGCACTTAAAGAGGAAAACATAAAGAAGGAAAGGATGGTTGGCCAACAAGACAAGTTGGAATATTACACCCTTGGTGTTAGGACACGTTTTGGATGGGTATGGATACCTATGGGTGGCGAGATTAGAACCAAGATCTTAGATGAGGCTCATAAGTATCGTTACTCTATCCATCCTGGTACCAACAAAATGTACCAAGATCTGAGGAAGGAATACTGGTGGCCTGGGATGAAGCATGAGGTGACGAAATACATAAGTAAGTGTCTGACTTGCTCGCAAGTAAAGGCCGAACACCAGAAACCTTATGGAAAGATTCAACCTCTTGATATACTGGAATGAAAATGGGAACACATTACAATGGACTTCATAACCAAGCTACCTCGCACAGCTAAAGGTCATGACACCATTTGGGTAATTTTGGATCGATTAACGAATAGTGCTCACTTCCTACCTATTAGCGAGATGTTCTCGTCAGAAAGGTTAGCGGAAGTATTTTTTAATGAAGTAGTAGCACGGCATAGGATGCCTTTGACGATTGTATCTGACCGGGACACACGATTCACATCGAGGTTCTGGAAAATATTTAACGAGGCGATGGGCACGAGACTTAATAATAGCATGGCATACCACCCACAAATGGATGGTCAGTCTCGAATGACCATTCAGACACTAGAGGATATGCTTCGTGCTTATATTATCGACTTTGGTGGCAGTTGGGACAGTCATCTGCCGTTAGCCGAATTCTCCTACAACAACAGTCATCACACGACGATAGGCATGCCGCCTTACGAAATGTTGTATGGGAGAAGATGCAGGACCCCGATTTGTTGGGGTGAGATTGGACAGAAGGAATTAGGAAGTCTTGAAGTCATACGAGAAATGTCGAAAAGGTTTGATCAAATCAAAGCACGAATGAAGGCTACGCAAGATTGTCATAAATCCTATCCGGATAAACGACGAAGGCCTAATGAGTTTGATGTTGGGGACAGAGTAATGTTGAAAGTGACGCCTTGGAAGGGAATCATTCGATTCAGAAAGAGTGGAAAGTTAAGTCTGATGTTAGCAGGACCATTCAGGATAATGGCACGGGTTGGTGAAGTTGCTTATCGGTTGGAGTTACCTGATGAGTTAAGTGGGATTCATCCTACCTTCTATGTATCACACTTGCAAAAGTGTTTGGCGGAAGAATCGGCTCACGTACCACTTACTTACATCGAGGTCGACAACGGCCTTAATTACATCAAAGAACCTGTGGCCATCCTAGACAGGAAGGAGAAACCTTTACGTAATAAAGTTATCCAATTGGTTAATGTCCAATGGAAGCACCGAAAGGGATCCGAAGCTACTTGGGAAACAGAAACGGAAATGTGGGAGTCGCACCCTCAACTATTTGACTTATTATAGGTTTCGGGGATGAAACCTATTGTAAAGGCGGTAGACTTGTAACATCCCAAAAATAAAACGACGAGTTATAATAATGTGTGAAAACGAGACGAAAAGAATAAACGAACGCGGCGTGACATGCCGGGCCGGATGGGCTGGCTAACTTGGGGGTGGCGCATTAGGGGGAGGAGTCTCCCTATATATAGCCTAAACCCTCCTTATTTCTCTCATTCTTGCATTTTTGAGAGAGAAACCGTAGAGAGAAAAAGTGTCGGAATCGCTCAAGATCGCACCAGCTCGTGTCTCAAGTGCTCGTTAGAACAACCTCCGAATTAGAAGCTCGATATAGGTAACGGTTTGGCGTTTTTCAGGTTTTGAATAAAAAGATGGTGTTTTTACATATGAAGCTGAAAGATAAACATAGATTTGAGTTCTTAATTGAAAAGCAAACATTTTGAACATAAAAAGTTCGGATCTTGACGAGGTCGGATCTGCATGCAAAAGTTAGGATTTTATGGGGAAGAATACAGCCCACAAGCATGTCCTGCGTACTTGATAAGTACGCAAGAACAAAGTCTGCGTACTTAATAAGTACACAAGAACAAAGTCTGCGTACGTGATTACTACGCAAGAACAAAGTCTGCGTACTTGATAAGTATGCAAGTACAAAGTCTGCGTACTTGACATGTACGCAAGAACAAAGACCTACGCACTTGCTAAGTGCGCAGGCATCAAGTCTATGGGTATATATAGCTGTTTAGTAAAGTCTGTATATTCGCTTGTTTGGCAAGAGGCGAACTTAACCTTATGTTCGCCTAAAACAGAACGAGTAAACCGTTAGAGTCGGGATTATGTCTGATGTGTATTTAACTAGTCAATTCAGATTGGAAGTGACGCTGTTGGACCTTTGCTCAGGACAACCAGGATTAGCTTATCAGGTGAGTTTTAGAGCCCTCATTTAAATGTTTTATAAAAATTTGGGCTGGTGTACATACTTACGAAATGATGTTTAACGAAATGATGTTTTATGAAATGATGTTTAACGAAATGATGTTTTATGAAATGATGTTTACGAAAGGAAATTTGAAACGTGTTTAGGAAATATTTTGCCAAAGAGGTTTATGAATGGTTTATGAATGAAATGTTTTATAATAAAACGTACGAATGATTTAACTTAAATGAGGTAAAGGTGGTAAAGGTTATTTTATAAAAGTCATGAAATGAACGATTCTGCCACGAGTTCTTTCGGGAACTAAGGTATGCATGTATGTTATGGGCCTTACCTTTTAGGGGCCTTTGTGGCTGGACAACTATTGTACAATTGGTGGATAAAGGGGTGACGATGGTCACCATGGGGGTTACCGGGATCCCTATTGAAGGTACTAGTCCTTGAGAGGGAACAATGCTTAAGGTGAAAGTACGTGCTATCCTTTGGGACGCCATGCTTAAGGTGAAGGTGCGTGTATCATTGTGGTACCGTTCCTAAGGTTCTGGTGTTGAGCGGCTTTGGGGTATCGAGCCCAAGGTTTCTCCGCCTGCAGGTAATGTATGGTGTTGAAGGGCCTAGTGGTGGCCTTCCTCGGGGTTTCTATGCTAGTATGCGATGTATGCAATTGATGGTTACGAGAAGTCGCATATTCGGTTCATGTTGACTTATGTTTTGATGATATGATTATGAAGTTATGATGATGCTAAGTTATTGAATGTTTTTACGTACGCTTTATTTGAACGAATGAATGTTATGTTTTTGGCAAATGTTAATGTTAAAGTTTTATGAAATGCTAGAACTCACCAGCGTAGCTGAATTTTAGTATGCACATTCAGGTGAAGGCAGGTTATGATGATGGATGGTGATGTTGGGCGGCTTGATGAGTTACCCAGATGATATGAAGACTAGCATCCCATTATGATTAGTTTACCTTATGTTTATGTATTAGACTATGTTACGCTACTTCCTGTTGAACAATGTTACGATTATGTTGGATTGAAGTTTTTCCGCTACGTTATTTTGATATCCAAGTTTAAGAATTGTTTGTGAATGAGTAAATCCAACAAGTGAGGTCTCCCGGGTTTAGGGCCTTACAAGTTGGTATCAGAGCAATAGTTTGAGAGATTTGGACACTCCCAGTGTCTGAACTTAAACTGTGAATGGGACCGAAAGCGGATGTCAGTATGGGTAACTCGAGCCACAGCATCAGATATGAAGGTAGTATATATTTACATATAAAGTAGAGTATGTGTATGTAGTATGCCTTAGAAAGTAATAGGTTCGGACACGTGTTCTGATGGAATCATAAAGGTGGTCAAATAGAAATCAAAAGGTAGTGTAATGGTTAATTGAAGATGGCCAGTGTATATTAACATCTTATAGTACTTGATTCTATTTGTTAACTAGCGTGATGACATTAGATTCCTTGTCTTATAGAATGAAGTGGTGGGACGAAAGAGTGGAAGGCGTGGTGGGGGCCGTACCGGTGATCGTAATAGGACTCCTGCTCGTCAAGAGTACAGTGAAGAGGGAAGTGTCCACACGGAACCGGAAGTCAACATGCATGGAACTGAACGGACACCCGTGGAAGAAAAACACTTCACTTTCGAACCGGAAGTGAAGGCGGCCTTGGCACGCGAGTTTAATGAGCTGAAGAAGGCTACCTTGCAAGACCTACTGGCAGAAACATTGAAGAAGGCTAATGAGGCGGGCGGGTCCAACACGGCAACTGATGCCCCTATCATTGAGGTAGTTAATGCACCGCCTGCTCGTAGTTGCAACTATAAGTCCTTCAAGGCATGTGACCCGCCAGTTCTGACCGGAAAGAAAGACGCGGTATCTACTTTTGACTGGGTAATACGCATGGAAGCAGCCATCCGTCAGAGCGAGTGTCGAGCAAATCAAGTTGTGAAATTTGCTACTAACTCCTTGAGGGGGGAAGCATCCCATTGGCGGGAAGGTGTACGTCAAGCTAAGGGGGACGAGACGGTTGATGCAATGCTGTGGAACGATTTGAAAACATTGGTGATCAAGAACTTCTGCCCGAGGAATGAAATCGAGAAGGTGGAAAGAGAGTTTCTGGGACTTAAAGCCGGAAGTAAAACACATCGGCAATACACTACCAGATTCAATAAACTGGCACGTCTGGTGCCGTATCTGATCAAGACTGAGAAGAGAAAAATTGCTTGCTACATCCAAGGATTGCCGGATAAGGTCCGAACTTTCATCAAAGCAAACACCCCTAACACCTATGACTCGGTGGTGGAACTCAGTGGTGTAGTGTATGATGACCTGACACTAAATGATGTTGCTATTGAGGAACCCAAGAAGAAATCGAGCTTCCAAAACAAACGAACAGGTGGAAAGATGTTTGGGGCTCGTGATAAGAGGGCTCGGGTGGAGGAGATAGCGATGTGTAATAAGTGTGGGAAGGAACATATGGGTGAGTGCAGACTGGGATCCAATCTATGCTTCAAGTGTGGCAAAACTGGACACTACTCACGTGAATGCCCCTAACTCTACAAGTTCTATAACTGTGGGGGAACCGGGCATCTGAGTAGGGACTGCACAAAGCCAAGAATGGGGGAAACTGGGAAAGGGAAGAGCACCGTAAAGAAGGATGAAAGGCCCCGGGCAAGGACCCGAGCGTACGCACTGACGCAGGACCAGACCAGGGCAGACCCCGATGTGGCGTCAGGTACGTTCATCCTTGACAACACTTTTGTTTCTGGGTTATTTGATTTGGGTGCCAGTAAAAGTTTTATATCAGCCGCTTTCTGTAAACGAGTAAAGTACACGGTTAGTAAAATAGAACGAGCCTTTACTGTTGAAACCGCGGAGGGTAGAACTGCAAGACTAACCGAAGTAGGTGACAACTCCATGATAAAAATAGAAGGCCATAGGTACACTGTCAAATTGTTTGTAATTGTTTTGGGAGGGTTTGATGTCATGTTGGGTATGGATTGGTTAACTGCCAACGAAGCATAAATCATATGTAAACGAAAGAATATCCTACTTAAGGCTCCAGATGGTAGCGAAATCGAGGTTTTTGGAGATCGTGACGCCCCGATGCCTAACGTCATCTCAATGATTAAAGCAACAGATTACCTGAGGTGCGGATGCGAGGCTTATCTGGTGTACTTGATTGACAAGTGTAAGAATGTGAAGGAACTAGACGATGTACCCGTGGTACGCGAGTACCCGGAGGTGTTTCTAGAGAATTTTCCTAGGATACCACCAGACAGAGAGATTAAGTTCCGAATCGACTTAGTACTAGATGCCCAGCCCATGGCTAATGTTCCATGTCGACTAGACCAGTGGAGATGAAAGAGCTAATGGCACAACTAGAGGAGTTACTTAAGAAAGGATTTATCCAGCCGAGCATCTCGCCTTGGGGTGCACCGGTATTATTTGTGAAAAAGAAAGATGGTTCTATGAAGATGTGTATCAACTACAGGGAGTTGAATAAACGTACCGTGAAGAACAAGTACCTTCTACCAAGGATCGACGACATGTTCGATGAATTACAAGGCGCAAGTTGGTTCTCAAAAATCGACATTCGATCTGGGAACCATCAGCTAAAGGTGAGGGAAGAGGACATACCAAAAACCACGTTTCGCACGCGCTATGGACACTTCGATTTCCACGTAATGTCTTTCGGATTGATGAACACCCCCGCAACGTTCATGGATTTGATGAATAGAGTTTGTCGATCGATGCTGGATCGATCGGTAACCGTGTTCATCGATGATATCCTTATCTACTCCAAGAATGAGGGTGATCACACGTGTCACTTGAAGGAGTTATTGGAAGCTTTGAAGAAAGAGAAATTGTATGCTAAGTTCTCCAAATGCGCGTTATGGCTTAGGGAAGTCCAATTCCTTGATCACATCATTAACCCAAACGGCATTATGGTGGACCCAGCAAAGATAATGATGGTAAGAGATTGGGAAATTCCCAAGACTGCAACTGAAATCCACAGTTTCTTAGGGTTGGCAGGCTACTATCGAAGATTCATTCAGGATTTCTCAAAAATAGCGTTGTCGTTGACAAAATTGACATGAAAGGAGGTAAAGTACGAATGGGGTTTGACCCAGGAAAAAGCATTTAAGGAACTAAAGGAGAAGCTAACCCAAGATCTAGCCTTGGCCCTTCCCGAGGGCAACGAAGACTTGGTAGTATACTCTGACGCTTCAGGTCAGGGATTGGGGTGCGTGTTGATGCAACGCGGGAGATTGATTGCATATGCGTCGCGGGAGTTGAAAGTTCACAAAGTCAACTATTCGACTCATGATTTGGAAGTTGCTGCTGTCGTATTTGCATTGAAAATCTGGAGGCACTACCTCTACGAGGTGAAGATTACCATATACTCCAATCACAAAAGTTTGAAGTACTTCATCGAACAAAAGGAGTTGAATATGAGACAGAGGCGATGGTTGGAACTTTTAAAGGATTATGACTGTGAAATCATATACCATCCTGGAAAGACAAACGTGGTGGCTGACGCTCTAAGCCGAAAGGATGTACCTGCTCCTATTAGAGTGAAAGCTTGCCAGTTGGTGGTAACATCGTATGTGATGAGGGAAATTGAAAAGGCTTAAGATGAGGCACTTAAAGAGGAAAACATAAAGAAGGAAAGGATGGTTGGCCAACAGGACAAGTTGGAATATAACACCCTTGGTGTTAGGACACGTTTTGGACAGGTATGCATACCTATGGGTGGCGAGATTAGAACCAAGATCTTCGATGAGGCTCATAAGTCTTGTTACTCTATCCATCCTGGTACCAACAAAATGTACCAAGATCTGAGGAAGGACTACTGGTGGCCTGGGATGAAGCATGAGGTGACGAAATACGTAAGTAAGTGTCTGACTTGCTCGCAAGTAAAGGCCGAACACCAGAAACCTTATGGAAAGATTCAACCTCTTGATATACCGGAATGGAAATGGGAACACATTACAATGGACTTCATAACCAAGCTACCTCGCACAACTAAGGGTCATGACGCCATTTGGGTAATTGTGGACCGATTAACGAAGAGTGCTCACTTCCTACCCATTCGCGAGATGTTCTTGTCAGAAAGGTTAGCGAAAGTATTTATTAATGAAGTAGTAGCACGGAATGGGATGCCTTTGACGATTGTATATGACCGGGACACACGATTCACATCGAGGTTCTGGAAAATATTTCACGAGGCGATGGGCACGAGACTTAATAGTAGCATGGCATACCGCCCGCAAACGAATGGTTAGTCTCAAAGGACCATTCAGACACTGGAGGATATGCTTCGTGCTTATATTATCGACTTTGGTGGCAGTTGGGACAGTCATCTGCCGTTAGCTGAATTCTCCTACAACAACAGCCATCACACGACGATAGGCATGCCGCCTTACGAAATGTTGTTTGGGAGAAGATGCAGGACCCCGATTTGTGGGGGTGAGATTGGACAGAAGGAATTAAGAAGTCTTGAAGTCATACGAGAAACGTTGGAAATGTTTGATCAAATCAAAGCACGTATGAAGGCTGCGCAACATCGTCAGAAATCCTAAGTGGATAAACGACGAAGGCCTATTGAGTTTGATGTTGGAGATAGAGTAATGTTGAAAGTGACGCCTTGGAAGGGAATCATTCGATTCAGAAATTTAAGTCTGATGTTTGTAGGATCATTTAGGATAATGGCACGGGTTGGTGAAGTCGCTTATCGGTTGGAGTTACCTTATGAGTTAAGTGGGATTCATCCTACCTTCCATGTATCACACTTGCGAAAGTGTTTTGCAGATGAATCGGCTCACGTACCAGTTACTGACATCGAGGTCCACAACAACCTTAATTAAATCGAAGAACTCGTGGCCATCCTAGACAGGAAGAAGAAACGTTTACGTAATAAAGTTATCCAATTGGTTAAACTCCAATGGAAGCACCGAAAGGGATCCGAAGCTAAACAGAAACGGAAATGAGGGAGTCGCACCCTCAACTATTTGACTTATGATAGTTTCCAGGAACGAAACCTATTGTAAGGGGGTAGACTTGTAACATCTCAAAAATAAATTGACGAGTTATAATAATGTGTGAAGACGAGACGAAAAGAATAAACGAACACGGCGTGACGGGCCGGGGCGGATGGGCCGGCGAACTTGGTGGTGGTGCATAAGGGGGAGGAGTCTCCCTATATATAGCCTAAACCCTCCTTATTTCTCTCATTCTTGTATTTTAGAGAGAGAAACCATAGAGAGAGAAAGTGTCGGAATCGCTCAAGATCGCACTAGCTCGTGTCTCTAGTGCTCGTTAGAACAACCTCCGAATCAGAAGCTCGATACAGGTAACGGTTTGGCGTTTCGGGTTTTGAATAAAAAGATGGTGTTTTTACATATGAAACTGAAAGATAAACATAGATTTGAGTTCATAAACGAAAAGCAAACGTTTTGAACGTAAAAAGTTTGGATCTTGACTAGTTCGGATCTACATGCAAAAGTTCGGGTTTTTTGGGGAAGAAGACAGCCCGCAAGCATGTCCTGCGTACTTGATAAGTACGCAAGAACAAAGTCTACGTACTTGATAAGTACACAAGAACAAACTCTGCGTACTTGTTAACTACGCAAGAACAAAGTCTACGTACTTGATAAGTATGCAGGAAAAAGTCTGCGTACTTGACATGTACACACGAACAAGGCCCTATGCACTTGCTAAGTGCGCAGGCATCACGTCTATGGATATATATAGCTGGTTAGTAAAGTTTGTATATTCGCTTGGTTGGCAAGAGGCAAACTTAGCCTTAAGTTCGCCTAAAACAGTTATAGTCGGAATTAGGTCTGATGTTTATTTAACTAATCAATTCAGATCGGAAGTGACGCTGTTGGACCTTTGTTTAGGACAACCAAGATTAGCTTATCAGGTGACTTCTAGAGCCCTCATTTAATTGTTTTATTAATGTTTTGGGCTGGTGTGCATACTTACGAAATGATGTTTAACGAAATGATGTTTTATGAAATGATGTTTACGAAAGGAAAGTTGAAATGTGTTTATGAAATCTTTTGCCAAAGAGGTTTATGAATGGTTTACGAACGGTTTATGAATGAAATGTTTTATAATAAAACGTACGAACGATTTAACTTTTAGGGCCTTTGTGGCTGGCCACGAGTTGTAAAGGCGGTAACGGTTATTTTATGAAAGTCACGAAATTAACGAATCTGCCACGAGTTCTTTCAGGAACTAAGGTATGCATGTATGTTATGGGCCTTACCTTTTAGGGGCCTTTGTGGCTGGCCAACTATTGTACAATTGGTGGATAAAGGGGTGATGACGATTACCATGGGGGTTACTGGGATTCCTATTGAAGGTACTGGTCCCTACGAGGGAACAATGCTTAAGGTGAAGGTACGTGCTATCCTTTGGGACGCCGTGCTTAAGGTGAAGGTGCGTGTATCCTTATCGTATCGTTCCTAAGGTTCTAGTGTTAAACGGCTTTGGGATATCAGGCCCTAGGTTTCTCCGCTTACAGGTAATGTATGACGTTGAAGGGCCTAGTGGTGGCGTGCCTCGGGGTTTGTTCAACAATATGCGATGTATGGAATTTACGGTTACGAGAAGGCGCAGATTCGGTTCATGTTGACTTATGTTTTGATGATATGATTATGAAGTTATGATGATGCTAAGTTATTGTACGTTTTTACGTACGCTTTATTTGAACGAATGAATGTTATGTTTTTGTCAAATGTTAAAGTTTTATGAAATGCTAGAACTCACCAGCGTAGCTGACTTTTAGTATGCACATTCAGGTTAAGGCAGGTTATGATGATTGATGGTAATGTTGGGCGGCTTGATGTGTTACCCTGATGATATGAATACTGGTATCCCGTTATGATTAGTTTACGTTATGTTTATGTATTAGAGTATGTTACGCTTCCACATGTTGAACAATGTTATGATTATGTTTGAATGAATTTTTTCCGCTGCGTTATTTTGATATTCAAGTTTAAGAATTGTTTGTGAATGCGTAAATCCAACAAATGAGGTCTCCCGTGTCACACCCCGACCGATGGCGGAATCATCGGGGCGGGACATGTAAGACTGTTCATGAGCACAAGGTTGACTAGATTGTAATATATTAAATCCATTCCCATTCAAACAAACACGAAACAAGTTCAAAGTACATAATGAAATACAATTTGTCTTTGATTTAATATTACTAGGTCCAAAGCCTATGTGTAGCATGTCTTGATCAAACTCAAATGAAATCACCTGAAACATGAATAAAATAAAGTCAACTAAAAAGTTGGTGAGTATAACACAAGTTTGTACATAGATAGCATATAGTTTGTAAACCAAATCCTTTACATAACATGATAAATAAGGCATTTATGGGGAGCAGCTATTGTGTAACCAAACGTACAATCAAACCTTTGTAACTAGCATGCAAAACAAAGTGTGTTGTCGGTTTCAATCACCGCGTACCATGGGTGGGTTTGTCAGACTCAATAGATCCATCATTGAAAACCGTCGGCTTGAAAAGTTAATGATTGCACATAATAGCATACAAGAGGTTAACACACCTAGCACTCGGGCATAAAGCTCAAATTTGCACACATGAATGTAAATAGGATTTGTACTTGTGTTGTTTGCGTAAATGTAAACATGTAAGTTGAATAGTGTTCATGTTTCACCCCAAAAATGTAAAAGAGTAAAAAGGGGTTGTGAATACTCACTTGTTTCGAAGGCGTAGCTAGCACAAAAACTAAATAATATAATGATCCTTGAGATGCACAAGATAACCTAAAGTGTAATATATTGCATTAATAATGCACAATAGTCTAAGTCTAAGTCTATGGTTGAATTGGATGGAGTTAGTGATTTGGTACTTGAAAGTAAAATAGAAGATTCGAAATGAATATTTTTAGAACATTTTAAATAAGGTTTGATTTTGGGATAATTACTTAAGTAAATTAAATAATTATAGTTTATGGAAATAACGTAGGTATTATATGTAATTTAGTATAATTAAATAAATGTTTTTGTTTAGTTATAAATCAAATAAATAATTATTAACTTATTCATTTATTTATAAAATGTAACTTAAACATAACAATATTATTTAAGAGTAGAGTTTATGAATTAAATGTTGAACTTTAAATAATTTCCATTTATTTTAAGATTAAATATTTGATCTTTTCTAAATAAACAATAATACAGATTTTTATAATTTCAATCATTTTTATTTTAAAAATAAATCTGAAATACTATTTGTAAAAAGAAATAAAAATTATAAATATTCTGTCAACATACACGACCGCGCCTAGACAGGGCACGACCGTGCTCGGACCACGGGTGCGATCGCGCTAGCCAGGGCGCGACCGTGTTGATCAACAGAGGACATAGTTAAGTAAATCACTAGGCACGACCGTGTCTTGGACAGGCACGCCCGTGTCTATGCTTCTGGGGCACGACCAAGTCTAGCCAACGAGCATGACTGTGTCTGAGCAGGAGGCACGACCGCGCTAGAAGTCGGCACGACCGCGTCTCCCGAGGCACGACCGCGCTAGATGATTAGCGCGACCGTGTCTCTTTAAAAACAGACACGAATTGGTTGATCCTTATATTGATGGAGTCGGGATTGATAGGGCTTTCATTCACAAGATTATTACGAGTCTTTTGGTGTAGATTAATTGCTTTTAAAACATGTTTAAAGTCATATTCGATTAAACCATTTTGGAATGAAACATAGATTCTGATTCGGGATGATTACTATAATGGAAGCCCAAATTAATATGGGGCTTTTGATATATGGATTGAAACGAACAAGAGGAATGATTCAATTACCTAAAACAGAAAGGAATTGATAGCGATCGGTAGAAGGGAGTTCCGGCGACGGAGAAAGTGGCTTCCGGCGGCTTCTGCTGCTATTCCGGCTGTTCCAACTCCTTCAGCAACCTTAGAGATGATTGGAGGATTGAGTTTCTTGATTATTTGGTAGCAACGGGATCGAAAATAATGATTCGAGGCTTGGGAGAAATATTGGATGGCTTTTCTTGAGAGAATTTGCAATTGGATGATAGTAATCGAAATAGACGATTATTTTCTTTGATACCGGAAATGAAACGCACATAGGATTCGAATTCGAACGACCAAGCGCTTTGAAACTGCATTTACGTTTTGACTGTTACTCAGGCGCGACCGTGCCAATAATAGACGCGACCGTGCCAGACGAGGCGCGACCGTGCCAACACGTGGCGCGACCGTGCCTACTAGGGTTTCTGGTTATTTACAGATTCAGCCCTTGCAACTTCAACTTTGACAGAATTAGCTTGGTTAGGATTTAACGGAAAATTAACAGGATTACTAACTGTATTAACTCTAGGAGGTGTTACCACATGATTAAGAGTTCTATATCTTCGAATTGAATACAATCGGCTAACAATTAATGAGGTGTAGGTTTGAACAAGTATATGATTTAATGTCGTATTGTTATTTTATTAATTAAAATAAATTCAAATAGGGTCGGAAAATCAGGAATGTTACAGTCTCCCCATGTTAAGGGAATTTCGTCCCGAAATTTAATTAATGGAGGCTGCTAAGATCAAGAAGGAGGAGGGAGTTTTTGATTCTCGCTGAATTTTGATTGTTGGATTTCAAAGGGGTGTAACGGTTGACATTGTTTAAGAAGAAGATTGGACGAATAATAAAATGAAGGTGAGATGTATTATTTGAAATGGAAATGGGGGGAAATTTTAAAATTTTGAGTTCGTGTAAGATGTAGACTAATGTGCTCAAAATTGTTAAAGGGTAAAAGATTTCACAAACATTGGTCTAGGTCAAAACTTCACGTGACACGAATAACGCTACTTTTGATAATATGATAGGACACTTATATATAGGAAGTACCATAGGCGTATCCACCATACCCTCGTCATATCACATCAGTCTCGTCGTTACATATCATGATAAGTTTTAGGTCACAACACACTACAAAATTTCACTATAGTTTCCATGCGCTGATTTTTATAATTCCGTGTGCACCCGTAATTATTCAAATCATCGTATGGTCCGTATAGATCATTCCATTGTGTGCGGGTAAGGGCACAATTTCACTATTATCACGTCTATTGTTTACACATAAAAGTCGCTAACAATTAATTATGCATCAAATCAGATAAGTTTGTAACCAAAGAGTAGTAAAGTAGTAACACTGAAAGTTTCTTAGCTTGCTCGTGTTTGAACTAGAATACGTCAAACCCCGAGGCGTCTAAATGTATCATGGTCTTCAACTTTGGTGTACAAAGTGCATGACCATGTCTTGTGTATAATGAAATCGATCCATTGTAATAATTGTAAGCAAATTTTGTTTCGAGTATATAGTAAGCACATAAGTCTCATGTATGTAAAGTAAACAATTTAGCATCTTGTATTTTGTAATCGGTAAACCATAACGTGTAATGTAAACAACATAGTATTATGTGTATAGAAGGAAATGGACCTCATGTATAGTGTTAGCAACGTAGCATCATGTATCTTGTATAGTGTACACCGTATTGTATAAAGTACTTTGTAATCAAACAAGTTTCATGTACAGTGTGATCAATCTAGAATTATGTATCAATGAAGCAATTCTTATGTATCACGTAGATTGCAAACAATCTAAGTTGCGTGTATCATGTGCTCGATCCAATAGCATATGTATTGCAAATAAACATGTTTCGTGCATTACGTGATCAATCGAGCAAATTGTAATTTGTAGGCAACTAGTTTCATGTATCATGTGGTTGCGTTGGGTATATTGTAAACGGGCATACATGAGTTTTGAACTTCGCGTGCGATGTGTACTAACGGGTTTTGCATGTGATCGAATGCTGCGGACAAACGTGTTGTTTGGCGTCCTTGATCATGTGGTAGTTAGGTTCAAGTCCTCAAATCTCATTGATGTTGGTGGGAAAAGGTTAACGTTTACGCGGTATAGATCGTCTCTTGAAGCGTCAAGTGAAAGGTAGTGAGGAGGTTTTGGAATTATTCGGGAATTATGTTTACCAATACGGGCCTTTGTTTGAATATAGAAAGTGGGAAAATGTCTTTGGTTGAAGATATATAAAGTAGTGAGATCAATGAATCGCATATTTTAAATGGATATGCAATTTATGAGAAAATATTTTTTTAACTTAAATTTTCAACTATTGGCTAAATAAGTTGTAGTATATTAATTTAGCCAACTTTAGAAATATTTACTTTAATGAAGAAAAATCAAAATTATTTATCAGTAGAAAGAAATTAATATTTTTATAAAAATGGTTGCATTAACCTTTCCTATTAGGTAAAAAGTTTTATGGAAAATTTATGTTTTTAGTATTATCTAAAATTTCGTTAAACATTTTATTTAAACAAGATAACGAGGTTTTGTTAAAATAAAAAAAATAGGATGATTTATTTAATGAAAGAGATTGTTGGTAATGTACTAAATCATGTTGAATGAAAGAAGTAATATTTGAGAAGGTTTGATGAAAATATAACATGTGTAATTTACATTCCACGGATCAAATCAATGAAAAATAACTGTAGAGTTGAAATATATGGAATTGACTGAATACTGAAATGTTAAACATTATTCAAAACATAGGGTAATGGTTTTCAAATTGAAAATTTAAAGGAAATCAGTAGAAGCTTCTTCTAACGTCTCAGGTAGCTTTCCACTAGGAAGAAAATAATCGCCAAGATGAACACTGCTATGGTCACTCTAGTAGTAGATCTGGCTTCAGCCCTGGCGGTCTCCGTGCGATGCTCTTGAACTTCCTTTTCGAGGATGGAGATCAACTCCTTTTGGTACTCTAATTGGTTTGCTAGACTATCAATTCTTTGTCCTTGTAAATCGTGTATTATCCCCTGCTCTAACCTTTGCCTCTCAAATTCTGAGGTTCTTACATATTGATGGAGGTCATGGGTTGGAATCCCCATAACACCAGTGGGTGCTATGGTTTGTCTTACCCAAGGGTTAGGATGGTATGGGTCGGGTATTAGGTATGGGTCTCTTAGTGGGGGTGGCAATTGATTGTGGAGGTGTGGTGTATGATATGGGTTTATGGGTACGGTTGATCCAGGTGTTCGAAGTCTCGGGTCGGTGTTCCCAATCCCGTACGCCCTTACATCGAACCTTGGCCTAGCGGGTGGGGGTGTTGGTGATCGATAAACGGGTGTCTCCGTGTCTTCTTCCCAATCAGATTCTGATCCAGGACGGTAAACCGGGGAGGGAGGAGCGTAGGAGTCCATGTCTAACAGAAAAACAATGAAAAAGTTGTAAGTGATAATGAAATATGAAGTGTCAAATATAGAAGTTCTTATGGGTTTTAGAGTTTGACTAGTCATAACGCCGAACCTTCACGATAGTATTTTAGAAATACACTTGACCTATAAGTAATGTATCCCTAAGGAGAATTCCCAGGAAAGAGGGGTGGGTCACTAAGACACACTTAAGTACCCTATCTTTCCTTAGCCAGAATTCCTCTTGGGCTTACACACTCTTCCAGCCATCATGTATTAATAATACTATTGTTGGGCTCATGGTTAAGATGAGAATTGTTGTGGACTGGGCTTTGAGGCCCAAGGTAAGATTTATACATTTAAGTGGGCTTCTTCTTCTTGAAGGATAGATGGGCTTCTTGGTTTATTATTGGTGGACATTAGGCCCAATAATTTAAGTCTTTGCTCATAAAGGTGATGGTATCATGTATGGGAGTCTAAATGTGTATGAACAATTTGGTGAGTATGTGTGTGTGTCAACTTAGGATAGTGTTTAAATGATTTAAGTAGGTAGCTATGAATAGAAGGAAGAGTTGACACATAAACTATTGAATATTGTATCATGTAATGTAATCATGTAGTATAACATATGAAGATATTCACATAGGAAATATTCATATAGCATGTAGGTAGTAATGAGTGTAGGCACAAGAGTTATCAAGTAGTGTGACACATAAGTCATTATGTATTGTATGTAGTGTGAGTACTTAGGTTGGCATGTAAGAAAAAAAAATAATCACACATGAATTGATAATGTAACATGTAGTAGTATAGCATTGTATGGGTGTCCTAAAGTTATAGTCTAGGTCAAGAGTGTCTAATAACCTAGTTCCCTATAACCAAGGCTCTGATACCAATCTGTCACACCCCGACCGATGGCGGAATCATTGGGGCGGGACATGTAAGACTGTTCATGAGCACAAGGTTGACTAGATTGTAATATATTAAATCCATTCCCATTCAAACAAACACGAAACAAGTTCAAAGTACATAATGAAATACAATTTGTCTTTGATTTAATATTACTAGGTCCAAAGCCTATGTGTAGCATGTCTTGATCAAACTCAAATGAAATCACCTGAAACATGAATAAAATAAAGTCAACTAAAAAGTTGGTGAGTATAACACAAGTTTGTACATAGATAGCATATAGTTTGTAAACCAAATCCTTTACATAACATGATAAATAAGGCATTTATGGGGAGCAGCTATTGTGTAACCAAACGTACAATCAAACCTTTGTAACTAGCATGCAAAACAAAGTGTGTTGTCGGTTTCAATCACCGCGTACCATAGGTGGGTTTGTCAGACTCAATAGATCCATCATTGAAAACCGTCGGCTTGAAAAGTTAATGATTGCACATAATAGCATACAAGAGGTTAACACACCTAGCACTCGGGCATAAAGCTCAAATTTGCACACATGAATGTAAATAGGATTTGTACTTGTGTTGTTTGCGTAAATGTAAACATGTAAGTTGAATAGTGTTCATGTTTCACCCCAAAAATGTAAAAGAGTAAAAAGGGGTTGTGAATACTCACTTGTTTCGAAGGCGTAGCTATCACAAATACTAAATAGTATAATGATCCTTGAGATGCACAAGATAACCTAAATTGTAATATATTGCATTAATAATACACAATAGTCTAAGTCTAAGTCTATGGTTGAATTAGATGGAGTTAGTGATTTGGTACTTGAAAGTAAAATAGAAGATTCGAAATGAATATTTTTATAACATTTTAAATAAGGTTTGATTTTGGGATAATTACTTAAGTAAATTAAATAATTATAGTTTATGGAAATAACGTAGGTATTATATGTAATTTAGTATAATTAAATAAATGTTTTTGTTTAGTTATAAATCAAATAAATAATTATTAACTTATTCATTTATTTATAAAATGTAACTTAAACATAACAATATTATTTAAGAGTAGAGTTTATGAATTAAATGTTGAACTTTAAATAATTTCCATTTATTTTAAGATTAAATATTTGATCTTTTCTAAATAAACAATAATACAGATTTTTATAATTTCAATCATTTTTATTTTAAAAATAAATCTGAAATACTATTTGTAAAAAGAAATAAAAATTATAAATATTCTGTCAACACACACGACCGCGCCTAGATAGGGCACGACCGTGCTCGGACCACGGGTGCGATCGCGCTAGCCAGGGCGCGACCGTGTTGATCAACAGAGGACATAGTTAAGTAAATCACTAGGCACGACCGTGTCTTGGACAGGCACGCCCGTGTCTATGCTTCTGGGGCACGACCAAGTCTAGCCAACGAGCATGACTGTGTCTGAGCAGGAGGCACGACCGCGCTAGAAGTCGGCACGACCGCGTCTCCCGAGGCACGACCGCGCTAGATGATTAGCGCGACCGTGTCTCTTTCAAAACAGACACGGATTGGTTGATCCTTATATTGATGGAGTCGGGATTGATAGGGCTTTCATTCACAAGATTATTACGAGTCTTTTGGTGTAGATTAATTGCTTTTAAAACATGTTTAAAGTCATATTCGATTAAACCATTTTGGAATGAAACATAGATTCTGATTCGGGATGATTACTATAATGGAAGCCCAAATTAATATGGGGCTTTTGATATATGGATTGAAACGAACAAGAGGAATGATTCAATTACCTAAAACAGAAAGGAATTGATAGCGATCGGTAGAAGGGAGTTCCGGCGACGGAGAAAGTGGCTTCCGGCGGCTTCTGCTGCTAATACGGCTGTTCCAACTCCTTCAGCAACCTTAGAGATGATTGGAGGATTGAGTTTCTTGATTATTTGGTAGCAACGGGATCGAAAATAATGATTCGAGGCTTGGGAGAAATATTGGATGGCTTTTCTTGAGAGAATTTGCAATTGGATGATAGTAATCGAAATAGACGATTATTTTCTTTGATACCGGAAATGAAACGCACATAGGATTCGAATTCAAACGACCAAGCGTTTTGAAACTGCATTTACGTTTTGACTGTTACTCAGGCGCGACCGTGCCAATAATAGACGCGACCGTGCCAGACGAGGCGCGACCGTGCCAACACGTGGCGCGACCGTGCCTACTAGGGTTTCTGGTTATTTACAGATTCAGCCCTTGCAACTTCAACTTTGACAGAATTAGCTTGGTTAGGATTTAACGGAAAATTAACGGGATTACTAACTGTATTAACTCTAGGAGGTGTTACCACATGATTAAGAGTTCTATATCTTCGAATTGAATACAATCGGCTAACAATTAATGAGGTGTAGGTTTGAACAAGTATATGATTTAATGTCGTATTGTTATTTTATTAATTAAAATAAATTCAAATAGGGTCGGAAAATCAGGAATGTTACATCCCGAGTTTGGGGCCTTACAAGTTTAAGTACCCCTTTCTGATACTATAATCCCTCAAACCGTGCTCTAATACCAACCTGAAATACCCTACTTTTCTTATTTTATTAGAGTTTTAAAATGCGAAAAAGATCCAAGTTTATCAATACCTTGTCATTGAATGACTAAGGTATATTTTTCATTTATAAATATTGTTTTACATGTACAATATCTTATTACATAATCTAGGGATTCTTCATTCCGTCCGGCCTTATCCACAGGAAGCCCTATTCCATGTGCTTATTTCCTGCAGTGTTTAGAAAACATTTTTGAATTAGCTTTCGTTAAATAAGTACACTACATCTTTTCATTTCATTATGAAACCTTTAGGTTCTTATTATTGTTCAAGTTTTCCAGTCTCTCGGCGCCCCCATGACCATATCCTGACGTACCTCCGGTCACGTCATTCGTATATTTTATGGGTGTGTTATCCCCCTCGCAACCATCTTAGGTTGTACCTCCGGTCCGAGTGTTGGCAAGGTTCTTATATTCGTCAGTATAGACCCCTTGCATTTGTCACAAAGACTCATTCATTCCTCAGCCCGGTAGGCTTGGAATATTCTCCTCCTTCAGCCCCGTAGGCCTGGAGTTCCCTTTTCTTTTTCTCGGCCCCGTAGGATTTGAAATCTTTTTAGTTCTCTTCTTTATTATTGAGATCCACCTTACAGGTCGGGTATCTCATTTCATTTAGGACCTTGAGTATCTTTTGACTCACAACCTCCTGAATGTATCAAGCATTTGTTTTCGTATATGCTTGATTTACTTCCTAACTATTCCTCACCTTAAAACTTCGTAGCGGTTTCTCCACGATGCATTAAAAGGGTTTATATATAGGAAGTACCAGTGGCGTATCCACCACCCCTTTAACATTTCGTGAGTACTCTGTTATTCCATTTTATGGTTTAGTCTCGTTCCATCATACTCACTCATATTTGCACGTGTCATCATGCATTCACATATTCATCATGCATTTCATGTATTCATATTCATCAAGTATTCATATTTATTATGCATGGTATACTTTCATCATATATTCATACTCGTCATATATTGTAAACTGGGGTGATTATCCTTCGAGATTAGTACCTCCAACAGAGATGTTCCCAGGAAAGAGTGACGGGTCTAGGAGAGATTTATACACCACTCTATCCTTAGACAGAACATTCTGTTCGTCAGAAAACTGCATACCAGTCGAAAATTCTCCCGTACGTTTACTATATTTTTCATTACTGTCTTTTAGTCTATACCCCTAAATGTTCATAATGAAGCATCAAGAGGTTTATATATAGGAACTACCAGCGGCATATCCACCACCCCTTGGATACGTCGTGACTACTCCATTATTCCCGTTTAGTGTCTAAACTAACCTTTCATTACCCCGTACCCTCGTCATATCACATCTCACATAGCACATATTATCTAAACACGTAATTCACATAATTGTGTCTAGGGTACGAGTCCAGTGTACTTACTTTATACTCAGATAGTTCCTAAGTTCGTTCCTCGTCTAGATGTTTCCCGAACTCGAACCGCACTTGTAGCGTACCGCACTCGTAACCACCAAATTCGTAACCATCGTGCTAGCCTTGCCTCGGTATGTGTGCAAGTGTGTGTGATGATAGTGGTAATGTTGTTGTTTCCATTTTGAACGGCTCATGCAACTATTTATAAAGTGGAACTTGCATCGGTGGTAGACCGCCAAGCAAGGGGGTAGCGAGCGAGTCATCAAACACGTGTCACACTCTCGTTGCCTGAGCCCAATTATGACTGGCGGACCATTACCCGCCTGGTGGAGGTCCGCCATAGGGCAGAGTTATCACCCACGTCACTACCACGTGGCATTATGTGCATGTTTGCGTTGTCCACACGTAGCGGAACGCTATGGAACCCGGTAGCGATCCGCTACCGGCTCGATTTCCTTATTTTCTTTATTTTTTTCACTCTTTAACTTTGGGTTATTTACACATTGGCCCCTGGACTTATATTTCTTTGAAAAATTGGGGTGTTACATTGTACTAATCTGTCTGTTTAGTCTTTTGTTTGGTCTGTATTCAGTCTTTATGTATTTTTTATGATCGAGTTGTAATCGTTTCTGTTTGAACTTTGTACTTGTTTTGTTTCATTCAGTTGTATGTATTTGTTGGGTACTGTACAAATACGCAAAGGAGGTTGTTACTGCATATTTGTTATGTAAGCACTCCAGTAGCACTCCAGTACCTGCGTACTTGTTAAGTACGCATGAGGAGTTTCCTCCGTACTTGATAAGTACGCATGTAGCAGGACTAGTATAAGTAGCAGAAGTTGTTTCATTTGTATGTACGCTCTCATATTTGCTTGTCCTGTTCCATAAACTTTGGAGAGCAAGTGCTTGTAATCGATTTGCTATGATAATAGACCGTGTATTTTGTAACTTGTTTTTGTTTGTCGTGCTTACATTTGTTGTCATTCGTTCCATCTAGTCTCGAGGATTCCACACCTGGTGGACTAGACTACACACCCACACGAATACGATCCGTGTCACACCTAGGGACCTACATAAGTTCGCTAATTGCAGATTTTGTTCAAAATTTCTCTAAGTGTTGGATTTTTCTAGAATGCAAAGATGTCGACTTCTACTCGTGCTAGTCTGAAAAACATGACTAATATTCTGAATTATGATAATGAGATTAGTACTCTAACTAAACCACCGAGGCTGATGAATCTGAAAGACTATTCAAACTGGAAAAGTCATTTTGAAAACTATGTGACCATCATTGATACGAGTATGTGGATTCCAATTAGTGAGGGATACACGCATCCTACACATTCTCATATGGGTAGATCGGATGTAGAAAAATCCATTTCAGCTCTTACTGTGGAAGACTTTGTATGATCGATAGAATAAGGCACTTGCTGCTTTGTCTATGTGTCTGCCTTTAGACATCTATCACACATACAAGAAGTTTAAAACCTTGCGTGATCTTTGAAATGGTTTGGTGAAGAGTTATGAAGGAAGCATAGATATCAAGAAGAGCATAAAGGAATTAATAAAGAAACAATTTGGCGTCTTTAAACATTTTGAAGAAGAATCCATTGATGAGTTGATGTCTAGGTATTATCACTTGCTCAGTGAAATGGTGAATAATGACATATCTTACAAGAATAGAAAGTTGCTTGAGAAATTACTAGATGCATTACCCGCACACTTTGAGATGTACACAATTGTTATTATGGAACAAGCTGGATTTGATGAACTGAGTCTAGAAGATCTTTTGGGAAAAATTCAATCTTATGATTTGAATAAGCGGAAGAAGGATACAGTTTATCAAGACCCTAGCATTTACTTTGGGAAAGGGACATCTACACCAAAGTCTGGGGTTGCTTTATTTTCTAGAGAAGTTTATGAAGGTCATAGTTCAAAATAAAGTTTGTGTAATGAATCTTCATGCTATGTTTCTTCTGGTTCAGGATGCTCAAAGAATTCTAAAAATGATACTCATTCGTGTTCTCAAAAGGTGTCTCCTAAAGCTGCTGATGACATGATGGCCATGATTGCTTCGTATCTAACTTCTTATGAAAATATCATTGGTGGAAAGATAACTGCTCTGGATATGATAAAGAGTATTTCAAGCAATTGGATACATATGCTCTTGAAGAGATGAGTATTCAATGGAATATGGCATTGTGGATGAGGCAAGGCAAGGAACATCTGAAGAAAATAGGGAAGAAGTTCATTGGAGCGTCAAGCAACACTAGAATGGGGTTTTATAAGTCAAAGGTGAAGTGTTATAATTGTGTTGAAGCACTTTTGTGTGACAAACACTCTGGATATTGTCTTAGCTTTTGTACATGTCTTGTATGTATTAGTCTTTGTATCTTAGTGTCTGTATGTGTTAGTTATCGAGTTGTATTTACTTTTGTTTGTACTCGTTGTCTAAATTCTCTAAGTGTTTTGAGCACATAGCATGTGCGCAGGAGTAAACTCCTGCGTACTTAGCAAGTACGCAAGAACTCTCTGCGTACTTGATAAGTATGCATGAGCATTTTACCCTGCGCATTTGCTAAGTGCGTAGAGCCCAGTTCTAGTATAAATAGACAAGGTTAACAGAACTGATGTACGCACTTATTCTTTCTATAGCCGACTGTGATTATCAATAGACGAAGTTTGAAAGTATCTTGTGTCTTTGTTGTCGGTTTACTTTTTTTTGCTTGATACTCCACCTAATCACGGGCATTAGGAACACACTTGGATGTGACTGAGACACCCGAGGGACCTACAAGTGGTATCAGAGCATTTGCTCTTGATTTCGAGTGTTGTGAGTGTGTTAGGAGCATTTTCGACACAATCTACATCCTTTCTACAAGTAAAAGTGACCGATTTTGGTGATAAAATAGAGGTAGCTCTTGAGCACAATTTTAAAAGAAAAAATCCTTCAAAATCCGACATTTTTCGTGTTTGTTTGAGTGTTTTGATCATCAAGGGTTTGTTAGAAACAAGTTTCTAACCTTTTAGCTTGATCAATTTGTTCATATCCTCAAAATTTGAAGATCTGAGAAATTTACGGCGATCAGAAAAAGTTGGTGGAGTAGGTGGATAAAGCATTCTGCGTACTTACCCTTTTTGGCAAAAAGGGACAGTCTGTGTGCGTACTTGCTAAGTACGCAAGACTATTCTTCTGCGTATTTAAGTTTTCTTCTTGCGTATTTAAGTTTTCTTCCTGCGTACTTTACATTTACTCCTGCGTACTTGCTAAGTACGCAAGAGCAAATAGTAAGTGCGCAAGACCAATTTCTTAAGTGCGCTAGGCCATTCTTAAGTGCGTAAGTTGTGTTGAATTTCTGAGTTTTTGACTATGTTTTACACTATGGAAAATCTTCAGAATTTGGTAACCTGCTTAATTATGATAACGAGATAGGTACTCCACAAAAACCGCCAAAGCTGCTTAGTGTTAATGATTATTCGAACTCGAAAGCACGCTTTGAGCATTATATCTCGTACACTGATTCCTCTTTCTAGATACCTATACTTGAGGGTTATAAGCATCCGACTTATACATGTCTTGATGAGATTGTTCCCAAGCCTATATCTAAGCTAGATGAAGAAGAAAATAAAGTTTATGATAGAGAAAAGAAGGCACATGGATCTATCACAATGGCCCTAACTAGAGAGCTTTTTCACAGCTTCAGAGGATATGATAATTCGAAAGATCTCTGGAAGGCATTGTAGAAAAGATTTGAAGGGAACAGTGACAACAAGAAGAGCAAAAGAGATCTCTTGAGAAAGCAGTATGAGTGCTTCAGATACCTGGAGAATGAATCTACAGATGAACTTATATCTAGATTTTATCATCTACAAACTGAGTTAAAAGCTTATGAGCTAACGTATCTTGATGAGGAATTAGTTGAAAAGTTTTTGGATGCGTTACCACCAAAGTTTGAGATGTATACCACTCTGCTGAGGGAGAACCCAAAGTTCTATGAGATGAAGATTGAAGAAGCAATTGGAAAGGTTCAATCACACGATATGAACCTGAAAAGAAAAGAAAGCTCAGGGAGACCTGAAATCCAAGACCCTTCTATGTATTATGGGACACCTTCCACAACTAAGTCATCGGGTTCAGGAATCGCCTTATTCTCAGGGAATTCTCATGAAGAAGATAACTCGAATGGTTGTGGGGGTCATACATGCTTTACAGAATCTGGATCTGGTCCTCATCACCAACATTCCTGAAGGAATCCTACCTCCACATCTTCAGCTAACAACACTGCTATAGCCAAGATAGCTGAAGGTCATGTAGCATTGTTTTCATCGTGTATGCTTGCCTATGAGAACTTCATTGGTGGCAAGCTTACGGATCCTGAAACCATTGAAGAAGATTTTAATCATGTGGATCCAAATGACATTGAGGACATGGATATTCAATGGAATATGGCCATGATCTTGAGAAGGGCCAAGCGTTTCTTGAATAGAACTGGCTGGAAGTTTATTGGTGGGCATTCAAATGCCAAGGTAGGTTTTGATAAATCCAAAGCCAAGTGCTACAAGTGTCAGAACTTTGGACACTTTGCTCATGAATGTCAGAAGGATAAAGCACCTGCTTCAGGTTTTACCAAACCAAGCCAGGGAAACAACCAAGGAAATGGTCAAGGGTACAACAATTCTAACAACCGTAATCAAAGTCAAGGTGGAAAGTCAAATGCTTTGGTAGCTCAACAGGACGAAAGCTTTGATTGGGGTGTTCATTTGGAGGATGCCCTTATTGCTCAAACACAAGTTGGTCTCATGGCTGAGATCGTTGAGATGATGGAAGCAGAAGAAAGGGAAGCTTCTGTAGCTGACCAAAGGGAGTCTACAACTGCATTTGCTCTCATGGCTATTGGGGAGGCATCAAGTTCGTCAACTAAGGTAGACTCTAATTCTTTTGTTGTTATTTCTTGTTCCAAATGTCTTGGCTTGAAAGATGAAAATTCTAAGCTTTAGGATAAGGTCGTATTACAGCTTTAAGCTACAAAGAAAGGGAAAAACATTACAAAGATTCAATAGAAACTTTAAAGAAAGAAAAACATGATTTTTCACTTAAAATCAGTGAACAACAGTTTCATTTAGATGTTGCATACAAGGGGTTGGAAAAGAGAAATAATGAAATTACCAAGCTGCAGAATGAGGTTTTGCAGTTGAATGGTAAAATTGAGAAGTTGAAGAATTCTTGCTTTGTGGTGGAACATTATGAATCAGTAGTGAGACAAGTGATTTGCTTAGGGTTGGGTACTAATGCCATTCCTCCACCAGTGAGCGGGAAATTTGTCAACGGTCTGATTGAGATTGATTTGTCATGTTTAGATGATTCCTCTAACCCGGAGGATTCTTCAAGTAAGGCTGACTCAGCTTCTGATGGGGAATTCTTTTCTGATGAAGGCTCTGAGAACACCAAAGTTGAGGGTGTTGTCTCAGAAGAGTTGCTTGATAAACATAATGTAAAGAAACCCATTGTTACTGATCGTAACAATTGCATTTTAACTGAACCTGATGTTGTTGAAACAAATGATAAACTAAAAATGATGCTTTATGGAGGTTTTAAATCCATTAAGCAAATTAAAAAAGAAGCTTTTGCTAATAATTTGGGGAAGAATTTTCAAGAAAACATTGATAAGCACTACGCCCTAAAGAGTCAATTAAACTCAGGTCAAGAACAAGATGCTTGTAATGTTCATCAAACAACTCTTGTTACTCATCAAGCAGAGTCATCTGCATCCAAAAGCAGAGAGCCTTACCGGAGGACTTACAAGGTAAGAAGAGCTTGTTTTCGTTGTGGTATGGTCGGTCACATCCTGGTGAACTATCCTGATAAGAACCAAGGGAAACGGCCAGTTGTTCAACAACAAACTGTTTCCCCTAAGACACCATCAGTGAAGCAACCCAAAAGTCCAAAATCAAAAGAGGTGAAACCACCAGTGACACCTATGGTGAAGCCAAAGACCACATCTGAGGCTAAGCCATCTGTTCCAAAAAGGGAAAAGCAACATCCTAAACCCTGTATGTATACCTCTGGTAGTGCTCCAACTGGTGAGAAGCCTGTGGTTAAACTCTCCAAACCACAGAGGAGAAGAAGGAACAAGAGATTGAGAAAGCTGGAACAGCTGGCTGGAATTCAATCAGGTGAAGCTTCTACTAGTTCACCTGGTGCTTCTGAACACAAGCCGAATGTTCCAGTAAAACAAAAGAAAAGGTCCTGGAACAAGAAAACCAAATGTTCTCAATCTTCTGATTCCAGATCTCCAAAGGATTCACCAATTTTTGATAGTCATGACTTTGAATTAATTAAGGTAGTTTATTTTGAGAAAGACGGACGACCCAAGACCACTATGGCTTGGGTCTCCAAAACTAATTAATTTCTTTTGACTCGTGCAGGGACATCCGAAGGGAACTATCTCTAATCGTTGGTATGTAGCTAGTGGATGCTCTCGACTCATGACAGGCAGCATGGCACTTCTTCAAGACATTAAACCATTCAGAGGCGGCCATGTGGCCTTTGCAGGCGAGAAAAGCGGCAGTATTACGTGTCAAGGCATAGTTTCTAATGGATGTGTAAGCTTCGAAAACGTCAACTACTGCGAGCAGCTAAAGCATAACATGTTGAGTGTTTCTCATATGTGTGATAAGGAGTAACCAGTCATGTTTGACAAGTCTGAATGCATGATTCTCAAACATGGGTTTGAGGTTCCTGAACACTGGATTTTGATGTGTGCACTAAGAACGAATGATACCTATCAGATCGACATGAGCGTGGCGAAAATGACATCTTCAGGTGCTACTTGTTTGCTTACCAAAGCGACAGAGCTTGACTCAATCTTGTGGCATAAGAAACTCGGACATATTTCTTACAGAAAAATTAATCATCTTGTCCAAAACAGTTTAGTTACCGGGGTTCATAAGCTGATATTCTCCGTTGCAGATGACTGTATGCCTTGTAAAAGGGGCAATCAGCAACGAAAGTCTCACAAGCCCAAGCTCTAAAACTCCATCAGTACCCCTTTGGAGCTCTTACATATGGATTTGTTTGGGCCCATAAGTATCAGGAGTATTGGAGGGAAGTCATACTGTCTAGTTGTAACTGATGATTTCTCACGTTTTCCTTGTGTGCATTTTTTAGGTACCAAGGATGAGACTACCGATATTCTTCAATACCTGATCTTGAGCTTGGAATCTTTATGCAAGTTGAAGGTTAGAAGAATAAGGAGTGATAACGGAACTGAGTTCAATAATAATTTGATGGAGCTTTTTCTGTCTCAAGAAGGGTATTCGTCACGAAGTTAGTGCCCCGTACACACCTTAGCAGAACGGAGTTGCAGAAAGGAAGAACAGAAATTTGATCGAGACTGCAAGGACAATGCTGTCAGAAGCAAAGCTTCCTATCACTTTCTGGGCAGAAGCAGTCAACACAGCGTGTCACGTCTTGAACAGAGTCATGGTTGTTAAAAGGCACAACAAAACTTGTTATGAGCTGATCAATAATCGTCCTCCAAATCTTGACTACCTAGTTCCTTTTGGTAGTCCATGCTCTCTATTTTTACAGTACAAAGACCGCAAGTCTAAGTTTCATGCAAAAGCGTTGGAAGGCATCTTCTTAGGATAGGTTGCCAACTCTCCATGCAAAAAAGTGTACAATATTGTTAGTAGGTCTGTGGAAGAATGGTTCGAAGTGGACTGCCGTAAACACAACATTCCACCATAACCAACTGGTCCTGCTTGGTGGTTTTATTATGATGCTCTGTTCAAGTCTTTTAATCTTCCAGATTTATCTACCGATGATGCCGCAAATGTGTACGATTTCGTTAATGGTAGCGATGACTCCAACTTCTCAACCCGTGCCACCGTACCTATTGTAACTCCCGATTTCAATGCTGCTTCTTCATATGAAATTAAGAAAGTGATGACATTGAAGTTGTTCATATTGATGGAAATGATGCTCAAGCTGATCCTAACAATCGCGTAGGAAATGAAGCTCCAGTTGATCTAATCAACATTCAATCTTCTTCTTCTGGAACATATGATATGGGGGAGTGAATCTAGATTCAAACATATAGGAACCGCAAGTACCAGAGACGAGAGTGCATCGGAATCATCCAATTGATAACATTATTGGTGATCCTGATGCCGGTGTTCACACTTGTCATAGAACCATTACTGAGAACACCAGTCTGTACGTTGAGATACTTGACACATGTGTCATGGAAACGTGTCTGCATGCTACTTTCGTATCCCAATTAGAGCTGAAGAATGTAAAAGAGGCTCTCACTGACAACTGCTAGATAGAGGCTATGAAAGATAAATTGTCTCAATTCCAAAAGTTGCACGTGTGGGATTTGGTTGACCTTTCGAATGGTATGCATCCGATTGGAACTAGATGGGTGTTCAAATGCAAGACGGAAGATCGAAATGTTGTAGTGAAGAATAAAACAAGGTTGGTTGTTTAGGGTTTTTATCAGCAAGAGGGACTGGATTACACAGAGGTGTATGCCCCAGTTGCGAGACTTGAGGCCATTCGACTGTTTCTGGCTTATGCCTCCTTTGTCGGCTTCAAGGTCTATCAACTTGATGTTAAGAGTGGTTTTCTATATTGGAAAGTTCACGAAGAGGTCTATGTCACTCAACCACCATGTTTTGAAGATCCGCATAATATCAATAAAATGTACAAGCTCGACAAAGCACTTTATGGTGTTCATCAAGCACCTAGAGCATGGTATGAGACTTTATCAAAAAATCTACTGTCCAATGGTTTCGACCGAGGACAAATTGACTCGACTCTCTTCATTAGAAAAGTAGAATGTGATATTCTTCTTGTATAAGTCTATGTCGACGACATTATATTTGGGTCTACAAATGAAGGGATGTGTGGGGAATTCGAACAGGTGATGAAGTCCAAGTTTGAATTGAGCAACATGGGTGAATTGTCGTTCTTCCTAGGTCTGCAAGTTAGTCAAAGAGAGGATGGCATTTATCTACATCAAACTAAGTATGTGCAGGACATATTGACAAAATACAAGATGAATGATAGCAGTACTTATGGCACACCTATTCCAGTCAATCATGGTCTGCATCCAGACAAAGATGGAAAGGATGTGGATTGCAAATTATATCGTGGGATGATCGGATCTCTTATGTATCTCACAGCTTCGAGGCCCGACATAATGTTTGCTATATGCTTGTGCTCAAGGTTTCAGTCACAACCAAAGGTGTCTCCCCTGATAGTTGTTAAGAGAATCTTCAGATACTTGAAGGGGAAACCCCGATTGGGTCTTTGGTACTCGAAGCAACAGTCATTCGACTTCAAAACCGATACTGATTTTGATTATGGCGGTTGTAACCTTGATAGAAAATCAACCTCAGGTGGATGTCAATTCTTGGGAGACGGGCTGGTCTCCAAGAAGTGTAAGAAGCAGTTAACGGTTTCTGTCTCAACATGTAAAGCAGAGTACATTGCTACCGCGAGCTGTTGTTCTCAGATTTTGTGGATCCAGCAGCAATTGAGAGATTATGGCTTGAACTACACTGGAACTCCTATGCTAATTGACAACAATGCCATGATGTCTATCACGAACGACTCGGTGAAACATTCCAAAACTAAGCATATAGAGATTCACCATCATTTCATCCGTGACTGTTCTGAAAAGCATTTGGTTGAACTTGTCAAAGTTCACACGGATGACAACTTTGCTGACCTTTTCACTAAGGCATTTGACCGTACCCGTTTTGAATATCTAGTCAACTTGATAGGAATGTTCAATCCTGAGTGAGAAAACTCGTTTTCAAATCAAATTATTTTCATGGAAGTCAAATTTTATTTCTTTTTATTTCTGTTCAGTTCGTTTCTTTTTAGAAAAAAATTAAAAAAAAAAATCAAATCAAAACAAAATAGAAAATCATGAAACTTTCAAAGTCATTTGAAGAAAAGAGGAAATGATAGTACATCAGTAAGTGATCTAAACGTCTTAGACTGCACATATGAGAAATGATTGCGTCATGATTACTTGTATGTTAAGCTATTTCAGTTTTAATTTGAATATTTGCAAGTAATTTGAATTGTCAGTAGGCTATAAGCATTTTTGAATCATTAGTAGTGTGGAAACTTAATCAATACTACAACAGTGATTTGAACCCATGTTATGAATGTGTGTGTGTGTAAAAGAATACAAAAAGATTATTATCAAATAAAGGATGTAAGATTTTGGCAAATATTTTCTTATGAGACCCGCTTCGGGTTATGTCTTTAGCATAATTTTTCGGTTCACTTCACTGCCCATACTCACAAGTATGCAATGGGAAGTTGGTCCAAGATATGTCTTAACATCACTTGTTAAGCATATATTCACCCTTTAATCATACATGATTCATTGAAATCAAATCCAAATAAAATTTGGATTCCCTTACCCAAATACATAGTTTCCATATCTATTAACCTGAATCATAATATGATATTCACAAAAGAAAAACCTATCAAACCAAGACAAATGAATCACTCGATTCTGAATCTTATGATTCTTGATAATCCTTATGCATTCTGCTTGATTTTTTATGTGCTAAACGATGTAACTTCATTCTGGAGATTTGAAAATCTTTTGGAAAATCTTAGATGCCTTGAGATAGTGCAATTTAAATTTCTGTAGCATAGCTGTGGGGTACACATTGTATATCTTATAATTAATATCTTAACACACAAGAACGTGATACAAAGATGCTTATGGTTTCAAATCTTATAATATTGACAACTTGATTTAACTTGCTTGTATTGCATATTACGTATAAATAAGTAGTAATCCATGACATGATCCCATATTCTTTGATGTTTATTATGTATTATTTTTGCTTATAATAGCATGATATGATCCTCTGCTCATGACTTTGACCAAAAAAATAGCTTGTGTGTCTATTTCCTGTATATCCATATCTATATCTTGTGCATTTTATCTTCATTCAGAAAAGCTCAAAAAGATTTTAAGTACAATTTATCAAAAGTTAAGAAAAACCAAAAATAATTGTGTTTAACTTCCTTGAATTGTTTTTGAAACCTCTTGATTGAATGTTCATATCCGGTTCGTTATTTGACTTGACATCTTAATAATTTGAGTTGAAATTTGAGCTCACAAGGGTTTCTGCGTACTTGACATGTACGCAAGAATTAAACCTTGCTTACTTACAACTACGCAAGACTGAAGTCATGCGTACTTGCTAAGTACGCAGGAGTTAAGTCATGCGTACATGTTAAGTACGCATGACCCAGCCGTGAAGGGTATATATACAGGTGTTAGAAAATTTTTCATGGCTTCATCTCATTTCAAACGCTAATACTGTGTTATTCCCGGTGTTCATATTTCCTCAAAAAATTTGTGTGATTCCAAACGATTTTTCATCCTGATCTTTGTTTCAACATCATCTAACTAACATTTGGTGAGAATCTAGGACCATTTCATTCGTTAAATCACGTATTATGGACCTATTTGTGACTTTGAACAACTAGGGTTTTCAAGCTTGATTTCTGAAAATTTTGGGTTGTTTTTGCAACACATTCTGGCCTAAAACATGTTTAAAATCATCATTTTGATCATCACTTAATCATCCATTTTGACCTTTGACTTTCTTTTTGACTTAGTCTGTGACCGTAGGTACACGCCTGGGGACACTTAGGTCAAAATGACTAGTTTGTAGCATAAGATTGTGGTTGATTTTGGTTCCAATTGTCTTAAACATGTTTTTTGACTCATAAGTGACCATCAACAACATCACATTTCACATAAGGCAGTTTTTGGAATTTCAAATTTTGCAAAAGTGTCAAGCCTGCGTACTTAACAAGTACGCAAGACATAAGTCATGCGTAATTTCTAAGTACGCAAGGCATAAACCCTGCGTACTTGACAAGTGCGTAGGAAGGCATCTTCTAAATTTTTTCTAAGTCTGAATTGTACATTCATTGTGAATGTGCTATACTTGGTCATGTGTATTCAATTCCAATGAGTATTCTTGTTCTTATTGTGTTTACTGTTTGTTTTTGCAGTGATGGCTCGTGCTTTTACAAGTGAATTCAATATGCGTACTTGAGTACCGAGAGATCATCGATTTGTTGAACCTCTCAAAGCTTAGCTACGCTATTTCAACAGACCCTGTCGTATCAAGACCTTACTTGGAGCAGTTCTGTGATACGGCAGAACAAAACTGAACAGTAACTCCCAATATCATTCGGGCTACTATGTCAGGTCATGACATTTCCATTTCTGAGGACACTATGAGGAGATTTTTACAGTTCCGGGATCTTGCAACCGACCCAACTTCCTATCCTGATTACTTTGTGGATGGGTCTTGGAGGCAACGAATGGGATACGTCGGTGTGCAAGATTATGCATCGTACAAGAAGATGTGGGTGCTAGATCAGTGGAGGTACTTTGCCTACATAATAATCATGTGTATTTCTTCCAGGAAGGTAGGGAAGGATGCCATAGGTCATGATGTAGCTGCTGCTATGGTTGGGCTGTCTCTAAACAAGGGCTATAACTTCTCTAGATACGTCTACAAAGCCTTAACTGGTCAAATCAATACAGCGGAGAGGTTTAGGTTCCTGTTATACCCCAGATTTGTGTAACTTTTGGTCAATGATGCTGTGCCAAATCTACCGGCTATTGGGTAGAGACTGTAAGTTAAGCGGGTGGCCAAGAGAGTTTTCTCACAGTTCTTAACGCCAGGCAGTGTAGAACCTACCCCTTTGCATACTCCACTCTTTGGCACCTGATCAATGTAGAGTATGTGGCACCAGCAAATTGGAGATGGTATAGTGTAGAGTTAGAGCCTGAACTCAGTGAACACAGTGATGAACAACAGGAAGAGGAGGAAGTTGAATCTGAGGATGAAGTTTCTGAAGAAGGAGGAGACGAAGAAGCGGGAAGTGGAGGTGCTGAAGAATTAGACTCAGAGTAGACCGAGTCAGATTCATCTGACTCTAATGATGCACCGTCACAGTCACACCCAAGGAGATTGACGAAGGTGACCCTTCCCGAGTCATCTTCTAAGAGAAAGAGACAAGAGAGTAGCGGTGAATATGAGCCCGATTCTGATTCGGACGCTGCTATATAGAGACGCAAAAGAGAAAGTATCAACAAACGTCGGGGGGATAGGCCACAACAACCTATTCTTCATGAGGTAGAGGTAAGTTCTCAGAGGCAAGTCACAGTGACGGCTGCGAGTACTGAATCAGCTTCTACTTGACCTTCACAGCAGCTGTATAGGTGACAGAGGAGGAGGCCATTGGTAACATCTGTTGAGGCTGCTACTACTATCACAGAGGAGGTTCCTGTGATAGTGACCCTCCATGTACAGTCTGTCCAGGTGGCGGTGACGACTCCTATTCTTACTGAGTCTATCACCATCACCCCAACCGTTATCCAAACAACAACCATCCCTACCTCAATTCCTGCAACCACTCTCTAACCAATCAGTGAATCATTTCATGAGTTTGACTTTACTCATGGTTTTGGTTTTGATCAAATCTTTATCTTCCCAACTCATCAAGCCGAAGCATCTTCATCTAGGAGTCCTGATCCTCGTGATGCCAGGATCACTACCCTAGAAACTCAAGTCGCTGGATTACTTGAAACGGTTCAGAAATCGAGAGAAGAATCTGACAAACAACATGGGCAGATTAACTCTCTGATTGATGAGGTGGCCGTGCTAAAGAAACAGCGGGCAGCTGATGACAAGCAGCGTTTAGAACATGACACTAGGGTGAAACTGGCCTGTGATATGGCCAAGACACTTGCTGCGCAGGGGGAGAAATTGAAAGAGCCGTTGGAGAAGCAAACAAGCAAGCCTAGCAGTGAAGAGGCGTGTCACTTAGTTGACTTAACTAAGGGAGATGATCAGGACAAGGATTCTGAATCCGGAACGAGTGGAAGTGAGCAGCAACCGTCAGCTTTGGCGATTGCTCCCATTTCCGTCGTGCCTATGGTTGAGGGGGAGACCACTCAGAGTGAAGGTGGAGGTGAAGCTTCACCCAGTAATAAAGGAAAGTCGGTGGCTAAAGTTTTGAAAGATCTTTCTGACGAAGTGTCGGATGATGTGATCTTACTACTAGAGCTGGACTATTCTAAGGAAGCATAGATCGATGCTCTATGCAATTTGGAACAGGGAGAGATCGAGTCTGGTGATGATTGGGACGAGGAGGATGAGGATGTTCTAATCGAAGTTCCCAAGGGCAACGGGAAAGGAGAGTATGAGTTTGAAGATGGAGAGATTTTCGAAGCTCCATCCTTTGAAACTCATCTTGACACAGGTTCAGTCAAGCCTGCTAGTGCTGTTGAGGCGTCGACTGAAGCCTCCCCTGCCGACCCTACACCTGTGGATCCAGAGGCACAGAAAGATAAACATATGCCTGCAAGTTCATCGAAGGATCCGGCTCCTGTCTGGCAAAAGACATCAATCATAGACAAACATGGAGCGACAGTGATGGTCTTAGTTATGAGGTTCGAGGAGGACAAGAAGTTGTTTGCAATCAAGCGAGCTGGGGGGTTTAATACTTGAAACCAACCAGCGAAGCTTTCAACTCCTTACCAAAATACGACCTCGTGAATCTAGCAAACCGAGAGCTGCTGGGTCACTCAAATCACGCAATGGGGATGGGTTTGTGGCAGGCTCTGCAGCAAGAGGGGAGATCTGGGAAGTTCAGAGTTTTTAAGCCTCAAGTGCCCAAGCGAGTCAGGGACAAGACTGTTAGACATCCCGTGACTCATAAAAGCTTAAAAAAACTGGTATACAAGCCAGTGCTTTGTGAAACCAGGATTCCCCTGAGCAAGTTATCTCAGGATATCCTCGGTAACATATGGTACTGGTACATTGATCCAAAAACGGGCGAGGCGGTGTTGATTGGAAAGGTCTGGTCTGACAGTGGAAGCTTAGTGCCAAGAGAACTGATCAGCGTGTTTGATGAGATCTACTTCATCAACTTCTCTGTGAAAGATCTGGAGGCACTAGCTGAAAGGTACTGTATGTACACAGACGAGTGGACAAAATTCCTAGCTTCAAAATACGACAAGGTGGTCAAGTTCTGCCTTGACTATAAGAAGAATATGGAAGCCAAAGCTGGGGAGCTGTGAAGACCAAAGACAATCCAGAACTATTGTCAAGGGGGAGTTTGTTGAAGCACTTTTGTGTGACAAACACTCTGGATATTGTCTTAGCTTTTGTACTCGTCTTGTATGTATTAGTCTTTGTATCTTAGTGCCTATGTGTATTAGTTATCGAGTTGTATTTACTTTTGTTTATACTCGTTGTCTAAATTCTCTAAGTGTTTTGCGCACTTATCAAGTACGCAAGTGTGACACCCAGCATTTCAGGTCAATATCCATATTACATAAATGCACGTTCATACTTATTATTTCCTGATATTTTATTTTGACTAAGTAAAGTCAAGAAGTCTAGCAAAAGAGTTTATTCCAAGTCTAGTAAATCTTAAAGAATTACTAGAAAAAGTAAGCAGTATAACCCGACTAAATACGAACTACAATGGTTAAATTAAATAACCAGAAATATATATATATATATATATATATATTACACAAAATTTACGCTGAACTATAATTTATTTCTAAGACTAAATCATATAATATACGTAAAAGTAAAATAATGGACATTTCGAAGACGTTACTATGTAGCGCCACTTTTAGGTACTCATACCTACAAATAATCACCTCAACGAATTATACAAACCAAGATTTCAATATTTTCTTCAACGAGCCATAAACTGGTTAAAATTATAATACCGTGAAGAATCTAAACCGAATTAAATTACCCCTTTAAAACTCTAATTGATATTAATACCATTAATAAATTAACACTTAAATCTAATTATTATTAACCCAAACCACTTCCTTGACTTTCTCGGCCGAAAGTCAGAGGAGCCATTCTCCCACTTGCTACTTCACTCACATTTAGAAAAACCCATACATGCCAGCGAGAATTCAGATAAAAACCATATCTCCTCAGTCGAAATCTCACAATCCCTTTCATACTTCTCATTTTCTTACGGCAATTTCCCCATTTTCCTTCAAGTCGAAGTCCAGTTTAAGGAAAAATCCACCATAATCCGGTGTTATAAGAAGAATTTCAAGTGTTCCTGAAGAGAGTTTAGCAAAAGATTCAAGACCATTTCTCTGTTTCTCTCAAAATCACCATCTCTGCTTAGACGTAAAAACTCAATATTATCCATATTATTTTCTTTAAAACCGTAGCTAGACAAACAAAATCGTTCGAACGCAAGTAAGATAAACAAGAAAAGTGTGTCAAATTCAAGATTTAAAACATAAAAATATGCAGGACTGATTCTGTCAAAAGATCAGTAATCGAAACTATAGTTTCGATACCTGTTGTTCAATCGAAACTAGGAGTTTCGATACCTATTGTTCAATCGAAACTACGAGTTTCGATACCTGTTTAATCAATCGAAACTAGGAGTTTCGATACCTATTTAAATCAATCGAAACTGAGTTTCGATACCTATTTTGCTCAATCGAAACTAGGTAGTTTCGATACCTATTACTCAATAGAAACTAGGTAGTTTCGATATCTGTTTACTCAATCGAAACTAGGTAGTTTCGATACCTATTACTTAATCGAAACTAGGAAGTTTCGACCTCTGTTCTGTACAATCGAAACTAAGAAAGTTTCGATACCTGTTCATCAGCCCCATGGGGCAGTAACTTAGAATTATTTTATAACGAAACAAGTGTTGAAAAACTAAAAAGATATTTAAACCAAAGCAATCAGATCTGCTAAGTTGGGTGAACAACTTGCGTTTAAGACGGGTAGTCTTAACGTGTATGTTATCCTTGTGTAATTAGGATACGGATAGGCGAATCTGTTGTTATTCAAATATTTGCTAGCATTCATACTGTCGAGGTGAGTTTCACTAATCCCCCTTTTTCTAAAGTTTTGAAATGATTTGGGGTGGAAACATACATGTAAAAGACCTTTGTGTGTAAATGAATTGAACTAATGATCTGACCGTATGTGTGTATTGAGGGAAAAGTAAAGCACTTAAAGTCCTCTGAATAAATTAGTAACCATTAGCTATGGACTTAGCCCGGGATTATATGAATAGTACTATTGGGGGTGACGCCTCCGGTCATGGTTAGTCGCGCTAACCAGGGGTCCAAATGGCCGAATGACCGTATATTGTCTTACTCGCAGAAAGGCGAGGGGAGGCACAGAATGTTGGGGTTTGGTTACGGTCTGGTACATTACATACTATTTTGTATTCCTTGCAAGCTTACAAATGGGGTCAATAGATCGGAATAGTATTCATGTTCATTGGTAATACATACAAAAGAGTTCTGATCAGGTTAAAAGGATCAGGTTTTAAACAAAAGAGTTCTGATCAGGTTAAAAAGATCAGGTTTTAAACAAAAGAGTTCTGATCAGGTTAAAAGGATCAGGTTTTAAACAAAAGAGTTCTGATCAGGTTAAAAGGATCAGGTTTTAAACAAAAGAGTTCTGATCAGGTTAAAAGGATCAAGTTTAAGTAAAAGAGTTTTGATCGGAAAATGATCAGATTTAAACATTGGGTTTATGATAACTCTTTATAATAACTTATGAACTCACCAACCTCGTGTTGACATTTTTAAGTATGTTTTCAGGAAATTGAACGTGGTCATCAGGTAAGCAATGTAGGATACATGCATGCACGTGGATACGGCTTTCAGGAGGATTTCTCTTGTATAACTCATGGTCTTGAGTCATATTTGCGAAATCTTAAACTTTTGTAAACTCAAGTTGATATTTTGTGATGTAAATATTTTAAACTCGATTATGTATCCAATTACATGTATGTGTTTGCGGTAATCATATGCTTTGGAAACCAGTGAATGTTACACCTCACGTTTCCGCCTTGGCGGGGTGTGACAGAACTTGGTATCAGAGCCATTGATTATAGCGAACTAGGTGTCTAAAATGGAACCTAGTCTATAATTTAAATGACTCACTAAAACGTTTTCATTGCATAAGCATTGCATAACCAGTCATCATGTCATGTGGATATTGTAGTCACAAGCATGTCGTCACATTCACACTCTGACCCCGTCTCTGACCCTGAATCCAACAAGGAACTTTCCGCCACACGCCCCAAAAATCGAGTACATGTTCGTAGCTCCACACCACCCAATGTTGCCCCGGGAGAACCGCCTATCGTCTACCGAAAGAAAAGCGGAGGGCCAGTTATGGTAAAGAGTGCTAGGAAAAAGGTTCGATTTCCACGCAAAAGAACCCTGGCAGCCCGTGACCCGGAAAACTTGGAGATTGATGAGGAACCACCTAGGCAACGACCCTGTTACCACCCTACGGTGGGGACTATCCGTTGGATGCCCCGTACCCTGGCACGATGGAAGGAGATGAAGAGCATTCCCTCTACCTTTGAGCTCGGAGAGTCCTCCAACTCCCCAACACCCCTACCCCACACTGGGGAAGCCATGGAGCTCACAGTGCCTACATTGGTAGCATGTGTTCATACGCACGAAGAACGTCTTGATGATCTCCTAAATGATATTCGGGCACATGGGGATATCAAGGGCTCGAATCTCGAGTACAGACTCTGGAGGACAACACCCGAGACATACAGGGTGCCACTGACTACCTCGAGTTGAGAGCTGATATGGACTGGCAATTCACTCTCACGGTCCGAGACATGGTGGAGGCGCTGGAAGAAAGGACTTTGGCTGCAGAATTTGTGGCTAGGGCTAGCTTTGTCATGGCAGGACTTGCCATGATGATTGGGTTGTATTCCCACTTCTTCTTTTAAACCTATTATCGGCGGGTTGTGCCCATAGCATATTATGTAGTTTAAAACTTTGGTACTGATGTGGTCATGAGAACCCATCCCTTTTTGTATCCTTGTCTTTTGGGAACAATGTACTATATATGTTTTAACTATGTATGTGATGGGATATGTTGTAATGATGGTTGTTCACGTTTGATGTTGTTGTACCTTTATGTCATGACCTATCATTATTATTATATAATGTTGTTTCTTTTTAATTGATATGTTAGAAAGAACGTCATGGCACCTAAGCGAAGGACGCCTCGTAACACTACTAGTGGCAACAACGAGACGATTTCCCCAAACGTGGAGCAACTCATAGCACAGCGAGTAGCTGCCGCCATGGAGCAGTATGAAGCAAATCGAAATAATGGCGGAGGAAACGGCAGCGGTACCGGCGGAGGAGGTGCAGGAGGTAGCGGTACAGCAGGAGGTAGCGGTACAGCAGGAGGTTCCGGAGGTAATAAAAATAAATAAGCCATAACACATAGTCATGATCCGAATTAATGACGTTATGACTTGTGATTCTACAGATGCTCCAAATAGGAAGTGCACCTACAAGGCCTTCCTATCCTGCAACCCCCGTAACTTCAATGGCATCGAGGGTGCAGTAGGTCTGATGAGATGGATAGAAAAGATGGAGTCGGTGATTGATATTAGTGAATGCACCGCTGACTGCATGGTGAAATATTCTACATGTGCGCTCACGGATAAAGCTTTAACTTGGTGGAATACTCAAATGAAGACGTTGGGGAGAGAGACAGCATACCAATTGTCTTGGGAAGACTTGAAAAACATGATGATTGAGGAATACTGTCCTCGAAACGAATTGCAAAAGATTGAAACTGAGATGTGGAACCTACAGATGATCGGAGATGATGTGGCAGGATACACCGACCGTTTCAATGAATTGGCGATTCTAGTACCGCATATGGTCACACCAGAACATAAGCGCGTTGAGAGGTATCTGTGGGGTCTTGCGCCTCAAATTCGTAGCATGGTAACATCATCTAATCCAATAGATGCCAAGAGTGCTACAACTTTAGCATTCAAGCTAAGGGATGATGCGGTACGTAATGAATTGTTTGTAAGGAAAGAGAACGAGGAAGGTAGATCTGGGGAGAAAAGAAAATGGATAGGAAATTCAAATAATAAGTCTGAGAAGCAAGGGTTTAAGAAACAAGGAACTATGAAGGCTTTTGCAGTCAACACAATGGAAAGAAAGGAGTATGATAGGGGCCTACCGAGATGTAAGAAGTGTGGAAATCATCATGCCGGTGTGTGCATCAAGTGTGGAAAATGTGACAAGTTTGGTCACACCACACAAGCTTGTCGAACTAACAACCGAATGGGGAAAATTAAACCGGGATGTTTCATATGTGGTGACCTGAAGCACTTCAAGAGGGATTGTCCCAAGTGGAAGAATCAGAACAACGCTCAGGCACCAGGGAGGGCATTTGTGATGGGTGCAAGGGACGCACGCCAGGACCCGAACATCGTCACTGGTACGTTCCCGATAAATAATCACTATGCCTCTGTACTTTTTGATTCGGGTGCGGATATGAGCTTTGTGTCGAATGATTTTAAATCCTTACTCGGTATTAAGGCCAACAAACTAGATCAAAATTATACAATTGAATTAGCAAATGGGAAATTAATAGAAACCGGAGAGGTCATTAGGGGTTGTACTTTATGTTTAGAAAACCATACATTCAATATAGACCTTCTACCCGTCGAACTAGGGAGTTTTGATATTGTTATTGGCATGGATTGGTTATCAAAGAATCGTGCCAAAATCGTATGCTTCGAAAAGATTGTACGTATCCCACTACCAAGCGGAGAAATTCTTTCAATTCAAGGCGAAAAGTGTAGAATGATGTTGAAGACGATAAACTGCATGAAAGCTCATAAGTATCTACGCAAGGGTTATTGTGCATTCCTGGCTCACATCGTCGAGAAGAAACCCGAAGAACGTCGACTTGAGGACATACCAATCGTCAGAGATTACTCGGAGGTATTTCCTGAGGACTTACCAGGAATACCACCACCAAGACAAGTCGAGTTTCGGATCGACCTAGTACCAGGAGCCGCACCAGTTGCACGATCGCCGTATCGTCTAGCCCCTTCCGAGATGCAGGAACTATCAAGCCAACTACAAGAATTACTTGACAAAGGTTTCATAAGACCGAGTTTCTCACCATGGGGAGCCTCGGTCCTATTTGTAAAGAAAAAGGATGGAACCTTTAGAATGTGCATTGATTACCGGGAATTAAACAAACTGACAATCAAAAACCGGTATCCTCTTCCTCGAATAGACGATTTGTTTGATCAACTTCAAGTTTCCAGTTTCTATTCTAAAATTGATCTACGATCAGGGTATCATCAACTGAAAATTCAGGAAGAAGATATACCAAAAATGGCTTTTAGGACTCGTTACGGTCACTACGAGTTCCTAGTTGTGCCATTTGGCTTGACGAACGCACCGGCCGTCTTCATGGATCTCATGAACCGCGTGTGCAAGCCGTACTTGGATAAATTCGTGATTGTGTTTATCGATGACATATTGATATATTCACGAACCAAGGAAGAACATGAACATCATTTGAAATTAATCTTGGAACTACTCAGTAATGAGAAGCTTTATGCTAAATTCTCTAAGTGCGAGTTTTGGATCCGAGAGGTTCACTTTCTCGGACACGTCATCAATAAGAATGGTATCCATGTGGATCCATCCAAGATTGAAGCTATCAAAAACTGGGAAGCACCAAGAACTCCGACTGAGGTGCGTCAATTTCTAGGTTTGGCAGGCTATTACAGGCGATTCATCGAGAATTTTTCAAAGATAGCCTTGCCTTTGACCACGTTAACTCAGAATTACAAAAAGTTTGATTGGACTGATAAACAAGAATCAGCTTTTCAATTGCTGAAGCAAAAACTTTGCAGTGCACCAATCCTATCCCTTCCCGAAGGAACTAACAATTTCATCGTGTACTGCGACGCATCACACCAAGGTCTGGGATGTGTATTGATGCATAGAGAAAAAGTCATAGCGTATGCATCCAGACAGCTAAAAGTACATGAGAAAAATTATACGACTCACGATTTGGAATTGGGTGCTGTCGTGTTTGCACTCAACATTTGGAGACATTACTTATACGGTACAAAATGTACTATCTTTACAGACCACAAGAGTCTCCAGCACATCTTTAATCAGAAAGAACTCAACATGAGGCAACGTCGTTGGGTAGAACTACTGAATGATTACGACTGTGATATCAAGTATCACCCTGGTAAGGCAAACGTCGTAGCAGATGCCTTGAGTCGTAAGGAACGGGTTAAAACACTCCGTGTTCATGCCCTAGAATTGACAATTCATACGAGTCTCACGACTCAAATCCGTATGGCACAACAAGAGGCAATTAAGGAAGAAAACATTCAGAGTGAAGCTTTACGAGGAATGATAAAGCAGTTGGAACCAAAGTCAGATGACACTTTATACTTAATGAATATAATTTGGGTGCCATGTTTTGGTAACATACGGGAGTTGGTTATGGACTAAGCCCACAAATCCAGGTACTCCATTCACCCAGGTTCGGATAAAATGTATAAGGATCTGAAAGAACTCTACTGGTGGCCGAACATGAAAGGAGTAATTGCTATTTATGTCGGTAAATGCTTGACATGTTCAAAAGTAAAGACAGAACATCAGAAACCGTCGGGATTGTTACAACAACCCGAGATACCTCAATGGAAATGGGAACAGATTTCAATGGATTTCATCACAAAGTTACCCAAGACGTCGAGCGGGTATGACACTATATGGGTAATCGTCGATCGTTTGACGAAATCAACTCATTTTCTACCCATCAAAGAGACGGATAAAATCGAGAAACTTGCAAGGCTTTATATCAAGGAAATTGTGGCTAGGCATGGAGTGCCAATTTCTATTATCTCTGATAGAGATCTATTATCTCTGATAGAGACAGCAGATTCGTGTCTAGAATCTGGAAATCATTACAAGAAGCCATGGGCACACGTCTTGACATGAGCACGGCATATCACCCACAAACAGATGGTCAAAGTGAAAGGACCATTCAAACTTTAGAGGATATGCTACATGCGTGTGCAATTGATTTCAGTGGAAATTGGGATACTCATTTGCCGCTAGCTGAGTTTTCATACAATAATAGTTACCACACCAGCATCAAAGCCGCTCCGTTTGAGGCTTTGTATGGTCGAAAATGCCATTCACCGCTATGTTGGGCAGAAGTAGGCGACAAGCATTTAACCGGTCCTGAGGTTATTCAAGAAACCACGGACAAGATTTTCAAAATCAAGGATCGTCTGAAAGCCGCCCGTGACAGACAAAAGAGTTACACGGATAACAGACGAAGACCTTTAGAATTCCAAGTGGGAGACAAAGTCATGTTAAAGGTCTCACCTTGGAAAGGAGTTGCAAGATTTGGCAACCGTGGCAAGCTTAACCATAGGTACGTTGGACCGTTTGAAATATTGGCTAGGGTTGGCCCTGTAGCTTACAAGCTCAAGTTGCCACAAGAACTAAGCAATATACATGATACGTTTCATGTGTCAAATCTCAAGAAGTGCTTATCAGACGACACATTAATTATACCACCTGATGAGATTCACATAGACGACGGGTTGCATTTCATTGAGGAACCCATGGAAGTCACAGATTGGAAGGTGCAGAGAACAAGGCGCAGCCGTGTTAAGCTGGTCAAGGTACGTTGGAATTCAAAGCGCGGCCCCAAGTATACGTGGGAGCGGGAAGATAAAATGAAATCCAAGTACCCGTCCTTGTTTACAAACACTCCAAGTCAGAATGACAAGAACTGAATTTCTTAAGGTACGGTTTGCACACACGATTCATGAGGTCCATGAAAACTACGGGTGCATTGGTTAGTCTAAAAGGCATAACCATGAACTCGTAATGACCATACCTTGTTCGAAAGGCAGTCTTTGGAATATCGTCTTCTTGTACACGGAGTTGGTGATAACCAGATCGAAGAACAATCTTTGAGAAGCAAGTAGAACCTTGAAGATGATCAAAGAGGTCATCAATTCTAGGCAAAGGATAACGGTTTTTGATAGTAAGCTTGTTGAGTTCGCGGTAGTCAATACACATGCGGAATGATCCATCCTTCTTTTTGACGAATAAGACGGGTGCACCCCACGGTGAATGACTTGGACGGATGAATCCTTTGTCGGATAGCTCTTGAAGTTGACTTGTAAGTTCTTGCATTTCAGAAGGTGCAAGACGGTATGGAGCTCTAGCCATGGGGTTAGCTCCGGGCACAAGATCAATGCGAAATTCTACTTGTCGAACGGGTGGAAGACCGGATAAGTCTTCGGGAAATACTTCGAGAAAATCCCGAATGATGGGAATGTCTTGTATACTCTTTTTTTTGACATCTTTTTGGACAATATGAGCTAAGAAGGCCACGTACTTCTTTCGTATGTACTTTTGGGCAGTAGTGCACGACATAAACTTAAGTCCTTTGCAAGGCTTTTCACCAAAGACTCTTAACGTTTCTCCCGATGGTAAGGGTATTCGGATGCACTTCTCGAAACAAATGACTTCGGCATGATGATTTGATAGACAATCCATGCCTATGATGATATCAAAACTTCCTAGTGGCATTGGAACAAGGTTGATTGGGAATGTATGATCATTAAGTTCTAAAGAGCAATCATAGATAATGGATTCAATTGTAAGAGAGTCACCATTTGCTACTTCAACAGTAAATGTTTTCTCTAATTGGGACCGTGTCTTTGCAAGTAAAGGTTTAAAATTATGTGACACAAAACTTTTATCGGCACCGGTATCGAATAAAATGGAGGCATATTGACTATTAACAAGAAACGTACCATTGACCACGTCATTGTTGGCTTGAGCTTCATTGACGTTTATGTTGAAAGCATGCCCACGAGCTCCACCTTGTCTAGCATTGACTAACTTTGGGCATTGATCACGGAAATGGTTCGGGTTGCCACACTTATAACATGCTCGCCCATTTGCAATAGCGGGAGTACCTTGATTAATCACTTGGGTGTTGGTTTGGTTTGGTGGGTTAACTTGGCCCGCAAGAGCTTTGGTCCTACAAACATTAACTGTATGGCCATATCTCCCACAATAAGTATAAAGGCGACATGGGATGCTTTGGGGATGATGGTAGTTGCAGGTGGCACAAAGTGGGTAGATCCCAACATATGGCTTTTTGACCGGTGCTTGAACCATAGGTGCAGCTTGGTTAACAGGAATAGCAGGAGTGACCACAGCATAGTTTCTAGTCTTCCTTTTCCTATTATTGTGGGAGGGTTCAGTTGTGGTTTCTTTGTTGTGGGTAGGAGGGGTTATAGTGTCAGAAACTTTCTTGGTACCCTTTTTAGTAAGTGTTCCCGCTTTCACATGGTTATCAGTTAAGGTGGCGGATAAGCGGATAGCATCTTCAAGTGTTGCGGGTTCCTTCCTAGGACAGTATCTTGAATTTTCCTAGGTAGTCCCCCAATATACTTTTCAATGCAGCGGGACAAAGGGGTGACCATGTGGGGAACAAGAAGGCTCAACTCATGGAACCGAGTCGTGTACGCCAAGTTTTCACCACTATCTTGGGCAAGATCCCAAAATTCAGCTTCAAGTTTCTTCACTTCATTTCGAGGACAGAATTCCTCGGTCATTAGCCTTTTAACCTCATCCCAAGGTAAGGCCATTGCTACATCCACACCCCTATTTCTTTTCTCCCCATTCCACCACGTGAGGTTGTCGGGGCATGACGAACACGAAGGTTGTCGGGGCAGTCACTATTGAGAAAGGTATTCTCAATGCTTTCGAACCATTGAAGGAGTCCGGTAGCTCCTTCGGTACCATAGAACTTGAGGGGATTGCACGAGTTGAAGTGCTTGAAGGTGCATTGAGATGGGTTGTTACCACCATTTCCACCATTACCACCATTTCCACTATTGCTACCATTACCACCGTTATTGCCATTGGTGGCACTATTAGCTTGTGTGAGTTGTGTCACGAGTTGTGCAAGAATAGCAGCAATGTCGGTATTGGTGTTGGCGGCGGGAGCACGACGAGGAGGCATTCTATAGATTTTCATAAGACAAGAAAAGATGTAAGAACTTATGAGAATTGTTTGGATTTAATAGAATAAGATAACAAAATAAATAGATAATCATAGTTTGGATTGTACTCGAATAGTGACATAATCACTCGAATACTATGACACATTAAGGTTAATTAAACTTATATAATTTTCAAGGAGACATGCTTTAGCCTATAAGTAAACACTCATCTCGGGAATTCCCAAGAAAGCATACGGGTCCCTCGGTTGATTGAGATTTATGCGATGCTTTCCTAGACAGAAAACCCAAAATACAGGTGCCACTCTTCCAGATTGCACGTGTCCTCAAATAATTAACAAAGCTTAAAAACCTTAACGAGGAAATAAAGAAATTTTTTATGAATTTTCGCTTCATGAAGTTTCCACATGCTTAGAAAGATAAAGATAGAGAAAGAAAATAAGAATATTATGAGGTTTTAGGATATAGGAAAGGATATTGTTTATTTAATTTATTATTTAAGTATATACTAATAAGTCATGGATATTTAACAATTAAGTCATCAAATAAAATAATAACTAACCATAGTAAGCATGTAGCACATAGCATGTAACACATAACATATAACATATAGCATGTAGCATATAACATTTAATCATGAAACATAGCATAAGTAGGTGTCCTAAAGTTATAGTCTAGGTCAAGGTGTCTAATAACCTAATTCCCTATAACCAAGGCTCTGATACCAATCTGTCACACCCCGACCGACGGCGGAATCATCGGGGCGGGACATGTAGACTGTTCATAAGCACAAGGTTGACTAGATTGGATATATTAAACATCAAATTTCATAACAAGTAGTCCAAACACAACCAAATCCAAGATAGAACAAAATTGAAATACATAGAATCTTTTTATTTAAATTAACTAAGTCCAAGCCTATGTGTAGCACATCTTGATCAATCTCACACATTAGAACCTGAAACATGAATAAAATAAAGTCAACTAAAAAGTTGGTGAGTATAACACAGGTTTGTATATAGATAGCATATAGTTGTAAAAAAAATCCTTACATAACATGATAAATAAGGCATTTATGGGGAGCAGCTATTGTGTAACCATGTACAATCAAACTTTTGTAACTAGCATGCAAAAATTGTGTTGTCGGTATCAATCACCACAATCTTGGTGGGTTTGTCAGACTCAATAGATCTATCATTGAAAACCGTCGGCTTGAATAGTTAATGATTGCACATAATCGCATACAAAGGTTAGCACACCTAGCACTCGGGCATAAAGCTCAAATTGCACACATGAATGTAAATAGGATTTGTACTTGTGTTGTTCGTGTAAATGTAACGTGTAATTTGAATAATGTTCATGTTTCACCCCAAAAGTGTAAAAGAGTAAAAGGGGCTATGAAATATTCACTTGGTTCGAAGGCGTAGCTAACAAGGATACTAGATAGAATAAGGATCCTTGAAATGCACAAGTTAACCTAAGGAGTAATGTATATGGTATTAATAGTGTGCACCAATGTTTAAGTCTAAAGTTGTATTTGGACTTGTGTAATAAGGTCATTGATTTGTAATTGGAGGTATTGAATAAAATATATAAAGCTGGAAAGAGTATTTTTAGAACATTTTGATTAAGGTTTGAGTTTAACTAATTAAATAAGTAATGTAAATAATTATTGTTTATGCAAACATTGTAAGTATTAGTTATAAGTTAGTATAATTAATATCGTTTTTGTTTAAATATAAATTAAATAAATAATCATTTATTTATAACAATGTAACATAACCATTTAAATACTTTTTAAATGAAAGGTTTAACAATAATTGTAAATTAAATTTTATAAACTTTAAACAAATAATTTTCCATTTATTAAATATTTGTTCTTTATAAAAATCAACTATTTTTACTTTGTAATTTAATCAGAATATTTGTGGTTTGAAAAATATATAAAATTTCTAATTCTGCCAAGATTTTAATTCACACACGACCGTGCCTGGGAAGGGCACGATCGTGCTCGAACCACGGGCGCGACCATGCTAGTCATGGCGCGACCGTGTTGATCAAACCGAATGCACAATTTGATTGTTCCCTAGGCACGATCGTGTTCTGGACTAGGCACGACCGTGTCTAAGGTTTTGAGGAATGACCAAGTTTAGCCAAGGCATGACTGGGTCTGAGTGTGTGAGGCACGACCGCGCTGGTATTTGGCGCGACTGTGTCTCATGAAGCACGACCGCGCTAGAATACTAGCACGACCGTGTCTGTTCCAAAACAGAAACGATTTGGCTAATTCTTATATTGTTAATGTTGGAATTCATGGGGCTTTCACCCATTAGATCATCACGAGTCTTTTTGTATAAATTAATTGTATTTACAACGTGTCTAAGGTTTGATTCGATTAAATCTATTTTGAACGAACACTAGACTCCGGTTCGTGATGATCCCCATATCATAAGCCCAAATTAGATTAGGGCTTTTGATTAGTAGGCTAAAACCTAAGTGTGAGAGGTTTCAATTACCCGAAAGGACGACGAATTGATAGTGTTCGGTAGAGAAAAGTTCCGGCGACGACGGGTTCTGTCTCCGGCGTCCTCTGTTGTAATTCCGACTAGACCAGCGTGTCCAGAGCCTTATAGAGGATCGATGGTATGTTGGCTTGGAAGAATTGTAATCAAATTGGTGAATTTGGTGATTTCGTGAGAGAATTTTGTGATTAGGAGGAAATTCGATGATGATAAGTTTATTTGTTGTAATGGTGATGATTAAAGGGCTTAATAGAGTTGGTTAATGACGAAAACGTGTAGAACGGTTATTACTCCGAACGTTCCTGTGATTAAAGGTCTGTATTTACGTTTCAACTGTCAAGAGGCGCGACCGTGCCCATATGAGGCGCGACCGTGCCAAGGCACCAGGCGCGATCGTTCCAAAGCAAGTCGCGCGACCGTGCCAAAGCAGTCGGCGCGACCGTGCCTATTAGGGTTTTTGCTACTTTTCAACATCAGACCTTGTAACTTTGGTCTTTGACATATTTGTATAAATAGATACCTATGTAGTGTTTTTGTAGATTATAACCGTGTAGAATTTGCGAATTAACATTGAAATATAATATTCAATTGATGGTACGAATAGAATAAAACAGTGCACTAGAATTTGGTTTGAAATGCATTACATTGAATTTGAAATACGGATACTAAAAATCAGAAATGTTACAATTATCCTCTTTAAATAAAAAGAATGCATATATATGTTTAGTTATTTTCCTAAAAACGTTTTGATTATCACAAGTAGTATATGAACATCACTATTTTAGCTATGTATTATTTCATTATCACTATGTCTTTCAAAAGCATGACAATATATATATATATATATATATATATATATATATATATATATATTTTACTCAAACCTTCAAAATGACATGATCTATAACATATAATTATAAATAGAACTATTTTTTTAGTGTTACTAATAACATAAATTTTAATAATTGTTTTATTATTATATTTATCATATTATTATCACTTTCACAAATAATATGGTATTAGTGACTACATGACTGGTTTAGTAAATTGATTTTCATAAATAATAATATTACAATCCACATAACAAAATTTGTGTATTTCACATAAATATTATTATATAATAATATTCCATCATGATCATTATTTTAACCTAAATATTTTAATAAGATATTTATTACATTAAAAACCTAAATGTTTTAATAAGATATTTATTACTTTAAATTTGCAAATAGTACTTATTATAGACCCTAGCTTGCTTTTATAAATAAAAATTTATAAAACAACGATTATAAACCTTAGTTGAATTCCCAGATCATCTGTCCAAAACCCTATGTCCCTAAAGCGTTCTGTTCTTATTTCTTTTAATCATTCCATATGCTAAATAACATATCCTATTTAAACTTATGGCATCTTTAATTCTTGTTGTTACAAGTTACAAGTCCAACCCTCTACTTATCAAGTTGAGTTTACATAGCCTATTTTTCATATTTACAACTTTGGGGTGAAACATGAATATATTCAAACTATTTGCAATTATTATAATTCAAACACTATGATCATGTGTGCAATTTGTGCCTTATGCTTGAATAATATTATTGCAAACAACATTTACATTCTTTTTATGCATAGTGCAAGTGCAATCATTAACTCTGTACAAGCCGACGGTATACAATGATAGATCTATTGAGTCTGACTAACCCACCTGGTTAGGGTGATTGTTGCCAAAAACATTTAAGGATAATTGTTGTGATATGCCTATTAGTAACATTTAAGGATAACTGCTGTGTTATGCCTATCAGTAACATTTAAGGATAACTGTTGTGTTACGCCTATCAGTCACAAGGTTTGATTGTGCGCCCCGGTGTTAACTATAGTGGTTCTCCATAATTTCCTTATTAAACCATGATATCGTATGAATTGTACACAAACTCTTGATATTACTTGTGGTGTCAAAACCTATGTATGCTCACCAACTATTTTTAGTTGACCTTTTTTGCATCATGTTTCAGGTATTAATATTGAGATCATAAATAAGATGCTACACATAGGATTGAGGACCTAGTTAAATAATCAAATGAACATTAATGGTGTATCTTGTTTTCTTTTGTATGTTTGTACATGATTGATTGAACAAGTGTTATGGAAATTTGGATTAAATTAATATATGAGATTTTAGTTTGATCATGAGCTTATGAACTGTCTACACGTCCGCCCCGATGTATTCCGCCGTTGGTTGGGCTGTGACAGATTAGTATCAGAGACATGGTTATAGGGAATTAGGTTATTAGAAATCAATGACCTAGTCTATAACCTTAGGACACCCTTGTGTGAGTATCTTACATGTTATCTTAGGTGTTACATTGTATGATACAATACATGTTATATTGTGTGCTACACTACTAAATAACTCACATGCTTATAAAATTGTTATCTATGTAATACCTTGTTTACCACACTGTTTGATTACATGCTACTTATTTGAGCCCATCAAATGCTATCCTAAGTCTTACCACACACTTATTCATATCTAAGTCTTTATACGCCTTCACTCTCACACATTGAGAATTACGTCTTCATCTTCACAACTTGTGAAGAATTTAAACTCTTAGGCCTAAAGCCTATTGAATTTTTAAAAATCCCGTCAAAGTTTTGAGTTCTGAAAATTAGTAAAGAACATGTGTAATCTGGAAGGGTGAATGCCTATGCTCTGGGTCTTCTGTCTAGGAAAGCATTTCATATAAATCAAAATCAACCGAAGGATCCGTATGCTTTCCTAGGAATTCCCGAAGTGAGTGTTCACCTATAGGCTAAAGCATGTCTTCTTGAAAGTATAAGAATTTGAATCACTTTGATTTGTCAAAGTACCCATTTGATTATGATACCAAATGAGTACAATCTAAACATCATCATTTTGTTACAGTTTAGTACACGTACTTAAGCCTTTTTTGTAAACTAATCATTTTACTATATGATTTAAACAACATCGTTATTCCATTCAAAAAAAACGTGTATCAAACATTTAGTTTATAAATATTATCTGGAACATAAATTTTTTATAAACCTTTTCACCTTTTAAGGAAACTTAATACAACTTTTTTTTTTTTAAAAAGGCGTTATCTAAATTAATAATTATTTATGACTTTTATTTCGTTAAATTAATTTTTGTTAAACTTTGGCTTAATTATTAAATAATTTAGCCATTATTTTCCCTTAAAACATTCTCTTTACGATGATTAAAAATTTAATAAAAAGTTTTTATTTATTTATCCATCTATCTAGTTATTCAACTTATTATTTTCACTATTTTATTAATTTACAAACGAGAACAAATTACAATTACTTGTTTATTTACAAACAAGAAGCACAAATCAGTTATTCGTAAGGACATCTACACAACCTTCTCGTTATCTTGCACCTTCAGAAATATATGAGCATACTAGGCACTTCAATGAAATTAATTATTTCGCGTAGGCGTTAACCACCCATATAAACCTCAACAAGATTAAAAATTTAAGACCCAACTACCCGCATTATACATAAACATCAACCAACACGTTTGTCCGCAACACTCGACCACCTACAAAATTCGATGGTTTACGTTAATCATGAGGGTTAAAAACTTACATATGAACATTCACAATATACATGATACTAGATTGATCACATGATAAATGAAACTTGGTTGTTGCAATATACATCATAGTATATTGATCACATGATACATGAAACTTGGTTGTTGCAATATACATGATAGTAGATTGATCACAAGATACATGAAACTTGGTTGTTTACAAAATACAAGATACTAAATTATTCGCATTATACATGAAACTTATTTATTTATAAAATACATAATACTAAATTGTTTACATTATGTAAGGCCCCTTTCCCGGGTAACCTCACTTGTTGGATTTACTCATAAACATAGTCATTGATCACTGAACTTTTAATTAAAAACATTCAAACACAGCGGAAGCATACATCATTCAATAACATAACATAGCAGCGGAAGTCTTATCATTAAACATAACATTGTCTTAACATAAATAAAAGTGGGATGTCAGTCTCGTGCCGGGTAACCTTCACGCCTTCGCACGACCCTTCCTTTCTGTACCTGAAATGTATACTAAAAGTCAGCTAACGCTGGTGAGTTCTAGTTTAAAGACAATCATACATAATATTTACCTTATCATGAATATAATGTATATATATATATATATATTCATACTTTGTCTTATCATTAAACATAACATTGTCTTAACATAAATAGAATTTTGCGTACAACTTTTCCTGCTTTAGCACCTCCAGAACCTCCCTTAGGTGACAGTGGTGATCACCCTCGATTTTTGAATATACCAATATGTCGTCTATAAAAACTATCACTGATCGATCCAACATGGGTCGACATACTCTATTCATCAAATCCATAAATGCTGCTGGTGCGTTGGTCAATCCGAAAGACATCACGAGAAACTCATAATGCCTATAACGTGTGCGAAATGCGGTCTTTAGTACGTCTTCCTCTCTTACTTTCAACTGATGGTAACCCGACCTAAGATCGATCTTTGAAAACCAACTTGCACCTTGCAGTTGATCAAAGAGATCGTCTATTCTAGGCAATGGGTATTTGTTCTTTACTGTCCTCTTGTTCAATTCACGGTAGTCAATGCACATGCGCATGTTGCCGTCTTTCTTCTTTACGAATAGTACCGGAGTGCCCCATGGTGAAATGCTCGGTCTAATAAATCCTTTTTCTGTTAATTCCTGTAGTTGAGACATCAATTATTTCATTTCTGACGGAGCCAATCGGTAGGGGGCTTTAGCAACGGGCTCAGCTCCTGGCAGTAAGTCAATCTGAAATTCTATTTCCCGATCGGGTGGCAACCCAGGTAGATCCTCAGGGAATACTTCTGGAAAGCTGCACACCACGGGTACATCCTTGAGTTCTTTCGTTTTCATTCTATTGTCAATAACATATGCAAGATAAGCTTCGCAACCGCGCCTCATGTAACTTTCGGCCTTCATCATCGAGATGACGTTCGGCATCGTGCAATTCCAATCCCCATAAACCGTAATTGGACTACCGTTAGGAGCTTTGAGGTGTATCCTCTTACGTTTACATATGATCTGAGCTTCGTTGGCAGCTAGCCAATCCATGCCCAATACTATATCGAATCCTCCTAAGGTGAGAAGGAACAATCTAGAAGGAAACTTATGTCCCTCTATTTCTATGACGCAATCCTCTGTTACTTGGAATACTGCCGAATTTTTTACCAACGGCAGTTTGTACGCTAAAGGCCTTTACTATGGTGTTGATAGTGCAATCCAGTTTACGACTAAATGCATTTGATATGAAGCTTTTACTAGCACCAGAATCGAATAAAATAGCAGCACGTTCATCATTAACTAGAAACGTACCTGACACGACATCAGGATTTCCCCTTGCTTCTTCCTCAGTTAAGGCATAGGCCCGAGTCCTTGCCTTTTGTTGTTCCTGTTCCCTCTCCTTTCCCGAACCAGATTGGCCGGCCTTCCTGCAGTTCTTTGTCAGATGTCCAAACAATCCACATACTTGACATTTGACATCCTTCAAACAATCTCGGGAGTAGTGCCCCGGCCTCCCGCACTTATAACACACGGTGGTGCCGATTCGATACTCGCCCAGATGTTGCTTTCCACATCTCTTGCATGTTTGATATCCGTCCAACCTTGGTTTCTTAATTTCAGCTGTTTCTTTCCCTTTTCCGGTGCCTCTAGACGGGTTCTCCCACTTTCTCTTTTGTGTCTCAGGTGCCGGGCCCTCATTGGCATAATCGTCGTAGACGATTCCAGACAGGTTGACTACCGACTCGAAGGTCGATGGTAGATTAGCTTTTACATGGACACGGACCCTTTGCGGCAGACCCTTGACATAGTATTTGATCATTCGTTCTTCGGTTTCCACCAAGTGTGGTACCAGTTGGGCCAGCTCGTTGAATCTTGAAGTATACTGGCGATGAGTCTTGTTGCCAGCCTTGAAGTTTAGGAACTCGTTCTCCACACGATCAATCTCATTTTATGGGCAGAACTTTTGGATTATGAGCTTTTTCAGGTCTTCCCATATCATTCTGGCAATAGCATTTGGCGACTTTGTTCTTTGAATGTTTCTCCACCAACTTAGTGCTTCATTGGTGAAAGAATGGGCAACATATTTAACCGCCTGATCCGGTCGGCACTCGCTGATGTTGATTACAGCGTTCATCCTCTCAATCCATTCGAAAGTAGCCACCGAATCCTTGGTTCCATCAAACTTAGGTGGGTCTCCGTCCTTGAAACCTTTGTAAGTACACCCACGATTGCTTGATGCCACTTTTACTTCATCCCCGTCACTATCATAAATTTACTCTTCATTTTTCCCTTCATCCTCTTCTTTGCTTTTCTTTAGTGCCTCAGATAATAGGTCAGGCAATATGTTCTTCAGAGTAAGTACAACCTCGCGGGCAATAGCATCCCTAACCTCGGGTTCCAACTGTATAGGCCCTTGATTGCCGTCCCCAGTTGGGGTCACTTTAGTTTCGTGCACACTCTCAGTGTGTTCTGCGTGCAGACTCTCTTCCTCTTCACTTCTTCGATTCAATGGAGGTCTACCCACTCGGCCAGTGCGACCGCCTCGGCGTCCAGTTCTTCCTCCTCCAGCCATAGTTCCTAGTTTTCCTGATGGTCATAAAGGGAATACATCAATGTCATTCTCTGAGATCATAGTCTTGAAACAGTACGAACAAGGTAAATTTTTAATTACAGTGACCGGTTTGTGATTAGAAATTTACATTGCTTTTCGGGTTCCAAACTCTTCAAATTGGTCATGACATTAACATCTATTGGTTCTAGGTTTGAGTATCTATTCTTATCTAAGTGTATTAACCTTAGTACTTACTTACTGTGCTGGCGTTGGCTTTGGTTACCCATGACTGACATCCGTGCGTTGGTCCCATAATCAGTTTGAGTCCAGACATTTAGGGATGTCTGAATCTCTCAAACTATTGCTCTGATACCAACTAGTAAGGCCCCTTTCCCGGGTAACCTCACTTGTTGGATTTACTCATAAACATAGTCATTGATCACTGAACTTTTAATTAAAAACATTCAAACACAGCGGAAGCATACATCATTCAATAACATAACATAGCAGCGGAAGTCTTATCATTAAACATAACATTGTCTTAACATAAATAAAAGTGGGATGTCAGTCTCGTGCCGGGTAACCTTCACGCCTTCGCACGACCCTTCCTTTCTGTACCTGAAATGTATACTAAAAGTCAGCTAACGCTGGTGAGTTCTAGTTTAAAGACAATCATACAAAATATTTACCTTATCATGAATATAATGTATATATATATATATTCATACTTTCAAATATTCTTTACTTTACTGTTCTCACATAGGATTCATTGAGGGTATATACATATGTACATACATACTTTCTTTTTGAGAGAACACTTATTGGCCACAATCTTAAGGGAGATCAACCCGTCATACTTGTCGCGAATGTCACAAAGACATCGCTGTCAGAACTACCGTCGTAGCCCATTTCATTACCGTCCGGCTCTAGAAAACCGTTCGTCATTCATTAATCCGTCTGGCAACCTTTGTCCGTCCGCTCTTTACCGTCCTACCGTCGTAGTCCATCATTTTGTCCGTCTGGCCTAGGGCATCCGTTTCCCACGCGACCATTATGTATGCAACCATTCTACATTAGTTAAGGCATGTGCTTCAACCGTCCATTAATACCTTTTCATACGTCCTAGCTTGCGAAGGAACGTTTTTGTCCCGGTTGCAAAATAGTCACGTGGTCGTCCGTCTACCGAAGTAGCCGTTGTCATAGAAGGGTTTATAACGTTTACATTCATTCATAGCATGCAATATATAAGTAATATAAAGCAAGATTTCATTCTTTTACGTTATGTCCTTCTTTCATTCATTCTTTAAAATCATACGCTTCTTTCTTATTCATAATTCATTTTCATATATAAGTATTTATATATATACGTATGATCACACTGACATTTATAACTTTTAATCATTTAGTGTATACACTTCAACCCCAAAACATTTAAAATGATTTGCACATAACATAGAAGGGGGGGCACATAGAACTCACCTGATGAGTAGTTTCTGAAATACACTAAGCTGGCTACTGAGCGTCACTAATGTCACTCACGATCTGTATAATAAAGTCATACTCGTAAGGTAGTGCTCCTAGATGACATTAGACATTACTATGCTTGAGCCTAGTAGTTTCGATGAATATGCTTATATCGAAACTTGGTAGTTTCGATAGGTTGCTTATGTCGAAACTTGGTAGTTTCGATAGGTTGCTTCTGTCGAAACTTGGTAGTTTCGATAGTTTGCTTCTGTCGAAACTTGGTAGTTTCGATAGATTGCTTCTGTCGAAACTTGGTAGTTTCGATAGGTAACTTAGGTGTAATCTTAGCTTCAGATCGTGGGAATACCGAAACTATGGTAGTTTCGATATCGAAACTATGGTAGTTTCGATATCGAAACTATGGTAGTTTCGATGGGTCTGAATATATATCGAAACTATGTAGTTTCGATGGGTCTGTACATATCGAAACTAAGTAGTTTCGATGGGTCTGTACAAATCGTCTTCCCCAAAATCTGAAGTTTTTGCATGCGCGTCTGATCGAGTCAATATCTCAATTTTCTTAGATCAAAACGTTCGGTTTTCATTCTAGATGCTAAACCTAAGTTCATTTTAAAGTTTCATCCGCAAAATCGTCATCTAATGGGCTAAAACCGAAAATCCTAAAAAAATCATAAAAACTCAGATTATGATTGAACGCTTACCTGGATTGGATTTCTGATTCGGAGAAGATGGTCACGAGCACAGCAGCAACGTTCTCCAGAATTCCCGAGTTGATCCGTCACTTTCTCTCTCTAGACCCGAGCTCTCTTCTCTCTCTCTAGAACTTGCGTGAGTGGGGAAATGAGCAGAGAAGAGGGCTGCCTTGCCTCTTATATGGCTGGGCTTCCCTCGGCCCATTGAAGCCGAGCCCAAGCCCGCTCTCTTTTGTTTAAATATTCCGACTAAGTCACCGGTCTCGCTACATTTATTCGTTTTTATTATTTTTGGGATGTTACACATTATAAATGAAAACTTATATATTTACAAAATACATGATACTAAATTGTTTACATTATACATGAAAACTTATTTTTTTTATAAAATACATAATACTAAATTGTTTACATTATACATCAAACTTATTTATTTATAAAATACACGATACTAAATTGTTTACATTATACATGAAAACTTATTTGTTTATAATATACATGATACTAAATTGTTCACAATATACATGAAACCTATTTTTAAAATGTACATGACACTAGATCATACATGAAAACTAGAGTGTTTACATTATACATGGAACTAGATTGTTTACAATTGTTGCAATTGATTGATCACATTATACACAAGGCATGATCATTCACTTTATCCATGAAAGTTGAAGGCTATAAACTTTAAAACTACTTGGGGTTTGACGTATTCTTGTTCAAACACGAGGAAGCTGCAAAAATTTATAGCTACTCGGGGTTTGACGTATTCTTGTTCAAACACCAGGAAACTGCAAAATTTTAAAACTACTCGTGGATTGTTCAATCACGAGGAAGCTGCAAAACTTTAAAACTACTCGGGGTTTGACGTATTCTTGTTCAAACTCGAGAAAACTATGGAACTCTAAGTTATGCCACACTATTACTCTTTAGTTTTCTGATTGACCTTACTATCTAGGGACACAATTATTTAATAGTGACTCATGCGTAAAAACAATAAATATAAACTAAGTAATTTGTGTGTCCTTTCTTGACCCACACATAATGGGATGATCTATACGGACCATACGACATGAAACCTATCGTGATATATAGTAAATTATGTCGTGTGTTATGACATGAAACCTATCGTGATATATAGTAACAAAACTAATGTGTTATGATAAAGGCACGGTGGATACGCCACGGGTACTTCCTTTATATAAGTGTTCCTGTCATATAGTCAGAAGTAGCGTTGTTCGTATCACGAGAAGTTTTATGTTATTCTGACCTTGACCAATGTTGGTGAAATCCCTCGTCCAGTAACGTATCATGAACATATTAGATTACATATTAAACAAGTTTTGATCATCAATTCTCATCATTCTCATTTTCGAGTGATGCATTCCATCATTGAAGTCCAAAATATTCTTCAACAAATTTACTCCTTAATTCTCTTCAAACTAAAACTCACTATCATCTTTCATGCCTGATTTTTAGTATCAGACCTGAATTTTGTCATAAATTATACTCCTCAAATCGACAGTCAAAGCTCATTGAAAATCCAAACCCTCATCTCTTTCATGATTCAGTAACCTTCGCCAGTTGAATTTCGGGACGAAATTCCCTCAACATGGGGATACTGTAATATCCATGACTTTTCTTGTGATTTGACATGTGCAATAATAACATTTTAATCCCATTCTAGTTCAATGCATTGTGATTCTTTAACCATGATTTCAGTTGTTTCAAATTCAATTTTCATCCATATAATTTCATGTTTCCCTTTTTTTACTTTTACAATAAACATATATATATATATATATATATATATATATATATTTATACCAATTATATCAAATATGTAACATAGGGACTTTTGATCATGTAATTACTACCCATTTATACATGTATTAAATATATATATATATATATATATATATATAAACATATAATCATTTATAAATGCATGGACTGCAATTATATTTATATATTTAAAAAATTATATCACATAAAAACATATAGTAATTTTTAAGCAATTGATTCAAATTAATCATTTTAGTTAAATTAAACAATTTCTATAAACTTTATAAATCTAAACGCATTTGAAACCCCCCCTATGTAAATAAAACCTCAACTTGAACCTTTGCATTGCAAATTAGACCTTCTATGGATTTGAACCCTCCCCTACGTCATTTTGACTTGCGAGAGTCAACAACACTGCATTTTGACTTAGCAATAGTTAACAAGATCCAAATCCAATTACCAAATCATCGATACACAAGTAATATTGCATAGTTGATTCTTCAAGAGCGTTATACGACCCTAACAGAACGCTTTAGAGGAATTAAATTAGTACAAATCGAACCATTGGACCACACCTGTCAAGTTTGACTTTTCTAAGTCAAACGTAGCCCGGTTTCAGTTTCAATTCGTGAATTTAAACATGTTTAACGGCCTGCAATCATGCATGCACGTTACACGACCGTGTTCCATCTCAAATGATGATCCAATTAAAGAGAAAGTAAACGAATTGACTCGAAAATCATCCTCATAACCGTTTCAAACAACTTCTGATCAAATTGAGCGTTTCTGATGGAATTGATCTATAAAAGATGTCACACCCCCAAAATCCACAAACGGAGTTTTACCGTTAGGAGCATTACATACCAGGATCTCAGTCATTAGTTACGTTGAACGACTCTATATAAGTTTAATAAAAACACTAGTATTGCTCATGGTCACGATGCAACACTAGTAAATGAAAATACTGAGTTAATGCGAAATGCAGAAGCGTAAGATTGAAGGAAAAGCATGCGTAAAAAACAATCGCGCCCAAAACATGCAATTCGAAAATAAATAAATAAGTAAGTCCTGCGTTTGATAAATAATGAAACTCCAATGCATGCATGCCCTATCTCGTGCTCGTACCTTAAGGACCTGAGAAAACATGCTAAAACGTGTCAACACTAGGTTGGTGAGTTCACAGGTTTCAAATGTAAGTAAAGTTTACTAGATAAAACAATTTACAATTATATCAATAGGTAACTAACCTAATAACATGTTACTAAAGCGTTTCGACACCGAAGCTGACTGTTATGTTTGATCTGCCTCCTACCATGTCTATCATGAACAATGGTAAACTGTTTAGGTCAATGTAACACCCGTTCGACTTCCTGCCGTGTTAGCGCGACTAACGCGGGTGGGGCTTGTCAATGCCCAGTAGTACTACTCAAGATTACCTCGATATCCCATATATTAAACGGTTCGATAAGTAAGGACTTACATGATATGTTTGCGCTTAGTACAACAAGTGATATAAATGAAATGCAAGATCTAAATGTTTGTACCCATGTTTTCTCCTCCAAGTTTAAACCATAAGAAAAGGGGCCGTGAAACTCATCTAAGAATGTGTGCTAGAACGACAAGTGAAAGACTGGTGACCCGCTAACGGCTACCTATATTTCATAAGTTTATGAGTGTGTGTTCGTGTTGGTTCGTAAGACCCTTGCATCCAAACAATCCCATTGTTTATGTGTTTGAAAAGAGTTTACAAGTTTGACTCATGTTTGACCAAGTTTGACCCGACGACCCGTTGGTAACTCAGTGTATGAAATAGTGTTTGATTAATATAATACTTCCATATTACACACATAAGATCATGCAGGTAACACTTAGCAACAATTCCTTATTGTTCTAGTATGCTAGCACAGTTACCACATATAGTAAGTTTCTATATTTAGCAGCTTTCCATAATTAGCAGGCTTCCATAAATAGTAAGTTTCTATAAATGGCAGTTATGTTCGAGACTCGTGTTTTCTAGAGACTATCGTTACTAATTATGTTCATAATATGAATCTAATAAGTCCTAGATGGTTAAACATGTAACACACACCTTGATCTTTAACATGTTGATCACATTTCAATTTAGGGTTTCCTTTTATAGTCGGCTAAAGATAGCATGCATGGTGTCACACCCTGAAATTCCACAGCGGGTTACCCGCGGGTTGTGACTGTCAAGGATCATCAGTCCCGGTCATTTCGAACGACCTCTAAATGGTTTTCGAAAAGACATCCCGTTTGAACATCATACACAAAAATTAAGTAATACAGAGTTTGAAAATGCGGAATGTAAAGTGCGGAAGCAATAATAATGTAGCAAAATACAGAAGCATAACAAATTAGGTTCCCATAAACCTAGCTTCTAATGAAAACATGATATGCGACTCCAGACATGCAGTCCTAGTCCGTGCGTGAATGCTTAGCGACCTGAGATAAACATGCTTAAAGTGTCAACACAAGGTTGGTGAGTTCACAGGTTTAAGTAACAGAAACAGAAATGAAAACAGTGTAACAGTACGCATGTATACTATTGATTCGATTGTTGATCAGACAATAAACATTAACTATATAAGCAACACCGAAACCGAAGCTCAACGAAGGAATGCAGAAACTAGCATTTTGCCTCTTACGTGCCCAGCACGCAATGGATTAGGTCAATTATGCACCCGTTAGACTCCCAGTCAGAGTTAGCGCGACTAACCCGGGTGGGGGTTGTTAAACCCAATAGTACTATTCATGAATCACCTCGCTTTGTGTAATAATTAACGGTTCGAATATGAGAGGACTTTATGTGCGGGAAATGCACCCACTTATATAAATTAAAGCGAAATCAAAGTAATTGTCATACGACTAAGTAAGAAAATGGTTTAGCATGTATCTCCCCCAAATGAAAAAGTAAGTAAAATGGGGCCGTGAAAACTCACCTGGAAATGCGGTGAATGAGAAATGAAAGCAACAAGAGAAATCGAGTAACTCCGGGTAACCGACCTAACCGAGCCCTAAGAATTAATAAGGCTATAAGGTCTATGAAAGTAAACATGGTTTATGTAACCACATTCATCCAAACGACTCAACGTTGAAAGGTTACATTGACGTTTTGAAAAAGGTTTGACCAAAGTTGACCGAGGGTTGACCAAGGTTTGACCAAAGTTGACCGAGGTTTGACCAAGGTTTAACCAACTTTGACCAAGGTTTGACCAACTTTGACCAAGTTTGACTAATGTTGACCAATGTTGACTAATGTTGACCAATGTTGACCAATGTTGACTAATGTTGACCAATGTTGACCAATGTTGACTAATGTTGAAGTCATGTATAAACAATACACAAGTAACATATAAGTTGTAAACATGTAACACATAAGCATCATACAAGTTGTACATGTGTAACACCTAAGTAGCACATAAGTTATACATGTGTGACACATAAGGAACATACAAGTTGTACCTAAGTAATGTATAAGTAATACCTTGTGACATAACATGCTTGTTTCAATTAGTTGCATAAGAAATCAACATGTGACAAGTAATTTAACATTTGCACATCTTTATGGCACATTTCATATATGTCAACCATTCCTACACATAACTCATGTCATCATATTAATAACCTATTAGTATCAATTCAACACTTTTAAACAAGTAGCATAACATGTCATAGAAATTCCATAACTCTTATCATAACAAAGTTTCCATTCTTTGACAATTAGGGTTTTAGTGTACTTTAAGTGTAATGGCTCAACTAAACATGTTACACATGAATTTATACTAGTGACATACCATAAACATGATTCTACACACAAACTTTCTATTCTAAGCAAAGTTGAAGTTCACAAATTAATAAAGTTTCCTTATTTAGCAAGGTTCACCAAAACACGTCATAACACAACTCCAAATTACATATTCATGCACAAGTCATCTATTCATATGATAATGAAGCTATATAATCCATTTTAAACATTTATAACCTACACATACAAAATATGAACAAATAAAGTTTCCTTTTTAGGAAAGTGGTCCAAACGACCCTATTGCACATGTGTAACCCCAAATAACTCTTTTTACTACTTTGATATACATTATAGAACAATAATATCAAGTTTTTATCCATGAGAAACTCATAACACAAAATATGCAAAATTAAAGTTTCCTTATATAGTAAGTGGTCCATAACCGAGTGAAAAACGACATTTCAACCAAAAAAATTATATTTCCTATCTATTCTACTATTATGTGTACCATTTAAACCAACAAACATATCATACATCAAGTTTTGCAAAAATGCATCCAACAAAGTTTCTATAAATAGAAACGAGCAAATATCCACATAAACAAGCATTTCTAAACATAAAAAGTGCATATATGCATCAACAACATCATTTTATGAAATCTTTTGATGAAAACAAGTATTATAACACTTTTGAACATCAAAAATCGTTTGGATGATGGTTTTCCCATTTTGGCCGAAAATAATAAGAAATATATGGAGGGATGGTTACCTAATTCAAGTATGATGATGAAATGGAGGTGTTGATGCTTTGAATCACCTTGAATCCACTTGAAATCACCTTGGAATGGCTTGGATTGCTTGGATGATTTTTGAAGATGGTGGTGGCTAGGGGAGAGGGTGCGGCCGAGAAAAGAGAGGGAGGAGGGGAGAGTGGCTTTAGGGTTAGGGTAATCAAATGAGGGATAAATGGGTTTAAGGGAGTTTTAGTGTAAATGGTATTGGGCTTTAGTAATCTTTTAAGGCTTTTTAATAGCTAATGGGCTCTTAATTGATTTAGTTAACTTAAAAACTGAATTATTTAGCCCATAATGTAAATCAAAAATCATTTTTATAAATCCCCAAATTAATGTTGTTGGCACATATCGCGTATTCGCTTAAGAAGCGTTAAAATAAAAGATGCTCAATAAATTCCGGAAAAATTCACATAAGCATAAAATATTAAATCACAGTATTACATATAATTTATACACACCAAATATATGTCTAAATATTATTTCCAATATTCATTAATGTTCGTGTGACAGGACGCGTGTGTGACCCGGTAATCCGCCCGATTACCGATGCATGAAATGAAATGAACCGAATGGACTTGCTATATGAAATATGTACTTAATTACTACATAATTAAGCATGATGTAAGTGTAATCACGTGAATTTAGGTAATAGTCGGGTATGGATATTAACCTGAATTTGCCGGGTGTCACATACTCCCCCTGTTAAAAGGAATTTCGTCCCGAAATTCAGTTCGCGTCACTGGTAGACGGTGTAGTTTTGAACAAGTGAGGGTATTTACGCTTGAATTGATCCTCGCGCTCCCAAGTGAACTCTGGTCCGCGTCTAGAATTCCAAGGAACCTTAACTATGGGAATGCGGCTTTGTTTTAACTGTTTGACCTCGCGGTCCATGATCTCGACTGGTTCTTTGACGAAGTGAAGCTGATCGTCTATTTGAATCTCCTCCAATGGTATGACTAGTGTCTCGTCTGACAAGCACTTCTTCAGATTCGACACGTGAAACACGTCATGAACGCCACTGAGGGTTTCCGGTAGGTTGAGTTTGTAGGCAACAGGACCGATCCTTTTCAGAATTTCGAAAGGTCCAATGTAACGAGGGTTAAGCTTTCCACGCTTGCCGAAACGTATCACTCCTTTCCATGGCGAGACTTTCAGTAGTACCTTGTCTCCCACTTGAAATTCTAACGGTTTGCGTCTCACGTCAGCATAACTCTTTTGACGATCACGCGCGGCCTTGATACGTTCGCGTATCTGTACAATCTTTTCCGTAGTTTCATGAATAATTTCTGGACCTGTGAGTTGGCTATCTCCCACTTCTGTCCAGCAAATCGGCGATCTACACTTTCGTCCATAAAGTGCTTCGAATGGTGCAGCCTTAATGCTAGTGTGGTAGCTGTTGTTGTGTGAAAATTCGACCAACGGTAGATGGGCATCCCATCCGTTCCCAAAGTCAACCACACAAGCTCTGAGCATGTCTTCCAGGGTCTGGATGGTCCTTTCACTTTGACCGTCCGTCTGGGGGTGGTATGCAGTACTCATATCTAGTCGAGTACCCAAGGCTTTCTGTAAGGATTGCCAGAATCGGGATGTGAATCGACTATCCCTATCTGAAATGATGGAGATTGGCACTCCATGTCTTGTGACTACTTCCTTTAAGTAAGTTCTGGTTAGTTTATCCATCTTGTCCGTTTCTTTAATGGGAAGGAAGTGCGCAGATTTGGTTAGTCTGTCGACAATTACCCAGATTGTGTCACAGCCATTAGAGGCCTTGGGCAATTTCGTGATGAAGTCCATTGAAATCTGTTCCCACTTCCACTGTGGGATCTCTGGTTGTTGGAGTAACCCTGATGGCTTCTGATACTCTACCTTGACCTTAGCACAGGTCAAGCATTTACTGACGTAGGTAGCAATTTCGGCTTTCATGTTAGGCCACCAATAATGTTCCTTGAGGTCATGGTACATCTTGTCAGCACCGGGGTGGATCGAGTACCTGGACTTGTGTGCCTCGTCCATCACCAGATCCCTTAGATCCCCAAAGCTTGGTACCTAAATCCGATCCACGAAATAACGGATGTCATCGGATTTGACCTCAAATTGCTTGTCCATACCACGTAAGGACTCATGGCATAGGTTTACCTCCTTGATTGCTTCGAGTTGGGCGTCGCGGATTTGCATGGGTAAGTTCGTGTGGATGGTCAACTGTAACGCCCGCACTCGTCGCGGTGTGGGTTGATCCTTCCTGCTCAAGGCATCAGCCACGACGTTTGCCTTTCCAGGATGGTAACGGATAGCGCAGTCGTAGTCGTTTAGCAATTCGACCCATCGACGTTGCCTCATGTTAAGTTCCTTCTGATCGAAGATGTGTTGAAGGCTTTTGTGATCGGTGAAAATTGTGCACTTCGTGCCATACAAGTAGTGCCTCCAGATTTTGAGAGCGAATACTACCGCTCCCAGCTCCAAATCATGGGTAGTGTAGTTTTTCTCGTGCACTTTCAGTTGTCGAGAAGCATAAGCTATGACCTTCTCTCTTTGCATTAACATGCACCCGAGCCCTTGATGTGACGCATCGCAGTACACCACGAAATCATCCGTTCCCTCTGGTAATGATAGGATTGGTGCGCTGCAAAGTTTCTGTTTGAGTAATTGAAAAGCGGTTTCTGCCTTGTCATTCCATTCGTATTTCTTATCTTTGTGTGTCAGTGTGGTGAGGGGTTGGGCTATCTTAGAGAAATTTTCGATGAATCGTCGATAGTAGCCCGCAAGACCTAAGAACTGTCGCACCTCAGTCGGAGTCTTAGGTGCTTCCCAATTCTTAATCGCCTCGATTTTGGATGGGTCAACATGTATGCCTTTCTCGTTGACCACGTGTCCAAGGAACTGTACTTCACGAATCCAGAAGTCGCATTTCGAGAACTTGGCGTACAATTTCTCGGCTTTCAGCAACTCCATAATTAACTTCAAATGCTCGGTATGCTCCTCTTTGTTTTGTGAGTATATCAGGATATCGTCTATGAACACAATCACAAACTTGTCCAAGTAGGGCTTGCACACTCGGTTCATGAGGTCCATGAATACCGCTGGTGCATTGGTTAACCTAAATGGCATGACCATGAACTCGTAGTGACCGTAACGAGTTCGGAAGGCGGTCTTTGGAATATCGTCTTCCTGAATCCTTAGCTGGTGGTATCCCGACCGTAGATCGATCTTTGAGTAATAGCTCGACCCTTGCAATTGATCGAACAGGTCATCGATCCTTGGTAGTGGATATCGGTTCTTGATAGTTACCTTGTTCAGTTCTCTGTAGTCGATACACATACGGAACGATCCGTCTTTCTTCTTAACGAACAAGACTGGTGCTCCCCAAGGCGAGAAGCTTGGTCTGATAAAGCCTTTGTCTAACAGTTCCTGTAATTGGTTAGACAACTCCTGCATTTCCGATGGCGCCAGTCGGTAAGGTGACCTCGCTATCGGAGCAGCTCCGGGTGTGAGATCAATCCGGAACTCGACTTGTCGCTGCGGTGGAAGTCCGGGCAAGTCGTCAGGAAATACTTCCGGATAGTCTCGGACGATCGGTATGTCTTTAATCTTCCTTTCTTCTTCTTCCTTTTCCGTTACGTGTGCTAGGATCGCGTGATAGCCCTTCCGCAAGTACTTTCGGGCTTTCATGCAGGTAATGATCCTTAACGTAGCACCACTCCGTTCTCCTTGAATGGTCAGTGTTCCTCCGTCCGACAGTGGGATGCGGACTATTTTCTCGTGACAAACGATTTTGGCTCGGTTCTTGGACAACCAGTCCATACCGACAACTATGTCGAAGCTTCCCAATGTTACTGGCAATAGGTCTATAGTGAAAGGATGGTCGGCTAATGTTAAGACACAACCGGGAATCACTTGTTCTGTTTCTATCAGCTTACCGTCTGCTAGTTCTACCGTGTATAAGTAATCTAGGGCGATGGGAGTAACACCAAGTAATGAGCTAAACTCAGTGGACACAAAACTTTTATCGGCACCCGTGTCAAATAAGATAGAGGCATAGCAGTTGTTTACGAGAAACGTACCAGTAACAATGTTGGGGTCTTGTCTAGCCTCGCCGGCTCCAATCACGAATGCTCTGCCCCGAGCATTTGTATTTCCAGGCTTCCGATTCTTTGGGCAGTCCTTGCGGAAATGTTCGGGATCACCGCACCCGAAACATCCGCGGTTTCCCCCGCCAGCCGGGGTTTGTTCGACTGATTGGCAGCTCTGGGCAGTGTGTCCAAAACGTTTACACTTCTGGCACCGAGAATCTTCACAAGTACCATTGTGGTGAAACTGGCACTTGTTGCACTTAGGTAGGGTTCCAGTGTATGTCCCTCTTGGCCTTTTATCCGGTCGGTTAGCCATAAACATCCGGGCCGGTTCCTGCTTCTTCTGGTTACTAGGCACATAGGACTTGGCAGGAGCATTTTCCCACTTTCTCTTGTTGTCAAAGGTTTTCACAAAACTTTCTTTCTTGTTGAACAGTCCCTGACGGACTGCCTGATCCGTGAGATTATGAGCCAGCCTCACTGTGTTGTGGATAATTGTGGGCTCTGCAGAAGTAACCATGCTTTGTATTTGAGGTGCCAAACCCCAAATGTACCGCTCAATTCGTTTGTACTCCGGTGTAACCATGTGCGGTAGTAGTCTTGCTAAATCGTGGAACCTTGCGGTGTATCCCGCGATGTCAGCACCCTCCATTCTTATGTTCCAAAACTCCTGTTCCAACTTTTGGAGTTCGTTACGAGGACAGTACTCCTCTTTCAACATTTCCTTGAATTCCTCCCAAGGAATGGCGTTCGCATTATCCAGGCCCAGAGTCTGGATATAAGAGTTCCACCAGGAGAGGGCTTGGCCCTCGAAAGTTCCAGCTCCGTACATGACCCTGTTCTCCATCAAGCATTGGCTCATGCTGAAGACCGATTCGATCTTCTCTATCCATCGTAGCAGTCCCACTGCTCCTTCCGTCCCGGTAAATGTGTGCGGCTTACAATCCATAAAGGATTTGTAGGTGCAAGCCTTTGTTCCATGCCCAGTTCCTGTGTGTCAATGATAGAGCGTAATTAGGTTAAATTTTCCCGAGGTAGGGCTATGTTACTTGCAGTATATACTATTTCCGGTTTGTACTATACCTCTGCTCTCGCCGTGGCCTCCCGATCCTCCACTGGATCGATTGGCTTCGTGGTTAGCGAGTGCATCTGCCACGCGTTGGGCGATAAGGGCTTCAATTTGGGCAGTGGTCATGGAACTGGTGCCTTCTCCTGGATTGCGGGGTGTCCTCCTTGGCGGCATGTTTCTTTATAATCATAATGATAATAAAGGTTAGATATTGCGTAATAAATAACAATCAACACACGTGCATAAGATAACACACAACAATCAACAATAAATCAACCATGCAATATAATCAAAAGACAACCACTTGATAAATAAGTTGTACCAAATACAAAGTATTTTCAGGAGTAAACACTCCTCCAAAACAAGTAATATTTCAAAAATATTGCGTGAGCACAGCCCGCTCACGATAGGCTAATCAATTGGGTGGTGTAACAGTACCACTCTGCAAGAAGGTAAAAAGTAACAAGGCACAGAGAATCATCAGAACCCTGGCGGGTTCCAACTCCTCTCTGACCGTGTTAGCCGTAAGCTCTGCCGCTAAGGCTGTAGAGTCAGCAAGTGAGGCTCGATGCTCGGCTACTGCTGCTCGCTGGTGTGCCATCCCCAACTGCTCCTCAGTCTGCTGGAGGCGGCTGGATAGTGCAGTGATCCTATCCGTCTCTCTCTGGCGATCCTCAAGTAGTCCTGCTACCTGCCCCTGTAATGCCTGTACTGCAGTCTCAGTAGCTGTGGCCCTCTGTTCTGCCTCCCGAGCCTTTTCTTCCGCGGCCTCGATCCGGTCTCGTACTATCAGTAGTGCCTGGTCTGTCAGTGCCAACTCATCCTGGAGGGATGATATGTCAGCGTCATGTAACCTGCTGCGCGTCGCAAGTATCGGTAGTACCTCCCTCGTAGGCCGGAGCCAATAGGGTGGTGGGTAGGATGGTCCAGATGACTCTCCTGTAGATGAGGTGTCTGATGATGCAATCCGAGCCCTTTTGGCCGATGGTCCAGTAATGTCAGGGGAGTGGGCTGGTCGCTTTCCTCTACGAATGTTCTTCTTCCGAGCTGTGAGTTTGGTCTTTGCTCCCACCGGTGCAAGTAATGGTGATGGCGGCGTCGGGTCCGCCAGACGAGGTGGTGAAGGTAGTATGGAGCCGTCGTCGGACGATGAGTCCCCGTGTAGTGCGGAGTAGGGCATCGTCTCGCCCGAGTCGCTCCCCTCGCCGGCGTCTCCGTCACCTCCGGGGGCTGGTGCGTCGTCTTCCTCCTCCTCTAGATCCTCCTCAGGATCCTCCTCCGGGTCCTCCTCAGGATCCTCCTCAGGATCCTCCTCAGGATCCTCTTCAGAATCCAACTCTACAAGATCCACTGAATCATATGTCTGTTCCTCATCCGTGGATGAGTGGGGTGATGAGGGTGGGGTGAATGGCTCCACTGATGATGATGGGGTAGCCGGTGTGTACTCCTCAGAGTCCGAGATCACAATGGGGTCCGATGAGGTCGACATCCTGTAACAAGTCAATATCCAGTAATCCATTGTATTCATGTATGAAAATGCATGTATGATGTGATGTAACTATGTGAGCCTACAGTTATAGTCTAAGTATACTAAATGCAACTTAGTTCTCTATAACCAGGGCTCTGATACCAATCTGTCACACCCTGAAATTCCACAGCGGGTTACCCGCGGGTTGTGACTGTCAAGGATCATCAGTCCCGGTCATTTCGAACGACCTCTAAATGGTTTTCGAAAAGACATCCCGTTTGAACATCATACACAAAAATTAAGTAATACAGAGTTTGAAAATGCGGAATGTAAAGTGCGGAAGCAATAATAATGTAGCAAAATACAGAAGCATAACAAATTAGGTTCCCATAAACCTAGCTTCTAATGAAAACATGATATGCGACTCCAGACATGCAGTCCTAGTCCGTGCGTGAATGCTTAGCGACCTGAGATAAACATGCTTAAAGTGTCAACACAAGGTTGGTGAGTTCACAGGTTTAAGTAACAGAAACAGAAATGAAAACAGTGTAACAGTACGCATGTATACTATTGATTCGATTGTTGATCAGACAATAAACATTAACTATATAAGCAACACCGAAACCGAAGCTCAACGAAGGAATGCAGAAACTAGCATTTTGCCTCTTACGTGCCCAGCACGCAATGGATTAGGTCAATTATGCACCCGTTAGACTCCCAGTCAGAGTTAGCGCGACTAACCCGGGTGGGGGTTGTTAAACCCAATAGTACTATTCATGAATCACCTCGCTTTGTGTAATAATTAACGGTTCGAATATGAGAGGACTTTATGTGCGGGAAATGCACCCACTTATATAAATTAAAGCGAAATCAAAGTAATTGTCATACGACTAAGTAAGAAAATGGTTTAGCATGTATCTCCCCCAAATGGAAAAGTAAGTAAAATGGGGCCGTGAAAACTCACCTGGAAATGCGGTGAATGAGAAATGAAAGCAACAAGAGAAATCGAGTAACTCCGGGTAACCGACCTAACCGAGCCCTAAGAATTAATAAGGCTATAAGGTCTATGAAAGTAAACATGGTTTATGTAACCACATTCATCCAAACGACTCAACGTTGAAAGGTTACATTGACGTTTTGAAAAAGGTTTGACCAAAGTTGACCGAGGGTTGACCAAGGTTTGACCAAAGTTGACCGAGGTTTGACCAAGGTTTAACCAACTTTGACCAAGGTTTGACCAACTTTGACCAAGTTTGACTAATGTTGACCAATGTTGACTAATGTTGACCAATGTTGACCAATGTTGACTAATGTTGACCAATGTTGACCAATGTTGACTAATGTTGAAGTCATGTATAAACAACACACAAGTAACATATAAGTTGTAAACATGTAACACATAAGCATCATACAAGTTGTACATGTGTAACACCTAAGTAGCACATAAGTTATACATGTGTGACACATAAGGAACATACAAGTTGTACCTAAGTAATGTATAAGTAATACCTTGTGACATAACATGCTTGTTTCAATTAGTTGCATAAGAAATCAACATGTGACAAGTAATTTAACATTTGCACATCTTTATGGCACATTTCATATATGTCAACCATTCCTACACATAACTCATGTCATCATATTAATAACCTATTAGTATCAATTCAACACTTTTAAACAAGTAGCATAACATGTCATAGAAATTCCATAACTCTTATCATAACAAAGTTTCCATTCTTTGACAATTAGGGTTTTAGTGTACTTTAAGTGTAATGGCTCAACTAAACAAGTTACACATGAATTTATACTAGTGACATACCATAAACATGATTCTACACACAAACTTTCTATTCTAAGCAAAGTTGAAGTTCACAAATTAATAAAGTTTCCTTATTTAGCAAGGTTCACCAAAACACGTCATAACACAACTCCAAATTACATATTCATGCACAAGTCATCTATTCATATGATAATGAAGCTATATAATCCATTTTAAACATTTATAACCTACACATACAAAATATGAACAAATAAAGTTTCCTTTTTAGGAAAGTGGTCCAAACGACCCTATTGCACATGTGTAACCCCAAATAACTCTTTTTACTACTTTGATATACATTATAGAACAATAATATCAAGTTTTTATCCATGAGAAACTCATAACACAAAATATGCAAAATTAAAGTTTCCTTATATAGTAAGTGGTCCATAACCGAGTGAAAAACGACATTTCAACCAAAAAAATTATATTTCCTATCTATTCTACTATTATGTGTACCATTTAAACCAACAAACATATCATACATCAAGTTTTGCAAAAATGCATCCAACAAAGTTTCTATAAATAGAAACGAGCAAATATCCACATAAACAAGCATTTCTAAACATAAAAAGTGCATATATGCATCAACAACATCATTTTATGAAATCTTTTGATGAAAACAAGTATTATAACACTTTTGAACATCAAAAATCGTTTGGATGATGGTTTTCCCATTTTGGCCGAAAATAATAAGAAATATATGGAGGGATGGTTACCTAATTCAAGTATGATGATGAAATGGAGGTGTTGATGCTTTGAATCACCTTGAATCCACTTGAAATCACCTTGGAATGGCTTGGATTGCTTGGATGATTTTTGAAGATGGTGGTGGCTAGGGGAGAGGGTGCGGCCGAGAAAAGAGAGGGAGGAGGGGAGAGTGGCTTTAGGGTTAGGGTAATCAAATGAGGGATAAATGGGTTTAAGGGAGTTTTAGTGTAAATGGTATTGGGCTTTAGTAATCTTTTAAGGCTTTTTAATAGCTAATGGGCTCTTAATTGATTTAGTTAACTTAAAAACTGAATTATTTAGCCCATAATGTAAATCAAAAATCATTTTTATAAATCCCCAAATTAATGTTGTTGGCACATATCGCGTATTCGCTTAAGAAGCGTTAAAATAAAAGATGCTCAATAAATTCCGGAAAAATTCACATAAGCATAAAATATTAAATCACAGTATTACATATAATTTATACACACCAAATATATGTCTAAATATTATTTCCAATATTCATTAATGTTCGTGTGACAGGACGCGTGTGTGACCCGGTAATCCGCCCGATTACCGATGCATGAAATGAAATGAACCGAATGGACTTGCTATATGAAATATGTACTTAATTACTACATAATTAAGCATGATGCAAGTGTAATCACGTGAATTTAGGTAATAGTCGGGTATGGATATTAACCTGAATTTGCCGGGTGTCACACATGGTTTCTGAGATTTAACACGTTACAACACGTTATTTCATCATTGTTTACATATAACTATCATAATATACTAACATGCATATCAAACTAGCAAGTTATGACTACTTTATTCGATTAAAGTTTCCTTATTTAGCAAGTTTGTAAAACCGGACTAGGTATTCAAAATCCAACTTCACAATTCACTTAAACATGCATCAAGTAACGTATAAATATCATCATATCATCCTAATCATGTCTAACATGCAAGATAGAAAACACAAAAAGTTTTCTTATATAGTAACTCTCGGTTCCAGACATCTAGGGTTTCACAAAATCAACAAAACCAACCAATATCATCATAATACACAACTAGTTATCAAAGTTTGTATCTTTATTGAATGGATTCTTGTTTGGCTGAAAACGTGGGTTTCACATAACCTACTTTTTAAAAAATATATAAATAAATATACATAAAATCTTACTTGATCCGATAGAAACGGAGATTGATGCTAGGATTGCTCAAGAACACCAACGACTACAAGAAGGAGATCGATCTAATAATGGTTTGAAGATGAAGAGAGGATTTTTTATTACAAGGGAGGTGGGGGCTGAATATTTTTTAAAATATGGAGTTATTGGGTTAGGGTTTTTATAAAATCCTTATATATGCACTCCATGGGCCCAAAAATGGATAAAAGTGTAAGTCTAGGAGGCCCGTTGACTAATTAAATGAGTTTAAAACTATTTTAATTAAATGTAACTAATTAAGATAGTTTCTAATAAATATTTTTATAAAAATTATTTATAAAAATTACTAAAACAATAAATGTCACAACGTTCCGCGTAAACGTACGCGATTTCACGAAAGTCTACAGTTTACGCATAAAATCACATAACACGTAAAAGCACATAATTTATATTAATTATAAATTATTTATTGTTCGAAATATTATTTTTAATTATCACCAACGTTCGGGGATCGACTCGTGCGATTCGGTAATTCTCCGAATTAACGTTACGTGAGTGTTTGTGCAATAACTAACACAATTAATTAACCCTAATTAAACGTAATGCATGAGTGAATATTTGAGATAACTGAGTTTGTATAAACAATGTTTGAACTAACGATGTTTGTGTTAACAGAGTTAACCTGAATTTGCCGGATGTCATATCATCCCCTTGTTGAAAGAATTTTCGTCCCGAAAATTAAACGAAGTCGGTAACGTCTGAAACTAAAAGTTTAGGTTTGTCACATCATCCCCTTGTTGAAATAAAGTTCGTCTCGAAATTTAGTTAGTACCTTTCACGTTTGCTGTTGACTGTTTGAAAAGGTGGGGATACTTTTTCATCATTTGATCCTCGCGTTCCCACGTGAACTCCGGTCCACACTTCGAGTTCCAGCGAACTCTGACAATAGGTTTCTTACTGCACTTGAGATTTTTGACCTCTCGGTCCATGATTTCGACTGGTTCCTCAATGAAACGTAGTTGTTCATCAATTTTGGAACTACAAGTGTCTCATCTGATAGGAACTTCTTTAGGTTTGAGACATGAAAGACGTTGTGCACTCCACTGAGTGTATCTGGTTGGTTCAGTTGATATGCTACTGGACCGATCCTTTTCTCTATCTCGAAGGGTGCAACATAACGCGGGTTTAACTTTCCTCGTTTCCCAAAATGAATCACACCTTTCCAAGGTGAAACCTTTAATAACACTTTGTCGCCCACTTGAAATTCTAGCGGTTTTCTGCGCTTGTCTCCATAACTCTTTTGACGGTCACGAGCTGCCGCCATACGATTTTGGATTTGCACGATTTTCTCTGAGGTTTCGTGCACAAGTTCAGGACCCGTAAGTTGGCTATCTCCAACTTCAGCACAACAAATTGGTGATCGGAATTTTCGCCCGTACAAGGCTTTGAACGGCGCTGCTTTGATGCTAGTATGATAGCTGTTATTGTAGGAGAATTCCACTAAAGGCAAGTGAGTCTCCCAACTGTTTCCGAAATCGATCACACAAGCTCGTATCTTGTCTTCTAGGGTTTGTATGGTACGTTCACTCTGGCCATCTGTTTGAGGATGATACGTGTACTCATGTCCAGGCGCGTGCCTAGAGCTTTCTGTAATGATTTCCATAAATGTGAGGTGAATCGGGCGTCTCTATCGGAAATGATGGAGATTGGCACTCAATGTCGGGATACTACTTCTTTAAGATAGAGGCGAGTTAACTTTTACATTTTGTCAGTCACTTAGATAGCAAGGAAATGAGCGGATTTGGTTAGGCGATCCACTATCACCCAGATTGTGTCACATCCAGTAGGGGTTCGGGGTAATTTGGTTATGAATTCCATGGAAATCTGCTCCCATTTCCACATCGGGATTTCCGGTTGTTGAAGTAATCCGGATGGCTTTTGGTACTCCACCTTGACCTTTGAACAAGTCAGACACTTGCTCACGTAGGTGGCTATGTCGGCTTTCATGTTCGGCCACCAATACAAAACTTTGAGATCATGATACATCTTGTCGGATCCCGGATGGATAGAGTATCGGGATTTGTGAGCTTCATCCATGACTAGATCTCTTAGGTTTCCATATACTGGTATTCATATTCGTTCCACGAAGTAGCGAATACTATCTGCTTTAACCTCAAGTTGTTTCTCCATACCACGAGTGGATTCCAATGGTATGTTCTCCTTTTTTAAGGCTTCGAGTTGGGCGTTGCGGATTTGTTCGGGTAATCCTGTATGAATAGTGAGTTGTAATGCTCTAACCCGTCGGGGTTTGGTTTCTTTTCTGCTTAGGGCATCGGCCACCACATTAGCTTTGCCCGGATGGTACTTGATTTCATAATCATAATCCTTTAATAACTCGATCCAACGACGTTGACGCATGTTCAACTCTTTCTGCTCAAAAATATGCTGAAGACTCATGTGATCGGTGTAGATGGTGCACTTGGTACCGTACAAGTAATGTCTCCATATCATGAGTGCAAACACCGCGACTCGTAACTCTAAATCGTGAGTTGTGTAATTCTTTTCGTGGATTTTTAACTGTCGAGAAGCGTATGCGATAACCTTGTCGCGTTGCATCAACACACAACCGAGACCTTGGATGGAGGCATCGCATTACACCACGAAGTCATCCGTTCCCTCCGGTAGAGATAGGATGGATGCGCTACATAGTTTCTGCTTCAGTAGCTGGAATGCTGATTCTTGAGTCTCGCTCCAATTATAGGGTTTATCTTTTTGGGTTAAGGCGGTGAGAGGTTGGGCAATCTTTGAGAATCCCTCGATAAAGCGACAGTAGTATCCGGCCAATCCTAGATATTGCCGAACTTCGGTTGGAATTCTTGGTGTTGCCCAATTCTTGATAGCTTCCACTTTGGCTGGATCGACATGTATTCCTTTCTCATTGATCACATGTCCTAGAAATTGAACCTCGCGAATCCAAAAATCGCATGGAAAACATAGCGTACAGTTGCTCCTGGTTAAGTAGCTCAAGGATCAAACGCAGATGCTCCTCATGCTCTTCCCGACTCTTAGAGTATATGAGGATATCGTCAATGAAGACAATGACGAATTGGTCAAGGTAAGGTTTACACACACGGTTCATGAGATCCATGAACACTACGGGTGCGTTGGTTAATCCAAATGGCATGACCAAAAATTCAAAATGGCCGTACATGGTTCTGAAGGCAGTATTGGATATATCTTCATCTCGAACCCTCAGTTGATGGTAACCAGATCTCAAATCGATTTTTGAGTAGAAGCTTGACCCTTGAAGTTGGTCGAATAGATTGTCAATGCGGGGTAGTGGGTAGCAGTTCTTGACTGTTACTTTGTTCAACTCTCGGTAATCAATGCATATGCGGAAAGTCCCATCTTTCCTTTTGACAAATAAGACTGGGGCTGCCCAAGGCGATGAGCTTGGTTGGATAAAGCCTTTATCTAACAACTCTTGCAGTTGTGTGGATAGCTCCAATAACAAGCTTGGTGCCAGTCTATAGGGTGCCCGAGCAATAGGCGCTGCTCTGGGTGTTGGGTCGATCTGGAATTCGACTTGACGATGAGGCGGAAGACAGGTAGGTCTTCAGGAAATACTTCTGGGAATTCATGAACGATCGGGATATCTTCTAACTTTTTCTCCTCGGTAGACTTGTCAGCAACAAGGGCTAATATCACGGTATGACCCTTATGCAGACACTTCTAAGCCTTCATGAAAGATATGATGCCCACGACTGTACCACTTCTTTCGCCCTGAACGGATAGGATCTCTCCACTAGGAAGGGGTATATGAACGATCTTCTCACTACAGATGATCTCAGCTTGGTTTTAAGACAACCAATCCATGCCCACAATTATGTCAAAACTGCTAAGTGTAACTGGCATGAGATCGATGTCGAGTTTGTGACCAGATAGTTCTAACTTACATCCCTTGAGAATGTGGGTTTCCTCGAATACTTTACCGTCTGCTATCTCTACGGTATAATGATGTTCTAGTAAGGTTGGGTTTATTCCTATCCGACTACTAAGTTCTCTAGATATAAAAACTTCTATCGGCGCCAGTATCAAAAAGTACAGAAGAAAAATGATTGTTTAAAAGAAACATACCGTTAACAACGTTCCAATCATTCCTAGCTTCCCCAGAGCCAATCACGAAGGCTCGACCTTTAGCACCGTTTTTGTTATTGTTGCCGTTACCACCTTGGTTATTGTTACCATTTCCATTACCGCCCTGATAATTGTTACCATTGCCATTCCCGTTTCCATTTCTCTTTAACTACGGGCAATTTTTCCTAAAATGCCCTTCTTTCCCGCACTCAAAACAGCCTTTGGGTGCTTCACCAGGTGGTGCTTGTTTGTTCTATAGATCTACCCTACAATCTTTGGCCACATGACCCATCTTTCCACACCGGTGGCAACGGTACCGGTTGCATGCTTCATGATGGTGAAAATTACATTTGTTGCACTTTGGGTACTTGCCAACATATGAACCCTTATTCTGTTGAGAAGAGGTAGACTGATTGTTATTCTTTAACGGTTCAAGCTTACGGTGTTGCTGTTATTGTTGCTGAGGAGGTGAGTTTGACTGGATAGTTTTGGGGAATGAACTGTCAAACTTCCGTTTGTTGTCAATTGTCTTTGATAATGCACCTCTAGAGGGTAGAGTGCCCTAAGCGACTGCCTGATCGGTTAGCCTGTGAGCCAACCTAATAGTTTGCTGAATTGTAGTATGATTAGAAGATGTCACCATGCTCTGAATTTGCGGAACCAAACCATCAATGAATTTCTCGATTCTCTTATAGGGAGGTGTTACCATTTGTGGACATAAGTTCGCCAGTTCATACGAACGAGTAGTGTAGGCTTCAATCTCAGATCCTTCCATCTTTAGGTTCCAGAACTCGCCCTCAAGTTTCTGCACTTCATCGCGGGGACAATACTCCTCCTGCAGCATAATATTAAATTCATCCCATGGCAATGCATTTGCCATCTCAAGAGTTAGCATTTGCACTTGGGAGTTCCATCAAGTAAGGGCCGGACCCTCAAGTGTGCCAGATGCATACTTCACTTGATTGTTCGGCGGGCAATTGCACATTGCAAAGGGGGATTCAGATTTCTCCATCCAGCAGAGTAAGCCAACACCCCTTCGGCTCCACTGAATGAGTGAGGCTTGCAATCCATGTAAGCCTTGAAAGTACAAACCTGCTGATGGTTGTGCTGACCTGAATTCTAAACAAGAATGCGCTTTAAGAATACCATATTCGAATTTGAGTTTAGGATGAATGATGACTCACTAGAGTCGATAATATTTTGCTTTACCTCCAGCATTAACAACGACTTGACTAGCTGCTACAGCTTCAGCCACACGCTCATTTATGAGTGCCGTGAGCTCAGCTGCAGTCATGTTGACATTTCCGCGACCGCCACGTCCTCCGGCGCGTCCACCATGTCTATTTCCTCGTCCAGACATTATCTTTACATTCACAACATACAATAAGGAGAAAAATACATCGCATTTTATCAGCATACAAGTACCAGTAAACAAAAGAAAGTTTAAACCACAACATCTAACATTTCAATAATAATAATCCTTGATAAAATAAATTGTAAGGGCTACAAAGTAAATTCAATCAAACATCAAAATCCAGAAACATCTGTTGGATGGGAACAACCCTGCCCATCTAGGTTCAAAAGAAAAGACATAAATTAGTAATGAAGATAAGATATCAAATGCCACTGCTAGCTGATGTAACATCAGATGCTGCATCCTCGTCCTCGGCCGGATCTCCTGCGGGTGCATCATCTGGTGCAACTCCTACTGCTTCAGCAGCTGCAAGTCGAGCCTCCACTTGCTCAATCCTAGTGTGGAGTATATCTAGTTTCCACTCTGCAATGTTCAGTCGGTCTTCCATATCCACACATCCATTTGCCAAATTCTCATGGACTTTATTAGTGACTGCTAAATCTGAAGTCCGCTTGTCAATTTTCTGATTCATCAGAATCTGTCGCTTTAATATGCTAGAAATCTCCCCCGTTGCGTCCCTCATGTTCCGGATTTCTCGGTCCATCCTAGCTACAAATGCAGCTAACACCTGCTCAAAGGGGTACTGCAATGGTGGCAAAGCTCGCACAGAAGATGATGAAGATGAAGCAATGTCAGTAGTGAGTGGAGGTGGGACTTCTTCCTCGCGGATCCAATTCCTGATCCTATCGGGATACCAATCCCAGTCCTGTGTGTTACCTCTGACACGCACATGAATAGGCTCATCATACCATACAGTGGTGTTGATTGGGTTGAGTCGACGTCTCCTCGGCTCTGGAAAAGGTACGGTAGGAACATCTTGCTCCTGAACGACTGGAGATGCGGGTGAATTAGGCGGTGTCAACATTTCCTGTAACGGGATGAGTGAGTGCCATGTATGAGTGTAAGTGATGTGTAACTAATGCATGTGCGTGGTTATAGTCTAGTATGCATTTCCTAGTTCTCTATAACCAATGGCTCTGATACCAATCTGTCACACCCCCAAAATCCACTAACGGAGTTTTACCATTAGGAGCGTGACATACCAGGATCTTTGTCATTAGTTACGTTGAACGACTCTATATGAGTTTAATAAAAACACTAGTATTGCTCATGGTCACGATGCAACACTAGTAAATGAAAATACTGAGTTAATGCGAAATGCGAAAGCGTAAAGATTGAAGGAAATGCATGCGTCAAAAACAATTGCGCCAAAAACATGCAATTCGAAAATAAATAAATAAGTAAGTCCTGCGTTTGATAAATAATGAAACTCCAATGCATGCATGCCCTATCTCGTGCTCATACCTTAACGACCTGAGAAAACATGCTAAAACGTGTCAACACTAGGTTGGTGAGTTTACAGGTTTCAAATGTAAGTAAAGTTTACTAGATAAAACAATTTACAATTTTATCAATAGGTAGCTAACCTAATAACATGTTACTAAAGCGTTTCGACACAGAAGCTGACTGTTTATGTTTGATCTGCCTCCTACCATGTCTATCATGAACAATGGTAAACTGTTTAGGTCAATATTACACCCGTTCGACTTCCTGTCATGTTAGCGCGACTAACGCGGGTGGGGCTTGTCAATGCCCAGTAGTACTACTCAAGATTACCTCGCTATCCCATATATTAAACGGTTCGATAAGTAAGGACTTACATGATATGTTTGCGCTTAGTACAACAAGTGATATAAATGAAATGTAAGATCTAAATGTTTGTACCCATGTTTTCTCCCCCAAGTTTAAACCATAAGAAAAGGGGCCGTGAAACTCACCTTAGAATGTGTGCTAGAACGAGAAGTGAAAGACAGGTGACCCGCTAACGGCTACCTATATTTCATAAGTTTAAGAGTGTGTGTCCATGTTGGTTCGTAAGACCGTTGCATAAAAACAATCCCATTGTTTATGTGTTTGAAAAGAGTTTACAAGTTTGACTCAAGTTTGACCAAGTTTGACCCGACGACCCGTTGGTTACTCAATGTATGAAATAGTGTTTGATTAATATAATACTTCCATATTACACACATAAGATCATGCAGGTAACACTTAGCAACAATTCCTTATTGTTCTAGTATGCTAGCACAGTTACCACATATAGTAAGTTTCTAAATTTAGTAGCTTTCCATAATTAGCAGGTTTCCATAAATAGTAAGTTTCTATAAATGGCAGTTATGTTCGAGACGCGTGTTTTCTAGAAACTATCGTTACTAATTATGTTCATAATATGAATCTAATACGTCCTAGAAGGTTAAACATGTAACACACACCTTGATCTTTAACATGCTGATTACATTTCAATTTAGGGTTTCCTTTTATAGTCGGCTAAAGATAGTGTAGGTCCCAAACTCGTTGCGTGACGGATCTCTAGAGTCGCGGTTAGACACGGTGATAAAGTGCGGAATCCATGATCAACGTGCTCGTGTGACTCAATCAACAACGGTGTAAATAAACGCTCTTTTTATTCCACTACAATATCAGTTTACACAATTTACAGAATTCTCAGTCCCTCCTGATATCGTCCAAGTCCCTCTAAAAACTACCTCTATGTTTCTGCTGAACTGTTCTATTTATAGACACTGAACAGTATTAGGCGAACTTGTTAAGTTCGCCGCTAATAGGCTAAGCGAACTTAACAAGTTCGCCTCTGATAGACTAAGCGAACTTGTTAAGTTCGCCTCTGATAGCCTAGGCGAACTTAACAAGTTCGCCTCTAGCAGAACTTACACAGAATTTTATCAACAGTTACAAAACATGTCCTAACAGACTCCCCTTTAACTGTTGCTAACAATTCTATCAATTACAAGTCAAAGACTCTAAGACTAAGACATAAGACTCCCCTTTAACTGTTGCTAACAATTCTATCAATTACAAGTCAAAGACTCTAAGACTAAGACATAATCTTCAAGCTCGTTGTCACCAGAATATGCTCCAACAGACTCCCCCTTGACAACAGCTTCAGAAGATTGTCATCCGTCTTCATATATCATCAAACAAGTTGAAGTCTTCGTCTTGTTCATCTGCGCACTCTCTCTCTTTCTAGACGAAAACTTGGGAGAAGGACCCCTTGTCAACTTCTGTCTGCAATATTCAGTTTTTGCAAAGGAGAACAACCAAGAATAACCAACAATTAAGATTTCCATGGAAGCTGGAAAAATAAAATCTTTTTGGTTTTTCAAACATAAGAAACACAAAATCTTTTTGGTTTTTCTCTGTACAAACTGAAATGTAAAATACAAAATCACATCTTTTTGGTCGAACATCACGAGTAAAAAGATCATATCAGTAAAAACAATGCATCAATCACACATTTTGGATAAACATACCTAAACATTCTATGGGTATCCTATCCAGATTCATCATTTCTTTATATCAGATAAGATCAAATCTTTTAAGCTTCAACCAAAACATGTAATGATACGCGAAGAACTTTAAAGAAGATGAGATCAGATCATAACATGCTTATTACATACGAATTTGCAACACATAACATGTCAATCTAAGTTGTCAATATTATAAGAATTGAAACCATCAGTATCTTTGTCCCATGTTCTTGTGAATTAAGGTACCATTTATTTTGTAATACAACGTGTACCCCACAAATATGCCAACAGAAATTTAAATGTGCACTATCTTCAAGACATATAAGATCATTGCAAGATAATATTCAATCTCCAGGATGAATTATACCGATAAACACAGGATAATTATCAAGCAGAGAACCAGAATGATTCAGAATCGAATGATTCAAATGTCTTGGTTTGGATGAAGTATCATGATTCATAGTAACAGAAAGATTGATCAAGGAATCGATTGATTCAATGACATAGGGTAGCGTGATCCAACTGTTATCTGGATATATTCAATGGAATCAGGATATTGATCCAAGGGCTAGTATATGTTCCAACAGATGTTGTCAGAAACATATCTTAGTCCAACAACACATTGCATGTTTTTCAGGGCATGGACAGTGAAGTGAACTGAAATAAATTTTTGTTTAACGACATAACCGATACTGGTCTCATGAAGTACTTTAGATCTTATATTCTTTATCTGATAATGATCTTTTACACACACACCCGACATACCATGGGTTCAAATCACAGTTGTCACAAAGTTCATTATGTTGTCACACTACTAATGGACCAAAGATACTCATAGCCTATTGACAATTCAGACTACATACTAGTATCCAAATTAAAATATAAGCATCAAGCATCAATTTTTGTTAAGCAAAAGCAGTTATGAAGCTATCATTTCTCATACTGTGCAGTCTAAGAAGTTCTGATCAAAACATTTATCACAGATATATTAGATAAGCATCATAAAGTCCTACTAAGGTCATGTGTGACTGAACATCTACTGATGTACTATCATCTCTCCTTTAACTTCAAGTAATGTCGATTTTATGTTTTTCAATTTGTTTGGCTTTTTCGAAATCTTTTTCAAAGAAAGTAAAAGAAACGAAAATAAAATCTTCCATGAAAACATTATAAGAAAAACATTTTACTTGGTTACTCAGGATTAAGCAAGTCAATCAATTAAAAACTCAAACCAATGTAATCCTGTAATTGAATGTCATTGCCTCTGTCACAAACACAGTTCTGTACTCCCCCTGTCCTGTAGACTCCCCCTCAACTAGTCAAATGGTTGCATCAACGACTTTATGCTCACCATCGTCATCCTAAGTTTTAGGTTATCATTTGGACTTTGTAAAACTCTTTACAAAACATTGTGTGTGACATATTCTCCCCCTTGAGCATCAAGTCGTTGAATCAAATATCTTCTCAGTTATCAACAACTCGTTACTCTTACATATGTCATTCCCTGTCGTGTGCTAAGAACCACCACTATCAACAACCAAAATGGTATTAATAGTCCCTCTTGGTAAATCCTGCACATCTAACAAGAAACATTAATTTGAAATTGGGACCCAAGCCATGGTAGTCATGGGTCGTCCATCTGTATCAAAATAATAAACCTCACTCCATTCACAATCGAATCTCTCATCGATTTTCGGAGATTGTTCTGACGAGTCAGAAACAGAAACTTTAGATTTCCAAACATACTTCTTTTCATTAAGTTCTTTTTGCTTAAAATGTGAAGTGTTTGAACATTTTCTTTCATTTAAAAATTGATTTGATTGGGAAAACTCTTGTTGTTCTAAAAGTTTTCTCAATCTTCTGTTTCTCCTCCGTCTTTGAGGTCTAGAAAGCCTAACCTCAGATTTTGAAATACCCTTTTGTATAGCATGAGGTTTAACCACATTTGGGTTAACATAAGGCTTAACAGGAGTTCTTACCTTTTCTGGAGTAACATGTCGGTTACCTTTGGCTTTGTGAGGACAAGCAATCCGAATGTGACCAACAAGACCACAAGAAAAGCAAGATCTCTTTTCACTATAATCTCTCATATAAGGAATCTTCACACGATAAGATGAATTTGAAGAAGATTCTCCTACATGAACTTCTTTTATCTTTATTTTCTCTGGAACTCCAGATTTTGCAATAGGTTTTGATTCAGGCTTCATCTTCTCAGGAACTACATGCTTCTTCCCTTTATTTTTGTAAGGACAGTTCACCACAATGTGTCCTATCTCATTACAATGAAAACATGTACGCCTGTCTTTATAATCTCTGACAAATGGAACTCTCCTTGAGTTTGAAGAACTTCCAAATGTATTTTTACCAGATGAATTAGAATCAACCTTTGAGGCTACTTTCTTAAGCTCTTTCGGTATCCCCTCTACCTTAGCTTCATCAAAATATTCATCATCACTCTCATCAGAATACACCATATCTTCACCTGTGACTGGATTCACCTTCAACACAGTCTTAGGATCTAAATCCTCATCATTTATAATCTCAGGTGCAACAGAATAATTGCCATTGAATGGTGGAGGAACATAGCCAATACCACTAGTTCCCTTCCCCTCTTCAGTATTATTATGATAATGTTCTAATAAGAATGATGAATTTGCAAAGCTTTCTAATTTTCTATGCAATCTGATTACCTCTGCTTTAGATTCAGCTAGCTCTTTATCTTTCTCAGTAAGATCATTATTTCGTTTCTCAATTTCTACAAAGGACATATCCAGGTGATATGCCTGCTCTTTGATCTTTAAAGTCAGAGAATTTATATCCCTCTTCAGTGATTCTATCCTCTCAATACACACATTCTCATTATCTTTTAATTTCTGATTTACTGTGTGCATGGATTTCATATCACAAATGAGGTTTACATTGTCATCCATAACCCTCATCATTTTATCCTTCACTGAAACACAGTTAGAACAAAACGTTTCAGAGTTAGAAAGTACCTCGGCTTTTTCTTTTGAAGAAGATGCACCAGGAGCCATGAATATGTCATCATCAGCTTCACTCTTTTGATCAACAATGACAGGCTCTGCATCAGTTTCTAATTCACTCAGATCATCTTCAACTGTCTGAAAACTTTCTTCACTCATCACATCAATCTCAGTAGATTGAGTACTTTCACCAGAACGAATACTCTCACTATCAGTTAAATCTGCAAAAGAATCACTTTGAGAATAACTCGGCTTCTCCAATACTTCGTTGATCAAGACTACAAACGCTTGAGAAGTTGCTTCACCCTTTTTCTTTAATGATTCCCATAGATCTCTTGAAGTTGGACACTTCCCGAGACTATGAATGATTTCTTTAGGTAAAGACAGCGTTAAAGTTTCACGCGTCTTCATCTCTCGATCAAAATTCAGCTTTTCTACTTTAGTAAGAGCTGTCACTGGTTTAGGAACATCATAATATCCCATATAGTCAAAAGTAGGATGAACATATCCTTCAAATATGGATGTCCAAAAGTTTTCATCAGTGACTGATACGAACTGTTCGACCCGGACTTTCCAGCTACGATAATCTGATATGCAAAAAAGTCTCGGTGGCATAGTTCCAATATCATTAATATCACATAAAATTGACATTTTGAAATTTTCACAAAAATATCTGGAAAAAAATTTCCCGCCAAAATACTCTTTTTAAAAAATTTCGAAAATTCAAAATTTCAAAAATGATTCAAAACGACTATAAAAGCGTTCACTAAAAAAATTGAACAAGTTATTTTTTTTTTTTTTTTTTTAAGCTCGCCTGAAACTGACCCGAAGCGAACTTGACCCGAAGCGAACTTGACCCGGAGCGAACTTGTTAAGTTCTCCTGCTGATTAAGTTCGCTTACTCTGCACCAAGCGAACTTATTAAGTTCGCCTAATATTCACCAAGCGAACTTATTAAGTTCGCTTCCTTAAGTTCGCCTGCACAACAGATTCAGCAAGTTCGCTTGCTTCAGCAGATTCAAAATCAAGAACATTTCAAACAGATACCGCGAACCAGAAACATGCAGAAATCATCATTAATCACTGATTTGAAGGAATTAATCAAAATTGGACCGTAGGATTATGTAATTTGACAAACAGAAACTTGTTATCGGATCAATTTCGTCAATTTCGTCTTCAAAATCACCAAATCAGAATCAAAACAGTCTTGAAAACTCCATTGAAATGAAAAACTCAAAAATGATGAATTTGATGTTGATTGGACACGAAAACACCACGAATCTTTTGCTAATCAAGAGCAATAGCTCTGATACCACTTGTAGGTCCCAAACTCGTTGCGTGACAGATCTCTAGACTCGCGGTTAGACACGGTGATAAAGTGCGGAATCCATGATCAACGTGCTCGTGTGACTCAATCAACAACGGTGTAAATAAACGCTCTTTTTATTCCACTACAATATCAGTTTACACAATTTACATAATTCTCAGTCCCTCCTGATATCGTCCAAGTCCCTCTAAAAACTACCTCTCTGTTTCTGCTGAACTGTTCTATTTATAGACACTGAACAATATTAGGCGAACTTGTTAAGTTCGCCTCTAATAGGTTAAGCGAACTTAACAAGTTCGCCTCTGATAGACTAAGCGAACTTGTTAAGTTCGCCTCTGATAGCCTAGGCGAACTTGTTAAGTTCGCCTCTAGCAGAACTTACACAGAATTTTATCAACAGTTACAAAACATGTCCTAACAGACTCCCCTTTAACTGTTGCTAACAATTCTATCAATTACAAGTCAAAGACTCTAAGACTAAGACATAAGACTCCCCTTTAACTGTTGCTAACAATTCTATCAATTACAAGTCAAAGACTCTAAGACTAAGACATAATCTTCAAGCTCGTTGTCACCAGAATATGCTCCAACAGATAGCATGCATGGTTTCTGAGATTTAACACGTTACAACACGTTATTTCATCATTGTTAACATATAACTATCATAATATACTAACATGCATATCAAACTAGCAAGTTATGACTACTTTATTCGATTAAAGTTTCCTTATTTAGCAAGTTTGTAAAGCCGGACTAGGTATTCAAAATCTAACTTCACAATTCACTTAAACATGCATCAAGTAACGTATAAATATCATCATATCATCCTAATCATGTCTAACATGCAATATAGAAAACACAAAAGTTTTCTTATATAGTAACTCTCGGTTCCAGACATCTAGGGTTTCACAAGATCAACAAAACCAACCAATATCATCATAATACATAACTAGTTATCAAAGTTTGTATCTTTATTGAATGGATTCTTGTTTGGCTGAAAACTACGGTTTCACATAACCTATTTTTTGAAAAATATATAAATAAATATACATAAAATCTTACTTGATCCGATAGAAACGGGCTGAATATTTTCGAAAATATGGAGTTATGGGGTTAGGGTTTTTATAAAATCCTTATATATGCACTCCATGGGCCTAAAAATGGATAAAAGTGTAAGTCTAGGAGGCCCGTTGACTAATTAAATGAGTTTAAAACTATTTTAATTAAATGTAACTAATTAAGATAGTTTCTAATAAATATTTTTATAAAACTTATTTATAAAAATTACTTAAACAATAAATGTCACAACGTTCCGCGTAAACGTACGCGATTTCACGAAAGTCTACAGTTTACGCATAAAATCACATAACACGTAAAAGCACATAATTTATATTAATTATAAATTATTTATTGTTTGAAATATTATTTTTAATTATCACCAACGTTCGGGGATCGACTCGTGCGATTCAGTAATTCTTCGAATTAACGTTACGTGAGTGTTTGTGCAATAACTGACACAATTAATTAACCCTAATTAAACGTAATGCATGAGTGAATGTTTGAGATAACTGAGTTTTATAAACAATGTTTGAACTAACGATGTTTGTGTTAACGGAGTTAACATGAACTTGCTGGATGTCACATCATCCCCTTGTTGAAAGGTTTTTCTCAAAAACTGACTATAAACGTCCACAACCCTTTATCGATACTCAATGAATACTCAAATCTACCCTAAAACATCTCTGACTCACAATTCAACTTCGAAGAACCCGATTTTGCGGCTCCCCATCGATCTTCCTCTACTCGCATGTAACATCCCGAAAATAATAAACGACAATAAATTGAAACGGGTTAAACGCGAGACGAATGGAATAAGCGAGCGTGGAATGGGCCGGCTATGGGATTTCGTGCGTTTGGGCTCAAGGGTAGTCTCTCCCTATAAATACCCTAGCCCATCTCTCTTCTCTCATTTTACAAGTTCTAGAGTGAGAAACCGAATAGAGAGAGTAGACGGATCGGCCCGAGATTCCAGCAAAGTGTTACTCCATAGCTCATGAGCAAAACCTCCGAATCAGATGCTCGATACAGGTAACAATCTGATCTGGATATGAGTTTTTGTTCATTTTGGGGTTTTCGATGAATAGGTAACGTTTTTACGCATAGAACTTGAAAATGAACATAGATCTAGCATCTACAAGGAAAAACGAACGTTTTGAACGTAAAAAGTCGGGATCTTGACATGATCAGATCTGCATGCAAAAAGTTAGGTTTTTGCGGGGAAGAAGGTCCTGCGTACTTATCAAGTACGCAAGAAGCAGGTCCTGCGTACTTATCAAGTATGCAAGAAGCAGGTCTTGCGTACTTATCAAGTACACATGAAGCAAAGCCTGCATACTTATCAAGTACGCGTGAAGCAAAGTCTGCGCACTTATTAAGTATGCAAGAACAAGGCCCTGTTCACTTCCTAAGTGCGCAGGCATCAGGCTGGTTAGTAAAGTCAGTATGTTCGCCTAATTCAGAATGGTTAAACCGTTAGAGTCAGGATTAGGTACGATGTGTATTTAACTAATCAATTCAGATCGGAAGTGACGGTGTTGGACCTTTGTTTAGGACAACCCAGATTAGCTTATCAGGTGAGTTCTAGAAGCCCTCTTTAAATGTTTTAATTAAATGTTTTTGGGCTGGTGTGCATACATACGAAATGATGTTTTTAAAATGATGTTTACGAGATGATGTTTATGAAATGTTTTGCCAAATGAAGTTTATGAAAGGTTTAAGAAAGCGATGATGTTTTGTTTAATAAAACGTATGAATGCTTTAACTAAAATGAGGTAAAGGTTTTATGAAAGCCATGAATAAACGAATCTGCCACGAGTTACTACGGGAGCTAATGTATGTATGTATTGGCCTCACCCTTACGGGGGGCCTTTGTGGCTGGCTAACCATTGTACAACTAGTTGATGATGGGGTGACGACTGTCACCCATGGGATTACCGGGATCCCGATGGAAGGTACTATTCCTGAGGGGAAATAGTACCTAAGGTATGTTCTGTCTACCTAGCGGTAACGAGACATAGGAGACTTATGTTTGGTCCACCTAGAAGTAACGAGCCTTAGGAGACCTGGTGATGGATGACTTAGAGGTAACGAGCCTTAGGTTCATCCGCTAGTATGCGATGTATGGAATTGACGGTTACAAGAAGGCGCAGATTCGGTTCATGTTGACTTATGTTGTGATGCTATGTTACGATGTTATGATGATGTTAAGTTATTGAATGACTTACGTACGCTTTTGTTAAACAAATGTATGTTATGTTTTTGGCAAAACGTTTATGTTAAGGTTTTATGTAAAGCTAGAACTCACCAGCGTAGCTGACTTTTAGTATTCACATTCAGGTTAAGGCAGGTTGTGATGATGGACGGTGATGCTTGGCTAGCGATGAGAAGTTACCCGGCTGATCATGAAAACTAGCATCCCATTATGATTTAGTTATGATGTATTTATGTTTTAGACAATGATTACGCTTCCGCATGTTTAACAATGTTGACGTTATGTTTGAATGCAATTTTCCGCTGCGTTATTTGATATTCAAGTTTAAGAACTGTTTGTAAATGAGTAAATCCAACACGTGAGGCCTCCCGGGTTTGGGGCCTTACATCGCAACCATATCCGGTGATTAATACGTCCATTTAATCGTTTGATTTCCCTGAATGAAAGCCCTATGTTTTCTGTTGTTGAGCTGCACTTAATCACTGTCAATTACGGGGCTAGGATTTGGGTTTGTCGATTAGAGATGATGAAGATGAACTGGTCGTTTGGGTTTTAAGTATTCTTTCTATATAATTAAATAAAAAACAGATTCAGTCTTGGGGTAAAACCCTTGCACTTCCAAGGTCAGATCGCGGGGTCAAGCCCGGCAGGCCTCCTTTTTTTTGTTTCCTTCCATATTTTACTTATACATATTCCCACACACTAACGTTTGATTATCACTAGTATATGAACATCACTATTTTAGGTATGTTTTATTTCAATATCACTATGTATTTCAAAAGCAAGACAAACGTTAGTGTATTGTCATAAACCCTGTTTTATTATATATAGCTTTTAAAGTTATAAAATGGTCATGTCTTGTAACCTTATACGTTTTATTAAACGAAAAGGGTTATATATATATATATATATATATATATATATATATAGTTTTTACTCAAACCTTCAAAATGACATGATCTATAACATATTAATATTAATAAAATGATTTTTTTAGTGTTACTAATAACATAAATTTTAATAATTGTTTTATTATTATATTTATCATATTATTATCACTTTCACATATAATATGGTATTAGTAGTCATATGACTCGTTTAGTAAATTGATTTTCATAAACAATAATATTACAATTCGCATAACAAAATTTGTGTATTTCACATAAATATTATTACATAATAATATTCTTTCATGATCATTATTTTAACCTAAATGTTTTAATAAGATATTTATTACATTAAAAACCTAAATGTCTTAAAAAGATATTTATTACTTTAAATTTGCAAGTAGTACTTATTATAGACACCTAGCTTGCTTTTATAAATAAAAATTTATAAAACAACGATTGTAAACCTTAGTCGAATTCCCGGTCACCTGTCCAAAACCCTATATCCCCAAAGCGTTCCGTTCTTATTTCTTTTAATCGTTCCATATGCTAAATAACATATCCTATTTAAACTTAGGGCATCTCTAATTCTTGTTGCTACGAGTTACAAGTCCAGCCCTCTACTTATCAAGGTGAGTTTACATAGCCTCTTTTTCATATTTACAACTTTGGGGTGAGACATGATTACATTCAAACTATTTGCAATTATTACAATTCAAACATTATGATCATGTGTGCAATTTGTGCCTTATGCTTGAATACTATTAGTGCAAACAACATTTACATACTTTTTATACATAGTGCAAGTGCAATAATTAACTCTGTACAAGCTGACAGTATACAATGATAGATCAATTGAGTCTGACCAACCCACCTGATTAGGGTGATTGTTGCCGAAAACATTTACGGATAACTATTGTGTTATGCCTATCAGTAACATTTAAGTATAACTGTTGTGTTATGCCTATCAATAACATTTAAGTATAACTGTTGTGTTATGCCTATAAGAAACATTAAAGAATAACTATTGTGTTATGCCTATCAGTCACATGGTTTGATTGTGCGCCCCAGATTTAACTATACTGGTTCTCCATAATTGCCTTATTAAACCATGATATCATATGAATTGTACACAATATCTTGATATTACTTGTGGTGTCAAAACCTATGTATGCTCATCAACTATTTTTCATTGACCTTGTTTTCATCATGTTTAATGTATTAATATTGAGATCATACACAAGATGCTAAACATAGGATTGAGGACCTAGTTAAACAATAAAATGAAAATTAATGGTGTATCTTGTTTTCTTTTGTATGTTTGTACATGATTGCTTGAACAAGTGTTATGGAAATTTGGATTAAATTAATATATGAGATTTTAGTTTGATCATGAGCTTATGAACAGTCTGCACGTCCGCCCCGACGTATTCCGCCGTCAATTGGAGTGTGACACTAATGATTCTCAAGCAAGTAAAGGAGGTCTAGTGGGTCAATGGAGGTATTTCATGCATGTCATTATTCAGTGCTTGTCTCCGAGGAAGGCGGGAACCGATGGTTTAAAATCTTCACTTCAAGCAGCCATGGCGGCCTTGACTTTGAACAGACCATTCAATTTTGCTTTGTATATCTATAAGGAGTTAGTTTCTCAGATAACACCACCAGAGGGTCAAGGTTTCATCATGTACCCTAGGTTTTTACAAATGATTATCAACCATCTTATCCCTGAAATACCGGTATTGAACCCTAGATTGACTCTTACTCCTATTACCAAGAGATTCTTTACCGATTGTAATAATGTGAAACAACAAAATTCGGCATTGATTCTAGTTACTCTTCCTTTATACGGGCACATAATTAATCCAAATTCTGTTGCACTATCACGCCCGTAACACAGGACATTTATCTAACCAGAGTAGTACCTCCAACAGATATGTTCCCTGGAAAGAACGACGGGTCTAGGAGAGATTTATACACCGTCCTTTCCTAGACAGAACATTCTGTTTGTAAGATAGCTACATACCAGTTAGAAGGTCGCCTTCTAGTTACGGTGATGTTGATATAAAAAACACACAACGGAAGACTAAATCATAACTTCTATTAACATCAAAGCATTGTTACATCATGTTTCACAAAAGTTACATCATTCGTTCCTAACAAGGAACATGTCATTCGGGACTTATAGTTCCAGGCATGCCCATCATCTGGATTGTTCATATTTTCATTCTAGTCCTGAAAATGCCTTGTCTAATCAATACATGTGATGCGTTCAAAACATTTTATAAAACATGGGTCAGCATAAAGCTGGTGAATTCATAAACTAAAATAGTTTATTAAAATGACCCGCCAAAGTATCTTCAACACATTCATGGGATTCAACACCCAAATTTCATTCATGGGATTCAACACCCAAGTTCATAGACAACTATGAACAATAATTCAGTATATATATAACCAAAGACCATTCCATGGGTCCTGTCCAACATGTCGTTCCACATGCAAGTGAAATACAATAAGCGCTTAGAATACGTTATATATAAACAATCGGTGCAATCGTTTCAAGAAACTTAAAATGTTTTCATAAATTAATCATGCCAGACAAGGTCATGAAAGGGTTCATGCATCACAGTTTAAGTACTCACCTCGGCAGTATTTCAGTTTATCAATTCAGTAATATGGAAATCACCTCAGACAGAGTTCCTAGATATGTAATTGCATTTCTTAAGAACACAATTCTAGCTTAATGGTGAATAACCAAAGTTTAGTAAGAGGTCGTAACCTTACCTCAGCACTATCTATGACAATTTAGAGTCAAAACGCTGGAAACCGAACTCTCGCACGCGAACCGAGGCTCGGGATTGGAATATCAGAGAGTGTGTGTGTGTGTATTTGAGTGTGTTTGTGGGTGTAAAAGTCTTGAAATCGATCATCTATTTATAGGTCCAAATGTGCACCCATAGCGGACCGTTATCTGAGGGGATATCGGTCCGCAATGGCCCTTAGCCACCTTTTTATCTTCGGGCCTACATAATGGACCGTTAATGTCTGGATTTCGGTCCGCTATCGGAGCATGAGTGTGATGAGTCACCGGACACGTGTCGCCACCTAGTTCAATGCTTCCTCTACACTTAGCGGACCGTTATGCTAGGGATAGTGGTCCGCTATCCCTTCCATTTTCAGACTTTTCATTTTAAGTCCTTGGACTTTGTTTATTTACATATCCATCCTGAAACTTTGAAACTTGGCAAGTTTAGTCCTTTATTTTCTTACGAATTTTTGAGGTGTTACAAATCTCCCCTCTTTTAAAAAATTTCGTCCTCGAAATTAAGATGTGAATAGATGAGAATATTTGGTTCTCATCTGTTCTTCTAATTCCCATGTCTTATCAGCTCCGATCCGACCTTGCCATTGAATCAATACGATTGGTATACTTTCTTTCTTAGTTTCCTTTCCTGGCTGTCTAAAATCTTGATCGGTTGTTCGGTGAAATGAAGCTTGTCGTCTAGGTGTACATCATCTAGTGCAATAGCCTGAGTTGGATCAGCTAAACACTTGCATAAACAGGATACGTGAAACGTATTATGAATCCCTTGTAAGGCTTCAGGTAGATCTAACTTGTAAGCTACTGCTCTAATTCTTTCCATTATCTTGTAAGGTCTGATATATCTTGGTCCAAAATTTCCGCGTTTTCTGAACCTTACCACACCTTTCAAGGTGAGACCTTTAGCATAACATAATCTCCAACTTGGAATTCTAATGATCGTCGTCTTTTTTCAGCATAACTCTTTTGTCAATCTTGAGCAGCTTTCAACCTTTTTTTAATTTGGACTATCTTATCTGTTGTTTCTTGTATAATTTCAGGTCCAAATAATTGAATGTCTCCTATTCCAGTCCAACAGACAAGTGTTATTCACTTCCTTCCGTACAGTGCATCGAATGGTGCAGTTTTGATACTTTAATGATAAATGTTATTCTATGAGAATTCGATTAACGTTAGGTGATTATCCCAATTAACTCCGAAATCGATAAAGCTTGCTCTCAGCATATTCCAGAGTTTGAATCGTACGTTCACTATGTCCATCTGTTTGAGGATGATATGCAGTACTCATGGTAAGTCGAGTTCCCAATTCTTTCTGAAAACTTGTCGAGAATCTAACCGACTATCTCTATGAGAAATAATAGACAGTGGTATGCCATGGTGGCTCACAATTTCATTGATATAGATTTGGGCTAACTTATCCATAGAGTATGTCTCATTGATGGGTTTAAAATAGGATGACTTGGTTAGTCTATCGACCATGACCCAGATGGAATTATGTCCTTTATGAGTTCTGGGTAATTTGGTTACAAAGTCCATTGTAATGCGATACCATTTCCAGACAGGTAGTTATATATGTTGTAACTGCCCCGTGGGTTTCTGATGCTCAATCTTAACATGAAGGCAAGTCAAGCATTTATCTATATACTGAACTATTGATCTCTTCATGTTTGGCCACTAGTAATGTGTCTTCAGATCTTTATACATCTTGTTTGCACCGGAATGCATGGAATATCTTGACTTGTGTGCTTCATCTAATATTTTCTCTTGAATATCTCCAAACTTTGGAATCCAGATTCTTTGATCAAATCTCATGATTCCATTATCTCCCTTGGATAGCAACTTCTGCTTCCCAACCATATGTTCTATCTTCATATTCTCTTCTTTTAAGGCTTTAGGTTGGATTTGTTTGATTTGTTCTTTTAAATCTAACTTTAGGTCTAATCGTAGTGCTTTTACTTTAATCAGTTGGCTTCATTCTTTCCAATTTAAAGCATCTGCTACTACATTAGCTTTCCCAGGATGGTATTTAATTTCACAATCATAGTCGTTGACGAGTTCCATCCACCTCCTTTGTCTCATATTTAAATCCTTCTGATTAAAAATATGTTGAAGGCTTTTATAGTCTGAATATATCACACATTTGGTACCATACAGATAGTGTCTCCAGATCTTTAGAGCAAACACTATGGAACCAAGTTCTAGATCATGTGTGGTATAGTTCTTTTCATGAACTTTAAGTTGGCGTGATGCGTAGGAAATAACCTTGTCTCGTTGCATCAACACATTACCTAGATCAGTTCAGCAAAGCGTCACAGTAAATGACAAAATCACCATTTCGTTCGGGTAGTGCTAAGATAGGTGTATGACTGAGTTTGTCTTTGAGAATATTGAATGCTTCTTCTTGTTTTGTACCCCATTCAAACTTTGCTGCTTTCTGAGTTAAAGCAGTTAAAGGTGTATCAATCTTAGAGAAATCTTGAATGAATCTTATGTAGTAACCGGCTAGTCCAAGAAAACTTCTGATCTCTATCGGAGTCATTGAGGTTTCCCACTTCATAATAACTTTGATCTTGCTTGGGTCCACTTGTATTCCCTTTTTATTCACAACGTGCCTAAGAAATTGTACTTCTTGTTTCCAAAATTCGCATTTGGAAAATGCAGCATACAATCTTTCTTTTCTCAGGATATCTAGAATAACTCTAAAATGCTTAGCATGATCTTCTTGGCTTCGGGAATAGATAAGAATATCATCAACGAAAATGATGACGAATTTATCAAGAAAAGGTTTACAAACTCGATTCATTAGCTCCATAAATGTTGTAGGGGCATTCGTTAGACCAAATGACATGACCTGGAACTCATAATGGTCGTATCGGGTCCTGAAAGCAGTTTTAGGTACGTCTTCTTCTTGTATCTTCAACTGATGATATCCTGATCTAAGATCGATCTTTGAGAAGTACTTATCTCCTTGTAGCTGATCGAATAGATCATCTATTCTTGGTAATGGATATTTTTTCTTTACAGTCAGCTTGTTTAGTTCCCGATAGTCAATACACATCCTCATGCTCCCATCCTTCTTCTTTACAAATAGTACCGGTGCTCCCCAAGGTGAAGTGCTAGGACGGATGAACCATTTATCTAAGAGTTCTTGGATTTGTTTTATCAATTCTTGTAACACCTATGATTTTCTTGTGCCTTGTTTGATGTACTAAAAAACATTTCAATTCCATTTCTAGTGCAATACAAGGTGTCACTTAAACCATGCTTACAAGTGTTCCAATTTCAAATTTCATTTACACAAGTACATGTTTTAGATTTGCAATGAACGCACACATATATACATATAGATATCTTAATAGACCTAATTGTTCAGGATCTAACCTATAAATATATACATATATATATATATATATATATATATATATATATACATAAAGATATAAATGCTATCATTATAAACATAAGTATATAAACCTATTTATATATATATATATATAAGTTATAAAATTGTAAGTCAAAGTTTCTTTCAAGCAAAGATTTTTGCGTAATGGGCACTTTAAATAAAACACTACAAATTTAGTTAGATTAAATCTAATATAAGTAGTTTTACAAAGTTTATAAAAAAAACTAATTTAAATATATAGTTTGATTTGAGTTTTGAATCAAGAACAAGTTTGTTTCGAACCCCACTTATTTACTTTTGAACACCCCTGAGTACTTGGGCCCTCAAACTTGAACCGTTACTTTCTAAATTTTGATTTTAACCCGAACTTTGACTTTTAAAGTTAACAGAACCCAAATACATCTACCACATCATCGATTTCATGGTGTTACAGCCTAATAATCCCTAAAAAAACATTGCATGACTCTAATCAAATACTCATGTTGATTCAGATCGTCTGAAATCGAAGTCGGGAACAGGATTAAGCCTCATCTCTCTAGTTTGACTTTCCAGAGTCAAACATGGCCAAATTCAGTTTCAATCCACAAATTTAAACGCGTTTAATGCCCCCCTGATCGTGCATAGGCGTTGTAACGATCGTTTCAGACATGTATTAACTCAGAGATCAATCTCGTAACCGCTCCTAATCATGCACCAATTCAATTCGAGTGTTTTGAATGAAGTTAGAGTATATAACCTACACACACACTCGCAAACCCCTTTGGAAGTCTCTGAATCACCACACTCAAATCCATTCCAACTCCAGACGTCGATCGAGCACCACGCATCACCGCACACGCGGGTTTTGTCGATCTCACTTATCATCATACCAAAACAGGTAAATCTCACATCATTAGGATCGTTATAAGCCACTAATCAAAAGCCCCATCATCTCGGGCTTGTACCGGTACACGAACACAACCAATTCGAGGCTAGGGTTCGGGTTTAATATTGGGGACAAAAGGGATGATTTGGGTTTATTTATTTAACGATTAGCGGGTGGGTATTCTACCAAGGCAATTGCCATGGTCTACTGGTAAAACCTTTAAGCCACGCGAGCATGGTCGCGGGTTTGAAACAGCACCGCACCATGTTTTTTTTCTGTTCTTTTGCACCTGGTCTTACCTTGGAACCCGGTCCCCCTTTGGATAACCCATTTAAAAAATTAAAGTCGATTATAATCACCAGTGAGCCCTCCGGCACAGCGGTTTGTGTGTGTAACCAATCCACATGCCACCCGGGTTCGATCCCAGGCAAGGCCATATATATTAAAAAAAATCAATTTCTTTCTATAAAATCACTTTTATGAAAATTTATTTTATAAACCATTAAAACCTAGAGCAGTTTTGGTACATGGATTTAATTATTTTATAAAAAACTCGTTTCCTTGTAAAGATTTAACCCCCTTTTTATACAATTTATCTTTTAAAACATATTCCCTACTTTTGGTTTAATATATCATTATGGCTTAATTATTTAGTTAACTAATACTTTATATTTCAAAAATGTGGCTTAATTATTAACAACTTAAATCAGTATTCTTAACACTTGTTTTGTTTTTTTTGTTGCATAAAATCAAACTAAAATAAATGAAAGATTTTATCTACTTATGACGTTAAACTATTCAATTACTTGAATCATTCATTTGTCTCCTGATAATTTTATTTATTAATTAAGTTATACAAACGAAAGGAAGAGTATTGAAACAAATATTTACAAGAGGACTTTAACTATTCCATTCAAACATTTACACAAATTGTCACAACAAATGTAGTCGTTTATTCATACACTTATACTTTTTTTACAAATAAATTCTTAAGAACCATTTGAAACTTAAACAAACACTTTCTTACATAGTCAAGGACACACACATCAATCCCTGAGCACATTAGGGTTCCCTATTTCTTTTGTGCAAATAATTTTTACATATATTCCATCAAACTTAGGTTAACTTCGTGGTTAGATAGAACATTTATGCAACAACAACATACTTGTGTGACATTCAAGCTACTCAATTGCAAGGTGAGTTTACATAGCCCCTTTTCACTTTTACATCTTTGGGGTGAAACATGATTACATGCAAACTATTTACAATTACTACAATTCAAACATTATTTGTTCAAACAACATTTACATACTTTTTTTGTATAGTGCAAGTGCAATCATTAACTCCGTACAAGCCGACGGTATACAATGATAGATCTATTGAGTCTGACCAACCTACCCGGTTAGGGTGATTGTTACCAAAAACACTTAAGGATAACTGTTGTGTTATGCCTAACATTTAAGGATAACTGTTGTGTTATGCCTATCAGTCACAAGGTTTGATTGTACGTCCCAGTTTAAACTTTAGTGGTTCTCCATAATTGCCTTATTAATCCATGATATCATATGAATTGTATACAAACATTGATAACACTTGCTATGCTAAAACCTATGTATGCTCACCAACTATTTTTAGTTAACCTTGTTTTCATCATGTTTCAGGTGCTAATGTTTGAGTTCATATACAAGATGCTACACATAGGACTGAGGACCTAGTTAAATAATGAAATTGATTACTTGATGTATTTGATATTGGTTGAGAGATTGAACTTATGTAATGAAATCATGATTTAATGAACGTATGAAATTATAGTTGATCATGTGCTTATGAACAGTCTACACTTCCGCCCCGACGTATTCCACCGTCGGTTAGGGTGTGACAGATTGGTATCAGAGACATGGTTATAGAGAATTTGGTTATTAGAAACCAATGACCTAGTCTATAACCTTAGGACACCCTTGTGTGATTATCTTGCATGATATCCTAGGTATTACATTGCAAGATACAATATGTGTTACCTTATGTGCTACGTTGCTTGATAACCTACGTGCTTACAAAAATTACAATTCATGTAACACCTCATCTGCCACATTGACTGATTAGTCTACATGTTACCACTTTGATTCCACTAAATGCTACCCTAACCTTACTATAAACTTATTCATATCTAAGTCATCCCTATACATTGAGAAATAAGTCACCACCATCATTTGTTGACAAAATTCAAATTCTTGAACCTAAATGCTCATAAATAAGAACCAGAGAAGCCCACTTACCCTCTAAGAAGAAGAAACCTACTTGAATAAATGAATCTCACCCCTGGACCTCAAAGCCCAGTCCATAATGATTCTCATCATGACCATGAGACCAAACAATAGTGTTATTAGTACATGATGGCTGGAAGAGTGGGTGTATACCCATAACAGATTCTTGTTGGATCGGGATCTACCTTGATCCAATGATTCAACACATTAACCGAACCAAATCGTGCGGAATCCGATTTGAATGGCAATCCAATCTATGACACGGATCGGGTCTTAAGAAACGAGCGGATTAGATGTCAAAACGAAGGTTTCTATCGACCCTTTGGTGTAGAGAAGTTGGATACAAGACCTGGAAACTCTCAACGGACAGAGATTCGACAATACAGGTGAAAAGAGTTTGTGTTCTGTTGGTTCTGCTCTGGTCAGTCTCTCTATGTGTATATGTGTTGTATTTCTGTGTTGTGTGTGCTCATGAAGTGAAAGTTATATATATAGTGCAGAGGCCATTCGTACGAATGAGCCATGTGAATGGACTCATTCGTGCGAATGAATCAGCAGAATGGTTCATTCTTAAGAATGAATCATCAGAATGGTTCATTCGTACGAATGAATCATTCTCATGACTTATTCTACCGAATGAATCATTCTCATGAGCTATTCGCGCGAATGGATCATTCTCATGATTCATTCGTGCGAATGGGCCTTTCATTAGCACGATTGATCAACGTTATCGCTATTTATCAGATCGTTTAATACACAGTCATTATATATGAGTAAACATTAAGGATAAACATGTAATTTCATTAATACATCAAATAATTACATTAAACATAGATGAAATACATATTACAAGGGATTAGGGACATATTATGCATCTACATACTCCCCCTTGGACCTAGATCCCTTCAAAATGACCTAACTAACATTAGTTGGTCTTCAACATCTCTTTTGTATGAGTTTTCCAGTTAACTCCAGCGTGTATGTCAAAAGCAAAGCATATACGTATTACTTTCACATACTGCAACGCATGGTCTATATCTGCAACTTCAAAAAACGGTTGACACTTGTATAGAGTTGTAACATCTTGTTCAGACAAGTTGGTCAGCCACAAGGGATCAAAGACCCTGATGGTCTCCCATGACCCTTCTTTACAAACCACTATAACAGCTTCACCAGTACGCCCATCATAGTACCACCATTTGAACTGATCTGAGAAGTCCTGGATCATTTTCCTTAAAGGAATCTTCTTCATGATCGTTGGAGGCTTCCACTTTAAGACAATTAGGGGCTTCTTGGTGACTGGATGAACCTTTTCCTTATGAATGTAACGTGTAGGCATTTGTGGCTTGAAGTTCACCCACTTCTTCCGGTATTCGTATTGTAATTGACGTTCAAACCATTCGGATAGACCGGAAGATTCGCTGTATAGAAGCTTTAGACGCGCCAATTGATTTACTTCAAATGCGGGCAACGTCTTGAAATCATGAGGGTACCTGAAATATTGTATGCCCTTCTCTCTTTTTACAGCATAGCAGCTTAAGTCGTTGAAGTATGCCCAACTGATTATACGACCATCAGACTTGTGTCCTTTGAGTCGATAAACTTTAGTGTACTTGGTTGGAGGAGAGGGCTTTGAGTTCTTCTTTAATTCGGCCATGTATTCCATGCACTGACTTTTACGTTTATTCAGCTCGTCAATGTCAATAGTGGAGGGACCGGCTTCATCCTGTTTGTTGTCGATAATGCGGTTGACCTCCTCGTCGGACTGCTGAGTGAATAAGTCCACGAAGGAGGAAAGATCATCACCATCTACTGATGTGTACTTTGGATATTCTTGATCAGTGATGTCTTCGACTTCAACCTCATCAACGTCTTCTAGTTCGTCAGAAGAGGGATAATCAGTTGTTGGAACAGATGCCTCTTCAGTAATGACTTCGTCGGGATTCATTTGAAATAGCTCGGCAATCTGTTCTTTTGACAAGCAATGTATGATTTCCTCTTCCTCTTTGTCATAAATAACTGAATGTTGGATGATCCCTTGCATGTCAAGCACATAAGTTAACTTTGAAGGTTGTTGCTTGAGAGGCATCACATCCAAAACTATTTTCATAAACAAACAAAGAATAAACATGTGAGAATTTGAAGTTTCATTGATTTAATCAAAATAAAACTGAAATTATTTACATAATAATCTAATATTTACAATAAGACAACTTAAAACAAAAACTATCAACCTTCAGTGCCCTTTTGTGTATCTGATGATGGGCCTTCTGATTTGTCTGATTTTTGCTTTGTGCGTGCCTCTGCTTCTGCTGTCTTTGAAGCACATGATGCAGCACCAGCATTGGCACCATCATCCTTATCTTTGTCATTATTATCATCATCATCGTCACCATCATCATCCTCGTCATCATCATCATCATCATCATCATCGTCGTCGTCACCATCATCACCATCATCACCATCTTTGCGAGCACCCTCAATTCTGGGTGTTGGGTCTCTTCTGCTTTCTAAGTCTTCCACCAGTCTCTTATTTTCCTCCTCAAGTCTTTGTATCCTCTGAGCATGTGTATTAACAGTTGTAGACAACTGTTGATTCTGGTTTTTAGCAGTGAGAAGGAGGGCTTGTTGATCATTGCATCTACTGGAAAGACTTGTGATGGCTTGGGCTTGTTCAGTATTTTGCAGAGTCAACTGACTGATCTACGAGCCCTGTTGGTCAATACGTTTTGATTGCTCTTCATTCTGAGCCAGTAAACGAAGTACCAAACTGTTTAAAGTACTGATCTGGTCGTGTAGAGAAACAGTCGGCAGTGACATTGAAGATTCAGCTCGAATAGTTGATGGTTGTGATGTAGGAGCAGTCGTGTAGATGGGAGGAGGCACAGTTTGTGTCTGAGGCATAGATGTTGACATTGGAGCCTCAGACCTGGTGGCAGTTGCTGTAATAGCAGAGGTGCTCTCCGTCCTTCTGACAAGTTTAAAATTTTGGCGTTTGGCCATTCTCTTTCCTCTTCCTTTCTTGACTGGGGTAGATTGGGAAGAAGGAGCAGCAGATACTTGTGGACAGTCAGGGACAAAGTCAGCATCCCTGACGTCATCATCAACCCTTGAGCTTCCTTGATCTGCTCCCCTTTTTCATTTTGTTGCGACCAATCTTGCCCCTTGTTGACTGATTACAAATTCGTCTTCAGTGTCCTCAGAATCAGTAAACAGGACGGTGTCCAGGTTAAAGTCTTCTGGGTTAGTTGGAAGGGAAGAATCTATAGCAGCAACAGTGTGGGTGGTGGCGGCGGTAGATGGAACATTAGGAGCATTGCCACCATCTCCCTGACCATCTTGGTCGTCATCATCTTGGTCGTCAGCTGGAGGTACAACAATATCCTCCCTGTCAGAATCACTGTTATCATGACGCCATTTTCTGTTTGTTGGTGCCACATAATCTGGATTTTCCAGATGTCTAATAAGTCTTTTGTGAGGTGGCTTTGTTGGTCTTCCCCTGTAGGTCTGTACCCTGTTGAGAGTGACATCCTTCATGTGTTCTAGCTTGATCATGTCGATGTCTGACCTTGGCAGAAGAGGAAGTTGGTCATCTATTATCATCTGTAAGAATCTGGGGTACATAAGATACGCATTGTCCCCTTTTAGATAGATGTTTTCCTTAAGATGTGTCAACACCATCTCGGAAAAGTTGAACGGAATGTTCAACACCAATGCAACGAATGCGCTCTGAATTGTTTCGCGCATATCATCAAATCCGCCATGACGGGAACCGAGGCAATGTAGAAGAACATGTCCTAGATACTTGTACTGCGGACAGAGGTTCGCTTTATTTAAAACTCCTTCGGAAACATTCCCGTCGTACTTTATTCTCATGAAGCATCCGCGGACCAGATATTTATCCAGTGTCACTGGATCTTCAGGATGATCACCGAATTGGCACAATCGGCGAATGTGAGCTGCCGATACAACCACATTTTGACCTGCGTTCTTCCCGCGTATGACCGGTGGAGATACCTCGCAGTCAATCTCGGCAGAGGCCCAGAACTCCATTTGATGTGACGTATATGGAGTGCAGTGATAGGATATAGCATGAGCAATCCTTGATCTAGACAGAAATTCGATCATGCCGACAAACGGTCGTGCATTCTTTGATGTAGGAATCATGTACGCACATATGTTGCTTTTAATGGAAGCCTTAAGAACAACTGGAGCTCTGTTCGCCATAACGATTAGTCTGCAAACACAAAAACATGAAGCACATCAGATCAATACATGCAAGATTTTGGAAATATGAACTTTTGGACCATGTTCCCTTTGTGCGAATGGATCATTCTGCCTATTCATTCGTGCGAATGAGTTTCATTCATATGAATGAGTATTCATTCGTGCGAATGAGTTTCATTCTCGTGAATGAGTTTTCATTCGTACGAATGAGTGTTCATTCATGTGAATGAGTGCTCATTCGTGTGAATGAGTTCTCATTCGTACGAATGAACATGAAGAGTGTGTCCATTCGTATGACAGACGGGTCGCGATCCAAATTGTCCAAAAATCAACCAAGACACGAAAATATTTGCCGAAAAAGACACCAAAACACTCGATTATGGTTTTCAACCAGTATTTAGCATTTTTATCGGTTTATTAAGTCACTTTTTACGTTTTTTAGGTTTTGTTTTCGGTTTTGAGCCCTAAATCTAGTCGAACGTCCACGAATCGGTATACACTTTATGAATACTTGTGGGGTTATACCTGTAAAATGAAATCGAAAGATTAGATCAGTGATTTGACGGAGTTTTGTTCAAAATCAGAATTGGATGAAACAGACGTGCGAATGCGATTTCTATTTTGTGCGAATGAGACTGAGAATGCGAATGAATGGCCTTCTTATAGGATGGCCTGGTTCATTCGTACGAATGGACCATTCTGATCAGTCCATTCGTGCGAATGAGCTAGACTTGATTCATTCTGTCACTCATTCGTACGAGTGGACCATTCTGGTCAGTCCATTCGTGTGAATGAGCTAGACTTGATTCATTCTGTCACTCATTCGTACGAGTGGACCATTCTGGTCAGTCCATTCGTGTGAATGAGCTATTCTCCTCATCCGTTCGTACGAGTGAGCCATTTTGCTCATCCATTCGTACGAATGGGACAATCCCCTTATGCAAATTAAACTTTTCAAGTTAAATGGGGTATCCGACCACATCGGTCTTGACAACAATTTGATTATGAAGTAATTTACATTTAATTATGAAGTGAGGGATCAATTATGAAGTTTTGGAATAGTTTATGAAGTAAAGGAACGATTTGATCAATCAGGAAGTCAAGCGATTTTCAAATTTTGATTTTCAGACAGTCGTTCGAGTCTTATCAGATAATCTAAAATTCAGGAAAAGTAAAATCTTTTTGCATTTTTGAATATGTAATGCTGAAAATAATATCAACAAGATATATACACGCATGTCTTAGTAAGAATGATCCTTATGAGAAATCATACAGACTTAGTGACTAATGATCTGAGACATTTTGAATTTTGTAGATACAACTATACAATGGTATTTACACATCTTTTTGTGAGAAAGATCTGAACATAGGATCAGTATTAAACTCATAGCAATCAGCAACATTGCAAATTATCTGAGCTTTAAGTACACTTAGTCAAAATGCGATCATTGATATGTTTGTCCATCTTAAACTTATGCAGACCTTTTCTCAACACTTACAAGATGATCTTGAAGGATTAAGTCCATTATCTGTGTGTCCCACACTAGTTAAGAATTGACTTGAATTTCTTTTCAAAACATGTTAATGTTTCAAATCAGCACAACTTACTTAACCAGTCATCATAAGTTCATGAGATCTCAGTTATTCCCTGTTACTTCTTTACTACACCAAATTTTTTTTTTTTTTTTAGTATTCACAGTGACAGCCATCAGCTCATGGACGGCTTCAGCCAGGTATTTACAAGGCAATATGGCACGTATATAGCTAACGGTGTTTGTGTTCATCTTATCCCATGGATGGCTTCAACCAGGCTGCAACCCGGTAATATGGCACATATACGGATTCGGATTCATACTTTTATTTTATTCTTAATCGCATGGACGGCTTCAGCCAGGTATTTACAAGGCAATATGGCACGTATACGACTTCGGAATCTAATTTTTAATTTTATAACTACTTTCTGATATCTCATTAAACCGATGATAACTGGTGTGCACAGAATGAGAAACACTTCAGTTTCTATTGTTGATTTTCGTCAATCCTTTCACCATTATGTGACTCACAAGACAATATCTAATATGGTATAGATTGATCATCAATGGTCGAGATTCAGTAAGATAAGTCTATCAATGCATCACATGTCGACTTAGTGTGACTATTCACTATGACATTAAATGCAATGTGCTTCATACATATGATTAGTGTGCCATCACTTCCCAAAGGTTGGATACGATTTCTCATTTTTGAGTTTTTCAGATGTTTTTGGGTTTTAGACTGTACAAAAATGGATTTTTTTTAATAACAAACTGTACACAAATAACTGTACACAATATAGAAATCTTTTTGGAGTCTCAGATAACTAGCGTCTGTGTACTATCATTTTTCTCAGCGAGAGATCATTTTCTTACTGACATTTTCTCCCCCTAAAATCTTAAAATGAAAAATCTTTTTGAGTTTTTGAGAATTTTAATAAACGCAAGAAAGAAAAAATATATATACAGGAACGTAATTGATAAAAATGATTATTGACTCGACTCTTGGTCCGGAACAACGTCATCCTTCTTTTTCATGCCGTTTACCTCTAACAAGAATAAAAATCTTGGTTTGTCAAAGGCTTTTGTATAGAGGTCGGCCTTTTGGAAATCAGTGTTAATTTGAACCACATCAATCAGTTTCTTTTCAAAACAATCACGAATGAAGTGATATTTTATGCCGATGTGTTTGGTTTTTGAATGCTGAACCGGATTCTTAGTGATAGCTATGGCAGCAGAATTATCTACAAAAATAGGAGTGTTAGAGAATTGCAAACCATAGTCCCGAAGTTGCTGTTGAATCCAGATAATCTGTGAACAGCAACTGGCAGCAGCGATGTATTCAGCTTCACATGTAGATGTAGCCACTGAAGTCTGCTTTTTGCATTGCCATGTCACAAGACGGTTTCCAAAGAACTGACACCCTGCAGATGTAGACTTGAAGTCTGTTTTGCAACCACCATAATCAGAATCACTATATGCAGTAAGCTCAAAGTTATCATCATTGGAGTACCATAATCCAAGCTCAGGAGTACCCTTCAGATAACGAAAAATCCTTTTGACAGTAATTAAGTGGGAGACTTTTGGTTTTGACTGATATCGGGCACAGAGACACGTGGCGAACATGATGTCAGGTCGAGATGCCGTGAGATACATGAGAGATCCGATCATGGCTCGATAGAGAGTAGCATCAATATACTCCCCCTTGTCATCAGGCGAAATCCCGTGATTGATCGCCAATGGAGTACCAGCAGGTTTGGCATCAGTCATACTGAATCGGCTCAGTATGTCTCCAACATAATTTGTTTGATGAAGGAAAATCCCTGTCTCAGATTGATCTACTTGTAGCCCTAGAAAGAACTTCATCTCTCCCATGGAACTCATCTCGAACTTGTCCTGCATAACTCTTTCAAATTCTTTGCACAGAACATCATTCGTCGATCCGAAAATAATGTCATCCACGTATACCTGTACCATTAAAAGTTCTCCACCCTTTTCTCTAATGAACAACGTGCAGTCGATGACACCTCTTCTAAAACCATTGTTCAGAAGATGAGTGGAAAGTGTCTCGTACCACGCTCGCGGAGCTTGGTGCAATCCGTACAGTGCCTTGTCCAATTTGTAGACACGGTCACGATGCATAGGATCTTCAAACCCGGGAGGTTGACTGACGTATACGACTTCACTAATTTCTCCATGAAGGAAAGCACTATTTACATCCATGTGATAGACTTTGAACCTTTTGTAGGATGCATAAGCAAGAAAAATTCGAATTGCTTCCAGACGAGCAACCGGTGCAAACACTTCATTGTAATCTATACCTTCAATTTGCCTAAATCCATGAACGACCAAACGAGCCTTATTTCTTATGACTATTCCTTGATCATCCCTTTTGCAACGAAGAACCCATCGAGTACCAATCTTCTTAGCTCCTTTTGGTAAATCAACTAACTTCCAAACTCCGAGCTTCTGAAATTGGAGTAGTTCTTCCTGCATTGCATTTACCCAAGATTCTTCTTTTAAAGCATCTGTTATAGACCGTGGTTCGATTTGCGAGACGAAACATGAATGCGCACAATCGTTGACCACACCAGATTCCATGATTTCTGAGTAGACTCCAGAGTTGATCTGACCCCTAGTTTTAACACCAGATGTGGGATCACCAATAATGTTCTGTTGAGGATGAATTCTATCAATCCTGCCCACAGGATGAGCAGGAACCTCAACAGTTTGATCAAGGTTTGTGATACTCTGTTCAATTGCCACAGAATGTGAAACATCATCACTCAATTGTACAACATCATGGGAAGTATCTTCAATTTCCTGGTCTATTTCTTGTCGAGAACCTTCATACTCTGAAGAAGAAGAAGAGTCATCATCCTGTGTGACTTGTGTGTTATTGGAGGACTCAGGAATGTCAGATGATGAGGGAGTAGGTTGCACATGTTCATCAGGTGCGTTTTGAGCATCATACATCATTTGAACAGCAACCTCCTCATCTGAACATTCTGGAGGAAGATTAAACGAGGCAAAAAGTTCTTCATAATCAAACATCCAAGGAAGACCTTTTCCAGCAACAGGAGAGGTATACTTTTGAACATCAACATGGTACCATTCTTCTACATTCCCAGAGACTTTGTTGTAAACTCTTTTATTGGGAGTGCTGTACCCTAAGAAGTAACCTTCCTCTACTTTCTCGTTAAACTTGCCATGAGCATCCTTTTTCAACATGGTACATGGAGCGCCGAACGGTTCAAGATACTGTAAGTTCGGTTTCCATCGATGCAACAATTCAAAGCAAGTTTTATCGTGACGCTTGATAACTAGAACCCGGTTGAGCGTGTAACACGCATTAGCAATAGCTTCATTCCAGAACTGCACGGGTAAGTTTGAGTCAGGGAGCATAGTCCTTGCAGCTTCTATCAAGGTCCGATTCTTCCTCTCAGCAACACCGTTCATTTGTGGAACATATGGCGCACTGAATTCATGGTGAATACCAAGTTTTTGACAGAAAGTTTCCATAAGATGATTTTTAAATTCAGTACCATTGTCCGAACGGATCCTCCTAACCTTTAACTTATACAAAGACTCCAATTTGGTAATCAGAATGTCCACATATTCAAAAGTTTCAGATTTTTCTTTTAAGAACATCACCCAAGAATATCTTGAATACTCATCCGTCACAACCAAACAATATAAGTCTCCAGCAATACTCTTCCAGTTGATAGGACCAAACAAGTCCATGTGTAAGAGCTCTAGTGGTATAGTGATGGAATGTTGAGATTTGGGTTTATGAGATTTCTTGGTTTGTTTGCCTTTCTTGCAAGAAACACACACGTCAGGAAAATGAAAACTTTTCACAGTGACTCCTTCAACAAGATTTTTGTGCACCAAATGATTCATTTTTCTGAGACTGAGATGTCCCATTCTTTTGTGCCATAAAATAGAATCCTTCTCAGTGGCTTTTGAAACAAAACATGATGCTGTGGACACTGAGGATGATGCTTGTGACATGTCAAGAATATAAAGATCATTCATTCTTGGAGCAGACATAACCACCATGTCTTCTGGAATCATAAACTCCTTTTTCAAGATATAACAGTGCTTGTCATCAAAAAGAACCTTGAACTCCTTATCACAGATTTGAGAAACAGAAAGTAAGTTGTTATCCAACTGTTTGACAAAGTTGACCTTCTCAAAGCTGACAGCTCCATTAGACAGTGTTCCCTGAGCTGAGATAAAACCACCTTTATCGCCTGCAAATGAAACATAGCCCCCTTTGATATTTCTGACGTCGAAAAGGAGAGCTAAGTTCCCAGTCATGTGCCTGGATGCCCCACTATCAATAATCCAATTATTGCTAATAGGATTATAAAGGACAACCTGCACAATAAGGAAAATAATTAGTTTAGGTTAGGAACCCAAGCCTTTACGGTCTTGGGTTTCCCAGTCTCATCTACAACAGTACAATCCATCCACTGTCCTTGTGGATTTTTGGAACAACCACTTGACTTTGAAGTACAGTCGTCAGAAGCATCATCTGATTTTTCTTTCCACACATGTTGTTTGTGCAACGACTGTTTGTGGTAAACAGTGGATTGCTTAACAATTTGTACAGGTGTGGAACTCGAATCAGAGACCAACAAGTCATGCATCTTTTGTTTAACTTTCTTTTGATGCACTTGTTGTTGGGTAAAAGAGTTAGATTTTGACTTTAAAAACTTTTGTTTATTTTCTGGAAAATGATTAACTCTTTTACTTGGCTTCTGAAGATAAGGACAGTTGACAACAACGTGTCCTTTTGTACCGCACTCAAAACAGTATCTCCGCTCAACCAACCTTGGAGTTCTGTATTGATTTTCACTCTGGTGAGTTTTTGAACCACCAGCCTTAGTTTCTTTTTGTTCAGCTGAAGAGAGTGACTTGTTTGATTGAACAGACTCTCCAGCTTTAACAAAATTAACCTTTTTGATTGAGGCTTTGGTTACTTGACTCTTCTGAACAGAAGTAGTGGGATAAGATGGATGGCAATTGGTTTGTTTAATTTTAAAAACATCTTTAGAAGCAGATTTTAAAATACCAATGCTGTCATTCTGTGGAGCAGACGAGCTTTTGTGTCCCAAACCACGAGTAGGGCACTCATCGTCGTCTTCATCCCACTCTTCTACCATTCCATCAACACACTGGGACTTCGAGGTCGAAGCACCATTATCGTTAACCTTTGGTTGAGGAATTTTGTTTTCGGTTGGATCAACGACAAGTGGCGTTTTGACCTTAAAGTCAATGATTGGGTTATCATCCGGTGTGTTTACCATAGTATTCAACACCGGTGGAGGACAATTTTTTTACCCAAACCCAGCATTTTTCTTTCCTGGACGCCGTGAAATCATGTAATCAAGAATGTAAGCAGAATTTGAATAACTCTTCAGCTTTTGATTTAAAGTTTCATAATCACACTCGACAAGCGCCAGCTTTTTCTTTGTTTCATCAATCGTGTTTAAATAAAAAGTGATGGCATTTTGTTTGTTGATAACACAGATTTCTAATTCATGAACTTGCCTGTTTAAAAGATCAATTTTGTTTTTGAAGGCAAGTTCGTTTCCCTTTAAAACACGGTTTGCTTCAAGACAATTAGTTAAATCAGCAATTAAGTCTGTGTTGTGACTTTTAAGTGTCTCAACTTTCTTCTCAAGTTCATCACAAATTAAACACGGTTGAGATTCAGACTCACTTTCAAAACTGTCAGAATTTACCTGAATGCCTGTGGATGTTTTTACCATAAAAGCACAGCTACAGGTAGATTCAGAAGAGGAATTGTTATCATCCACATCAGCTGTCGATTGACTTGAAGAGACAACAGATGATTTATCTTCATTCTCAGCTGTGAATCCAGAACTGTTTGAAGATGTGTCGTCTGCAGCTGATGAACTTTCTGAAGCAATATCTCTCTCAGCATCAGAATCTGATTCTTCATTGACTTCTACAGCCTTTGCCATGTAAGCTCTATCCCCTGAACTACCATCAGCTTCAAATTTAAAAGACCAATCAACAGTCTCATCTGTTTGAACAACCATAGCTTTTGTTCCACTTGAAGTGTCCTTATCTTGTGCAAGAGTAACTGGAACAAGGTTTGTTTCTGTATTTTGATTTTGTGGCTTCGGTTGGCTTTGACGGTTGTTGAAAGGGTTGCGGTTTCCAGTCTGTTTAGGCTTTTCACATTGCCTAGCAAAATGCCCTTTCTCACCACAGTTAAAACAAACAACTGCAGACAGATCAAAACCATAAGTAGTGTCTTTGTTCCCTTCGAGAGTTTTTCCTGTCTTTTTTACATAATCTCTCGCTCTTCTGACTACACTTGCAAGAGCCCACATTATATCAATTCGATCCATTTCATCCTTATCAATCTGAGCATAGTCTTCTGCTGTCAGATGACTGTTTCCAACCTGTCCAGCAACAAGACTGTCATATGAATTGACAACGGTAGACAACAGTGCCATGTGTTCCTTGGCCACTTCGATAGTAACCTTGTCGAAGTTGTCTGTTTGCAATTTAATGGGGCTTGGTGTAGGAGTACTAGCAGTATTTCCCTACTGTGGAACCGAGCTTGATGAAACTGAAGCATGAGCTGTTGAAGACTGGCTGGCTGAAACATTTGACATGTTTGATACAAACGCAGTCTGCAAAGGAGCATTTTGTTGAGTTGATGTGGAATAGTACAATGAAGGATCCTGAGCTTGTACACCTCTCTTTAACTTCCACTTATTCATCACCTCTTGTTCTCTCAATTTCTGAAGAAATTCATTGATATCAATGGTTTCAAGAGTCTTGTTCTATTTGAGAACCATCAAGAATGAATCCCATTTTGGTGGTAGCGCATCTGCCATGCATTGAACCTTTTCTTCTTTCGTTGTTTTGATCTCATGGGCATGCAATTCACTCATCAAGTGATAGAATCTCTCAAATAGATCATCTAAGGACTCATTCCCAATATACATGAAATTATCAAATTCCTTCTTAATGGCCTTAGCATTGATAGCTTTCAACGAAGCATTTCCTTCGTGACGTTGTTCTAAGGCAACCCACAGAGATTTTGAAGATGTAAACTGCCTGAATTGATGAAATATTTCTCTTGATATGGCCTGAGATAAGATAGCATATGCCTTCTTTTCTAAGTCATAATCTTTTCTTTGTTGTTCGCTTAAAAGGGAAGCTAAAACAGGAGTTCCATCCTCATTCAACACTTTTTGATATCCATTCTCTATCATCATCCATAAGTTTGTATCAACTCCATTAATGTGTATCTCAAACCTGTTTTTCCAGTGATGATATTCGTCCATTGTCATGAGTTTTGGAGCCTTGTTAGCATTTCCAGCTTCATTATCGATTAATAACAAGTTTTGGATTTTACTGTTCTGACTGGCAACAAAAGCTAAGTCCGACATGGTAAAAAACGAAGTTTTTCGACACAAGAAAAAAATTTAGAAGAGATTTATTTGAATGGGTCTATTCGTGCGAATGGAATGTTTTATTCGTGCAAATGGAATTTTCTATTCGTGCGAATGGAATTTTCTATTCGTGCGAATGGAATTTTCTATTCGTGCAAATGGAATTTTCTATTCGTGCGAATGGAATGTTCTATTCGTGCGATTGGAAGTTTGAACAAATGAGCGGGAGACTTTATCTATTCGTGCGAATGGTAGGAGCCATTCGTGCGAATGAAGTTCATCATAGTAGCCATTCGTACGACAGAGAGCTGTTTGACTTTTTTGCACCAAAAAGCACCAATGATTGATCCTTTTATCAGATCTGAAAACTGAGACGATCAGATCACTCAGAAGCAATAATCACAAGTTTTGAACGTGGCTAAACAACGATCAAGTGATCTTTATAACATTCAAGAAGCTAGAAAAAGCAAGATTAAAAGCAAGATTAGATTTTCTATGTTGAATCTAGAGCACAATCAGGCTCTGATACCACTTTGTTGGATCGGGATCTACCTTGATCCAATGATTCAACACATTAACCGAACCAAATCGTGCGGAATCCGATTTGATTGGCAATCCAATCTATGACACGGATCGGGTCTTAAGAAATGAGTGGATTAGATGTCGAAACGAAGGTTTCTATCGAGCCTTTGGTGTAGAGAAGTTGGATACAAGACCTGGAAACTCTCAACGGATAGAGATTCGACAATACAGGTGAAAAGAGTTTGTGTTCTGTTGGTTCTGCTGTGGTCAGTCTCTCTATGTGTATATGTGTTGTATTTCTGTGTTGTGTGTGCTCATGAAGTGAAAGTTATATATATAGTGCAGAGGCCATTCGTACGAATGAGCCATGTGAATGGACTCATTCGTGCGAATGAATCAGCAGAATGGTTCATTCTTAAGAATGAATCATCAGAATGGTTCATTCGTACGAATGAATCATTCTCATGACTTATTCTAGCGAATGAATCATTCTCATGAGCTATTCGCGCGAATGGATCATTCTCATGATTCATTCGTGCGAATGGGCCTTTCATTAGCACGATTGATCAACGTTATCGTTATTTATCAGATCGTTTAATACACAGTCATTATATATGAGTAAACATTAAGGATAAACATGTAATTTCATTAATACATCAAATAATTACATTAAACATAGATGAAATACATATTACAAGGGATTAGGGACATATTATGCATCTACAATTCTGACTAAGGAAAGACTGGTACTTAAGTGTGTCCATTGTGACCCACCTCTCTTTCCTGGGAATTTTCTTCGTGGGTTCACTACTTATAGGTCAAGTGTTACTTCTAACATACTATTGTGAAAACTCGGTGTTATGACTCGTTAAACTCGGAACCCATGAAAAATTTTGTACTTGACATTCAGTATTTTATTATCACTTACAATCTTCTTATTTTCCTGCTAGACATGGACTCCTACCCTCCTCCCTCCTCGGTATACTATACCGAGACAGAATCAGAACAGGAAGAAGATATTGGATCACCATCACCAGACCATCAGCCACCAACACCCCCAGCTGCTAGATCCATGTTTGACACAAGAGCGGATTGGTTTAGGAGCACTGGTATGAGAATCCGAGCATCTGAACCACCCCCATCAGGAGACCCCTATCTAGCACCTGACCCATACCACCCGAACCCAGGGGCAAGGCAGAACATGGCACCCACCTATGCTATAGGAGTCCCAGCTGATGCCTCTCACTAATATGTGAGGACCACAGAGTTTATGAGACAAGGGATGGAGCACGGGATAAGACACGACATGCTAGGTCAACGAATAGACAACCTTGTGGGTCATGTGCGGTACCAGGAGGACTTGATTGCGAATCTAGGTACCCACATTGATATGATGGAAGGAGATTATAACATCTGCGAATTTCGTGTTTAACTTATGTGGTACTAGACATACTTTATCAATGAAAACTATTTTTAATGTCATTACACTTGGTTTACCCATATGACATACTTGTTGATCATACGTTACCTTATGCTCTAGATGCTTATTGATGGCTTAATCGTGAATTGGGCCCATTTTAGGCCCAATAGGCCTATCATAACCCGTTATCAATCATGCAAACGTTAAACGTGTTAAATTAAAGTTGATATACCTTGTTACACTTGAAACGTTCAACAAAAGCTTGTAAATCTATGTATTCTACCTTCGCAGCTTGTAATGCCCTAAAAAGCCCGTTTTCTCATCCGTCGGCCGTTAATTACCATACGCGACTAACATAACCTTAACTTAAATGATTTTAGCTAAACATACTCCTTTTTTTATGACAATTAACTTTCATGTTGAAAGCATTTGCCAATTTCGCTTAGAAACGGTTTAAATCGCGAATTTCGAATGTGCGCACTTAACCGGGCCAAGCTAGAACCCAACTCACTTACACTTGGACCTAGCCCAAACTAATTTTCACAAAAACCCAGCCCCCAATCAGCTGAATTTCTAAATTTGAGGCCTCCCCAAACCCTAATCCTCTTTCTTGTTTTCCAAGGCTTAACTTAAGTATAAATACCCCCTTAATCCCCCTTGTTTTTCATTTAATCCTCCCATCAAATCCTCCACTTCCCTCCATGATTTCCAGCCCTCCCTCTACACCCAAGAAGTTGCAAGAAAACTCTCCTCCAAGCCTTGAAGAAATAACAATAAGCCAAGAACCAAGATCGGGTAACGAATCAAGTTTAACCGTTCTTCTTCTTTTTTTTATTTATTTTTTATTCTTTTGACTCTAACCTTCATACTAAAATATTTTTATTTATTTAATCTCTGATCCTAAACTTTAACCTAACTTAAATTAACCACACGCTAATTTAAAATATAATCCGTTTGCGCGTGGCGGCTATGCCATTTTGCATTCTGTGATTCTCCAAAACGCTTCTGTGAATATCATGGCTAGACCAGTGGCATGGGACATTTTGGCTAACCTAACCTGATTATATTATGTATTATAATAATACTATAACTAACATAAATCAATTGATCATAGGATCCCGTTTGCAATGGCGGCTATGCCGCCACATTCCGTGAATCCTCCATACGTTCTTCGGTAATAGTGTGCTCTGCTGATACCTTAGAACGTATGGGTTAACAAAATCACACAGTATCTACTATATATTAACGCTATATACATCATCTAATTTTTATTTACACGTTCGGTAACCTTAAAACCCTAACAGTCCACTTAAGTGCAACCGTTGATTGTGGACAGAAACTGTGCTGACTTTAACTAAGCATATCTTGATTATAATTAATTGAAACTGAGCAAACTCAAATTCCATAACGTAGTTTGTCGAATTTTCTTTCAAGCTATAAATGGCTTGTTTTCTAATTCAAAAGTATGACTCCATAGTTGCCAAAACAGGATAGAAACCTTTTTCAATACCTTCTATTTTGTTTGACTGTTTTGGCTATGATCCGAGTCTTGAACGGAGAAACTTTCTAAATGAAACTTCTTCGAAACGATTTAAAATACTCACCTATAAAATTTCATAAGTTTTGGATATAGTTTAATATTTTTAACATGCACGTTTCTGTTAAGCTCTTATGCTGTCCAAATCTAAAAAATTTACAACATTAAGAATTATATATTCAATCCTCTATTTCTCGCATCCGTTAACATTCTAACTTCCGATAAACTCCATCCAAAACCCTAATTAACTATATCATGATCTTTTAGGGCGTTGATCTAAATCCTAGAACTCTCAAGCTTTGCGAGTCAATCACCTCTCAACACAAATGTGAGTTTTACATAGCCCCTTTTACAATTTGCACATTTTGGAGTGAAACATGATTATTCAATGAAAATTATTTGCATTTACAAACATACAATTCTACAATGTGATCATATGTGTTATTTGTGCTTTATGCTTGAATGCTATTAGATAAGACTACATATACATGACACACTCGTGCAATCATTAACTATGTACAAGCCAACGGTTAACAAGGATAGATCTATTGTGTCTGATAAACCCACTCAGGTAGGGTGCTTGTTACCGACAATACATTAGGGTAACCTACGTGTTATGCCTCAGACACAAGGTTTGATTGTACACCTAGTTGAACTATAGATTCTCCATTAATGCCTTATATACCATGTATCATATGAATTGTATAAAACATTTGAAAACTATTCGTAGTATCAAAACCTATGTATGCTCACCAATTATTTTTAGTTGACCCTCTCGTTTAAATCATGTTTCATGTGGAAATGTTTGAAGTGCAAGTTTATCACTTAGGAGCTTATGAACCTAATGACAAATAAATTGGATGTATTGTTAGCTTCTGTTATTTGAACAATATGTATTTGTAACTTTAATTCAGTTTAATAAATTTATGCAATTTAGTTGATCATGAGCTTTTTAACTATATACATGTCCCGCCCCGACGTATTCCGTCGTCGGTTGGGGTGTGACAGATTGGTATCAGAGCCATGGTTACAGGGAATTAGGTTATTAGACACCTCCATGTTACATGGTATTTGCCACATTACTAAATGCTACATGTTTACTACTTTGTGTGATTATCTTACATGTTATTCTAAGTATTACATCGCATGATACAATACATGATAGTCTATGTACTACACTACTCGATAACTAATAAACATTGCTATATACATGCTACCTATTTGATTCCATTAAGTGTTATCCTAAATTTTACCACACACTTATTCATATCTAAGTCTTTATACACCTTCACCCTTACACATTGAGAATTATGTCACCATCATCATTTACGAACAACAATTTAAACTCTTAGGCCTACAGCCTATTAAAATTTTAAAATCCCGTTAAGTTTTGGGTTCTAAACAATTAGTAAAGAACATGTGCAATCCAGAAGGGTGAATGCCTGTACTTTGGGTCTTATGTATAGGAAAGCATTTCATATAAATCCAAATCAACCGAAGGATCCGTATGCTTTCCTGGGAATTTCCAAAATGAGTGTTCACCTATAGGCTAAAGCATGTCTTCTTGAAAGTATAGGAATCTGGATTACTTTGATTTGTCAAAGTACCCATTTGGTTATGATACCAAATGAGTACAATCTAAACACCATCAATTTTTCTTATTACAATTTAGTACACACAACTAAGCCTTCTTTGTAAACTAATCATTTTCTTATCTGATCTAAACAACATCGTTATTTTGTCAAAACAAAGTATTTATCAAACCCTTAGTTTATAAATATTATTTGTAATAAAAATTTTCAATAAACCTTTTACCTTGTAAGGAGATTTAATACAACTCGTTTTATAAAACATTATCTTAATTAATTATGACTTTTACTTCGTTAAGGTAGTTATTATTAAACCTTGGCTAAATTAATTTACAATTACTTGTTTAGCCATTCTAAGTCTTGGTTTAAGTTATTTAGACATTATTTTCTCTTAAAAAATTTCTCTTAATAATAATTTAAAATTAAATAAAAAGTTTTTCGTTTAATTATCCATATAGCTAGTTATTCAACTTATTTTCAGCATTTTATTAATTTACAAACAAGAATAAATTACAACTACTTGCTTAGTTACAAACAAAAAGCACAAACTAATTATTCGTGAACACATTACCATAAATACCTATAAAACCTTTTCATTATCTTACACCATCGGAAATATATGAGTGTACTAGGCACTGCAAGGAGATGAATTATTTCGAGTTGGCGTTAACCATCTATATAAACCTCAACTGGATTTAAAAAGTTAAAACCCAACTACCCACATTATACATGAACGCCAAGCAACACGTTTGTCCGCAACACTCGACCACCTACAAAATTTAATATTTACGTTACTCATGAGATTCAATAACTTACATATGGACATTTGCATGATACACGAGACTTCTTGTTTGCAAATCTGAACGAAACTTTTCTAAACGAAACTTCTTCGGAACGATTTAAAATAGTCACCTTTAAAATTTCATAATTTTTGGATATTGTTTGATATTTTTAACATGCACGTTTCTGTTCCGCTCTTATGCTGTCCAAATCTGAAAATTCACAACATTAACAATTATATATTCAATCATATATTTCTCGCATCCGCTAACATTCTAACTTCCGATAAACGCCATCCAAAACCCTAATTAACTATATCATGATCTTTTAGGACGTTGATCTAAATCCTAGAACTCTCGAGTTTTGCGAGTCAATCACCTCTCAACACAAATGTGAGTTTTGCATAGCCCTTTTTACATCTTGCACATTTTAGGGTGAAACATAATTATTCAATGAAAATTATTTACATTTAAAAACATACATGTAGGGTGCTTGTTACCAACAATACATTAGGGTAACCTGCGTGTTATGCCTCAGTCACAAGGTTTGATTGTACACCTAGTTTAACTATAGATTCTCCATAAATGCCTTATATACCATGTATCATATGAATTGCATAAAACATTTAAAATCTATTTGTAGTATCAAAACCTATGTATGCTCACCAACTATTTTTAGTTGACCCTCTCATTTAAATCATGTTTCAGGTGGAAATTTTTGAAGTGCAAGTTTATCACATAGGAGATTATGGACCTAGCGACAAATAAATTGGATGTATTGTTAGCTTCTGTTATTTGAACAATATGTATTTGTACCTTTAATTCAGTTTAATAAATTTATGTAATTTAGTTGATCATGAGCTTTTGAACAGTCTACATATCCCACCCCGACGTATTCTACCGTCGGTTGGGGTGTGACAGAGATCGGGATATATCACGTACGGAGATAGCTAGAGTTGAGGTCCGGTTTACTATACGAGTAACCATAACGATGTTTATCTTGGTGCTCATGTGCTTCATAATGGAAAGCTACCTGAGACGTTAACCAACTTTTCTATCCTTGCCTTTAAATTCCAGTTTGAAACCACTACTTTATGTTGGAATAAGTTTTTGACATTTTATCACTTAATGCTGAGTTTTATATTACAATGCCATCACTCGTTGATTTATTGTTGCAAGTATGAGATACATTCGTCGCGTTTTTCACTTGTTTATTAATTTACAAACAAGAGTGAGTTTCAATTACTTGTTCATTAACAAACAAAAGGCACAAATCAGTCATTCATGTACACATTAATCTAATACCTACAAAACTTTCTCATTATCTTACACCTCAAGAAATGTATGAGCTTACTAACCACTTGTAGAAGATGAATCATTTCGCGTAGGCGTTAACCATCCATATAAACATCAACAAGGTTAAAAATTTAAAACCCAACTACCTACACTGTACATGAATTCCAAGCAACACGCTTGTCCACAAAACTCGACCACCTACAAAATTCGATAGTTTACATTACTCATGAGATTTAATAACTTACATATGAACATTCACAATATACATAATACTAGATTTATCACATGATACATGAAACTTGATTGTTTGCAATATACTAGATTTATCACATGATACATGAAACTTGGTTGTTCACAATATACATAATACTAGATTTATCACATGATACAATAAAATTGGTTGTTTGCAATATACGTGATACTAGATTTATCACATGATATATGAAACATGGTTGTGTACAATATACATGATACTAGATAGATCACATGATACATGAAACCTGGTTGTTACAATATACATAATACTAGACTGATCACATTATACATGAAACTCGATTATCCGAATGATACACGAGACCAAATTGTTTACATGAAACTTGAGTGTTTACATTGTACACGAAACTAGATTGATTACATTGTTTGCAATTGATTGTCCACATTATACCCAAGGCATAATTTTTCACTTTATCCATGAAAGTTGATATCTATTAACTTTAAACAACTCGGGGTTTGATGTATTCTTGTTCAAACACGAGGGAACTATAAACTTTATGGGTAAACTGGAAGATTATGCCATCTATCTAGGACAACCATGGGGTTGTGCCACATTGTTATTCTTTGATTGATTACATTATCTATAGACATAGTTGTTTTGTTAGCAACACATATGTGAAAAATATTGTTATGAAAGAAGTGACTTGTATCCTCACTTGACCCGCACGCAATGGAATGATCTATACGGACCATGCAATGAATTGAGTAATTACGGGTGCACACGTAATTATAAAAGCCAGCGCATGGAAAACATAATGAATTATGTCGTGTGTTATGGCATAAAACCTATCGTGATATATAGTAATGAAACTGATGCAATATGATAAGGGCATGGTGGATACCCCGCTGGTACTTCCTATATATAAGTGTTCCTGTCATATTGTCAGAAGTAGCGTTGTTCGTATCACGTGAAGTTTTATGTTATTTTTTACCTTGACCAATGTTTATGAAATCTCTTGTCTAGTAACGTATCTTAAACACACTAGACTACATCCTAAACAAGTTTTAATCATCAATTCTCATCGTTCTTACTTCAAGTGATGCGTCCCATCTTCAAAACATTATGCGATAGTTTTCTCCTAAATTCTAAACCCACTAAATCATTCATGCCTAACCTTGAGTATCAGACCTGAATATTGTTATCGATTGTACTCCTCAAACCGACAGTCAAAGCTCGTTGGGAATCCAAACATGACCCCGAGTTTACTAGGGAAACGTGAAGATCAAATAAAGCTCAAATACTCTCTGATTTAGTAGTCTCCACTAGCTGAATTTCGGGACGAAATTCACTTAACATGGGGATACTGTAACACCAATGATTTTCTTGTGCCTTGTTTGATGTACTAAAAACATTTCAATTCCATTTCTAGCGCAATACAAGGTATCACTTAAACCATGCTTACAAGTGTTCTAATTTCAAATTTCATTTATACAAGTACACGTTTTAGATTTGCAATGAACACACACATATATACATATCTTAATAGACCTAATTGTTCAGGATGTAACCTATAAATATATACATAAAGATATACATGCTATCACTATAAACATAAGTATATAAACCTATTTATATATATCTTAATAGATCTCACTTATCATCAAACCAAAACAGGTAAATCTCACATCATTAGGATCGTTATAGGCCATATATCAAAAGCCCCATCATCTCGGGCTTGTACCGGTACACGAACACAACTAATTGTGGGCTAGGGTTCGGGTTTCGTATTGGGGACGTAATGGATGATTTGGATTTGTTTATTTAACGATTAGCGGGTGGGTATTCTACCAAGGAAATTGCCCTGGTCTACCGATAAAACCTTCACGCGAGCATGGTCGCGGGTTCGAAACAGCCCCGCACCATGTTTTTTTCTATTCTTTTGCGCCTGGTCTTACCCTAGAACCCGGTCCTCCTTTGGATAACCCATTTTAACAATTGAAGTCGATTATAATCACCACTGAGCCTTCCGGCCCAGTGATTTGTGTGTGTAACCAGTCCACAGGCCACCCGGGTTCGATCCCGGGCAAGGCCATATATTTTAAAAAAAATCAATTTCTTTCTATAAAATCACTTTTATGAAAATTTATTTTATAAACCATTAAAACCTAGAGCAGTTTTGGTACAGGGATTTAATTATTTTATAAAAAACTCATTTCCTTGTAAAGATTTAACCCCCTTTTTATACAATTTATCTTTTAAAACATATTCCCTACTTTTGGGTTAATATATAATTATGGCTTAATTAATTATTTAACTAAAACTTTATATTTCAAAAATATGGCTAAATTATTAACAACTTAAATCAGTATTCTTAACACTTGTTGTTTTGTTTTTTTTGTTGCATAAAATCAAACTAAAATAAATGAAAGATTTTATTTACTTATGATGTTAAACTATTCAATTACTTGAACCATTCATTTGTCTCCTTATAATTTTATCTATTATTGAAGTTATACAAACGAAAGGAAGACTATTGAAACAAATATTTACAAGAGGACTCTAACTATTCTATTCATACATTTACACAAATTATCACAACAAATGAAGTCGTTTATTCATACACTTATACTTTTTTTACAAATAATTTTATAAGTACCATTTGAAACTTAAACAAACACTTTCTTACATAATTAAGGACACACACATCAATCCCTGAGCACATTAGGATTCCCTATTTCATTTGTGCAAATCATTTATACATACATTCCATCAAACTTAGGTTAACTTTGTGGTTAGCTAGAACACTTATGCAATAACAACATACTTGTGTGACATTCAAGCTACTCAATTGCAAGGTGAGATTACATAGCCCCTTTTTCAGTTTTACATCTCTGGGGTGAAACATGATTACATGCAAACTATTTACAATTACTACAATTCAAACATTATGATTATGCATGCAATTTGTGCCTTATGCTTGAACCCTATTTATGCAAACAACATTTACATACTTTTTGTTCGTAGTGCAAGTGCAATCATTAACTCCATACAAGCCGATGGTATACAATGATAGATCTATTGAGTCTGACCAACCCACCCGGTTAGGGTGATTGTTACCGAAAACACTTAAGGATAATTGTTGTGTTATCCCTAACATTTAAGTATAACTGTTGTGTTATGCCTATCAGTCACAAGGTTTGATTGTACGTCCCAATTTAAAATTTAGTGGTTCTCCATAATTGCCTTATTAATCCATGCTATCGTATGAATTGTATACAAACTTTGATAACACTTGCTATGCTAAAACCTATGTATGTTCACCGACTATTTTTAGTTGACCTTGTTTTCATCATATTTCAGGTGCTAACGTTTGAGTTCATATTCAAGATGCTACACATAGGACTGAGGACCTAGTTAAATAATTAAATTTATCACTTGATGTATTTGATTTGGTTGAGAGATTAAACTTATGTAATGAAATCATGATTTAATGAACGTATGAAATTATAGTTGATCATGTGCTTATGAACAGTCTACACGTCCGCCCCAACGTATTCCGCCGTCGGTTGGGGTGTGACAGTTCTTTCAGTTCGGAAGGAGCTAGACGATACGGGGATTTTGCAACAGGTTTAGCTCCAGGAATGAGTTCAATTCGGAACTCGATTTGACGATTGGGTGGAAGACCGGGTATTTCTTCCGGAAAGACATCCGGGTGATCACAGACTACGGGAATATCCGAAATATATCCTTCAGTTTTAACATTCAAAGCATGGAGTAAAAATATATCATCTCCCTTAATTAATTCTTTCTTAGCCTTCGCCATAGAAATAATTTCAATCTTACTGGTTTCACTATCACCTTGAATTATCAAATAATTTTCATCTGGTTTCTTAATCTAGACCGTTCTCTGGTCACAATCAATCTGAGCATGGTATTGGTTTAACCAATCCATCTCTAGGATAACCTCGTATTCATTCATGTTCATCGGCATTACTGTAACTAATACCTTATCGTCACCAAAATTGATGACACAATCCGGGTATGATTCGGTTATCCTAATATGTTCACCATTTGCCATCTTAACGACATAGGTATCAATAAGTAGAATCGGGCTTACGCCTAAATATGGGGTGAATTCACATGAAACAAAACTTCTATTCGCCCATGTATCAAATAAAATCTTGTCGTAAATATTATTAACTAAGAAAGTACCTGCTACCTCATTAGCTTTATTTTTATGTTCATCTCCGCTTCCTAAGACGAACACTCATATTGTTCCTTTATTCTGACCACCTATTCTCTGTTTAGGTGGCTTAGGACAAGAAGTCCTATAGTGCCCTATCTATCCACAGTTAAAGCATTTAACATTTGGGCACTGGGTTGCAAAATGGCCAAACTTCTAATAATTCTCGCACTTCGTTCCCTGAATGACTCTATAAGGGTTGAGATTAAATCCTCCTCTCCTGGGAAACTTATTATTTCCAGGTTTGAACTTATAAACAACTTCATCGGGCTTTCTCTTGTGATCAAGCTTTGGTGGCTCCTGAGCAGCCACTTCATCAAACATCACCGTACTATTCTCTACAGCCAAATCTATCATTTCAGGTGCGATGGATTTCATTAAGGTACGAACCTTAGGAGGAAGACCTTGGATATAAAGTTTAACTCTCCTTGACTCAGGATTAACTAAATGTGGCACCAGTTTGTCCATCTCATTAAACTTGGTTGTGTACTCCTGATGAGTCATGCTTCCGGCTTCGAACCGCAGAAATTCAGCTTCAATCTTGTCCACAACATTTTGTGGACAATATCTCCTCACAATCAAGGACTTGAGATCCTCCCAAGTCATCCTATCAGTCACAGCTTCTCCCTTCGTCTGCTTGATTGATTCCCACCAGTCAAGGTCCTCTTCTTCAAAAGAATGTGCAGCGAATTTCACAGCTTGGTCAGATCTGCATTTGCTCATCTTGATTTGTCACACCCCGACCGATGGCGGAATCATCGGGGCGGGACATGTAAGACTGTTCATAGCACATGGTTGACTAAATTGAAATATATTAAAGTCAAATTTGCATTACAATAAATCCAAGTACAAGATCAAATTCAAACAAGAAACATAAACAATTCATAAAATTCTTGATTTATTTTGCTAAGTCCAAATCCTATGTTGAACACGTCTTGAATCAATCTCACATATTGGGGCCTGAAACATGAATAAAATAAAGTCAACTAAAAAGTTGGTGAGTATAACACAGTTGTATATAGATAGCATATAGTTGAAAACAAATCCTTTACATGACATGATAAATAAGGCGTTCATGGGGAGTAACTATTGTGTAACCAAATGTACAATCAAACCTTGTAACTAGCATGCAAAACAAAGTGTATTGTCGGTTTCAATCACCGCGTACCATGGGTGGGTTTGTCAGACTCAATAGATCCATCATTGAAAACCGTCGGCTTGTATAGTTAATGATTGCACATAAGAGCATACAAAGGTTAAACACACCTAGCACTCGGGCACAAAGCTCAAATTTTTGCACACATGTATGTAAATAGGATTTTTTTTGCACTTGTGTAGTTTGTGTAAATGTAAATGTGTAATGTGTAATGAGTATAGAGTTCATGTTCCACCCCAAAAGTGTAAAAGAGTAAAAGGGGTTGTGAATACTCACTTGGTATGGAAGTGAAGCTAACAAGGAATATAGATAGCAAAAAGATCCTTGAAAAGCACACTTTAACCTAAATAGTAATATGCATTGAATCACATAGATGTATAAAGTTTAAAAATGAAAGTTGGATTTGTATATAAAACCATTGGTTTGTATTTAAAAAGGATTGAATAAAATATATAAAGTTTGAGGTAAAATATGTTTGAAACAATTTAATTAGGTTTGAATTAAATAAATAAGTGTATAACTATAGTTTATGAAATAATGTCAATATTAATTGTAATTAAGTATAAATAAATAAAACGATTTTGATTTAAAATGTAAAGTAAATAAGTCATCATTATTTATAAATTTTGTAACTTAATTATTTAAAATATCATTTAAGTGTAAGATGATAAATATAAATTTAATTTTTATAAACTTTTCAATAAATTACATTTATGCCAAGATTAAACTTTTAATCTATTTTTAAATACAGAAAACATATTTTTATAAAATCTGAAACATTTACTGATTAAAATATAAAAATTATAATTCTGTTAAAAATTCTGAGTCTAGCACGACCGTGCCTCGGAAGGGCACGATCGTGCTCAAGCCACGGGCGCGACCGCGCTAGTCGGGGCGCGACCGGGTTGATCAATCAGGAGCACAATCTAGACAAGTCATCAGGCACGACCGTGCCTTAGCCCGGCACGGTCGCGTCTATGATTTTTAGACACAACAGAGACTAGCCCAAAGGGCATGACAAGGTCTGGACGGATGACACGACCGCGCTTCTAGTCGACACGACCGCGCTAAACGAGGCACGGCCGCGCTAGATGATTAGCGCGACCGTGTCTATTCCAAATCAGACACGAATCGAGAGTTTCTTGTATTTTGAACACAGGAATTGTTAGGGCTTTTGATTAATGGGTTATTAAGAGTCTTTTCATATAACTTAATTGTATGGAAATCGAGTTTAAGCATGGGTTCGATTAAATCATTTTTATTAAAATATGATTTCTGATTCTGATCGAATTCTTTAATGGAAGCCCAAATTGAATGAGGGCTTTTGATAATGTTACTGAAATGGGTGAGATGGAGAGTATACTTACCCTGAAACGTAACGAATCGATGAAGAACGGCAGAGATGAGTTCCGGCGACGGAGGTAAAGGTTTCCGGTGACTTCGACTGCGATTCCGGCTAGGCCAGAGAGTCCAGAGTCTTGGAGAGAGCCGGGAGATGATAAATCCTTTCTTGATCGGGAGAATTTGGGTTCCAGGAGGAAGACTCGAGTTTTGTTTGAATTGCTTGAGAGAGAATTCGATATTGATGGAGAAAAACTGAGGCGTTGAGTAATTGAAAATGGTATAACTCGCGTTAAAGGAAAAGAAACGTAATCGGATTTGAAATTCGAACGATTGAGCGTTTTGAAATCACATTTACGTTTCGACTGTTTCGCAGGCGCGACCGTGCCATGATTGGCGCGACCGTGCTTAGGAACCGGGCGCGTTCGTTCTAGGACCAGCCGCGCGATCGTGCCGAGGCACTTGGCGCGACCGTGCTAGAACGAAGCACGACCGTGCTAACTAGGGTTTCTTGATAAATTTTCAACTTTAGTCCTTGACTTTTCAGGTTTTATAAATTTGAAATATATATATAGTTACTTGTATAGCGTTTATGTGCATATAATCGAGTAAAACTTGCGAACTTGTATAGAATCATTGCATTTTATTTACCGCGGGAAAAATATTGAGACATTGCACGAGTATAGAACTTGAAATTTCATTACATTGAATTGAAATATGAATACTAAAAATCAGAAATGTTACAGTCTCCCCATGTTGAGAGAATTTCGTCCCGAAATTTAGCTAGAGGAAACAACATTAATAGTAAAAAGATGAGGGTACTTGAGCTTCATTTGGTCTTCTCGTTCCCAAGTGTACTCAGGACCACGCTTAGACTCCCAACGAACTTTGACGATAGGAATACGACTTCGCTTGAGTTGCTTGACTTCACGATCCATAATTTCCACCGGCTTCTCAACGAAGTGCATCGTTTCATCAATGCGCACGTCGTCAAGCGGTATATGGAGATTTTCATCAGCGAGACACTTCTTTAGATTAGATATATGAAATGTAGGATGCACATTGCCAAGAGATGGAGGTAACTCGAGCTTGTAAGCCACTTTCCCAATCCTTTCAAGGATTTTGAATGGACCAACATAACGAGGTGATAACTTGCCTTTCTTTCCAAAACGGATCACACCCTTCCATGGAGATACCTTAAGAAGAACGAGATCACCGACTTGGAATTCCAAGGGTTTTCGACGCTTGTCGGCATAACTCTTTTGTCGACTCCTTGCTACTCGGATATTGTCACAGATTTGAATAATCTTGTCGGAAGTTTCTTGAATTAACTCGGGACCGGTGATTTGTGCTTCACCAATCTCGTTCCAACAGATCGGAGAACGACACTTGCGACCATAGAGAGCTTCGAATGGAGCCATGTTGATACTTGTGTGGTAGCTATTGTTATAAGAAAACTCAATAAGGGATAAATGTGAATCCCAATTGCCACCAAAATCGATTAGACAAGCTCTAAGCATGTCTTCAAGAGTTTGGATTGTTCGCTCGGTTTGGCCATCAGTTTGGGGATGGTAAGCCGTGCTCAAATCCAAACGAGTACCAAGAGCAGATTGGAGAGATTGCCAAAATCGAGAAGTGAACCGAGCGTCTCTATCAGATATTATGTTCAAGGGAACACCATGACGGCTCACAATTTCATCAATGTAAATTCGGGCAAGTTTCTCCACTTTGAAGTCTTCACGAATAGGCAAAAAGTGGGCAGATTTGGTGAGTCGATCAATGATCACCCAAATACTATCATAACCACTCGAGGTGCGAGGGAGCTTGGTAATGAAATCCATAGCTAAATTCTCCCATTTCCACACGGGAATTTCCGGTTGTTCAAGCAAACCAGAAGGACGCTGATGTTCGGCTTTGACTTTGGAGCAAGTTAAGCATTTGGCAACATAAAGAGCAATGTCTTTTTTCATACCGGGCCACCAATAAAGCTGACGAAGATCTTGGTACATTTTATCCGCACCAGGATGAATAGAATAACGAGTCTTATGAGCCTCGTTCATGAGAATTGCACGGAGATCATCGCGATCGGGAACCCAAATACGGTTCAAGTAATATAGTAAGCCATTGGGTTTAGATTCAAGAAGAAGTTCAACACCACCCGACATTTCTTCATACATGTTACCCTCGGTAACTGAGACGTGTTGAGCTTCCAGGATACGGGTTTGAATATCGGATTGAATACGGGCGCAATGAAGCATAACATGGTCTTTTCGACTCAAAGCATCGGCTACAACATTCGCTTTGCCGGGATGGTAACGAATCTCGCAGTCGTAGTCGTTAAGGAGTTCGACCCAACGTCGTTGCCTCATATTGAGTTCTTTTTGGTTGAAGATATGTTGAAGACTTTTGTGTTCGGTGAATACCACACATTTCGTGCCATATAGGTAGTGTCTCCAAATCTTTAACGCGAATACGACCGCACCCAACTCGAGGTCGTGCGTCGTATAATTCTTTTCATGAATTTTGAGTTGTCTTGATGCATAAGCGATCACTTTGCCTCGTTGCATGAGGACACAACCAAGACCTTGGTTAGAAGCATCACAATAGACAACTAGATCATCATTTCCATCGGGGAGAGTCAAGATGGGAGCATTGCACAACTTTTGCTTAAGAGTTTGGAAAGCTTCTTCTTGCTTCGGTCCCCATTCATAAGCTTTACCCTTATGGGTCAAGGCGGTAAGAGGGACAGCAATCTTTGAGAAGTTTGAGATGAAACGACGATAATAACCCGCAAGACCAAGGAACGAACGAACTTCGGTAGGAGTCTTCGGGGCATTCCAATTCTTAACCGTTTCAATCTTAGCAGGATCAACATGAATACCCTTGTCGTTGACGATGTGACCAAGAAATTGAACTTCTTTTAACCAAAATTCACATTTGGAGAACTTGGCATATAGTTGTTCTTTCTTTAAAAGGTCCAAAACCAATCTAAGGTGTTCTTCATGATCGGCTTTAGTCTTGGAATAGATTAAGATATCGTCAATGAAAACGATCACGAATTTATCAAGGTACGGTTTGCACACACGATTCATGAGGTCCATGAAAACTGCGGGTGCATTGGTTAATCCAAAAGGCATAACCATGAACTCGTAATGACCATACCTTGTTCGGAAAGCAGTCTTAGGAATGTCATCTTCTTGAACACAGAGCTGATGATAACCAGATCGAAGATCAATCTTCGAGAAACACGTAGAACCTTGAAGTTGATCAAAGAGATCATCGATTCTAGGCAAAGGATAGCGATTCTTGATAGTAAGCTTATTGAGTTCGCGATAGTTAATACACATGCGAAATGATCCATCCTTCTTCTTTACAAATAAGACGGGTGCACCCCACGGTGAATGACTCGGGCGAATGAACCCTTTATCGGAGAGTTCTTGAAGTTGACTTGCGAGCTCTTGCATTTCGAAAGGTGCAAGACGATAAGGAGCTCTAGCAACAGGGTTAGCTCCGGGCATGAGATCAATACGGAACTCGACTTGACGAACGGGAGGAAGACCGGATAAATCTTTAGGAAACACTTAGGGAAAATCTCGAATAATGGGAATGTCTTGGATACTCTTCTCCTTGACATCCTTTTGAACAATATGAGCTAGGAAGGCGATGTACTTCTTTCGCAAGTACTTTTGAGCAGTAGTACAAGACATCAATTTAAGACCCTTGCAAGGCTTTTCACCAAAAACCCTTAAGGTTTCTCCCGAAGGTAGCGGAATTCGGATGCACTTTTCAAAGCAAATAACTTCGGCATGATGATTTGATAGCCAATCCATACCTATGATAATGTCAAAGCTTCCTAGTGGCATTGGAATAAGGTTGATTGGGAATGCATGATCATTAAGTTCTAAAGAGCAATCATAGATAATAGACTCAATGGTAAGGGAGTCACCGTTTGTTATTTCAACGGTGAAGGTTTTCTCTAATTGGGATCGTGTCTTTGCAAGTAAAGGCTCAAAATTAAGTGACACAAAACTTTTATCGGCACCGGTATCGAACAAAATGGAGGCATATTGACTATTAACAAGGAACGTACCATTAACCACGTCGTTGTTGGCTTGAGCTTCGTTGGCGTTAATGTTGAAAGCACGCCCATATTTGCGAGCCTTGGACATAGATTACGAAAATGATTCGGGTCACCACACTCATAACAAGCATGCCCATTAGCAATGGCGGGAGCACCTTGATTAGCCACTTGAGGTACGGTTTGGTTTGGAGGGTTGACTTGGCCCGTAAGGGCTTTGGTCCTACAAACATTAACCGTATGACCATATCTCCCACAATAAGTACAAAGGCGACATGGGATGTTTTGGGGATGATGATAGTTGCAGGTGGCACAAAGTGGGTAAATTCCACCATATGGCTTTTTGACTGGTGCTTGAACCATAGGTGCAGCTTGGTTCACGGGAACAGCAGGAGTAACCACAGCAAAATTTCTAACCTTCCTCTTTCTAGTGTTGCGAGAGGGCTCGGTTGTAGCTTCTTTGGTGTGGTTAGGAGGGGTTACGGTTTCAGCAACTTTCTTAGAACCCTTTTTGGTAAGAGTTCCAGCTTTAACATGATTATCGGTTAGGGTAGCAGACAGGCGGATGGCATCTTCCAAAGTAGCAGGATTTCTACCTAAGACAGTATCTTGAATTTGTCTTGGTAGCCCACCAATGTACTTTTCGATGCAACGAGATAATGGAGTGACCATGTGGGGCACAAGAAGACTCAATTCATGGAACCGAGTTGTGTAAGCCAAGTGTTCCCCACTATCTTGGGCAAGATCCCAAAATTCGGCCTCTAACTTCTTCACTTCATTACGAGGACAAAACTCCTCAGTCATAAGCCTTTTGACCTCATCCTAAGGTAAGGCCATAGCTACATCAACACCCCTATTCCTTTTCTCCCCATTCCACCATGTAAGTGCCCGCTTTTGAAGGACACTAGTAGCATGACGAACACGGAGGTTGTCGGGACAGTCACTATTGAGAAAGGTATTCTCAATACTTTCGAACCATTGGAGGAGTCCGGTAGCTCCTTCGGTTCCATAAAACTTTAGGGGATTGCACGAATTGAAGTGCTTGAAGGTGCATTGGGATGGATTACCACCATTTCCACCATTACCACCATTATTACCACTATTGCTTCCATTGCCATTAGTGGCACCATTGGCTTGGGTGAGTTGTGTCACCAATTGAGTAAGAATAGCAGCAATGTAGGAGTTGGCGTTAGCGGCGGGAGCACGACGAGGAGGCATTCTACAGATTTGAAACACAAGACAAGAGAGATTGTAAGAACTTATGAGAATTGCTAGGATTTAATAGAATGAGATAACAAAATAAAAGATAGATAATCATAGTTTGGATTGTACTCAAAAGTGACAAAAATTCACTTGAATACTAAGGCATATTAAGGTTAATTTAAACTCATATAATTTTCAAGGAGACATGTTTTAGCCTATAGGTAAACACTCATCTCGGGAGTTCCCAGGAAAGCATACGGGTCCCTCGGTTGATTGGGATTTATGCGAATGCTTTCCTAGACAGAAAACCCAAAATACATGTGTCACCCTTCCAGATTGCACGTGTCCTCAAATAATTTAACAAGTTTAAAAAACCTCAACGAAGAAATAAAAATTTTATTTAAAGATTTTTGCTTCAAGAATTTTCCACATGCTTAGAAAGGATAAAGATAGAAAAAGAAGATAAGAATAATAAGAGGTTTAGGCCATAGGAAAGGATGTTATTTATTTAATTATTATTTAAGAATATCCTAATAAGTCATGCATTTCTAACAAAGAAGGTAGCAAATATAATAATAATTAATCATGGTAAGCATGTAGCACATAGCATGTAGCACATAGCACAAAATCATGAAGCATAACATAAGTGGGTGTCCTAAAGTTATAGTCTAGGTCAAGATGTCTAATAACCTAAATCCCTATAACCAAGGCTCTGATACCAATCTGTCACACCCCGACCGATGGCGGAATCATCGGGGCGGGACATGTAAGACTGTTCATAGCACATGGTTGACTAAATTGAAATATATTAAAGTCAAATTTGCATTACAATAAATCCAAGTACAAGATCAAATTCAAACAAGAAACATAAACAATTCATAAAATTCTTGATTTATTTTGCTAAGTCCAAATCCTATGTTGAACACGTCTTGAATCAATCTCACATATTGGGGCCTGAAACATGAATAAAATAAAGTCAACTAAAAAGTTGGTGAGTATAACACAGTTGTATATAGATAGCATATAGTTGAAAACAAATCCTTTACATGACATGATAAATAAGGCGTTCATGGGGAGTAACTATTGTGTAACCAAATGTACAATCAAACCTTGTAACTAGCATGCAAAACAAAGTGTATTGTCGGTTTCAATCACCGCGTACCATGGGTGGGTTTGTCAGACTCAATAGATCCATCATTGAAAACCGTCGGCTTGTATAGTTAATGATTGCACATAAGAGCATACAAAGGTTAAACACACCTAGCACTCGGGCACAAAGCTCAAATTTTTGCACACATGTATGTAAATAGGATTTTTTTTGCACTTGTGTAGTTTGTGTAAATGTAAATGTGTAATGTGTAATGAGTATAGAGTTCATGTTCCACCCCAAAAGTGTAAAAGAGTAAAAGGGGTTGTGAATACTCACTTGGTATGGAAGTGAAGCTAACAAGGAATATAGATAGCAAAAAGATCCTTGAAAAGCACACTTTAACCTAAATAGTAATATGCATTGAATCACATAGATGTATAAAGTTTAAAAATGAAAGTTGGATTTGTATATAAAACCATTGGTTTGTATTTAAAAAGGATTGAATAAAATATATAAAGTTTGAGGTAAAATATGTTTGAAATAATTTAATTAGGTTTGAATTAAATAAATAAGTGTATAACTATAGTTTATGAAATAATGTCAATATTAATTGTAATTAAGTATAAATAAATAAAACGATTTTGATTTAAAATGTAAAGTAAATAAGTCATCATTATTTATAAATTTTGTAACTTAATTATTTAAAATATCATTTAAGTGTAAGATGATAAATATAAATTTAATTTTTATAAACTTTTCAATAAATTACATTTATGCCAAGATTAAACTTTTAATCTATTTATAAATACAGAAAACATATTTTTATAAAATCTGAAACATTTATTGATTAAAATATAAAAATTATAATTCTGTTAAAAATTCTGAGTCTAGCACGACCGTGCCTCGGAAGGGCACGATCGTGCTCAAGCCACGGGCGCGACCGCGCTAGTCGGGGCGCGACCGGGTTGATCAATCAGGAGCACAATCTAGACAAGTCATCAGGCACGACCGTGCCTTAGCCCGGCACGGTCGCGTCTATGATTTTTAGACACAACAGAGACTAGCCCAAAGGGCATGACAAGGTCTGGACGCATGACACGACCGCGCTAAACGAGGCACGGCCGCGCTAGATGATTAGCGCGACCGTGTCTATTCCAAATCAGACACGAATCGAGAGTTTCTTGTATTTTGAACACAGGAATTGTTAGGGCTTTTGATTAATGGGTTATTAAGAGTCTTTTCATATAACTTAATTGTATGGAAATCGAGTTTAAGCATGGGTTCGATTAAATCATTTTTATTAAAATATGATTTCTGATTCTGATCGAATTCTTTAATGGAAGCCCAAATTGAATGAGGGCTTTTGATAATGTTACTGAAATGAGTGAGATGGAGAGTATACTTACCCTGAAACGTAACGAATCGATGAAGAACGGCAGAGATGAGTTCCGGCGACGGAGGTAAAGGTTTCCGGTGACTTCGACTGCGATTCCGGCTAGGCCAGAGAGTCCAGAGTCTTGGAGAGAGCCGGGAGATGATAAATCCTTTCTTGATCGGGAGAATTTGGGTTCCAGGAGGAAGACTCGAGTTTTGTTTGAATTGCTTGAGAGAGAATTCGATATTGATGGAGAAAAACTGAGGCGTTGAGTAATTGAAAATGGTATAACTCGCGTTAAAGGAAAAGAAACGTAATCGGATTTGAAATTCGAACGATTGAGCGTTTTGAAATCACATTTACGTTTCGACTGTTTCACAGGCGCGACCGTGCCATGATTGGCGCGACCGTGCTTAGGAACCGGGCGCGATCGTTCTAGGACCAGCCGCGCGATCGTGCCGAGGCACTTGGCGCGACCGTGCTAGAACGAAGCACGACCGTGCTAACTAGGGTTTCTTGATAAATTTTCAACTTTAGTCCTTGACTTTTCAGGTTTTATAAATTTGAAATATATATATAGTTACTTGTATAGCGTTTATGTGCATATAATCGAGTAAAACTTGCGAACTTGTATAGAATCATTGCATTTTATTTACCGCGGGAAAAATATTGAGACATTGCACGAGTATAGAACTTGAAATTTCATTACATTGAATTGAAATATGAATACTAAAAATCAGAAATGTTACAGTCTCCCCATGTTGAGAGAATTTCGTCCCGAAATTTAGCTAGAGGAAACAACATTAATAGTAAAAAGATGAGGGTACTTGAGCTTCATTTGGTCTTCTCGTTCCCAAGTGTACTCAGGACCACGCTTAGACTCCCAACGAACTTTGACGATAGGAATACGACTTCGCTTGAGTTGCTTGACTTCACGATCCATAATTTCCACCGGCTTCTCAACGAAGTGCATCGTTTCATCAATGCGCACGTCGTCAAGCGGTATATGGAGATTTTCATCAGCGAGACACTTCTTTAGATTAGATATATGAAATGTAGGATGCACATTGCCAAGAGATGGAGGTAACTCGAGCTTGTAAGCCACTTTCCCAATCCTTTCAAGGATTTTGAATGGACCAACATAACGAGGTGATAACTTGCCTTTCTTTCCAAAACGGATCACACCCTTCCATGGAGATACCTTAAGAAGAACGAGATCACCGACTTGGAATTCCAAGGGTTTTCGACGCTTGTCGGCATAACTCTTTTGTCGACTCCTTGCTACTCGGATATTGTCACGGATTTGAATAATCTTGTCGGAAGTTTCTTGAATTAACTCGGGACCGGTGATTTGTGCTTCACCAATCTCGTTCCAACAGATCGGAGAACGACACTTGCGACCATAGAGAGCTTCGAATGGAGCCATGTTGATACTTGTGTGGTAGCTATTGTTATAAGAAAACTCAATAAGGGATAAATGTGAATCCCAATTGCCACCAAAATCGATTACACAAGCTCTAAGCATGTCTTCAAGAGTTTGGATTGTTCGCTCGGTTTGGCCATCAGTTTGGGGATGGTAAGCCGTGCTCAAATCCAAACGAGTACCAAGAGCAGATTGGAGAGATTGCCAAAATCGAGAAGTGAACCGAGCGTCTCTATCAGATATTATGTTCAAGGGAACACCATGACGGCTCACAATTTCATCAATGTAAATTCGGGCAAGTTTCTCCACTTTGAAGTCTTCACGAATAGGCAAAAAGTGGGCAGATTTGGTGAGTCGATCAATGATCACCCAAATACTATCATAACCACTCGAGGTGCGAGGGAGCTTGGTAATGAAATCCATAGCTAAATTCTCCCATTTCCACACGGGAATTTCCGGTTGTTCAAGCAAACCAGAAGGACGCTGATGTTCGGCTTTGACTTTGGAGCAAGTTAAGCATTTGGCAACATAAAGAGCAATGTCTTTTTTCATACCGGGCCACCAATAAAGCTGACGAAGATCTTGGTACATTTTATCCGCACCAGGATGAATAGAATAACGAGTCTTATGAGCCTCGTTCATGAGAATTGCACGGAGATCATCGCGATCGGGAACCCAAATACGGTTCAAGTAATATAGTAAGCCAAGTTGACACCGATGCTGATTACTCTCTGAATCATGACTTAGTTTCCAAACCTCAGAGACGAAGGGATCCGTGTGACATTTCAGGTTTTTAATTTACGCTTTTATATTATATGTCATGTAAACATTTTCTATCGGATGAAATGCAAGTATTTCTATTTAAATTTTATACAAAGAATACATTTTTTTATTTTTATTTTATAGATTTAAAATAATTAAAAATTTTATAAGTTTTAAACTTATAAAATTTTATAAAAATCTAAATTTAAAAGGTTCATAACATAAATATGATAATCTATCTAAATAATAATTAACTTTTATAAAAATATATTTATAATAATAATATAAGTTTATAAAATATAAATGAAATTAAAAAGAAATTTAATTAATTATTTTTATAAAAGTTAAGGGTCTGTTTTGAAAATAATTAAACTACAAGGTTTTAAAACAGAAATTAGTTAAGGGGCTAAATGTGGCAAATCAAACCACAAGGACTCATCCGTAATTATCTCAGGGACTTAATTAAAACAGAATCAAACTTCAGGGACCAAAATTGCCAAATCCCAATTCGCAAATCCGGTCATCACTTCCCTTGTCCAGCGGTCCGAGCGTTTTTTCGGCGAACCCTCGACACGCCTGTTCCCTGCACCTCGACAGCCGAAAAGGGTCTCTCTGACCTCGTCGTCCCCACGCGAACAAAAGCCCCCGACCAATTTGTCGTTTAAACATACGAAAAGTTTGATCGTGTCTGTGGCCGAAATTCCACGCCACGAATTCGGCCTCGACAAGAAACCTCCACGCCTGAAAGATGGCTCGACAGTTTCGTTTCGTCCAAATGAGTGTCTGGACATGCTCAATTGCTTGTCTCATTATCGGGATCGAGCTCAGCTATAGATAGCCATTACCGGACCTGCTCGAGCTCGCCACCCCTTTTTCACCCACTCTCACTTCAAATTGAAGACGACATTGTGTTCGTCGCCTCTGAGTGAAGCTGTGACCAGAGTCTTAGAGCCCAATTCCATCCCGAAGCTTGAATTCCCATTCTTGATATTCTCGGATTAAAAGCTCTGCCATTTGACCCTTTGCGACCAAGTAAGAATCCTCAAACCCGTTCCTTTACCTTTTGTTATCGTCAGGCAAGCTATTCCAATTGAAGTCACGACCTCAGGCCTTGAGTTACCGGGCAAACCAGTGTTCTCGGACAAGGTTTGCCGATTGCCGAGAACCAGCGATATGTTTTGTATATGTGGTTATGTATTAAACGATACACACATAACCAGCGATGGGCAGTAGCCCGGCTGGTTATGCGTGTGTGTGATTATGTCCGAGGTCGCGGGTTCGAACCTGATGGCCTCCGGGCCAACCCAAATTTTTTCTGTTTTTATTTTATTTATTTATTTTATCATATTTTAATATTATATCTATACAATAAAAACTATTACGGGTTGGTTGACTCGTTCGTTTATTTTCGAAACCATTAAATAACTTTTTTTTCTTCACATATTTAACCCGTCCAATTTTTATAAAATAATAAACCCTATATTTTATAAACTTGATAAAATAATTTTAACTAAAAAAAATATATAATAATAAAACAAATAGAAACTTTTCCTTTTATTTATTATTATATATAAATACAATAAACATAATAACAAATTATTTAAAATATAAATATCTAACAAGATTAAATATATATTTAGATGTTAAATTGTACAAAAAAAAATCATTATTTTACTACAATATTTTATACAAATAATTTTAAGGAATGTTATTATAAACCTATACACATTTAAATACGAATACACATATACAAACATACAATAATACCCATTTATCCACATAGGGTTTCAACGTGCTTAGACTTCAACATCCTTATCACCTACCCACGTGGATTAAAACATACGCTAGCCAGGTGAGTTACATAGCCCCTATTTTACATTTTTACATACTTTGGGGTGAAACATTATATATGCTACTCATCAAATTGTTTATATGTGTTATACATGTGAATTATATGCTTGTTCATCATGAATTATCTTGGATGTACACTTATTTATTTTAAACACAAGAAAACCAACAGTAATATTAATAGATCTATTGTGCCTGACCAGCCCACCCATGTAGGGTGTTTATTACTGCATACTCGGATATAGCCGCGTGTTATATTCAAACATATCGGATATAGTGGGTAACTATATTCAAACATACCGGACCTAGCTGTTGTGCTATGTTCAAGCGCGTCAATCAAGGTTTGAATTGTGCTTAGATAAATGATACAACCATATATGCTATGTTTAACAAGATAAACAATGAGTTGCAAAACGTGTTTATCTACTATTTATCGGTTCCACTAAACCTATGTACTCACCAACTTTATAGTTGACACTTGATTTAAATAATGTTTCAGGTTTGGATATGTGATTGCTTGCTGAAGATTCTACCACTTAAGAACTTATGGACCTAGTTAATTAAATCAATATTTTGAAATAGACTAGGTTATTTGAATTTGTATTGTACTTGAATGTTTGTTGTCTTTAATTAAATTAATGAATTATGCAATATTTTAGTTATCATGTGCTTTTGAACAATCATTCCATTGTCCGCCTCGATGATTCCGCCATCGGTCGGGGTGTGACAGATTGGTATCAGAGCCATGGTTATAGGGAATTAGGTTATTAGACACATTGACCTAGACTATAACCCTAGGACTCCCTTTTATGTGTTACGTGCTAAATGATTATCTGCTATGTGAATTATTTGTAGTTAGGTATTATTTGAATTTCCCCAAGTTTGGTACATGAGACTTATACACATACATACAAGGCTTTAAAACACATAATACATACTTTACACACACATTTGACAAACAAACGTATGCAAACAAATACACTACCCATCCTTATCCATACTCTTTCCATACTATTTGCAACATTCCTACATATTTTATACTCATAGACTCACAAGTCTATTAAATTCTTGAAAATCTCGTCAACGACTTAATTCCTTGAAACCAGTAAAGGACATGTGCAATCCGGAAGGGTGACACCTGTACATTGGGTTTTCTGTCTTGGAAAGCATTTCGTATAAATCCAAATAAACGGACCCGTATGCTTTCCTGGGAATTCCTGGAGTGAGTGTTTACCTATAGGCTAAAGCATGTCTCCTTGAAAGTTTTGGAGGAATTACGTAACGTTGATAAGTCATTGTATTTGCAAGAATACGATCCGGACCTAAACTCAGAATTTGGGGACATTATAGTAAGATAGGAAGAACTAGATGAACATGCAAAGCAAATCTTTATTACGGGTGCACACGTAATAAAGATTTGTAGTGCATGCGAATCCCGGCAATTCCTATTGCGCGAATAATGATCTATGATATCATCTCCTACCCGGATTAGATGGCTTATTTTCCCCATCAACCTTGAATAAATACACATACATTAGCATGCGACATGATGAATCCCGCATTTCTGCTTACATTATTCCCACTATAGCTCATATATATCCACCTTATCTAAAATATCATTGTCTTTTCTTATGGTGTTAGAATGCCTCCTCGACGTGCAAACTCTAGTACTTCCAACCCGGATCTTGCTACTCTTCTAGCCCAATTGGTGGGGCAAATGACCCAAGCCAATAACAACAGTGACGGGTCTCACAACATCCAAGGAAACGGTGGTATCAACCCGCCTTAATGCACGTTTAAGCACTTTAACTCATGCAACCCTACAAAATTTTACGGGACTGAAGGTGCTACCGGCCTACTACAATGGTTTGAAAGCATGGAAAGCACATTCCTAAACAATGACTGTCCCGATAATCTTCGGGTTCGCTATGCCACAAGTGTACTACAAAAGAGAGCCCTCACCTGGTGGAACGGTGAGAAACGCACTCGTGGTGTTGAGGTTGCTACATCTTTATCATGGGATGACCTGAAGAAAGCCATGACTGATGAATTCTGTCCTCGAAATGAAATGAGGAAGCTCGAGACTGAGTTTTGGGATCTTGCCCAAGACAGTGGGGATAATCTGGCTTACACCACCCGATTTCAAGAGCTGAGCCTATTGGTACCTCATATGATGACTCCCCTTGCTCGGGAAATTGAAAAATACATAGGCGGGCTGCCTATACAAATTCAGGATGCTGTGTTAGGAATCAATCCTCCTACACTTGAAGCTGCTATTCTTCTATCCGCTACGCTATCCGACAACCACGTAAAGCCGGAACCTTAACAAGAAAGGGTATTAAGAAGGTTGCTTCTACCCTTGCGGCCGTCAAAGATGTAAAGCCCAAGTCTTCTAAACGCAACGAGAAACGAAAGGGTCGAAACTTCGCAGCCGTAACTCCCACCGTACCTGCTATTCAAGTGGCCCCTTTGGGTCAAAACCCGAAACCTTATTTGGGTCCAAATCCCCAATGTCAGACCTGCAAGTACCACCATCCTGCCAACTTACCATGCCGATTGTGTTCAAGCTGCGGACGATATGGACATGTGGTCACTACTTGCCGTACCCGTCCTCCCGTCCATCAAGCTGCTCCAGCCAACCGTCCAAACTATCCGGCACCTCTCAATGGTCGGGCATGTTACGAATGTGGAGACCCAAAGCATTTCCGTGACCGATGCCCAAAACTTCATCATCAAGGTGGTCCCCAAGGACGAACGTTTAATATAAAGTGCTAATGAGGCACAAGCAAAAAACGACGTGATAAACGGTACGTTTCTCGTAAACAATCATTATGCATCCATTTTATTTGATACCAGTGCCGATAAGAGTTTTGTGTCTCTTACCTTTGAATCTCGACTTGCTAAACAAAGAACGAAACTTGACAATTCTTATTCTGTGGAGATAGCAAACGAAAAATCTATTACTATAAATTCTGTTATCCGCGACTGCAATCTCGAGCTTAATAATCATGAATTCTCTGTTTATCTCCTTCCAATGCAATTGGGAAGCTTTGATATTATAATTGGCATGGACTGGTTATCCAAGCACCATGCCGAGGTTATTTGCTACGAAAAGTGCATTCGTATACCTCTCCCTTCAGGCGACACGTTAGTTATTTTCGGTGAAAAACCGTGTCGTGGTCTTCAACTCATGTCTTGCGCATTGGCACAAAAGTACTTGCAGAAAAAGTATGTTGCCTTCTTGGCCCACGTAGTTGACACGAAAGACAAAGGTAAGAAATTGCAAGATATTCCGATCATTCGAGACTTTCCTGAGGTATTCCCCGAGGATTTACCCGGTCTTCCTCCCCCTAGACAAGTAGAGTTTCGTATTGACCTTGTGCCCAGAGCAACTCTCGTGGCAAAAGCTCCTTATCGTCTTACACCTTCCGAGATGCAAGAGCTCGCAAGTCAATTACAAGAGCTCTCATCCAAAGGTTTCATCTGACCAAGCCATTCACCTTGGGGTGCTCCCGTGCTATTTGTAAAGAAAAAAGATGGATCGTTTCGAATGTGAATTGATTATCGTGAACTCAACAAGCTTACAATCAAGAACCGTTATCCTTTACCCCGTATCGATGATCTTTTCGATCAACTTCAAGGTTCAACATGTTTCTCCAAGATTGACCTTCGTTCCGGATACCACCAACTTCGTGTTCTCGATGAAGACATTCCGAAGACTGCCTTTCAGACTAGATATGGTCACTACGAATTCATGGTCATGCCTTTTGGCTTGACTAATGCACCTGCGGTTTTCATGGGTCTCATGAACCGTGTATGCAAACCTTATTTGGACAAGTTCGTGATCGTTTTCATTGACAACATTCTCATCTATTCTAAAACGAAAGCGGAGCATGAACAACATCTTCGTTTGATTTTGGAGCTCTTGAAGAAAGAACAACTATACGCCAAGTTCTCCAAGTGTAAATTCTGGCTAAAGGAGGTTCAATTTTTGGGACACATAGTCAACGATAAGGGGATTCATGTGGACCCGGCAAAAATCGAAGCGGTAAAGAATTGGAGTACTCTTAAGACTCCTACCGAGATTCGTTCCTTCCTTGGACTAGCGGGTTACTATCGCCGCTTCATCTCAAATTTCTCCAAGATTGCGGTCCCGCTCACTGCCTTGACTCACAAAGGTAAACCTTACGAGTGGGGACCCGAACAAGAGGAAGCTTTTTAAACTCTCAAGCTCAAGCTCTGCAATGCTACTGTTCTATCTCTTCCTAGTGGTAATGACGACTTTGTCGTTTATTGCGATGCATCCAACCAAGGTCTTGGTTGTGTTCTTATGCAGCGTGGCCAAGTAATTGCATACGCATCACGTCAGCTCAAAATCCATGAGAAGAACTATACGACCCATGATCTCGAGCTTGGTGCTGTCGTTTTCGCCTTGAAAATTTGGAGACACTATCTTTATGGCACCAAATGCGTGGTTTTCACCGACCACAAAACTCTCCAACATATTTTCAATCAAAAAGAGCTTAATATGAGGCAACGACGATGGGTCGAACTTCTTAACGACTACGACTGCGAGATTCGCTACCACCCCAGCAAAGCAAATGTTGTAGCCGACGCCTTGAGTCGTAAGGAACGTATCATGCTTCATAGTGTTCATATTCATAACGATATCCAAGCCCGCATTCTCCAAGCACAACATACCTCGGTTACCGAGGGAAACATGTACCAAGAAATGGCATGTGGTGTAGAACTCTTGCTAGAAACCAAAGCCAACGGCCTATTGTATTACTTGGATCGTATCTGGGTTCCCTATCTCGACGACCTTCGTATATTTTTGATGAACGAGTCCCAAAAAACTCGATATTCGGTACATCCTGGAGCTGATAAGATGTACATGGGTCTTCGTCAACACTATTGGTGGCCCGGCATGAAAAAGGATATTGCCCTCTTTGTGGCAAAATGCTTAACTTGTTCTAAAGTAAAGGCCGAATAACAGAAGCCTTCCGGACTCCTCGAACAACCTGAAATTCCCATGTGGAAGTGGGAGAACCTTGCTATGGACTTCATAACCAAACTCCCACTCACTTCTAGTGGGCACGATAGTATCTGGGTTATTATCGATCGACTCACAAAGTCTGCTCATTTCGTGCCTATTCATGAGGACTATCGAATCAAGAAATTGGCTTGGATCTACATTGATGAGATCGTAAGTCGTCACGGAATCCCATTGAACATCATCTCCGATCGTGATTCGCGTTTTACTTCCCGATTTTGGCAATCATTACAATCTGCGCTTGGTACTCGTTTGGATTTAAGTACGGCTTACCATCCTCAAACTGATGGACAAACCGAGCGAACCATCCAAACCCTAGAGGATATGCTTAGAGCTTGTGTCATTGACTTTGGTGGCAATTGGAATTCTCACCTACCATTGATCGAATTTTCCTACAACAACAGCTACCACACAAGTATTAACATGGCACCGTTCGAAGCCCTTTATGGACGGAAATGTCGTTCGCCGATTTGTTGGAACGAAATTGGTGAAGCACAAATCACCGGTCCCGAGCTTATCCAAGAGACCACCAATAAAATCTCTCTTATTCGTGACAACATTTGAGTAGCAAGGAGTCGGAAAAAGAGCTATGTCGATAAACGACGAAAACCCTTGGAATTTCAAGTTGGGGATATGGTTATTCTAAAGGTATCACCTTGGAAAGGCGTAGTTCGATTTGGAAAGAAAGGAAAACTTGCACCCCGATATGTGGGTCCATTCAAGATACTCGAAAGGGTAGGAAAAGTGGCCTACAAACTCGATCTCCCTTTAGAGCTCAGCAACGTTCATCCAACTTTTCACGTATCTAATTTGAAAAAGTGCCTAGCCGACGAGAATCACCACATCCCTCTTGATGAAGTGCGTATTGACGATAAAATACAATTTGTTGAGAAACCCGTGGAAATCATGGACCGTGAAGTCAAGAAACTCAAGCGTAGCCGCATCCCCATTGTCAAGGTCCGTTGGGAGTCTAAACGTGGACCCGAGTTCACTTGGGAACGTGAAGACCAAATGAATACCAAATATCCGCATCTCTTTTCATAGCCTCCACTAGTTGAATTTCGGGGCGAAATTCCTTTAACATGGGGAGACTGTGACAGTTTGGGTTTTTAATTTACGCTTTTATATTATATGTCATGTAAACATTTTCTATCGGATGAAATGCAAGTATTTCTATTTAAATTTTATACAAAGAATACATTTTTTTATTTTTATTTTATGGATTTAAAATAATTAAAAATTTTATAAGTTTTAAACTTATAAAATTTTATAAAAATCTAAATTTAAAAGGTTCATAACATAAATATGATAATCTATCTAAATAATAATTAACTTTTATAAAAATATATTTATAATAATAATATAAGTTTATAAAATATAATTGAAATTAAAAAGAAATTTAATTAATTATTTTTATAAAAGTTAAGGGTCTGTTTTGAAAATAATTAAACTACAAGGTTTTAAAACAGAAATCAGTTAAGGGGCTAAATGTGGACAAATCAAACCACAAGGACTCATCCGTAATTATCTCAGGGACTTAATTAAAACAGAATCAAACTTCAGGGACCAAAATTGCCAAATCCCAATTCGCAAATCCGGTCATCACTTCCCTTGTCCGGCGGTCCGAACGTTTTTCTGGCGAACCCTCGACACGCCTATTCCCTGCACCTCGACAGCTGAAAAGGGTCTCTCTGACCTCGTCGTCCCCACGCGAACAAAAGCCCCCGACCAATTTTTCGTTTAAACATACGAAAAGTTTGATCGTGTCTGTGGCCGAAAGTCCATGCCATGAATTCGGCCTCGACAAGAAACCTCCACGACTGAAAGATGGCTCGACAGTTTCGTCTCGTCCAGACGAGTGTCTGGACATGCTCAATTGCTTGTCTCATTATCGGGATCGAGCTCGGCTATAGATAGCCATTACCGGACCTGCTCGAGCTCGCCACCCCCTTTTTCACCCACTCTCACTTCAAATTGAAGACGACATTGTGTTCGTCACCTCTGAGTGAAGCTGTGACCAGAGTCTTAGAGCCCAATTCCATCCCGAAGCTTGAATTCCCATTCTTGATATTCTCGGATTAAAAGCTCTGTCGTTCGACCCTTTGCGACCAAGTAAGAATCCTCAAACCCGTTCCTTTACCTTCTGTTATCGTCAGGCAAGCTATTCCAATCGAAGTAACGACCTCAGGCCTTGAGTTACCGGGAAAACCAGTGTTCTCGGACACAGTTTGCCGATTGCCGAGAACCAGCGATCTGTTTTGGACATGTGGTTATGTATTAAACGATACACACATAACCAGCGATGGGCAGTAGCTCGACTGGTTATGCGTGTGTGTGATTATGTCCGAGGTCGCGGGTTCGAACCTGATGGCCTCCGGCCCAACCCAAATTTTTTCTGTTTTTATTTTATTTATTTATTTTATCATATTTTAATATTATATCTATACAATAAAAACTATTACGGGTTGGTTGACTCGTTCGTTTATTTTCGAAACCATTAAATAACTTTTTTTTCTTCACATATTTAACCAGTCCAATTTTTATAAAATAATAAACCATATATTTTATAAACTTGTTTAAATAATTTTAACTCACAAAAATATATAATAATTAAACAAATAGAAACTTTTCCTTTTATTTATTATTATATATAAATACAATAAACATAATAACAAATTATTTAAAATATAAATATCTAACAAGATTAAATATATATTTAGATGTTAAATTTTACAAAAAAAAAAATTTTATTTTACTACAATATTTTATACAAATAATTTTAAGGAATGTTATTATAAACCTATACACATTTAAATACGAATACACATATACAAACATACAATAATACCCATTTATCCACATAGGGTTTCAACGTGCTTAGACTTCAACATCTGTTGGATCGGGATCTACCTTGATCCAATGATTCAACACATTAACCGAACCAAATCGTGCGGAATCCGATTTGATTGGCAATCCAATCTATGACACGGATCGGGTCTTAAGAAACGAGCGGATTAGATGTCGAAACGAAGGTTTCTATCGACCCTTTGGTGTAGAGAAGTTGGATACAAGACCTGGAAACTCTCAACGGACAGAGATTCGACAATACAGGTGAAAAGAGTTTGTGTTCTGTTGGTTCTGCTCTGGTCAGTCTCTCTATGTGTATATGTGTTGTATTTTTTTGTTTTTATTTGTGCTCATGAAGTGAAAGTTATATATATAGTACAGAGGCCATTCGTACGAATGAGCCATGTGAATGGACTCATTCGTGCGAATGAATCAGCCGAATGGTTCATTCTTAAGAATGAATCATCAGAATGGTTCATTCGTACGAATGAATCATTCTCATGACTTATTCTAGCGAATGAATCATTCTCATGAGCTATTCGCGCGAATGGATCATTCTCATGATCCATTCGTGCGAATGGGCCTTTCATTAGCACGATTGATAAACGTTATCGCTATTTATCAGATCGTTTAATACACAGTCGTTATATATGAGTAAACATTAAGGATAAACATGTAATTTCATTAATACATCAAATAATTACATTAAACATAGATGAAATACATATTACAAGGGATTAGGGACATATTATGCATCTACATACTCCCCCTTGGACCTAGATCCCTTCAAAATGACCTAACTAACATTAGTTGGTCTTCAACATCTCTTTTGTACGAGTTTTCCAGTTGACCCCAGCGTGTATGTCAAAAGCAAAGCATATACGTATCACTTTCACTTACTGCAACGCCTGGTTTATATCTGCAACTTCAAAAAACGGCTGACACTTGTATAAAGTTGTAACATCTTGTTCAGACAAGTTGGTCAGCCATAAGGGATCAAAGACCCTGATGGTCTCCCATGACCCTTCTTTACAAAGCACTATAACAGCTTCACCAGTACGCCCATCATAGTACCACCATTTGAACTGATCTGAGAAGTCCTGGATCATTTTCCTTAAAGGAATCTTCTTCATGATCGTTGGAGGCTTCCACTTTAAGACAATTAGGGGCTTCTTGGTGACTGGATGAACCTTTTCCTTATGAATGTAACGTGTAGGCATTTGTGGCTTGAAGTTCACCCACTTCTTCCGGTATTCGTATTGTAATTGACGTTCAAACCATTCGGATAGACCGGAAGATTCGCTGTATAGAAGCTTTAGACGCGCCAATTGATTTACTTCAAATGCGGGCAGCGTCTTGAAATCATGAGGGTACCTGAAATATTGTATGCCCTTCTCTCTTTTTATAGCATAGCAGCTTAAGTCGTTGAAGTATGCCCAACTGATTATACGACCATCAGACTTGTGTCCTTTGAGTCGATAAACTTTAGTGTACTTGGTTGGAGGAGAGGGCTTTGAGTTCTTCTTTAATTCGGCCATGTATTCCATCCACTGACTTTTACGTTCATTCAGCTCGTCAATGTCAATATTGGAGGGACCGGCTTCATCCTGTTTGTTGTCGATAATGCGGTTGACCTCCTCGTCGGACTGCTGAGTGAATAAGTCCACGAAGGAAGGAAGATCATCACCATCTACTGATGTGTACTTTGGATATTCTTGATCAGTGATGTCTTCCACTTCAACCTCATCAACGTCTTCTAGTTCGTCAGAAGAGGGATAATCAGTTGTTGGAACAGAAGCCTCTTCATTAATGACTTCGTCGGGATTCATTTGAAATAGCTCGGCAATCTGTTCTTTTGACAAGCAATGTACGATTTCCCCTTCCTCTTTGTCATTAATAACTGAATGTTGGATGATCCCTTGCATGTCAAGCACATAAGTCAACTTTGAAGGTTGTTGCTTGAGAGGCATCACATCCAAAACTATTTTCATAAACAAACAAAGAATAAACATGTGAGAATTTGAAATTTCATTGATTTAATCAAAATAAAACTGAAATTATTTACATAATAATCTAATATTTACAATAAGACAACTTAAAACACTTAAAACAAAAACTATCAACCTTCAGTGCCCTTTTGTGTATCTGATGATGGTCCTTCTGATTTGTCTGATTTTTGCTTTGTGCGTGCCTCAGCTTCTGCTGTCTTTGAAGCACTTGATGCAGCACCAGCATTGGCACCATCGTCCTTATCTTTGTCATCATCATCATCATCATCATCACCATCATCACGAGCACCCTCAATTCTGGGTGTCGGGTCTCTTCTGCTTTCTAAGTCTTCCAACAGTCTCTTATTATCCTCCTCAAGCCTTTGTATCCTCTGAGCATGTGCATCAACAGTTTTAGAAAACTGTTGATTTTGGTTTGTAGCAGTGAGAAGGATGGCTTGTTGATCATTACACCTAGTGGAAAGACTTGTGATGGCTTGGGCTTGTTCAGTATTTTGCAGAGTCAACTGACTGATCTGCGAGCCCTGTTGGTCAATACGCTTTGATTGCTCTTCATTCTGAGCCAGTAAACGAAGTACCAAACTGTTTAATGTACTGATCTGGTCATGTAGAGTGACAGTCGGCAGTGACATTGAAGATTCAGCTCGAATGGTTGATGGCTGTGATGTAGAAGCAGTAGTGTAGATGGGAGGAGGAATCGGAGGCACAGTTTGTGTCTGAGGCATGGATGTTGACATTGGAGCCTCAGACCTGGTGGCAGTTGCTGTAGTAGCAGATGTGCTCTCCATCCTTCTGACGAGTTTAAACTTTTGGTGTTTGGCTATTCTCTTCATCCTTCCTTTCTTGACTGGGGTAGATTGGGAAGAAGGAGCAGCAGATACTTGTGGACAATCAGGGACAAAGTCAGCATCCCTGACGTCATCATCATCAACCCTTGAGCTTCCTTGATCTGCTCCCCTCTTTCTTTTTGTTGTGACCAATCTTGCCCCTTGTTGACTGATTTCGAATTCATCTTCAGTGTCCTCAGAGTCAGTAAACAGGACGGTGTCCAGGTTAACGTCTTCTGTGTTAGTTGGAAGGGAAGAATCGATAGCAGCAACAGTGGGGGTGGTGGCAGCGGTAGATGGAACATTAGGAGCATTGCCACCATCTCCCTGACCATCTTGGTTGTCATCATTTTGGTCGTCAGCTGGAGGCACAACAATATCCTCCCTGTCAGAATCACTGTTATCATGACGCCATTTTCTGTTTGCTGGTGCCACATAATCTGGATTTGCCAGATGTACAATAAGGCGTTTATGTGGTGGCTTTGTTGGTCGGCCCCTGTAAGTCTGTACCCGGTTTAGTGTGACATCAGTCATATGCTCCAATCTTATCATGTCAATATCGGATCGTGGCAGTAGAGGAATTTGGTCATCGATTATCATCTGTAAGAATCGGGGGTACATGAGGTACGCATTGTCCCCTTTTAGCGAGATGTTTTCCTTGAGATGTGTGAACACCATCTCGGAAAAGTTGAACGGTATGTTCAACACCAGTGCCACGAATGCGCTCTGAATTGTTTCGCGCATATCATCAAATCCGCCACGACGGGAACCGAGGCAGTGAAGAAGAACGTGTCCTAGATATTTATACTGAGGACAGAGGTTCGCCTTGTTGAGAACGCCTTCGGCGACATTCCCGTCGTACTTTATTCCAATGAAGCATCCACGGACCAGATATTTATCCAGTGTCACTGGATCTTCAGGATGATCACCGAATTGACACAATCGGCGAATGTGAGCGGCAGAAACTATAACCTCCTGTCCTGCAATCTTTCCCCGTATCACAGTTGGAGAAACTTCACAGTCTATTTCAGCTGTGGCCCAGAATTCCCGTTGATGAGAAGCATAGGGAGTGCAGATATAAGATATAGCATGGGCTATCCTGGATCGAGACAAGAACTCGATCATTCCAATGAACGGTCTTGCATTCTTTGAAGTTGGGATCATGTAAGCACAAATGTTGCTTTTTGTTGAAGCCTTAAGAAAAACTGGAGCTCTGTGCGCCATAACGATCAGTCTGCAAATACAAAAACATGAAGCACATCAGATCAGTACATGCAAGATTTTGGAAACATGAACTTTTGGACCATTTTCCCTTTGTACGAATGAACCCTAAAAGTTGGTTCATTCGTGCGAATGGATCATTCTGCCTATTCATTCATGTGAATGAGTGCTCATTCGTACGAATGAACATGAAGAATGTGTCCATTCGTATGACAGACGGGTCGCGATCCAAATTGTCCAAAAATCAACCAACACTTGAAAAGATTTGCCGAAAAAGATACCAACACACTCGACTATGGTTTTCAATCAATATTTAGCATTTTAATCGGTTTATTAAGTCACTTTTTACGTTTTTTAGGTTTGGTTTTCGGTTTTTAGCCCTAGATCTATTCAAGTCATCCAGAAATCGTGTATACACACGATTAATCTCATGAAGGTATACCTGTAAAATGAAATCAAGCGTTAGTTACAGCTTTGACAGAGTCTTGGGTAACTTTCAGATTATGATGAAACAGTCGTGCGAATATGATTTCTGATATGTGCGAATGAGACTGAGAATGCGAATGAATGGCCTATTTATAGGATGGCCTGGTTCATTCGTACGAATGGACCATTCTGGTCAGTTCATTCGTGCGAGTGGACCAGACTTGATTCATTCTGCCACTCATTCGTACGAATGGACCATTTTGGTCAGTCCATTCGTGTGAATGAGCTATTCTCCTCATCCATGCGTACGAGTGAGCCATTCTGCTCATCAATTCGTACGAGTGAGCCATTATGCTCATCCATTCGTACGAGTGAGCCATTCTGCTCATCCATTCGTACGAATGGGACAATCCCCTTACGCAAATTAAACTTTTCAAGTTAAATGGGGTATCCGACCACATCGGTCTTGACAAAAATTTAATTATGAAGTGTGGGATCAATTATGAAGTTTTGGAATAGTTTATGAAGTAAAGGAACGATTTGATCAATCAGGAAGTCAAGCGGTTTTCAAATTTTGATTTTCAGACAGTCGTTCGAGTCTTATCAGATAATCTAAAATTCAGGAAAAGTAAAATCTTTTTGGATTTTTGAATATGTAATGCTGAAAATAATATCAACAAGATATATACACGCATGTCTTAGTAAGAATGATCCTTATGAGAAATCATACAGACTTAGTGACTAATGATCTGAGACATTTTGAATTTTGTAGATACAACTATACAATGGTATTTACACATCTTTTTGTGAGAAAGATCCGAACATGGGATCAGTACTAAACTCATAGCAATCAGCAACATTGCAAATTATCTGAGCTTTAAGTACACTTAGTCAAAATGCGATCATTGATATGTTTGTCCATCTTAAACCTATGCAGACCTCTTCTCAACACTTACAAGATGATCTTGAACGATTGAGTCCATTGTCTGTGTGTCCCACACTAGTTAAGAATTGACTTGAATTACTTTTCAAAACATGTTAATGTTTCAAATCAGCACAACTTACTTAACCAGTCATCATAAGTTCATGAGATCTCTGTTATTCCCTGTTACTTCTTTACTACACCAAATTTTTTATTTTTTATTTTTTTTTTATTATTCACAGTGACAGCCATCAGCTCATGGACGGCTTCAGCCAGGTATTTACAAGGCAATATGGCACGTATGCAGCTAACGGTGTTTGTGTTCATCCTATCCCATGGATGGCTTCAACTAGGCTGCAACCCGGTAATATGGCACATATACGAATTCGGATTCATACTTTTATTTTATTCTTAATCGCATGGACGGCTTCAGCCAGGTATTTACAAGGCAATATGGCACGTATACGACTTCGGAATCTAATTTTTAATTTTATAACTACTTTCTGATATCTCATTAAACCGATGATAACTGGTGTGCACAGAATGAGAAACACCTTCAGTTTCTATTGTTGATTTTCGTCAATCCTTTCACCATTATGTGACTCACAAGACAATATCTAATATGGTATAGATTGATCATCAATGGTCGAGATTCAGTAAGATAAGCCTATCAATGCATCACATGTCGACTTAGTGTGACTATTCACTAAGACATTAAATGCAATGTGCTTCATACATATGGTTAGTGTGCCATCACTTCCCAAAGGTTGGATACGATTTCTCATTTTTTAGTTTTTCAGATGTTTTTGGATTTTAGACTGTACAAAAATGGAAATTTTTTTTTTTTAAACAAACTGTACACAAATAACTGTACACAATTTAGAAAATCTTTTTGGAGTCTCAGATAACTAGCGTCTGTGTACTATCATTTTTCTCAGCGAGAGATCATTTTCTTACTGACATTTTCTCCCCCTAAAATTTCAAAATGAAAAATCTTTTTGAGTTTTTGAGATTTTTAATAAGCGCAAGAAAGAAAATATATACAGGAACGTAATTGATAAAAATGATTATTGACTCGACTCTTGGTCCGGAACAACGTCATCCTTCTTTTTCATGCCGTTTACCTCTAACAAGAATAAAAATCTTGGTTTGTCAAAGGCTTTTGTATAGAGGTCGGCCTTTTGGAAATCAGTGTTAATTTGAACCATATCAATCAGTTTCTTTTCAAAACAATCACGAATGAAGTGATATTTTATGCCGATGTGTTTGGTTTTTGAATGCTGAACCGGATTCTTAGTGATAGCTATGGCAGCAGAATTATCTACATAAATAGGAGTGTTAGAGAATTGCAAACCGTAGTCCCGAAGTTGCTGTTGAATCCAGATAATCTGAGAACAGCAACTGGCAGCAGCGATGTATTCAGCTTCACATGTAGATGTAGCCACTGAAGTCTGCTTTTTGCATTGCCATGTCACAAGACGGTTTCCAAAGAACTGACACCCTGCAGATGTAGACTTGAAGTCTGTTTTGCAACCACCATAATCAGAATCACTATATGCAGTAAGCTCAAAGTTATCATCATTAGAATACCATAATCCAAGATCAGGAGTACCCTTCAGATAACGAAAAATCCTTTTGACAGTAATTAAGTGGGAGACTTTTGGTTTTGACTGATATCGGGCACAGAGACACGTGGCGAACATGATGTCTGGTCGAGATGTCGTGAGATACATGAGAGATCCGATCATGGCTCGATAGAGAGTAGCATCAATACACTCCCCCTTGTCATCAGGCGAAATACCGTGATTGATCGCCAATGGAGTACCAGCAGGTTTGGCATCAGTCATACTGAATCGGCTCAGTATGTCTCCAACATAATTTGTTTGATGAAGGAAAACCCCTGTCTCAGATTGATCTACTTGTAGCCCTAGAAAGAACTTCATCTCTCCCATGGAACTCATCTCAAACTTGTCCTGCATAACTCTTTCAAATTCTTTGCACAGAACATCATTCGTCGATCCGAAAATAATGTCATCCACGTATACCTGTACCATTAAAAGTTCTCCACCTTTTTCTCTAATGAACAACGTGCAGTCGATGACACCTCTTCTAAAACCATTGTTCAGAAGATGAGTGGAAAGTGTCTCGTACCACGCTCGCGGAGCTTGGTGCAATTCGTACAGTGCCTTGTCCAATTTGTAGACACGGTCACGATGCATAGGATCTTCAAACCCGGGAGGTTGACTGACGTATACGACTTCACTGATTTCTCCATGAAGGAAAGCACTCTTTACATCCATTTGATAGACTTTGAACCTTTTGTAGGATGCATAAGCAAGAAAAATTTGAATTCCTTCCAGACGAGCAACCGGTGCAAACACTTCATTGTAATCTATACCTTCAATTTGCCTAAATCCCTGAACGACCAAACGAGCCTTATTTCTTATGACTATTCCTTGATCATCCCTTTTGCAACGAAGAACCCATCGAGTACCAATCTTCTTAGCTCCTTTTGGTAAATCAACTAACTTCCAAACTCCGAGCTTCTGAAATTGGAGTAGTTCTTCCTGCATTGCATTTACCCAAGATTCTTCTTTTAAAGCATCTGTTATAGACCGTGGTTCGATTTGCGAGACGAAACATGAATGCGCACAATCGTTGACCACACCAGATTCCATGATTTCTGAGTAGACTCCAGAATTTATCTGACCCCTAGTTTTAACACCAGATGTGGGATCACCAATAATATTCTGTTGAGGATGAATTCTATCAATCCTACCCACAGGATGAGCAGGAACCTCAACAGTTTGATCAAGGTTTGTGATACTCTGTTCAATTGCCACAGAATGTGAAACATCATCACTCAGTTGTACAACATCATGGGAAGGATCTTCAATCACCTGGTCTATTTCTTGTCGAGAACCCTCATACTCTGAAGAAGAAGAAGAGTCATCATCCTGTGTGACTTGTGTGTTATTGGAGGACTCAGGAATGTCAGATGATGACGGAGTAGGTTGCACATGTTCATCAGCTGTGTTTTGAGCATCATACATCATTTGAACAGCAACCTCCTCATTTGAACATTCTGGAGGAAGATTAAACGAGGCAAAAAGTTCTTCATAATCAAACATCCAAGGAAGACCTTTTCCAGCAGCAGGAAAGGTATACTTTTGAACATCAACATGGTACCATTCTTCTACATTCCCAGAGACTTTGTTGTAAACTCTTTTATTGGGAGTGCTGTACCCTAAGAAGTAACCTTCCTCTACTTTCTCGTTAAACTTGCCATGAGCATCCTTTTTCAACATGGTACATGGAGCGCCGAACGGTTCAAGATACTGTAAGTTCGGTTTCCGTCGATGCAACAATTCAAAGCAAGTTTTATCGTGACGCTTGATAACTAGAACCCGGTTGAGCGTGTAACACGCATTAGCAATAGCTTCATTCCAGAACTGCACGGGTAAGTTTGAGTCAGCGAGCATAGTCCTTGCAGCTTCTATCAAGGTCCGATTCTTCCTCTCAGCAACACCGTTCTTTTGTGGAACATATGGCGCACTGAATTCATGGTGAATACCAAGTTTTTGACAGAAAGTTTCCATAAGGTGATTTTTAAATTCAGTACCATTGTCCGAACGGATCCTCCTAACCTTTAACTTATACAAAGACTCCAATTTGGTAATCAGAATCTCCACATATTCAAAAGTTTCAGATTTTTCTTTTAAGAACATCACCCAAGAATATCTTGAATACTCATCCGTCACAACCAAACAATATAAGTCTCCAGCAATGCTCTTCCGGTTGATAGGACCAAACAAGTCCATGTGTAAGAGCTCTAGTGGTATAGTGATGGAATGTTGAGATTTGGGTTTATGAGATTTCTTGGTTTGTTTGCCTTTCTTGCAAGAAACACACACGTCAGGAAGATGAAAACTTTTCACAGTGACTCCTTCAACAAGATTTTTGTGCACCAAATGATTCATTTTTCTGAGACTGAGATGTCCCATTCTTTTGTGCCATAAAATAGAATCCTTCTCAGTGGCTTTTGTAACAAAACATGATGCTGTGGACACTGAGTGCTTGTGACATGTCAAGAATGTAAAGATCATTCACTCTTGGAGCAGACATAACCACCATGTCTTCTGGAATCATAAACTCCTTTTTCAAGATATAACAATGCTTGTCATCAAAAAGAACCTTGAACTCCTTATCACAGATTTGAGAAACAGAAAGTAAGTTGTTATCCAACTGTTTGACAAAGTTGACCTTCTCAAAGCTGACAGCTCTATTAGACAGTGTTCCCTGAGCTGAGATAAAACCACCTTTATCACCTGCAAATGAAACATAGCCCCCTTTGATATTTCTGACGTCGAAAAGGAGAGCTAAGTTCCCAGTCATGTGCCTGGATGCCCCACTATCAATAATCCAATTATTGCTAATAGGATTATAAAGGACAACCTGCACAAGAAGGAAAGTAATTAGTTTAGGTTAGGAACCCAAGCCTTTACGGTCTTGGGTTTCGCAGACTCATCTACAACAGTACAATCCATCCACTGTCCTTGTGGACTTTTGGAACAACCATTTGACTTTGAAGTACAGTCGTCAGAAGCATCATTTTATTTTGCTTTCCACACATGTTGTTTGTGCAACGACTGTTTGTGGTAAACAATGGATTGCTTAACGATTTGTACAGGTGTGGAACTCGAATCAGAGACCAACAAGTCATGCATCTTTTGTTTAACTTTCTTTTGATGCACTTGTTGTTGGGTAAAAGAGTTAGATTTTGACTTTAAAAACTTTTGTTTATTTTCTGGAAAATGGTTAACTCTTTTACTTGGTTTCTGAAGATAAGGACAGTTGACAACAACGTGTCCTTTTGTACCGCACTCAAAACAGTATCTCCGCTCAACCATCCTCGGAGATCTGTATTGATTTTCACATTGGTGAGTTTTTGAACCACCAGCCTTAACTTCTTTTTGTTCAGCTGAAGAGAGTGACTTGTTTGATTGAACAGACTCTCCAGCTTTAACAAAATTAACCTTTTTGATTGAGGCTTTGGTTACTTGACTCTTCTGATCAGAAGTAGTGGGATAAGACGGACGGCAATTGGTTTGTTTAATTTTAAAAACCTTTTTAGAAGCAGATTTTGAAATACCAATGCTGTCATTTTGTGGAACAGACGAGTTTTTGTGTCCCAAACTACGAGTAGTGCACTCATCGTCGTCTTCATCCCATTCTTCTACCATTCCATCAACACACTGGGACTTCGTGGTCGAAGCACCATTATCGTTAACCTTTGATTGAGAAATTTTGTTTTCGGTTGGATCAACGACAAGTGGCGTTTTGATCTTAAAGTCAATGATTGGGTTATCATCCGGTGTGTTTACCATAGTATTCAACACCGGTGGAGGACAATTTTTATACCCCATCCCAGCATTTTTCTTTCCTGGACGCCGTGTAATCATGTAATCAAGAATGTAAGCAGAATTTGAATAACTTTTCAGCTTTTGATTTAGAGTTTCATAATCACACTCGACAAGCGCCAGCTTTTTCTTTGTTTCATCAATCGTGTTTAAATAAAAAGTGATGGCATTTTGTTTGTTTATAACACAGATTTCTAATTCATGAACTTGCCTATTTAAAAGATCAATTTTGTTTTTGAAGGCAAGTTCGTTTCCCTTTAAAACACGGTTTGCTTCAAGACAAGCAGTTAAATCAGTAATTAAATCTGTGTTGTGACTTTTAAGTGTCTCAATTTTCTTTTCAAGTTCATCACACATTAAACACGGTTGAGATTCAGACTCACTTTCAAAACTTTCAGAATTTACCTGAATGCCTGAGGATGTTTTTACCATAAAAGCACAGCTACAGGTAGATTCAGAAGAGGAATTGTTAGTATCCACATCAGCTGTTGATTGACTTGAAGAGACGACAGATGATTTATCTTCATTCTTAGCTGTGAAGCCAGAACTGTTTGAAGATGTGTCGTCTGCAGCTGATGAACTTTCTGAAGCAATCTCTCTCTCAGCATCAGAATCTGATTCTTCATTGATTTCTACAACTTTTGCCATGTAAGCCTTAGCCACTTCGATAGTAACCTTGTCGAAGTTGTCTGTTTGCAATTTAATGGGGCTTGGTGGAGGAGTACTAGCAGTATTTTCCTGCTATGGAACCGAGCTTGAAGAAACTGAAGCATGAGCTTTTGAAGACTGGCTGGCTGAAACATTTGACGTGTTTGATACAAACGCAGTCTGCAAAGGAGCATTTTGTTGAGTTGATGTGGAATAGTACAATGAAGGATCCTGAGCTTGTACGCCTCTTTTTAACTTCCACTTATTCATCACCTCTTGTTCTCTCAATTTCTGAAGAAATTCATTGATATCAATGGTTTCAAGAGTATTGTTCTGTTTGAGAATCATCAAGAATGAATCCCATTTTGGTGGTAGCGCATCTGCCATGCATTGAACCTTTTCTTCTTTCGTTGTTTTGACCTCATGGGCATGCAATTCACTCATCAAGTGATAGAATCTCTCAAATAGATCATCTAAGGACTCATTTCCAATATACATGAAATTATCAAATTCCTTCTTAATGGCCTTAGCATTGATAGCTTTCAACGAGGCATTTCCTTCGTGACGTTGTTCTAAGGCATCCCACAGAGATTTTGAAGATGTAAACTGCCTGAATTGATGAAATATTTCTCTTGACATGGCCTGAGATAGGATAGCATATGCCTTCTTTTCTAAGTCATAATCTTTTCTTTGTTGTTCGCTTAAAAGGGAAGCCAAAACAGGAGTTCCATCCTCACTCAACACTTTTTGATATCCATTCTCTATCATCATCCATAAGTTTGTATCAACTCCATTAATGTGTATCTCAAACCTGTTTTTCCAGTGATGATATTCGTCCATTGTCATGAGTTTTGGAGCCTTGTTAGCATTTCCAGCTTCATTATCGATTAATAACAAGTTTTGGATTTTACTGTTCTGACTGGCAACAAAGGCTAAGTCCGACATGGTAAAGAACGAAGTTTTTCGACACTTAAAAAAATTTCAGAAGAGATTTATGCGAATGGGTCTATTCGTGCGAATGGAATTTTCTATTCGTGCAAATGGAATTTTCTATTCGTGCGAATGGAATTTTCTATTCGTGCGATTGAAATTTTCTATTCGTGCAAATGGAATTTTCTATTTGTGCGAATGGAATTTTCTATTCGTGCGATTGAAATTTCTATTCGTGCGAATGGAATTTTCTATTCGTGCGACTGGAATTTTTATTCGTGCGATTGGAAGTTTGAACAAACGAGCGGGAGACTTGATCTATTCGTGCGAATGGTAGGAACCATTCGTGCGAATGAAGTTCATCATAGTAGCCATTCATACGACAGAGAGCTGTTTGACTTTTTTGCACCAAAAAGCACCAATGATTGAGCCTTTTATCAGATCTTGAAACTGAAACGATCAGATCACTCAGAAGCAATAATCACAAGATTTGAACGTGGCTAAACAACGATCAAGTGATCTTTATAACATTCAAGAAGCTAGAAAAAGCAAGATTATATTTTCTATGTTGAATCTAGAGCACAATCAGGCTCTGATACCACTTTGTTGGATCGGGATCTACCTTGATTCAATGATTCAACACATTAACCGAACCAAATCGTGCGGAATCCGATTTGATTGGCAATCCAATCTATGACACGGATCGGGTCTTAAGAAACGAGCGGATTAGATGTCGAAACGAAGGTTTCTATCGACCCTTTGGTGTAGAGAAGTTGGATACAAGACCTGGAAACTCTCAACGGACAGAGATTCGACAATACAGGTGAAAAGAGTTTGTGTTCTGTTGGTTCTGCTCTGGTCAGTCTCTCTATGTGTATATGTGTTGTATTTTCTTGTTTTTATTTGTGCTCATGAAGTGAAAGTTATATATATAGTGCAGAGGCCATTCGTACGAATCAACCATGTGAATGGACTCATTCGTGCGAATGAATCAGCCGAATGGTTCATTCTTAAGAATGAATCATCAGAATGGTTCATTCGTACGAATGAATCATTCTCATGACTTATTCTAGCGAATGAATCATTCTCATGAGCTATTCGCGCGAATGGATCATTCTCATGATCCATTCGTGCCAATGGGCCTTTCATTAGCACGATTGATAAACGTTATCGCTATTTATCAGATCGTTTAATACACAGTCGTTATATATGAGTAAACATTAAGGATAAACATGTAATTTCATTAATACATCAAATAATTACATTAAACATAGATGAAATACATATTACAAGGGATTAGGGACATATTATGCATCTACAACATCCTTATCACCTACCCACGTGGATTAAAACATCCGCTAGCAATGTGAGTTACAGAGCCCCTATTTTACATTTTTACATACTTTGGGGTGAAACATTATACATGCTACTCATCAAATTGTTTATACATGTTATACATGTGAATTATATGCTTGTTCATCATGAATTATCTTGGGTGTACACTTATTTATTTTAAACACAAGAAAACCAACAGTAATATTAATAGATCTATTGTGCCTGACCAGCCCACCCATGTAGGGTGTTTATTACTGCATACTCGGATATAGCCGCGTGTTATATTCAAACATATTGGATATAGTGGGTAACTATATTCAAACATACCGGACCTAGTTGTTGTGCTATGTTCAAGCGTGTCAATCAAGTTTGAATTGTGCTTAGATAAATGATACAACCATATATGCTATGTTTAACAAGATAAACAATGAGTTGCAAAACATTTTTATCTACTATTTATCGGTTCCACTAAACCTATGTACTCACCAACTTTATAGTTGACACTTGATTTAAATAATGTTTCAGGTTTGGATATGTGATTGCTTGCTGAAGATTCTACCACTTAAGAACTTATGGACCTAGTTAATTAAATCAATGTTTTGAAATAGACTAGGTTATTTGAATTTGTATTGTACTTGAATGTTTGTTGTCTTTAATTAAATTTAGTTATCATGTGCTTTTGAACAATCATTCCATTGTCCGCCTCGATGATTCTGCCATCGGTCGGGGTGTGACAATCCGGGACATGTTAGAGTACCACCTACGACACCTACACCCACACCCACAAACCTATCCACTCCAACAGCTTCCACACCATCTCAAGTACTACAGTCACCACTACTCACTTCATCTCAACCCCAATCATCATCTCAAGTTGGTCCAACTCCTGAAGTCTTTGACACAAATCAATTTCTAGTGTCATCCTCTGAAGCTTATAGGGTTGAGAAGGCTAAAGGAAAAAGCCCTATGAATTCATCAACCTCTGCACCGGTAGATCAACATGTTCTGCAAGAAAGGGTGTTCACTTTGGAACTACAAGTGGCTGCACAGAATTTAAAAATCATGGCCTTAGAAGCAAATCAGGGATATCTAACTGCTTTAATCTATGATCTTAAGAAGCAATTGGATGATCTTATGGCGTAACACACTGAGAAGTCTACTGATGATGAGAATAAAGATGATAATGATCAAGGAGATGGAGACACTGGAGGTAAAGATCAGGGAAGTCATCCTGATGACACTCAAGACAATGATTCATTTCAGTTTGACTTTGAACAAAATGTTGAAGATCCAAAACAAGATAATCTTCCTTGACATGTGAATGATTATGATGATTCAAATCTAGTGGATAATTTACAAGGTGAAATGTTCGATAGCTCTTCTGATTCTGAATTAGGACGATTACATCAGGATATCGATGACGAAGTGAATCTCGTTAGTTCAACAAATGAAGCTAATGAATTATTAACACCAAAGCATTCAAAAGAACGTCCTGCATGGCTGTTACCCCTAGTCCTCCTTCTGAAACTCATGTTACTACTACCATCGATGGATACTACTCAAAAAGGGGTGACAGGTCAGGAATTGCAGCCTGGCAATTTGATGATGAGAAAAAGATGTTCGTTGTGAAAAGAAAAAGTGGTCGAATTGAATATTACAAGCATGCCAATGACTTCAGTTCCTGGAAAAATCTTGACCTTCGGGAACTAAATGAGGCATATTTTGTAAATCGAGGAAACAATACAATGGCAAATATGTTCTATCACTTTCTTAATCGACAATGTCTGACCAATTTTGCTAATATGAAGACTGCTGAATCTACATTGAAGAAAGCCAAGGATGTAAAATATTATCGTACAGGAAGGAGTTTATATATTGTGGTTTGTCCACCTACCAAGATCACAAAGAAAGTGCCCGTTCAAAAGAAGATGCATGTTAATTCATTGAAGGACTTTGAGTTCTGAGCTTATGAACAGGGTCTGCTGAGGCCATGATTGTGACTAGATCTACTGAGTACAGAGTCATTGATCCATTCGATTTATCTAAATTTGGTGAGCAAGATATCAAAGTATTGGCAAGCAGTCAGATTAGAAGTGAAGATTTTTTTGAGCAACAGGCAAAAGTCTTCACAAGAGTATTGAACAAGAAACAATATGCTGGAAGTGGGAGTCAGCATGAAGACATCAACTTTTGATAACTAAATATAAGCTTAATCCTAGGGGGAGATTATAGGAACCATATTATGATTAAGCTTTAGTGAGGTGTTTGTTTGGATGTAACCGTGAACTAGGGGTTCACGGCTAGGGTGTAATTGGACTGGATATGGGGGGCCGAGAACATGTTATAGGCTTATTCTAGTTTGTTTAGTATATATAGATGTTTCCTCTAACCGAGTAGGGTTAGCGGCTTTGATCAATCTTCTTTGTAATTTACGATTAAGCAATATAATCGTTTTACTTTGAATTCCTTGTTCTTGAATCACCATACAAAGTAGATTCCGCCTACTTTGTGTGAGAGTTTGATATCTTGTTCATTTAGTTCGTGTGATTGAAGATCCATATAGAGATTTGGGACTTACAAAATCAATATGAATTAAGAACATGGGGCGAGTAAACGTGTTCACTGTCTTGACGGGATGGGATTTCTTGTGTTGTTTACCCTTCACATATGATATGCAACATTCTTGAATAATAAATTCTTTTCTTGGTAAACCACGCACTAAATCTTTATGAACCAGGTTGTTCAGATTCTTCAGATTAACATGTCCCATTCGCCTGTGCCACAAATATGATTCAGAACCGGTGGCCTTTGACAACAAACATGATACACTCACGGGTGATGAATGATCATTCATGTCAACCACGTATGTATTAAACTTTCTTAGAGCTCGCATTAAGATCATTTCTTCAGGAACCAATAGTCGATGCTTTAAGAATAAGCACTCTTTGGCTAACTGGTATATCTTTATCACACACTTGCAAAACACTCGGCAAGTTAAACTCCAACTGTGATACATAACTGACCTTTTCATAAGTAATAAGTTCATTAGCAACCGTCCCTTGGCTGGTGATCTTTCCACCTCTTTAATCTCCAGCCATAGCAACAAAACCTCCTTTAAAAGATCGAAATTCATTAAGAATTTCTGTTTGTCCTGTCATGTGTCTTGATCAAACGCTATCAACATGCCAAGCATTGTTAATAGTCCTTCCTAGTTTACTCTGCACATAAGAAGATTTCAATGAGAAACACCTGGGTTGACTTTTTTTTACAATCTTAGTCACAACGACATGTTCCTTCTTCTTCAAACTCAAATCAACTTTTGTTCCAAAGTTATGTGAAGACAATTTTTCAGTTTTAGTTTTCCAAAAACCATCATCATTTTTCTCATATTTCTTAGTAAATTTTGGTTTAGCAAAATAGGTTGGAATGATGGGTTTCTTCACATATCATGGACCATTTGGGACTTTTCTGTCTACAAATTTTGGCATAACATAAGTATGACACGAATTTGAATAATATTCACAACAATCACGAGAAAGCATGTAATGACGATTATATTTACGAATCACTTCGGACTCAGACACTTTGTCATTCTCAAACGCTTTCTTGTTTTTATAATTCTTTGATCGCTCATTGTAAACTTTTGACTTTGACTCAACCGGTTTGTGCTTCCAATTTCTTGCAAAATGTCCAACTTTGCCATATGTGTAACAAGTATAACTTTTAGTCTTTGACTTGGACTTGGACTTGGACTTGGACTTTGACCATGAACTTTCGCCTACTTGTAGGTCCACATGACTCATCTGCAGATCGATCTCGTGACAGGATATCTCAATAACACGGAGTGCGGAATCCTACCGTGTTAACGTTTGTATACGAATTGACAATAGAAACAGCAGGTAAATAAACTTCTCTTTGTAGTCCACCAAACACAGAGTTTACAAGATTCACTGAATACGATCGATTAAGTCCTACTGAACAGAATCTGTAAACACCTATTTATAGACACAATCTCTGCAGTAGGCGAAAATAGACTAGGCGAACTTAACAAGTTCGCCTCTAATAGGCTAGGTGAACTAGACAAGTTCGCCTCTAGCAGAACTTGTTCTATCACTTAGACAAAATCTATACAATTACATAAAAACATAAAGACAATAAGACCTAAACTATTACAAAGCTTTTGTCATACATTCTATGTCTTAATAGACTCCCCCTTGACAATAGCTTGATCTTCTGTCTTCAGTCTTTATGACGAGCTCTTCCAGTTATCTGGTAATCTGCTTCCTGCGTGCACTCCATATCTCTGACAGATCTCCAACACTCTTTTATACTGCAATCCTTGTTCTCTCCATTCATCAGTAAACATAATCTCATTCTTTCTTAACGTCATCTGATCTTTCTTTGAGAAGTTAATAAGATTCATTGCATCATAGAAACTAACAATTAACTTATTATCTTTATCATCAATTCTAGCTTCACCAGTATTCGCATCTACGTACCACCATTTCATATTCCCCAGAAAATCTTGTGGTATTTTCTTCAATGGTATCTTCTGTACAGCATGTATTGGCTTGAACTTATACTTCCATGTCACAATCTCAGTCTTTTGATATACAATCTTCACTCTTTTTCCTTGCTGTGGCTTTAATCTTTCATACTTCCCTGATCCACCTTCTCTTTTAATCAAGTTGGCAATCACATCGGCTAATCCACACTTTGATCTATTATACTTCCCTGATCCACCTTCTCTTTTAATCAAGTTGGCAATCACATCGGCTAATCCACACTTTGATCTATTAATCAATGGTTTCGTAGCTAGACCATTCATTTCACACCTTGGCAAGGTATTGAAATACTTGATCCTATGCTTTATGTATTGAACACCATCAGATCTCTTAAGAGCAAACAACTTCATGTCATCATCATAAAACCAACTGATGATTCTTGCAATACACCTCTCTTTATTCACATATCTTTCTTTCTGAGCAGGTTGTATAAGTGACTTGGGTAGTACTTTCATCCAACTGTTAACTACTTCTCTCCACTGTTCTCTAGTCATTCATGTATTTATATACATCACAGGTTCTTCATTCGGCTTAGGAGACACAGGATGAGTAGTATCAGCATCATAATCTATCTTGGATTGAGCAGTATCATCAGGTGTAGTGATATCTTCAACAGAGTCCATAGAATCTGTTACTCCTTCATAAGAAAACTCAGGAATAAAATCATCTTGGATGAAGTTATATGGTACATTCAGACCATCACTTCCTTCATATGTAACTTTATCTTTACTCTTTTCTATCTCAATCTCTACAATCTCTCCTTCTTCAACTTCATTATCCAACATATCCTCTTCAATATCATCAAATAATTCATCAATATCATCCAAACATTCTAACTTCTCAGCTTCTTCTTCTTCTTCAGAATCAACAAAGATTCCAATTGGTTCCTTCAATAGTATGTGATGTCGACTCCCCCTGAGCTCTTGATATTGGATTTACGTCAGCAACGTATTGACGATCACCCTCAACATTACCACTAGGATCATTGTCATCATCATCCTTTCGTTGAATTGACTCAGCATGACAAGTATCATGTATCCTTAACTCCCCCTGAGCGTCAAGACGCTCAACAAGTTTGGATACCAATAACTGCATGTTAGCAATCTGTGTAGCTTGAGCCTGAAGAACCAACTGTCTCTGAGTATCAGTAGTCACAAGAGTATCTACCTGAGTCTGCAATGCAAGCACCTGTGATTCAAGGAAGGTAATCCTTTCAGAATCAGAAGGCTTTCAAGTACCAGCAGAAGATTTAGAAACTGTAGGAACATGAGTAATCACAGGAGACGGATGTGTAGATGAAGGAGGTGTAACCAGTAAAGAAGCAACAAAAGTAGCGTCCTCAAAACCTTGAGATGAATGTGCAGTGGCAATAGAAGCAGACATTCTGAGCTTTTGGAATCGGATGTGCATCACTATCAGAATCTGAGCTCTTATCAATTAGTGTTCTCTTTCCATGTACTGATCCAGAAGGAGGACTCCGAACAGAATTACGCCTCGGTTTTCTAGCTTTAAAGTTAATACGTTTCCCCGCATTTTCCAATGGCAAAGCAACCAGTCTCTCATAATGATCTGAGCTAAAATCTCTAGACGAATCAGAGTCAGTAGCCTCAGAATCAGGTAAAATAGTATCACCGGAACTCGTATCCACCACATTCCCTTCAGCTTCATGAATGGGTAAGTTCACAGCTTCATTATCAAAATCTTCCATATTCATACCCAAATCTTATTCATTTTCTTGAGCAACATCTTCCTAAACTGGTTCATTAACAGGAATATGAACCTGTTCTTGTGGAATAGGAACTTTTTGTTGTGCTTGTACCGGAGCTTGAACATGTTGTGGTTGTTGTACTTGATTCTGGACTTGTCCTTGAACTAACTCCTCAGGATGAAACCAATTATCATTAGGAGGCTCAATATAATCAGGATTGATTAAATGACCAAACAAAGGAGTCGGAACTGGAATCAAAGCAACATTTTGTTGTTTAAACTTGGTACAATCAGTAAAGATTCTTTTAGACATAGGAGTCAAGGTCAAACGTATTGGATGCTGTGGTAAAGTTGGAATTAAAAGGTTCAGAATCATTTGCAAGAACCTAGGGTACATAAGAAACCCTTGACCTGCTGGAGGATTGATTTGCATGACTAACTCACGGTATATATATAAAGCAAAGTTAAACCGTTTGTTCAGGGTCAATGCAAGCATTGCAGCTTGCAACACACTTTTCAAACCATCAGTACCAGCCTTTCTTGGAGACAAACATTGGATGATTACGTGCATAAAATACCTCCATTCTCGAACTAAACCACCTTTTCGTGGTTGAGTATCATTTTGTCTACCTCTGTAACCCAGCCTCTGAAAACACCCCATAATCAGTGTTCCAGGATAAGACATAGGATCTTCATTAGCACCTTCCAATGCCAAAGCAGCACGAATAGTTTTCACTGAAATAGCTACCTCCGTATTATTCACCGTTGCACGAAGTACATGAGGTTCAACATCTATGTCTTGATGTACTGTATCCCAAAATTGTTGTATATACGGTAAGATGATGTACGGATCTGCGGATAATGCCACATGTAAACGTGAACGATTCAAGAAATTGATAATTCCTTGGAAATTAATAGCCTTAGACATATTTGGATCTAACAACGCCACTTGATTATGTGTGTACTTAACACGACGAGCCATCTGTAAATGTATTGGACATAGAACACACATTAGTCATATAACAAACAAAAGAAAAAAATCACAAAAAAATTACAAGTCCAAACACTGCTTAGCCGTTAGGCGAACTTAATAAGTTCGCTTAGTGTTGCAAGAGGCGAACATAATAAGTTCGCCTAAACAAGTTCGCCTGAACCAGTTTTTCGATACAAATTCAACAGCAGAATCCAAAAAGTTCAAATCAACAAATATGTTAAAATCAAACACATTGTAAGCATCGGTTCACAACAACTAAACACTATTAAGCTTCAATTTCAAGATTTACACCCAGATAAACATGAGTTACTCAGACAAGCGTAAGAACCTCAAAATACGACGAACACAGAGTTAAAAAAGCAATTTCCCATCGATTTAACAGATAAAAATCCATGAAATTACCTTAGATAGACTCGCATTTCAAAACCGATCCAGAAACAAACACGAAAATTTCAAATCAAAACACCCTAGTTCAAAATTTTACAAGTTCGCTAAAACAAGTAAGTTCGCTCAAAGAAGTTCACTCCTATAGTGAAAATGGTAATAAGAATAAATCCCATAGTGAAATTACCTTGTAGGTCACTCGGGTGTGGCGGATCATCACATGCAAGTGGGTTTACTAGTCGGACCGGGTGCGGAATGCCCGTGACTAGGTGGAGAGTCAAACTAAACAAAGTAAACCGACAAGAGAAGATAGTTTAAAGGTTCTTTGTATTATAAACACTTGAAGGTTACAGAGAAAAGCACTGAGATTACAATCTGCGTATTTGCGTCTAAGCCTGCGTACTTAACTTCTGTTAACCTATCCTATTTATACAGGACCTGAAGCCTGCGCACTTAGCAAGTTCCCAGGGCAAAATGCACTTGCGTACTTAGCAAGTACGCAAAGTTACTCTTGCGTATTTGCCAAGTACGCAGTGCGCAAAACACTTAGAGAATTTAGCAACATTCAATATGTAAAAGTAAATACAACTCGATAAACTAATACATAAAGACTCCTACATACAAAGACAATTACAAACAAGACAATACAACCTAAGACTAAGACTCTATCTATCCAGAGTGTTTGTCACAGGAAAGTGCTTCAACAAACTCCCCCTTGACAACAGCTCTGGATAATCTTCAGTCTTCGGTCTTCACAGCATCAGTCTTCACAACGCTTGATCTTTAGCTTCCATATTCTTCTTGTAATCAAGGCAGAACTTGATCACCTTGTCGTATTTAGAAGCAAGGAGCTTTGTCCACTCATCCGTGTAGACGCAGTAACGTTCTGCTAGTACCTCTAGATCTTTCACAGAAAAGTTGATGAAGCAGACTTCATCAAATATTCTGATCAGTTCCTTTGGCACTATGTTCCCGCTCTCTGAACATCCTTTACCCATGATCACAGCCTCGCCCGTTTTTGGATCTACGTACCAGTACCACATGTCACCAAGAATATCCTGAGATAACTTGCTCAGGGGAATCTTAGTTTCACATCGCACTGGCTTGTATACCAATTTCTTTAAGTGCTTCTTAGTCACAGGATGTACTGCGTGCTTATCCTTGACTCTCTTGGGCACTTGAGGCTTGAACATCTCGAACTTCCCTAATCTTGCTTCTCGCTGCAGAACCACCCACAAACCCATCGCCACTGCGTGATTGGAATGACCCAGCAGCTCTCGGTTTGCAAGGTTCACAAGGTCGTATTTGGGCAAGGAGCTGAATGCTTCACTGGTGGGTTTCAAGTATTGAACCCCCCTAGATCTTTTGATAGCGAACAACTGCTTGTCCTCTTCAAACCTTACAACTAAGATCATTCATGTTGCTCCGTGTTTGTCTAATATAGACGTCTTTTGCCACACGGGAGCTGGACCCTTTGAAGTAGAAGGCATGTCTGTTTCTTTCGGTGCCTCTGGGTCCACATGTTCAGGGTCAACTAGGGAGGGTTCAGTTGAGGCTTCTACATTACTGGCCTGCTCGACTGAACCTGTGTCGAGCGGAGCGTACTTGTAGGTCCCTCGGGTGTGGCGGATCGTCACATGCAAGTGGGTCTACTAGTCGGACCGGGTGCGGAATGCCCGTGACTAGGCGGAGAGTCTAGCTAAACAATGTAAACCGACAAGACAAACACTTTAAATGTTCTTTGTATTATAAACACTTAAAGGTTACAGAGAAAAGCACTTAGGTTACAATCTGCGTATTTGCACTAAAGCCTGCGTACTTAACTTCTGTCAACCTAACCTATTTATACCTGACCTGATGCCTGGGCACTTAGCAAGTGCGCGGCAAAATGCTCTTGCGTACTTAACAAGTACGCAAAGTTATTCTTGCGTACTTGCTAAGTACGCAGGAGCTCTCTCCTGCGCACATGTAAGTGCGCAAAACACTTAGAAAGAAATGCAACATTCAATATGTAAAAGTAAATACAACTCGATAAACTAATACATAAAGACTCTTATATACAAAGACAATTACAGACATGAAAATACAAAACTAAGACTCTATCCAGAGTGTTGTCACAGGAAAGTGCTTCAACAAACTCCCCCTTGACAACAGCTCGGGATCTTCATCGTCTTCAGTCTTCAATCTTCAGTCTTCACAGCTGTGCATCATTAGCTTCTATCTTCTTCTTGTAATCAAGGCAGAACTTGATCACCTTGTCATATTTAGAAGCAAGGAGCTTTGTCCACTCATCCGTGTAGACGCAGTAGTGTTCTGCTAGTACCTCCAGATCTTTCACAGAAAAGTTGATGAAGCAGACTTCATCAATTATTCTGATCAGCTCCTTTGGCATTAGGTTCCCACTCTCTGAACGTCCTTTACCCATGATCACAGTCTCGCCCGTCTTTGGATCTACGTACCAGTACCACATGTCACCAAGAATATCCTGAGATAACTTGCTCAGGGGAATCTTAGTTTCATATCGCACTGGCTTGTATACCAATTTCTTTAAGTGCTTTTTAGTCACAGGATGTACTGCGTGCTTATCCTTGACTCTCTTGGGCACTTGAGGCTTGAACATCTCGAACTTCCCTAATCTTGCTTCTCGCTGCAGAACCACCCACAAACCCATCGCCACTGCGTGATTGGAATGACCCAGCAGCTTTCGGTTTGCAAGGTTCACAAGGTCGTATTTGGGCAAGGAGCTGAATGCTTCACTGGTGGGTTTCAAGTATTGAACCCCCCAGATCTTTTCATAGCGAACAGCTTCTTGTCCTCCTCGAACCTTACAACTAAGATCATTCCTGTTGCTCCGTGTTTGTCTAATATAGAGGTCTTTTGCCACACGGGAGCTGGACCCTTTGAAGTAGAAGGCATGTCTGTTTCTTTCGGTTCCTCTGGGTCCACAGGTTCAGTGTCAACTGGGGAGGCTTCAGTTGAGGCTTCTACATTACTGGCCTGCTCGACTGAACCTGTGTCGAGCGGAGCGTCGAAGGATGGAACTTCAAAGATCTCTCCATCTTCTAGCTCGTACTCTCCTTCCCCGTCACCCTTGGGAATTTCGATCACAACATCTGTCACACCCCGACCGATGGTGGAATCATCGGGGCGGGACATGTAAGACTGTTCATGAGCACAAGGTTGACTAAATTGTAATATATTAAATCCATTCCCATTCAAACAAACACGAAACAAGTTCAAAGTACATAATGAAATACAATTTGTCTTTGATTTAATATTAACTAGGTCCAAAGCCTATGTGTAGCATGTCTTGATCAAACTCAAATGAAAGCACCTGAAACATGAATAAAATAAGGTCAACTAAAAAGTTGGTGAGTATAACACAAGTTTGTACATAGACAGCATATAGTTTGTAAACCAAATCCTTTACATAACATGATAAATAAGGCATTTATGGGGAGCAGCTATTGTGTAACCAAACGTACAATCAAACCTTTGTAACTAGCATGCAAAACAAAGTGTGTTGTCGGTTTCAATCACCGCGTACCATGGGTGGGTTTGTCAGACTCAATAGATCCATCATTGAAAACCTTCGGCTTGAAAAGTTAATGATTGCACATAATAGCATACAAGAGGTTAACACACCTAGCACTCGGGCATAAAGCTCAAATTGCACACATGAATGTAAATAGGATTTTTACTTGTGTTGTTTGCGTAAATGTAAACATGTAAGTTGAATAGTGTTCATGTTTCACCCCAAAAATGCAAAAGAGTAAAAAGGGGTTGTGAATACTCACTTGTTTCGAAGGCGTAGGTAGCACAAATACTAAATAGTATAATGATCCTCGAGATGCACAAGATAACCTAAAGTGTAATATATTGCATTAATAATGCACAATAGTCTAAGTCTAAGTCTATGGTTGAATTGGATGGAGTTAGTGATTTGGTACTTGAAAGTAAAATAGAAGATTCGAAATGAATATTTTTAAAACATTTTAAATAAGGTTTGATTTTGGGATAATTACTTAAGTAAATTAAATAATTATAGTTTATGGAAATAACGTAGGTATTATATGTAATTTAGTATAATTAAATAAATGTTTTTGTTTAGTTATAAATCAAATAAATAATTATTAACTTATTCATTTATTTATAAAATGTAACTTAAACATAACAATATTATTTAAGAGTAGAGTTTATGAATTAAATGTTGAACTTTAAATAATTTCATTTATTTTAAGATTAAATATTTGATCTTTTCTAGATAAACAATAATACAGATTTTTATAATTTCAATCATTTTTATTTTAAAAATAAATCTGAAATACTATTTGTAAAAAGAAAAAATAAAAATTATAAATATTCTGTCAACACACACGACCGCGCCTAGACAGGGCACGACGGTGCTCGGACCACGGGTGCGATCGCGCTAGCCAGGGCGCGACCGTGTTGATCAACAGAGGACATAGTTAAGCAAACCACTAGGCACGACCGCGTCTCCCGAGGCACGACCGCGCTAGATGATTAGCGCGACCGTGTCTCTTTCAAAACAGACACGAATTGGTTGATCCTTATATTGATGGAGTCGGGATTGATAGGGCTTTCATTCACAAGATTATTACGAGTCTTTTGGTGTAGATTAATTGCTTTTAAAACATGTTTAAAGTCATATTCGATTAAACCATTTTTTAATGAAACATAGATTCTGATTCGGAATGATTTCTATAATGGAAGCCCAAATTAATATGGGGCTTTTGATATATGGATTGAAACGAACAAGAGGAATGATTCAATTACCTAAAACAGAAAGGAATTGATAGCGATCGGTAGAAGGGAGTTCCGGCGACGGAGAAAGTGGCTTCCGGCGGCTTCTGCTGCTATTCCGGCTGTTCCAACTCCTTCAGCAACCTTAGAGATGATTGGAGGATTGAGTTTCTTGATTATCTGGTAGCAACGGGATCGAAAATAATGATTCGAGGCTTGGGAGAAATATTGGATGGCTTTTCTTGAGAGAATTTGCAATTGGATGATAGTAATCGAAATAGACGATTATTTTCTTTGATACAGGAAATGAAACGCACATAGGATTCGAATTCGAACGACCAAGCGTTTTGAAACTGCATTTACGTTTTGACTGTTACTCAGGCGCGACCGTGCCAATAATAGACGCGACCGTGCCAGACGAGGGGCGACCGTGCCAACACGTGGCGCGACCGTGCCTACTAGGGTTTCTGGTTATTTACAGATTCAGCCCTTGCAACTTCAACTTTGACAGAATTAGCTTGGTTAGGATTTAACGGAAAATTAACGGGATTACTAACTGTATTAACTCTAGGAGGTGTTACCACATGATTAAGAGTTCTATATCTTTGAATTGAATACAATCGGCTAACAATTAATGAGGCGTAGGTTTGAACAAGTATATGATTTAATGTCGTATTGTTATTTTATTAATTAAAATAAATTCAAATAGGGTCGGAAAATCAGGAATGTTACAACATCTTCGTCATCATCATCCCAATCGTAACCAGAGTCGATCTCTCCTTCTTCTAGATTGAAGAGAGCATCGATCTGTGCTTCTTTTGAATAGTCAGGCTCTAGATATAGGATCTCATCATCAGATAAGTCCTTACGTACTTCAGCCACTGACTTTCCTTTATCACCACCACCACCAGAGGTATCACCACCCTCTTGATGAGTCAACTCCCCCTGAGCCATTGGAATAGCATAGATGGGCACGATTGCTAAAGCTTGGTGCTCACCTCCACTAGGACCGGCTTCGGGATCCTTGTCATCATCCTTAGTCAAGTCGATCGGATGACACGCCTCATCACCAGTAGTCCTCTTCTCTTTCTCTTTCTCTTTCTCTTTTTCTTTTTTCCTTATCCCCTTGAGCATCAAGCTTCTTGGTCAGATCAGCAATCAGCTTGACCATCAGCTCATGCTCCTTCCTTTGAGGGTCAAACCTGAGCTCCATGGACGACCCATGACCCAACAGCATTTCATTTGTCTTTATTAGTAGTTCATTCTGGGCCAGGATGTTTTTCAGTCGTTCCTCAGTCCCTGTTCTCTGGCTACGAAGGATTGTAACTTCATCTATCAAAGAATTGATCTGTGCTTGTTGAGCGTCAGACTCCTCATTCGATTTCTGAATAGTCTTCAGTAGTCCAGCAACTTGGGTTTCCAAAACATCTATCCTTGCATCATTCGGATCATGATGTCTGGATGAGGAAGCCTCGACATTATGTGTAGGGGAGGAGAATATGGTATCAAAGTCAAACCCTTGCGTGAAATCTCCATAATTGAAGGGTTAACTGAGAGGCTCAGTGGTGGTAGTTGGGATGGAAGATGTGACGAGAGTTGTTGGGGTAATAGTAGGGGTGATGGTGACAGACTCCGTGACAATTGGAGTAGTCACCGCCACCTGGACGGATGTAGTAGGGAGGGTCACCGTCGCAGGAACCTCCTCTGTGACTGCCGTGACTGCCACGTTAGCTTGAACTTGTGGCCTTCTCCTCCTTCTGAATAACTGCTGTGTAGGTGGGATAGAGGCTGAATCCGGACTGGCAGCTGAAACATGTACTTGCTGCACAATCGGGACCTCTACCACACTGGGGATAGCAACCTCTTGCCTATCACCCCTGTTCTTATGAATGCTTTCCCTTCTTTGTCTTTGTACAGCCGCGTCAGAGTCAGAATTTGGCTCATATTCGCTGCTTGAGCTTTGTCGCTTCCTTTTGGAGGACGACTTAGGTAGGGTTACCTTAGCCATTCTCCGTGGGTGTACCTGCGATGGTGTGTCATCTGATTCAGAAAAATCTGATTCTGTTGCTTCTGAATCGGATTCCTCAGCACCACCATCACCACCTTCATCATCTCCATCCTCAGACGAACCATCATCACTATCTATTTCCTCCTGTTGCTCATCATAGTGTTCACTATGTTCTGGCTCAGAGTTGTGGCTATACCAGTTCCAGTCATCAGGTGCCAAATATGCTTCATTGATTAGGTGGCCAAAGAGTTCAGTATGCACAGAGTTAGGTTCTATGCTGCCTGGCTTTAAGAATTGAGCAAATACTCTTTTGTCCACCCTCTTGACTTGTAGTCTCTCCCCTATAGCAGGAAGGTTTGGCAACACGTCATCAATCAAGAGTTGCACAAACCTAGGGTACAATAAGAATCTAAACTTCTTCGCTGTGTTGATCTGGTCATTGATTGCTTTAAAGATGTAGCGCGAGAAGTTGTAGCCCCTATTAAGAGATAAGCCCACCATGGCTGCTGCAAGGTCATGACCCATGGCATCTTTACCAGCTTTTCTTGACGAAATGCACACGATCATGACATGGGCGAAATACCACCATTGGTCTAATACCCACATCTTTTTGTATGAAGCATAGTCCCTTGCACCGACATATCCAATTCTTTGCCTCCAACACCCATCCACATAGTAGTCTGGATAGGCTGTCGGGTCGGTAGCAAGGTCTCTGAACTGCAGGAGGAAAGCCAAAATCTCTGCTCCTGTCAAAAAAATCATCATCGGTGCTGTTGAATGCACGCATGATGAATCAGAAAGTCCAAGAACTTTTTTCTTCAAAAATGAGAGCTCTTGGACCACTCCTACTAACTAAATCTCTTTCATGTGCAGGGACAGCCAGGTAACAAGAATAACACCTGGGTGGTAGATAGCGGCTGTTCCAGGCACATGACAGGCAACAGGTCCATCCTCTCCAACTTCAGACATTTCAATGGAGGATATGTTGCCTTTGGGAGTGACTCAAAAGGTGGATCTATCACTGGACAAGGCACTGTGTCCAATGAGAGGATGAGCATTGAAAGAGTCAACTATGTTAAAGAACTTGACTTCAATCTCATGAGTGTTTCCCAAGTATGTGATCAAAAGCATTGGATGCTCTTCACTGACAAAGAATGCTTTGTGTTAGTTCCTGGCCTATCTAAACCCCCGCCAGAGAAGATTCTCCTAACTGCTCAAAGAAAGGACAACTTATATGTGCTTGACATGAATGAAGTCACTCCATCTGGTAGTGTTTCATATTTTCTGTCAAAGGCATCAGTTGATGAATCCGCTCTCTGGCACAGGAGGTTAAGCCATGTTAACATCAAAACAATCAATAAATTAGTGAAAGACAATCTTGTCAGAGAGCTTCCTGACAAAGAATTCCAGCTAGACGATCACTGCATTGCCTGCTTGAAGGGAAAACAACACAAGAGTTCCCATAAGCCCAAGACATTGAACACAAATGACACTCCTCTCCAGCTACTGCATATGGATCTCTTTGGTCCTACAAATGTCATGTCAATGGGCAAAAAGTCCTACTGTCTGGTGATCACTGATGACTTCTCCAGATTCTCTTGGGTATTCTTCCTAAGAACAAAAGATGAAACTGCTGAGATTCTCAAATCCTATATTCTCAGGGTAGAGAATCAAAGTAATCTGAAGATAAAGATCATAAGGTGTGATCAGGGAACAGAGTTCAAAAATCACACTTTGAACAGTTTCTGTGAGAGCAAGGGCATTGAAAGGCAGTACAGTGCTCCAAGAACTCCTCAACAAAATGGGGTTGCTGAAAGAAGAAACAGGACTCTGATTGAATCAGCAAGATCTATGCTGGCTGACTCAAAGCTGCCCCTTACTTTCTGGGCAGAAGCAGTAAGCACAGCTTGTTATGTGCAGAATAGAGTCCTTATTGTTAAGCCTCTCCAGAAAACTCCCTATGAACTCTGGCTCAAAAGAGTTCCCTACATTGGCTTCCTGAAGCCCTTTGGATGTCCATGTACCATCCTCATCACACATGGAGTTCTTCCTAAATTCGGTGCAAAGTCTGATGAAGGTTACTTTGTGGGTTACTCCTCTCAATCGAAGGCCTACCGAGTGTTCAATTCTAGGACTCGGATTATGGAAGAATCTGCTAATGTGGAATGCAGGGAACACGTTGTCTGTGAACAAGGCAAAGGTCCCAACTGGCTTTTTGATATAGACTCCTTCACCCAGATATTTGAGCCCCTCATATTCTCAAATATGGAGCCTCCTTCTTCAAACTCAACACCTTCTACCTCAACCTCTTCTTCTGACTACAGACTGGAGTTTCCCAGTCCCTACATCAGGATGAAAAGGCCATCCATTGATCCTCCATCAGTGGCAGAAGCTATTGAAGCCAGTGCAGGTGAAGCCGGTACATCCAACACCACAAGCAGCAATCTCTCTGACAATGAAATCCTAAATGAAGCCTCCTCAATTCATGATGAAGAGGCCTCTGATGCTAATGCTGCTGACTATATGGAACACAATGATCAGATCCTCCAAGCTCCTCTCCACACATCTGAAGACAATACTTATCTAAACCACAGTAATCTTGAAGAGGGAATACGGCTGGATGTGATACCTGCTTAGATAATAAACAAAGAGCATCCTCTGGAAAACATCATTGGCCAAGTCCACACAGGCATCCAGACAAGAAGTAAGTCTCATGAAGCCAACATTTGTTTGTTCTCTTGCTTTCTATCACAGGTGGCACCCAAAAGGATTGATGAATCTCTCAAGCACAACAGCTGGATTGAAGCAATGCAGGAAGAATTGCTGCAATTCAAAAGACAAGATGTTTAGAAGCTTGTTGATCTTCCACCTGGTTAAACAGCCATTGGAACAAGATGGGTTTTCAGAAACGAGCAAGATGAGAGGGGCATCGTAGTCAAGAACAAAGCCAGACTGGTAGCTCAAGGTTACACTCAAGAAGAAGGCATTGACTATGATGAAGTTTTTGCTCCTGTTGCCCGTCTGGAAGCCATTAGAATTTTTCTGGCTTATGCAGCATCCAAAAACTTTATGGTCTATCAAATGGATGTGAAGAGTGCCTTTCTGTATGGCACGATTGATGAAGAGGTCTATGTCAAACAGCCTCCAGGCTTTGTAGATCCTGCACATCTAAATAAGGTCTTAAAACTGGACAAAGCTCTCTACGGCTTACACCAAGCCCCAAGAGCCTGGTATGAAACTTTATCTGGATATCTACTTAGCAACAACTTCAGAAGGGGGGCCATTGATCAGACACTTTTCATCAAAGATGAAGGGGGAGAAATTTTGTTGGTCCAGATTTATGTTGATGACATTATCTTTGGATCTACAAGAAAGAAGCTCTGCAAAGACTTTGAAGTTCTGATGCATTCCAAATTTGAAATGAGTTCAATAGGTGAACCAAATTTCTTTTTAGGACTTCAAGTCAAACAGGTACCAACTGGAATTTTCATAAGTCAATCCAAGTATGTCAAAAGCATCTTGGAGAGGTTCAAAATGACTGACTGCTCTGCTGCAAGAACTCCTATGCAAGTGCACCATCAATTATCTCCGGATAAAGAAGGACAAGACACTGATCAACATCAGTACCGAGCATTGATAGGGTCTCTCATGTACCTCACTGCCTCAAGACCAGATATCATGTTTGCAGTTTGTCTCTGCGCAAGATTTCAAGCAGCTCCAAAAGTGTCTCATCTTCAAGCTGTCAAAAGGGTTCTTCGATACCTAAAGGGAGCTCCAAAACTTGGGCTATGGTATCCAAAGAATGAAAATGTCAATCTCTATGCCTACACTGACAGTGACTATGGGGGTTGTAACTTGGACAAAAAGTCCACATCTGGGGGATGTCAATTTCTTGGAGGAAGGCTCATCTCATGGCAATGCAAAAAGCAAACATGTGTTTCTACTTCAACAGCTGAAGCAGAATACATTGCTGCTTCAAGCTGCTGTGCACAGGTCATCTGGATCCAAAATCAAATGCTTGACTATGGAATGACCTTCATGCAGACTCTAATTCAAATTGACAACATGAGTGCTATCTCTATCACAAACAATCCGGTGCAGCACTCAAAGACAAAGCACATCGACATCAGGTACCATTTCATAAGAGATCAAGCTGAGAAAAAGAGAATTATTTTAACCAAAGTTCATACAAATGAGCAATATGCTGATCTGTTTACAAAACCTTTTGATGAAGCTAGATTCAGATATTTAGTTGAATCAATTGGTATGATGAACTTTGATTAAAATCCATCTCAAGTTTCTCCTTAAAATGTGTCTTTTTGTCCCTTGTTGTAAATAAAAGTTATGGGTCAGCAGCATTTTTGTCCTTCAGCTGCTGACAGGTAAAAGCATCAACAGCAAAAGTTTTGCCACTGATAGCTTTAAGTTATCAGCAGGTACATGTTTCCTGCGGATAGCTTTAAGGCTTTCAGCAGCAATTCCTTTGCTGCAGATCTTTAAACCTTTCAGCAGCAAAATCTGCTGCTGACAGACTTATCTTTCCGCAGCAACCAAGTTTGCAGCGGATAGACTTATCCATCAGCTGCAACCAATTTTGCTGCGGATACTCTTATCTTTCAGCAGCAACCAAGTTTGCTGCTGATGGGTAAACATAAGTCTAAATTAACTTTTACCCGCTGTAAAATTTACCGTCAGTCCCTTCCATGACTGCCTTGGTGTATTACAGCTGTAACAACGAAAAGTGAAACAGGTTGTACTGTACAAGTGAAGTTGCTTTTTCTTCGTCTGCCGTTATATCACTATCTCAAACGTTCCCACCACCTCTTCATTTTCAATTTCAAACCCTAACCTTCCATCACTTTCTCTCCCGTCCCCACAGCATTCAAAGCCCTCCATAATCAACCACCATTCAAACACTCTTCTCTTTTCCCTCCAAATCCATCACAATGGCAGGCGCAGACATAAACAACCCAAACGACAAGTTTGCTCCATACCACAACCTCACTGCATACCTAATAAAAGGCAAGAAGTCCGAGGGTTTCGACGGTATGATCGACTTCCTCTGTCGGTCCAAAATTTACCATGCCCTAACCGTCAACCCAACCATATATACTTTACACATGGAAGATTTTTGGAGCTCAGCCGTGTATTCTACTGAACAGGGCACTCCTCAAATCAGAGGCACAGTAGACGGTAAGGAAATGATCATCACTGAAGCAAAACTACGCCAACACCTCAAGCTTCAGGATGAAGGGGACGCCCTCTCTTACCCAAGAGACGTATACATGAGGACCTTTGTATCCATAGGGTACACTTGGAATCAAACAGAGTATACGATAGAGAAGGCACTCATGGGTCCCAAATGGAAGTATCTCTGCCACACTCTTCTCCAATGCATATCTCAAAAGAGGAGTGGCTGGAACCAACTCAGCTCCGGACTTGCGTCGGCAGTTCACGGTATGATAACAGGAGCAGGTTTCAATTTTTCCCACCTCATTCTTGAAGGTTTGAGATACAACCTTCAAGAAGGGGTGAAATCACAGTTCTTCATGTACCCAAGATTCTTGCAGGAAGTGTTCAATTTTGAGCACCAAGATCTTTCAAAAACTGCAAGAATCTACTCAATACTGGGACATAAGAACAACATTTTTCAAAGCATGAGAACAGTTTCATCAAAGTTCTCAGGGGCCGATGTTCCATTGTTATCTACAATGTTGAACACACATAGTGCCCAGGGTGACAGTTCAGCAAACCCAGCTGATACTGATCCCACACCCTCCACCTCACTGCCATAAACTCAACCTACTGTTTCCCTTGCTCGAACCCCTGTGAATTCCATTGAGGATGCACAGGCACATACATTACTCACCCCCAGTTTGATTACTCAACCGGAACACAGGGCCCCGGTTGCAGCCAAGTATACAAGGAAGAGGGGCAAGAGAACTCCTTCTTCTCTTGCCTCCAAGGCCCAAACCCAAGCCAACATCCCTCACTCAGAATCACAACATTCTAGTGAGAATATCATAAGGGAAAGCCACATTGCTAGGGAGACTCCTTCGGAAGTCTCTCTATTAGGATTAGGATCACTTCCCGGATCCATAGAACAGCCCTTCGAGCCATTCCTTTCTTCTTTGAACTTAAGTGTAGAGGAACCTGACCAACGTGATGTACCTTCTCCAACCACCACTATCAAGGAGGTACTGATTGGTCTTGCTTCCGAAACACCCAACCCAAGTTCCTCACCCTTGAAGGTCCACTCTGGGAGTATTGAAAGAGTGGATGTGGACGAGGCTGTCACAACTGCTGGTCCATCAACTGACCAGGAGGACAGTCACAACATCTTTAAGACCTCAACCACGGCAACTCACGGTGAGGGTGTTTCCTTGGAAATTCCCTTCACTGAAAGGAATCCCGGGCGCCAAGAAACCGCGGGTGATGGGGATGCTGAGGCTAGGCCTACGGCCCCATCTGGATCCAAGGATTCCACAACTGTGGATGAGGACAGACTGAAACTTCATAACATGGAATTGACGGCCAGGGTGGCTATGCTAGAGGCTGAAATGTCCAAACTAAGACACCAAGTCGCTATGCATGAAGCCCATCAATGCCAAACTCTAGCCTCTCCCTCTCTTGTATCAGTAGGCACCCAAACTGATGCTTACCTGTCTGCTGATGCAACCAAAAAGGGGGAGATGGTTTCTATGGAAGATGATACAGACAATCTTGACGACTGGATTCAAGAGCAGTTTGTACTTCAAAGCTCATAATACAAGCCAGCTTTTGTCCAAGTTCATGACTTGCCAGCCCCAGATAACGAAGACGAAGAGATATCTGAAGACTGGCAGTTGGTCGTCAGGGCTGTCGATGAAATGCTGAATGATGCTGAAGACACAGAACAAACAAATGCATCATTCAGCATCCTTCCACAAGCAGCAGCCATCATAGGTCAATCCACTACCCCCCAAATCTTCAAATCTTCAAAGAAGCTAGAGTTTGACTCTATTCTAGCTTGGGGGTATGATGGATTAGCTGAGAGGTTTTGTATTGGATGGGAGTTCAGCGGAGTAGAAGAACTGAACTGGAACTCTCTCAATGCCCTCCAAGTCCTAGAACTGCATCTAACTGACTGCATCAACACTTCAGCAGATCTCTCAGCTGAACTTGCCATTGGCAGGTTCCATGACCTGATGGAGGATAATCTACTCAGGTTCCAAAGATTCCTACAAGCAGCACATCGGGTAGCTTATCCTGAATCTTCGTCGGCCGCAGAAAGAAGACTGTCTCCCAACAATCTTGCAATAACAAGGAGCAGTCTCCTCACTGAAGAAGGAGTTCTGGGCCTTCAAAAATTTCTGTATGCCTTCCTGGTCAAGGACTCGGACGTGCTAGGATGGGTAAGCACTAGGCTCCTTGACCACGCTTTCTTCCTAAGCAACGGTTCTGCTCTCATCATCAACACCGGGAACATCCTTCAGCTACCAACAAATTTCCTCCACAAGATCTATCTACTAAAAGCCAACATCTGCAATGTCAACTCCCTTGAAAGCCAGGAGATGACAGCAATTATCAAAGCTCACCTTGGGAAGGAAGGAAGGATTAATGAGGAAGAAGATGTGTCATCCTCTGACACTGACTCCAACTCAGATTCCCCTCCAGTTAACATCTGCGTTGCAGCTTATGAAGCAAGATCCTCTGTGAGAGAAAGGCAGCTAGAACTTACAGATCCTGAGTGCCAAACTGAAGACCTTCCCTTATCTACCTCTCAACATGCCAATGAAGCCGAGGCAGAGATCCCAACAGCACAACAATCAGCTGTTTCTGTGATCAGTGAAGCCAGAGCAGAGGCATCCAATGTTAATAAAGGGAAGGGCATCTTGACAAAAGAGGATGAAGAGAGGTTGCAAAAGGAAAAGAAAGAGAAAGAAGAGAGAAGAAGGAAAAGAGAAGAAGAAGAGTTGGCTGAAGAGATGGCTCAAAAACAAAGGCATGAAGATAGAAAGGCAGCCATTCTTCTAAGACAACAGACAATCCAGCTGTATGCCAAACTGCTGGATGAAATGAAGGTAAAAATCCATGCAGGGTCTCAAGTTGAGGAAGATGAACGACTTGCTAGACAGCTGCAGGAACAATTTGCAAAAGAAGAAGAAGAAGATAAAAAGAAAAGGAAGGAAGATGCTAAGTTTAGAATCACTGATTCTAAATTAGCAAAAGAATTAAGGGAGGAGTGGACTGAAGCTCTGATCTCTCAAGGTGAGGATGCAGACTACCTTGAAAAACTGTCAAACAAAGAGATCTATAGAGCCTTCATGGGTCAGCAGGGGGAATTGGCAAGGAAAAAGAAAGATGAAGAGAAAGAAAAAGCTCAACAGAAGTCAAAGAAAGCCATTGCCCTTAATCTAAGGACCCATGAAGAAAGGAAGAAGATGACTGACTTCCTTAAGGCAAGGGGAGAAAGTGGAAAAAGGATAGGTCCCATGTCCTTCATGAACCTACAAGCCCTGTATACAACAGTGAAAAAGGAAGAGGAAGAAAGACTGGAAAAGAGACCAGTCAAGAAACAAAGAACCTCTGCACCAGAAACTACTTCCTCTCTCCAAACACCATCCACAAACATCCCCAAGCCTTCCATTCCTCCACCCAAAAAGTCCAAGTCATCCCACCCAACTCCCACTCATCAACAGCCTCCCTTGAAGATACCCAAACCCACTCCTAAACCAGAAGACTCAAGAAATATAGTTAACTGGTTCTACAATTCACAAGATCAAGTGTTTGAGATCTTCAGGGGGAGAACTGAGAGAAGAATATCCACTTACAGGTCTGTTGATGAGGTTCTGCAACTACCTGATTCCGACCTTCAAAGAATTTTAGAGCTGGGTGAAGCTTATGAGCCTGCAAATGAGAGTGGGAAACGTCTTGTGCTAGCAATCAAACACTACTTCAACCCTAGCAAAGATGTGATCATAAACATCAAACCACTCAAGTCCCACTCTCCATTTGTATCCTGGACCTACAATGCTGATTTGGATGAGTTCACCCTGACTGATGTAAAGAAGCAGCAGATGAGATGTTCAAGCAAAGCAATCTACAAAATGCAACACAAAGACATCAAGACTCTGTCTGAACTTCCACTGAACAATCCCAGCAAGGATCCAAGAGGCTATGAGGTTGAAAGGATAGTCAGCCACATGCAAAAGCTTCAGCAGCAAAGTGATTAGAAGAATTTTTGGTTGCATCAGTCTAGGGGGAGTTTGTAGAACCAAAGACTGATTGCTACCAAATTATTCTAAGTACAAATGCTGCTGATAGGCTTATCTGCAGCATTCAACACTTGTTGCTACTGATAGGCTTATCAGCAGCATTCAACACTAGTTGCTGCTGATAGGCTTATCAGCAGCATTCAGCACAAGTTGCTGCTGATAGGCTTATCAGCAGCGGTCATCCATGTCTGCTGCTGATAGGCTTACCAGCAGCAACCTTCACTCTTTGCAGCTGATAGCTCTATTCACTGAAAACCAAACGTTACAGCTGACTATCCAGGCCAAGCGTCTCTGACACCTTTCTGCAAAAGCAACTGACAGACTCAAAGCAGAAGGAACCGCTATGGTCAACCAATGACGGACAACAATACACTTCTCCAATCATGCAAACAATCATGAATAAAGAAAACGTTTCAGTAAAGTTAACTAGATTAACCTTTACGTGTAATGTAAATTACTAAACAAGATCAACGGCTTGTGTTCGATCTGATCCTTAGAATCAAGGGTCTGTCTTGATTCTAAGTTACTATAAATACTGAGTTGCCACTTCATTGTAAGTGTGCTTGTAGTGCTTGTCATACTTATTCATTGAGTTTCTCACTTGTAATCTTTGCATTCACAAAAGCTTAATACAACAGTGTTTATCAGTATTCTTTGTGTTTACTTGATTATAAATTGTGTAGTTGATTTTGTTTCCGCCAACCTCAACTAAGAACAGAACCATCTTGTATTCTCATGATCCTACACCCATCCACATAGTAGTCTGGATAGGCTGTCGGGTCGGTAGCAAGGTCTCTGAACTGCAGGACCCTTCTTATGGTGTCTTCAGAAAAAGCGATAGCATGACCAGCAACGGTAGCCCTTATGACGTTGGGGGATACCGTGCAGTCATGTTCCGCGGTCTCCCAGAATTGTTCCAAATAAGGTCTTGACACGGTCGGGTCAGCCGAGATAGCATAGCTGATTCGGTAGCGGTTCAAGAAATCAACTATCTCCCTATACTGCAATGCTGCACCTTTCCATTCGGTTTGAGTGTTTGCTAACAGGTTGAATTCGTTAGTAAACGCCCGAGCCATGATCTGCAAAAACACACAGAAAACATAATAAGAACAACACGTATCATCGGAAACGGATACACATTACTCAGTATAGCAGTTACTTTTAGAACAGAATTTCAGACTTAGGAATTTTTGCCAAGTGTTGGTCCTGCGTACTTAGCAAGTACGCAAGAGTTTCCTCTTGCGTACTTAACAAGTACAAGTGAAGTGCTTCTTGCGTACTTGTTAAGTGCGCAGGAAACGTACTTGGTGAAAATGCAGAAGTTTGAAATTCAATCAAAGTGTAAAAATTGGTGTGTATTGGGTCACCACTAGGTCGGAATCAATTATTCTAACCTATGGGACCAACCACAACACCAAATACCTGCTAAACATGACCAAATTTTGACCTAAAATGTTCGTCCGACCCACTAACGGTTCGACTTCAAACCCAAAGTAAAAAATCGAAGATTAAAAAGGACGTTTAAGGATCGGTTATGTGATCTAATCATGTTTAATGATAATAGGTTACCCAAACAACCCCCAATATGCCGTAAAAATCACAGATTGAACTTAGGTTTTTCTTAGTCAAGAATCGGTCCAAAATCACGAGTTCGTGTGGATGGAATGAGCCTAGATTCTCACTAAATCGATGAAATGAGATGATGAAACTATAGACGGGACAAAAAGATGGTTTAGGAACACTCATTTTTTGAGTAAAAATTTGCAGAGGGAAACTATCGGTTTGAATGTGATGAAACTGAGAAAATTTTCTAAGTCCCACTTTTATACCCTTCACTAATCAGTCGTGCGTACTTGATAAGTGCGCACGAGTTAACTCTTGCGTACTTACAAGTGCGCAAGCTTTAACTCCTGCGTACTTGCTAAGTACGCAGGTCTTACTTCGTGCAAACTTGACAAGTACGCACAACCCTTAAGTGCGCAAATTTTAAACTCAGAATTTATGAAGTATTTCAAATCAAATAACGAACAAGATAAAAATATTCAATCAGGAGGATTCAAATACAATTCAGGAAGGTTAAACACAAATATTTTTTGCTTTTCTGAATAAAATTGAACTATGCAAAAAACTTAAAATCTTTTTGATCTTTTCTAATAAAATATACAAGAATTCACACAAACTATTTTTGATCAAAGACACAAGCAGAGGATCATATCAGGCTATCTTTTAGCAAAAACGATACAATATAAACATCAAAGAATATGGGATCATGTCATGGATTACTATTTATTCATACGTAATAAGCACATAAACAAGTAATTCAAATCAATCTGAAATTCTATTTCCCGATCGGGTGGTAACCCAGGTAGATCCTCGGGGAATACTTCCGAAAAGTTGCACACCACGGGTACATTCTTGAGTTCATTCATTTTCGTTCTATCATCAATAACATATGCCAGATAAGCTTCGCAACCGCGCCTCATGTAACTTTCGGCCTTGATCATCGAGATGATGTTCGGCATCGTGCAATTCCAATCCCCATAAAACGTAATTGGACTGCCGCTAGGAGCCTTGAGGTGTATCCTCTTACGTCTACATATGATTTGAGCTTCGTTGGCAGCTAACCAATCCATACCCAATACTATATCGAATCCTCCTAAGGTGAGAAGGAATAATCTAGAGGGAAACTTATGACCCTCTATTTCTATTATGCAATCCTCTGTTACTTGGAATACTGCCGAATTTTTACCAACGGCAGTTTGTATGCTAAAGGCCTTTACTATGGTGTTGATAGTGCAATCTAGTTTAAGACTAAATGCATTGGATATAAAACTTTTACTAGCACCAGAGTCAAATAAAATAGCAGCATGTTCATCATTAACTAGGAACGTACCTGACACAACATCAGGGTTTCCTCTTGCTTCTTCCTCGGTCAAGGCATAGGCACGAGCCCTTGCCTTTTGCGGTTCCTGCTCCCTATCTTTTCCCGAACCAGATTGCCCGGCCTTCCTGCAGTTCTTTGTCAGATGTCCCAAAAATCCACATACTTGACACTTGACGTTTCTTATACATTCTCGAGAGAAGTGCCCCGGCTTCCCGCACTTATAGCATGTGGTGGTGCCGATTCGACACTCGCCAAAGTGTTGCCTCCCACATTTCTTGCAAGTTTCATATTCATCAATTCTTGGCCTCTTAGTTTCAGTTGTTACGTTCCCTCTTCCGGTGCCTCTGGACGGGTTCTCCCATTTTCTCTTTTGTGTCTCAGGTGCCGGGTCCTCATTGGCGTAGTCGTCGTAGACGATTCCGCTCAGATTCACTACCGACTCGAAGGTCGAGGGTAGGTTAGCTTTTACATGAACACGGACCCGTTGTGGCAACCCCTTAACATAGTACTTGATCAAACGGTCTTCAGTTTCTACCAGGTGGGGTACTAGTTGAGCTAGCTCATTGAATCACGGAGTATACTGGCGGTGCGTCTTGTTTCCAGCCTTAAGGTTTAGAAATTCATTTTCCACTCGATCAATCTCGTTCTGTGGACAGAACTTTTGGATGATCAGCTTCTTTAAGTCGTCCCATGTCATTCTGTTTATAGCATTTGGTGACTTAGTTCTCTGAATATTCCTCCACCAACTTAGTGCTGCGTTGGTGAAAGAATGAGCAACGTATTTAATAGCCTGGTCTGGTCGACACTCGCTGATGTTGATTACAGCATTCATCCTCTCAATCCATTCAAGCGTTACAACTGAATCCTTGCTTCCATCGAACATGGGTGGGTCTCCGTCCTTAAAGCCTTTGTAAGTACACCCACGATTGCTCGATCCTATCTTTATTTCATCCCCATCACTATCATATACTTTCCCTTCCTTGTCTCCTTCACCCTCCTCTTTACTTTTCTTTATTGCCTCGGATAGTAGATCAGGCAATACCTTCTTCAAAGTGAGCACAACTTCACGGGCAATAGCATCCCTGACTTCAGGTTCCAACTGTATAGGCCCTGGACTGTCTTCCTTAACTGGGCTCAATTCTGTTTCATGCACACTTTCGGTGTGGTCTGCGTGCACACTCTCTTCTTCTTCAATTCTTTGGTTCAACGGAGGTCTACCTACTCGGCCAGTGCGACCGCCTCGGCGTCCTGTCCTTCCTCCACCAGCCATAGTTCTTAGTTTCCTGATAGTTATAAAGGGAATACATCAATGTCATTTCTTCAGATCATAGTTTGGAACAGTACGAGCAAGGTAAATTTTTAATTACAGTGACCGGTTTGTGATTACTAATTTACATTGCTTTTCGGGTTCAAAACTCTTCAAATCGGTTGTGACATTGACATCTATTTGTTCTAAGTTAAGGTATCTATCCTTATCTAGAGCATTAGCTTTAGTACTTTCTTACCGTGCTGCGTTGGCGTTGGTTACCCATACTGACATCCGTGCGTTGGTCCCATAATCAGTTTGAGTCCAGACATTTAGGGATGTCTGAATCTCTCAAACTATTGCTCTGATACCAACTTGTAAGGCCCCTTTCCCGGGTGACCTCACGTGTTGGATTTACTCATAAACATAGTCATTAATACTGAACTTAATTTAAAACATTCAGAAGTAGCGGAAGCAAACATCATTCAAATTACATGACATGACAGCGGAAGTCTTTACAAATTGAAACATAACATTGTCTTAACATAATTAAAAGTGGATGTCAGTCTCGTGCCGGGTAACCTTCACGCCACTGCACGTCCTTTCCTTCCTTTACCTGAAATGTATACCAAAAGTCAGCTAACGCTGGTGAGTTCTAGTTTAATGCGATTAGATATAAACATTCTTTTCTTTACTTTATAAGGGTGCATTATTATAAAGTCATTCATATAAATACGTATTCATAACTTTTGCTTTTCTTTCATCTTTCTTTTCTTTATTTTTGTGATTACATATATATATATATATGCATTCACCCTTTTATTTTCTTTACATTTATGGGTCATACACTTAAAGGTGATCAACCCGTCATTTACTACATATATCACAAAGATATACGCCCTTGAGCTACCGTCGTAGCCCTTTTACTCGTCCGGTCCTAGAAACCGTCCGCCTTAAATTTAGGTCCGGCCACCCTTCGGCCGTCCGACATAACTTTAGGTCCGGCCACCCTTCGGCCGTCCGACATAACTTTAGGTCCGGCCACCCTTCGGCCGTCCGACATAATCGCCCGTCTGCCATAAGGCATCCGTTTCACACTTGAACTAATTATACAGCCGAATTATTGACTTTGCGACTTACTCCACCGTAGTGGCCTTTATTTAGTCTACCTTTCTAGACTTACTGTTTCTGGCTGCATAATGGTCAAGTGGTCGTCCGTCTACCGTAGTAGCCGTTAGCTTCGTTTCCGTCCATAACGTATACTTACATTCATAGCATGCATTATAAATAATTATAAAGCGAGATTTCGTTTATTTACGTTATGCCATTCTTTCCTTCATTCTTTGTAAACATACGTTTCGTTCTTTGTTCATAATTCATTCTCTTATATATACAAAATATATATTAGTACATCACGTATGATCACATTAGCATTCATATCATTTATTCATTTAGTGTATACATTTCAGCCCCAAAACATTTAATAAGGTTTGCACATAACATAGAAGGGGGCACATAGAACTCACCTGATAAGCTTCTCTAGGTTGTCCTAAACAAAGGTCCAACAACGTCACTTCCGATCTGGATTTGGTAGTTAAATACACATTAGACCCAACCCCGACTCTAATGGTTTAATCATTCTAAACTTACTGACTTTACTTAACCAACCTGCTGCCTGCGCACTTAGTAAGTGCGCAGGGACCTGCTCATGCGCACTTGGCAAGTGCGCAGGAGTCTCCCTCCTGCGTACTTGGTAAGTACGCAGTGGCTTCCTCCTGCGTACTTGGTAAGTACGCAGGGACTTCCTCCTGCGTACTTGGTAAGTACGCAGTACCTGGTTCTTGGGCCAAAAATCCGAAGTTCTTGCATGCAAACCCGATCATGCCAATCTTACAATTTTCTTTGATCAAAACGTGCGGTTTTCATTCTAGATGCTATTTCTAAGCTTATTATCAAGTTTCATCCGTAAAACATCATCTATTTAGCTAAAACTCGAGAAACCCCAACATGAACAAAAACTCAGATTATGGTTGAATCATTACCTGGATTGAAGTTCTGATTCGGAGGTTTTGCTCACGAGCTCAGTTGTAACGTGCTCCTCTAATCTCGTGACGATCCGTCGACTTTCTCTCTCTAGACCCGAGCTCCCTTTCTCTCTCTAAGATGGTGAAAATGAAGGTGAAATGAGCTAGTGGGCTGCCTTGCCCCTTTTATACATGGGCTTCCTTCGGCCCGTTGGAGCCGAGCCTAAGCCCATCCGTTCTTATTTCGTTTTATAACGTTTAAATCTCCTTCGTATTATTATTTACTTAGTTACTATTTTCGGGATGTTACACTTGGACTGATGAATAAAGAAACCATATTCCTTCTGATTAACTTAAAGACCTAGGAAAAATGATAACTCTCCCATAGCTGACATCTCAAACTTCGATTTCATAACACTCTCAAACTCTTTGCACAACCCTTCATTTGTAGAGCCAAAAATAAAATCATCTACATATATCTGTACCAGTAGGTATTCTCCCCCTGCTTTCTTAATGAATAACGTCGAGTCAATTTGGCCACGAACAAAATCATTATCCATAAGATGTGTAGACAACGTTTCATACCACACTCGGGGAGCTTGATGAAGACCATAGAGAGCTTTATCAAGCTTGAAAACTTTAGACGGATTAAGTGGATCTTCAAACACCGACGGCTGACACACATAAACCTCCTCCTTGACTTTACCATATAAGAAAGCACTTTTTAAATCTAATTGAAACACCTTAAACCCTTTGTATGAAGCAAAAGCAAGAAACAACCGTATAGCTTCAAGCCTAGCAACAGGAGTATAAACCTCGGTGTAATCAATTCCCTCTTGTTGATTGAAACCTTGTACAACTAATCTTTCCTTATTTCTTACCACAACACCTCGATCGTCTTTCTTGCATTTAAACACCCACTTTGTACCAATTGGATACACACCCTTTGGAAGATCTACAAGATTCCAAACTTTGAGTTTGTCAAACTGAGCAAGTTCTTCCTGCATGGCCTCTATCCAATTGTTATCACGTAACGCCATTTCGACATTCTTTGGTTCGACCTGAGAAATAAAACAGAAATGTGAGTATACATCAAGAACACCAGTATCCTTAATACATGTATACAAGCAAGTGTTTTCAATAATAGAACGCGTTTACAGTCCATCTCGCAAATTTCCAATGATATTTGTAATCGAATGAGCTTTGAGTTCCTTGATTGATGCAACCTCAGGAACCGGCAACACATCAACTTGAGTTGTATCAGATTGATAAGATATATCTTGATTAACTGGTATCTCCGAGTCCAGTTTTGTAGGAATCTCCCCCCGAGCCTGTGTCGAATTAGAAGGTTCATCAACTAACAAAGGATCAACAGAAGAATCTTGGAAAATAATATTGTCGTCCTCACTATCAGACTCTTGTGTTCCCGAACAAGAAGCAACATTAGGATCTGGAACAGATGATTGTGGAACTGCAGTCGGTAGAAAACCACTATTCTGTACATCATGACATGAATCATATAATACAGCAGCTTCCTCAGGAGAAATATCAGTAGGTAATTGAAAAGACTTTAATAAATTCTCATAATCAAAAGCCCAGTCTGGTCCAATCGCCATTTGAGGTAAAGACCGATTAGAACAGTCAATATGAAACCATTCTTCAACCTGACGAGTCTCTTTGTTATAAACCCTCTTGGTAGGAGAATTTGCAACATACCCCAGAAAGATCCCTTCAATAGCCTTAGCACTGAACTTGGTTGAGACATCTCTAACTTTCAACAGGGTGCATGGATTACCAAAAGGTAGTAAATACTCCAGATTCGGCTTCCGATTATTAAGCAACTCTTAGCATGTCTTGTTGTTTCGCTTAACGGTCAAAACTCTGTTCAAAATGTGACACGCAGTATTCACAGCCTCAGCCCAAAAGGTAACTGGAAGCTTAGAATCTGCAAGCATCGTACGTGCTGTTTAAACCAAAGTCCTGTTCTTTCGTTCCGCAACTCCATTTTGTTGAGGAACATATGGCGCATTGAATTCATGATGAATTCCCTTTTGAAGACAAAATAAACCCATCTTGCTATTTTTAAACTCGCTGCCATTGTCACTCATAATTCTTCAGACTTTCTGTTTGCACAAATTCTCTAAACCCAGGATTAAGAATTGTACCAACTCTGTGGTTTCGGCTTTAGAAGCAAGGAACTTAACCCATGAAAATCTAGAGAAATCATCTGTTACTACCAGACAGTAAGATTTACTTCTAATGCTCCTGATACTAATCTGTCCGAACAAATCCATAAGCAGTAGCTCCAACGGAGTCACAATAGAATTCTTTGTCTTAGATTTGTGGGACTTCTTGTGTTGTTTCCTCTTCTTGCAAGGAATACAGTCATCAAGAAGGGAAAATTTCATTTTTGGAACACCAATAACCAGATCATTCTTCACGAGATAATTCATTTTCCGATAATTTATGTGAGCAAGTTTCCTGTGCCACAAAATAGAATCTGATCAGACGCCTTGGAGAGTAAACATGTAGGAATTGAATCCGTTGTTGTGGCAACACTCATGTCTAGGACATATGTGTCATTTCTCCTTGGAGCTTTCATTAGAATCCATTCGTCAGGAATAACAAAGCCCGGTTTCAAGATATAACACTTATAATCATTGAAATGAAATGAAAACTTCTTGTCACACACTTGAGATACACTCAAAAGATTGTGTTCAAGTTGCTCCACGTAGTTCACTTTCTCAAATTTGACATTATCATTCTTCAAATTACCCTGACCAGTTATGTACCCGCCTTTATTTCCAGCAAAAGCGACATAACCACCATCAATATTAATAACATCTTCCAGCAAACGAATATTCCCTGTCATATGTCGAGAACAACCACTATCCACATACCACGTATTGTTAATAGTCCTCCTTGGTTGCCCCTACATAAACAAAGAAAATCAGTTAGAAATAGGAACCCAACCATTGTGGTCTTGGGTCGTCCAGATGGATCAAAATAAACAACTTCAAGCAATTCACAATCAACATTGTCATCAACCTTTGGAACATAATGTGACAATCCGACTTTTCAAGTTAACTCCGTTAGCAATCTCGTTAAGTATTATGTTAAAACCCAACTCAGTTGACCCAATATTAAACCCCAGGAACTAATTCTTCCATCATTTAAATTAGAATTACAAGGTCTAATTATGTAATTACCCTAAACTCAAGTCGGTTGACTTTGAAAGTCAAAATTGAAGAATCCTTTGTTCCTGTTGAATTTCTAAAAGTCAAACCGAGTGTGTGTTAATCCAAATCCACGAGCTATAGCCAAAATTCGTCAGAAATTATAACCGAAATGGTTTTTAATGTCAGTTTCGATCATCATTGAGACGATTAACATCGCCATTATGTTCGAATTATTCTCAATTATGGGTATTAAACCCGTAACCGTCGACCACCTCTTCGTATATGTCAAATTCAACGGATCCTTGTATTGTTTTTACAAATTGAACATACACTCACGTAACTCGCACATCTCTGAAGCTTTTGACAAACTGAATTGGCCGGATTAACAGTCGAAGACGCCGGAGACCACCACAGTCGCAGTCGGGCATCATTTTAGTCGAGAACCTCCAATTCATCACGCATTTTGGTAATTTCTTGTATCCATATTTTCGTTTTAATCTGTTGATCATTAGCCCTATGCTAATTCGACTTTATAACATCAACCCGATGAAGATAGAACTCTAGGGTTCTTATCATTTTCCGTTTAATCGAACCCTACCTTAAAACGTGTTTAAATCCAATTAACTTATATCGTTAGACTCGTAATCATCTGTCTAGTGAAAGCCCTATATCAACTTAATCTCAGAACATCGAATCTGTCATGATCCTAATCTAGGGTTCTTCATAAAAACGATTTGGGGGTTTCGACCCCAAACCCAATATCAATCCAATTAAACTACATGGATAGATTCGCAATACCTTGTTCTGTAAAATCCCCATGGATTCATCAAATTGTATTATCAGATTTTATCAAATTGATTTTTAGTTCATATCTAGGGTTCCGACTCTTGAATATGGAATTAAATAAACCTAAACACATTTATTTCACAATTAAACCCAACCCCAGACTCGCCTCTACCAGATTAACAAAACCCCTAGGTCACTTTGATCGATCGTTATCAGATTCGTGGGAATTGGGGCTGGTTTCGATCGGATTGTGATATGGGGGAAGATCACGCTGAAACTGTATGATAAAACAATTGAAACCGGGTTTGTACGCGATACCCTAGCGGGCGGGACTGGTTAAGACAGTGTGCGTGTGTAGGAGAGACCCGGGTTCGAGACCGGGCTCCCACATTTTATTTTTGGGACACTTTTTAGCATATTTAATTATTAAAAATCAAACTCTTTATTATTATAATAATATACAAATGTGTTTTAGCCCGGGAAACAACCCGTAGACTCGGGTTTGAATTATTAACCTACTTTTGTTATTATTTCTCACTTTTAAAAATAATATATTTATAATATTTTCAAACCATAACTTCGTATAAAATAATATGTTTATTTTATTTTCAACCCGTGACTCGTGTTATTAAATAATATATATATTTATATTATTTCGTATCGTTTTATAACCTCGTGTAACGTTTGAAACTAAATAATAATATAATTAGCTATATTCTTTACTCGCACTTATTACCTCCATAAAAATAATATATTTATTATTTTTACCACGAATGAGTAATTAGAAAATTTATACGAACCTAAAAATAATATATTAAATTATATTATTTTCCTAATTTTTGTAAACGACAAAACGCTAAAATATATTTATATTATTTTGTCATTCGTCGCGTAACGTATATATATCTTAATTAAAGAATTCCTATTCCCGTGGACATGTTCGCCTACTCTTGGTTATTAGAGCATTTCCTTAGGACGTTTCTCATTCCGTGTCGTTGTCACAATTTCCATTTTATTCCTAATTTATGTGTTTATAATTTTAGGACTTATGTAAGTCGTCTGAGACTTACACTCGTGTTTCCAACTTATCTCTTGTGTGATACTACCTACAACGCAACGCAGGTGAGTTTTCACGGCCCTTTTTACTGTTTTAACTTGGGGGAGAAAACATGATTTAACTATTTTGAGATTTTGTAATTCATATGTTATCAATGTTAAAGCTAAGCGTAACACGCTATCACAGAAAGTTCTCATCTCATATCGGACCGTTAATATGGATCTTAGCGAGGTAATGTTTAGTAGTACTACTGGGTTTGACAAATCCCACCCGTGTTAGTCGCGCTAACTCGATTGAAGATTGAACGGGTGAAATGTTATCTTACTCACATCGCCAGTGTTGATAGACCTGGCAGGAGGCAAATAAACAAACAATCAGCTTCGGTTGCGAGCGCTTAAGTTAAACATGAACATAGGTTAGCTACCTATAGATACATATTGAATGATCATAAATCTGGTAAACGCTTATTTATATATTGAAACCTGTGAACTCACCAACCTCGTGTTGACATCTTTTCTTACATGTTTTCTCAGGTCGCTAAGATAAGGCACATGTGCACGTTAGGACATGCATGGGATTCTTCTATTTTGATTGTTACTTTATAATAATTGTTTGGACTATTTTGGATTGTGTTGGTTTGGACATTAGGACTTTTGGGCGCAATTGCTTTTTCTTTACGCTTCCGCATTTGAACTCTGTTTATTATGACATTTTCATTTGAGTCCCATGTAGAGTCGTTCAATGTAACTAATGTCTGAGATCCTGTTCGTCACTTCCCAAACGGTAAAACTCCATTAGTTGAAATTGGGGGTGTGACAGATTGGTATCAGAGCCATTGGTTATAGAGAACTAGGATTGCATACTAGACTATAACCTCACACATTAGTTACATGTCATAAATCTTGGATGTTTGGCACTTATATGTTATATTACAGGAACATTTCTTCAACTCCACCACCATCACCTAAGGCACCAGGACACAATGCACCTATCTTATCATCCCCGGAGCCCAAAAGCGCGGACTAGTTCTAGTGATTATTCGGTTGATCAGGGTGAACCGAGTAGCGCGCAAGCAACGAATCCTGCTCGTAATTGGAATGCATACCCGCAAATGATCTAAAAGTGGATCGAGATGGGAAATTTTCCATCACCCTACTTTGGTTCCGCTTCCTCATCATCTAGTTTACCTAGCTTGCCATGCACTATGGAACAAGCTTTCGCAGCTTTTGTATTTTACATGTCTAAGGAGTTGAGCATTGTGAAAGATGCTACTGCTGAGATACCCGACATTCTGCAGCGAGAGACTCAAATAGAGGAGAACAAGGTAGGAATTGAGCTTTTGACTACTGAACTGGCAGTGACGGATCAGGTCCATAATGTTTTGGTGGAACGGGTGACACATTTGGAGACGAGTGTAGACACCTCGGATTTTGAGGTAGGAGGAATTTTGGAGAGAGTGGCTAATCTGGAAGGCCAGCTGCAAGTAGCAAATCATGCTACCGAAGGACTTCAAGAAAGAGTGACTCACTTAGAAGCCCAACTGCAAGCAGCCCTATTTCCTGAGGAAATTCCACTTTCGGACGGCGAGGAGGAGCCTTTAGAAGAGGAACCTATCGAGGAGGAGCTCTTTGAGGATGAGCCCCTAGAGGAGGAGCCACCGGAGGAGGAACCGGTGGAGATCGATGATGCACAATCATACATTTCTTCCGGTGACGAGGATGTTTGATGATCTTCCTATTCTATCTTTCTTTCATTCATGTTTTGCTTATGTTGTTTCTCTTTTCAAACCTAGATGGGTAAGGTTGTTCCCATTCAATAAAAGCATAAGAAGTTTAATGTTTGAATTATTTATTTTGTAGCCTTACAATTTATTTAATTTCCAAAATATTAGATGTTGTATTTCCTTACTTGTACATGAATAATGTTTAATATGCAATATATTTCTCCTTGTTTTGTGTTTGTGAATGTGAAGAATCATGTCGGGAAGAGGATGTGGAGGTCGTACTGATGGCCGAGGTACCATCAACATGACAGCAGTGGAGCTAGCGGCACTAATAAACAATAGCGTGGCGGAGGCTCTAGCAGCACAGAATGCTGCAGGTAAATGCTTTAGCTATTGACTAATGATGTTAATTAATCTCTTAAAAAGCCTGTCCTAAGCTCTATAATTCCAATCCTATATTGTTTCTAAATCCAGGCCAGCAAAACCAGCAGAATCAGCAACCAGCGTGCACGTTTAATACATTTAAGGACTGTAAGCCCCACGCCTTTAGTGGAGCTGAAGGAGCTGTCGGACTACTCCGGTGGTTCGAAAAGGTAGAATCGGTGATTGCCATGTGCAACTGCTCAGTGGCCAATCAGGTCAAGTTCACCGCTGGAACTTTGGAGGGCCCATCTCTCACGTGGTGGAACGCCCAGGTCCAAATGTTGGGTCTGGCCATGGCAAATGGACTCCCATGGGAAGAGTTTAAGTCGATGATGAAGGAGGAGTACTGTCCTCGCGATGAAATTCAGAAGTTAGAGGGAGAGTTCTGGAACCTAAAAATGGAGGCTTCTGAAATTGAACTTTATACCACTCGTTCACATGAACTTGCTACTATGTGCCCACATATGGTAACTCCTGATTACAAGAGGATTGAACTATATATTGGAGGTCTAGTGCCATGAATTCAGAGCATGGTTACTTCATCCAATCCTACTACCATCTAGCAGACGATCAGACTAGCTCACAAGTTAACCGATCAGGCGGTGACACAAGGTACTCTACCTCCGAGAGGTTCGGTCTCTAAATCCACCGACAATCACAAGCGCAAGTTTGATCACCACTCCAACACTCATTCCAACTCTAAAGGACCCCAGCTCAACCAACCCCAGTTTAATCAACCATAACATCAACAACAACGTAAGTTTGAGCCTGCTAAGAACTTCAACCAGTCGACCTCTTCAGGTCAAAATCAGGGTGATTATACGGGAAAATCTCCTAAGTGTAACATGTGCAACTTCCATCACTTCGGGTTCTGCAACCGTTGTCAGCGGTGTGGCAAAATAGGTCATGCTGCCAAAGATTGTAGGGGTGAGTTGCAAGCCAAACAACCTTTTCAACAGCCTGGATCTACAAGGGGTTGTTTTGAGTGTCAGAAGGAGGGGCATATTCGGAAGAATTGTCCTCAATCGAAGAAAGGGGGTAATGGAAACCACAACTCTAACTAGAATAACAACAATGGTGGCAACAACGGCAATGGTGGAGGAAATGGTGAGAATGGACGAGCCTTCGTGCTAGGATCTTGAGAAGCTCGTTATGATCATAATGTGGTCACCGGTAAGTTTCTCTTAAATAATTACTTTGCTTCTGTCCTTTTTGACACTAGTGCTGATAGGAGTTTTATATCTAGAAAACTTAGTGATATGATAAAAGGAACTCCAACTCTGTTAGAAGCTAAGTATATAATAGAGATAGCTGATGGCCAAATAATTGAAGCAACCCACATTCTTAAGGGTTGTAAGCTTGAGCTAGCTAGTCATATACTTGATATCGACCTTATGCCGGTCACGCTTGGTAGTTTTGATGTAATTGTCGGCATGGATTGGTTATCTAAAAACCAAGCTGAAATCATCTGTCGCGAGAAAATTGTTCGCATCCCTCTCCCGAGTGGAGAAACTCTTTCCGTTCAGTGCGAAAAGGTTGGTGCAGTCATGGGCATCATATACTTTATAAAAGCACAGAAATGCCTTCGCAAAGAACATACTACGATTTTGGCTCTCGTTGCTGAGCAGCCGTCAGAAGAGAAAAAAAATTGATGATATTTCCATCGTTTGTGAATTTCCGAAAATATTTCCCGAGGATCTGCCTGGTCTGCCACCACACCGTCAAGTTGAGTTTCAAATCGACCTAGCACCCGGAGCGGCACCGATCACTCTAGCACCTTACAGACTGGCACCCAGTGAACTGCAAGAGCTATCTACTCAGTTACAGGATTTGTTGATAAAGGTTTCATCCGACCTAGCTCATCACCATGGGGAGCTCTAATCCTGTTTGTCAAGAAAAAGGACGGGACTTTCCGTATGTGTATCGACTACTGTGAACTGAATAAAGTCACAATCCAGAATCGTTACCCTTTGCCTCGTATAGATGATCTCTTTGATCAACTCCAAGGATCAAGTTTCTATTCCAAGATAGATCTTAGGTCCGGTTACCATCAATTCAGAGTCCGAGAGGAGGATATCTCAAAGACTGCATTCAGGACAAGGTACAACCACTATGAATTTATGGTCATGCCTTTCGGATTAACCAACGCACCCATGGTATTCATGGACCTCATGAACCGTGTGTGTAAGCCATACCTTGATTAATTTGTCATTGTTTACATCGACGACATTCTCATTTATTCCAAGAATAAGGAGGAACATGAGGAACATCTACGTTTAATCCTGGAATTACTTAAAAAGGAACAGCTGTATGCTAAGTTTTCCAAGTGTGAATTTTGGATTCGGGAAGTTCAATTCTTAGGACATGTGGTTAACGAGAAAGGAATACATGTCGATCCATCAAAGATAGAAGCCATCAAGAATTGGGCAGCACCGACGACTCCGACTGAGGTGCGACAATTTCTGGGATTGGCTGGATACTACCGTCGATTCATCGAAGGATTTTCAAAAATTGCACAACCCCTCACTGCCTTAACTCAAAAGGGTCAAGCCTACAACTGGGGCGATAACCAAGAGTCAGCATTTCAACATCTTAAACAGAAACTTTGCATTGCACCTATTCTAGCTCTTCTAGAAGGAACGGATGATTTCGTGGTATATTGCGACGCACCAATTCAGGGTTTGGGTTGTGTATTAATGCAACGAGAAAAGGTGATCGCATACGCTTCGCGTCAACTAAAAATTCACGAGAAAAACTACACTACCCATGACCTAGAGTTGGGAGCCGTAGTTTTTGCACTTAAGATATGGAGACACTACTTGTACGGTACCAAGTGCACCATCTACACCGATCACAAGAGTCTTCAACATATCTTCGAGCAGAAAAAGCTGAACATGCGACAACGTCGTTGGGACTAGCTTTTGAATGATTATGACTGTGCGATCCGATATCATCCGGGTAAAGTTAACGTTGTAGCTGATGCCCTAAGTCGAAAGGAAACCAAGCCCAAACGAGTTCGAGCAATACAACTTACTATTCACCCCAGACTACCTGACAAAATCCGTAGTGCTCAACTTGAAGCCCTGAAAGAGGAAAATCTTCCGCTGGAAGGTACACGCGGTATGGAAGCACAACTCGAGGTCAAATCTGACGGTATTCGCTATTTCGCTGAACGAATATGGGTTCCAATATTCAGAAATTTAAGGGAACTAGTCATGGATGAGGCTCATAAATCTCGTTACTTTGTTCATCCAGGTTCTGACAAGATGTATCACGACCTAAAGGTGCTGTATTGGTGGCCAAAGATGAAGGCCGATATAGCCACCTATGTGAGCAAGTGCGTGACTTGCGCGAAGGTCAAAGTTGAATATCAAAAGCCTTCTGGTCTTCTCCAACAACCAGAGATTCCCATGTAGAAATGGGAACAGTTATCCATGGACTTTATAACAAAATTGCCACGAACTCCTACCGGATGTGATACCATTTGGGTAATAGTCGATCGTTTAACAAAGTCCGCTCACTTCTTAGCAATCAAGGAAACCGAAAAAATGGATAAGCTTACTCGTACTTACTTGAAAGAAGTAGTCTCTAGGCACGGGGTGCTAATATCTATCATTTCGGATCGTGATGCACGATTCACCTCTCGTTTCTGGCAATCGTTACATAAAGCTTTAGGCACGCGTCTAGATATGATCACAGCATACCATCCTCAAACTGATTGCCAGACAGAACATACTATTCAAACTCTGGAGGACATGCTACGAGCTTGTGTGATTGATTTCAGTAACACTTGGGAGTCTCACCTACCATTGGTGGAGTTCTCCTACAACAACAGTTATCACACTAGCATCAAGGCAGCTCCATTTGATGCACTATATGGACGGAAATGTCGTTCTCCTATTTGTTGGGCCGAGGTTGGGGATAGTCAACTTACAGGTCCTGAACTAGTACTTGAAACTTCTTAGAAAATCATTCAAATTAGAAACCGTATGGCAGCAGCTTGTGATCGTCAAAAGAATTTCAAGTAGAGGATATGGTCTTATTAAAACTTTCACCTTGGAATGGCGTCATTCGTTTTGGGAAACGAGGCAAACTGAATCCTCGTTATGTTGGACCATTCAAGATAGTGAAGAGAATAGGACCAGTAGCGTATCAACTGGACTTACCTGAAGGACTTAGTGGTGTTCACAACGTCTTTCACATCTCAAACTTGAAGAAATGTCTATTAGACGAGTCGCTCGCGGTTCCTCTTGAGGAACTACACATTGATGAACAGTTGCGTTTCATCGAAGAACCCATGGAAATTATGGATAGGGAAGTCAAAACGTTAAAGCATAGTAAAATCCCAATTGTCAGAGTTCGTTGGAACTCGAAACGCGGACCGGAATTCTATAGGAACGCGAGGATCAGATGATACGCGAATATCCTAATTTGTTCAAGCACTCCGCGTCAAATTCTTAAGGTACTATTTAATTTTCGGGACGAAAATTCTTTCAACTAGGGGATGATGTGACATCCGACATCTGGAAATTTGTTTTTATTTTTATTTAATTTTCGAGACGAAAATTCTTTCAACTAGGGGATGATGTGACAATCCGACTTTTCAAGTTAACTCCGTTAGCAATCTCGTTAAGTATTATGTTAAAACCCAACACAGTTAACCCAATATTAAACCCCAGGGACTAATTCTGCCATCATTTAAATTAGAATTACAAGGTTTAATTATGTAATTACCCTAAACTCAAGCCGGTTGACATTGAAAGTCAAAATTGAAGAATCCTTTGTTCCTGTTGACTTTCTAAAAGTCAAACCGAGTATGTGTTAATCGAAATCCATGAGCTATAGCCAAAATTCGTCCGAAATTATAACCGAAATGGTTGTTAATGTCAGTTTCGATCATCATTGAGACGATTAACATCACCATTATGTTCGAATTATTCTTAATTATGGGTATTAAACCCGTAACCGTCGACCACCTCTTTGTATACTTCAAATTCGACGGATCCTTGTATTGTTTTTACAAATTGAACATACACTCACGTAACTCGCTCCTCTCTAAAGCTTTTGACAAACTGAATTGGCCGGATTAACAGTCGAAGACGCCGGAGACCACCACAGTCGCACTCAGCCATCATTTTAGTCGAGAACCTCCAATTCATCATGCATTTTGGTAATTTCTTGTATCCATAGTTTCGTTTTAATCTGTTGATCATTAGCCCTATGCTAATTCGGCTTTATAACATCAACCGGATCAAGATAGAACTCTAGTGTTCTTATCATTTTAGGTTTAATCGAACCCTACCTTAAAACGTGTTTAAATCCAATTAACTTATATCGTTAGACTCGTAAGCATCTATGTAGTGAAAGCCCTATATCAACTTAATCTCAGAACATCGAATCTGTCATGATCCTAATCTGGGGTTCTTCATAAAAACGATTTGGGGGTTTCGACCCCAAACCCAATATCAATCAAATTAAAGTACAGGGATAGAATCGCACTACCTTGTTCTGTAAAAGCCCCATGGATTCATCAAATTGTACTATAATATTTTATCAAATTGATTTTTAGTTCATATCTAAGGTTCCTGTAGAAGCATGTTTTGTAACTATAGATTAAATTGTATGTATCGGTGTACGTGGCTAGTACGTAGCAGGGTGTTCCTGAGTAGTTAGCCCGCACACCAGTTTGGTCCTGCGTAGTTAGTAAGTACGCAAGGCTTTTGCCTTGCGTACTTGTCAAGTACGCATGACCAAACCATGCGTACTTAGTAAGTGCGCAAGGCTTTTGCCTTGCGTACTTGTCAAGTACGCAGGAAGTGTTCCTGCCCCTATAAATAGAAGACTTGTCTTCATTTGTAGGTGGAACTCTGGAACAGGTTGAGAGGTGTCCGGGTCGGGACGAGCTCTCCCGACCCCTAGACCGTGAGCTTAGATGAGAGATGTGTGCTCCTTCGGTATGTAGTCTGTAATACGGGATGACTTCTTTGTTATGGATTACGTTTCGTTTCATTATCTTTTGTCTTTGTTCTTGTTTATCTGCTTCGTTCTCTTTGTTCCCACACAAATCACAGAACAGATCGTGTAATTTCCGCTGCGCGACGAGGCTCCCGGGACCTACAGTTCCAACTCTTGAATCTGGAATTAAACAAACCTAAACACGTTTATTTAACAATTAAACCAAACCCCAGACTCGCCTCTATCAGATTAACAAAACCCCTAGGTCACTTTGATCGATCGTTATTAGATTCATGGGAATTGGTGCTGGTTTCGATCGGATCGTGATATGGGGGAAGATCACGTTGAAACTATATGATAAAACCAATTGAAACCAGGTTTGAACGCGATATCCTAGCGGGCGGGACTGGTTAAGACAGTGTACTTGTGTAGGAGAGACCCGGGTTCGAGACCGGGCTCCCACATTTTATTTTTGGGACACTTTTTAGCATATTTAATTATTAAAAATCAAACCCTTTATTATTATAATAATATACAATTGTGTTTTAGACCGGGAAACAACCCGTAGGCTCGGGTTTGAATTATTAACCTACTTTTGTTATTATTTCTCACTTTTAAAAATAATATATTTATACTATTTTCAAACCATAACTTCGTATAAAATAATATGTTTATATTATTTTCAACTCGTGACTCGTGTTATTAAATAATATATATTTATATTATTTCGTATCGTTTTATAACCTCGTGTAACGTTTGAAACTAAATAATAATATAATTAGCTATATTCTTTACTCGCACTTATTACCTCCATAAAAATAATATATTTATTATTTTTACCACGAATGAGTAATTAGAATATTCATACGAACCTAAAAATAATATATTAAATTATATTATTTTTCTAATTTTTGTAAACGACAAAACGATCGAATATATTTATATTATTTTATCATTCGTCGCGTAAGGTATATATATCTTAATTAAAGAATTCCTATTCCCGTGGACAAGTTCGTCTACTCTTGGTTATTAGAGTATTTCCTTAGGACGTTTCTCATTCTGTGTCATTGTCACAATTTCCATTATATTCCTAATTTATGTGTTTATAATTTTAGGACTTACGTAAGTCGCCTGAGACTTACACTCGTGGTTCCAACTTATCTCTTGTGTGATACTACCTACAACGCAACGCAGGTGAGTTTTCACGGCCCTTTTTACTGTTTTAACTTGGGGGGGAAAACATGATTTAACTATTTTGAGATTTTGTAATTCAAATGTTATCAATGTTAAAGCTAAGCGTAACACGCTATCATAGAAAGTCCTCATCTCATATCGGACCGTTAATATGGATCTTTGTGAGGTAATGTTTAGTAGTACTACTGGGTTTGACAAATCCCACCCGCGTTAGTCGCGCTAACTCGATTGGAGATCGAACGGGTGAAATGTTAGCCTACTCACATCGTCAGTGTTGATAGACCTGGCAGGAGGCAAATAAACAAACAGTCAGCTTCGGTTGCGAGCGCTTAAGCTAAACATGAACATAGGTTAGCTACCTATAGATACATATTGAATGATCATAAATCTGGTAAACGCTTATTTATATATTGAAACCTGTGAACTCACCAACCTCGTGTTGACATCTTTTCTTACATGTTTTCTTAGGTCGCTAAGATAAGGCACATATGCACGTTAGGACATGCATGGGATTCTTCTATTTTGATTGTTACTTTATAATAATTGTTTGGACTATTTTGGATTGTGTTGGTTTGGACATTTGGACTCTTGGGTGCGTGTGTTTTGCGCATTTGCTTTTTCTTTACGCTTCCGCATTTGAACTCTGTTTATTATGATATTTTCATTTGAGTCCCATTGTAAGGCCCCATTCCTGGGTAACCTCACTTGTTGGATTTACTCATAAACATAGTTATAAATACTGAGCTTAAATTTAAAACATTCGAATTCGTTCATTACATAACGTAACATAACAGCGGAAGTCTTAACAATTAAATACATAATATTGTCTGAATATATATAAAAGTGGGATGTCAGTCTTGAACCCGATAACCTTCACGCCATCGCACGACCCTTTCTTTCACTACCTGAAATGTATACTAAAAGTCAGCTAACGCTGGTGAGTTCTAGTTTAAAGACAATCATACATAATGTTTATCTTACCATGAGTATTATATATATATATATATATATATATATATATATAACATACTTAACATTCGAGCTTTTACATATTCTTTACTTTACTGTTCTCACATAACATTCACATTGAGTATATACATATGTACATACATGCTTACTTGAGGAGAACACTTATTGGCCATAATCTTAAGGGAGATCAACCCATCACACTTGTCGCGAATGTCACAAAGACATCGCAGTGAGAACTACCATCGTAGCCCTTTTCATTAACCGTCCGGCTCTAGAAAACCGTCCGGCAACCTTTGTTCGTCCGCTCTTAAACCGTCCTACCGTCGTAGTCCGTTCATTCGCCCGTCTGCCTAAGGGCATCCATTTTCCACGCGACCATTATGTATGCAACCGTTCTACTTCAGTTAAGGCAATTGCTTCGACCGTCCATTAGTGCCTTTTTGTACGTCCTAGATTGCGATGGAACGTTTTTGTCCCGGTTGTAAAATAGTCGCGTGGTCGTCCATCTACCGAAGTAACCGTTTTCATAGAAGGGTTCATAACGTTTGCATACATTCATAACATGCAATATATATAATATAAAGCAAGATTTCATTCTTTTACGTTATGTCCTTCTTTCATTCATTCTTTATAATCATACGTTTCATTCTTTTTCGTAATTAATTTTCATATATAGGTATATATATATATATTTGTATACCATGTATGATCACATTGACATTCATAGCATTTATTCATTTAGTGTATACACTTCATCTCCAAAAAATTTAAAATGATTTGCACATAACATAGAAGGGGGCACATAGAACTCACCTGATAAGCTAGTCTTGGTTGTCCTGAACAAAGGTCCAACAACGTCACGTATGATCTGGATTAGGTAATTAAATACACATCAGACCCAATCCTGACTCTAACGGTTTAAATCATTCTAAACATACTGACTTTACTTACTGGTCTGCTGCCTGCGCACTTAGTAAGTGCGCAGGACCTTGCTCGTGCGTACTTGACAAGTGCGCAGAGAGTTCTTCTTGCGTACTTGGTATGTACGCATGATCTATCTCCTGCGTACTTGGTAAGTACGCAGGACGTCCCTACTGCGTACTTGATATGTACGCATCACCTGTTTCCTGGACAAGTCTGAAATTCTTGCATGTTAATCCGATCATGCTAATCTTACAACTTTCTTTGATCAAAAGGTGCGGTTTTCACTCTAAATGCTAGTTCTAAGCTTATTTTCAAGTTTCATCCATAAAAACGTCTCATATTTAGCTAAAACCCGAGAAACCCCAAAACAAAGAAAAACTCAGTTTAAGGTCGAATCGTTACCTGGATTGTGTTATGATTCAGAGGTTTTGCTCACGAGCTCGGTAGTAACGTGCTCCTTCAATTTCGGGTCGATCCGTTAACTTTCTCTCTCTAGACCCGAGCTCTCCTTTCTCTCTCTAGGTTGCAAGTTTTGGTGGAAATGAGAGTTCTTGTTCTGTCTTGACCTTTACATACCTGGGCTTCGCTCGGCCCGTTGGAGCCAAGCCCATCCGGTTTTTTTCTTTTGTTTTATGACAATTAAGTCTCTATCGCGTTATTATTTACTAAATTAGTATTTTTGGGATGTTACAAGTCTACCCTCCTTAAAGAGGTTTCGTCCTCGAAACCGCTTATACGTTAAACAATTTTGGGTATAGTCCCCTCGTCTCGTCTTCTTTTTCCCATGTAGCTTCTGACCCTTTTCTGTGCTTCCATTGTACTTTGACTAAAGGAATCGACTTATTGCGTAGTCTTTTCTCAGCTCGGTCAATGATGGCTATTGGTTCCTCTACATAATTTAGACTGTTATCCACTTCGATCTCGTCGTAAGGTATGTGAGCCGTGTCGTCAGCTAGGCACTTGCGTATGTGCGACACGTGGAACGTATGGTGTATTCCACTAAGCTCAACAGGTAGGTCGAGTCTGTAAGCAACTTGACCCACTCTCGCTAATATCTTGAAAGGTCCGACAAACTTTGGACTTAGTTTGCCTCGTTTTCTAAATCAGATTATTCCTTTCCATGGTGATACCTTTAACAGTACCATGTCCCCCACTTGAAAATCTAAATACCTCCTTCTCTTATCCGCGTATGATTTCTGCCTGTCCTTTGCGCCTTTCATTCGAGCCTTGATTTGATCAAACTTCTCGGAAGTAGCTTTGACCACTTCGAGGCTTGCGAAATCCTTTTGTCCAATTTCCCCCAACAAACCGGGGTCCTACATTTCCTTCCATACAACATTTCAAATGGCGGCATGCCAATAGTCGAGTGATAGCTGTTGTTGTATGAAAATTCTGCCAATGGTAGATGGCTGTCCCAGCTCCCACCGAAGTCAATGATACAGGCCCGGAGCATGTCCTCCAAGGTCTGAATGGTCCTTTCCAATTGTCCATCGGTTTGGGGGTGGTAAGCGGTGTTGATGTTCAGCCTAATGCCCATTGCTTCGTTGAATTTCTTCCAAAACCTTGACGTGAATCTAGTATCCCTGTCGGACACAATCGACACCGGCATACCATGTCTACTCACAACTTCCTTGATAAATACTTCTGCTAGTCTTTCTGACGAAGAAGCCTCACGTATTGGCAAGAAGTGAGCACTTTTCGTCAAGCGGTCGATGATCACCCAAAAGGTATCATTGCCTTTTGCTGTTCGCGGTAGCTTGGTAATGAAGTCCATCGTGATATCCTCCCACTTCCATTCGGGTATTGGTAGAGGTTGCATTTTACTGCATGGTTTCTGGTGCTCGGCCTTAACTAGTGAGCACGTTAGGCACTTGTTCACGTACTCGGTCACATCATTTTTCATGCCAGGCCACCAGTACTCTTTCTTCAAGCTTGATACATTTTGTTTGTCCCGGAGTGGATAGAACAGCAAGACTTATGGGCCTCATCGAGTATTTTGGCACTAAGCTCGCCAATCTTAGGTATCCACATTCGGCCAAACCTAGTTCGTACACCGTATGCATTTGCATCCAAATTCCCTTGTTGTCCTACTATTCTTTCCCGTTTTATATTTTCTTCTAATAGTGCTTCATCTTGTGCCTTTAATATTTCACTCATCAAATCTGGTGTTATAATCAGCTGACACGCTTTGATCCGTATAGGTTCCGATTCTTCCTTTCTGCTTAAAGCGTCCGCCACCACGTTTGCCTTGCCTGGATGGTACAATATCTCATAGTCATAGTCTTTCAGTAGCTCTAACCACCTCCTTTGCCTCATGTTTAATTCCTTTTATCCGAAAAAGTACTTCAGGCTTTTGTGATCTGAGTAGATGGTGCATTTGACTCCATACAGATAGTGCCTCCGTATTTTTAACGCGAAAACTACTGCTGCTAACTCTAAATCGTGTGTTGGGTAGTTAACCTCGTGAATCTTTAGTTGTCGCGAGGTGTTAGCAATTACCTTTCCTCGTTGCATAAGTACGCAACCTAAACCATCACCCAAAGCGTCAGAGTAGACTACTAAGTCTTCATTTCCCTCAGGTAGTGCCAAGACTGGAGCTTGGGTTAATCGTGCCTTAAGTTCCTCAAACGCGTTGTTTTGGGTTGGACCCCATTCATATTTCACTTCCTTCTGTGTCAACTTATTTAGTGGCGAGGCTATTCTTGTAAAATCTTGAATCAACCTTCGATAGTAGCCTGCCAATCCCAGAAAACTTCGTATCTCTGTTGCTGTCTTTGGGACGTTCCATTCCTTTACTGTCTTGATCTTTGCAGAATCCACCATGATTCCGTTTGGGTTTATTACATGACCTAGGAATTGGACTTCCCTAAGACAGAACGTGCATTTGGAGAATTTTGCGTACAACTTTTCCTGCTTAGCACCTCTAGAACCTCTCTTAGGTGACAGTGGTGATCACCCTCGCTTTTCGAATATACCAGTATGTCCTCTATAAAAACTATCACTGATCGATCCAACATTGGTCGACATACTCTATTCATCAAATCCATGAATGTTGCTGGCGCGTTGGTCAATACGAAGGACATCACGAGAAACTCATAATGCCCATAACGCGTGCGAAACGCGGTCTTTGGTATGTCTTCTTCTCTTACTTTCAACTGATGGTAACCCGGCCTAAGATCGATCCTTGAGAACCAACTCGCACCTTGCAGTTGATCAAAAAGGTCGTCTATTCTAGGCAGTGGGTATTTGTTCTTTACTGTCCTCTTGTCAACTCGCGGTAGTCAATGCTCATGCACATGCTGCCATCCTTATTCTTTACAAATAGTACCGGAGCGCCCCACGGTGAGATGCTCGGTCTAATAAATCCTTTTTCTGTTAGTTCCTCTAGTTGAGACATCATTTCTTTCATTTCTGACGGAGCCAATCGGTAGGGGGCTTTGGCAACGGGCTCGGCTCCTGACAATAAGTCAATCTGAAATTCTATTTCCCGATCGGGTGGTAACCCAGGTAGATCCTCAGGGAATACTTCCGGAAAGTTGCACACCACGGGTACATTATTGAGTTCATTCATTTTCATTCTATCATCAATAACATATGCCGGATAAGCTTCACAACCGCGCCTTATGTAACTTTCGGTCTTGATCATCGAGATGACGTTCGGCATCGTGCAATTCCAATCCCCATAAACCGCAATTGGACTGCCGTTAGGAGCTTTAAGGTGTATCCTCTTACGTTTACATATGATTTGAGCTTCATTGACAGCTAGCCAATCCATACCCAATACTATATCGAATCCTCCTAAGGTGAGAAGGAATAATCTAGAAGGGAACTTATGACCCTCTATTTCTGTGATGAAATCCTCTGTTACTTGAAATACTGCCGAACTTTTACCAACGGCAGTTTGTACGCTAAAGACCTTTACTATTGTGTTGATAGTGCATCCTAGTTTACGACTAAATGCATTGGATATAAAAATTTTACTAGCACCAGAGTCAAATAAAATAGCAGCATGTTCGTTATTAACTAGGAACGTACCTGACACAACATCAGGGTTTCCCCTTGCTTCCTCCACAGTCAGGGCGTAGGCTCGAGTCCTAGCCTGCGGTTGTTCCTTTTCAGCTTCCTTTTCCCTTCCCGAACCGGATTGTCTGGTTTTCCTGCAATCCCTAGTCTGGTGTCCATATCTTCCACAGCTTTGGCACTTGACGCCCTTTAAACAATCTTGGGAGTAGTGCCCGGCCTCCCGCACTTATAACACATGGTGGTGCCGATTAGACACTCGCCGAGATGTTGCCTTCCACATTTCTTGCATGTTTCATATTCATTCGACCTTGGTTTCTTAATTTCAGTTGCTACATTCCCTTTTCCAGTGCCTCTAGACGGGTTCTCCCACTTTCTCTTCTGTGTCTCAGGTGCCGGGTCCTTATTGGCATAATCGTCATAGACGATTCCGCTCAGATTCACTACTAACTCGAAGGTCGAGGGTAGATTAGCTTTCACATGAACACGGACCCTTTGAGGTAGGCCCTTCACATAGTACTTAATCATTCGTTCTTTCGTCTCCACCAGGAGTGGTACCAGTTGGGCTAGCTCATTGAATCTTGAGGTATACTGGCGATGAGTTTTGTTGCCAGCCTTGAAGTTTAGGAACTCGTTCTCCACATGATCAATCTCGTTCTGTGGGCAGAACTTTTGGATTATGAGCTTCTTCAGGTCTTCCCATGTCATTCTGCCAAGGGCGTTTGGCGACTTTTTTCTCTGAATGTTTCTCCACCAACCTAGTGCTTCATTGGTGAAAGAATGAGAAACATATTTAACCGCCTGGTCCGGTCGACATTCGTTGATGTTGATTACAGCGTTCATCCTCTCGATCCATTTGAACGTAGCCACTGAATCTTTGTTCCCATCGAACTTGGGTGGGTCTCCGTCCTTGAAACCTTTGTAAGTACACCCACGATTGCTTGATCTCATGCTTACTTCATCCCCTTCACTGTCATACACTTTCTCTTCATGGTCTCCTTCATCCTCCACTTTACTTTTCTTTAGTGCCTCTGATAATAGATCAGGCAATACTTTCTTCAGGGTGAGTACAACTTCACGGGCAATAGCATCCTTGACCTCTGGTTCTAACTGTAGAGGCCCTTGACTGTTGATCCCAGTTGGGGTCACCTCTATTTCGTGCACACTCTCAGTGTGTTCTACGTGCACACTCTCTTCCTCCTCATGTCTTTGATTCAATGGAGGTCTACCGACTCAGCCAGTAAGACCGCCTCGGCGTCCTGTTCTTCCTCCACCAGCCATAGTTCCGACTTTCCTGATAGTTATAAAGGGAATACATCAATGCCATTCCTTCAGATCATAGTTTAGAACAGTACGAGCAAGGTAAATTTTTAATCACAGTGACCGGTTTGTGATTACTAATTTACATTGCTTTTCGGGTTCAAAACTCTTCAAATCGGTTGTGACATTGACATCTATTGGTTCTAAGTTAAGGTATCTATTCTTATCCAAGTGCATTAACTCTAGTACTTACTTACCGTGCTAGCGTTCGCGTTGGTTACCCATACTGACATCCGTGCGTTGGTCCCACAATCAGTTTGAGTCCAGACATTTAGGGATGTCAGAATCTCTCAAACTATTGCTCTGATACCAACTTGTAAGGCCCCATTCCCGGGTAACCTCACTTGTTGGATTTACTCATAAACATAGTCATAAATACTGAGCTTAAATTTAAAACATTCGAATTCGTTCATTACATAACGTAACATAACAGCGGAAGTCTTAACAATTAAATACATAACATTGTCTTAATATATATAAAAGTGGGATGTCAGTCTTGAACCGGGTAACCTTCACGCCATCGCACGACCCTTTCTTCCACTACCTGAAATGTATACTAAAAGTCAGCTAACTCTGGTGAGTTCTAGTTTAAAGTAATCCAATACCACAGATGAATTTTCAAAATTTTCCATCTTTCTATGTAATTTGATCACTTCAGATTCTTTATCAGAACTTTATTTGTTCTTCTGAGCGACAATTTCATTTCGCTTCTCAATCTCAGCATAAGCCATATCCAGATATGCTTGTTCCTTATATTTCAATCCCAAATAGTTCAAATCTCTTTTCAAAGACTCAATTATATCTGTACACAATTTATCATTATCTTCCAATTTTTGATTAACTGAATGCATCGATTTCATATCACAAATTAAATTTGTGTTATCATCCATTTCTTTTTGCATTTTATCTTTTATACTGATGCAATTAGAGCAATAAATATGACAGACATAATATTTTACCTTTGAAGGATGTGACATATCTGCCATGAAGACTTTTGCAATCGGAATATTTTCAGAATCAACACCATCAAAAGAATTTTGAGTTAATACTATATCATCTTCAGATACACCAGATGCAATATCAGACTCAACATTATGTACTTGATCATGCTTTTCATCAGCACTTGCAAACTGTCACCATCACTTGAGCAATCATCATTAGTTAACTCTTCAGATTTTGCAGAATGAATCTCAGCTACAAAAGCTTGACTTACTGTACCAACCAAATCTTCAAGATGAATACCCCAGTCATAATTTTCATCATTTTGAGCAACCAAAGCAGATGATGCAGATGCATGATTAGAATTTCCAAAGCCAGAGGAGCCATGTGACTGATTACGATTGTTCTGAAAGTTATTAGTCTTTTTCTAAGAATCAAATTCAACTTTTGGTTTCACACATTCTATGGCAAAATGACCATACACCTGACAATTATAGCAACGAACTTTGGTTTTGCCAAATCCCATACGTGAACGACTGTTAGAACCGATATACTTCCTTCTAGTCTTCTTCAAAAAATCCTTTGCTTGTCGCATCAACATAGCCATGTTCCATTGAATGTTCATCTCTTCCAGATCAACAAGATCAATTTGTCTGAAATCATCTTCAATAACATATGGATCATGAATCTTTCCTCCAATAAAATTTTCATAAGAAGCCATAAAGGAAGAAAACATCGCTAAATAATCATCATCAACTCTGTGATTCATATTATCTGTTCCAGGTGATGAAGAAGCTGTATTTGCAGAGAAACCAGAATGACTTGGCACCCCAGAACAATGATCATTAGAAACATTTTGAGTATCACAAGAAAAGAGCGCAACCCCTGCACTGGTTTTGCCAGAAGTCTTAGCAAAATACATTGAAGGATCTGGAATATGCTTCATATTGGTTTCCTTCCTCTTCATATTCAAATCATGTGATTGAATCTTGCCAAGAACCTCTTCAAGAGACATAGTTTTATACTTGACATTCTCTTTTATCAAAACTGAATACACATCAAATTTAGATGGTAATGCCTCCAAAAACTTATCATTTATCTCTTCAGTCTCATAAACCACTGAAGCACTTGACAATTCACTCAGCAAATGATAGAATCTCGTTGCAAGATCATCTAAAGATTCATTTTGAATGTGCTTGAATACTAAGAACTGCTTCTTCAATAATTCTTTTCTGCTTTTCTTAATATCCAAACTACCTTCACACCACTTTTGTAACGCTTCCCATAATTGTTGATAAGTCCTGAATTGTTTAAAACTATGACAAATTTCTTTAGGAAGAGACATTGAGATACTAGCCATAGCCTTCTTTTCCCTATCAAACAGTAATTTTTCTTCTGTGGTTAAACCAGATACCGATTTAGGAACATCATCCTTTCCCATCCAAGTATATGTCAGATGTGTATAACCTTCCAAGATTGTAATCCATAAACTTGTATCAGTAAAAGACACGAACTGATCAAACCGATCTTTCAAGTTAGAATAATCTGCAAGACTTAACAATTTGGGTGGTTTCTGAGATGTACCAATCTCGTTATCGTAATTTAACATGTTAGTCACTTGCACCATATTTGCCATTTTCAGAAAAATTTCCAAGTATTGAACAAGTACTCCCCTCAGGCGAAGATAATAAGTTCGCTTCAAATCCAAACAAGCGAATTTGATAGCAAGCAAACTGGATAAGTTCGCTTAAAACAAGAAAATCTGGTAAGTTCGCCTACTGAATAAGTTCGCTTAAACCGAGAGAAGCGAATTTGATAAGTTCGCTTACTAAGTTCGCCTGCAACAAAATCTCAGCAAGTTCGCTTGCTTCAGCTGTGACAAACTAAGGAAGAACTTCAACCCAAACACGAACAAACATCACCTAAAATCATCATTTCTCACAAATTAGAAGGAATTTGAAGAAATTGGACAGTACGAGTTGGTATTTTATGAATTAGAACACTTCTATCGGATTAATTTCACCAAAATCCAATTCAAATCGACGAAATCAGCAGCAAAATAAACTTCAAGAACTTGAAAACCCCATGGATACACAAACTTGAAAAATGATCAATTTCTTGTCAAATTGTACACAAAATCGTCACAAATCACCAAGAATCAAACACAAATCACGAGCAAAAGCTCTGATACCACTTGTAGGTCCACATGACTCATCTGCAGATTGATCTCGTGACATGACGTCTCGATAACACGGAGTGCGGAATCCTACCGTGTTAACGTTTGTATACGAATTGATAATAGAAACAAAAGGTAAATAAACTTCTCTTTGTATTCCACCAAACACAGAGTTTACAAGATTCACTGAATACGATCGATTAAGTCCTACTGAAGAGAATCTGTAAACACCTATTTATAGATACAAGCTCTGCAGTAGGCGAATTTAACAAGTTTGCCTCAAATAGACAAGGCGAACTTAACAAGTTCGCCTCTAATAGGCTAGGCAAACTAGACAAGTTCGCCTCTAGCAGAACTTGTTCTATCACTTAGACAAAATCTATACAATTACATAAAAACATAAAGATAATAAGACCTAAACTATTACAAAGCTTTTGTCATACATTCTATGTCCTAACACTACTTCAACCATTGACGTTCCTTTTTCACACTCTGACTGACACTGATTCCTCACCAACTTTCCTTTTTATTGAACAGGCTTATCTTTAACATTAATTAACTTGTCTTTGTGTAGAAGCATGTTTTTGTAACTATAGATTAAATTCTATTTATCGGTGTACGTGGCTAGTACGCAGGAGGGTGTTCGTAAGTACTTAGTCTGCACACCAGTTTGGTCCTGCATACTTAGTAAGTACGCAAGGCTTTTGCCTTGCGTACTTGTCAAGTACGCATGACCAAACCCTGCGTACTTAGACAAGTACGCAGGTTGTAACATCCATGATTTCTTAAACCGATATATATATATATATATATATATATATATATATATATATATATATATATACACACTTTTTGTTATTAAACAGATCATTTATTCAATTTGTGAGTTTTAAAACTCATAATCATGTGTTTACATCTTCTAAATGTATATATGTATTTATTTTAAATGAATATGTAGACATATATATATTTTGTTAAACTATTTACATAAATTGTAATTTTTATGAAAATAAAATACAATTCCTTATAAATATATGTAATTAAACAAATAATATTTAAGAGTTTATAATTTTTATAAATAAAACCAAATGTCTTATATATTAAAAACTAAAAGAAAGTGGTCTTGAACCCTTCCATGCAATTGGACACCTTGAATCGTCAAAAAGATTGAACCCCCACCCTTTCACTTGGCCCTATACACCTCAAATTGGAACTATTCAAGGGTTCTGAACCCTCTAACCGACCCTTTGACTTTCTGAAGTCAAATAGGATGAATCTTCTTGAAATTGAGCATCGAATTCAATCATACCCGAATGCATTGGACTTACATTATGCACTTAAATGATTTTCGAACTGTTTTCAATCCAATTAACTTACCAATTTAACAAGTTGTGCGGTTTAATTTGAATTCAAATGGTTTGACTTTCCAGAGTCAAACCGAGTTGAATTTAAACTGTAATCAAGGAGACTTTTCAGAAATGTCTCCAAAGTCCGATGCAGGAGACTTTCCCTTTTTATTTGACTTCAAAGCACTCTCAGGCACATCACTTTCACTTTCACTTACAACTTCTTTCACAAAACCTTCAACCTCAGCCATTAATGCTTCATCATAGTCCTCCTCAGCATCCCCAATCTCATATTCCCACTCACAGTTAGCAAGCTGTTTGGACATAAGAGCAGTTAGAGCTTTCTTGGACTTATCATCTTCATCAATGAGCTTAATCAATTTGACACCAATTCCTTTAACTTTCTTTTTCTTCTCTTTTGGACATTCACGAGCAAAATGCCCTAACTGTTGGCAATTATAGCATCTCAATTTGGCTTTATCAAATCCTACCTTCTTCCCGAATTGGAGTTTAGCTTTTCCAGTCTTTTGTAAGTACTTCTTTGCACGCACAACAATCATGGCCATCTGCCATTGTAAGTCTATATACTCAAGATCATCTGGATTAATTTGGACTAAATCCACAGCATCAAGAATCGCAGGTTGAAATCTGCCAGTAACAAACGCATCATAACTACTCATAAAAGCACCAAACAAAGCAATCTGATCCTCAGGAATCTGTTCAGTCACTTTACTCTTCTCACTACCAACATTTTCATAACCACAACAACTTTTACCTTTTTCAGTCTTTGATCCACCACTATTACCTTCTCCACTCCAAGAAAATAGAGATGCATTTGCTGAACTTGAAGTGTGTTACTTCTCAGGATTATTAATTTCCCTCTTTTTATTTTCTAGTTCATAAGATTCAAGAAGACAAATTATGTCATCAAGATTTTTGTTCTTTAAAGCTGGAGTAGTGTTCTTGATCAGCATACATGGAATACTACATATATCAGGTAAAGAATCCAACAACTTCTTGCACACATCATATTCTTTTAACTCAACTCCCATTTTCCCCAGCCTGTTGATTAGAGTGGTGAAACGTCTAACTTACTCGCTTAGAGATTCACCCTTTCTGTAATTGAATATGTTATACTGTTTCTGCAGAAGATAGGTTCGACTTTCCTATAAAGCAGCATTTACCTCAAATCTTAAGCACACAGCATTCCAGAGTCCTTGAGTAGTCTCATGTTGATCAAAATTATACAATTTGGTTGGAAGAGCATGTATGATTGATCCCAGAGCACGATTATCTCTTTCAATCAATTTTCTATCATCTTCATTGGATTGACCTGGATCAGCAATCGAAACAAGGCCATCAGCATTTGCCATCTTTGGTATATGAGGACCTTTCACAATCGAATCCCAAAGGATGTGCTCGGTAAAACGAAAATACGTCTTTATTTGAATTTTCTAGTTGGAGAATTCTGATATAGATTTCAGCATGGGTGGTCACTTTCCCACAAGCCTCTCAGTCTCGTAAAATTTTCCTGCCATCTTCCAAAGCATAGTCAAACAACTACAAAATTATGAAAAAAATCTCAAGTATAGATATTTCGATCGAAAACTTTTTCGGCTGAAACTTTTCGAGTGAAAAATAGATTTCGAATAGGAGATTTCTTACAACTGATTTTGGACACTTCAAATATTTCGGATGAGATTTCGATCAAAAACACATGAACGAAAATAATTTCTGTCGAAAAGAGATTTCGGACCATTCAAGCAAGATTTCGGACGCTTCAAACTCAGCAACTCCAAATCACACCCCCAACTGATCAAATGTAAAATCAAGGCGCAAAATCAATATCACACTCCATCTCCATGAAAAATAGCTCAGAAAACTTGAAAATGGAGATGAAATTCACACATAAAATGATGAAAATAGCTTGAATACCACGAGCTTCAACAGAAAGCTCTGATACCACTTGTTATACCCTCGTATATGCTGTAATCAAGCCAACGAATCACCAATAACCTCCTAGAAAGGCGGAATACATTCCAAGAGATAACGAGACCAATTCCACGAATCAAACACCGAAATAAGATGAATACACCATAAGAACAAGATGAATCACGAAAAATTTTCTTCTATTAAGATCAAATGCTGATTACAAGTGCTAACTATGTGTAGATACACCAAATCTAGACTAAACACCCTAATAATCACTCTAAGACAATCTGGCAAACTTCTATCTAAAGTTCTAATTACATTTCAAACAAAAGACTATATATAGACAAAACATTTTTTTTGAAAACTTTCTCGTCCAAAAACGTTTTCAACCGACACAGTTTTTGACCAAAAACTTTAGACTTGTGCAATATAAAGCTTTGAACTTGAATTCGATGGACTACTAGGTTCCAAAAAATGATGATCCTGCTTCTGTGTTATTTGATTCTTGGACTAGTAAGAGTTTCGTGGCCCCATCTTTTTGTAAGAACCTGTGTAGAATGGCTAGGATGATTCAAAATCCGTTCAGAGTTGAAACTGTGGTGGGTTTTCCCACCAGGGTGATTGAGGCATTGGACGATTGTTACATTGATCTAGAGGGTCATAGGTTCCCTGCTAGGCTATTCATTATCACCTTGGGATGCTTTGATGTAGTGTTGGGGATGGACTGCTTAGCCGCGTTCGATGCAGACATTGTTTGTCGAAAGAAAATGATACGGTTGACATCCTTAGAGGGGACGAAAGTGACGGTGTATGGTGACAGGGTAAGCTCTCTACCAAAAGTCATTTCAATGATGAAAGTAGAGAAATCTTTGAGGCAAGGATGCGGGGCATACCTAGCCTATGTCACTAATACTGAAGCAAAGAGTGTGGAGCTGACGGAGGTACCGGTGGTACAAGATTTCCCTGATATCTTTCCTGACGACCTGATGAGAGTGCCACAAGAGCGGGAGATTGAGTTCCAGATCGATTTACTACCAGGAGCTCAACCGGTAGCTAAAGCGTCATATCATTTAGCACAAACGAAAATGAATGAACTGATGGAACAACTGCAGGATTTGTTAGACAAGTGGTTTATAAGACCAAGTATCTCTCCGTGGGGTGCATAGGTTTTGTTTGTTAAGAAAAAGGACTGGAGCATGCGAATGTGTATAAACTAGCGGGAGCTGAATAAGTTTACGATTAAAAACAAGTATCCTTTACCGCTTATCGATGACTTGTTTAATCAACTGCAATGTTCCGAAGTAGTTCTCGCGCATAGATTTGAGGTCGGGATATCACCAGCTAAGAGTTAGGGAAGAGGACATTCTGAAGACTGCGTTTTTGGTAATGTCGTTTGGATTAACGAATGCTCCAGTAGCATTCATGGACTTGATGAACCGTGTATGTCGACCAATGCTGGATCGGTCGGTGATCGTATTCATTGACGACATACTAATATACTCTAGGAGCGAGGAGGAACATAGAGAGCACTTGCGAGAAGTGTTAGAGACGTTGAGACTAGAGAAGCTTTATGCAAAGTTCTCTAAGTGTGCATTTTGGTTGAGAGAGGTACAATTCTTGGGACACGTTATCAATCCAGAAGGAATTATGGTGGATCATACTAAGATTGAAGCAGTAGTAAAGTGGAGCGCGCCTAAAACTCCGACTGAGGTTCGTAGTTTCTTGGGTTTGGCAGGTTACAGGAAGTTCATTAACGACTTCTCTAAGTTAGCAACGCCTTTAACTAAGTTGGCGCACAAAGGGGGTGAAGTTTGCATGGGGGTGGAACAAGAAAATGCATTTTAGGAGTTGAAGAAAAGATTGACAGAGGAACCGGTGTTAACATTGCAAAAAGGAACGTATGACCTAGTGGTGTATTCGGATGCTTCATATTTAGGATTAGGTTGCGTGTTGATGCAACGGGGTAAGGTAATCGCTTATGCGTCCATAGAATTGAAGACTCATGAGGCGAATTACCCTACTCGTGATTTAGAATTGGCGGCGGTAGTACTTGCACTTAAACTATGGAGGCATTATCTTTATGGAATCAACTGCACGATCTACACCGACCACAAGAGTTTGAAATACTTCTGTAAGGCCCCAAACCAGGCACCCTACAGTTGGTTCTCATCACTAGGTAAACTCATTAAAAACACTTAACTTTCATTTAAGTAAACAACGGAAGTCTTTCTCAAAAAAACGTTATCTTTAAACTCATTAACCTTCACAACGTTACCTGCCGAATGCATGCACACCAAACCGAGTAGCACTGCTCCCAAGCCAAGGTACCTCGTCTAGCAGGCTCAGCTGCAAAATGATCTAACGTACATACAATGCCAGCTACGCTGAGTGAGTTCTAATAGTTTAGTGTAACAAAAGTCAACTCGCCTCATTTAATATTTATTTCCACTCAAGACCCTCTTATCTTTATAAAATAGTGTTATAAAATTTCCTCATATAGATAACCCTGTTATCTTACAATATCCCGGAGGATTCACCACCCCATACTCAACCCACCATTTTAACTCAGTAAGTCTCTCCGACTTAGGTCGAGCTTACTACTCTGAAAACACACAACTGACCATAGATCTTAACCATACAATGGTTAACTCAACCAACCTCTAGACACTGGCTTAGCCAGCCTTAACCAAGACTCTTACAAATCAACTGACACAACAGTTGTACACGATGTACTTGTCCAGATACAACGGTCAATCTAACTCGACACACCACATTGAATCCATCTATTTATCACATCAATATCATCTCGTACACAATTAATATAACTCATCACTTGCATGCAATTTAACACATATATATGCATACAAACACATACCTCATCGCTGCACCCTCGTCAGGGTAATCCCCATCAGGATACTCGTCATAAGCTCCACTATACCCTTGTTATAGGGCCCCACCACTAAACATAGTGACACACTCGTTGTCTATGATGACTACCCAGCCACCACACGGTGACTCTATCATCTACCATACGGTGACTGACACATCACCCACACGATGATTGCTAGATCGCACGTATAATGATGACCTCGAAGGAATCCGTCCTCCAGCAACAATGCAAGCACACAAAGAAACACATATATACACACATGACACTACCTGGACCTGTACTACGACTCACCACCCTTTCACGGATCACCTTCATGTGTAAACCAACACATACTTTAGACGTATCCTTTTTAACGTCTAGACACATTACCAAACTCTTTCTGAATAATTAATTGTACGACACCCAAACACCATACTGAGTTCTAACCCGTGTACGCTATGGATACCCCCATAGACCCATGCTAACACGATACCCGCCGCGTCACGAGGACAACGACACAGTACACACAATATCAAACACATAAAGCTTAACATCATACTAGCATTTACTTGACTCGCTAATGAACCACATACGGGTTCCCCTGCTAACTCTCCTTATATAACCATCACATGTTTAACTAAATTCATGAATCACCCCGACTAACTCATAATATGACACACAAAGATCATCACCACTCTTGTTCACCCACCCTAGGGATCCCATAATGACTCTTAGCACATTATTACATAATGGTCACACTTCAAGTTTAAATCATAACTCGTTCGTTAAATAAAACATGTGAGTATGTATGATAGCCCCAAAATAGTAAAACGTCTAAAAAATGGGATTAGAAACTCACTGTTATGATGGTCTATTCCTGTACTGCCACGACCTCTTTGCACAAAGCCCGAACCTGTGAACGTATGATCACCCGATCAGGATACATTTAAAAATATGCGTTGGATAACGTATAACAATATAATAAAACCTCGACACTCGTCCCATCTGCTTATCAACCCATCTCCATGAAACCCTAGTTTCATGTTACCTCCCTACCGGATCGCTCGTGACCCATTTAAAACTCGAATCTCCGAACTGGGTTCCCATGCATGCACGTTCGTGCGTCATGCAACCCTAACCTCATGTAGTGCACATACGTAAGTCGGGTTTCTTTACATGCATGCAAACCCTAACCGATGTAAGCCACACCGGTCACCATCCCGTCCTCCATCTCTCCCGCCATACACCACCACGCACCACCGTGCTCCTCCCCTTCGTCCCCTTTGTCTTGTTTATCTCTAGCCGAAAAATCACCCATTTTCTCCACCGCCGCAACGCCACCATGGCTAATGTCTCAGCAGTTCCCGCCACCGTCACGCGCCGCCATCAGGCCATCGCCACCCTTACCGTAGCCTATTCCAGCCACCACCATACACGCAGACTACTATCGTGAACCGGTCACACCATGTCGGGCACCACTCTCCTGTCGTTGCTGCCATGCCACACCTTTATTGACCTCCACCACGCTCAGCCACCAACCTCAGTCCCTCTCTCGCTGTCGTCCTCAGCCAACTCACCCCAAACCCTAAACGGGTTTTCATGCAAACAAAACGAAAGGAAAGCAATAAGAACCGGGTTACCTGAACTTGTCCCAGGAGGCACAACACCGCATGACCGCCGTAGCACCACCGCCGTACCTTCCTCTTTGCTGGTCTCTCCCTCCTGATCGTCTCCCTTTGCTGTCGAGCGCAACCTAGGCCGATTATGGCCTAGGGTTTCCCATAAAGTGGTATTTAAACCTTCAAGGTTTATATTCTAGTCCACGGGTTTCTGTTTTGCGCGTACACAACCCTAACCGATCCTCTTTTGGCTAACCAGTTTCTTTTAATTCCATGAATAGGGTTTTATGTGAAAACCTTCATTAACCATCTCATTTACGAAAGTCTTGGATCATCCGTTAGCACAAATAATCCTTATGTGGATTTTCGGGATGTTACAACTTCTTTGAGCAGAAGGAATTAAACATGAGGCAACGAAGGTGGCTCAAGTTGATAAAGTACTATGACTGTGAAATCCTTTACCACCCAGGTAAAGCGAATGTAGTTGCTGATGCGTTAAGCCGTAAGGAGTAGCACGCACCGATCAGCGTTAAGGCGTGCCAATTGATTATAACACCAGATTTTCGATCATTGTTAAAGGAAGCGCAGACTGAAGCATTGCACAATGAGAGGTTGAAAGAGGAGCGGATTTTTGGTCAATGTGAAATATTAACTAAGAACTGTCAGGGTGTGTGGGTATGGGTGATCGTATATGGATCGAAGTTTGGAGGGTTTAGAGAGAAAGTGCTTGACGAGACTCATAAGTCAAGATACTCGATTCATCCTGGAATGACAAAGATATATCAGCATATGAAGGGAAACTACTGGTGGCCAGGAATGAAATACAATGTAACTCAATACGTGAGTAAATGCTTGACATGCTTGCTGGTCAAAGCTGAGCACCAGAAACCGTACGGCAAGATTCAGCCGTTAGTGTTGGAACATTTGTGTGATAACCAGTCTTGTAATAGATTAGGTCTTTATGTGTAGGATCGTGAAATTACAAGATGGTTCTATTCTTAGTTGAGATTGGCGGAAACAATATCAACTACACAATTACAATCGAGTAAACAGAAAGAATACTGATAAGAACACTGTTGTATTAAGCTTTGTGAATAAACGATTACAAATAAAAACTCAGTGAAGAAGCACAAAAAGCACGGTGAAAGCATACTATGTTTGAAGTGTTTACAAGATATATATAGTAACTTAGAATCAAGACAGACCCTTGATTCTAAGGATCAGATCTAACACAAGCCGTTGATCTTGTTTATTAATCTAAATTACACGTAAAGGCTAATCTAGTTAACTTTACGGAAACGTCTTCTTAGGCATCATTGTTTGCATGCTTGGAGAATAGCGTCATTGTCCTTTATTGGTTGCACCAGTGAGGTTCCTTCTGCTTGGAGTGTGGCAGTTGCTTTTGCAGAAAGGTGTCAGAGGCGCTTCGCATGGATAGTCAGCTGCAACGTTTGGTCTTCAGAGAATAAAGCTATCAGCAGCAGAGATGAGGACCAGCAGCAAGATTGATCTATCCGCAGCTGCTGAGGATATGCCTATCAGCAGCAACATGTGTTGAATGCTGCTGATAAGCCTATCCGCAGCTACTTTGGTCTTCAGCAGCAGACAAAGTATCAGCAGCTGTTTTGGTCAGCAGCAATCTTGTGTTGTCCGCAGCAGTTGTACTTAGAACAATTTTGTAGCAATCAGTCTTTGGTTCTACAAACTCCCCCTAGACTGATGCTACCAAAATTCTTCTAGTCCCTCTGTTGCTGAAGCTTTTTCATGTGGTCGACTATCGTTGCTACTTCATACCCTCGAGGATCCTTGCTGGGGTGTCAAGAGGAAGTTCAGACAGAGTCTTGATGTCCTTACTTGGCATTTTAAAGATTTCCTTGCTTGAACATATCATCTGGTGACCCTTGACTTTTGTGATGGTGAACTCATTCTTCTCAGCATTGTAGGACCATCGTGCAAATGGATAGTGGGATTGTAGAGGTCTAACATCTAAGACTGCATCTTTGCTGGGGTTGAAGTGATGTTTGATCACCAGCACAAGATGTTTCCCGCCATCATTTGCAGGTATGATTTCTTCACCCAGCTCCATGATTCTCTTGAGATCTGAATCTGGAAGTTGTAGAACCTCATCAACATCGACCTTCTTCGTTCAGTTCTCCCCCTGAATACTTTAAACCACTGATCTTGGGTACTGTAAAACCATTGGACTATTTCTCTGGAGTCTTCAGGTTTGGATATGGGTTTGGATTTCTTCAGGAGTGGCTGTTGATGAGAAGGAGCTGGGTGGGATGTTTTGAACTTTTTGGGTTGAGGAGAGGAAGGCTTGGGGATGTTTGTGGATGGTGTTTGGAAAGTGGAAGTAGTTTCTGGTGCAGATGTTCTTTGTTTCTTGACTGGTCTCTTTCCCAGTCTTTCTTCCTCTTCCTTTTTCACTTTTGTATACAGGGCTTGTAGGTTCATGAAGGACATGGGACCTAACCTTTTTCCACTTTCTCCCCTTACCTTAAGGAAGTCAATCATCACCTTCCTTTCTTCATGGGTCCTTTGGTTAAGGGCAATGACTTTCTTTGACTTTTGTTGAGCTTTCTCTTTCTCTTCTTCTTTCTTCTTCTTTGCCAATTCCCCTGCTGACCCATGAAGGCTCTGTAGATCTCTTTGTTTGAAAGTTTTTCAAGGTAGTCTGCATCCTCACCTTGAGAGATCAGAGCTTCAGTCCACTCCTCCCTTAATTCTTTTGCTAATTTAGAATCAGTGATTCTAAACTTAGCATCTTCCTTCCTCTTCTTTTCATTCTCCTCTTCTACTTCCTTTGCAAACTGTTCCTGCAGCTGTCTGGCAACTTGTTCATCTTCCTCAACTTGAGACCCTGCATGGATTTTAACTTTCATCTCATCCAGCTGTTTGGCAAACAGCTGGATTGTTTGTTGTCTTAGGAGTATGGCTACCTTTCTTTCTTGATGCCTTTGTTTATGAGCCATCTCTTCAGCCATCTCTTCTTCTTCTCTTTTCCTTCTTCTTTCTCCTTCTTTTCTTTTCGCAACCTCTCTTCATCCTCTTCTGTCATAATCCCCTTCCCTTTATTAACATTGGATTCCTCTGCTCTGGCTTCACTGATCACAGAAACAGCTGATTGTTGTGCTGTTGGGATCTTTGCCTCGGCTTCATTGGAAAGTTGAGAAATTAACAAGGGACGGTCACTGTCTTCATCAAGTTGGTACTCAGGACCTTCTATTTCTCTCAGTTGATCCCTAAGTGAAGATCTTGTGCCAAATGCTACAGATGTTGCTTCAACTTGTGGAGTATCTGAGTTGGAGTCAGTATCAGAAGTTGACACAGATTCTTCATGAGGAATCAGTCCTTCTTCTTCAAGATGGGCTTTGATGGTGACCATCATTGCCTGGCTCTCTAATGAGTTAATATTGTAGATGTTGCTGAAAGATCTTGAATAGGAAGTCTGAGGGCAGCTGGAGGATGTTCCTGGTGTTGATGGTGAGAGAGGTGCCATTGCTTAGAAGGAAGGTATGGTCAAGGCACTTATTGCTTATCCATCCTAGCACATCTAAGTCCTTGACCATAAGTTTGTACAGGAGTCTTTTCAGGCTCAGAACTTCTTCTTCATTGAGAAGACTGCTCCTTGTAATTTGAGATTGTTGGGAGACAGTCTTCTTTCTGCAGCCTGAGATGACTCAGGAGACTCTACCAATTTTAGTTTCTTGATTAGTCTTATGAAGTTGGGTAGGTTGTCCTCCATCAAAGCATAGAACATGTCAATGGAAAGGTCTGCTGAGAGGTCTGATGAGTTGTTGATGCAGATAAGATCATATAGGTCAAGGATTTCAAATGGATGAATTAAATCCCAGTCTAGCTCTTCTACTCCGCGAAAGTCCCGACCTATCCAAAACCTCTCAGTTTTCCCATCGTACCCCCAAGCTAGTATAATGTCAAACTCTAGCTGTGTTGATGTCAGTGGGAAGTGGGGGGCAGCTGCATGACTTATGATGGCTGCAACTTCTGGGATGATGCTGAAGAATGTAGATGTTTCATCTTGGTTGTTTTCATCCATCAGCACCTCATCTATAGCTCTGACAACTAGCTTCCAGTCTTCAGTAGATTCTTCTTTATTGTCATCTGAGACTGGCAAGTCATGAACTTGGACAAAAGCTGGTCTGAATAGAGTACTTTCGAAGGCAGCCTGCTCTTGAATCCAGTTGTTGAGACTTTCAGTGTCTTCTTCCATAGGGACTTTCTCCCCAATTTTGGTTGCATCAGTGAACAAATATGCATCTGTTTGAGTGCCCACTGAGACAAGAGAGGGAGAAGCCGTGGAGGGGCATTGATGGGCTTCATGCATCAAGGCTTGGTGTCGTAGTTTGGACACTTCAGCCTCAAGCATAGCCACCCTGGCCGTCAATTCCAAATTGTTTAGTTTCAGATTGTCCTCATCCACAGTTGTGGAATCCTTGGACCCATATGGGGCCGTAGGCCGAGCCTCAGCATCCCCATCACCCGTGGTTTCTTGGCGCCTGGGATTCGTCTCAGTGAGGGGAGTTTCCAAGGAAACACCCTCACCATGAGTTGCCATGGTTGAGGTCTTAAAGATGTTGTCACTGTCCTCCTGGTCATTTGATGGACCAGCAATAGTGACAGCCTCTTCCACATCCACTCTTTCATTACTCCTAGAGTGGACCTTCAAGGGTGAAGAACTTGGGTTGGGTGTTTCGGAAGCAAGACCAATCAGTACCTCCTTGATAGTGGTAGTTGGAGAAGGTACATCACTTTGGTCAGGTTCCTCAACACTTAAGTCCAAAGAAGATAGGAATGGCTCAAAGGGCTGTTCTATGGATCCAGGAAGTGATCCTAATCCTAATAGAGATACTTTCGAAGGAGTCTCCCTAACAGTGTGGCTTTCCCTTATGATATTCTCACTAGAATGTTGTGATTCTGAGTGAGGGATGTTGGCTTGGGTTTGGGCCTTGGAGGCAAGAGAAGAAGGAGTTCTCTTCCCCTCTTCCTTGTATATTTGGCTGCAACCAGGGCCCTGTGTTCCGGTTGAGCAATCAAACTGTGGGTGAGTAAAGTATGTGCCTGTACATCCTCAGTAGAATGCATAGGGGTTCGATCAAGGGAAGCAGCAGTTTGAGTTTGTGGCAGTGAGGTGGAGGGTGTGGGATCAGTATCAGCTGGGTTTGCTGAACTGTCACCCTGGGCACTTTACGTGTTCAACATTGTAGATAACAATGGAACATCGGCCCATGAGAACTTTGATGAAACTGTTCTCATGCTTTGAAAAATGTTGTTCTTATGTCCCAGCATTATGTAGATTCTTGCAGTTTTTGAAAGATCTTGGTGCTCAATGTTGTACACTTCCTGCAAGAATCTTGGGTACAAGAAGAACTGTGATTTCACCCCTTCTTGAAGGTTGTATCTCAAACCTTCAAGAATGAGGTGGGAAAAATTGAAACCCGCCCAGTTATCATACCGTGAATTGCCGACGCAAGTCCGGAGCTAAGTTGGTTCCAGCCACTCCTCTTCTGGGATATGCATTGGAGAAGAGTGTGGCAGAGATGCTTCCATTTGGGACCCATGAGTGCCTTCTCTATCGTATACTCTGTTTGATTCCCAGCGTACCCTATGGATACAAAGGTCCTCATGTATACGTCTCTTGGGTAAGAGATGGCGTCCCCTTCATCCTGAAGCTTGAGGTGTTGGCGGAGCTTTGCTTCAGTGATAATCATCTCCTTACCGTCTACTATGCCTCTGATTTGGGGAGTGCCCTGGTCAGTAGAATACACGGCTGAGCTCCAAAACTCTTCCATGTGGGAAGTATAGATGGTTGGGTTGACTGTTAAGGCATGGTGGATTTTGGACCGACAAAGGAAGTCGATCATATCATCGAAACCTTCGGATTTCTTGCCCTTTATTAGGTATGCAGTGAGGTTGTGATATGGGGAAAACTTGTCGTTGGGGTTGTTTATGTCTGCGCCTACCATTGTTATGAATTTGGAGGGAAGAGAGAAGGGTGTTTGAATGGTGATTAATTATGGAGGGCTTTGAATGCTGTGGGGACGGGAGAGAAAGTGATGGGAGATAGGTTTGAAATTGAATATGAAGAGGTTGTGGGAACGTTTGAGATTGTGATATAACGGCAGACGAAGAAAAAGCAACTTTACTTGTACAGTACAACCTGTTTCACTTTTCATTGTTACAGCTGTAATACACCGAGGCAGTCATGGTAAAGACTGACGATATTTTCTTTTACAGCGGGTAAAAGTTAATTTTTGACTTAAGTTTACCCATCAGCAGCAAACTTGGTTGCTGTGGATGAGAAAGCCTGTCCGCAGCAACTTTGGTTGCTACTAATGGTTAAGTCTGTCAGCAGCAAACTTAATTGTTACAGATAGATGCAATGATCTGCAGCAGGGATGTTACTGCTGATTGCCTTAAAGCTATCCGCAGGAGAACTTGTTCCTGCTGATAACTTAAGGCAGTCAGTGGCAAATCCTCTGCTGCTGAATATTAAACCTGTCAGCAGCTGAAAAGCAAAAGTGCTGCTGACTTATTACTTTTATTTACAACATAAGACAGACATATTTACATCAAAGGATAGATACACTCAACTGAACCGATGTTGATTCTTGGTGGTTTCTTTGCCTTCCATTGTTGAGTTGGTGTTTTTCTAGCTTTCTTTGACCTATGAGCAGCTGGCGTGAATGCTGGTGACTTTGGCATAGCTGCAGCAGCTGGTGTTGCTGCTGATGGTTTTGATTGAGCAAAAGCAGACTGTGTTGCTGCTGAAGGCTTTGCTTGAGCAGCAGCAGACTTTGTTGCTGCTGAACACTTTTCTTGAGCAGCAGCAGACTTTGTTACTGCTGAAGGCTTTGCTTGAGCAGCAGACTTATCTTTGGGTTGCTTGAGTCTTGCTTGATCAGCAGTAGTTTTGTTTACTGCTGATGGTTTAATCTCCGAAGTAAGCCTACCCTTCTTCATCTCACTGATAGACTTTTGTTTAAGAAGAATTTGATAAAGAACCTGGTTGAAAAGATTAAACTTACAATGTGCAGCAAAGTGGTCTGTTTCACCACAGATGAAGCAGGATTGTTGGGGCTTTGGCATAGGCTTTCTTGGTGGGGACAGAGTGTTTCTAAACTGAGTGAATTTGGCTTCAAAGCTTCTTACCTTTGTAGGTCCCAAACTCGTTGCGTGACGGATCTCTAGACTCGCGGTTAGACACGGTTATAACGTGCGGAATCCATGATCAACGTGGTCGTGTGACTCAATCAACAACGGTGTAAATAAACGCTCTTTTTATTCCACTACAATATCAGTTTACACAATTTACAGAATTCTCAGTCCCTCCTGATATCGTCCAAGTCTATCTCTGTGTTCTTAAAACTACATCTCTGTTTCTGCTGAACTGTTCTATTTATAGACACTGAATAGTATTAGGCGAACTTGTTAAGTTCGCCTCTAATAGGCTAAGCGAACTTAACAAGTTAGCCTCTGATAGACTAAGCGAACTTAACAAGTTCGCCTCTGATAGACTAAGCGAACTTGTTAAGTTCGCCTCTGATATCCTAGGCGAACTTAACAAGTTCGCCTCTAGCAGAACTTACACAGAATTTTATCAACAGTTACAAAACATGTCCTGACAGACTCCCCTTTAACTGTTGCTAACAATTCTATCAATTACAAGTCAAAGACTCTAAGACTAAGACATAATATCTTCAAGCTCGTTGTCACCAGAATATGCTCCAACAGACTCCCCCTTGACAACAGCTTCAGAAGATTGTCATCCGTCTTCATATATCATCAAACAAGTTGAAGTCTTCGTCTTGTTCATCTGCACACTCTCTCTCTTTCTAGACGAAAACTTGGGAGAAGGACCCCTTGTCAACTTCTGTCTGCAATATTCATTTATGCAAAGGAGAACAACCAAGAATAACCAACAATTAAGATTTCCATGGAAGCTGGAAAAATAAAATCTTTTTGGTTTTTCAAACATAAGAAACACAAAATCTTTTTGGTTTTTCTCTGTACAAACTGAAATGTAAAATACAAAATCACATCTTTTTGGTCGAACATCACGAGTAAGAAGATCATATCAGTAAAAACAATGCATCAATCACACATTTTGGATAAACATCCCTAAACATTCTAAGGGTATCCTATCCAGATTCATTATTTCTTTTTATCAGATAAGATCAAATCTTTTAAGCTTCAACCAAAACATGTAATGATACGCGAAGAACTTTAAAGAAGATGAGATCAGATCATAACATGCTTATTACATACGAATTTGCAACACATAACATGTCCATCTAAGTTGTCAATATTATAAGAATTGAAACCATCAGTATCTTTGTCCCATGTTCTTGTGAATTAAGGTACCATTTATTTTGTAATACAACGTGTACCCCACAAATATGCCAATAGAAATTTAAATGTGCACTATCTTCAAGACATATAAGATCATTGCAAGATAATATTCAATCTCCAGGATGAATTATACCGATAAACACAGGATAATATCAAGCAGAGAATCAGAATGATTCAGAATCGAATGATTCAAATGTCTTGGTTTGGATGAAGTATCATGATTCATAGTAACAGAAAGATTGATCAAGGAATCGATTGATTCAATGACATAGGGTAGCGTGATCCAACTGTTATCTGGATATATTCAATGGAATCAGGATATTAATCCAAGGGTTATTATATGTTCCAACAGATGTTGTCAGAAACATATCTTAGTCCAACAACACATTGCATGTTTTTCAGGGCATGGGCAGTGAAGTGAACTAAAAAATTAGTGTTTAACGACATAACCGATACTGGTCTCATGAAGTACTTTAGATCTTATATTCTTTATCTGATAATGATCTTTTACACACACACCCGGCATACCATGGGTTCAAATCACAGTTATCACAAAGATCATTATGTTGTCACACTACTAATGGACCAAAGATACTCATAGCCTATTGACAATTCAGACTACATACTAGTATCCAAATTAAAATATAAGCATCAAGCATCAATTTTTATTAAGCATAAGCAGTTATGAAGCTATCATTTCTCATACTGTGCAGTCTAAGAAGTTCTGATCAAAACATTTATCACAGATATGTTAGATAAGCATCATAAAGTCCAACTAAGGTCATGTGTGACTGAACATCTACTGATGTACTATCATCTCTCCTTTAACTTCAAGTAATGTCGATTTTATCTTTTTCAATTTGTTTGGCTTTTTCAAAATCTTTTTCAAAGAAAGTAAAAACAAACGAAAATAAAATCTTCCATGAAAACATTTTATGAAAAACATTTTACTTGGTTACTCAGGATTAAGCAAGTCAATCAATTAAAAACTCAATCCAATGTAATGTAATTGACTGTCATTGCCTCTGTCACCAACACAGTTCTGTACTCCCCCTGTCCTGTAGACTCCCCCTCAACTAGTCAAATGGTTGCATCAACGACTTTATGCTCACCATCGTTTATCCTAAGTTTTAGGTTATCATTTGGACTTTGTAAAACTCTTTACAAAACATTGTGTGTGACATATTCTCCCCCTTGAGCATCAAGTCGTTGAAACACATAGATTCTCAGTTATCAACAACTCGTTACTCTTGCAGATGTCATTCCCTGTCATGTGCTAAGAAGAACCACTATCAACAACCAAAATGGTATTAATAGTCCCTCTTGGTAAGTCCTGCACATCTAACAAGAAACATTAATTTGATATTGGGACCCAAGCCATGGTAGTCATGGGTCGTCCATCTGTATCAAAATAATAAACCTCACTCCATTCACAATCGAATCTCTCATCGATTTTCGAAGATTGTTCCGACGAATCCGAAACTGAAACTTTAGATTTCCAAACATATTTCTTTTCATTTAGTTCTTTTTGCTTAAAATGTGAAGTGTTTGAAAATACTTGTTCATTTGAAAAATGTGTAGATTGTGAAAACTCTTGTTGTTCTAAAAGTTTTCTCAATCTTCTGTTTCTCCTCCGTCTTTGAGGTCTAGAAAGCCTAACCTCAGATTTTGTATTACTCTTTGGTATAGCATGAGGTTTAACCACATTTGGGTTAACATAAGGCTTACCATGAGTTCTTACCTTTTCAGGAGTAACATGTCGGTTACCTTTGGCGTTGTGAGGACAAGCAATCCTAATGTGACCAACAATACCACAGTAAAAGCAAGATCTCTTCTCACTATATTCTCTCATATAAGGAATCTTCACATGATTAGATGCATTTGAAGAAGATTCTCCTACACGAACTTCTTTTTGCTTTATTTTCTCTGGAACGCCAGATTTTGCAACAGGTTTTGATTCAGGTTTCATCTTCTCAGGAACTACATGCTTCTTTCCTTTATTTTTGTAAGGACAGTTCACCACAATGTGTCCTATCTCATTACAATGAAAACATGTACGCCTGTCTTTATAATCTCTGACATATGGAACTCTCCTTGAATTTGAAGAACTTCCAAATGTAGAATTTCCAGATGAATTAGAATCAACCTTTGAGTCTTCTTTCTTAACAGCTTTTGGTATCCCCTCTACCTTAGCTTCATCAAAATATTCATCATCACTCTCATCAGAATACACCATATCTTCACCTGTGACTGGATTCACCTTCAACACAGTCTTAGGATCTAAATCCTCATCTTTTATAAGCTCAGGTGTAACAGAATAATTTCCGTTGAATAGTGGAGGAACATAGCCAATACCACTAGTTCCCTTCCCCTCTTCAGTATTTTCATGATAATATCCTAATAAGAATGATGAATTTCCAAAGCTTTCTAATTTTCAATGTAATCTGATCACCTCTGCTTTAGATTCAGCTAGTTCCTTATCTTTCGCAGCAAGATCAGTATTACGTTTCTCAATTTCTGCAAAGGACATATCCAGGTGATATGCCTGCTCTTTGATCTTCAAAGTCAGAGAATTTATATCCCTCTTTAGTGATTCTATCCTCTCAATACACACATTTTCATTATCCTTTAATTTCTGGTTTACCGTGTGCATGGATTTCATATCACAAATGAGGTTGACGTTGTCATCCATAACCCTCATCATTTTATCCTTAACTGAAACACAGTTAGAACAAAACGTCTCAGAGTTAGAAAATACCTCAGGGTTTACATCTGAAGAAGATGCATCAGGAGCCATGAATACGTCATCATCAGCTTCACTCTTTTGATCAACAATGACAGGCTCTGCATCAATTTCTATTTCACTCAGATCATCTTCAACTATCTGAAAACTTTCTTCACTCATAACATCAGTCTCAGTAGATTGAGTACTTTCACCAGAACGAATACTCTCACTATCAGTTAAATCTGCAGAAGAATCACTTTCAGTATCACACTACTTCACTAAATCTTCTTTGATCAAGACCACAAATGCTTGAGTAGTAGCTTCACCCTTTTTCTTCAAAGTTTCCCATAAATCACGTGAAGTTGGACACTTCCCGAGAGTATGAATGATTTCTTTTGGTAAAGACAATTTTAAAGTTTCAAGCGTCTTCATTTCTCGATCAAACTTCTGCTTTTCTGCTTTATTAAGAGCTGTCATTGGTTTAGGAACATCATAATATCCCATGAAGTTATAAGTAGGATGCACATATCCTTCCAAAATTGATGTCCAAAACTTTTTATCAGTTTCCGATACGAACTGTTCGAACCGGACTTTCCAGCTACGATAATCTGATATGCAAAAAAGTCTCGGTGGGATAGTTCCAATATCAATAATATCACATAAAATTGACATTTTGAAATTTTCACAAAAATATCCGGAAAAAAAAAATTTTCCCGCCAAATTACTCTTTTTAAAAAATTTCGAAAATTCAAAATTTCAAAAATGATTCGAAACGACCATATAAGCTTTCCGTAAAAAATTTGAATAAGATGAATTTTCCATAAAAAATTTTCCGCCAAAAATTTGGCTTCAAAGCTTCTTACCCTTGTAGGTCCCAAACTCGTTGCGTGACGGATCTCTAGACTCGCGGTTAGACACGGTGATAACGTGCGGAATCCATGATCAACGTGCTCGTGTGACTCAATCAACAACGGTGTAAATAAACGCTCTTTTTATTCCGCTACAATATCAGTTTACACAATTTACAGAATTCTCAGTCCCTCCTGATATCGTCCAAGTCTATCTCTGTGTTCTTAAAACTACATCTCTGTTTCTGCTGAACTGTTCTATTTATAGACACTGAACAGTATTAGGCGAACTTAACAAGTTCGCCTCTGATAGACTAAGCGAACTTGTTAAGTTCGCCTCTGATAGCCTAGGTGAACTTAACAAGTTCGCCTCTAGCAGAACTTACACAGAATTTTATCAACAGTTACAAAACATGTCCTAACAGACTCCCCTTTAACTGTTGCTAACAATTCTATCAATTACAAGTCAAAGACTCTAAGACTAAGACATAATATCTTCAAGCTCGTTGTCACCAGAATATGCTCCAACAACCTTTTTGTTTTTGCTGGTTTTTTCAAAAGCATGTTGCTTTAGGTTTCTTTGTTGTTGAAGGTAATAGAAGCAGCTGCTAGCAGTATGATTGTATTTCCCATACACAAAGCATGACTTAGCTAGTTTGTCCTTTTGAAAGTACACATAGTCTTTTCTCTTGAACAAGTCTTTGAAGTTACAAGGGTGAGCTTTGTTGTGCTCAAAAGTGGCTTCTTCCAATGTCTTTTGAACATATGAAACTTTCTCTCCAGGTGTATGACATATGTCAAACACCTTCCTTGGTTGGATTGATTTGGAAGGAGGCTTTGAGTTGGTGGAGGTGGAAGACTGTCCCTTTTCAATAGTTAGCTTTCTTCCTTCTGGAGGATAGCTAATTCTGATTTGTTTGAAGGGTTTAGGAACTGGTATTGAAGGGATAATAGGGACTTCATCTTTAGTGACTATCACTTAAGGGGCAGGAGGAGATGAGGCATTACTTGTTTCAGTGGAGTCTGAGCAAGTTGACTCAGACTCTGATGAAGTAGTGCATTCTTGCACAGGGTTTTCTTTGACAACAGGGTCAAGATTTTGGTTGGCCATGTCAAGATTTGCTAGATTGAAGCTTGGTTCATGGATGGCAACGTAATCAGCAGGAGGTGCGACGGTTTTATACTGGTCAGCATGATATCCCAACCCAGTTTTTACCTTTTCATGGATTTGAGCATCCAAAAGTCTTTGCAGCTTTTTGGATGCAAATTCATATTTTTCCACATGGACGTTTTGGTCTGCCAATTCAGCCCTTGCAGCTTTCAACTTAACCAGAATATCATCAATTTGAGTTTCAAGGTTTGTTTGTTCATGTTTTAATGATGAAATTTCTTTCTTTAAACAATCATTCTTTTCCTTGTAACTATTTTCAACCTTTTTAAATTCAGATTTCATTTGGTGAAATTCTTCATTTTGATCTATGAGATTCTGGTTATGTTTCCTATATCCAAGGACCTTATCAATACACTCTTGAGTACATAGATTTTCATATACCTTTGGTGGTACCTCTAATGTGTCTGAAGTTAGAGAGGATACCTCTAATGTGTCTGCCATGAGAGCTTGATTGTTGGCAGAAAGATCCTCATGCTGGAAGCTCCAGTCAAAGGCAGAAGTTCCAACAGCTGCACAGGCTGCAGTTTGTGCAAAAGGTTTGACCTGTTGCTGTTGTTGCTTTCTTGGATGAGCTTGGTGTGCTTGTCTGGTAGGATCGTAGTCGCTTGAACTAGGATCTGAGTGGTCAGAGTGAAGCGCGGGAGAGGTGATGGAAGAGGTTGATTGATGGCTTGAGTTTCTTTCTTTGGCTTGAATTATTTCTAATTCAAAGGTTTTTAGCATACAAAAGAGCTCGGTCATCTGCAGAGTCTTCAGATTCTCAGTTCTTCTTATTGACACTGTGTAAAGTGTCCAGCAACTAGGAAGAGATCTGATGAAGTTTTTGAGAATGTCTTCATTTTCCAGCTTCACTTTAGAGCACTGCAGCTCTCCTACCAAGTAAGTGTACCTGTTATACACACTGGTTAGTGACTCACCTTTATTGCAGACAAAGTTTTCGTATTGCTACTCGTAATTTTCTCCAGACACCAGTCTTTGTGGTCTGATGATGCTTCCAATATCGCCAAATCCATTGTTTTGAGCCATTTTTTATTTGTGATTTGTGATACCGGGTGTTTTGATCAAAGAGATAGTTTAGAATAGAACCAGTAGTGATTAAACAAGTGTGAATTTGTTTAATCTGAGCCAAAGCTCTGATACCACTTGTAGGATCATGAAATTACAAGATGGTTCTATTCTTAGTTGAGATTGGTGGAAACAATATCAACTACACAATTACAATCGAGTAAACAGAAAGAATACTGATAAGAACACTGTTGTATTAAGCTTTGTGAATAAACGATTATAAATGAAAACTCAGTGAAGAAGCACAAAAAGCACGGTGAAAGCACACTATGTTTGAAATGTTTACAAGATATATATAGTAACTTAGAATCAAGATAGACCCTTGATTCTAAGGATCAGATCTAACACAAGTCGTTGATCTTGTTTATTAATCTAAATTACACGTAAAGGCTAATCTAGTTAACTTTACTGAAACGTCTTCTTAGGCATCATTGTTTGCATGCTTGGAGAAGAGCATCATTGTCCTTTATTGGTTGCACCAGTGAGGTTCCTTCTGCTTGGAGTGTGGCAGTTGCTTTTGCAGAAAGGTGTCAGAGGCGCTTCGCATGGATAGTCAGTTGCAACGTTTGGTCTTCAGAGAATAAAGCTATCAGCAGCAGAGATGAGGACCAGCAGCAAGATTGATCTATCCGCAGCTGCTGAGGATATGCCTATCAGCAGCAACATGTGTTGAATGCTGCTGATAAGCCTATCCGCAGCTACTTTGGTCTTCAGCAGCAGACAAAGTATCAGCAGCTGTTTTGGTCAGCAACAGTCTTGTGTTATCCGCAGCTGTTGTACTTAGAACAATTTTGTAGCAATCAGTCTTTGGTTCTACATTATGATTTCATGTTTGTAATGTTTTCTAAGTTTTGTAAAGTTGTTGTAACATGCGAACTTAACAAGTTCGCCTGATATAGTTGTGGCGAACTTAATAAGTTCGCCTAAGGCTTGTTTTGGCGAACTTCGCCTTTAGCAATGTGTGGCCTATAAATAGTGCTTAGTTTGTGTTGATTTGTACTTCTACGATTTGTAACTTGTAAGCACTTTTATCAGAGCAATACAACAGAGAGTTTATTGGAGATCTTGTCTTTTTGTGTGATTCTATTGTATGTGTATATGTTGGAGATGCGTGTATTCGTTAGGATTCTGCACTCCGAGGACGTGTTGCGTGTTATACGTCTGAGATCGATCCATAGACCCGCTGGTACTTACAATTGGTATCAGAGCTATTTCTCTTGATTAGAGATCATCGTGTGACACTGTTTCGATTGGATTTGCAATCAAAGACTGAGATTTTCGAAGACTTTTTTATTCATGAGGTTTCTTGCTGTTTTGGAAGAGTTTTTGGATTGATTTCATCATTTCTGGTGTTTATTTGCCAAAATTGATTCGTTGAAGTGTTCTATTTCACAAATTGAAGAATCCTACAGCTTGAATTTGATCAATTCCATCAAAATCGCAAAATATGATGATTTTTAGTCTGGTTCAGTGCGTTTGGGTGTTAGAACATTCCTCTTTGTTCTTCAGCTGAAACAGGCGAACATGTCCAGGCAGTAACATGCGAACTTATTTGGGAGAACTTGTTAAGTTCGCTTCTTCCTGATAAGGCAAACTTATTATGTTCGCTTGCTAAGTTCGCTTATGACAGAATTTGTTCAAAATTTTACTAAGTGTTGAAGTTTTTTCAAGGTTGCAAAGATGTCGACTTATAATGCTAGTGTGAACAACATGACTAATATTCTGAACTATGATAATGAGATTGGTACTCCAACCAAACCACCAAGGTTGATGAATTTAAAAGATTACTCTAACTGGAAAATCGCTATGAGAATTATGTCAATATCAATGATACTAGTATGTAGATTCCAATTGTAGAAGGATATAAACATCCTACTCATTCTCATATAGGTGTATCAGATGCAGAAAAACCAGTTTCTGCTCTTACTGTGGAAGAAAAAAGATTGTATGATTGAGAGAAAAACGCACTTGCTGCTTTGTCTATGTGTCTGCCTTTTGACATCTATCACACTTTCAAGAAGTTTAAAACCTCGCGTGATATTTGGGAAGGTTTGGCGAAGAGATGAGAAGGAAGCACATATATCAAGAAGAGTAGAAGGGAATTACTGAAGAAACAATTTAGTGTTTTTAAATCTTTTGAAGGAGAATCTATTGATGAGTTTATGTCTAGGTATTATCATTTGTTGGGTGAAATGGTGAACAATGACATATCTTACAAGAATAGGAAGGTACTTGAGATATTTCTTGATGCATTGCCTGCCCACTTTGAGATGTATTCCATAGTTATTAAAGAACAGCATGGGTTTGACGAATAGAGTCTTGAAGATCTTATGGGAAAGATTCAATCGTATGATTTGAACAAGTAGAAGAAAGATACAGTTTATCAAGATCCTAGCATTTATTTTGGAAAAGGAACATCGACACTAAAGTCTGGGGTTACATTGTTTTCAGGAGAAATTTCTGAAGGTAAAGGTATAAGTCCCTGTGGCGTCCTCAAATCAGAAGAACGCACACGATCACAACAAATTACTCGATGATTCAACGTATGAGACGGAAGCATGAAGCGAGTCAATCGCAAACACGAATACAGAAGATATAGATGTAACAGAAACAATACTTTATTCATAACGAATGAGTCATACGAATACAATACCAAATGAGTATACATCTTTACGTTTAAGCTCCAATTCCAATCCTAGGTGAGCTCTACCTAGGGATTTTGACTCACTTCTCACATAGACTCACTCCCTCTCTGTGGACGCTAACTCTAGCATTGCTTGCCACAAATGAACACTTAATGTCCTATTTATAGGCAAACTGAGTCTGCAGGCGAACTTAACATGTTTGCATCACATACACTTAGAATTTTGGCTACAGTTACAAAAACATGCTCTTACAGACTCCCTCTTAACTGTTACAAACAATTCTAAACAAATACTGATAAATCTTCAGACACAAACTGTGCTTCAACAAACTCCCTCTTGACAGATGACCCTAGGTCTCACTTTACTTGGTAAGAATTTATCTTTTGAATTGCACTATGATCTTCAACCGACAATGCTTCAATCTTGAGGAAAAAGACTCCCTCTAAACTGATGCTTCCGTTGTAGAACAATTTTGTTTGGCCTATTCAAGAAAATCGACGAATCCAACACTTTTCATTGTAGTCCATCCTCTCAACAATAACCACGTCCGTATTGATTCAAGAATCTAGCCCATATTGCTTAGACATCAGTAAACCAACTGGCATAAAATAGAGATTCTGAATTTCCAACAGTCAGCATCAAACTAATCAACTTCCACAAAAACAAGAATCCCAGCTTGAACAATAAACTGAAACTCCAATATAGTGTGCAAAAACCACTCTTTTCTCTGATCTTCATCTTCACCAGAAGTGCTTGACTTTGTCTCGTACCTTGTCCACTCAACCAGTAACCCAAAGTCTTTCATATCCGATCTCCCCTTCATGACACAAGCATCTCCGCATTAAACCAGAAACAGAAGGAAGTTTCTTATTTAACCGGCATATAATAAAGGTTCCATCTTCAACTAGTTAACAACAGAGAAGCAGCTTTATTTCAGACGTACTTGACCAAGTCTCACATAAACATTCGGTAGTAATCATGGGATTTCTCACTTGGAATCTGGGCGGAATCCAGATAGACAACCTAGTTATGGAACTTCACTGCGTTGAACGTATACATATTAGGAGGTGTAAACCAGGAATGAAGATCTAATTGAAGAATGTTGGACTCTGGATATAAGGTGATCACTGCTGAGCATGATTTTATGTTTAATTCTATCAAGTGTTTTCAGGATGAAGCTGGATATCCGTTGGATTATTAGTTGAAGATGGAACCTTTTATCATTGGCCGGTGGGATAGGAAACATACCCTTGTTTCTGGTCTAGTCAGGAGAAGCTTACATTGAAAGGGGAAATTGGAAATGAACATCTTCGGGAATTTGGTTGACTCGTGAAGATAACATCTGGTGTGAAGACTAAAGTTTATCTTACTGGAATTCCTATGGGAGTTGATCAGTTTGATGCAGGTTATTGGAAATTCAAACTCTCTATCATATGCCAGCTGATTTGGAGGAATTCTAAGTCAGGGTGGAGGTTGCTACTGCTGAGAGGATGAACTACAATGAGTTGTGTTGGGTTAGTTGGTTCTTATTGAAGCACATGGTTTGGTCTACAATGAAAGCTACAGTTAAGAAGGAGTCGGGTTTGTCATCACTCGGCAACTGAAGACTAAAGTTTGAAGATTTGAAGATCTCAAGTGGAATGCCAGAAGATCAAGTCTTGCTAGAAGACACATGATGTCATTAGTTTAGAGTAAGTCTGTTAGGACATTCTTTGTAAACTAATGATTATCAGTGTTAGTGATATATAGAATTTGATGCTATAGTTAAGAGGGAGTTTGTAGAAGCATGTTTTTGTAACTATAGATAAAATTCTATGTATTGGTGTACGTGGCTAGTACACAGGAGGGTGTTCATGAGTACTTAGCCTGCACACCAGTTTGGTTAAGCGTACTTAGTAAGTACACAAGGCTTTTGCCTTGCGTACTTGTCAAGTACGCATGACCAAACCCTGCGTACTTAGACAAGTACGCAGGAAGTGTTCCTTCCCCTATAAATATGATATGATGGCCTCATTTGTAGGTGGAACTCTGGAACTAGGTTGAGAGGTGTCCGGGTCGGGACGAGCTCTCCCGACCCCTAGATCATGAGCTTAGATGAGATATGTGTGCTCCTTCGGTATGTAGTCTGTAATACGGGATGACTTCTATGTTTTGGATTATGTATCGTTTCATTATATGTTGTTTGTGTTCGTGTTTCTCTGTCTTGTTTCTTGGCACCCACAAAAATCACAGAACAGATCTGTGTTTTCTCCACTGCGCGACGAGTCTCCCGGGACCTACAATTGGTTGTTCAAAATTTTACTAAGTGTTGAAGTTTTTTCAGAATTTGTTCAAAAATTTTACTAAGTGTTGAAGTTTTTTCAAGGGTGCAAAGATGTCGACTTGTAATGCTAGTGTGAACAACATGACTAATATTCTGAACTATGATAATGAGATTGGTACTCCAACCAAACCACCAAGGTTGATGAATTTAAAAGATTACTCTAACTGGAAAAGTCGCTTTGAGAATTATGTCAATATCAATGATACTAGTATGTGGATTCTAATTGCAGAAGGATATAAACATCCTACTCATTCTCATATGGGTGTATCAGATGCAGAAAAACCAGTTTTAGCTCAACTGTGGAAGAGAAAACTTTGTATGATCGAGAGAAAAAAGCACTTGTAGCTTTGTCTATGTGTCTGCCTTTATTGAAGAGTAGAAGTGAATTATTGAAGAAACAATTTAGTGTTTTTAAATCTTTTGAAGGAGAATCTATTGATGAGTTGATGTCTACGTATTATCATTTGTTGAGTGAAATGGTGAACAATGACATATCTTACAAGAATAGGAAGGTACTTGAGAAATTTCTGGATGCATTGCCTGCCCACTTTGAGAATTATTCCATAGTTATTAAAGAACAACATGGGTTTCACGAATTGAGTCTTGAAGATCTTATGGGAAAGATTCAATCGTATGATTTGAACAAGCAGAAGAAAGATACAGTTTATCAAGATCCTAGCATTTATTTTGGAAAAGGAACATCGACACCAAAGTCTGGGGTTGCTATGTTTTCAGGAGAAATATCTGAAGGTAAAGGTATAATTCCCTGTGGTGTCCTCAAATCAGCAGAATGCACACGATCACAACGAATTACTCGATGATTCAACGTATGAGATGGAAGCACGAAGCGAGTCAATCACAAACACGAATTCAGAAGATATAGATGTAACAGAAACGATACTTTATTCATAACGAACGAGTCATACGAATACAATACCGAATGAGTATGCATCTCTACGTTTAAGCTCCATTTCCAATCCTAGGTGAGCTCTACTTAGGGATTGTGACTCACTTCTCACAAAGACTCACTCCCTATCTATGGATGCTAACTCTAGCATTGCTTGCTACAAATTAACACTTAATGTCCTATTTATAGGTAAACTGAGTCTGCAGGCGAACTTAACAAGTTCGCCCATAATTCTATAGGCGAACTTAGTAAGTTCGCTAGTTAAGTTCGCCCAAACATTCCCTTAGGCGAACTTAACATGTTTGCATCACATACACTTAGAATTTTTGCTACAGTTACAAAAACATGCTCTAACAGACTCCCTCTTAACTATTGCAAACAATTCTAAACAAATACTGATAAATCATCAGATACAAACTGTGCTTCAACAAACTCCCTCTAGACTGATGATCCTGGGTCTTCACTTAACTTGGTAAGACTTGATCTTTGGAATTTCACTATGATCTTCAACCGACAATGCTTCAATCTTGAGGCAAAAGACTCCCTCTAAACTGATGCTTCCATTGCAGAACAATTTTGTTTGGCCTCTTCATGAAAATCGACGAACCAACACTTTTCATTGTAGTCCATCCTTTCAACAATAACCACCTCCGCATTGATTCAAGAATCTAGCCCATACTGCTTAGACATCAGTAAATCAACCGACATAAAATAGAGATTCTGAATTTCCAACAGTCAGCATCAAACTAATCAACTTCCACAAAGACAAGAATCCTAGCTTGAAAAACAAAATGAAACTCCAATATAGTGTGCAAAAACAACTATTTTCTTTGATCTTCATCTTCACCAGAAATGCTTGACTTTGTCTCGTGCCTTGTCCACTCAACCGGTAACCCGAAGTCTTTCATATCTGATCTCCCCTTCATGACACAAGCATCTCCGCATTAAACTAGAAACAAAAGGAAGTTTCTTATTTAACCGGCATATAATAAAGGTTCCATCTTAAACTAGTTAACAATAGATAACCAGCTTTATTTCAGACGTACTTGACCAGGTTTCACATAAACATTCGGTAGTAATCATCGTGGATCCAACAATCTTCAATCTGATTTTAGTTGCTGATTAACACTTCCTATTTGTGATAATAGGTTGTATATCTGGATTCCGCCTAGATCCTAAATAAGAAATCAAACCATAATCGAATCATGTCAAATCATTTTGACGATCTTGATCACTTGAACTGTTTTTGCAAAGAAACAAAACATTCTGAAATTTTTATCTCCCTCTTTATTTGCAAAGACCCGAATAGTATATCCTCTTCAATTGTCTGGAAGCTTTCTTTAGTTTTCACATCAGTCTCGGTAGACTGAGTGCTTTCACCAAATTGAACACTCTCATTATCGCTTGATTATGCAGAAATGTCACTTTCAGGATAACTTTGCTTCTTTAAGTCTTCTTTAATCAAGGCCACGAACGCTTTAGTAGTAACTTCTTCCTTGAGGGAAACCTTGACACTCTCTTCACACTTCTTTTCCAATGCTTCTCATAGATCTTTTGAAATTATAAAATTCTTGAAGTTATAGGAAAATTCTTTTGGTAAAGCCATTTGTAGAGTCGCAAACGTCTTCGTCTCTCGATCATACACCTTCTTTTCTCTTTCAGTAAGAACTAACACTGATTTAGAAATATTATGTTGATCCATTAATGAATATGTAGGATGTTTATATCCTTCCAAGATGGGTATCCAAAAATCTATATCAGACAAAGAAACATACTCTATAAACTAAACTTTCCAAGTAGAGTAATGTGTGAGAGAAACGAGTCTAGGAAGTGACGAAGTTCCTAACATACTGTTGAACATCAACATGATTATAAAGTTTGACGGAATCAAAATCTTCAACAATTGAACCAACTTAGAGCACGTCCAAACCGATTTAAACGAAACCGAAACAATCTCGAACTTTCACGTCTAACTAAAAATTCCGTTCTAGTTTCACCAAAAATTATTAGTTTCAACCGGCGACGTTGTTATCACCCCGGAAATCACGGTCGAAAAACCCAAAAGGTAATATTTAGAAATAATACACACTTTCTTGTCGCACTTTGAGACCAACCGAAACTGCTTTAAACGATTTCCGAATTATTCGAAAATTACCGAACAACTAGTAGTCGTGTTAGTGTCTTTAGAAAACCATATCGTCTTTACCGGAAACAACGTTAAACCACCGAAAACCAGGTCCGAAAATCTCAAAAAATCACTTGTAAGCTTCAATGTCACGTTTTTAAGCTATTCGAAATAGCTCGAAACGAGTTCGAAATATTTCAAAAAATTCCCGATCCAATGCGTATCACATCCAAGATACTTGAGATCACTTTCGTATTCCCGATTGAACACGTTAGAGTCCCGAAAACTAGTCCGCAAAACACCGAAAAAACATTCGCATAAAGTAACTATTTGACCAACAAATTGTTCTAGTGCATTTGCTTGTTACTCAGATCAAGCGCATTTAAGATTCACTCAGTGAGTTGTTGATTATGGTTCAACGACTTGATGCTCAGGGGAGAAATTGAAGGAGTTACTCGTTTCGTTTGTCACACTGTAAATGAGTCTATGATGATAAAGAATATTGAGACACAGGAGGTAGGTGTGTGAGCATCAAGCTCTTGATGTTGAGCCTAGTTCTAGTGTTCAGGGGGAGTCATCTAGACAGGGGGAGTCCATTACAAACATGAATACAGAAGATATAGATGTAACAGAAATGATTCTTTATTCATAACGAACGAGTCATACGAATACAATACCGAATGAGTATACATCTCTACGTTTAAGCTCCAATTCCAATCCCTAGGTGAGCTCTACCTAGTGATGGTGACTCACTTCTCACAGAGACTCACTCCCTCTCAATGGATGCTAACTCTAGCATTACTTGCTACAAATGAACACTTAATGTTCTATTTATAGGCAAACTGAGTCTGCAGGGGAACTTAACACGTTCGCCCATAATTCCATAGGCGAACTTAGTAAGTTCGCTAGTTAAGTTCGCCAAACATCCCCTTAGTCGAACCTAACATGTTTGCAACACATAAACTTAGAATTTTTGCTACAGTTACAAAAACATGCTCTAACAAAAGGTTCAAGAGAAGGTTCATGTGGTGAATCATCAGGCTATATTCCTTCTAGTTCTAGATGTTCAAAGAATTGTCAAAATGATACTCATTCGTGTTCTCAAAAGGTGTCTCCTAAAGCTGTCGTTGACATGATGGCCATGATTGCTTCGTTTTTAACTTCTTATGAGAATTTCATTGGTGGAAAAATAACTGATCCGGATATGATTGAAGAAGATTTCAAGCAATTGGATAAGGATGCTCTTGAAGAGATGAACATTCAATGGAACATGGCATTGTGGATGAGACAGTGCAAGAAACATCTGAAGAAAACAGGAAAGAATTTCATTGGAGCGACAGGCAAGACAAAGATGGGGTGGGATAAATCTAAAGTAAAGTGTTATATATGTCAGGAATTTGGACACTTTTCTAGGGAATGTACCGAACCTAAAGATCAACATCAAAATGCTTCTTCAGGAAACCAGAACAATCAGTATAATCAGAGTTCTTCTACAGCATTGATTTCCCAACATGATGAAAATTATGATTGGGGAATTCATCTAGAAGATATCGTTGCTCATGACAATCAATCTTTTCGTGCTGAAGTTCATGAAGATAATATTGGTTCTGATAGTAGTTCGTCAGACGGGGACTCAAGTGATTATGGGAGTGTTACTGAAAATGATGAATCTACAAGTCAGAGTCTAAAAGCAAAAGTGACTGATGAGGAGCAGAAGAATGACAATGTAGCAGCAGGAAAGGTGATAGAGAAAGTTGCTGAGATGTTTGCTGAAGCCAGTGGATTCATGGCTGATTCTAAACGGGTAAATTAAGTTGTCACTTTTTCTTGTTCTAAATGCACTCATTGTGATTTAAAATTCTGAGATTGTGTGATGACAATACTAACCTCATCTATGACTTGAAGGCAAGCTACTTAACTTGTCACACCCCCAAAATCCACTAACGGAGTTTTACCGTTAGGAGCGTGACATACCAGGATCTCAGTCATTAGTTACGTTGAACGAATCTATATGAGTTTAATAAAAACACTAGCATTGCTCATAGTCATGAAGCAACACTAGTAAATTAAAATACTGAGTTAATGCGAAATGTGGAAGCGTAAAGATTGAAGGAAAAACATGCGCCAAAAACAATTGCGCCCAAAACATGCAATTCGAAAATAAATAAATAAGTAAGTCCTGCGTTTGATAAATAATGAAACTCCAATGCATGCATGCCCTATCTCGTGCTCGTACCTTAACGACCAGAGAAAAAATGCTAAAACGTGTCAACACTAGGTTGGTGAGTTCACAGGTTTCAAATGAAAGTAAAGTTTACTAGATAAAACAATTTACAATTATATCAATAGGTAGCTAACCTAATAACATGTTACTAAAGCGTTTCAACACCGAAGCTGATTGTTTATGTTCGATCTGCCTCCTACCATGTATATCATAAACAATGGTAAACTGTTTAGATCAATGTTACACCCGTTCGACTTCCTGTCGTGTTAGCGCGACTAACTCGGGTGGGGCATGTCAATGCCCAGTAGTACTACTCAAGATTACTTCGCTATCCCATATATTAAATGGTTCGATAAGTAAGGACTTGCATGATATGTTTGCGCTTAGTACAACAAGTGATATAAATGAAATGTAAGATCTAAATGTTTGTACCCATGTTTTCTCCCCCAAGTTTAAACCATAAGAAAAGGGGCCGTGAAACTCACCTTTGAATGCGTGCAGATGAAAGCTAATTAAAACTTCTTGACTACTAACCGCCACCTATAAACATCGGTTTATAAGTGTGTGTTTGTGTAAGTTGACATGAACCCTAAGTATCCAAACAATCCCATTGTTTTAGGTGTTTTAGAAAAACATTTAATAGTTTGACCAAGTTTGACCCAGTTTGACCCGACGACCCGTTGGTGACCCGTTTAGTGATTTAATGTTTGGTTTGAAACACACATAGTATACAAGTAATTCAAGTTTCCTGCTACACATGTCACAACTAACTTAGCATGGCAAGTTATGTCTACAAAATGCATGTTCAACAAAATTCCTAATTTTAACAATGTATGAACACAAAGTTTGATTTCAATAGATTACATCATCTATTACATAATTGAATAACCCTAACACGTTTATACATACCTTCTAATGCATGAATGATCATCACAACGTACGCATTAGGTCTAGACATCAAGTTTCAATTTCTAAAAGTTTTCACTTTTAGTAAGTTAGGATCAATGCATGTGATTTATACCAAACAACACTCTTATAAGCTTTATTGCGTTCATAATAACGTGCTAGTATCATTCCATAACATCATGCATGTAAAACAACTCACATATAACAAACACTTTTCAATAAAGTTTCCTCTTTAGGAAAGTCTACGATTTCTAGCTTGTTAACAAGATTCAACACACCAATTCAATTGCATACAACCCAACTAGTATAAATATAACTATAACAATCATCATAAACATCTAGCATGCAATCCTACATTATCACATAATCAAAAAGTCTCTACTTTAGACAAGTTATGAACCATAATGCAACTAGGGTTTTCCAAATAACAATATACTTATCAAATATTTGCAAAACAATAATAAAGTTAACATCTTTATTATAAAAATCAATCTTTGGATGAACTAGGGTTTGATCTAAAATTTAGGAATAAAAAATCAACGAAATTGAACGAAACAACTTACGTAGTAGCGTTAGCAATGCGTAGAGGAGTCAGATTATGCGTTTAATTGCAAGATTGGAGCTTGGAGAGGGGGTGCATGGTGGTGGTCTTGGTTCGTTGGTTCGGTCGCAATAGAGAATAAGGGGGGGGGTGGTCGACGGCCAAAATAAAAAAAGGGTTTAGGTTTAAAGTTTTTTTATAAAATTCTTTAATTACTTGATCTCATGGGTTTTAAAATGGGTTTAGATAATCCATGGGCTTCTTAATGGGTTTTTAATTATTTTATTTATCTACTAGCAAGAACTGTTTTTAAATAATTATTTTTATAAAAAATTCTTTATAAAAATAACACTAACGCAGTAAAAGTCACAACGCGCGTAAACGTACGTGATTTCACGAATGTTCACATAATTCACAGAAAAATCACAAAGCATATAAATTCACCTAATTGATATTAAAATAATTATTCACAATTATTTTTATTAGTTTACCAACGTTCCGGGTTCGACTCGTGTGTGATCCGGTAATTCTACAAATTACCGATACGTGAGTGTTTGTGCGAAACTGACACACCTAATTAATCCTAATTAAATTTGATGCATGTGTGAATGTTTGAGATAACCGAGTTTGAAAAAATAACTGTTTGAAATAACGATGTTTGTGCTAACGGAGTTAACCTGAAAATGCCGGATGTCACATCATCCCCTTGTTGAAAGAATTTTCGTCCCGAAAATTAATCCAAGTTGCTAGTTGTCTGAAACAAAAAGTTTGAGTTGTCACATCATCCCTTTGTTGAAAGAAATTTCGTCTCGAAATTTAGTTAGTACCTTTCGTTTTTGCCGTTGAGTGCTTGAATAGCTGAGGATATTTCTTCATCATCTTATCCTCTCGTTCCCATGTGAACTCCGGTCCACGCTTCGAGTTCCAGCGAACCCTAACAATTGGGATATTACTGTGCTTGAGAGTTTTGACCTCTCGGTCCATGATTTCGACTGGTTCCTCAATAAAACGTAGTTGTTCATCGATTTCCAACTCCTCGAGTGGAACTACAAGCGTCTCATCTGATAGGCATTTCTTTAGGTTTGAGACATGAAATACATTATGTACTCCATTGAGTGTATCAGGTAGGTTCAGTTGGTATGCTACTCGACCGATCCTTTTATCTATCTCGAATGGTCTAACGTAACGCGGGTTTAACTTTCCTCGTTTCCCGAAATGAATCACACCTTTCCAAGGTGAAACCTTTAATAACAGCTTGTCGCCCACTTGAATTTCTAGCGGTTTTCTGCGCTTGTCTACATAACTCTTTTGACGGTCACGAGCTGCCGCCATACGGTTTCGGATTTCCATGATTTTCTCTGAGGTTTCATGCACAAGTTCAGGACCCGTAAGTTGGCTATCTCTTACTTCAGCCCAACAAGTTGGTGATCGGCATTTTCGCTCGTATAAGGCTTCGAATGGCGCTACTTTGATGCTAGTATGATAGCTGTTATTGTAAGAGAACTCCACCAAAGGCAGATGAGTCTCCCAACTGTTACCGAAATCGATCACACAAGCCAGTAGCATGTCTTCTAGGGTTTGAATGGTACACTCACTCTAGCCATCTGTTTAAGGATGATACGTTGTACTCATGTCCAGGCGTGTGCCTAAAGCTTTCTGTAATGATTGCCAGAAATGTGAGGTGAATCGGGCGTCTTTAAGATAGAGGCGAGTTAAGTTTTCAATTTTGTCGGTCTCTTTGATAGCAAGGAAATGAGCGGATTTGGTTAGGCGATCCGCTATCACCCGGATTGTGTCAAATCCAGTAGGGGTTCGGGGTAATTTGGTTATGAAATCCACGGAAATCTGCTCCCATTTCCACATCGGGATTTCCGGTTGTTGAAGTAATCCGGATGGCTTTTGGTACTCCACCTTGACCTTTGAACAAGTCAAACACTTGCTCACGTAGGTGGCTTTGTCGGTTTTCATGTTCGGCCACCAATACAAAACTTCGAGATCATGATACATCTTGTCGAAATCCGGATGGATAGAGTATCGGGATTTGTGAGCTTCATCCATGACTAGATCTCTTAGGTTTCCATACACAGGTATCCATATTCATTCCGCGAAGTAGCGAATACCATCTGCTTTAGCCTCAAGTTGTTTCTCCATACCACGAGTGGATTCTAATGACAAGTTCTCCTCTTTTAAGGCTTCAAGTTGGGCATTGCGGATTTGTTCGGGTAATCCTGTACGAATAGTGAGTTGTAATGCTCTAACCCGTTGGGGTTTGGTGTCTTTTCTGCTTAGGGCATCGGCCACCACATTAGCTTTGCCCGGATGGTACTTTATTGCACAATCATAATCGTTTAATAAATCGATCCAACGACGTTGACGCATGTTCAACTCTTTCAGCTCAAAAATATATTGAAGACTCTTGTAATCGGTGTAGATGGTGCACTTGGTACCATACAAGTAATGTCTACATATCTTGAGTACAAACACCACGGCTCCTAACTCGAAATCATGAGTTGTGTAATTCTTTTCGTGGATTTTTAACTGTCGATAAGCGTACGCGATAACCTTGTCGCGTTGCATCAACATACAACCGAGACCTTGGATGGAGGCATCGCAATACACCACGAAGTCATCCGTCCCCTCTGGTAGAGAAAGGATGGGTGCACTACATAGACTCTGCTACAGTAGCTGGAATGCTGATTCTTGAGTCTCGCTCCAATTATAGGGTTTATATTTTTGGGTTAAGGCGGTGAGAGGTTGGGCAATCTTTGAGAATCCCTCGATAAAGCGACGGTAGTATCCGGCCAATCCTAGAAATTGCCGAACTTCGGTTGGAGTTGTTGGTGCTGCCCAATTCTTGATAGCTTCCACTTTGGCTAGATCGACATGTATTCCTTTCTCATTGATCACATGTACTAGAAATTGAACCTCGCAAATACAAAAATTGCATTTGGAAAACTTAGCGTATAGCTGCTCCTGTTTCAGTAGCTCAAGGATCAAACGCAGATGCTCCTCATGCTCTTCATGACTCTTAGAGTATATGAGGATATCGTCAATGAAGACAATGATGAATTGGTCAAGGTAAGGTTTACACACACGGTTCATGAGGTCCATGAACACCGCGAGTGCGTTGGTTAATCCAAATGGCAGGACCAAAAATTCGAAATGGCCGTACCGGGTTCTGAATGCAGTCTTGGATATATCTTCATCTCGAACTCTCATCTGATGATAACCAGATCTCAAATAGATTTTTGAGTAGAAGCTTGACCCTTGAAGTTGGTCGAATAGATCATCAATGCGGGGTATTGGGTAGCGGTTCTTGACTGTTACTTTGTTCAACTCTCGGTATTCAATGCACATGTGGAAAGTCCCATCTTTCTTTTTGACAAATAGGACTGGGGCTCCCCAAGGCGATGAGCTAGGTCAGATAAAACCTTTATCTAACAACTCTTGCAGTTGTGTGGATAGCTCCTGCAACTCGCTTGGTGCCAGTCTTTAGGGTGCTCGATAAATAGGCGCTACTCCGGGTGTTAGGTCGATCTGGAATTCGCCTTGACGATGAGGTGGAAGACCAGGTAAGTCTTAAGGAAATACTTCTGGGAATTCATGAACGATCGGGATATCTTCTAACTTCTTCTCCTCGGTAGACTTGTCAGCGACAAGGGCTAATATCACGGTATGACCCTTACGCAGAAACTTCTGCCTTCATGAAAGATATGATGCCCACGACTGCACCACTTCTTTCGCCCTGAACGGATAGGATCTCTCTACTAGGAAGGGGTATACGAACGATCTTCTCACTACAGATGATCTCATCTTGGTTTTTAGACAACCAATCCATGCCCACATTTATGTCAAAACTGCCAAGTGTAACTGGCATGAGATCGATGTCGAGTTTGTGACTAGATAGTTCTAACTTACATCCCTTGAGAATGTGGGTTGCCTCGATTACTTTACCGTCTGCTATTTCTAAGGTATAATGATGTTCTAGTAAAGTTGGGTTTATTCCTAACCGACTACTAAGTTCTCTAGATATAAAACTTCTATCGGTGCCAGTATCAAAAAGTATAGAAGCAAAATGATCGTTTAAAAGAAACATACGGTTAACAACGTTCCGATCATTCCTAGCTTCCCCCGAGCCAATCACGAAGGCTCGACCTTTAGCACCATTGTTGTTATTGTTGTCGTTACCACCCTGGTTGTTGTTACCATTTCCATTACCGCCCTGATAATTGTTACCATTGCCATTCCCGTTTCCATTTCTCTTTAACTGTGGGAAATTTTTCCTAAAATGCCCTTCTTTCCCGCACTCAAAACAGCCTTTGGGTGCTTCACCAGTTGGTGCCTGTTTGTTCTGCAGATCTACCCTACAATCTTTGGCCACATGACCCATCTTTCCACACCGGTGGCAACGGTACCGGTCGCATGCTCCATGATGGTGAAAATTATATTTGTTGCACTTCGGGTACTTGCCAACATATGAACTCTGATTCTATTGAGAAGAGGTAGACTGATTGTGGTTCTTTGACGGTTCAAGCTTACGGTGTTGCTGTTGTTGTTGCTGAGGAGATGAGTTTGACTGGAAAGTTTTGGGGAATGAACTGTCAAACTTCCGTTTGTTGTCAGTTGTCTTTGGTAATGCACCTCTAGGGGGTAGGGTGCCATGAGCGACTGCCTGATCGGTTAGCTTGTGAGCCAACCTGATAGTTTGCTGGATTGTAGTAGGATTAGAAGATGTCACCATGCTCTGAATTTACGGAACCAAACCATCAATGAATTTCTCGATTCTCTTATAGGGAGGTGTTACCATTTGTGGACATAAGTTCGCCAGTTCATGCGAACGAGTAGTGTAGGCTTCAATCTCAGATCCTTCCATCTTTAGGTTCCAGAACTCGCCCTCAAGTTTCTGCACTTCATCGCGGGGAAAATACTCCTCGCGCAGCATTTTCTTAAATTCGTTCCCTGGCAATGCATTTGCCATCTCAAGAGTTAGCATTTGCACTTGGGAGTTCCACCAAGTAAGGGCCGGACCCTCAAGTGTGCCAGATGCATACTTCACCTGATTGTTCGGCGGGCAATTGCACATTGCAAAGGCGGATTCAGATTTCTCCATCCAGCGAAGTAAGCCATCAGCCCCTTCGGCTCCACTGAATGAGTGAGGCTTGCAATCCATGTAAGCCTTGAAAGTACAAACCTGCTGATGGTTGTGTTGACCCGAATTGTAAACAAGAATGCTCTTTAGGAATACCATATTCGAATTATTATGTTTAGGATGAATGATGACTCACTAGAGTCGATAATATTTTGCTTTACCTCCAGCATTAACAGTGGCTTGACTAGCTGCTACCGCTTCAGCCACATGCTCATTTATGAGTGACGTGAGCTCAGCTGCAGTCATGTTGACATTTCCGCCACCGCCACATCCTCCGGCGCGTCCACCACGTCCATTTCCACATCAAGACATTATCTTTTCATTCAAAACATACGATAATGAGAAAATACGTCGCATTTTATCATCATACAAGTACTAGTAAATGTTGGAGCATATTCTGGTGACAACGAGCTTGAAGATATTATGTCCTAGTCTTAGAGTCTTTGACTTGTAATTAATAGAATTGTTAGCAACAGTTAAAGGGGAGTCTGTTAAGGCATGTTTTGTAGCTGTTGATAATATTCTGTATAAGTTCGTAGAGAGGCGAACTTAACAAGTTCGCCTAATAATCTTTAGGAGCGAACTTGTTAAGTTCGCTTAGCCTATTAGAGGCGAACTTAATAAGTTCGCCTAAGCATCTTTGAGGTGAACTTGTTAAGTTCGCCTACTGCAGAACTGGTGTTTATAAATAGAGTTTACAAGGTCTGTTAAACATAATCAGAGAGAGAAGAGAGAAAGCATTGAACAGAAGTGAACGAATTATCTGATTGAGTCTGTAAACTCTATGATTGTTGGAATACAAGATTGAATGTTATTTACGTGATTGTTTCTATTGTCTTTTGTGTATACAATTGTTTATTCGGTTGGATTCCGCACTCCGCGTTAACAATACGTCTTATCACAAGAACGATCCGTAGAAGAGCCATGTGTACCTACAAGAGGTATCAGAACTGTTCGCTCGATTATCTGATTCAATATATTCACTTGATTTGATTTCTCATCTGCACAAGATTGAATGTTCTGAACAGAGGTGTATCTGAGCTAATTGCAAGTTTGCTTGAGGAAAAATCAAGTTCGCTTGATTTACTTTGTTATCTACGCTTGTTATCTGAGATTATATGTTCGCCTGGCCAAATTAAGTTCGCATGAGATATTAAGTTCGCCGACCAATTTCAAAGTATTTCAGTCAAGTGAGCATGTCCAAGTGCGCATGACCAAGTGCGCATGACCAAGTGCTAAATACGCTTGAATAAAAGTTTAGATTGGTAAATTGCTCTTGAGCTCAGTAGCTTCTTTATTTGGTCACAGAGTTGTAATATGTGAATTTTTTATGGTGTTTTGCAGACTAGTTTTCGGGGCACTAACGTGTACGTTCGGGAAAACGAAAGTAATCTCAAGTGTCTCGGATATGATGCGCATTGGTTCGGGAAAATTTTGAAAGATTTCGAACTCGTTTTGAGCTATTTCGAATAGCTTAAAAACGTGTATTTGAAGCATACAAGTGGTTTTTTGAGTTTTTTGAACACGGATTTCGGTGGTTTATCGTTGTTTCTGGGAAATACGACTTGGTTTTCTAGAGACTCGAGCACGACTTCTAGTTGTTCGGAAAGTATTATGTTCATTCAGAACTTGTTTTAAGATGTTTCGATTGGTCTCAAAGTGCGACAAGAAAGTGTTCATATTTTCTAAAAGTTACTTTTCGGGATTTTCGATCATGATTTATGGGGTGATAAAGACGTCATCAGTTGAAACAAATAATTTTTGTTGAAACTAGAACGTGGTTTTTAGTTGGACGAGAAAGTTCAAGATTGTTTCGGTTTCATTTTATATCGGTTTGGACGTGCTCTAAATTGGTTCAATTGTTGAAGATTTTAATTCCGTCAAGCGTTACAATCATGTTGACGTTCAACAACATGTTAGGAACTTCGTCACCTCCTAGACTCGTATCTTTCGCGGATTATTCTACTTGGAAAGCTCGGTTTATGGGGTATGTTTCTTTGTCCGATATAGATTTTTGGAGACCAATAACAGAAGGGTATGTGCATCCTACTTTTGAGTTTCTGGAATTTTGTGACGTTCCTAAATCAGTGACAGCTCTTACTAAAGTAGAAAAGCAGAAGTTTGATCGAGAGATGGAAACGTGTGAAACTTTAACGATGTCTTTACCAAAAGAAATCATTCATAGTCTTCGGAAGTGTCCAACTTCAAGAGATCTATGGGAAGCATTGAAGAAAAAGGGTGAATCAACTTCTCAAGCGTTTGTGGTCTTAATCAAAGAAGTATTGGAGAAGCAGGGTGATTCTCAAAGTGATTCTTCTGCAAATTTAACTGATAGTGAGAGCATTCGTTCTGATGAAAGTACTCAATCTACTGAGACTGATGTGATGAGTGAAGAATGTTTTCAGACAGTTGAAGATAATCTGAGTGAATTAGAAACTGATGCAGAGCCTGTCATTATTGATCAAAAGGGTGAAGCTGATGATGACGTATTCATGGCTCTTGGTGCATCTTCTTCATCAGTAAAACCTGAGGTAGTTTCTAACTCTGAAACGTTTTGTTCTAACTGTATTTCAGTGAAGGATAAAATGATGAGGGTTAAGGATGACAACGTAAACCTCATTTGTGATAAGAAATCGATGCACACGGTAAACCAGAACTTAAAGGATAATGAGAATGTGTGTATTGAGAGGATAGAATCACTGAAGAGGGATATAAGTTCTCTGACTTTGAAGATCAAAGAGCAAGCATATCACCTCGATATGTCCTTTGCAGAAATTGAGAAACGAGATAATAATCTTGTTGAGAAAGATAAGGAACTAGCTGATTCTAAAGCAGAGGTTATCAGATTACATAGAAAGTTAGAAAGCTTTGGAAATTCATCATTCTTATTAGGACATTATCATGATAATACTGAACAGGGGAAGGGAACTAGTGGTATTGGATATGTTCCTCCACCATTCAACAAAAATTATTCTGTTACACCTGAGATTATAAAAGATGAGGATTTAGATCCTAAGACTGTGATGAAAGTGAATCCAGTCACAGGTGAAGATATGGTGTATTCTGATGAGAGTGATGATGAATATTTTGATGAAGCTAAGGTAGAGGGGATACCGAAAGAGATTAAGAAAGAAGACTCAAAGGTTGATTCTAATTCATCTAGAAATTATACATTTGGAAGTTCTTCAAATTCAAGGAGAGTTCCATATGTCAGAGATTATAAAGACATGCTACATGTTTTCATTGTAATGAGATAGAACACATTGTGGTGAACTGTCCTTACAAAAATAAAGGGAAGAAGCATGTAGTTCCTGAGAAGGTGAAGCCTGAATCAAAACCTGTTGAGAAAAAGTTTATTCATTCTCAAACTCCAAAAGAAGTTCATGTAGGAGAATCTTATTCAAGTGCATCTTATCGTGTGAAGATTCCTTATATGAGAGAATATCGTGAGACGAGATCTTGCTTTTCTTGTGGTCTTGTTGGTCACATTCGGATTGCTTGTCCTCACAACGCCAAAGGTAACCGACATGTTACTCCAGAAAAGGTAAGAACTATTGGTAAGCCTTATGTTAAACCAAATGTGGTTAAACCTCATGATACACCAAAGGGTAACTCAAAATCTGAGGTTAAGCTTTCTAGACCTCAAAGACGGAGGAAAACAGAAGATTGAGAAAACTTTTAGAACAACAAGAGTTTTCACAATCTAAACATTTTTCAAATGAACGAAAATGTTCAAACACTTCACAATTTAAACAAAAAGAACTTAATGAACAAAAGTATGTTTGGAAATCTAAAGTTCCTGTTTCTGACTCGTCAGAACAATCTCTGAAAATTAATGAGAGATTCGATTGTGAATGGAGTGAGGTTTATTATTTTGATACAGATGGACGACCCATGACTACCATGGCTTGGGTCCCAATTTCAAATTAATGTTTCTTGTTAGATGTGGCAGAATAACCAATAGGGACTATTAATACCATTTTGGTTGTTGATAGTGGTGGTTCTAAGCACATGACAGGGAATGACATCTGCAAGAGTAAAGAGTTGTTGATAACTGAGAATCTATTTGTTTCAATGACTTGATGCTCAAGGGGGAGAATATGTCACACACAATGTTATTTTGAAAGAGTTTTACAAAGTCCAAATGATAACCTGAAACTTAGGATGACGATGGTGAGAATAAAGTCATTTATGCAACCATTTGACTAGTTGAGGGGGAGTCTACAGGACAGGGGGAGTACAAAACTATGTTGGTGACAGAGGCAATGACATTAAATTACATTACATTGGTTTGAGTTTTTAATTGATTGAATTGCTTAATCCTGAGTAACCAAGTAAAATGTTTTTCTTAAAATGTTTTCATAGAAGATTTTATTTACGTTTGTTTTACTTTCTTTCATAAAGATTTTGAAAAAGCCAAACAAATTGAAAAAGATAAAATCGATATTACTTGAAGTTAAAGAAGAGATGATAGTACATCAGTAGATGTTCTTTCACATATGACCTTAAATTGACTGGTTGGTACTTTATGTTAATATATCTGAATTATATGTTTTGATCTAAACTTCAGAGACTACACAAATAGGAAATGATAGTGTTATGTATACATATAATTTGAATTGTCAGTAGACTAAAAGCGTCACTGAACCATTAGTAGTGTGAAAACATAATTGCATATGTTACAACTGTGATTTGAACCCATTTTATGCCTGGGTGTGTGTGTTAAAAGATCACTATCAGATAAAGAATATTAGCTTTTAATAAAGATTTTCCTATGAGATCAGTTTCGGGTTATGTCCCTAGCACTATTCATTCGATTTGCTTCACTGCCTATGTCCCGAAAAGCATGCAATTTGAAGTATAATCAAGATATGTACTTGACAACATCTGTCAAACATATACTAGCCCTTGGATCATATTGATAAATCATCTTTACTTATTCCATTGAATTCATAATCCAGATAACAGTTGGATTCACCTACCTGAATCTTATGATTCTACATATATAAGCCAAAACATTGAATCATTCGAGTGTGAATCTCATTGATTCCTATACAATCCAATTTGGATTATGTTATTCATGTGCTTAGTGATGTCTCCTCATTCTGGAAATTCGGATAATCTTTAGTAAAATCTTATATGTCTTGAAAATAGTGCATTTACTTTATGTTGGAATACTAGTGGGGTACACGTTGTATTTCATACTTAAATGGTACCTTAACTCACAAGAAAGTAGGAATGAGATGCTTTAGTTTCAAATCTTATAATATTGACAATTTGAATTTGTGTGTCATAGCCTGATCATATTTTCTTTGAATGTTTATCGCGTATCATAACATGCAATATGAAAGTCTTGAAAAGATATAGTATGATAATCTTGAAAGATATTGGTCTGATTGGTCAAGGCTTGAAAGAATGACATATGATACCATTTGATATTATATGGATTTTATATCCAAGATGTGTGATTGATATCTCATATATACTGGTATGATCTTCTTACTCGTGATGTTCGACCAAAAAGATGTGATTTTGTATTTTACATTTCAGTTTATATAGAGAAAAACGAAAAAGATTTTGTGTTTCTTATGTTTGAAAAACCAAAAAGATTTTATTTTTCCAGCTTCCATGGAACTCTTAATTGTTGGTTATTCTTGGGTATTCTCCTTTGCATAAACTGAAAATTGCAGACAGAAGTTGACAAGGGGTCCTTCTCCCAAGTTTTCTTCTAGAAATAAAGAGAGTGTGCAGATGAACAAGACGAAGACTACAGTGTGTTTGATGATATTTGAAGACGGATGACAATCTACTAAAAGTTGTTGTCAAGGGGGAGTCTGTTGGAGCATATTGTGGTGACAACTAGCTTGAAGATATTATGTCTTAGTCTTAGAGTCTTTGACTTGTAATTGATAGAATTGTTAGCAACAGTTAAAGGGGAGTCTATTAGGACATGTTTTGTAACTGTTGATAAAATTCTGTATAAGTTCGTAGAGAGGCGAACTTAACAAGTTCGCATAAGAATCTTTAGGAGCGAACTTGTTAAGTTCGCTTAGCCTATTAGAGGCGAACTTAATAAGTTCGCCTAAGCATCTTTGAGGCGAAAGAACTGGTGTTTATAAATAGAGTTTACAAGGTCTGTTAAACATAATCAGAGAGAGAAGAGAGAAAGCATTCAACAGAAGTGAACGAATTGTCTGATTGAGTCTGTAAACTCTATGATTGTTGGAATACAAGCTTGAATGTTATTTACGTGATTGTTTCTATTGTCTTTTGTGTATACAATTGTTGATTCGGTTGGATTCCGCACTCCGCGTTAACATTACGTCTTATCACGAGAACGATCCGTAAAAGAGCCATGTGGACCTACAGTAAACAAAAAAAAATTTAAACCACAACATCTAACATTATAATAATAATAATCCATGATAAAATAAATTGTAAGGGCTACAAAGTAAATTCAATCAAACATGAAAATCCAGAAACATCTGTTAGATGGGAACAACCCTGCCCATCTTGGTTCAAAAGAAAAGACATAAATAAGTAATGAAGATAAGATATCAAATGCCACTACTAGCTGATGTAACATCAGATGCTGCATCCTCGTCCTCGGCCGGATCTCCTACGGGTGCATCATCTAGTGCAACTCCTACTGCTTCAGCAGTTGCAAGTTGAGCCTCCACTTGCTCAATCCTGGAGTGGAGTATATCTAGGTTCCACTCTGCAGTGTTCAGCCGGTCTTCCATATCCACACATCCATTTGCCAATTTCTCATGGACTTTATCTGTGACTGCTAAATCTGAAGTGAGTTTGTCAATTTTCTGATTCATCAGAATCTGTCGCTCTAATATGCCAAAAATCTCCCCCGCTGCGTCCCTCATGTTCTGGATTTCCTGGTCCATCCTAGCTAAAAATGCAGCTAACACCTGCTCAAAGGGGTACTGCAATGGTGGAAAAGCTCGCACAGAAGATGATGAAGAAGAAGCAATGTAAGTAGTGAGTGGAGGTGGGACTTCCTCCTCGTGGATCCAGTTCCTGATCCTATCGGGATACCAATCCCAGTTTGCGTGTTATCTCTGACACGCACATGAATAGACTCATCATACCCTACATTGGTGTTGATCGGGTTGAGTCGACGTCTCCTCGGCTCTGGCAAAGGTACGGTAGGAACATCTTGCTCTTGAACGACTTGGGATGCGAGTGACTTAGGCGGTGTCGACATTTCCTGTAACGGGATGAGTGAGTGTCATGTATGAGTGTAAGTGTTGTGTAACTAATGCATGTGCGTGGTTATAGTCTAGTATGAATTTCCTAGTTCTCTATAACCAATGGCTCTGATACCAATCTGTCACACCCCCAAAATCCACTAACGGAGTTTTACCGTTAGGAGCGTGACATACCATGATCTAAGTCATTAGTTACGTTGAACGACTCTATATGAGTTTAATAAAAACACTAGCATTACTCATAGTCACGATGCAACACTAGTAAATGAAAATACTGAGTTAATGCGAAATGCGGAAGCGTAAAGATTGAAAGAAAAGCATGTGCCAAAAACAATTGCGCCCAAAACATGCAATTTGAAAATAAATAAATAAGTAAGTCCTGCGCTTGATAAATAATGAAACTCCAATGCATGCATGCCCTATCTCGTGCTCGTACCTTAACGACCTGAGAAAACATGCTAAAACGTGTCAACACTAGGTTGGTGAGTTCATAGGTTTCAAATGTAAGTAAAGTTTACTAGATAAAACAATTTACAATGATATCATTAGGTAGCTAACCTAATAACATGTTACTAAAGCGTTTTGACACCGAAGCTGACTGTTTATGTTTGATCTGCCTCCTACCATGTCTATCATGAACAATGGTAAACAGTTTAGGTCAATGTTACTCCTGTTCGACTTCCTGTCGTGTTAGCGTGACTAACACGGGTGGGGCTTGTCAATGCCCAGTAGTACTTCTCAAGATTACCTTGCTATCCCATATATTAAACGGTTCGATAAGTAAGGACTTACATGATATGTTTGCACTTAGTACAACAAGTGATATAAATGAAATGTAAGATCTAAATGTTTGTACCCATGTTTTCTCCCCCAAGTTTAAACCATAAGAAAAGGGGCCTTGAAACTCGACTTAGAATGCGTGCTGATGAAAGATAATTAAAACTGCTTGACTACTAACCACCACCTATAAACATCGGTTTATAAGTGTGTGTTTGTGCAAGTTGACAAGACCCTAAGTATCCAAACAATCCCATTGTTTTAAGTGTTTTAGAAAAACATTTAATTATTTGACCCAGTTTGACCCGACGACCCGTTGGTGACCCGTTTAGTGATTTAAGGTTTGGTTTGAATACTAACACACATAGTATACAAGTAATTCAAGTTTCATGCTACACATCTCACAACTAACTTAGCATGGCAAGTTATGTCTACAAAATGTATGTTCAACAAAGTTCCTACTTTTAACAATGTATGAAAACAAAGTTTGATTTCAATAGATTACATCATCTATTACATAATTGAATAACCCTAACACGTTTATACATACCTACTAATGCATGAATGATCATCACAACGTACATATTAGGTCTAGACATCAAGTTTGAATTTCTAAAAGTTTTCACTTTTAGTAAGTTAAGATCAATGCATGTGATTTATACCAAACAACACTCTTATAAGCTTTATTGTGTTCATAATAACGTGCTAGTATCATTCCATAACATCATGCATGTAAAACAACTCACATATAACAAACACTTTTCAATAAAGTTTCCTCTTTGGGAAAGTCTACGATTTCTAGCTTGTTAACAAGATTCAACGCACCAATTCAATTGCATACAACCCAACTAGTATAAATATAACTATAACAATCATCATAAACATCTAGCATGCAATCCTACATTATCACATAATAAAAAAGTCTCTACTTTAGACAAGTTATGAACCATAATGCAACTAGGGTTTTCCAAATAAAAATATACTCATCAAATAATTGCAAAACAATAATAAAGTTAACATCTTTATTATAAAAATAAATGTTTGGATGAACTAGGGTTTGATCTAAAATTTAGGAATCAAAAATCAACGAAATTGAACGAAACAACTTACGTAGTAACGTTAGCAATGCGTAGAGGAGTCCGATTATGCGTTTAATTGTAAGATTGGAGCTTGGAGAGGGGGTGTATGGTGTTGGTCTTGGTTCGGTAGCAAGAGAGAATGGAGGGGAGGGGTTGACGGCCAAAATAAAAAAAAGGGCTTAGGTTTAATTTTTTTTATAAAATTCTTTAAATACTTGATCTCATGGGTTTTAAAATGGGTTTAGATAATCCATGGGCTTCTTAATGGGTTTTTAATTATTTTATTTATCTACTTTCTAGAATTTTTTTTAAATAATAATTTTTATAAAAACTTCTTTATAAAAATAACACTAAAGCAGTAAAAGTCACAACGCGCGTAAACGTACGCGATTTCACGAATGTTCACATAATTTACAGAAAAATCACAAAGCATATAAATTCACCTAATTTATATTAAAATAATTATTCGCAATTATTTTTATTAGTTCACCAACGTTCCAGGTTCGACTCGTGTGTGATCCGGTAAATCTACAAATTACCGATACGTGAGTGTTTGTGCGAAACTGACACACCTAATTAAATGTGTTGCATGTGTAAATGTTTCAGATAACCGAGTTTGAACTAATAACTGTTTGAAATAACGATGTTTGTGTTAACGGAGTTAACCTGAAATGCCGGATGTCACATAACTAATCAAACTTTGAAAAATAATGAGAAGCTTTTAAATACAAGAATTGAATCATTGAAAGATGATATCAATGTTTTACAATCAAAAGTAAATGAACAAAATTTTCACATTGATGTGGCATACTCTGAGTATGAAAAGAAGATAAATGAACTTGCCCAGTCATAAAGTGAAGTCACCAAATTGATGAGAAAGCTTGAGGGTTATAAGAATTCTAGCTTTCTGTTGGAATATTATACTGAGAAAGCTAGTGGTGAGAAAGTAGTTGGTGGAGTTGGTTATTGTTCAGATGATGATAAAGTTGTTGGGGGAGTTGGTTACTATCCGCCATTCAATTGAAACTACACAAGTAGAAGTGTTGAAGTAGTGAGTGAAGAAGATCTAGAGCCAAAAACTGTTCTTAAGGTTAATCTGGTGACAGAAGAAGACATGGTCTATGATGACTCTAGTGATGATGAATCTTTTGATTTAAAGAAGGTTGAAGGAAAAGTCAAAGAGTGTAAGGTTGATGCACCAGTTATTGTCAAGAAAGTTACACATGATAGGTGTATCTTGACATAACCTGATGAAGACATGGAGCAACCAAAACCTAAATCTTTAAAACCTTTTATGAGTGTTGGGTTTGATTTTCAAGAGATTAATAAAATTAAGAAAATTTCAACTGTTGAGTTTATAAAAGAAAAGGTTGAAGCTGATAAACCCATGGTTGTTCAATCGTCTAACACTGTTTCTCAGTGTGAATCATCTTGTTCAGGAGGTGTTCAAAAAGAAAGATATGCTCGTGTGTACAAAGAAAAAACGTGCATGTTTTCATTGCGGAATAGTTGGTCACATTCTGATGAACTGTCCAGACAAGAATGTTTGAAAGCGTTTGGAATATCCTATGATGGGAAGACCATTGGTTGAGCCAAAGACAAAATCTATGATGAAATCTAATGCAGTTAAATCAGTTTTGAAATCTGTTGAAGTAAAACCAGTTGTCAAAGTTTCAGAGGTTCAGGTTAAGGAAAAAGTTGACAAGGTTGACTCATCTTGAGTTAAATCTTGTGTATCATCAAGTGGAGATACAAATGAAATTGTTAAATTATCAAGACCGCAAAGAAGAAGAAGAAACAAGAGGCTTAATAAACTTTTGGAACAACATGTTGTGAAAGAAGTTGGTGAAACTTTTGAGAGTTCCAAGCCAAGTGCGAGTGGTCAATCAAAGTGGAAACCAAAAGTTCAAGTGTCTGATTCTATGAAACAATCTCCTAAGAATGAGGAGAGATTTGATTGTGTTCTAAAATAATTTTTTTATTTTGATGAATCAGGGCGACCCAAGACCACAATGGCTTGGGTCTCCATTACTAACTGAATCTTAATGTCTGTGTGCAGGGAACTCCAAGGAGGACTGTAGGCAATCATTGGTACGTCGACAGTGGATGTTCTCGCCACATGATAGGAAATATTAATTTATAGGAAAATATTAAAGAGATACAAGGCGGATATGTAGCCTTTGCAGGAAAGAAGGGAGGCAATATTTCCGGTCAAGGTACTGTGTCAAATGGAAGATTGAGCTTTGAGAAAGTCAATTATGTGGAGCAGCTTGAACATAATCTATTATCTGTTTCGCAAGTCTGTGATAAAGTTTTCTTATTTCACTTTAACAAGTCAGAATGTTTGGCGTTGAAGCCTAGATTTGAGATACGTTAAGATTGGATCCTAATGCGAGCTCCAAGGAAGAGTGATACATACATGCTCGATATGAGCACTACGACAAAAACTTCCTTTATCCCAACGTGTCTTCTTTCTAAAGCTTTTGAGTCCGAATCAACTTTGTGGCACCGGAAGATGGCTCACATAAATTTATGAAAAATGAACTTTTTAGTGAAGAATGGGCTAGTTTCTGGTGTCCCTACCATGAGATTTCATGTGAACGAATACTGTATTCCATGCAAGAAGGGGAAGCAACACAGGAAATCTCACAAATCTAAGTTGATTAATTCAATTGTGACTACTCTCGAGCTGTTGCATATGGATTTATTCGGACCTATAAGTGTTAAGAGTGAAGGCGGCAAATCATACTGTTTGGTAGTGACTGATGATTATTCCAGATTCTTTTGGGTGAAGTTTCTTATTTCAAAGGATGAGACTACCGAAATTTTTAAGTTCCTGATCGTGGGACTTGAGAGTTTATTCAAACAGAAGATCAGAAGGATTCGTAGTGACAATGGGACAGAATTCAAAAATGGAAATATGGATTTATTTTGTTTACAAAAAGGTATCCATCATGAATTCAGTGCTCCTTATGTTCCTCAACAAAATGGTGTAGCTGAAGGAAGAATCAAACGCTGATTGAGACGGCTCGCACAATGTTATCCGACTCAAAGTTACAGGTGACATTTTGGGTAGAGATGGTGAACACGGTGTGTCATATGCTTAATCGTGTTTTGACCGTGAAGAAACACAACAAAACGTGTTATTAATTGCTGAACAATCGAAAGCCGAATCTAGATTATCTGTTGCCCTTTGGAAATCCATGCACTTTAATGAAGACTAGAGATGTTCCAACCAAGTTCAGTGCAAAGGCAATTGAAAGAATTTTCTTGGGATATGTTGCAAATTCTCACAACAAACAGATGTTCAATAAAGAGAGCAGACAAATTGAGGAGTGGTTTCACGTTTATTGTGATAATCGCTCGGTTCCTTAGGATGCCAAAGGACCGTCATGGGCTTTTGATTATGATGCTTTTTTCAGATCATTTAATGTTCCTCCTACAGTGTCTCCTGTTGAAGCAAAAAATTTTGTATCAGTCCTGTTGTAACGATGATTCAATTGTCGAGGCACGATCGGTTGTTCCAATTGTGGTTACTCCTCCCGTTGATCCGAATGTAGCTTTGACCTCGGGTACAGCACATGACAGTGACAGTGATGATGATGAAACGGTGTTTCATGACTCTTCTAATGATATCCAGAACATAGTTGATGATTCATCTACACCGGCACAGTCTGAGGAGAAGACATGGTCTATGATGACTCTAGTGATGATGAATCTTTTGATTTAAAGAAGGTTGAAGGAAAAATCAAAGAGTGTAAGGTTGATGCACCGGTTATTGTCAAGAAAGTTACATGTGATAGATGTATCTTGACATAACCTGATGAAGACATTGAGCAACCAAAACCTAAATCTTTAAAACCTTTTATGAGTGTTAGGTTTGATTTTCAAGAGATTAATAAAATTGTGAAAATTTCAACTGTTGAGTTTATAAAAGAAAAGGTTGAAGCTGATAAACCCATGGATGTTCAATCGTCTAACACTGTTTCTCAGTGTGAATCATCTGGTTCAGGAGGTGTTCAGAATAAAAGATATGCTCGTGTGTACAAAGAAAAACGTGCATGTTTTCATTGCGGAATAGTTGGTCACATTCTGATGAATTGTCCAGACAAGAATGTAGGAAAGCGTTTGGAAGATCCTAGGATGGGAAGACCACTGATTGATCCAAAGACAAAATCTGTGATGAAATCTAATGCAGTTAAATCAGTTTTGAAATTTGTTGAAGTAAGACCAGTTGTCAAAGTTTCAGAGGTTCAGGGTAAGGCAAAAATTGACAAGGTTAACTCATCTTGAGTTAAATCTAGTGTATCATCAAGTGGAGATACAAAGAAAATTGTTAAATTGTCAAGACCGCAAAGAAGAAGAAGAAACAAGAGGCTTAATGAACTTTTGGAACAACATGTTGTGAAAGAAATTGGTGAAACTTCTGAGAGTTCCAAGCCAAGTGCGAGTGGTCAATCAAAGTGGAAACCAAAAGTTCAAGTGTCTGATTCTATGAAACAATCTCCTAAGATTGAAGAGAGAATTGATTGTGTTCTAAAATAAATTGTTTATTTTGATGAATCAGGCCGACCCACGACCACAATGTCTTGGGTCTCCATTACTAACTGAATCTTAATGTATGTGTGTATGGAACTCCAAGGAGGACTGTAGGCAACCATTGGTACATCGACAGTGGATGTTCTCGCCACATGATAGGAAATCTTAATTTATAGGAAAATTTGAAAGAGATACAAGGCGGATATGTACCCTTTGCAGGAAAGAAGGGAGGCAATATTTCCGGTCAAGGTACTGTGTCAAATAGAAGATTGAGCTTTGAGAAAGTAAATTATGTGGAGCAGCTTCAAAATAATCTATTATCTGTTTCGCAAGTCTGTGATAAAGATTTCTTATTTCACTTTAACAAGTCAGAATGTTTGGCGTTGAAGCCTAGATTTGAGATACGTTAAGATTGGATCCTAATGCGAGCTCCAAGGAAGAGTGATACATACATGCTCGAGATGATCACGGCGACGAAAACTTGGTCTATCCCGACATGTCTTCTTTCTAAAGCTTCTGAGTCCGAATCAACTTTGTGGCACCGGATGATGGCTCACATAAATTTCAGAAAAATGAACTTTTTAGTGAAGAAGTTTCTGGTGTCCCTGCCATGAGATTTCATGTGAACGAAGACTGTATTCCACGCAAGAAGGGGAAGTAGCACAAGAAATCTCACAAATCTAAGTTGATTAATTCAATTGTGACCGCTCTCGAGTTGTTGCATATGGATTTATTCGGACCTATAAATGTTAACAGTGAAGACGGCAAATCATACTGTTTGGTAGTGACTGATGATTATTCCAGATTCTCTTGGGTGAAGTTTCTTATTTTAAAGGATGAGACTACCGAAAATTTTAAGTTCCTGATCGTGGGACTTGAGAGTTTATTCAAACATAAGGTCAGGAGGATTCGTAGTGACAATGGGACAGAATTAAAAAATGGAAATATGGGTTTATTTTGTTTACAAAAAGGTATCCGTCATGAATTCAGTGCTCCTTATGTTCCTCAACATAATGGTGTAGCTAAAGGAAGAATCGAACGCTGATTGACACGGCTCGCACAATGTTATCCGACTCAAAGTTGCAAGTGACATTTTGGGTAGAGGCGGTGAACACGGCATGTCATGTCCTTAATCGTGTTTTGACCGTGAAGAAACACAACAAAACGTGTTATGAATTGCTGAACAATCGAAAGCCGAATCTAGATTATCTGTTGCCTTTTGGAAATCCATGCACTTTATTAAAGACTAGAGATGTTCCATTGAAGTTCATTGCGAAGCCAATTGAAAGAATTTTCTTGGGATATGTTAAAAATTCTCACAATAAACGGGTGTTCAATAAAGAGAGTAGACAGATTGAGGAGTGGTTTCACGTTGATTGTGATAATCGCTCGGTTCCTTAGGATGCCAAAGGACCGTCATGGGCTTTTGATTATGATGCTTTGTTCAGATCATTTAATGTTCCTCCTACAGTGTCTCCTGTTGAAGCAAAAATTTTGTATCAGTCCTGCTGTAACGCTGATTCAATTGTCGAGCCACGATCGGTTGTTCCAATTGTGGTTATTCCTCCCGTTGATCCGAATGTAGCTTCGACCTCGGGTACACCACATGACAGTGACAGTGATGATGATTAAACTGTGTTTCAGGAGTCTTCTAATAATATCCAGAACATAGTTGATGATTCATCTACACCGGCACAGTCTGAGGGGGAGATGCCTTCTATTCTTGATACTGTGATTCAAACTTCTGATATTCCTCAATCTCGTGTGCATAAACATCATCCGACTGATAACATTATTGGTGATTTGAATTCAGATGTTCAAACTAGACATCGTTCACTTGCTGAAAATTCATGTTTATATGCACAGATCGTGGATACAGGTATTATGGAGACATGTGTGCACGCTTGCTTTATTTCTCAAACAGAGCTAAAGAATGTGGCTAAAGCACTTGATGATGATTGTTGGATCGAGGCTATGCAAGTGGAGCAAGCTTAATTTGACAAACTACATGTTTGGGATATAGTTGACTTGCCCAAAGGTTCAAGATCTATTGGCACGAAATGGGTGTTTAAGTGAAAACGTGATGATCGAGGTGTTGTGGTATGCAATAAGGCGAGGCTTGTTGTTCAAGGATTTACCCAACTATAAGGTGTTGACAACACGAAAGTTTATGCTCCGGTTGCGAGGATTGAGGGGATACATTTATATGGTGTTGACTACACGAAAGTTTATGCTCCGGTTGCGAGGATTGAGGGGATACATTTATTTCTTGCTTACGCATCTTTAAAGGGATTCAAGGTTTTCCAGATTGATGTGAAAAGTGTTTTTCTGTATGGAACGGTGAAGGAAGAGGTTTATGTAAAACAGTCGCCTGGTTTTGAAGACTCCAAGTTCCCAGACAAAGTGTTTAAACTTGATAAGGCGTTATATGGTCTTCATCAGGCTCCTCGTGCCTGGTATGAAACTTTGTTTGTGCACTTACTCGAGAATGGATTTGAGCGTGGTCAGATCAATTCCACTCTTTTCATCAGAAAAACAGGGGGAGATATCCTACTAGTTCATGTTTATGTGGACGACAAATGTTAATATGTGTAAAGATTTTGAGATAGTGATGAAGCTGAAATTTGAGATGAGCAGCATGGGAGAGTTTTCTTTCTTTTTGGGTCTTCAAGTTGATCAGAAAGAAGGTGGTTTTTATATTCATGAAACAAAGTATGTGTCAGATATTTTGAAGAAATTTGTGATGTTAGATACCTCAGCGTTCAGTACTCTAATTCCTGTAAATCACAAGCTAGATACTGACTAGAAAGGGAAGGAAGTGGATTGTAGGTTATACAAAAGAATGATCGGGTCTTTAATGTATATGACTGCGTCCAGACCTGACATTATGTTCGCGGTATGCTTGTGTTCGAGGTTTCAGTCCAAGCCGAAGGAATCTCATCTGATTGCTGTAAAGCGGATCTTTTGATACTTAAAGGGTAAACCAAGGTTGGTATTGTGCTATTCTAATAATTCTGACTTTGATTTCAAAGCATTTACAGATTCAGATTATGGAGGTTGTAGTTTGGATAGGATGTCGACGTCAGGTGGTTGTCAAATTTTGGGAAACAGACTCGTGTTCTGGCAATGCAAAAAGCAAACATCGGTTGCAATTTCAACGTGCGAGGTAGAGTATATTGCTGCAGCCAGTTGCTGTTCCCAAATCCTGTGGATTCAGCAAAACAATTGAGGGATTATGGTCTGAACTTCACACAAACACTTATGTTCATTGACAACACTGCCATGATGTCCATCACAAACAATCCAGTGAAGCACTCGAAAACAAAGCATATTGAGATACGTTATCATTTCATTCGAGATTGTGGAGAGAAAAGATTGATTGAGTTGGTGAAAATCCATACTGATGACAACTTTGCTGACCTGTTTACCAAAGCGTTTAATTGCTCACGGTTTGAATTTCTTACTCAAATGATTGGAATGTTTAATCCAACGTAAAAATGGTTTTTAAAAGGGTTTTTCAAGGAGTTTTTTTTATTTTTTTTAAGTAAATTATTTTCATGCTTTAGTTTCTTTAGTTTACTTGGTTTCTGAAAAACCAAACAAATTGAAAAAGATAAAAAAAAATGGCACTGCTTGAAGTTAGAGACGAAATGATAGTACATCTGTAGGTGATCGTACACACATGACCATAGAATGACTACCTGGTTTCTGTATGTTGAAGGATGTGCGTATATGATTTGATCTAAACTTCTTAGTCTGCATAAACATGAAATGATAGCTTCATGACTGCTTGACATTAACTCTATAATTTATTAATTTGGATATCTACATGTAATTTGAATTGTCAGTAGGCTAGAAGCGTTTTTAGACCATTAGTAGTGTGAAAACATAATGATCTATGTCACAACTATGATTTGAATCCATGATATGTCGGGTGTGTGTGTTAAAAGATCATTATCAGATATAGAATATGAGACTTTAAGAATTTCATGACACCAGTAACGGATTATGTCATTAGAACAATTTTTCAGTTCACTTCACTTCCCATGCCCCGAAAAACATGCAATGTGTTGTTGAACTAAGATATGTCTTGATAACATCTGTCAAGCATATACTAGCCCTTGAATCAAAATCACTTGATTATCCTGATTCATTGAAGAGATCTAGATAATAGTTGGCCCACATTACCCTGAATATTGAATCAATCGATTCTTTATTCAATCTTTCATCTGTTACATGATATAGTTGTGGCGAACATAATAAGTTCGCCTAAGGCTAGTTTTAGTGAACTTTCTAAGTTCGCCTGTAGCAGTGTGTTGCCTATAAATAGTACTTAGTTTGTGTTGATTTGTACTTCTTTGATTTGTAACTTGTAAGCACTTTTATCAAAACAATACAACGGAGAGTTTATTAAAGATCTTGTCTTTGTGTGTGATTCTATTGTATGTGTATATGTTCGAGACGCGTGTATTCGTTAGGATTCACCACTACGAGTACGTGTTGCGTGTTATACGTCTGAGATCGATCCGTAGACCCGTTGGGACTTACATTTAGAAATCCCAAAGTGGAAATGGGAGCATATGACTATGGATTTTATTACCAACTTGGCCAAGATGGTGAAGGGGGTGGTGGTTGATCGTTTAACCAAGAGTGCCCTTTTTCTACCTATTCGAGAGACATTCTCATCCGAAAAGTTGTTGGAAGTATTTGTGAACGAGATTATTGCAAGGCATGGGGTACCGATTTTGATTGCATCTGATCGAGATACGAGATTTACCTCCAAGTTCAGGAAGAGATTTAATGAGGCTATGGGAACGAGATTGCATATAGGTACGGCGTATCATCCTCAGACTGACGGGAAGTCCGAGCAAATGATACAAACGTTGGAAGACATGCTTCATGCATGTGTTATCGATTTTGGGGGTGCATGGGATAGTCACCTACCATTGGCGGAATTTTTGTATAACAATAGTTATCACGCAACTATTGGGATGCTGCCCTTCGAAATGTTGTGCAGGAGGAAGTGTAGGACCCCGGTATGTTGGGGTGAGAATAGGAAGTTTGAGATGGTGAAATTGAGAATGAAAGTTGCTCAAGATCGGAAGAAGTCGTATGACGACAAGAGATGGCGTTCTATAGAGTTTAACGCGGGTGATTTTGTTATGCTGAAAGTGTGGCCCTTGAAGGGCATCATTCAATTCCAGAAGCGAGGGAAGCTTAGTCTGCTATATATCAGACAATTTAAGACCGAGGAGCGTGTTGGTAGTGTCGCCTACCGACTGTTGTTGCAAGATGAACTGGCAAGGATACACCGACATTTCACGTGTCCAATCTACAGAAGTGCTTGGAAGACGCTACAGAACACATGTCATTAAACGACATTATGGTTGATGAGAAACTAAATTATGTGGAGAAACCAGTGGCTATACTGGACATAAACGAGAAGAGGAGGAAAGTGATCCCTATTGTTAAAGTGTAATGGAAGCACCGTAAAGGACCCAAGGCTACTTGGGAGCCAGAGGCGGAAATGCGCGAATGTTATCCGTATTTATTTCCAAATGACGCAGGTTTCGAGGATGAAACCTCTTTTGTAGGGGAAGACTTGAAACATCCCAGTTTTTCGTGTAAAATGAGATTTGTACATATGTGATTATATGTATAACGGGTAATTATCGAGATTCGAACAAGTTACGTTATATATACGTAAAAGGAGTAAACACGAGGGAGCATATACGCGTGTAGGAGAAACCCGGCCCACAAAGGGGTGCCCTATATGCGACGACAAGGAAGGGGGGCAGCCCTTTGTATTGTTTACGGCCGCAAGGAGAAAGAAGATAGGAAGAGAGGGTATCAAGCCATTGTCGCGATTTGAGGTTGGATTAAGATACGTTCGCAATCTCTAACCCTTCATTACGGGTTTAAATCCTCGAATCAATGATAATGAACGTATTGTGATTTTAGGATTTGCGCAAGGATTGAGTTTCAAGGAAGACGAGTTTGTCAGGAGTTGATTCGCACGAGTTCTCCGATACAATGGTATAAACACAATACCCTTGCATTTAGATCATTTTTGTGATCGATTGGAACCCACATGCTAGTGCATGTCGGCCGGCGAGTGTGTTGGGTGACCGACGGTGGGACGGGGTGGACCCATGGGCCCCGTCTGGCAGCTGTGGTGGTGTACGGGAACCATGGCAGTAGCGTAGAGGGCTGCACGACGGCCGTGTGGGGCTGGCTGAATGCCATAGGCGGGTGTGGTGGTGGATAGCGACGGCGGGGATTTACAGTAGTCGCCGGGAGTCGTGAATGGAGCCGAGAATAGCCAATATGTGTTCGGTGATGGTTTTAATCAAACGTGGAGTGCGTTTGCACGCATGGGAGATCACATTGGGAATGGGGGTCGTGCATGGCAACATGCGGGAATAGGGTGGCAATGCATGACGACTTACTTAATCGAGTGAGTTGGGTTTTGAACCTAGTATCGCGCGTTGACGCGTGTGTTGTGTGTATTGTAGGTGCGAGTTCTAGTGAATTTTTTTTGTCGCATAAAGGTGAGTTTCTATCGCCCATTTTTAACTGTTTTATATTTTGGGCACGAATTACGTGCGATGTGAACGCCTATTTTACGCAATGCATAGATAGCGTTTTGTGGTGAAATGAGTAATTTTAACAATTGTTATGCTTGCGTGTGTGGTGTATTTATGTGTCACGTACTTAATTGACGTGGCGGGTTAATAAAGCGAAAGCTTTATCTTGTCTTTGAGGAGGTCACATGGGTTATTATGTATGACGGCAGTCGCGCGGGAGAACTGTGTTTGCTTGTATCTACGGATACAATAAACGGGATATATTGGTGTGTTGTTGTTATTAACTATTTATTTTGAGATGAATTCCCTAACGGGAAATGTGATCAACCTTTTTTGTGACGAAACCATTTTGATAAACTGTTTTTGGGACAAATCATCCCAAATAATTCACTATAGAACTCACTCAGCGTAACTGACTTTTTAGTATGTATTTCAGGTAAGGAGAAAGAATGAACTGGCGGCTCTTGGGATGGCGAATGGTTACCTGGCTTGTGATGAACAATGACATTCCTGTGTTTAAGTGTTTATTTGAATTTTAGTACCTGAGTATTGTTCGTGTATTGACGTTGGGACGTCGACTATGGGTTAACTTTGAAATTTCCGCATCATGTTTGGATATTATTTGATGTCTAAGACTACTTAGCTTGTGATTGTTCCAACAAGTAGGGTTCCCGGGTTTGGGGACTTACAATAACTACACACTCTTACAGTGTAACTTTCTCTCTCGAATAGTGTCTTGAGGTGTGTGGAATGAACAACTCAATTCATCTATTTATAGGCTTCAAAATGGGCAATGCACGACCGTGCATTGGGTTGCACGGTCGTGCAAAGGCCTTTTGTATCAAAGGGTATAGATGTCAGGTTATGAGAGTCCTTGGGGAGCAAGGAAGGGGTTTGCACGACTGTGCAACGGGATGTCGTGCAACCATTGCATGCTCCTTGTTTTGTCTTTTTGCTGCTTGTTGACTTGTGTTGACCAATTTTGACTTCTTGGGGGGTCAAAGATCGGGTGTGCTTCTTTCCAAAAGCTGGATTTCTTGATGTTTTTAGCCTTTTTCTGCTTTGTTTCTTTTGGAACACCGTTTAACATGCAATTGTGAAATATAAATGTTTTAAGTATCAATTACAAGGCTTTTGTTCAATTAGTACCATAATATGGGGATTATTATGCATGCAAAACATGTATAATTTAGGACATATAAAACCCCACTTAAACCATGCTTGTCCTCAAGAAAACTCATGCATGATCAGACTCATAACTAAAAACTTTACAAAAGGAAAGGAAGTTCCAAGTAGTTGGAGACTTCGGGATAACTTATGATTCACTTATTCTATTTTTCGTGTTTTTCTACTTTTAGGATGATGGAATCCATAACAAGCCTAATAGAGCTTCAATTATGCATATTCTTTCACTCCTCACAATGTTCACCCAACCCTCAGTTTATATATATATGGATAATGTAAGTCAAGCAGAACACTCAAGTTCGAATCGAATTATGCAATGTTCATAAGCTTGTATGCAAATCAAGTAACCACCAATTAACTAAGTAACAAGCATGAATCAAGCGGACTAAAAAGGGTTGCAATGTGGCTAAAAGAAAAATAAAGGGTGAAAATGAAAATCTTTTTGGGTTTTTTACAGGTTTAAAGGGTTTAAAAGGCTGCAGCTAACATAGGACACACGGCTAAGGATTCTTGGCTTAAGATAGAAAAATACTAGTGTGTCCTACTAGAATAATCAGATAGTGAGGGTATAACTAATCTGAGTGCTCGCTTATGGTCAAATTTCCAAGACCGATGCTTCTTATCATATTCAACTCTTCCCTTACTGCGTAATACACATTACTGCCATTTCGTATGGTTCTTTCGGCTTGTAACCTAATAGCCCCTACTTTGATCAGATGCGTATACTCATTTTGGGAATAAGTTTGATTGTTGTTGCATTTCCCATCGTGGCTCCAGTTGCCACATTTTACACATTTGCCATATCTTTTGGCTCTCCTTTTGGCGGCGCTTTTTGACAAGCCGCAGAATGCTGGTAATTGTTCTTGCTTGTGCCACCATTTTCTTACATTGGTTGTTCCTTCAAAAACATCTTCTCGGAGTTCAGGCGGTAATTCATGCTTTGCGAAATGAATACAAGAAATTAAATTGAAATCGAAAGAATACGTTTCCAGCTCTTTAAGGTCTCATCGGTAAAAGACCAATCAAATTCTCTTTTATTTACATCAGGACTTAATTGTCAATAAATCCTTTTCCTCAATTTCCTTGAAATATTTTTCCATATCTTCCTTTTAGATCGTTCGGCTATTTCTTCCTAATACATCCACTTTCTTCCGTATATTCCAATTCCTTGAGTGAATCAGATCCTTTCCAAATTGTCTTAACGATTGCATACTCTAAATAATAACATAAGATAAACTAATGATTATCCATCTTGAAGACAGTCAACCAATAACCGGTGTTTATGAAAAGCTGGTTTGGGGATAAATGGGTAATATAAAAGAAAAAGGCTAAGGCTCAGAGGGCTATCTAGGTGAATAGTTTGGTGTTTGGGTTTAATAGACAATAAAATTAATATATAAAGTCCTAGGTGCCTCAATCATTTACATACAACTACTAGTTCATGGTCTTGATATGTATAAGTTCTAATTATGCGTAAAATTTGTTCGAAAAACACACAATATACCAAACGAAAGAGCATTCGAAAATATGATAGTAATGCTCGTGAAAAGCTCAGACTATTCTCACATGAAAAATGGATGGGATAGGGTTTAGTGATTCGTTATGCATAATATCCATTTATTTCTACTTGCCATGTTTCCATTTTTTCCTTTTTAGTTTATTTAAGCGCGAACTCAAAGAATTTTAAAGTTTTAAGGTTTTTCAAAAAAAAATTAGGGTTTTTAAGAAAATAAGTTTTTTCGTAAAAGTAAGATTTTAGTCAAATGGGTAGAAAATCACGAGTTTAATTTTACTGCTTTGAGGAAACAAGTTTGTCCTGAATCTCAATTCCCCACCCCATACTTAAAACTGTACAAGTATCTAACATTTAACCACACAATGTCTTCAGATGAACACAACCATGTTCCCTGACAGTATATTCTATTCTGACCATTTCAACAATTTCTTGCATATAACAAGTATCTAACATTTAACCACACAATGTCTTCCACATTAACTAACATTAATTTGTTAGTTTATCCACCCCCATTACAAGCACCACTACTCGTTTCCACTCATTAAGAGTTTAACAACAAGTAATATCAATTGGTTAGTTTATATACATATCAACCTACAACTTTAGACATATAACGACCCTTTCACATTTTATGTTTTACCATTCTTTCAACTTGACATATCCACATGTCTAACGAGAGATCCACCTCCCGCTTTCTCACATGGAGTATTTGACCCCATGCTGACCCATGAAGTATCCACACTTCATGTCACCCGTGAAGTACTTGACTTCACTTTCACTCATGAGGTACTTGACCTCACTACCTCCCGTGAAGTATTTGACTTCACATAATGTAAAGCCTATTTCCCAGGAGACCTCACTCATTTGATTTACTCATATACATAGTTAACTAATATTGAATTTAAATTAAAACATGTAATTGTAGCGGAAAGCATTCATCATTCGGTTATAATTAAATAGTTGAAGTCTTAACATTTAAAATGAACATTGTCTTAACATGTAAACAATTAACGGGATGTCAGTCTTGAGCCAGGTAGCCTCTATGCCTTCGCCCGTCCTTTCTTCTTGTTACCTAAAGTGCATACTAAAAGTCAGCTAACGCAGGTGAGTTCTAGTTTTAAGTAAGTAGGTATAAACATTATTTCCTTTTATATTCTCATAAGTATACATACATATGTATATATATTTATCTTTTCAATTCTTCATTTCGTAATTCATTCATATGCGGGTACGTATATAGATACATACATTCTTACATTCATTTGTACATTCATTGGTCTTATACATAAGGGGGATCAGCCCGTCTTTGATTACGTAAGTCACAAAGCAAGCTTTGGCAACGAGCTGAGCTCCTGGCAGTAAGTCGATTTAAAATTCTATTTCCCGATCGTGTGGCAAGCCAGGTAGGTCCTCTGGGAACACTTGTGGGAAGTTGCACACTATGGGTACATCTTTGAGTTCTTGAGTTTTCATTCTATCGTCAATAACATATGCCAGATAAGCTTCACAACCACGCCTCATGTAACTTTCGGCCTTGATCATCGAGGTGACGTTCGACATTGTGCAATTCCAATCCCCATAAACCGTAATTGCTTGAGGGCCGATTCTCTCTTATGTTCGAATCTCTTTGTCATCTTCCACACCGAGTGTCGGCACTTGCAAGTGGCCGACACTCGAGAGCCAGCACAAGAACATCAAGTGTTTCCAGGTCAAATTTTTACATTCAAAACGTTTACCTAGCTTCCATGAAGCTAGATCTGAGCTGTAAATCATTTTTCAAGCGTAAAAATCCAACCTTTATTGTTGAAAACCCTATAAACCCATTTTTGAAGAAAAACTCAGATCTGAGGTTGATTCTTACCTCAAAACTCATGGTTCTTCGTGTAGAATCGATCAAGGATGTCGGAGAAACAAGATGGAGCAGAAATCAGAGCTTGGATGTTGTTCCTCAAGCTTTCTCTCTCTAGGGTTTGTGTAGGATTTGGTTGAAATGAGGAAGATTAGCTGATTTCCCCTCTATATGCATGGGCTATATCGACCCATGTAGCCGAGCCCAATCCCGCTCCCGTGCTATTCATTTATTCTTTGATTAAATTCTATTCTCGTTGTTATTCGTTTGTTTTATTATTTCGGGATGTTACACGTAAACACCTCCATGAAGTATATACACTTCATGTAAACACCTCCATAAAGTATCCACACTTCATGTAAACAATTCCATGAAGTATCCATACTTCATGTAAACACCTCCATGAAGTATCCACACTTCATGTAAAAACCTCCATGAAGTATCCACACTTCATGTAATCGACCAATTTACCATCAACGGTTGACTTTTACCATATTAAGTCAATTTTAGTCTAATATTACCACGTTCAACATTTTAGTTGACTCTTGAGCACATTGAGTCATTTACACCATTTAACCACATATCACCCATTAGTTTGACCAATAACCACATAAGTCAATTTACATCTATTTACCACCTTTGCACAATCAAGTTTGACTATTAACCACAGTCTAATTACACATATTAACCACATTTGCACATTTAAGTTTGACTATTAACCACATAGTCTAATTTCATATATTTACCACATTTACATATTCAAGTTTGACTATTAATCACATAGTCTAATTATTCCTATTTCACCATTATCCACAAATGGTTTGACTTATACCACACTAAGTCAATTTACATCTATTTACCACCTTTGCACAATCAAGTTTGACTATTAACAACATAGTCTAATTACTCATATTTCAACATTATTCACAATGGTTCGACTTATACCACATTAAGTAAATTTTATATCAATTTCACCATTATCTACATTGGTTTGACTTATACCACATTAAGTCAATCTAATTCAATTTCACCACATACTACATTCAAGTTTGACTAATAACCACATAGTCAAAATCAACATACAACATGTAAATAGAATTTAACACATAATCTACTTTTATGTAACTACTTATCTACTACTAAGTAAGTGCAAAGCACTTACCTTTGCCAATGAAGATTCCAATTGGTCTTCAAAGCTAACACCTTTAGCGCCTTGATCACCTAAACATTTCCACATGTTTTAGTAGTCAAATTTACCCCAAAACACTCATCAAATGAAGTTTAACATCCACCTAAGATCTAATGATCCTCACTCGTCATCTAATATAGGTTTATTAAGCTTCACAAAAGCTTTTATCCATCCAACTCAATTCCACCCATTTTGACCCGTTAAGGTTTTTCACCCAAATTTCACAATTTTATCCAATTTGTGAATCACCAAATCAATTGGGTTTTCTACATAAAATGTGCTTATATTACACCATAAACACTTAACAACAATCAATTCACCATTTAAACACTATAATTCCAAAACCCCCCAATTTGGGTTCTCAAGAACTCTAATTATTTAATCATCAAATTAGATGAAATTAACGTGAATTGATTAATCCTCTAGCTTTAGATAAGCTAGACTAACACTTCTAAACAACAATTTACACACCATCATCCCCAATTTTCATCCATTAGGGTTCATCCACCCAAACCCATCAAGAACAAGAATTTATGGAGGATTAGAGAGAAAAGATGATACTTACTTGATGATTATGATGGATTGTGCAAGGCAACACTTCTAATCCAAGCATGTAATCTATGATTTTGAGTTCTTGAGCAAAATCCACTTCTCCCCTTTTCTTCTCTCTAAAATACGGCATATACACAAACACTTCAAGTGTGTGTTGTCATTCTCCAACAACAAATAACCATATTTGGTTATTCACCAAATCAGTCTTTCCACTTTGCAATTTAATTCCTCCAACCCAAACTTGGTAGTCGCACCAATTAAATAACACCTTCCAACTTTATTTAGTTAAAAACACCCCTACAATATAACTAGTATATTATAGGGCAAACCCAAAAGTTGGTTCGTTATAGACCCGTACGTGCTTAGTGAATTTCCAATTTAGTGCAAGTGGTGGAATAATTTGCCAAATAGGTGGCTTGTAATATCGAGATATAAAGAGGTTTATCCAACCCATTTGGCCACCATGAATACAATGTGATGAGAAACTGATCCAAGAATTAGCGAACTACTTCCAGGACCAGCTAGACAGGGGAAAACAAGGTAAAAAGAGTTCAAACTTGAAAAAGTCATAACTTGAGCTACGTTTAGAGTTACAGGGGCCATGCCTAGTAGACGTAAAGGTCTCGACGAGCCGGATCTTGTGGAAAATGGTAAAGGCATTTTGACCTAATGGTCTAAGCCGAATTCTATCATTAAGTGACCCAATTTGACAAATCAAAGATTTTCCCCAATTTTCTATTTTTAATAACTTCAGTTTTTTATGCTAAAATGGGTGAATCATCGATTTATGTAATTTGAAAGTTTGTTTTTAGTTTTAATTTTAGTTTAGTTGGATCGATTTGAAATTTTGGTAATCCTACCAAATTTAGAATTCTAGGGAACCTAAAGAAAACAATGTAATTAAATCACGCCACCACCACTTGAATTTGCACGGACCAAACTTCAAGAAACCCATGTAGTGAAGGAGACGGTCACCCAGGTATGATGATATTGTCACATAATTTTTGTTGGAAGAACGTTGCTTTCTCCATGAGAAGTGGTTCTCAGAGTGATATGCCCTATCCTGTGGCATATGTGATTCTTGGGACGATTCACTGATATGCTTGGTCACATGCCATCTATTAATGTTGCAAGGTTTATGTGCCACCATTGTCATTTGTTTGTTGGTGATTACATCCTCCTGCATATTCTCCTCCTGGTGTTGGTCCCACAATATGGTTCTTCATATGATGTTGTCTCTGAAGTGACAGAAACTCCAGACTGTTCCATACATCCTTCTTGTGCTTCTATATTGAGGATTCCCACCAATTTTTCTTTAGATCTTCGTTCTTCTGACTCCTTTAATTGTTTAGCTTCCAGCCTCTCAGATAAGTCAAGAAGTGATTGTAGAGTTGCACTAACCCTCTCATCTGAATCATCCGGTCTCACTTTCGACTGATCCATGCTTGTGAAGTTGGAAGGTTCTTGCTTCTTAGAGTCACTTGAACCTATTATAGATGTTGGAGCTACGACTTCCGATTCTTTGACTTTGAAGTAATCATCTTGTTGTTCAGTTGGATAGCACTTTAGGATCTAAACCTTTATTTCTTCCAAATGACGAAACAGTTTTCCTGGTGTCCATGAGTCGGATTCTAGAGCTGAGTATGAAATTTCTTGGGGCCGTGTGGTTTCCTCATATGGTTTCCAGTAGGTTTGGTGAAAATCTATGGAATACCCTTGATAGTGATAACAATCTTGAGTGTACTGTGGTTCCCCACACATCTCACACCAAACCTCTGAATAGTGGTACTCATAGTCGTATTGGTATCCTCCATAACAACTCTCGTGGTTGTAATCCATGAAAGTTGCTGTAAAGAACAATCAAAACAAACCATAAAAGTAAAGTTAAGGTTAAAAGGGTAATCAGTTAACTCGAATCTTTATTGAAATCACCGTGTCCCCAGAAACGGCGCCAAAAACTTGATGCGTGCGTGATGTTATAAGTAAATATATATAAATATATATATATATTGTAGTAGGTTTTAGTTTCACGAGATCAGGTTTTAACTTTATAAAGTAAAATGATAAATACTTAAACTTAAAACACACCCAATAGGCAAGTGTACCTTTCGTAACGTAATATCGTTTAGGTAAGAACCAAGTATCAAACTAATGAACACTGTCGAGTTCCAATACTTAACGTTTGTTATCGTTTAGCAAGTTAAATGAGTCAGTGGGTTTTGTGTGCTTGTGAAATAGAAATGTAAATGGCAGAAAAGTAAATGACGGTAAAGTAAATAACAGAAAATGAAAAATGTGCGTGAAGAGTGTAGCAGAAATGTAAATAATGGAATAGTAACAGCATGAAAGTAAGTTGCTCGAGAATAATCAGGTCACGACGAGTATTGCTTTGAGCTTCAAATCCGCTTGGTATATGATAATGTTATGTTAACTAATCCGATGGTATGACTAATACAAATGTGTGAACGGTACACCGCTAGAGCCTCATTCTCACAACATTTGGTTCAGGAATTATGTCCTTTAGAATAATATGGTAGGACTTCCAGCTAGGGACATCGTTACCCTCAACTCCTTGATTCTATCTCCGAGTTGGTTTAATACATCAAACTTAAACACCTTTATTTTTATTTAAAAGAGTGATTAGACTTTGTTCACCGAAAGGCGGTGCAACAATGGGACCATGTACAAATAAGTATCGTTCCCAACGTGAGTTCACCAACTCTTGGTTTAATAACAAGCTCGTATAAAGACGTACGATCTTATTAATATTAACCAAGCTTTGGCATCCGCTTGTATAAAGACGTACAAGTTTCAAGAGAAATTTGATTAAAAAGGTTTTACGGTCTTACACTTTAAAATCAAGAACACTCGCAAGTGTAAAGACTAAATTAGATAATAATAAAAAGTCCATCATGAAGATGGTTTTAAGAGCGAATGTCTAAAAATATAAACATACCATTAGACTAATAACTTAAACATTAATATACACCAAACTTCATCTTCATCCAAGCAAGACAAAAGATTTAGCCACGAATGGCCATACGAACTAGCATAATGCTGAGTTTCATAGGCTCCTCTATTGCTGTTGGAGCATGTTTTGTGACAACAAGCCTTGTAATAGATTAGTCTTTATGTTAAACGTTTTGTTTGTTTTGTATTGTAAAAGTTTAAGTTTTCATAGGCGAACTTGTCTAGTTCGCCTGTTATAGTTGAGGCGAACTGGACTAAGAGAGGCGAACTTAACAAGTTCGCTTGGTGCCGAATGTGTGGCTATAAATAGTTCATGAGTGATTCGGATCGGCAGAGGAGAGAGAAGACGAAAGAGTTAGAACTTAGAACAGAGGATTCATTCGTGTGTACTATTTGTGAGATAATACAAGAAGCTTTCATCGAAATCGTGTCTTGTGTGATTGTTTTACATTCGGTATTATTCGAGACGTACGTATACGATAGGATTCCGCACTTCGTATTCGTATTACGTGTTTTACAGCAGATATCGATCAGTAGACCTGCTGGGACCTACAAGTGGTATCAGAGCATTTGTTGTTGATTAGCTACTGTTGTTTGACATCGTCTCGATCGATTTTTCACTACAAGATGGTGATTTTCAGGAGTTTCTGTGTTCCTGAAAGTTTGCTACGTTTTGGAATGAATTTTGATTGATTCTTTCATTTTTGGTGTTGTTTTAACAAAATTGTTTCGATAGAAACATTCTAAATTGATATTTGAAGAATCCTACAGAAGGAATTTCTCTAATTCATTCAAAATCACGATTTATGGAGATTTTTGACCTGTTCGTGCATTTAGGTGTTAGAACTATCATTCATGTTCTTCAGCTGATACAAGCGAATTTGTCATTCTGTTACAAGCGAACTTGTCACAAGTTCGCTGGATTTGAACTAGGCGAACTTAAGAGGCGAACTTGTTAAGTTCGCTTCAGTCAAGTTAGGCGAACTTGTCAGGCGAAGTTATTAATTTCGCTGCATTCAAGCTAGGTGAACTTGTCAGGCGAAGTTGTTAAGTTCACTTCATCCAGAAACTAGTTAAATTTTTCTAAGTGTTGACGTGTTCAAGAATGTCGTCTACTTTAGATTGAGACTACTGTATAGGTTCAAAGTTTGTATGGGGTCCTCCTCCCAATATAATACTTGGTTAAAGGAAGTACAACACAAAACATCTAGTTTAGAGGATATGTGTAGGGAATTATTTGTCAAAGAATTGGAAGAACAAGACTTGAAGATAAAGACCAAGATGTTGTCAAGGGGGAGTCTGTTCATGTTTTTTGCAACAAGCCTTGTAATAGATTAGTCTTTATGTTTAACATTTTGTTTGTTTTGTATTGTAAAATTTTAAGTTTGCATAGGAGAACTTGTCTAGTTCGTCTAGTATAGTTGAGGCGAACTTATTAAGTTCGCCTGGACTAAGAGAGGCGAACTTAACAAGTTCGCCTGGACTAAGAGAGGTGAACATAACAAGTTCGCTTGGTGCAGAGTGTGTGGCTATAAATAGTTCATGAGTGATTCAGATCTGCAGAAGAGAGAGAAGAGAGAGAAGACGAAAGAGTTAGAACTTAGATGAGAGGATTCATTCGTGTGTACTATTTGTGAGATAATACAAGAAGCTTTCATCGAAATCGTGTCTTGTGTGATTGTTTTACATTCGGTATTATTCGAGACGTACGTATACGATAGGATTCCGCACTTCGTATTCGTATTACGTGTTTTACAGCAGACATCGATCAGTAGACCCGTTGGGACCTACAATTGCGAACAAAGCGGAAGAGCCTTTCTACTCTCTACTCTAGACTATAACTTTCTCTCTGGAATAGTGTCTTGAGGTGTACGAAATGAAGAACCCAAGGCATCTATTTATAGGCTTCAAAATGGGCATTGCACGGCCGTGCATTGGGTTGCACGGTCCTGCAAAGGCCTTAGGAATCAAAAGGTACAGATGGCAGGGTACTAGAGTCCTTGGGGATCAAGGAAGGGGTTAGCACGACCGTGCAACCTTTTCCTGCTCCATGTTTTGTCTGTTTGTTGCTTGTTGACCAATTTTGACTTCTTGGGGGGTCAAAGATCGGGGGTGCTTCTTTCCAAAAGCTTGATTTCTTGATGTTTTTAAGGTTTTTCTGCTTTGTTTCTTTTGGAACACCGTTTAACCTGCTGTTGAAGCACTTTCATGTGACAAACACTCTGGATAGAGTCTTAGTTTTGTACTTTCATTGTATGTATTTGTCTTTGTTTGTTAGTGTCTTTATGTATTAGTTATCGAGTTGTATTTACTAATGCATGTTGATAGTTGCTGAAATCTCTAAGTGTTTTGCGCACTTGTATGTGCGCAGGAATTAGTTCCTGTGTACTTAGCAAGTACGCAAGAATACCTTGTGTACTTGCTAAGTACACATGGGCAATTTGCCCGGCGCACTTGCTAAGTGCGCAGAGATCAGGTCGTTTATAAATAGGATAGGTTGACAGTAAACAAGTACACAGACATATACTCAGACCTTGTATACTCAGTATTTCTCTCTGTAATCTTCAAGTGTTTATAATAGACGAAAGTTTAAAATGATTCTCTTGTCGGTTTACTTTGTGGTGTAAGACTCTCCACCTAGTCACGGGTATTTCGCACCCGGTCCGACTCAGGAACGCACTTGCATGTGACGATCCACCATACCTGAGGGACCTACAAGTGGTATAAGAGCTTTGCTCTTGATTTCGAGTGTTGTGAGTGTGTTTGGAGAGTGTTTTACAGAGATTTTACAAGCAAAAGTGGGTATTTTTGTTCATTTTTGTGATAAAATAGGGGTAGCTCTTGAGCATTATTTTAAAAGCAAAAATCACTCAAAAACCGATTTTTGTTGTGTATTTGAGTGTTTTGAGCCGCAAAGGTTGGTTAGAAACTTGTTTATGACCCTTTGGCTCATTTTGTTTGTTCATCTGTCCGATTTTTGCCATCTCCGGTGAGATTCCAGTAACCGGAATAGTTTGGTGAGAGTTGGTGAAAACGTGTTCTGTGTACTTACCATATCTGGCAAAAAGTTCAGTCTTGCTGCGTACTTACCAAGTACGCAAGACCAATCCTGTGCGTACTTAAGTTATCTCCTGCGTACTTATCATTTACTCATGCATACTTACCAAGTAAGCAAGAGCAAATCCTAACTACGCAAGACCATTTCTCTAAGTGCGCAAGGCCAATATCAAGTGCGCAAGTGTCTCTGACCTTTCTGAAATTTAACTAAGTGTTCACCATGTCGAATCTTCAGAACCTCGGTAACCTTCTGAACTATGACAACGAGATCGGAACACCTTAGAAACCGTCAAAGTTGCTAAATGTAAATGATTATCCTAACTGGAAAGCATGCTTTGAGCATTACATTTCTTATACCGATTCTTCGTTATGGATACCAATTCTAGAGGGATATAAGCATCCCACACACCTTTACCTTGATGAAGTAATGCCCAAGCCTATCTCTAAACTCGATGAAGAAGAAAAGAAAGTTTATGATCGAGAGAAGAAGGCTCACGGTTCTATCACTATGGCCTTGACTAGGGAGTTATTCCACAGTTTCAGAGGATATGATAACTCCAAGGATCTTTGGAAGGCGTTAGAGAAAATATTCGAAGGCAATAGTGACATCAAGAAAAGTAAAAGGGATCTTCTAAGGAAGCAGTATGAGTGCTTCAGATTTCTGGAGAACGAATCCATAGATGAACTCATCTCTAGATTCTATCATCTACAGACTGAGTTGAAAGCTTTTGAGTTGAAGTATCCTGATGAAGAATTAGTTGAAAAGTTTCTGGATGCTTTGCCTCCCAAGTTTGAGATGTATACAACCCTGATGAGAGAGAATCCTAAATTCTATGAGATGACAATTGATGAGGCAATTGGAAAGGTTCAAGCTCATGACATGAACCTAAAAAGAAAGGAGAGCTCGTGAAGACCTCATATACAAGACCATTCTATGTTTCATGGGACGTCTTCTACAACCAAGTCATCGGGCTCTGGAATTGCCCTTTTCTCTGGAAACTCTCATGAGGAAGAAACTGTAAAAGCTTGTGGTGGGCATGCATGTTATGTAGCATCCGGATCTGGTTATGGATCTTATCAACAACATCCGTCAAGAAATCCTCCCGCTACATCTTCAACTAACCAATCAACGATAGCCAAGATAGCTGAAGATCATGTGGCTTTATTCTCATCTTACATGCTTGCCTATGAGAACTTCATTGGCGGCAAGCTAACGGATCCTGAAACAATAGAAGAAGACTTTAGGTGGGTCCGGATGATATGGAGGACATGGATATTCAGTGGAATATGGCCATGATATTGAGGAGAGCCAAGCGTTTCCTGAACAGAACTGGCCGAAAGTTCATTAGTGGCCATTCTAATGCCAAGGTTGGTTTTGACAAATCCAAGGCCAAGTGCTACAAGTGTCTGAACTTTGGACACTTTGCTCGTGAATGTCAAAAGGACAGATCATCGGCTTCGGGTTTCACCAGACCTAGCCAAGGAAACAACCAAGGCTACAACAACTCAAACAACCACAATCAAAGCCAAAGTGGAACGTCCAATGCACTGGTAGCTCAACAGGACGATAGCTTTGATTGGGGCGTCCATCTGGAGGATGCTCTTATTGCACAAACTCAGGTTGGTCATATGGCTGAGGTTATGGAGATGATGGAAGCTGAGGAAAGGGAAGCTTTTGTGGCTGATCCAGAAGAGTCTACACCTGCTGTTGCCCTCATGGCTATCGAAGAGGCATCACATTCATCGAATGAGGTAGATTATAATCCTTTTACTGTCATTTCTTGTTCCAAATGTCTAGGCTTAAAAATTGAAAACTCTAAGCTTCAAGAAAAGGTCGAACCCCTTCGTATTGCAGCTTTCAGCTACAAAGAAAACGAAAAACGATTTAAAGATTCAATTGAAACGTTGAAGAAAGAAAAACATGATTATTCACTTAAAATGAGCGATCAACAGTTTCACTTGGATATTGCATACAGGGGGTTAGAGAAAAGGAACAATGAGATCAACAAGCTGCAAAATGAGATCTTGCAGTTGAAATGTACTAATGAGAAGTTGAAAAATTCACGTTTTGTGGTGGAACACTACGAATCTGTAGTGAGACAAATGAATGGCTTAGGGTTGGGAACTAATGCCATTCCTCCACCAGTTAGCGGGAAATTTGTCAACAGCAAATTTGTCAACGGCTTAGTAGACATTGATCTAACTTGTCTTGATGAGTCCTCAGGTAAGGATGATTCCTCTAACAAGGATGATTCCTCAAGTAAGGCCAACTCCGCATCTGATGAGGAGTTCTTTACTGTTTCTGATGATGGGTCGGTTAACACCTGCCTTGAAGGAGTAGTATGTGAGGAGTTGTTAACTGAACTGAATGTCAAGAAAAACATTATCACTAATAGTGACAATTGTATTTTAACTGAACCCGATATCATTGAATCAAATGATAAATTAAAGGTAATGCTTTATGGGGGGTATAAAAATTTTAATCAAGTTAAGAAAGAAGCTTTTTTTAGCTCACTATGTGCTTGGTTATAAAGAAAATTTGCAAAAATACTATACTCCCAAAAACCAATCTATATCGGGTCAAACTCCTGTTCACAAACCAACTCCTCCTGCTCATAATGCTGAGTCATCAAATGTCAGATCTAATGAGCCTTATAGGAGGACTTACACAGACAAGAGGACTTGCTTTCACTATGGTACGGTTGGTCACATTTTCATGAACTACCCTTCTAAGAACCAAGGGAAACGGCCTATTGTTTCACAACCGACTGTCATCCCTAAGTCACCGCCAGTGAACCATCCCAAAAGTCCAAAAGCAAATGTGGTGAAACCACTAGTAAAACCGATGGTAAAGCCAAGGATAATCTCTGAGGCTAAACCATCTGTTTCAAGAAAGGGAAAGCAACCTGCTAAACCTTGTGTATCTACCTCTGGTAGTACACCTACTGGTGAGAAATCTGTGGTGAAACTCTCTAAGCCATAGAAGAGGAGAAAGAATAAGAGGTTGAGAAAGCTATAACAGCTGACTGGAGTTCAATCAGGTGAATCTTCCATTAGTTCACCGGCTGTTGTTGAACCTAAGTCTACTATTCCAGTCAAGAAACACAAGAGGTCCTGGACTAACAAATCTAAAAATTCTCAATCTCCTAGTCCTAATTCTTTTAAAGATTAATCCATTTTGAACATTCACGACTGTGAGTTAAAAGAGGTTGTTTATTTTGAAAAAGACGGACGACCCAAGACCACTATGGCTTGGGTCTCCAAATCTAACTAATTATTTTTGTGACTCGCTCAGGGATATCCGAAGGGTACTATCTCTAATCGTTGGTATGTAGATAGTGGATGCTCTCGACACATGACAGGAAACATGGCCTTGCTTCACGACGTGAAACCATTCAGAGGCGGCTATGTGGCCTTTGCTGGAAAGAAAGGCGGTAGTATCACGTGTCAAGGCGTGGTGTCAAATGGTTGTGTCAGCTTTGACAATGTCAACTTTTGGGAGCAGCTGAAGCATAACTTGTTGAGTGTCTCCCAAATGTGCGACAAAGAGTACTCAGTGATGTTTGACAAGAATGAATGCTTGATACTCAAACCTGGTTTTGAGGTTCCCGAAGATTAGATTCTGATGAGAGCGCCAAGGACAAACGACACCTATCAGATCGATATGAGCGTGGCAACAACCAACTCATCAGTTGCTACTTGTTTGCTTACCAAAGCGACAGAACTTGACTCTATCTTGTGGACTAGGAAACTCGAACATATTTCTTATCGTAAAATGAATCATTTGGTCCGAAACGGTTTGGTAACCGGTGTTCCTAAGCTGAGATTTACCGTTGCAGATGACTGTATGCCTTGTAAAAAGGTCAAACAGTAACAAAAGTCTAAGTTTCATGCAAAAGCGATGGAAGGCATATTCTTAGGATACGTTGCCAACTCGCCTTGCAAGAGAGTGTACAACATAGGAACTCGTACTGTCGAGGAATGGTTTGAAGTGGATTGTAGTAAACACAGCATTCCACCAGAACCAACTGGTCCAGCTTGGGGTTTTGATTATGATGTGCTATGATACCGCAAATGTATATGAAATATTTGGTGGCGGTGATGACTCCAGTTTCTCAACTCGTGCTACTGTACCGATTGTAACTCCTGATTCCAATGTTGCATCTGCATCTGGAACTCTTAATGGTGATAACAGTGAAGATGTTCATGTTGAAGGAAATGACGCTCAAGCTAATCCTAACACTAGTGTTGGAAATGAAGCTCCAGTTGATCCAATTAACATTAAATTTTCTTCTTTTGGAACACAGGATATGGGGGAATTAAGCACGAACCTCAATTCAGAAATTCAGGAACCGAATGTACTAGAGGCGAGAGTGCATAAGAATCATCCAACTGACAACATTATTGGTGATCCTCATGCCGGTGTTCAAACTCGTCATCGAACCATTACTGAGAACACTAGTCTGTACTCGGAGATACTTAACACTGGTGTCATGGAAACATGTCTGCATACTACATTCGTGTCCCAGTTAGAGCCGAAGAATGTGAAGGAGGCTCTCGCTGACAACTGCTGATTGAGGCGATGCAAGATGAATTGTCTCAATTCCAAAAGTTGCATGTGTGGGATTTGGTTAACTTGCCAAGGGGTGTACAACCAATTGGCACCAGATGGGTGTTCAAATGCAAGATGGATGATCGTCATGTTGTGGTGAAGAACAAAGCAAGAATGGTTGTTCAGGGTTTTTATCAACAAGAAGTCTTGGATTACACGAAAGTATATGCCCCAGTTAATAGACTTGAAGCCATTCGATTGTTTATGGCTTATTCCTCATATGTTGGCTTCAAGGTCTATCAACTTGATGTAAAGAGTGCTTTCCTATACGAAAAAGTTCATGAAGAGGTCTATGTCACTCAACCTCCCGGCTTTGAAGATCCGCATAATATCAATAAAGTGTATAAGCTTGACAAAGCTCTTTATGGTCTTCATCAAGCACCGCGGGCAAGGTATGAGACATTATTTAAGCATCTACTGTCTAATGGTTTCGAAAGTGGACAGATTGACTCGACCCTCTTCATACGGAAAGCAGGAGGTGACATTCTTCTTGTACAAGTTTACGTCGATGACATTATTTTTGGATCTACCAATGAAGGGATGTGTAGGGAATTCGAACAGGTGATGAAGTCCAAGTTTGAAATGAGTAACATGGATGAACTGTCGTTCTTCCTGGGCTGCATGTCAGTCAAAGAGAGGATGGAATTTATCTACATCAAACAAAGTATGTGCAGGACATCTTGTCGAAATACAAGATGAATGATAGCAGTACTTATGTCACACCTATCCCAGTCAATCATGGTCTGCATCCTGACAAAGATGGAAAGGATGTGGATTGCAGATTGTACCGTGGGATGATCGGATCTCTTATGTATCTCACAGCTTCAAGATCCGATATAATGTTTGCTGTGTGCTTGTGCTCAAGGTTTCAGTCACAACCGAAGGAGTCCCACATGATAGCTGTGAAGAGAATTTTCAGATACTTGAAAGGGAAACCCCGATTGGGTCTTTGGTACTCTAAGCTGCAGTCTTTTGACTTCAAAGCCTACACTGATTCAGACTATGGCGGTTGTAACCTTGATAGAAAGTCAACTTCTGGTGGATGTCAATTCTTAGGAGACAGACTGGTTTCCTGGCAGTGTAAGAAGCAGTCAATGGTTTCTGTCTCAACTTGTGAAGCAGAATACCCTACAGCGAGCGGTCGTTCTTAGATATTGTGGATTCAGTAGTAATTGAGAGACTACAGCTTGAAATTCACTGGAACTCCTCTATTAATTGACAACAATGCCACCATCCATCACAAATAACCCGATGAAACATTCCAAAATGAAACATATTGAAATTTGTCATCATTTCATCCGTGATTGTGCTGAAAAGCATTTAATTGAACTTGTAAAGGTTCACACAGATGACAATCTTGCTAACCTTTTCACTAAGGCATTTGATCGATCCCGTTTTGAGCATCTTGTCAACTTGATAGGAATGTTCAATCCTGTGTGAAAATTTATTTTTTCTCAAATCAATTCAATTCATGGAAGTTAAATTTTATTTCTTTTTAAATCTTCAGTATAGCTCTTTTAATTTTCAAATTATTTTACAAAATAAAAAATGAAGAAAATTTCAAAGTTAACTTGAGAAAAGAGGAAATGATAGTTCATCAGAAATGATCTAAACGTCATAGACTGCTCATATGGGAAATGATTGCGTCATGCTTACTTAATTGTGTAAATTATTATGTTTTTAACCTGTTTATTTACAAGTAATTTGAATTGTCAGTAGGCTGTATGCGTCTTTCAATCACTAGTAGTGTGGAAACTAAATCTAAATTACAACTGTGATTTGAACCCATGTTTGCTAGTGTGTGTGCGTAAAAGAATAGAAAAGATCATTATTAGATAAAGGATGTTAGAATTTGGCAATAATTTTCTTCTTAGATCAGTTTCGGGTTATGTCGTTAGCACAATTAATGCGGATCATCTCACTGCCCATACTCACAAGTATGCAATGAGAGATTGAATCAAGACATGTCTCAACATCAACCGTGGAGCATGTATTCACCCTTGAATCACTCCTGATTCATTGAAATCAAATCCAGATAAAAGTTGGATTCCCTTACCTTAAAACTCAAACACCATATTCATTATCATGAATCATCATACTGATATTCAATGAAGAAATCAAATGAAACCAAGACAAATGAATAACTCGATTCTGAATCTTATGATTCCTGATAATCCTTATGGATTCTGCTTGATTTTTCATGTGCTAATTGATGTAACTTCATTCTGAAAATTTAGAAAATAATTGGGAAAATCTTAGATGCCTTGAGATAGTGCAACTTACATTACTGTAGCATATCAGTGCGGTACACGTTGTATATCTTATAATTAATACCTTAACACACAAGAACGTGATACAAAGATGCTTATAGTTTCAAATCTTATAATATTGTCAACTTGAATTACTTGTTTATGTGCTTATTACGTATGAATAAATAGTAATAATGTCATGATCCCATATTCTTTGATGCTTATATTGTATCGTTTTTGCTATAATTTAGCCTAATATGATCCTCTGCTCGTGTCTTTGATCAAAAATAGTTTGTGTGAATACGTGTATATTTCTATCTAGAAAAGATCAAAAAGATTTTAAGTTTGTGTATAGTTCAGTCTTAAATTAGAAAAGCCAAAAATATTTGTGTTTAACCTTCCTGAATTGATTTTGAATCCTCTTGATTGAATGTTATTTATCTTGTTCGTTATTTGACTTGAAATCTTCATAATTTGAGTTGAAAGCTTGCGCACATAAGGGTCTCTACGTACTTGATAAGTGTGCATGAGGTAAACCCTGCGTACTTAACAAGTACGCAAGACTTAAGTCATGCGTACTTAGTAAGTACGCAGGAGTTAAGTCCTGCGCACTTAGTAAGTACGCAAGACCTTTTTGTGTTGGGTATAAAAACATGACTTAGTCGATTTTTTTTATCTCATTCAAACATTTGCGCCTATTCATTTCCCTCTGCAAATTTTACTCAAAAATTCGTGTGTTCTTAACCGGTTTTTCGTCCCGATTCTAGTATCATCATCGTATTAACATCACTTGGTGAGATTAGTAGGACATTTCATCCAATAAATCTCGTCTTTCGGACCGTTTCAAGAATTTGAAATTTTTTAGTGTTTGAATCTAGATTCTAGATAAACTTTTGGTTGTTTTGGTAACCTATTATAGTTAAAACTTGCTTAGAATCAACAATCGAACCTTAATCAGTACTTAATCGTCCTTAAAGACTCTTGATTTTGACCTTGACTCTCTGATTGACGTCGGATCGAATTTAGGTCAAAATGTGACTAATGTAGCGGCTATTTGGTGTTGATATTGGTCCCATAGGGTAGAATCATGTATTCTGACCTTGTGGTGACCTAATCCACATCATTGTTGAACATCTGTTGAGAAATCGGATTTCTGAAAAATTTGAACAAGTGAATCTCTTACGCACTTAACAAGTACACAAGAAGTAATTCATGCGTACTTGTTAAGTACGCAAGAACATATTCCTGCGTACTTGCTAAGTACGCAGGTCCAACACTTGTCAAAATTTTCTAAGTCTGAAATTTCAGTTCAATGAGTAACTGCTATACTAAGTCATGTGTATTCAATTCTAATAAAACTTGTTGTTCTTATTGTGTTTTCTGTGCGTTTTTGCAGGTATGGCTCGTGCGTTTACAAATGAGTTCAATCTCCTGGCACATACAGAACCAGAGTGGAAGGGTGCTGCACTGCAGTACCGAGAAAGAGTTGATTTCTTGAACCGTTCAAGAATCAGCTATGCTATTTCAGCAGACCCGATTGTTTCAAGACCATATCTCGAGCAGTTCTGGGAGACTGCGGAGCATGATTGCACGGTAACCCCCAATGTTATAAGGGCTACCGTGGCGGGTCATGACATCTCCTTTTCTGAAGACACAATTAGACTGGTCTTGTAATTCCGAGATCTCTCCACCGACCCAACAGCCTATCCTGACTACTTTGTGGATGGTTGTTGGAGGCAACGAATGGGGTACGTCGGTGTTAGAGATTATGCTTCATACAAGAAAATGTGGGTGCTTGATCAATGGAGATATTTTGCCCACGTCATGATCATGTGCATCTCCTCAAGAAAGGCAGGAGAGGATGCAATGGGTCATAATCTTGCTGCAGCCATGGTTGGCTTATCTCTCAACAAGGGCTACAACTTCTTAAGATAAATATTCAAAGCCATAAATGATCAGATAAACACGGCTGAGAGGTTCAGTTTCTTGTTATACCCAAGGTTTGTGAAACTACTGATTGACGATGCGTTGCCAAACCTCCCTGCTACTAGGGAGAGATTGCAAGTTAAAGAGGGTGGACAAGAGGGTGTTTGCACAATTCTTAAAGCCAGGCAGTGTAGAACCTACCCCTGAGCACACCACACTCTTTGGCCACCTGATAAATGAAGCATATGTAGCACTGGCTGACTGGAGATGGTTTAGCCATGACTCGGAGTCAGAGTTAAGTGAACATTCGGATGAACAACAAAAAGAAGAGGAAGCTGAAAGCGTGGATGAATGGTCAGAAGGTGGAGACGAAGAAGCAGGTCATGATGGTGCTGAAGGATCCGACTCTGAAGAGACAGAATCTGATTCTTCTGATTCTAATGATGCACCATCACAGGCACACCCGAGGAGAATGAAGAAGGTGACCCTTCCTGAGTGATCCTCAAAGAGAAAGCGACAGTCATCAAGCAATGAATATGAGCCAGATTCTGACTCTGACGCTGGTATTCAGAGACAAAGGCGTGAAAGTATAAACAAGAACAGGGGGGATAGGCAGCAACAAGATATTCCCAGTGAGGTGGAGGTCAGTGCCCAGCAGCAAGTACAAGTTTCGGCTGCAAGTACTGATTCAGCCTATACCCCACCTTCACAACAATTATACAGGCGACAGAGGAGAAGGCCACAGGTACCACCTAATGTGGCGGTCACTACTACCACATAGGAAGTTCCTGTGATAGTGACCCTCCCTATCACATCTGTCCACGTGGCGGTGACAACTCCAATTCTCACAGAGTCAGTCACCATCACACCTTCCATCACCCCTACAACCATCAACACATCCACAATCCCTACAACCACCGAACCTATAAGTCAACCCTTCAACTATGGAGAATTCACTCAGGAGTTTGACTTTGATACTATCTTATCCTCCCCAATTCACAATGATGAAGCGTCTACATCCAGACATCCTGATCCTAATGAAGAAAGGATAGAAATTCTGGAAACCCAAGTTGCTGGTCTGCTGGAAACTGTTCGGAAGTCAAAGGAGGAATCTGACGCTAAACAGGCACAGATTAATTCGTTGGTGGACGAAGTTAGAATTCTCATAAGCCAGAGAACGGGGACAAACAAGAGACTCAAGAATGTAATGGCCCAGAACGAGCTTCTAATCATGACAAATAATATGATTCTGGGACACAGGTCATCTCTTGAGCTGAGGTTTGATATGAAGTAGAAAGAGCATGAACTGATTGTCAAACTAATTGCTGATCTGACAAAGAAGCTTGATGCTTAGGGGGAGAAAGAGAAAGAGAAGACATCAACACCTACTGGTGATGAGCCTTGTCATCCAATTGATTTGCCTAAGGATGATGACGAAGACAAGGATCCCGAAGTCGGTCCTAGTGGAAGTGAGCACCAAGCTTTAGCAATCGTGCCTATTTCTGCTATTCTAATGGCTGAGGGGGAGTCTACTCATCAGGAAGGTGGTGATACCTCTGGCGGTGACAAAGGAAAGTCAGCGGCTGATGTTCTAAAGGATCTATCTGGCGAGGAGATCTTATACTTAGAGCCTGACTATTCCAAGGAAGCACAGATCGATGCTCTCTACAATCTTGAAGAAGGAGAGATCGACTCTGGTGATGATTGGGATGAAGATGATAAGGATGTAGTTATTGAAGTTCCCAAGGGAGACGGGGAAGGAGAGTATGAGTTCGAAGATGGTGAGATCTTTGAAGTGCCATCCTTTGAATGTCACCTCGACACAGGTTCAGTCGACACTGTTAGTAACGTTGAAGCATCGACTGAAGCCTCCCTAGTTGACCCTACACCTGTGGATCCGGAGGCACCAAAAGATAAAGATATGCATGCTAGTTCATCAAAGGGTCTAGCTCCTGTTTGGCAAAAGACTTCTATCATAGACAAACAAGGAGCAACAGGGATGATCTTGGCTGTAAGGTTCGAGGAAGATAAGCAGTTGTTAGAAATCAAACGATCTGGGGGGTTCAGTACTTAAAACCAACCAGTGAAGCGTTCAACTCCTTACCTAAATACGACCTTGTGAACCTAGCAAACTGAGAGCTGCTGGGTCAGTCAAATCACGCAGTGGCGATGGGTTTGTGGGAGGTTCTATAGCGGGAAGCAAGATCTGGGAAGTTTGAAATGTTCAAGCCTCAAGTTCCCAAGCGAGTCAAGGTTAAGAATGCTAGACATCCTATAACTAATAAACACTTAAAGAAACTGGTATACAAGCCAGTGCTATGTGAAACCAAGATTCCCCTAAGCAAGTTATCTCAGGAAATCCTCGGTGACATGTGGTACTGGTACGTAGATCCTAAAACGGGTGAGGCTGTGGTGATAGGAAAGGTATGGCCAGAAAGTGGATGCTTAGTGCCGAGGGAGCTGATCAGAGTATTTGATGAAGTCTGCTTCATTAACTTCTCTGTCAAAGATCTGGAGGCACTAGCAGACAGGTATTGCATGCATACGGACGAATGGACGAAATTCCTTGCTTCTAAATATGACAAGGTGATCATGTTTTGCCTTGACTACAAGAAGAAGATGGAAGCTAAATATGCAGGGCTCTAAAGACCGAAGACCGAAGACGATCCAGAGCTGTTGTCAAGGGGGATTTTGTTGAAGCACTTTCATGTGACAAACACTCTAGATAGAGTCTTAGTTTTGTACTTTCATTGTATGTATTTGTCTTTGTTTGTTAGTGTCTTTATGTATCAGTTATCGAGTTGTATTTACTAATGCTTGTTGATAGTTGCTGAAATCTCTAAGTGTTTTGCGCACTTGTATGTGCGCAGGAATTAATTCCTGCGTACTTAGCAAGTACGCAAGAATACCTTGCGTACTTGCTAAGTACGCATGAGCAATTTGCCATGCGCACTTGCTAAGTACGCAGAGATCAGGTCGTGTATAAATAGGATAGGTTGACAGTAGACAAGTACGCAGACATATACTCAGACCTTGTATACTCAGTATTTCTCTCTGTAACCTTCAAGTGTTTATAATAGACGAAAGTTTAAAGTGATTCTCTTGTCGGTTTACTTTGTGTTGTAAGACTCTCCACCTAGTTACGGGTATTCCGCACCCGGTCCGACTCAGGAACGCACTTGCATGTGACGATCCGCCACACCCGAGGGACCTACACCTGCAATTGTGAAATATAAACGTTTTAAGTATCAATTGCAAGGCTTTTGTTCAATTAGTACCATAATATGGGAATTATTATGCATCCAAAACATGTGTAATTTAGGGCATATCAGTCGGGTTACCAATTCTAATGACAGGTTAGAAAACCAACAAGATATGACAAGCTGGCCACCTTGAGTCATGAATGCATATCAAAATGTCTAGTAGAAGTGGCTCCTGGTCAGGTTACTAAAGAATATGACATGTTGGAAAGCTAAAATGTCGCTAGATGCAGTAACCTCCTTGAGTCATTCTATGAAGGCCTAATATGCGAATGCAGAAATGGCTCTTATTGGGGTTACTAGATCATATTACTTGTCGCAAAGCTTGAATGTCGCTAGACACAATAGTCACCTTGAGTCATTCAATGAAAACCAAATCTGACTGATTTATGTTTCTAGTAATAGAGTGGAAATGCTCCTAGTCAGGTTATCGCGACCCTCAACCTATTGGAAAGCTAGAGTGTTGCTAGAAACAATAGCCGCCACTAGGTCTGGTTAAAGACATCCCAAGTATAACAAACTTTACAAGTAGAATCCCATTCTCAAGCTTTAACACTCCATGGCTCCCGCTGGAAATTCTCTTAAGCTAAAGAGAAGAACATATAAGAACTACCGACACAAAACACAAGGTTTGCCTAAAACTTGAATGCCTTGCTTGAATACCCAACCCAAGTCACTAAGAGTTCAAAAATTAACCAGTAGTTTCAAATCTTCCCACGTCATCTTTCGAATCGCACTCTCAGTGTTGGATAATAGATGTCCGATCATCGTTAATATCAATGTTACTATCAAGGTACGATCCGAATAGTTACACTTTGGACAACGAACAATTGATAATATTTAATTGTAAATATTATAGTTCACAGAACGCGGTATTATAAGACGGGTGAATAAACATTTAGAGAAATATTTAAACGGTGGATTAGGAAATTAATTATTCAGAGTAGTAATTAATTATTTGCGAAATTAAGGAGTAAAACCCCCTGGGTTTTTCGATCGAGCCAACACCACCGGCCACTCCAGCCGTCGTCGGACCCACCGAGCCAGCCACCACCGCGCAGCCGTGCCGCCGTCGCTGCCTTGTCGTGAGCTGGTTTCCACGTGAGCCGGTTTACGCGTGAGATCTCGTGAGACGAGATCAGTTTTACGGGTTCGTGAACAAGTCATCTAGCGTGATGTTCGTTGCATCCATCATGTGAGTTTAGGTTGTTCGTCAAAGGTATAAACCATATACATCCTATGGTTGGAGTTTATTTATTTAATATTATTGTTTAAACGATGTGTCATCAGATCACCGTCGGATAAAAATCTGATCAGTATTATCGTGTGCCATTGTTTACGCTTCCACCATTGTAAATCTGATTTTATAAGTATTGTTTTAAATGTTAAAACTTGAGCACGATTCCCAATAGTGGTATCAGAACCACCTTTACGCGCGTTTAGGCATATTTATTTATTTATTTTTCGATTTCCGTTTTACATTTTAACACTTTTGTTAACTAAAGATCGAACCTTTATCGTTTTCGTTGTGATTGTGTTTGATACATCGAGCCCTAGTGACCCATGGTTATTGTTGGTCATGTTTTGGTTTTATATTCTTTGTATTTTATTTTGGGTTATTTGGAACCCGGATCTAATAGTTAGGCTTCATTTATTTATTTAATTTTATTGTAAAAGTATATATGTTGTAAACTTAACAAGACGAAGACATGAAGACCAGAGATTGACAAAGGACGGGGTTTGAAGATAGAGATCTTGGACTAAGTGGCAGACGACGAGTTTATTTATTTTGTTGTTCCTTAGACAGGCTTTGTTTCCGTTTGATGGCTCGAACTAAACCGGACATCCTTATTAGTGGCTCGATGGTTATTTTATATTTTGTGGTTTCTACAATTATTTAGGATAATAATTTAAATTGCAAATATTTTATTAAAACGTTCAACACAATCTTATAAAACGACGAGAATACTAAAAGGTTTAAATTTTTCTCGGAAAGGTAATTAGATAAAAGTAGTTTTTATTTAAAAGTAAAACGGGTTTTTCAATTTAATTGTTTTATTTAAAAACACCTTTAAATTAATTAAAGGTTAATTAGTTTAAAAATTAAGTTCGCGACTAACGACCAATTTAGTTTAAAAATAAGGTATTTAAAATTGGATCGTGTCGAATGTTTAAAGCGTTTTATGAACTTATATATATAATAAAATTGGTTTACTAAAATTGCCCGACTTGGCTCATGCTCCTCGTCATCCAATACGTTTTTGACCCTTAACGGGTAATTTATAACATAAAAGAAATCCCAATCAAAATCGATATTTCTACGTCACCCTAAATTGTGACACTTCAACTAATCTATCCGAACCACCGGTGTTAGTGAATTACCCTGCATCCGGCCCTACGGTTTTAGTTGAAGGTAGAACCACGATTCATAGGTCACTTAGGTCGGTTCTACGGTCACAATTGTAGGACAAATATCAATTAAGACATTTAAGTGGGCGTGGATGAGGGAAACGTATCCAAAGCTTGACCTTACTCGTCATGCCCCTCAAACAGAGAATTGTGTAGTCGACACAATTGGTACTTTCATACCTACCTACCTAGCTATGCTAGTGGAGAGTGCTCAGCCATTCGCTGTGACATGTTGAACCAGGATGTCATTCCTAATTATATATATTTTTGTCCTTGGGTCATTAATTTAATTACGAAATTCAAGCATGAAAATACTAGATTTTATTTAAATTTTGTAGAAGTCTCAATCTGCTTATGTGGTTATCCTAGAGCGTCTTAACGATATCCTTAAAATCAAACTCGTTGGAACAAATTTCTTGGAATGGTACTACAATCTGAAGAACGTCCTTAGATTCAACAAGAAATTACATGTTTTTAAGTTCCCCTTACCTAATCAGCCACCTGAGGATGCTGGCGAGTTTGTTCTAAATACATGGAACAAACTTAATTATGATACCCATGCTATATCAGACCTTAAGTTGGCATCTATTGACCCTGAGATTAGAAAATCACTCTAGAGGTTGTCTGCTTATGATATAATCCGAAACTTGAAGGAGAGATACCATCAAGATTACAACAAGGATCTTTCTCACTCTTTAATGTCATACATTAAAGACGTTGCCTTGATGAATCTGAGACATGCTATGATCATGAGGAAGAAAGTAGCAGGCCTCGAGAAAGCATGCATTCCCATAGATGATCACTTGATCATAGATATTATTGTTGACGTATTTGATGACTGTAATGGAAAAGGCATCTACACAGTCGTTGTGACGATGTTAGGGATTTCATCTCTTGGTACGCCAAGGTGGAACCAGAAGATGCTTTAAGAATGACATGCTTCATTGACCAGCTTGAGAGAACCGGGGTTTACCCTAGTGATAATATCATTCGAGTTATATTCAATGATGACCATCACTTGTCCTTCGCAAGCAAAAAGGTACCGGATGACACTGTCGAAATCGAGGATAAGTGCAAAGCTATTGGTGAGACCAAGAGGCACCTCTCTAAACCCAGATGCCATGTGAGAGACATGCCTGAAGCTGTTGTTCCTAGAGAATGCTTTAATGCATATACTCCAGGTTGTCACACCCCGACCGATGGCGGAATCATCGGGGCGGGACATGTAAGACTGTTCATAGCACATGGTTGACTAGATTGAAATATATTAAAGTCACTTTCCATTACAAATAATCCAAGTACAAACCAAATTCAAACAAGAAACATAAAACAACTCATAGAAGTCTTGATTTAAATTGCTAAGTCCAAATCCTATATTGAGCACGTCTTGAATCATTCTCACATATTAGGGCCTGAAACATGAATAAAATAAAGTCAACTAAAAAGTTGGTGAGTATAACACAGTTGTATATAGATAGCATATAGTTGAAAACAAATCCTTTACATATCATGATAAATAAGGCATTTACGGGGAGCAGCTATTGTGTAACCATGTACAATCAAACCTTGTAACTAGCATGCAAAAATTGTGTTGTCGGTTTCAATCTCCGTGCACCTGAGTGGGTTTGTCAGACTCAATAGATCTATCATTGAAAACCGTCGGCTTGTATAGTTAATGATTGCACATAATTGCATACAAAGGTTAGCACACCTAGCACTCGGGCATAAAGCTCAAATTGCACACATGGATGTAAATAGGATTTGTACTTTGTGTTGTTTGTGTAAATGTAATGTGTAATTTGAATAATGTTTATGTTTCACCCCAAAAGTGTAAAAGAGTAAAAGGGGTTGTGAAAACTCACTTGGTATGGAGATGTAGCTAACAAAGAGTATAGATAAAATAAGAGTTCTTGATACGCACGGGTTAACCTAGATAGTAATGTATATTGAATCAAATAGGTGTACAAAGTTTAAGTCTAACATTGAAGGTTAAATTTGTGTATAAAAAGTATTAAATGAAATATATAAAGTTGTAGTAACCATTTTTGGAACATTTGATTAAAGTTTGGAATTTAAAATAAAAAAATAGAATTTTTATAAAATTGTTGATTATGAAAATAATGCATGTGTTAAATGTAAATTAATAAATAAATAAATGATTATAGTTTATGAAATAATGTAAATATTGATTGTAATTAAGTATAAATAAATAAATGATTTTTGTTTAAATATTAAATAAATAATTATTATCTTATTTATTTATAAACTTTGTAACTTAATCATTTAAAACATCATTTAAGTGTAAGATAAATATAAATTTAATTTTTATAAATTTTTAAATAAACTTTTAAATAAATAATATTTATCTCCAGATTAAACTTTAAATCTCTTCAAATACAGAAAACATTTTTTTTTTTAAATTTGAAACATGTATTGATTGAAAAATATAAAATTATAATTCTGTTAAAATTTTTGAGTCACACACGACCGTGCCTCGGAAGGGCACGATCGTGCTCAAGCCACGGGCGCGATCGCGCTAGTCGGGGCGCGACCGGGTTGATCAACAGAGGGCACAAACTAGACTAGTCAACAGGCACGACCATGCCTTGTATCGGCACGGTCGTGTCTACGATTTTTAGACACAACAGAGGCTAGCCCAAAGGGCATGACTAAGTCTGGACAGGAGGACACGACTGCGCTGCTAGTCGGCACGGCCGCGCTACAGCCGCGCTAGATGATTTGCGCAACCGAGTCTCTTCCAAATCAGACACGAATTGAACAAATCTTGTATTTATAGCGTTGGAATTGTTAGGGCTTTTAATTACTGAGTTGTTACGAGTCTATTCATATAAATTAATTGTATGGAAAACGTGTTTAAGAATGGATTCGAGTAAATCCTTTTTATTAAAAATAGGAATTTCGGTTTCAGATAATTTCTGTAAGGGAAGCCCAGATTAACATGGGGCTTTCGATCTAAATACTAAAACGGATAATAACAAGTGATCAATTACCCGAAAGAGTAGGGAATCGATGGAGGTCGGTAGGAGGTTCCGGCGACGGCAAGATTACTTTCCGGCGTCTTCTGCTGCGATTCCGACTGATTCAACCCTTCAGAAACCCTAGAGATGATCGGAGGATCGAGTTCCTTGATTATTTGGTAGAAACAGGATCGAAAAGAATGATTCGAGGCTTGGGAGATATTTTGGACGGTTTTTCTTGAGAGAATTCGCAAATGGATGATAATGATTGTAATTGACAATTATTTTCTTTGATACTGAAAGAGAAACGCACATCGGATTTGAATTCAAACGACCGAGCGTTTTGAAACTGCATTTACGTTTCGACTGTTACGCAGGCGCGACCGTGCCAAGATAGGCGCGACCGTGCCTAGGCACCGGGCGCGATCATTCCAGGACCAGTCGCGCGATCGTGCCGAGGCACTTGGCGCGACCGTGCCAGGACGAAGCACGACCGTGCTAGACTAGGGTTTCTTGACATTTTTCAACTTTAGTCCTTGACTTTTCAGGTTTGATATGTTTGAATTAAATAGTTTCTTGCATAGTGTTTAATGTATATAATTGCGTAAAACTTGCGAAATTGTATCGAATCATTGCGTTTAGTTTATGGTGAGAAAAATAATAAGACAGTGCACGAGTATTGAATTCAAAATTGCATTACATTGAATTGAAATATGAATACTAAAAATTAGAAATGTTACAGTCTCCCCATGTTGAGAGAATTTCGTCCCGAAATTTAGCTAGAGGAAACAACAGTATCAATAAAAAGATGAGGGTACTTGAGCTTCATTTGGTCTTCTCGTTCCCAAGTGAACTCAGGACCACGCTTAGATTCCCAACGAACTTTGACAATAGGAATGCGACTTCGCTTGAGCTGTTTGACTTCACGATCCATAATTTCTACCGGCTTCTCAACGAAGTGCATCGTTTCATCAATGCGCGCGTCGTCAAGCGGTATATGGAGATTTTCATCAGCGAGACACTTCTTCAGGTTAGATATATGAAATGTAGGATGCACATTGCCAAGAGATGGAGGTAACTCGAGCTTGTAGGCCACTTTCCCAATCTTTTCAAGGATCTTGAATGGACCAACATAACGAGGTGCTAACTTTCCTTTCTTTCCAAAACGGATCACGCCCTTCCATGGAGACACCTTTAGAAGAACAAGGTCACCGACTTGGAATTCCAAGGGTTTTCGACGTTTGTCGGCATAACTCTTTTGCCGACTCCTCGCTACTCGAATATTGTCACGGATTTGAATAATCTTGTCGGATGTTTCTTGAATTAACTCGGGACCAGTGATTTGTGCTTCACCAATCTCGTTCCAACAGATAGGAGAACGACACTTGCGACCATAGAGAGCTTCGAATGGAGCCATGTTGATACTTGTGTGGTAGCTATTGTTGTAAGAAAACTCAATGAGGGATAGATGTGAATCCCAATTGCCACCAAAATCGATTACACAAGCTCTAAGCATGTCTTTAAGAGTTTGGATTGTTCGCTCGGTTTGACCATCAGTTTGTGGATGGTAAGCCGTGCTCAAATCCAATCGAGTACCAAGAGCCTTTTGGAGAGATTGCCAAAATCGAGAGGTGAACCGAGCGTCTCTATCGGATATTATGTTCACGGGAACACCATGACGGCTCACAATTTCATCAATGTAAATTCGGGCTAGTTTCTCCACTTTGAAGTCTTCGCGGATAGGCAAGAAATGAGCGGATTTAGTGAGACGATCAGTGATCACCCAAATACTATCATATCCACTCGAGGTGCGAGGGAGCTTGGTAATAAATTCCATGGCTAAGTTATCCCATTTCCACACGGGAATTTCCGGTTGTTCAAGCAAACCAGAAGGACGTTGATGTTCGGCTTTGACATTGGAGCAGGTTAAACATTTGGCAACATAGAGAGCAATGTCCTTTTTCATACCGGGCCACCAATATTGTTGGCGAAGATCTTGGTACATTTTATCCGTACCAGGATGAATAGAATAACGAGTCTTGTGAGCCTCGTTCATGAGAAATGTACGGAGATCATCGTGATCGGGAACCCAAATACGGTTCAAGTAATATAGTAAGCCATTGGGTTTTGATTCAAGAAGAAGTTCAACACCACACGACATTTCTTCATACATGTTACCCTCGGTTACCGAGACGTGTTGAGTTTCTAAGATACGGGTTTGAATATCGGTTTGAATACGGGCACAATGAAGCATAACATGGTCCTTTCGACTCAAAGCATCGGCTACAACATTCGCTTTGCCGGGATGGTAACGAATCTCGCAGTCGTAGTCGTTAAGGAGTTCGACCCAACGTCGTTGCCTCATATTGAGTTCTTTTTGGTTAAATATATGTTGAAGACTTTTGTGGTCGGTGAACACCACACATTTTGTACCATAGAGATAATGTCTCCAAATCTTTAACGCGAATACGACCACACCCAGCTCAAGATCATGCGTCGTATAATTCTTCTTGTGAATCTTGAGTTGTCGTGATGCGTAGGTGATTACCTTGCCTCGTTGCATGAGGACACAACCAAGACCTTGGTTAGAAGCATCACAATAGACAACTAAATCATCAATTCCATCGGGGAGAGTAAATATAGGAGCATTGCACAACTTTTGCTTGAGGGTTTGGAAAGCTTCTTCTTGTTTCGGTCCCATTCATAAGTCTTACCCTTGTGGGTCAGAGCGGTAAGAGGGACAGCAATCTTTGAGAAGTTTGAGATGAAACGACGATAATAACCCGTAAGACCAAGAAATGAACGATCTTCGGTAGGAGTCTTCGGGGCATTCCAATTCTTAACCGCTTCGATCTTTGCGGGATCAACATGAATTCCCTTGTCATTGACAATATGACCAAGAAATTGAACTTCCTTTAGCCAAAATTCACATTTGGAGAATTTGGCGTAAAGTTGTTCTTTTCTCAAGAGATCCAAAACTAGTCTAAGATGTTCTTCATGGTCGGCTTTAGTCTTGGAATAGATTAAGATATCATCAATGAAAAGATCACGAATTTATCAAGGTACGGTTTGCACACACGATTCATGAGATCCATGAAAACTGCGGGTGCATTGGTTAACCCGAAAGGCATAACCATGAACTCGTAATGACCATACCTTGTTCGAAAAGCAGTCTTAGGAATGTCATCTTATTGAACGCGAAGCTGATGATAACCGGATCGAAGATCAATCTTCGAGAAGCAAGTAGAACCTTGAAGTTGATCAAAGAGATCATCGATTCTAGGCAAAGGATAACGGTTCTTGATAGTAAGCTTGTTAAGTTCACGGTAGGCAATACACATGCGAAATGATCCATCCTTCTTCTTAACGAATACGACGGGTGCACCCCACGGTGAATGACTCGGACGGATGAATCCCTTGTCGGAGAGCTCTTGAAGTTGACTTGCAAGTTCTTGCATTTCAGAAGGTGCAAGACGATAAGGGGCTCTAGCCATGGAGTTAGCTCCGGGCACAAGATCAATACGAAATTCTACTTGACGAATGGGTGGAAGACCGGATAAGTCTTCGGGGAATACTTCAGGAAAATCTCGGATAATGGGGATATCTTGAATACTCTTCTTCTTAACATCCTTTTGAACGATATGGGCCAAAAAGGCCACGTACTTCTTTCGTAAGTACTTTTGAGCAGTAGTGCATGAAATTAATTTAAGCCCTTTACAAGGCTTTTCACCAAAAACCCTTAAGGTTTCCCCCGATGGTAGTGGAATTTGGATACACTTTTCAAAGCAAATGACTTCGGCATGATGATTTGATAGCCAATCCATACCTATGATAATATCAAAGCTTCCTAGTGGCATTGGAACAAGGTTGATTGGGAATGAATGGTCATTTAGTTCTAAGGAGCAATCATAAATAATGGAGTCAATTGTAAGGGAGTCACCATTCGCTATTTCAATGGTGAAGGTTTTCTCTAATTCGGATCGAGTCTTTGCAAGTAAAGGTTCAAAATTAAGTGACACAAAACTTTTATCGGCTCTGGTATCGAATAAAATGGAGGCATATTGACTATTAACAAGAAACGTACCATTGACCACGTCATTGTTGGCTTGAGCTTCGTTGGCGTTTATGTTGAACGCACGCCCACGAGCTCCACCTTGTCTAGCATTTGCAAGTCTTGGACATTGATCACGAAAGTGTTCGGGTCACCACACTCATAGCAAGCACGCCCATTAGTAATGGCGGGAGCACCTTGGTTAGCCACTTGAGGTACGGTTCGGTTTGGAGGGTTGACTTGGCCCGCAAGAGCTTTGGTCCTACAAACACTAACTGTATGACCATATCTCCCACAATAAGTACAAAAGCGACATGGGATGCTTTGGGGATGATGGTAGTTGCAGGTGGCACAAAGTGGGTAAATTCCAACATATGGCTTTTTGACCGGTGTTTGAACCATAGGTGCAGCTTGGATAACCGGAATAGTAGGAGTGACCACAGCATAGTTTCTAGTCTTCCTTTTCCTATTATTGCGGGAGGGTTCAGTTGTGGCTTCTTTGTTGTGGGTAGGAGGGGTTATAGTGTCAGAAACTTTCTTAGAACCCTTTTTGGTAAGAGTTCCAGCTTTCACATGATTATCAGTTAAGGTAGCGGCTAGACGAATAGCATCCTCCAGAGTAGCAGGATTTTCTACCTAAGACAGTATCTTGGATTTGTCTTGGTCGCCCACCAATATACTTTTCGATACAACGGGACAAAGGAGTGACCATGTGGGGCACGAGAAGACTCAACTCATGGAACCGAGTTGTATATGCTAAGCTTTCCCCACTATCATGGGCAAGATCCCAAAATTCAGCTTCTAACTTTTTCACTTCATTTCGAGGGCAGAACTCCTCGGTCATAAGCCTTTTGACCTCATCCTAAGGTAAGGCCATAGCTACATCAACACCCCTAATCCTTTTCTCCCCATTCCACCATGTAAGTGCCCGTTTTTGTAGGACACTTGTAGCATGACGAACACGGAGATTGTCGGGACAGTCACTATTGAGAAAGGTATTCTCAATGCTTTCAAACCATTGAAGGAGTCCAGTAGCTCCTTCGGTTCCATAACACTTGAGGGGATTGCACGAGTTGAAGTGCTTGAAGGTGCATTGAGATGGATTGTTACCACCATTTCCACCATTATTATTACCACTATTGCTTCCATTTCCACCATTGTTGCCATTGGTGGCACCATTAGCTTGGGTGAGTTGTGTCACCAATTGGGTAAGAATAGCAGCGATGTCGGTGTTGGCATTGGTTGCGGGAGCACGACGAGGAGGCATTCTACAGATTTTCACAAGACAAGAAAGATTGTAAGAACTTATGAGATTTGATAGGGTTTAATAGAATGAGAAAATAAAAATAGATATTCTTAGTTTGGATTGTACTCAAAAGTGACAAAATCACTTGAATACCATGGCACATTAAGGTTAATTAAACTTATATAATTTTCAAGGAGACATGCTTTAGCCTATAAGTAAACACTCATCTCGGGAATTCCTAGGAAAGCATACGGGTCCCTCGGTTGATTGGGATTTATGCGAAATGCTTTCCTAGACAGAAAACCCAAAATACAGGTGTCACCCTTCCAGATTGCACGTGTCCTTAAATAATTTAACAAGTTTAAAAACCTTAACGAAGAAATAAAATTTTTTAAAGATTTTTGCTTCAAGAATTTTCCACATGCTTAGAAAGGATAAAGATAGAAAGAAGATAGAAATATTATGAGGTTTTAGAATATAGGAAATGATATTATTTATTTAATTATTGAGAATATCCTAATAAGTCATGGATTTAAGACACATAAGTCATCAAAATGAAATAATAAGAAATCATACTAAGCATGTAACATATAACATGTAGCACATAGCACATAATCATGAAGCATAGCATAAGTGGTTGTCCTAAAGTTATAGTCTAGGTCAAGGTGTCTAATAACCTAATTCCCTATAACCAAGGCTCTGATACCAATCTGTCACACCCCGACCGATGGCGGAATCATCGGGGCGAGACATGTAAGACTGTTCATAGCACATGGTTGACTAGATTGAAATATATTAAAGTCACTTTCCATTACAAATAATCCAAGTACAAACCAAATTCAAACAAGAAACATAAAACAACTCATAGAAGTCTTGATTTAAATTGCTAAGTCCAAATCCTATATTGAGCACGTCTTGAATTATTCTCACATATTAGAGCCTGAAACATTAATAAAATAAAGTCAACTAAAAAGTTGGTGAGTATAACACAGTTGTATATAGATAGCATATAGTTGAAAACAAATCCTTTGCATATCATGATAAATAAGGTATTTATAGGGAGCAGCTATTGTGTAACCATGTACAATCAAACCTTGTAACTAGCATGCAAAAATTGTGTTGTCGGTTTCAATCACCGCGCACCTGGGTGGGTTTGTCAGACTCAATAGATCTATCATTGAAAACCGTCGGCTTGTATAGTTAATGATTGCATATAATCGCATACAAAGGTTAGCACACCTAGCACTCGGGCATAAAGCTCAAATTGCACACATGGATGTAAATAGGATTTGTACTTTGTGTTGTTTGTGTAAATGTAATGTGTAATTTGAATAATGTTCATGTTTCACCCCAAAAGTGTAAAAGATTAAAAGGGGTTGTGAAAACTCATTTGGTATGGAGATGTAGCTAACAAAGAGTATAGATAAAATAAGGGTTCTTGATACGCACGGGTTAACCTAGATAGTAATGTATATTGAATCAAATCGGTGTACAAAGTTTAAGTCTAACATTGAAGGTTGAATTTATGTATAAAAAGTATTAAATGAAATATATAAAGTTGTAGTAACCATTTTTGGAACATTTGATTAAAGTTTGGAATTTAAAATAAAAAAATAGAATTTTTATAAAATTGTTGATTATGAAAATAATGCATGTGTTAAATGTAAATTAATAAATAAATAAATGATTATAGTTTATGAAATAATGTAAATATTGATTGTAATTAAGTATAAATAAATAAATGATTTTTGTTTAAATATTAAATAAATAATTATTATCTTATTTATTTATAAACTTTGTAACTTAATCATTTAAAACATCATTTAAGTGTAAGATAAATATAAATTTAATTTTTATAAATTTTTCAATAAAAAAATATTTATCTCCAGATTAAACTTTAAATCTCTTCAAATACAGAAAACATATTTTTTTTTTAAAATTTGAAACATTTATTGATTGAAAAATATAAAATTTTAATTCTGTTAAAATTTCTGAGTCACACACGACCGTGCCTCGGAAGGTCACGATCGTGCTCAAGCCACGGGCGCGACCGGGTTGATCAACAGAGGGCACAAACTAGACCAGTCAATAGGCACGACCGTGCCTTGTATCGGCACGGTCGTCTCTACGATTTTTAGACACAACAGAGGCTAGCCCAAAGGGAATGACTAGGTCTGGACAGGAGGACACGACCGCGCTGCTAGTCGGCACGACCGCGCTACATGAGGCACGACCGCGCTAAATGATTAGCACGACCGTGTCTCTTCCAAATCAGACACGAATTGAACAAATCTTGTATTTATAGCGTTGGAATTGTTAGGGCTTTTGATTACTGAGTTGTTACGAGTCTATTCATATAAATTAATTGTATAGAAAACGTGTTTAAGAATGGATTCGAGTAAATCCTTTTTATTAAAAATAGGAATTTCGGTTTCGGATAATTTCTGTAAGGGAAGCCCAGATTAACATGGGGCTTTCGATCTAAATACTAAAATGGATAATAACAAGTGATCAATTACCCGAAAGAGTAGGGAATCGATGGAGGTCTGTAAGAGGTTCCGGCGACGGCAAGATTGCTTTCCGGCGTCTTCTGCTGCGATTCCGACTGATTCAACCCTTCATAAACCTTAGAGATGATCGGAGGATCGAGTTCCTTGATTATTTGGTAGCAACAGGATCGAAAAGAATGATTCGAGGCTTGGGAGAAATTTTGGACGGTTTTTCTTGAGAGAATTTGCAAATGGATGATAATGATCGTAATTGACAATTATTTTCTTTGATACTGAAAGAGAAACGCACATCGGATTTGAATTCAAATGACCGAGCGTTTTGAAACTGCATTTACGTTTCGACTGTTACGCAGGCGCGACCGTGCCAAAATAGGCACGACCGTGCCTAGGCACCGGGCGCGATCGTTCCAGGACCAGTCGCGCGATCGTGCCGAGGCACTTGGCGCGACCGTGCCAGGACGAAGCACGACCGTGCTAGACTAGGGTTTCTTGACATTTTTCAACTTTAGTCCTTGACTTTTCAGGTTTGATATGTTTGAATTAAATAGTTTCTTGCATAGTGTTTAATGTATATAATTGCGTAAAACTTGCGAATTTGTATCGAATCATTGCGTTTAGTTTACGGTGAGAAAAATAATAAGACAGTGCACGAGTATTGAATTCAAAATTGCATTACATTGAATTGAAATATGAATACTAAAAATCAGAAATGTTACACAGGTATCTTGGCAACTTTCCATTGTTTCTTTATCACTTAAAAGTTAGACTTTTAGCACATGTGCAAAACATGCTATTTTGAAGAGATAAAAGAAAAGAAGGAAAGGAAGAAGAAAAGGAAGACGGACAAAGCTTGAAGATTGTTTCATTTTGTTTAAAACAAATTTGACTTCCGGGTTTATTTTCTTTTTAATATTGCTTGATTATTTTAAGTATGACTTATTTAAATCTTTTATGCATTAGGATCATCGCCTTACCATGAATTTAGATTTCAATACCATCTATCCGACATGAAATGTTAAAAACATGTGAGACATGTTATTCAGGTCTAATAGATATTACATTAGATCAAATCTTATAGATACCGTGAAACAAAATTAGGTGAGTCTTGTAAAAGGTATATATGAGATATAATTTTTACATATGACTTTATGAGTGAAATAGTTTCCATAAAATTTCTCTCGAAAGGATCTTATAATATAAGATATAAAAGGAACGATAAAAGTTATCACTACTTCAAGACTAAAGTAGTTAGTCATGTGAAAACAACTACCCAAAATTGACACAATCTAAATCACTAGCCTAGAACCGTAAGGTTCATCCTGAACAGGTATAACAATTCATATAGGATATGAATATGTAGGAAAGAGTCCTATGAACAATTAAGGATTGGATGTTCTGAACTCCTATACGAAAGAGTTTCGCGTGCCGCCTTAATAAGCTTTCAAACTTATGAATAAGATTGAAACTGTTCACAGCTGATTCTTGAAGAAGAATCAATTGTTGTTTAAAGTTCTGAAAAAATGGTATTCTTCAATTGCATAAACACAAAGTTCATATATACACACACAAAGATGAGATCTTTAATAATATATGAAAGTTTATCATAAGCAATGTCACACCCCGCCTCAGGCACCCCCTGAACGTGTGCGAGCCCGATTGGTATCACTTGAATTTGATTTCAGAGTTTTTATAAATGCAGCGAAAGTCTTTTCAAAAGGATCATTTCAACATTCTTTCAACCTCAAGGGTTGTATTTGTAAATATCAAAACTTAGTTGAAAGACAAAAGTTTTATATTTACTTTATAAATATAGGGATTTATATACCCTTTTCATTTTGATTACGAAACAGAGTTTGAAATCAAATACATTTACAACAACCGGAAATAGTACTATCTAGGGTTGATCAATCCCCCGGTCCTCTCTCCTATTTTGTTTTCAGGATTTTCTACACATGAGGCCTGAGAATCCAACATGCATTTTATCCTTTTATAGTCCCTCGGGTCAGATCTCATGTATGCCCTTCACTGATCCTGGGTCAGATCTTATGTCTGCCCATCTCCTTTTTCTTTCATATTTATTCATTTCCTGAAAAACATTCTTGAAAATAAAACGTCAGCGTTAATGCTGGTGAATACAATTATCTTGACATTAAAATCATTTTGGCACAAACAAACATTAGTTCATAATCACAACTTTATGTTCAATCCACACATTCAGCAGGCCTGTTAGGTTCAATCGCACCACAGTATACACTGGCGTCATGTCTTATGACAAGGGACAGGTTTGCCTCCAAAGTTGTTATAAGATAAGCACCAGCCGTAATCCGGTAATTTCACATACCTTGCAAGCTTTACGCATACCTATGGCCTGAATGCTTTCTTCGTAGAAGAACGTTGAGCATTATTCCCTTAATCTTTATTTGGCCATTTTTGTAAAAGTAAATGTTTGACACAAGTTTTGAAAGAGATAAAGTATTCACCTTTTGTATAGGAATGAGCCTCTAAGTCGAAAGCTTATAGACTATCTTCTTAACTTGATTTCTCTAGCGTATCGACTCTTCTATGAGCGTTTCTTCCTACACTGGAACAATAACGAGCGGGAATCGAACCGAAAGCTTTGGGGATTGTTGGGAATGAGTTAGATGGTCTCTAGAATGGATTTTGAGAGTGAAGATCGATTTTGATGTGAAGAAAACGAATGAACTCGTCCAACTAGTTATAGGGTAATTCCTGAGACCGTGACGGACCGTTATGGGTGGTGACAAGCCGTCACCAGATTAGGGTTCGCGAGTCATCAAACGCGTGTCGCCCTATGGTCAGTTTGTGGTGTGACAGACCGTTACATGGTGTGACGGTCCGTTACGGAGTGATACGTGGTGCATCTGGGTGAATTTGGGGATGTGACGGACAGTTACCAGTCGTGACGGTCCCTTATAGGGTTTCTACGCGTCAGAATTCGTTCATTAGTCATCAGACACATGGCGTGTCATCAGTGTTTGCGTGCCCAGCCCGTAACGGACCGTTACCGTCCGTGACAGTCTGTTACCGTTTGATTTTGATGTTTCCTACTTTTTGGTCCTTGTACTTTCATACATTTATACTTATAGTCATTGTAGTTTGTACCTTGCTTAAATCTTGGACATTTTTGAGGGCAGGTGTTACATCCTCCCCACCTTGTTTTGATCTCATCCTCGAGATTACTTGAACAAGTGATGATATTTCTTTTTCATTTCAGACTCTAGTTCCCACGTGTACTCAAGTCCACGTCTGGAGTTCCATTTTACTTTAACAATCACCAGTTTCTTTCTTTTCAATCACTTTTCCTGCCTGTCCTCTATTCGCAAAGGTTGTTCCACAAATCTTAATTTTTCATCTACCTCTACATCTTGTAGGGGCATTACCAGAGATTCATCTGCCAAACACTTGCGTAGATTTGACACATGGAATACATCGTGTAACTGATGTGCGTGAAGTATATATATTTTTAATAATGATTTTTCACACAAATGTCGGTTTTAAAATTGGTTTTCACCTAATATAAACCACACACACGAAGACAAGTGTACCTGTCGGGTGGTAATATAGAATTGATAAGAACCGGATGTCAATCCGTGGACACCGTTTAACGTCTTGACCCAAACTTTTAATTTGATTAATTGAATAGAGAAAATGTTTGTTATTCCAATTTCTTTTTGTAAATTCTTTTCTGAAATGAAGATGGTTAATTTTAAGGAAAATGCAAAGACTTAGGTGATAGAAAGTGATGAATGTTTTTGTGAGACAATCATCTTAGTTTAGAACCGCTTATTTAATTATGTCGAAACAAATTATATGGCCAATGTTTGTAATTATGTTACTGTTCTTTGAAGCAGTGGAATTAGAATCTTGTCAAGGTTTTTAATCCCATAATTATTAAGAAAGACATCTATGAGTAAATTAAATGTTGCCCACTTAATGTTAGTTTAATTAGATAAAATGGTGTAATTTCTTAACTTATGAATTTCCAAGCAAAAGTCATGTATTTTTTAAAGCTTGAGTCATCAATACTTTAACTAGCATAACTAATGTCAAAGAAGGATCATAACATTTCTCTTAGTTTTTTTCCAAACACGATTAAATGTTTTAATATTTATTTCACAACAAAGGTTTCAAAGATTCATTCCTAATTCTTAGCTATAACATTATACCAAAAGACAGTAAAGTTATAATTAAATGATAGTCTCATAAGTTTTTCAACATAATATAATTTCTCATTTATAAACCTTTAGTTGATTCATAGACATTTAGACATGCAAATCCATGAAGAGATTAACACAAGATTATCATTACATTAACATAATACTTTAGCCATAGTCATAAGTTCAATATAATTAATTAAGCTTCATCAAACTAAGATGATTGAAAAGATGTTTAGCTCAAAGTGAGCTTGCAAACAACAACATCACAATTGGAATATGTGCAAATCATAATAGGATTAAATATGTAACCAAAGTTTCCAAGTGGAGTAGTGTAATGATCTTCTAAGTGGAATTTGATGATGGAATGGACCTTCCTAAGCCTCCAAATGGTTTCCCAAGTCTGGTTCCCGAGTGTTTTAGTGTGTGAAATTTCTCCAAGAGGGCTCTCTCTAAAAATGAGCCAAAAGCTGTATTTATACTGTCTTAGCAAGGAGGCACGGCCCGTGCCTAGTGAGGCACGGCCCCGTGCTGGGACCATAGTGTAACCGTTTTTGTTTTCTGTCATGAACTTACTGAGCATGTACTGGGCACTGGGGCGTGCTTGGTGGGGCACGGCCCCGTGTTACACCTTGTCGGGGGACAATAGTACACTCGTACAATTCTAAGTTGACGATGGGGGCGTGCTTGGTGGGACATGGCTCGTGCTTGGCTTGAAGGCTTCTGTCTTTTCTGCATGATGGGGCACGGGGGCATGCCTGGTGGGGCACGGCACGTGCTTGATCTCCTACGTTGTCCAATTTCTTCATTTTTCGCCGCTTATTTGCTTGATTGTTCCTTTTAAGCCAAGAGTTCCCTGAGATTCAAATAGAAGCCAAATGAGCGACAAATTCAATCAATATATAGAGAAATTGACAATAAATGAGATGCAAATGATGTGAAATATATGTATAATTTAGAGCACATCAAACCTCCCCACACTTGAACCTTGTTTGTCCTCAAGCAATACTTTGAATATTTTACTCCTAATGGAAATTTCAAAACCAAATTCGAACAAACTTTTAAGCATGAAATGATTTTCTTTCTTTAACGAAGGAACAAAAGCAAACAAGTGTCAATCTAGCAAAACTGAACTTATTAAGTGATATCCTTGAGGCAATGGTTTGTTTTATGAAGTTATAGACAAGCAAGACTTTAGCACCACTCACAATGTTCACACACACTCGGCTAAATATGTAGTCATACGTGTAATGGTGTATGTTTAGAACACTCGATTATAAATATGAGACGTGCTAAGTTATACGCTTGTTAAGTGAACGAAACTCCACCAGTTTATAGGAAAATTTTGCATGAATCAAAAGGTCTTTTGGGTTGTGGGTTGGCTAAGGGTTATTTTTGGAAGGTGGTTTGGTACTTAGGGCTTGACTTTGGCTTATTTGACTAAAAAGAAAGGGTAAAGTAAATCTAAAACTAGAAATCCCTCTATAATGCTCGGGTTAGAAGGGGTATTACTTGCTCGAGGACTCATTTAAGGTCAGATTGTCAAGACCGAATCTCATCTTTAGAAACCTTACTTCCTCTTTGACTTTGAGGTACACATAGCTATTCGGCTTGGAGCCTAATAGCACCCAACCTGATCAACTCTGTATACTCGTGCTGGGAGGTTATTTGGTTTTACTACATTTTCCATCATGAGACCAATTTCCACATTTGTGGCACCTTTCATATCTTTTTGCTCTTCTTTTCATGGAACTCTTTGAAGTTCCACAAAATGGTGGATTTTGTTCCATTTTTCTCCAACTGTTTCTTGATTCAAACATTAGAACAAAGAGATGTTCTAGAATTTCTGGGGGAAGTCTCGGTTTTGCAAAATGAAGACATAAAAGTAAATTGAAATAAAAAAGATGCATTGTTTTTTTTTTTTTTTTTCAAAGTCGAGTCCTTAGCAACAAAGGTAATGGGTTGTTGGTGAGGATAGGCTAAAAATGGGTTTGATGGGGCTAACTAGGTGTTTTTGGTTGTCAATGAATGCTCGGGTAATAAGGTGGTTGTCCTATTGCCTAAATCATTTTCATGCGATAATCTCCTTTGTGGTTTTGCCCCGTATGCCCAAACCAAGTTCTTATTTGCATAAATCATATGATACTCTTAATATTCCGATAAGAACAAAAGCATAATTGTTTTCGAATGAAAGCTGTAATGGCTCAAAAATATGCTCACGAAAATGGATGGATTTGGGTAAAAGTGCAAAATCTATGCATGTCTATTATTTGAGTTTAACTTGCCATGCCTTGGAATGATTTGTGTCATTTAACTTGTTGGCTTGATTAAAACTTATGTTTGAAAAAATGCATTTCTTTCTTGCAGTTGATAGAAAATTTGAAGTGTATTGGTGCCAAATGGAGTTCTTTTTAGGACTTAGGTGATCAAAGTTGAAATGCTAAACCTGGTGTAACCCTCCCCTCCTACACTGATCATGGGTCAGATCTTATGTCAGGCACGGCCCCGTGTTGACTAGGGCACGGCCCGTGTTCCAATGCAAATATATATATTTTTTTAATTTTAAATCCACCAACACATTTTATTATCATCAAGACTTTTTTGGATCATTCAAAACTAAAGTAGATGAAAATCATAACACATGGAAGTTCCATTGATTAGAAATTAACAATAAAAGCCGAGAGCCTCACGGGACAAAACGAGACTCTAACATACACCTTCCCTACACTTAGATGTTTACATAAATCCTCTGAACATCTCATGCGGGAGCATGGGCATCGGGTATTGGGAGGTGCGGTTGCAGAGGTCCGCAAGTTGATGGTTGAGCGAGAGTAGCTCCTCCTTCATTTGCTCTACTTATCCACAAAGCTGCAGTAAGCACATTTCGGCAAGCACGTTCATTTCCATCATCTCTTTGATGAGTTCTTTCAACTTAAGGATTACTTCCGTGGTTGATGGCTCATGAGTCTTGGTCCTTGGCCTCCTCACCGGGTTCTATTCAGACGTACTCTCTCTGGAAGGCATATTCATTTTGGTTGTGATTGAACCAAGACAAAGCATTGAATTTATAGAGAGAACAAATGGTGAGGCACGGGGGCGTGCCTGGTGGGGAACGGCCCGTGCTGACATGCTAATACGTAGGTAACAGAACTGCAGTAAGTACGCACTTAGCAGAGATCGTGGCAAAGATTTTTGGTTAGACACGGGGGCGTGCCTGCCCAAGCACGGGGGCGTGCTTCACCTACCAGACTCAAACATTAATAAATGTTAAAATTAAAGTTATTTACAGGATACCAATGTTTAATTGTGGGTCTTTGGCTAGACCCTCCCATTTGTTAGTTGCCCTTGGGGTGGAGGTTTATGACCTCCGAGATTGTTTCCGACTGTTCTTGATCATAGAGTTTCAAACAATGACTGTTGACCTTAAAACTTCTCCCGTCATTATGTTTAACTTCAATTGCTCCATACGGGAAAACTTCTTTTAAAGTGTATGGTCCGGACCATCGAGATTTTAATTTCCCAGGAAATAACCGAAGGCGGGAATTATAAAGCAAGAGACGATCTCCTGCCAGGAATTGTTTATGCTCCTGTAGACAAGAGTCATGCAACGTCTTCATTTTTTCTTTGTAGAGTCTGGGGTTTTCATAAGCTTGACAGCGTAGTTCCTCGAGCTCGTTGATTTGAAAGAACCTGTTTTGCCCGGCCTGTGCCAGGTCATGATTAGCGGTTTTCAACGCCCAATATGCTTTATGTTCCAGCTCCATGGGAAGATAACATGCTTTCCCATAGACTAACTTGAATGGAGTGGTCCCTATGGGAGTCTTGTAAGCTGTGAGAAACGCCCACAATGTATCATTGAGTCTTTCGGACAAATCCTTTCGATTGTGACCGACGGTTTTCTCAAGAATTCTTTTGATACCCCGATTTCTTACTTCCACTTGTCCGCTTGTTTGTGGGTGATATGGTGTAGCAAATCGGTAATGAACGCCGTAACGAGAAAAAGCTTTTTCTAACTGTGCGTTACAGAAGTGCGTTCCCCTATCACTAATCAGAGCGTTTGGTGCATCGAATTGTGAAAACAGTCTTTCTAGGAATTTGACTACTGTCCTGGAATCGTTAGTGCGTAGCTCTTTAGCCTCTGCCCATTTTGAAACATAATCGACTGCTACAAGGATTTATCGGTTCCCAAAGGACATAGGAAATGGTCCCACAAAATCAATTCCCCATACGTCAAAGATTTCACAGACTTGGATAGGTCTTTGGGGCATCTCATTTCTTGAGGAGGTGTTACTTGCCATCTGACAAGCGTCATATGATTGTACCATGGTATGAGCATCCCTGAAGATTAGGATAGAAGAATCCCGAATGAAATACCTTTTTTGCGGTCAAGGTAACTCCATGATGTCCACTGGTTGGGCCCTCATGGCAATGCTTTAGGATTTGTTGTGATTCTTCTCCGAATACACATCGTCGGACGAGTTGGTCGGCTCCAATCCTGAACAGGTATGGGTCTTCCCAAAAATAATGCTTAACATCTGCGAGGAATTTCTTTTTCTACTGATATGTTAATCCTTTTAACATGACCCCACTTGCAAGGTAGATTGCGAAGTCAGCGAACCAAGGATGTTCTTCAAGGACTGTATCTATGCACATTAGAAATTCATGTGGAAAGTTGTCATTAATGTCCACCTTCATATTTTCTGCTAAGGCTGGATATTCAAGACGTGAAAGATGGTCTGCTGAATGTTCGTAAATATCGATATCGAATTCTTGCAACAAAAGTTTCCATCGAATCAATCTGGGTTTGGCATCTTGTTTATCGATCAAGAAATGAAGTGCTGAATGATCCGTGTAAAAGGTGGTTTTGGAAAGAACGAGATATAAACGAAACTTATCGAACAAGAAAACTACTGCTAAAAGTTCTTTGTCGGTGGTGGTGTAGTTTTCTTGGGCTTCGTTCAATGTTTTGCTAGCATAGTAGATTGGGTGGAAGTGTTTTTTCTTTTGCTATCCCAAGACAGCTCCTACTGTAAAATTGCTTGCATCACACATTAATTCAAATGGTAGAGTCCAATCGGGGGCTGCCATGATGAGGGCATTGACAAGTTTTTCTTTGAGCAGTTTAAATGTTTTAAGGCATTCATCAGAGAATACAAAGATGGCATCTTTTTCCAGGAGTTGGGTCATAGGACGAGCTATTTTTGAAAAGTCCTTGATGAAACGTCGGTAGAAACCGACGTGACCTAGAAAACTCCTGATTGATTTCAACGAAGTCGGAGGTGGGAGTTTTGAGATAGTGTTTATTTTAGACCTATCAACCTCTAGTCCTGCTTGTGAAATTTTATGCCCTAGCACTATACCTTCTGTCACCATGAAGTGGCATTTTTCCCAATTTAGAACAAGGTTGGCATCCTCGCATCTGGACAACATTTTCTTCAGACTACGCAAACAGTGCTAAAAAGAGTTACCGAAAATTGAAAAGTCATCCATGAATACTTCCATCGAGTCTTCGATCATGTCATGAAACATTGCTACCATGCACCGTTGAAATGTTGCTGGTGTATTGCATAAACTAAAGGGCATGCGACGGTAGGCGAATGTTCCATAAGGACATGTGAACGTTGTCTTTTCCTGTTCCCAGGAGCGATGGGAATTTGAAAGTATCCAGAGAAACCGTCTAGGAAATAATAGTACATTCTCCCAGAAAGTCTCTCTAACATTTGATCTATGAAGGGAAGTGGAAAATGATCCTTTCTGGAGGCATCATTAACTTTCGGTAATCGATACAAACCTTCCATCCGGTCACAGTACGAGTAGGAATGAGCTCGTTTTTGTCATTTGCTACCACCGTCATTCCTCCTTTTTTGGAATGAATTGCACAGGACTGACCCTTGGCGAGTCAGAAATGGGGTAAATTAGTCTGGCATCTAGTAACTTTATGACTTCTTTCTTCACAACTTCTTGCATGCTAGGATTCAATCGTCTTTGGTGTTGGATGACTGGATTGAAATTATCCTCCATTAAAATCTTATGGGTGCAAAATGATGGATTGATTCCTTTGATGTCCATTATTTTCCATGCTATGGCCTTTTTATGTGCCTTAAGAACCATAAGTAGTTTAGCCTTCTCGTTGCATTTTAAGCTGGACGAGATAATGACCGAAAGATGAGATTTTTCTTCCAAGAAGGCGTATTCGAGATGTGATGGAAGCTCTTTTAGATCCAGAACAGGTGGTTCCTCGACAAAAGGTTTGACCTTGGGTTCTGAGTCTCGGTCAATGACCTCACATTCTGGTGAAGAGCTAGAACTCTCTTGACTTTCTATGTTCAAAACTTCTTCCTTCACGCAGTTGTCATCAAGAAGGTTTTCCTCAATCAGTTGTGTGTTGCATGCTTCTTCTTCTCTAGTTTCACGAAGATGACAACTGACTATGGAATCACAAACGTCAATTAAATAGAGGGAGCCATCATTATCCTGAGGATGTATCATGGATTGCCCAATGTCGAAGGTGATCTCTTCATTGTCTACTCTCAAGGTGAGTTTTCCTATGCATACGTCTATGAGGGCTTTGGATGTAGCCAAGAAGGGTTATCCCAAAATGAGGGGAACATTTTTGTCCTCATCCATGTCTAAGACTACAAAATTGACAGGAGAGACGAACTTCTCAATTTTAACTAACATGTTCTCTACTATGCCTCGAGGGTATTTTACTGAACGATCGGCCAACTGGATGCTCATACGGGTTGGTTTGGGTTCCCCCAATTTCAGTTTCTCGAAAACTGCGTATGGCAATAGGTTAATGCTTGCTCCTAGGTCGGCTAGGGCATTGCTGACTGAAAGATCTCCTATTAAGCAAGGGATGGTGTAACTTCATGGGTTAGTAATTTTTGTGGGAAGCTTGTTTTGTAGGACAGCTAAGCATTTTTCATTCTGTATTACATGTGACAATTCTTCGAGTTTTCTCTTGTTTGTAAGAACTCCTTTGAGAAACTTTGCATAATTTGGCATTTAAGCAAGAGCTTAGATAAAAGGAAGATTCACATGTAATTGCTTGAAAAGTCCTAAGAATTTCCCATATTCTTTTTCCAGCTTCTCCTTTTTCAAGAGTCCTGGATAAGGGATTAGTGGGACATATGCCCGAACTGGTTCCTTGTTTCTTTTCTCGACAACTGAAGTTGTGATCTCACATATTCCAATTGGATATTCTGTAGTGCTATGTTGTGGAACAGGGGTTGGTCCTTCTTCAGTAGTCTTACCATTCCTAAGTGTGATAGCTTTCACGTGTGCGTTAAGATTGGTTACTGTGTTGCTAGGAAGGCTTGTAGGATCGGTGAATACAAGATGGTTCTATTCTAGTTGAGATTGGCGGAAACAATCACAACTAAGCAATATAAACACGTAAAAAAGAAGAATACTGATAAATGCAATTTGTATTAAGCTTCAAAGATTACAAAATTACAGAGAAAACTCTTAAGGAAAAGCACCTGCATACAATGACTGTAAGTACTACTTATATAGTAACTTAGAATCAAGACAGACCCTTGATTCTAAGGATCAGATCTAACACAAGCCATTGATCTTGTATTGAAGCTATTCTACATGTAACGACAATAAAAACTACAAAAGTTATCTTTATTCAAACGTCTTCTTAGTCATCATTGCTTGAGTCCTTGGAAGAAGAGTGTCGTTGTCTTTTATTGTCTTGCACGAGTAACATTCTTTCTGCGTGGAGTGTGTCAGTGTTGCAGCAGAAAGTTGTCAATGGTAATGGTTGCTTTATCGAATCCAGTCAGCTACAACGTTTGATCTTCAGAGGGAATGGCTACCAGCAGCAATATTGTTGATCAGCAGCAAGACACAACTGTTCACAGCTGCTAATGATTTGCCTATTAGCAGTGACTTTGGTCTTCAGCGGATAAGGCTATCAAAGCAGATTTGTTTTTCAACAGAAAAACAACTATCCGGTGCAGATAAGCTTATCTACAGCAGTTTGTCGATCTGCATCAAACTCTGAGGTCCACAACAGTTGTACTTAGAGAATTTTGTAGCCATCAGTCTTTATTTCTACAAACTCCCCCTAGACTGATGCTACCAAAACTCTCTTACTGCTTTTGCTGCTGAAGCTTTTTCATGTTCCAGACTATCCTTTCTACCTCATAGCCTCTTGGGTCCTGGCTAGGATTGTTTAGAGGATGCTCAGATAGAGTCTTTATGTCTTTGCTTGGCAATTTGAAGATGGCCTTGCTTTAACATATCATCTTCTGTCCTTTAACATCAATCAAGATAAACTCATTGGTATCAGCATTGAAGGACCAACTGGTGAATGGAGAATGGGATTGAAGAGGTTTGGCATCAATGATTACATCTTTACTAGGGTTGAAGTGATGTTTGATTGTTAGCAAAAGATGTCTCCCACCTTCATTCTATGGCTTATGGGCTTCACCCAACTCTAATATTATTCTTAGATCTGAGTATGGGCTTCACCCAACTCCAATATCTATCATCAATAGATTTATAGATAGATCTTTTTAGTTCTTCCTTTCCCCTGACGACTTCAAACCATTTGTCTTGAGTGTTGTAGAACCAGACAACTATTTCTCTTGAGTCTTCTGGTGTGATGGTAGGTTTGGTTTTCTTCTTTGATGGCTGCTGATGAGGAGGAGCTGGGTGGAGGGATTTGGACTTTGTGGGAAGAGAGGAATGAGGTCTAGGCTGGAGAGTGGAAGTATGGTGGAAGGAGGAAGTAGTGGATGAGGGAGAAGGCTTGGGTTTGATTTGTGTTCAGCAGTTTGAGTTATCACCCTTTTCTTGGAGCCTGTCTTCCCTAATCTTTCTTCCTCTTCCTTCTTGACTTTGGAGTACAAGGCTTGCAAGTTCATGAAACTCATGGGGCCTAGCCTTTTTCCACTTTCTCCTCTAGCCTTCAGGAAGTCAGTCATGACCTTCCTTTCTTCATGGGTCCTTATGTTGAATGCAATGGTCTTTTTGGATTTTTGCTTAGCTTTTTCTTCTTCTTCATCCTTTTTCATATCTGCCTATTAACCTTGCTGACCCATGAAGGCTCTGTAGATTTCTTTATTTGATAGTTTCTCAAGGTAGTCTGCATCCTCACCTTGAGAAATCAGAGCCACTATCCATTTTTCTCTCATTTCTTTGGCTAGTTCAGAATCAGTTATTCTGAACTTAACCTCTTCCCTTTTCTTCTTCTCCCTTTCTTCTTCTTCTTTATTAAATTGTTCCTGCAGCTGAAGAGCTAGGGCTTCATCTTTTTGAAGTTGAGAAGCTGCAGGAAATCTGGCTTTGAGTTCATCCAGCTGTTTAGCATACAGCTGGATTTGTTGTTCTCTAAGGAGCATGGCAGCTTTTCTCTCTTGAATTTTTCTTAGCTCTGCCATCTCCTCTTCTTCTTCTTCTTTCCTCCCTTTCCTTTTGCTCTTTCATTAGTCTCTCTTCCACCTCTTCAGTCATTATTCCCTTCCCCTTGGATTTGGTTGATGCCTCTGCTTTAGCTTCATGGATCACAACAGCAGATGTTTTAGATACTGTTGGGATCTCTGCTTCAGCTTCATTGGCAGTTTGGGGAGTGGATAGGGGAAGGTTTCTTTCTTCATCTTCTTCCCATTCACGCCCAATTACTTCCTTCCAACGTTTCCTTACATCCTCCAACTCTATTCTTCTAGATTATGTTGAAGTGTTCAGAGTGGCAGTTGGTGATGAGAGAAAAGAGAAATCTGAGTCAGAGGAGGCATCTTCTGCAAGGCGTCCCTCCTTTTCAAGACGAGCTTTGATAGTATTGATCATTGCTTGGCTCTCTAAGGAGTTGACATTGCAGATATGTGTTCTGAGCTCAAAAATGTTGTATAGGAAGTCTGAGTTGAGGAGTAGGATTTCATTGATGAGGTTGAAGAAGACATATGATCCATCACTCAGAAAGAAGGTGAAGCCAGAGGGCCCAGTGCATGACCATCCTAGCACTGCCAGTCCCCTAACCATCTCATTGTGGATGAGGCTTCTCCAGCAAACAATTTCTTCGTCAGTTAAAGTACTGCTCCTGATCAGGTCAAGTCTACTTGGAGCCAGTCTTTGTGCTACTGCTGTAGAAGATTTTGCAGCGTCTTTAGGATATGCTACCCTGTTTGCTTCTTCTAACAATGCTTCAAACCAGGGCAGATTTTCCTCCATTAAGTCTTGGAACCTACAGATTTCAAGTTTTGCTGAGAGATCTGAAGAGGTGTTGATGTAGCTGGATAAATATAGTTCAAGCACTTGAAGAGGATTTAGTGCATCCCAGTTCAGCTCTTCTGCTCCGCTGAACTCTTTCCCAATCCAGAATCTCTCAGATTGACCATCATACCCCCAAGCTTGTATGGAGTCAAAATCTAGCTTGTCTGCAGTCAGTGTGAATTGGGGGGAAATGGTTAGACTTATTATGGCCGCGGCTTCGGGAAGTATGCTGACTGATGGAGGTGTGTCTTTATTTTGACTTTCATTCTTTAACACCTCATCAACAGCTTGGACAACTAACTTCCAATCGTCAGTGATATCTTCCTCTACATCTACTGAGTCTGGCAAGTCATGGATTTGAACAAAAGCAGGTTTGAAGAGAGAACTTTGAAAAGTAGCCTGCTCTTGTATCCATTCTTCTAGGCTGTCAGCATCATCTTCTATTGCGACTATCTCCCCGTTTTTGGTTGCGTCAGTGTAAAGGGTTGCATCTGTTTGAGTTCCCATTGATACAAGGGAAGGAGTAGGCACAGTTGGGCATTGATGGGCTTCATGCATAGAGACTTGGTGCCTTAGTTTGGACACTTCAGCCTCTAGCATAGCCACCCTGGCCGTCAATTCCATATTTTTGAGTTTCAGACTGTCCTCATCCACCGTTGTGGAAACCTTGGAGCTGGATGGGGTCTTAGACCTAGCCTCCGCATCCCCATCACCCTAGTTTTCTTGGCACCTGGGATTCCTCTCTGTGAAGAGTGTTTCAAAGGAAACATCCTCACTGTGAGTTACCGTGGTTAGGGTCTTAGTAATGTTATCACTGTCCTCTTAGTTAGTTGACGTACCAGGAGTAGTGAAAGCCCTTTCCACATTCACTCTATCAGTACTCCCAGAGTGAACCTTCTTGGGTGATGAACTTGGGTTAGGTGCACTAGCAGCCAAGTCAATCAATACCTTCGAGATAGTGGTTTTTGAGAAGGTATATCTTCTTGAGAAGGTGCCTCTGCACTTAAGTTCAGAGAAGTAAAATAATGGAATGGCTCAGGGGGTTGTTCTATGGATCCGGGATGTGATCCTGATCCTAATAGAGAAGCTTCCAAGGAAGTCTCTCTAATGATATGGCTATCCCTTTTGATATTCTCATCAGAATTTTGGGATTCTGAATGAGGTCTTTTAGGTTGGGATTGGGCCATTAAGATGAGAAGAGAAGGAGTCTTCTTGCTCCTTTTTCTAGTGTATTTTGCCGCAACTAGGGCCCTTTGTTCTAGTTGAACAATAACATCCAAAACAGGTGTAAGTAATTTATGTGCCTATGCATCCTTAGTAGTATGCACAGGGGTTCGAACAGTGGAAGCAGATGTTGTTAAGGATGTGAAGAGGAGGGTGTGGGATCAGTATCAGCTGGGATTGCTGAACTGTCACCCTGGGTGCTTTGTATGTTCATCATTGGTGATAACAATGGAACATTGACCCCTGAGAACTTTTTGGAAACAGTTCTCATGCTTTTAAAAATGTTATTTTTATGTCCCAGCATAAGATAGATTTTTACAGATTTTGAAAGATCTTTTAATTCATTATTGAAAACCTCCTGCAATAATCTTGGGTACATAAAAAATGATTGCTTTGCACCTTCTTGAAGGTTATATTTCAAACCTTCAAAGATGAGATGTGCAAATTTGAAACCCTTGCCAGAAGCCATACCATGAACAGCAGAGGCAAGTGCAGAGCTCACTTGATGCCATCCACTTCTCTTCTGTGATATGCATTGTAGAAGAGTGTGGCACGGAAACTTCCATGGAGGGCCCATCAACGCCTTTTCGATTGTGTACTCATTCTGATTTACAGTGTACCCTATGGATACAAAGGTCCCCATGTATTCTTCTTTTGAGTATGAAATGGCGGCCCCCTCATCTTGAAGCTTGATGTGTTTTCTGAGAGTAGCTTTAGTGACGATTATATCTTTGCCGTCTACCATGGCTTGGATTTGGGGAATCCCCTATTCGGTAGAGTAGACGGCGGTGTTCCAAAAATCCTCCATATGAGGGATGTATATGGTAGGGTTGACGGTTAGTGCAAAATATATCTTTGATCGACAAAGAAAGTCGATCATATCATCGAACCCTTCGGACTTCTTTCCTTTAACCAGGTATGCAGTGAGATTGTGGTAGGGAGAAAACTTGTCATTAGGATGGTTTATGTCAACCTATGCCATTTTGTTGGGTTTGGAGGGAAAGAGGAAGGTTTTTGAATGGTGGTTAAGGATGGAAAGCTTTGAATGTTGTGGAGGCTTAAGAGAAAGATATGGGAGTTAGTGTGAAATTGAATGTGAAGAGGTGGTGAAGAAATATGATTTGTGTTATAACGGTAGAGGAGGTAAAAAGCAAAATGACTTTTATAGTACAACCTTATTCACGTTTTATTGTTACAGCTGTAATACACTAAATCAGTCATGGTAAAGACTGAAGGTAATTTTTACAGCGGGTAAAGGTTAATTTGGACTTAGATTTACCCATCAGTAGCAAACTTGGTTGCTGTGGATGGTTAAGCCTATCCACTGCAAGCATGGTTGCTGCGGATGGTTAAGTCTGTCAGCAGCAAACTCAATTGCTGCTGATGGATGCAATGATCTGCAGCAAGGATGTTGCTGCTAACAGCCTTAAAGCTATCCGCAGGAAACTTGTTGCAGTCAGTGGCAAATTCTTTGCTGCGGTTGCTGCGGATGGTTAAGTCTGTCAGCAGCAAACTCAATTGCTGCTGATGGATGCAATGATCTGCAGCAAGGATGTTGCTGCTAACAGCCTTAAAGCTATCCGCAGGAAACTTGTTCCTGCTGATAACTTAAAGCAGTCAGTGGTAAATTCTTTGTTGCTGATGGATGCAATAATCTGCAGCAAGGATGTTGCTGCTGACAGCCTTAAAGCTATCCGTAGGAAACTTGTTCCTGCTGATAACTTAAAGCAGTCAGTGGCAAATTCTTTGCTGCTGATAATTAAACTTGTCAGCGGCTAAGAAACACATTTGGTTATTGGTATGAACTTTGGTTAAAATTCTCTGCATCAAATTCTTTGCTGCTGATAATTGATGCAGACTTATAACTTTTATTTACGAAAGGGACAAACACATTTACAAAACAAAATTTTAGAGACAGATTTTAATCAAAGTTCATCATACCAATAGATTCAACTAAATATCAAAATCTAGCTTCATCAAAAGGTTTTGTAAACAAATCAGCATATTGGTTATTGGTATGAACTTTGGTTAAAATAACTCTCTTTTTCTCAGCTTGATCTCTTATGAGGTGATACCTGGTGTCGATGTGCTTTGTCTTGGAGTGCTGCACCGGATTGTTTGTGATTGATATAGCACTCATGTTGTCAATGTGAATGGGAGTTGCCATGAAAGTCATCCCATAATCCAGCATTTGGTTTTGTATCCAGCTGACTTGTGCACAGCAACTTGAAGCTGCAATGTATTCTGCTTCTGTATGTTTGCTTCTTGCACGGCCATGAAATTAGTCTCCCTCCCATAAACCGACATCCCCCTGATGTGGACTTTTTGTCCATGTTGCATCCCCCATAATCACTGTCACTGTATGCATACACATTGAACTTATCATTTTTAGAGTACCATAGCCCAAGTCTTGGGGCTCCCTTTAGGTATCTAAAAATTCTCTTGACAGCTTGAAAATGTGAATTCTTTGGAGCTGCTTGGAATCTTGCACAGAGACATACTACAAACATTATATCTGGCCTTGAGGCAGTGAGATACATGAGAGACCCTATCATTGCACGGTACTGATGTTGATCAGTGTCGTGACCATCTTTGTCTGGAGTCAGTTGATAGTGCACTTGCATAGGGGTTCTTGCAGTAGAGCAGTCAGCCATCTTGAATCTTTCCTAAATGCTCTTGACATATTTGGATTGGCTGATGAAGATTCCATTTGGAATTTGTTTGACTTGAAGACCTAGAAAGAAATTTAGTTCACCCATTGAACTCATTTCAAACGTTGAGTGCATCAGGATCTCCAAGTCTTTACACAACTTCTTCCTTGTTGATCCAAAGATGATATCATCAACGTAGATTTGTACCAGTAAGATTTCTCCCCCTTCATCTTTGATAAACAAGGTCTGGTCAATGGTACCTCTTCTGAAGTTGTTGCTTAATAGATATCCAGACAAAGTTTCAGACCCGGCTCTTGGGGCTTGATGTAATCCATACAGGATGTGCGGGATCTACAATGCCCGTAGGCTGTTTGACATATACTTCTTCACCAATCTTCCCATACAGAAAGGCACTCTTGACATCCATTTGATAGACCATTATATTCTTTGAAGCAGCATATGCAAGGAAGATTCTGATGGCCTCTAGCCTGGCAACAGGAGCAAAGACTTCATCATAGTCAATTCCCTCTTCCTGAGTGTAGCCTTGAGCTACAAGTCTGGCTTTGTTCTTGACTACAATGCCTCTCTCATCATGCTTGTTCCTGAATACCCATCTTGTGCCAATAGCAGATTGACCAGGTTGAACATCAACAAGTTTCCAGACATCCTGTCTCTTGAATTGCAGCAACTCTTCCTGCATTACCTCAATCCAACTGTTGTGTTTCAGAGCTTCATCTATCTTCTTGGGTTCCACCTGAGATAGAAAACATGAAAACTAACATATATTGGCCTCATGAGATTTGCTTCTTGTTAGAACTCCTTGGTGAACTTGGCCAATAATATTTTCCAAAAGATGTTCCTTGTTGATCCTTTGTGCTGGTACCACCTCCAGCTGTATCCCTTGCTCAAGATTACTTTGATTTTAATTAGGGATTTCTTCATTCATGGAGGAAAAGTGTTCAATATCAACAACTACATCAGTATTATCAGCAGTAGTGTTTGCAGCATCTACAGCATTTACCGAAGAGTCTTCATTCAATCTTTCATTTTTAGACAGCCTGCTACTGGTGACATTGGAGAGTCTGGTTCCGGCTTCACTTGCTTCAATGGCTTCCATAACAGATGGAGGATCAATGGATGGTCTTTTCAGACTGATAAAAGATTTAGGAAAATACAGTCTGTAGTCAGAGGAGAAAGAGGAAGCTGTTGCTTGTGAAGAGATAGATTCCATATTTGAGAAGATAAGAGGCTCAAATATTTGGGTGAAGGAGTCTATGTCAAAGAGCCAGTTTGAGCCTTTTCCCTGTTCACAGGCAATGTGTTCTCTACATTCCACATTGGCTGATTCTTCCACAATTCTTGTTCTTGAGTTGAATACTCTGTAGGCCTTGGATTGAGAGGAATAGCCCATAAAATATCCTTCATCAGATTTGGCACCAAACTTAGGAAGAGCCCCATGTGTGATTAGAATTGTGCATGGACATCCAAAAGGTTTTAGAAATCCAATGTAGGGAACTCTTTGGAACCATAGTTCATAAGGTTTCTTATTGAGAGGCTTGACTATGAGAACTCTATTTTGCACATAGCAGGTTGTGCTTACTGCCTCTGCCCAAAATGTGAGAGGTAGTTTTGAGTCAGCCAACATATATCTTGCTGACTCAATTAGAGTTCTGTTTCTTCTTTCATCAACTCCAATTTTTTGAGGAGTTCTTGGAGCACTGTATTGTCTTTCTATTCCCTTGCTTTCACAGAAACAGTTCAAAGTGTGGTTCTTGAACTCTGTGTCCTGATCACACCTTATGATCTTTACCTTATGATTGCTTTGATTCTCTATCCTAAGAATGTAAGATTTGAGAGTCTCAACAGTTTCATCTTTAGTTCTCAAGAAGTATACCCATGAGAATCTAGTGTAGTCATCAGTTATCACCAGACAGTATGACTTCTTACCCATTGACATAATATTTGTAGGACCAAAGAGATCCATTTGCAGCAGCTGAAGTGGAGTGTCATTTGTATTCAAAGTCTTGGGCTTGTGAGAACTCTTGTGTTGCTTCCCCTTCAAACAAGCAATGCAATGATCCTCTAGCTGGAATTCTTTGTCAGGAAGCCCTCTAATAAGATTATCCTTCACTAATTTGTTGATGGTTTTCATGTTAACATGGCTAAATCTCCTGTGCCAGAGAGCTGATTCATCAACTGAAGCTTTTAATAGAAAACAGGATACACTGCCAGATGGAGTGACCTCATTCATGTCAACCACATAAAGATTTTCTTTTCTCTAAGCAGTTAATAAAATCTTTTCTAGAGGAGGTTTGGATAAGCCATGAGACAGTACAAAACATTGCTTATCTGTGAAGAGCATCCAATGCTTCTGATCACAGACCTGGGAAACACTCATGAGATTGAAGTCCAATTCTTTGACATAGTTTACCTTTTCAATACTCATTCTTTCATTGGACACAATTCCTTGTCCAGTAATAGATCCTCCTTTTAAGTCACTTCCAAAGGCAACATATCCTCCATTGAAATGTCTGAAGTTGGAGAGGATGGATATGTTGCCTGTCATGTGCCTAGAACAACCACTGTCTACCACCCAGGTGTTATTCTTTTGACATGGCTATCCCTGCCCATGAGAGGGATCTAGTTAGTGAGAGGAATCCAAGAGCTTGCATCCTTGTAAAAAAGGGTTCTCGGATTATCAGTATCAGCATGTGTGCATTCAACGGAACCAATGATGATTCTTGGAGGAATTTTCACTTTCCAATGTTGAATTGGTGGTTTTCCAGCTCTCTTTGCTTTGTCAACAACAGATGTTGCAACTGAGGACTTTGGCTTATCAGTAGCAGATTTTGTTGATGTTGATGGTTTTACTTGAGAAGCAGCAATCTTGGTTGCTGCTGAAGACTTGTCTTTGGGTCGCTTGGGCTTTAATTAATCAGCAACATTTTTGTTGGCTGCTGATGGTTTAACTTGGGCAGCAGCAATCTTGGTTGCTGATGAAGGCTTTTCCTTTGGTTGCTTGAGTCTTACTTGATCAGCAGCAGTTTTGTTTACTGCCGATGGTTTTAATCTTCAAGGTATGCCTACCCTTCTTCATCATACTGATAGTCTTTTGTTGAAGAGGAATTTGATGAAGAACCTGTTTAAGAGGATTGGACTTACAATTTGTAGCAAAGTGGTCTGATTCACCACAGATGATGCTAGATTGTTGAGATTTTGGCAGATGCTTTCTTGGTGGGGATAGAGAGTTTCTAAACTGAGTTGCTTTGGCTTTAAAGCTTCTTACCTTTTTGTTCTTTTTTTTTTTCTCAAAAGCATGTTACTTTAGGTTTCTTCGTTGTTGAAGGTAATAGAAGTAGGTGCTGGCAGTATGATTGTATTTCCCACACAGAAAGCATGATTTCGCTAGTTTGTCCCTTTGAAATTACACATAGTCCTTTCTTTTGAACAAGTCTTTGAAGTTCCAGGGGTGAACTTTGTTGTGCTCAAAGGTGGCTTCTTCCAATGTCTTTTGAACATATGGAGCTCTCTCTCCAGGCGTATGACATATGTCTAACACCTTCCTTTGTTGGATTGATTTAGATTGAGGCTTTGAGTTGGTGGAGGTTGAAGACTGTCCCTTTTCAACATTTAGCTTCTTCCTTCTAGAGGATAGCTGATTTTGATTTGTTTGGTTGGTTGAGATACTGGTACTATTTTTGAAGGGATGAAAGGGAATGGATTGTTGGCTTTAATAACTTCACAGGTAGGTGGTGATGAAGCTTTATTGGTTTCAGTGGAGTCTGAGCATATTGACTCAGACTCGGATGAAGTAGTGCATTCTTGCACAGGGGTTTCTTGGACAACAGTGTCAAGATTTCGGTTGGCCATGTCAAGGTTGGAAAGATTGAAACTTGGTTCATTAATGGCTACATAGTCAGCGGGTGGAGGAACAACATTGTAGGGTTGTTCAGTTTAGAATCCAAGACCAGCAGTTAGCTTTTCATTAATTTGAGCATCCAAAAGTCTTTGCAGCTTTTTGGATGCAAATTCATATTTTCCACATGGACCTTTTGGTCTGCTAATTCGGCCCTTGTAGCTTTTAACTTAACCAGAAGGTCATCAATTTCAGTTTCAAGGTTTGTTTGTTCATGTTTTAATGATGAAAATTCTTTTTTTAAACAATCAATCTTTTCCTTGTAACTGTTTTCAACATTTTTAAATTCAGATTTCATTTGGTGAAAATCTTCATTTTGATCTATGAGATACTGGTTATGTTTCCTGTATCCAAGGACCTTATCAATACAAGCTTGAGTACACAGATTTTCATATACCTGAGGTGGTACCTCTGATGTGTCTGCCATGAGAGCTTGATTGTTGGCAAGAATATCCTCATACTGAAAGGTCCAGTCAAAGTCAGTAGTTCCAACAGCTGCACAAGTTGCAGTTTGTGCAGGAGGAGTGGCCTGTTTTTGTCTTGGCTGAGCTTGATGAGTTTGTCTAGTATGAGCAGCGGCTGGGTTTACCTTGGTGCCTTGCATTCTCTAGCAAAATGACCAAGTTGGTTGCAGTTGTAACACCTCAATTTGCTTTTGTCCAAGCCAACCCTGGTGTTAGAGTTATTGCTTGGAACGAGTCTTCCTGTTCTTGAGTAGAACCTTTTTGCTCTTAGAGAGAGCATGGCATAGGAGTGCTGTATATCCATTTCTTCTAGATCACCTGGATGAAAACATTCTAGATCTTCCTTGATAAAGGACATATTGCTTGAGTTTTTAGAGACAAAAGCAGCAGAGGTTGATGTTTGAGGTGGGGCTTCAAGAAGAAATGGTGAGTTGTTTGATTGAGAGGTTGGAGTTTGGGGATGAGTGACGATGGGAGGATAATAGTTGCTTGAACTACGACCTGAGTGGTCAGAGTGGAGGGTAGAAGAGGTGGTGGTGGATGTTGCGGCTGTTTGGTAGCTTTAGCTTCTTTCCTTGGCCTGACTCGTCTCTAATTCATAGGTCTTTAGCATACCGAAAAGCTCAGTGACCTGTAGAGTATTCAGATTCTCAGTTCTTCTGATGGACACTGTGTAGAGTGTCCAGCAACTAGGTAGAGACCTGATGAACTTCTTGAGAATATCTTCATTCTCCAGCTTCACTTTTGAGCACTGCAGCTCACCTACAAGATAAGTATATCTGTTAAATAAAACAGTTAGAGACTCACCTTCCTTCTAGATGAAGTTTTCATATTGCTGCTTCATGATGTCTCTTCTATTTTCTTTTACTTCCTCTGAACCAGCAAACATCTTCTCAAGAGCCTCCCATAGCTCCTTTGCAGTTTTGTATCCTCTGAAGTTGTGATGTCTTCATCATAGCTCCCAAAGCCTTGAAATCTACCTCCATTTTCTTGATGTCTTCATCAGAGTATTTGGAGGATTCTTTGGGAACCAGTGTACCTCCGGAATCAGCGGAGGCCACCATGGGTATGTATGGTCCATCTTTAATGGATTTCCACATCCCGTATTCTTGGTAGCAGAAGAAGCTTTCCATTCTGTTCTTCCACATATCATAGTCTTCTCCAGACACAAATCTTGGTGGTCTGCTGATGCTTCTAATGTCTTCAACTCCATTGTTTTGTGCCATTTTTGATTTGATATAGTTTAGAATAGAACTAGAGAATTATTAAACAAGTGTGAGTTTGTTTAATCTGTGAGCCAAAGCTCTGATACCACTTGTAGGATCAGTGTACACAAGATGGTTTTATTCTAGTTGGGATTGGAGGAAACAATCACAACTAAGCAATGTAAACAAGTAAACAAGAAGAATACTTATAAATGAAATTTGTATTAAGCTTCAAATATTACAAAATTACAGAGAAAATTCTTAAGGAAAAGCACCTGTATACAATGACTCTAAGTACTACTTATATAGTAACTTATAATCAATACAGACCCTTGATTCTAAGGATCAGATCTAACACAAGCCGTTGATCTTGTATTGAAGCTATTCTACATGTTACGACAATAAAATCTACAAAAGTTATCTTTACTCAAACGTCTTCTTAGGCATCATTGCTTGAGTCCTTGGAAGAAGAGCGTCGTTGTCTTTTATTGTCTTGCACTAGTGACATTCTTTCTGCGTGGAGTGTGTCAGTGTTGCAGCATAAAGTTGTCAGTGGTAATGGTTGCTTTATCGAAGCCAGTCAGATGCAACGTTTGATCTTCAGAGGGAATGGCTATCAGCAGCAATGTTGTTGATCAGCAGCAAGACACAACTGTCCACAGCCGCTGATAAATTTCCTATCAGCAGCAACTTTGGTCTTCAGCAGATAAGGCTATCCGCAGCAGATTTGTTTTTCAACAGAACAACAAGTATCCGCTGCAAATAAGCTTATCCGCAGCAGTTTGTCGATCTGCAACAAACTCTGAGGTCCACAACAGTTGTACTTATAGAATTTTGTAGCCATCAGTCTTTATTTCTACAAGGCTCCCTTGCTGTCGTTCTGAGAGAAGTTATGCCATTTGTCCTACTTGATTCTCGATGGTCTGCATGGATGCCATTTGACATCTCATTTCTACTTCATGCTTTTGGAAACGTTCTTTCTTTCTCTGGTTCTGGTGCTCAATCATTTTGTTAGATGTTTGTGTACTAGCAAGGAGTTGCTGTAATAGACTTTCAATGCTAGGTTATCCGATTGGTTGATTGCTGCTACTTGGGCCTTGGTATGGCTGTTTGGATGGTTTAGGTGCATTATGTTCCTGGAAGGCTGGTCTCCTATTAAATCCTTGGGGTTGTTGATTATTTCCCCTTCTCTAAATTTTTATTTGTTCCTCCGGTTAGTATTGTAGTTGTTTCCATACGAGTTGTTATGTCCTCCTACATAGTCGACTTCTTCCAGTATCATTGCTTGTTGACATTTGCTGGTCATGTGCTGTTTTTCGCATGTGTCACAACGAAGTTGTGCTTTCTTGAGTTCAGTTTACATTTTCTCAAACCTTTTGGTAAGTGATTCTAATTTTGTTGCAACCAAAGTGTCAGAGTCAACATGGTGTATGCCCTTTTGGGTGGGTTTGGCTCTCAGAGGATTATAGGTAAAGCTTTTAGTGGCTGCTTTTTCCAATGCTTGGAATGCCTCAGTTTGGGTTGCTCCTCTGAAGTCTCCTACGGCACACTGGTCAATATCTTGCTTGTGTGCTCCCGAAATAGCATCGTAGAACGTTTGACATTGCAGCCATAGATCTAACCCATGATGTGGGCATCTCCTCAAAAGGCTTTTGTATCGTTCCCAAGCTGCACGTAGTGATTCATCATCATCCTGATGGAAGCCTGTGATACTCGATCTTAATTTGGCAGTTTTATCGGGTGGAAAGTATTTTAATAAGAATTGCTTGGCCATTTTGGCCCATGTTATGATTGTGCCAGGCAACAATGCATCTAACCATTTGTGACACCCGACAATTCAGGTCAATATCCGTACATGTTATAAACAAGTTTACATTATAATTGTTTTTGTGATTTACTTAATTTCACAAACAAGGACATTAAGGCCTAACAAAAACCGTACATGGTCTCATTTCATATTTTGGTAATTCTAGGAGTTACCGGTTCACGTACCAGGATAACCCGACTAAATACGAACACTAGTGGTTAAAATTACACTTAAATCAAATGGTTTGATTTATTTAAATCCCAACCCACTTGCTTGACTTTCTCGACCGAAAGTCAGGGGAGCCATTCCCCCACTTGCTAATTCACTCAAATTCAGATAAAAACCATACCTCCTCAATCGAAATCCCACAATCCCTTTCATACTTCTCATTTTCTTACGGCAAATTCCCAATTCTCCTTCAAGTCGAAGTCCAGTTTAAGGTAAAAATCCACCGTATTTCGGTGCTATAAGAAGAGTTCCAAGTGTTGTCTCAAGAATCAAGATAAGGAGCTCAAGATCATTCTCTGTTTCCCTGAAAATCATCATTCTCTGTTTGAGGTAAAAACTCGATATTATCCATTTCATTTTCTTTAAAATCGTAGCTGAGCATACAAAAGGTTCAATCGCAAGTAAGATAACAAGAAAAGTGTGTCAAATTCAAGATTTGAACATAAAAATATACAGGACGAATTCTGTCAATCAAAGTGCAGTAATCGAAACTAGGAGTTTCGATACCTGTTATTCAATCGAAACTAGGAGTTTCGATACCTATTCAATCGAAACTAGGAGTTTCGATACAAGTTTACTCAATCGAAACTAGGAGTTTCGATACTAGTTGTTCAATCGAAACTAGGTAGTTTCGATACATATTGCTCAATCGAAACTAGGTAGTTTCGATACCCTTCTTGCCAATCGAAACTAGGTAGTTTCGATACCAGTTTTTGCTCATTCGAAACTAGGAAGTTTCGATATCTAATCTGCGCAATCGAAACTAGGAAGTTTCGACATCTGTTCATCAGTCACTTTGGGCAGTAGCTAAGATCTGTTTTATAACAAAACAAGTATTGAACAACTTACGTATAAGACGGGTAGTTTAACACATTAGTACCCTTGTGTGATTAGGGTACGGATATACAAGAACTAGCACAAGTTGGTTTGCTAGGATTTCATCGGACACAAGGTGAGTTCACGGCCCCCTTTTAACTATTTACTGTTTTGTAAACATCGGGGGAGAAACATACTTACTTATTATGTTTTGAAAACATGAATTACATTGCTTATACATTTGACAATATAAACATTTTGGTTTAACTCCTTGTGAGTTTCACTAATCCCCTTTTTCTAAGTTTTTGAAATGATTTGGGGTGGAAACATACTTGTAAAAGACTTTTGTGTATAAATGAATGGAACTAATGATCTGACCGTATGTATGTATTGAGGGAACAATAAAGCGCTTAAAGTCCTCGTAATAAATTAGTAACCATTGGCTATGGATTTAGCCCGGGATTATATGAATAGTACTATTGGGGGTGACGCCTCCGGTCATGGTTAGTCGCGCTAACCAGGGGTCAAAATGGCCGAATGACCGCATATTGTCTTACTCGCAGAAAGGCGAGAGGAGGCACAGAAAGTTGGGGTTTGGTTACGGTCTCGTACATTACATACTATTTTGTATTCCTTGCAAGCTTACAAATGGGGTCAATAGATCGGATTAGTAATCATATTCATTGGTAATACATACAAAAGAGTTCTGATCAGGGTAAAGTGATCAGGTTTATCAAAAGAGTTCTGATCAGGTTAAAATGATCAGGTTTTACACAAAAGAGTTCTGATCAAGGTAAAATGATCAGGTTTTACACAAAAGGGTTCTGATCAGGTTAAAATGATCAGGTTTTACACGAAAGGGTTCTGATCAGGTTAAAATGATCAGGTTTTACACAAAAGGGTTCTGATCAGGTTAAAATGATCAGGTTTTACACAAAAGTGTTCTGATCAGGGTAAAGTGATCAGGTTTATCAAAAGAGTTCTGATCAGGTTAAAATGATCAGGTTTTACACAAAAGAGTTCTGATCAACGTAAAGTGATCAGGTTTTACACAAAAGAGTTCTGATCAGGTTAAAATGATCAGGTTTTACCCAAAAGTGTTCTGATCAGGGTAAAGTGATCAGGTTTATCAAAAGAGTTCTGATCAGGTTAAAATGATCAGGTTTTACACAAAAGAGTTCTGATCAACGTAAAGTGATCAGGTTTTACACAAAAGAGTTCTGATCAGGGTAAAGTGATCAGGTTTATCAAAAGAGTTCTGATCAGGTTAAAATGATCAGGTTTTACACAAAAGAGTTCTGATCAGGGTAAAGTGATCAGGTTTATCAAAAGAGTTCTGATCAGGTTAAAATGATCAGGTTTTACACAAAAGTGTTCTGATCAGGATAAAGTGATCAGGTTTAAAGTAAAGAATTCTGATTAGGTTAAAGTGATCAGGTTTAAACGAAAGAGTACTGATTAGGTTAAAATGATCAGGTTTAACAAAGAGTTTTGATCGGCAATAAAAAGATCAGATTTAAACATTGGGTTTATGATAACTCTTTATAATAACTTGTGAACTCACCAACCTCGTGTTGACAATTTTAAGTATGTTTCTCAGGTGACCTCTAGCCATGGCGCGGTTGGAATAGGCTAGCTATGTTGGATCAATTCCTAAAGACTGGAAGGACGTAGAATATCAAGTCTCAAGTCTGTCATTGATCTAGAAGAACTTAGATCACAGTATTACTTAGTTTTAGTAATTGTATATGTAATCAAGTCTTAGAAATCATTATTACAGCTTCCGCTATCGTGTAATGAACCAATCGTTACAACCTGTATTTATTTAATAAGTAAATAAAATATGGGGGTGTGACAGATTGGTATCAGAGCCATGGTTTTAGCGAATTAGGTGTCCTTAGTGATACCTAGGCTCTAACCGGACTCATTTAGGGACCAAGATTTCTAAGACTTGCATCACATTAAAAACACCCAAGACTTGAGCATAGGAATTCCAACCGTTGCCGAACAATTTGTGTAGACTATTAGTGTATGGAGTTACACTAGGGTACCATTAGCTACACTAATACAATTACATGGCACATATAGTGAACACTTAAACACATACAATAAAGTGAAAATAATAAACACTTATAACATGTTATTGTTCGGGTTACGAGTCAAGAATAACGGGTACTCAGCATACTGCAACCTTAGAAGATCGAGTTACGAGCTGAGCTTGAACGACGACGGCGGCGATCGTCAGTTACCGATCTTGGTATCACAACAGGTTGAACTCGTACCAGAATCTGTACCTATACCTGCACCACAACTACTCCAGCCATGGAGGCAACTATCTTTCTAACGTATTTGCGATATAAATACTCTCATTCATAAGTTGTCGGATCGGATGCCTAGACTCTCGCCATGATGTATGGCAGGCATGATTGCCCAGACAGAAGGGAATTCAAGGTGAATAAGCAGGACTAAATGGGAGAGAACTCCAAGGGTCAGGAGACCCAGACATACATCAGGATCATGTGGATCCATGCATATATACAGACTTGGAGCAGGAGTTGCTCGACACTCGTTTGAGGATCTCTGCCCAACACATAGTGCCTGAATTTCACCATGCACATTTTTTTTTAAGAGACACTGGTGGTGCCTCTCTACCCTTAGCCTCATCCGACAACTGCCGTATTCGGCTGATTCATGAGTATTGGTACACATAATTAACAGTAATCCGATAAAACAATACACACTCATGTACAAATGTGCAAACGCAATCTAATGATCGTTTCAAATCACTTTTGATTAAAAGCTAGGGATAGAAGAAACACTATAGGGATCAGGCAAGGCAAATCATCATTACGGGTGCACACGTAATCATAATTTGCAGTGCATGGGAACTTTAGTGAGTCTTGCTGTCTAAGCTGATAATCAACTCATGTTCTCCATCACTTGATTAAGGATTGGATCTCAACAAATCAGACTTCTCAATTTGGTGCTCACAAAGCATTCTCCTAGTTTTGGAGGAACGAGAGAAATTCAAATTGAATTCAACCAATCCTTAGTAAATCCTGAACGACGAAGAAATTCGCACATTCACTCTTTGAGATTCTACTTGTCAGGAATGCTTCAAATTGAGCGTTACCACAACTAACACTTACAGTAATTGCACAACTATTGTGGGAGATTATGGCATAATCTCAGGATCCATCATACAGTTCAATCTCACAATTGCTTGAAAGTTACGCCAAGAGTGTTATGCGCTAACTTCAGTAATAGGGCAGGGTATTATTCTGACCCGCATACACATGGCACTTATGGATATTGTGGAAGCTCGTCATGAGACAAGTAGGAAATCGGACATTTCAGAATGTCGGTCAAACAGGATTGCTCTCGCAACCATTGACATTCAATATACCTTTAAGTCTGACTATTCTCTCTGCAATAGATAAGCCGGGGTTGATGCTCAAACGAATGCCAAAGAAACCTAAGTGTGGACTAACGACTATTGTCGCACTAACCAAAACGACATGCAAAACCCTTAAAGGAGTCCCAAATGCGGAATCTCATGCTAATCTCATTAGCTCATGATATGCATAAAGGACGTAAACTCGAACTATTCACAATAGGCCACTGTCCACAAAGAGTTGAGAAGAATAATTTATTACTCTTTTATACTCGCACTTCCCCAAAGTTCATCTTGTTGGATGGATCCCAGATTTAGCCTAGAAGAGAGGTGTGATTGCATCTTTCACTCCTAGTTTTCTATAATTGGGAAGCTCTAGAGCATCTATTGTTAAGAAATGATCTCTTAGAGTAGACTCAGTTAGAATACAAAAGTCTCGACGTTCAACACTCATTACCTCAAGTTTATCCTTGTGCTAAGGATTTTAAGGCTATAACCTGAATGAGTGGAATACGTAATGGTAAGTCACCAAAGTACCATTCAAACACTAAAGGAGTGCATACACACCGTATGACTAATAGTTGACTATCAACTCTTTCTGTCAACTTAATGAGTTGACAAACCCATAGCCCATTTTGGGGAAAACACTAATTCGATGAGACCATTCTTACAGTATTATTATTCATTCCCTCAGCTAGACGGAATATGAATATCCCAAACAAACATCAAACTTCGTATGGCTTACATACTTTGAAGGTATGGTAGTCGAGACATGAGTTTACATATCAGGACGCTACAACCGAAAGGCTAGTCTGCCTCGAAAGGTAGGGCGAGCAAAGGGGTAAAGTGGTGATTAGACTCGAAGTTCGCAAATAAGAGCTCCCAAGGAACATCAATTCCTAGCTCCATGAAGGCACATGGAGAGGAAAATCATAGAAAACATGAAACCTGAAATAAGAGAAAAGTCTTAGTCCGGGAAAATGCTTTCGAAAAGCATAAGAGGGACAAACATATAGTTTCATTTTCATACTTTTTCATTTCTACCCAATATACAACAAAAACTTGGACACCTCGTCGAGTAAAATTTTTTTCATAAGACCGAGTTTCTCACCATGGGGAGTTCCGGTCCTGTTTGTAAAGAAAAAGGATGGAACCTTTAGAAGGTGCATCAATTATCGGGAGTTGAACAAGCTTACAATCAAAAACCGGTATCCTCTTCCTCGAGTAGACGATTTGTTTGATCAACTTCAAGGGTCCAGTTTCTATTCTAAAATTGATCTACAATCAAGATATCCTCAACTGAAAATTCAGGAAGAAGATATACCAAAAACGACTTTTAGTACTCGTTACGGTCGCTACGAGTTCCTAGTTATGCCATTTGGCTTGACTAATGCACCGGCCGTTTTCATGGACCTAATGAACCGCGTGTGCAAGCCATACTTGAATAAATTCGTGATTGTATTTATCGATGACATATCAATATATTCACAAACCAATGAGGAACATGAACATCATTTGAAATCAATCTTGGAACTACTCCGGAATGAGAAGCGTTATGCCAAATTCTCTAAGTGTGAGTTTCGGATTCGAGAGGTTCACTTTCTCGGACACGTCATCAATAAGAAGGGTATTAACGTAATCCCAACCAAGATTGAAGCTATCAAAAACTGGGAAGCACCAAGAACTCCGACTGAGGTGCGCCAATTTCTGGGTTCGGCAGGATATTACAGGCGATTTAACGAGAATTTTTCAAAGATAGCCTTGCCTTTGACCACGTTAACTCAGAAGGACAAAAAGTTTGATTGGACTGATAAACAAGAATCAGTGTTTCAATTGTTGAAGCAAAAACTTTGCAGTGCACCAATCATATCCCTTCCCGAAGGAACTGACAATTCCATCGTGTACTGCGACGCATCACACCAAGGTCTGGGATGTGTATTGATGCAAAGAGAAAAAGTCATAGCGTATGCATCCAGACAGCTAAGAGTACATGAGAAAAAAAAAAAAAAAAAAAAAATTATACGACTCATGATCTGAAATTGGGTGCTGTCGTGTTTGCACTCAAGATTTGGAGATATTTCTTATATGGTACAAAATGTATTATCTTTACAAACCACAAGAGTCTCCAGTACATCTTTAATCAGAAAGAACTCAACATGAGTCAACTTCGTTGGGTAGAACTACTGAATGATTACGACTGGGATATCAAGTATCACCCTGGTAAGGCAAATGTCGTAGCAGATGCCTTGAGTCGTAAAGAACGGGTTAAAACTCTCCGTGTTCGTGCCCTAGGATTGACAATTCATGCGAGTCTCACGATTCAAATCCGGATGGCACAACAGGAGGCAATCAAAGAAGAAAACATTCAGAGTGAAGCTATACGAGGAATGATCAGACAATTAGAGCCAAAATCAGATGATACTTTATACTTTGCAAATAGAATTTGGGTGCCATGTTTTGGTAACTTACAGGAGTTGGTTATGGACGAAGCCCACAAGTCCAGGTACCCCATTCACCCAGGTTCGGATAAAATGTATAAGGATCTGAAAGAACTCTACTGGTGGCCGAACATGAAAAGAGAAATTGCTATTTACGTCGGTAAATGCCTGACATGTTCAAAGGTAAAGGCAGAACATCAGAAACTGTCGGGATTGTTATAACAACCCGAGATACCTCAATGGAAATGGGAACAAATTTCAATGGATTTCATTACAAAGTTACCCAGAACACCTAGCAACTATGATACTATATGATAATCGTCAGTCGTTTGACGAAATCCGCGCATTCCCTACCAATAAAGGAGATAGATAAAAGTAAGACGCGTGCAAGGCTAAATATTAAGGGAATTAAGGCTAGGCATGAAATGCATATTCAGTGGAATATGGCAATGTTAATTAGACAAGCAAAGGATTTTCTTAAGAAGACTAGAAGGAAGTACATTGGATCAAACAATAGAACAAGAATGGGTTTTGACAAGACTAAAGTTCGATGCTACAACTGTCAAGAATATGGTCACTTTGCTGAAGAATGTAATAAGCCAAAAGTTGAGTTTGATTCTCAAAAGAAAAACAACAATTATCAAAGTAACAGAAATCAACCAAGTTCAAGTGGTTCTGAAAATTCAGCAAATGTTTCAATATCATCTACTTTGGTTGCTCAAGGAGATGATAACTATGACTAGGGAATTCATTTAGAAGATCTAGTTGGTGCTGTGAGTCAAGCGTTTGTGGCTGAAATTCATACTGATGAGTCATCTGAAGATGAATGTTCCAGTGATAGTGAAAGTTCAGAGAGTGAAGTAGAAAGTCAGAATGATGAATCTTCTAAGAATGTCATTACATAAGAAATTTCTAAAGAAATTGATACTGAAAGTGCTGATGAAGTTCATTATGAAGAAAAGGTGTCTACAACAAGTGTATCTGAGGATGAGATTTTGTTGACTAAAAGAGTACCTGAGATGACTGAAGAGATTCTAACTACTAAAGTATTCATGGAAGACATGTCAGATCCATCAAAGGTAAAAGATGTTATCTGTAATATATATTGTTCTAACTATGTTTTAGTGAAGGACAAAATGATGAAAGTCATGGATGATAACACAAACTTGATTTGTGATATGAAATCGATGCACTCAGTGAATCAGAAATTAAAGGACAATGATAAGATATGTATTGACCGAATTGAATCACTGAAGAGAGACATTAATTCTCTAACTTTGAAGATTAAGGAACAAGCATATCGGTTGGATATGGCTTATGCTGAGATTGAAAAGAGAAATGAAATTGTTGCTGAGACAAACAAAGAAATTTCAGACAAGAAACAGAGGTGATTAGATTACATAGAAAACTGGAATGTTTTAGAAATTCGTCACTATTGTTGGGTTATTTCAATGACAATGCTGATCCAGTTAAGTGAACAACTGGAATTGGATTTGCTCCTCCACCATTTAATGGAAATTATGCTGTAGAACCAGAGATCATTACTGTAGAGGATATTGATCCAAAGACATTTTTAAAGATTAATCCAGTCCCAGGGGAAGAAATGGTTTATGATTCTGATAGTGATGATGAGATATTTGATGCTCAGAAAATTGATGGTGTTCCTAAAGATGTGAAGTTTGAAGAACCAAAAGTGGTAAAACAAGTTACAAGAGATCGATGTATTCTTACAGAGCCCGATGAAGCTGAAAACCCAACTATTTCACCAATTTTATCTAAAAGTGGTTTTATTAGTGCTGGTGATATCAAGAAGGATGTTTCAAAGGTTGAAAATAAATCAACAAGTGATTTTATTAAGCAAAAGGTGAATGTGGCAAAAACCAAAGATAGTCAATCGTCAGTTTCAAAGACTTATGTTGGTGAATCATTCAGAAATATGTATGTTTCAAAGAAACAAGGAGGTAGTGATGCTAAATCTACTGAAGGTTATTCATCAGGAAGCTCCTCAACTTCAACAAGGGTTCCTTACATCCGAGAATACAAGGATAAGAGAGTTTTCTTTCATTGTAATGAGGTGGGACATATATGTTATACTGTCCTTAGAAAAACAAAGATAAGAATTTTCTTATTTCAGAAAAGGTTACACCTGCTGTTGTTCATGGTCAATCAAGAGTAGTAAAGATTCTACGAAGATCGAAAGTGGAAAAGACTACATCTGATAATGTGATGAAACAATCTGTCAAGGAAAATTTGCCAAAGCACCATGTCACTAAACCATTTGGGTTTAAGAGAGAGATGACACAGAATGTTCATGATAGATTTGTTGATTCTAAACCAGAGTTTGTCCAATCTGGTGTAAGAAACAATGTGGTGTTTCATAAGTTTGTTGAGAATCCTAAAGTTGGATTCACAAAGAATTCATAACCTGAGGTCAAACTTTCAAGACCTCAAAGGCTAAGAAGGAACAGACGGTTAAGAAAACCTTTAGAAAATGATTACTTTGAATCTGAATTTCAAAATCAATCAATTTTTTATAAGAAAAAGAATGTTTCAAAATCCAAAATGCCTGATTCTGATTTGCCCAAATCGCCAAAGGTAGATGATAATAGAAATTGTGAATTTCTTGAGGTTGTTTATTTTGATGCTAATGGAAGACCCAAGAGCACAATGGCTTGGGTCCCCGTTTCTAACTGATTTCCTTTGTTTGTGTAGGGTCAACCAAGGAAGACTATCAACAACAAATGGTATGTGAATAGTGGTTGCTCCCAACATATGACAGGAAACATTCGTTTGCTTGAAGATGTTATTAAATTTGATGGTGGTTATGTCTCTTTTGTGAGTAATAAATGCGGGTACATAAAAGGTCAAGGAACGTTAAAGAATGAAAAGGTGAAGTTTGAAAAAGTCAATTATGTTGAGCAACTCGAACATAATCTACTCAGTGTATCTCAAGTGTGTGATAAGAAGTTTTCATTTCATTTTAATGATGTTGAATGCTATATTCTGAAACCGGGATTTGAAATACCTGAAGAATGGATTCTGATGAAGGTTCCGACAAGAAATGACACATATGTTTTAGACATGAGTATTTCTACAACAACGGATTCAATCTCAAAAGCATCTAAATCTGACTCTATTCTTTGGCATCGGAAGCTAGCTCATATCAACTTCAGAAAAATGAATTATTTGGTTAAGAATGATTTGGTATCTGGTATTCCAAAAATGAAATTTGTTGTGCCTGATGACTGCATTCCTTGCAAGAAGGGCAAGCAACACAGGAGGTCTCAGAAATCTAAGAAACAAAATTCTATTGTTACTCCTTTGGAGTTACTGCATATGGATTTGTTCGGACCGATAAGTATTCGAAGCATTGGAGGTAAATCCTACTGTCTGGTGGTAACGGATGACTTCTCAAGATTCTCATGAGTTAAGTTTTTGGCAACAAACTCTGAAACGAAAGAGACAGTTCAATACTTAATTCTTGGGTTGGAGAATCTTTAGAATCAGAGAGTCAGGCGTATCAGAAGTGACAATGGCAGTGAGTTCAAGAATAGCAAGATGGAACTTTTTTGTTTATAAAAGGGTACACATCATGAATTTAGCGTGCCATATGTTCCTCAACAAAACGGTGTTGCTGAGCGAAAGAACAGAATTCTGATTGAGGCAGCTAGAACTATGTTGGCGGATTCTAAGCTACCGGTTACTTTTTAGGTCGAAGCTGTGAATACGGCATGCCATGTCTTGAATCGTGTTCTAACTGTCAAGAGACACAACAAGACGTGTTATGAGTTATTAAATGGTCGAAAGCCTAATTTGAATTATCTTCTTCCTTTTGGAAATCCGTGTACTCTTCTGAAGATCCGGGATGTTTCTACCAAGTTTAGCGAAAAGGAGATTGAAGGAATTTTTCTAGGATATGTTGGCAATTCGTTGAATAAAAGAGTGTATAACAAGGAAACATGACAGATCGAAGAATGGTTTCATATCGATTATTCTAATCGATCTATTCCCCAGAAGGTGGTTGGTCCAGAGTGGGCGTTTGATTATGACAACTTGTTCAAGTCTTTTAACTTTGCACCTGATTTATCTGATGAAGAAGTTGCTTTACTATACAATTCATGTCATGGTGATCAAGATTGTGGGTTAACTCCAAAAACAACGATTCCACATTCCATTCCATCATCATCAGTTCACCCTGATCCGAATGCTGCATCGAGTTCGGGAACTCACGAGACTGATAGTGAGGATGGTGAAGAATTTTTTCAGGATTCTTCGGCAGATCCATTAATTGTTAATGGTTCATCCAACACTACACATGTTCAGGGGGAGATTTCTACAAATTTAGATTCAGAGATACTAGTTAATCAATCTTCTCAAATAGATACTTCTCAAGTTGATATTTTACATGTTCCGGAGGTGGCTTCCATAAAAGAACTCAAAGATCATCCGGTGAAGAATATCATTGGGAATTTGCAAGATGGAGTTCAAACTCGTTCTTTAACTGAAAATACTTGTTTATATTCATACATTAGAGATACTGGAGTATTTGATGTTTGTCACACCCCAACCGACGGCGGAAACGTCGGGGCGGGACATGTAGACTGTTCATGAGCACGAGGTTGACTAAATTGAAATATATTAATCATTCAAATTCATTGCAAATATTCAAGACAAAACAAAATCACCAAGTACATAAAATGAAATACATGATCCTTTATTAAAATTATCTAGGTCCAAAACTTATGTGTAGCAAGTCTTGATCAAAATCACACATTAGCACCTGAAACATGAATAAAGTAAGGTCAACTAAAAAGTTGGTGAGCACACATATGTTTAATCATAAATAGTGTATAGATGTAAATAATCAAATCCTTACATAACATGATAAAATAAGGCATTTATGGGGAGCAACTATTGTGTAACTAAAGTACAATCAAACCTTTGTAACTAGCATGCAAAATGTGTTGTCGGTAACAATCACCCCAATCTGGGTGGGTTTGTCAGACTCAATAGATCTATCATTGTTAACCGTCGGCTTGAATAGTTAATGATTGCACATAAATTGCACACAAACAATTAACACACCTGGCACTCAAACATAAAGCTCAAATTTTGTATACATGAATGTAAAGAGGATTTGTGTTTGTGTAGTTTGTGTAAATGTAAGCAATTGTGTAAATAGAGTTCATATTTCACCCCAAAAAGTGTAAAAGAGTAAAATGGGCTATGTAATATTCACTTGATTCAAAGGTGTAGCTAACACGAGAGACTAGGTAGCAACGTGATCCTTGTAACGCACAACGTGATCCTAAAGTGTATTGCGTGTGAACATGAATTAATAGGATGTCTAAATCAAAGTCTAGGGTTTCAATGGATGTGAGTATAAGGAATTGTATAATGAGTTCGTGTCGATTTATGAAAAAGGATTGTGTAGGTGTTGAATAAAATGAAAACAATTTGCAATGAATAGTTTTATAAAATATTTTAAATTAGGGTTTGGATTTGAATAACTAAATTAAATAATTATTATTTATTTATTTTAGTTACAAAATAATGTAGTTATTCGGTTTATTTAAGTATAGCCTAAATAACCAATTTTTGTTTAAATATAAATTAAATAAACAATTGTTACTTTATTTATTTATTTATAAAGATATGTAACTTATCCATTTAGTTATAAAAATAGCGGGCGTATTATATTAAATATAAATTAAATAAATAATTTTTTTCTCTATTTATTTGTTTATAAAGATGCGTAAATATGAAGTTGTGTAAATAATATTTATGTGTAGGGTTTAAATGATAAATATACATTTAATTTTGTAAGTTATAATAAATAATTTTATTTACTTAATTATCCTTTAGAAATAAGTATTTTGATTGTTTTAAATAAAGTTAATATTTTATAAATTTTATAAAATCAATTGTTTTTATTTGGAATTTAATTTAAATATTTAGATTTTTGTTTTAAAAATTTAATATACAAGTTTAACAACTAAATTCGTAATAAAACTGAATTTATATTGAAAATTGATAAATCTGGTAATATTCTGTTATAAATATTGCAAGGTTTATAAAAATATTTTTTATAAATTTTTTGGAGTTTTGAAACTGATTTTAAAAAAGATGCAGACCACCCGGTTCGAACCCGGGTGGTTTCTGTATGGATAGCGCGCAACACCACTAGACCAGGGGACTCACCCATGTAACAGAACGGGTCCTAAATGTATTAACACGGGTTTACAGGTGGTTTCGCAGGTTGATTACGGATTATAATTGATTAAAACACGATATTAAAACAAACGAAAATTCAAATACGATACCACCCGCCATGAACCGTAGTCCCAATCAGTCGCGATTAGTTTTGTTAACACGAATTGGTATGGGGCTTTTGACCAGGATCCGAAAACGAATCGAATGAGAGAAATCTTACTTGTTTTGGTTTGGGCACGAATGCAGGCGGCTATGGGTTTGCTCCGACTGTTCTTCATGATCGATAGGATTCCAGAGACGAAATGAGATGCGATTTTCGGTTCAGAAAGGTTGTGAGGGACTCGGCGAAGGTGTGTGTGTCGTTGAATTGAATTGATCTCATCTAAATTGTAGAACCAAAGACTGAGTGCTACAAAATTGTTCTAAGTACAACTGCTGCGGACAACACAAGATTGCTGCTGACCAAAACAGCTGCTGATACTTTGTCTGCTGCTGAAGACCAAAGTAGCTACGGATAAGCTTATCAGCAGCATTCAACATATGTTGATGCTGATAGGCATATCCTCAGCAGCTGCGGATAGATCAATCTTGCTGCTGGTCCTCATCTCTGCTGCTGATAGCTTTATTCTCTGAAGACCAAACGTTGCAGCTGACTATCCATGCGAAGCGCCTCTGACACCTTTCTGCGAAAGCAACTGCCACACTCCAAGCAGAAGGAACCTCACTGGTGCAACCAATAAAGGACAATGACGCTCTTCTCCAAGCATGCAAACAATGATGCCTAAGAAGACGTTTCAGTAAAGTTAACTAGATTAGCCTTTACGTGTAATTTGGATTAATAAACAAGATCAACGGCTTGTGTTAGATCTGATCCTTAGAATCAAGGGTCTGTCTTGATTCTAAGTTACTATATATATATATATATATCTTGTAAACACTTCAAACACAGTGTGCCTTCACAGTGCCTTCATAGTGCTTTTTGTGCTTCTTCACTGAGTTTTCATTTGTAATCGTTTATTCACAAAGCTTAATACAACAGTGTTCTTATTAGTATTCTTTCTGTTTACTCGAGTGTAATTGTGTAGTTGATATTGTTTCCGCCAATCTCAACTAAGAATAGAACCATCTTGTAATTTCACGATCCTACAAGTGGTATCAGAGCTTTGGCTCAAGATTAAACAAACTAACATTTTTTTAATCACTTTCTGATTCTATTCAAAACTCAATTCTTCAAAAAGTCACCAAGAACAAAAATGGCACAAAGCAACGGGCTTGAAGACATCCTGAAGCAGCAGTATGAAAACTTCGTCTGGAAGGAAGGTGAGTCTTTAACTGTTTCATACAACAGATTTACCTATCTTGTAGGGGAGCTGCAGTGCTCAAAGGTGAAGCTAGAGAATGAAGATATTCTCAAAAAGTTCATCAGGCCTTTACCTAGCTGCTGGACTCTCTACACGGTGTCCATTAGAAGAACTGAGAATCTGAAGACTCTCCAAATGACTGAGCTCTTCGATATGCTAAAAAACTATGAGCTAGAGATGATTCAGGCAAAAGAAAGAAACTCAAGCTACCAAACAGCCTCAACATCCACCACCACCTCCTCTGCCCTCCATTCTGAGCACTCGGGTCCTAGTTCAAGTAACTACTATCCTCCCATCATCACCCATTCTGGAGAGTTCGACTGGAGCGTTCAATATGAAGAACTGCCCGTCAACAATCAAGCTCTAATGGCAGACACTACAGAGATACCACCTCAGGTATTTGAACATCTTTGCTCTCAAGCCTTTATTGATAAAGTTTTGGGTTATAGAAAGCACAACCAAAACCTCATAGATCAAAATGAAGAGTTTCATCAGATGAAATCTGAGTTCAAAAAGGTTGAAAATACCTATAAAGAAAAGGTTAACTGCCTTAAGAAAGAGATTTCTTCATTAAAACATGAACAAACCAATCTTGAAACTCAGATTGATGATCTATTAGTAAAACTTAAAGCTACCAGAGCTGAACTGGCTGAACAGAAAGTTCATGTTGAAAAATATGAATTTTCATCTAAAAAGTTACAAAGATTGTTAGATATTCAAGTCCATGAAAAGGTAAAAACTGGACTTGGATATCATAATGACCAGTACAAGACAGTTCCTCCGCCTGCTGACTATGTTGCCATTCACGAACCAAGCTTCAATACTGCAAATCTTGACACGGCAAACCGAAACCTTGATCCTTCAATGGATGCATGTTTTGTGGAAGACTGCTCCACCTCTTCAGAACCTGAGTCAACCTGCTCAGACCACTGTGAAACTAGTGCAGTCCCATCTGCTCCTATCTCTGAAGCTATTCTGAACAAAACTGAATGTCTTGTTGTTACTCCAGCTATTCCAGCTCCCATCCTATTCAAACAAATAAAAATCAGCTATCCTCCAGAAGGTAGAAAGCTAAATACTGAAAAGGGCCAGTCCTCATCTTCAGTCCAGCCAAGGAAGGTGTTTGACACATGTCACGCGCCTGAAGAAAGGGTTCCATATGTTTAAAAAACATTGGAAGAAGCTACATTTGAGCACAACAAAGCTCACCCTTGGAATTTCAAAGACCTCTTCAAAAGAAAGGATTATGTGCATCTTTCAAAGGATAAACTGGCAAAATCATGCTTTGTGTGTGGCAGATATAACTGTTGGAGCATATTCTAGTGACAACGAGCTTGAAGATATTATGTCTTAGTCTTAGAGTCTTTGACTTGTAATTATAGAATTGTTAGCAACAGTTATAGGGGAGTCTGTTAGGACATGTTTTGTAACTGTTGATAAAATTGTGTGTAAGTTCTGCTAGAGGCGAACTTAATAAGTTCGCCTAGCCTATCAGAGGCGAACTTAATAAGTTCGCCTGGTCTATCAGAGGCGAACTTAATAAGTTCGCTTAAGTCTATCAGAGGCGAACTTATTAAGTTAGCTTAGCCTATTAGAGGCGAACTTAATAAGTTCGCCTAAGCACAGTGAAGCGAACTTGTTAAGTTCGCCTGGTGCAGAACAGTGCTTATAAATAGACATAACAGAGTCTGTTTGAGAAAATACAGAAATTAGAACTGTGAGACAAGAGAGATCAGGAGGAACTGATTAGAGTGAATTCTTGTAAACTGATATCTTGGTGGAAATACAAAGCGTTTATTTACACCGTTGTTGTTGATTGAGTTACACGAGCACGTTGATCATGGATTCCGCACGTTGTCACCGTGTCGTACCGCGAGTCTAGAGATCCGTCACGCACCGAATTAGAGACCTACAAGTGGTATCAGAGCTATTGCTCTTGATTAGCAAAAGATTCGTGGTGGTTTCGTGTCCAATCAACATCAAATTACAGAGATTTAGAAGATTTTTCATCATTTTGTGTTCTTGATAAAAATGGAAGATTTTTGACAAATTTGGATTGATTTTGGATTGTTCTGATGAAATTGATCCGATAGAAGTGTTCCAAATCAGTTCCTACATATTCCTATGGTTCAGATTCATCAAATTCCATCAATTCATCAAGAAATCATGATTTTCAGAATGTTCTGTTCGTGTTTGGAAGAACAGCTGTTTTAGGCGAACTTGCTGTTCGTTGTGCAGGCGAACTTAGGGAGGCGAACTTAATAAGTTCGCTTGGTGAATATTAAGCGAACTTAATAAGTTCGCTTAGTGCAGAGTAGGCGAACTTAATCAGCAGGCGAACTTAATCAGGCGAACTTAACAACTTCGCTCGGTCAACTTAAGTTGACCGAACGAACTTATTAAGTTCGCCTCTGATAGACCAGGCGAACTTATTAAGTTCGCCTCTGATAGGCTAGGCGAACTTATTAAGTTCGCCTCTAGCAGAACTTACACAGAATTTTATCAACAGTTACAAAACATGTCCTAACAGACTCCCCTATAACTGTTGCTAACAATTCTATTAATTACAAGTCAAAGACTCTAAGACTAAGACATAATATCTTCAAGCTCGTTGTCACCAGAATATGCTCCAACAGACTCACCCTTGACAACAGCTTAAGAAGATTTTCATCCGTCTTCAAATATCATCAAACCAATTGTAGTCTTCGTCTTGTTCATCTGCACACTTTCTCTTTATTTTTAGAAGAAAACTTGGGAGAAGGACCCCTTGTCAACTTCTGTCTGCAATATTAAGTTTTTGCAAAGGAGAACAACCAAGAATAACCAACAATTAAAATTTCCATGGAAGCTGGAAAAATAAAATCTTTTTGGTTTTTCAATCATAAGAAAGACAAAATCTTTTTGGTTTTTCTCTATATAAACTGAAATGTAAAATACAAAATCACATATTTTTGGTCGAACATCACGAGTAAGAAGATCATATCAGTAAAAACAATGCATCAATCACACTTCTTGGATATAAAATCCATATAATATCAAATGGTATCCTCTGTCATTCTTTCAAGCCTTGACCAATAAAACCAATATCTTTTAAGATTATCACACTCTATTTTTTCAAGACTTTCATATTGCATGTTATGATACGCGATAAACATTCAATGAAAATAGGATCAGGCTATGACACACAAATTCAAATTGTCAATATTATAAGATTTGAAACTAAAGCATCTCATTCCCACTTTCTTGTGAGTTAAGGTACCATTTAAGTATGAAATACAACATGAACCCCACTAGTATGCCAACAGAAAGTAAATGCACTATCTTCAAGACATATGAGATTTTACTAAAGATTATCCGAATTTCCAGAATGAGGAGACATCACTTAGCACATGAATAGCAGAATCCAAATTGGATTGTAAAGGAATCAATGAGATTCAGAATCGAATGATTCAATGTTTTGGCTTATATTTGTGGAATCATAAGATTCAGGTACGTGGATCCAACTGTTATCTGGATTATGAATTCAATGGAATCAGTAAAGATGATATATCAATATGATCCAAGGGCTAGTATATGTTTGACAGATGTTGTCAAGGACATATCTTGATTATACTTCAAATTGCATGCTTTTCGGGACATGGGCACTGAAGCAAATCGAATGAATAGTGCTAAGGACATAACCCGAAACTGATCTCATAGGAAAATCTTTATTAAAAGCTAATATTCTTTATCTGATAGTGATCTTTTAACACACACACCCAGGCATAAAATGGGTTAAAATCACAGTTGTAACATATGTAATTATGTTTTCACACTACTAATGGTTCAGTGAAGCTTTTAGTCTACTGACAATTCAAATTATATGCATACACAACACTATTATTTCCTATTTGTGTAGTCTCTGAAGTTTAGATCAAAACATATAATTCAGATATATTAACATAAAGCACCAACCAGTCAATCTAAGGTCATGTGTGAAAGAACATCTACTGATGTACTATCATCTCTTCTTTAACTTCAAGTAATGTCGATTTTAACTTTTTCAATTTGTTTTGCTTTTTCAAAATCTTTTTCAAAGAAAAATAAAACAAACGAAAATAAACCTTTCATGAAAACATTTTACTTGGTTACTCAGGATTAAGCAAGTCAATCAATTTAAAAACTCAAACCGATGTAATCCTGTAATTGAATGCCTTTGCCTTTTCTCATCAACACAGTTCTGTACTCCCCTTGTCCTGTAGACTCCCCCTCAACTAGTCAAATGGTTGCATCAATGACTTTATGCTCACCATCGTCATCCTAAGTTTCAGGTTATCATTTGGACTTTATAAAACTGTTTCCAAAACATTGTGTGTGACATATTCTCCCCCTTGAGCATCAAGTCGTTTAATAAAATAGATTTCTCAGTTATCAACAACTCTTTACTCTTGCAGATGTCATTCCCTGTCATGTGCTTAGAACCACCACTATCAACAACCAAAATGGTATTAATAGTCCCTCTTGGTAAATCCTGCACAACTAACAAGAAACATTAATTTGAAATTGGGACCCAAGCCATGGTAGTCATGGGTCGTCCATCTGTATCAAAATAATAAACCTCACTCCATTCATAATCGAATCTCTCATCGATTTTCGGAGATTGTTCCGACAAGTCAGAAACAGAAACTTTAGATTTCCAAACATACTTATGTTCATTAAGTTCTTTTTGCTTAAAATGTGAAGTGTTTGAACATTTTCTTTCATTTGAAAATTGATTTGATTGTGAAAACTCTTGTTGTTCTAAAAGTTTTCTCAATCTTCTGTTTCTCCTCCGTCTTTGAGGTCTAGAAAGCCTAACCTCAGATTTTGAATTACCCTTTGGTGTATCATGAGGTTTAACCACATTTGGGTTAACATAAGGCTTACCAGGAGTTCTTACCTTTTCTGGAGTAACATGTCGGTTACCTTTGACGTTGTGAGGACAAGCAATCCTAAGGTGACCCACAAGACCACAGTAAAAGCAAGATCTCGTCTCACGATATTCTCTCATATAAGGAATCTTCACACGATAAGCTGCACTTGAAGAAGATTCTCCTACATGAACTTCTTTTGGTTTTATTTTCTCTGGAACTCCAGATTTTGCAACAGGTTTTGATTCAGGCTTCACCTTCTCAGGAACTACATGCTTCTTCCCTTTATTTTTGTAAGGACAATTCACCACAATGTGACCTATCTCATTACAATGAAAACATGTACGCCTGTCTTTATAATCTCTGACATATGGAGCTCTCCTTGAGTTTGAAGAACTTCCAAATTTATAATTTCCAGATGAATTAGAATCAACCTTTGAGTCTTCTTTCTTAACCTCTTTCTGTATCCCTTCTACCTTAGCTTCATCAAAATATTCATCATCACTCTCATCAGAATACACCATATCTTCACCTGTGACTGGATTCACTTTCAACACAGTCTTAGGATCTAAATCCTCATCATTTATAATCTCAGGTGTAACAGAATAATTTCCGTTGAATGGTAGAGGAACAATAACCACACCGTCATCACCTGCTTCTACTACCTACAGCAACAAAGAAACCTCAAGCAACATGCTTTTGAGAAGACAAAGAAGAACAAACAGGTAAGAAGCTTTGAAGCTAAGACAACTCAATTCAGAAAATCTCTTTCTCCACCAAGGGAGCAGTTGTCAAAGCCTCAAAAATCTTGCATCATCTGTGGAGAATCAGACCACTTTGCTGCAAACTGTAAGTTTAACCCTTTCAACCAGATTCTTCATCAAGCCCTCAAAGACAAAGGGTAAAGAAGGATCAACATACATCGGTTGTTAGTCCATTTAAGCCCAAGAAATAGGAGCAGAAGCTTTCAGCAGCAACCAAATCTGCTGCTGATAAGCTAACAAAGTCCGCAACAAAATTGTCCACTGCTGATAAGGCAAGATCCAAGGGAAAGCCTTCAAAAGCAACACAGTCTGCTGCTGCTCAATCAAAACCATCAGCAGCAACACCAGCTGCTGCAGCTATGCCAAAGTCATCAGCATTCACGCCAGCTGCTCATAGGTCAAAGAAAACTGGAAAACCTATACCTCAGCAATGGAAGGTGAAGATACCACCAAGCATCATCATTGGTTCCGTTGAATGTGCACATGCTGACACTAATAATCCAAGAACCCTTTTCTGCAAGGACGCAAGCTCTTGGATTTCTCCCACTAACTGAATCTATTGGTATGATGAACTTTGTTTAAAATCTTTCTCCAAAATCAGATTCTGTAAATGTGTTGGTATCTTGTTGTAAATAAAAGTAATAGTCAGCAGCACTTTTTTCACTGCTGACAGATTTACTCTTCAGCAGCAAGCCTTTGCCACTGATCGCTTTAAGTTATCAGCAGGAACAAGTTTCCTGCGGACAGCTTTAAGGCGGTCGCCAGCAACCTTTTTGCTGCGGAATAAATACAACAGTCAGCAGCACCCAAATCTGCTGCTGAAAGACTTCACTATCCGCAGCAACCAAGTTTGCAGCGGATAGCTCACCATCGGCAGCAACCAAGTTTGCTGCTGATGGGTAAAACCAAGTCTAAAGTAACTTTTACCCGCTGTAAAAATACTTTCAGTCTTTACCATGACTGCGTTAGTGTTTTACAGCTGTAACAATGAAAAGTGAAACATGTTGTACTGTACAAGTAAAGTTGCTTTTTCTTCGTCTGCCGTTATATCACAATCTCAAACGTTCCCACAACCTCTTCATATTCAATTTCAAACCTATCTCCCATCTCTTTCTCTCCCGTCCCCACAGCATTCAAAGCCCTCCATAATTAACCACCATTCAAACACCCTTCTATCTTCCCTCCAAATCCATTACAATGGCAGGCGCAGACATAAACAACCCCAACGACAAGTTTTCCCCATATCACAACCTCACTGCATACCTAATAAAGGGCAAGAAATCCGAAGGTTTCGATGATATGATCGACTTCCTTTGTCGGTCCAAAATCCACCATTCCTTAACAGTCAACCCAACCATCTATACTTCCCACATGGAAGAGTTTTGGAGCTCAGCCGTGTATTCTACTAACCAGGGCACTCCCCAAATCAGAGGCACAGTAGACGGCAAGGAGATGATTATCACTGAAGCAAAGCTCCGCCAACACCTCAAGCTTCAGGATGAAGGGGACGCCATCTCTTACCCAAGAGACGTATACATGAGGACCTTTGTATCCATAGGGTACGCTGGGAATCAAACAGAGTATACGATAGAGAAGGCACTCATGGGTCCCAAATGGAAGTATCTCTGCCACACTCTTCTCCAATACATATCCCAGAAGAGGAGTGGCTGGAACCAACTTAGCTCCGGACTTGCGTCGGCAATTCACGGTATGATAACTGGGGCGGGTTTCAATTTTTCCCACCTCATTCTTGAAGGTTTGAGATACAACCTTCAAGAAGGGGTGAAATCACAGTTCTTCATGTACCCAAGATTCTTGCAGGAAGTGTTCAACATTGAGCACCAAGATCTTTCAAAAACTGCAAGAATCTACATAATGCCGGGACATAAGAACAACATTTTTCAAAGCATGAGAACAGTTTCATCAAAGTTCTCAGGGGCCGATGTTCCATTGTTGTCTACAATGTTGAACACGCAAAGTGCCCAGGGTGACAGTTCAGCAAACCCAGCTGATACTGATCCCACACCACTCAAACTGCTGCTTCCCTTGATCGAACCCTGTACATTCTACTGAGAATGTACAGGCACATAATTTACTCACCCACAGTTTGATTGCTCAACTGGAACACAGGGCCCCGGTTGCAGCCAAATATACAAGGAAGAGGGGCAAGAGAACTCCTTCTTCTCTTGCCTCCAAGGCCCAAACCCAAGCCAACATCCCTCACTCATAATCACAACATTCTAGTGAGAATATCATAAGGGAAAGCCACACTGTTAGGGAGACTCCTTCGGAAGTCTCTCTATTAGGATTAGGATCACTTCCCGGATCCATAGAACAGCCCTTTGAGCCATTCCTATCTTCTTTGGACTTAAGTGTTGAGGAACCTGACAAAAGTGATGTACCTTCTCCAAATACCACTATCAAGGAGGTACTGATTGGTCTTGCTTTCGAAACACCCAACCCAAGTTCTTCACCCTTGAAGGTCCACTCTAGGAGTAATGAAAGAGTGGATGTGGAAGAGGCTGTCACTACTGCTGGTCCATCAAATGACCAGGAGGACAGTGACAACATCTTTAAGACCTCAACCACGGCAACTCATGGTGAGGGAGTTTCCTTGGAAACTCCCCTCACTGAGAGGAATCCCAGGCGCCAAGAAACCAAGGGTGATGGGGATGCTAAGGCTCGGCCTACGGCCCCATCTGGGTCCAAGGATTCCACAACTGTGGATGAGGACAGTCTGAAACTAAACAATTTGGAATTGACGGCCAGGGTGGCTATGCTTGAGGCTGAAGTGTCCAAACTACGACACCAAGCCTTGATGCATTGATGCATGAAGCCCATCAATGCCCCTCCACGGCTTCTCCCTCTCTTGTCTCAGTGGGCACTCAAACAGATGCCTATTTGTTCACTGATGCAACCAAAATGGGGGAGAAAGTCCCTATGGAAGAAGACACTGAAAGTCTCGACAACTGGATTCAAGAGCAGGCTGCCTTCCAAAGTACTCTATTCAGACCAGCTTTTGTCCAAGTTCATGACTTACCAGTCTCAAATGACAATGAAGAAGAATCTACTGAAGACTGGAAGCTAGTTGTCAGAGCTATAGATGAGGTGCTGATGGATGAAAACAACCAAGACGAAACATCTACATCCTTCAGCATCATCCCAGAAGTTGCAGCCATCATAAGTCAATCCATAACCCCCCAACTCCTTCGAACAACACAGAAGCTAGAATTTGACTCCATTCTAGCTAGGGGGTATGATGGATCAGCTGAGAGATTTTAGATTAGATGGGAGTTTAGTGGTGTAAAAGAGCTAAACTGGAACTCTCTCAATGCCCTCCAAGTCCTACAACTGCATTTAACTAACTGCATCAATACTTCATCAGATCTCTCAGCTGAACTTGCCATTGGCAGGTTCCATGACTTGATGGAGGATAATCTACCCCACTTCCAAAGACTAATACAAACAGAAAAACGGGTAGCTTATCCTGAATCTTCGGCAGCAGCAGAAAGAAGACTGACTCTTAGAAGACTTGACATTATAAGGAGCAGTCTTCTCACTAACGAAGAAATTTGCTGCTTAAGAAGATTTCTATACTCCTTCATTGTCAAAGACTTAGATGTGCTGGGATGGACAAGCACTAAGTCTCTTGACCATACCTTCCTTCTAAGCAACGACACCTCTCTCACCATCAACACCAGGAACATCCTCCAGCTGCCCTCAGACTTCCTATTCAAGATCTTTCAGCTCAGAGCCAACATCTGCAATATTAACTCATTAGAGAGCCAGGCAATGATGGTCACCGTCAAAGCCCATCTTGAAGAAGAAGGACTGATTCCTCAGGAAGAGTCTGTGTCAACTTCTGATACTAACTCCAACTCAGATACTCCACATGTTGAAGCCACATCTGTAGCATTTGGCACAAGATCTTCACTTAGGGATCAACTGAGAGAAATAGAAGGTCCTGAGTACTAACTTGATGAAGTCAGTGACCGTCCCTTGTCAATTTCTCAACTTGCCAATGAAGCCGAGGCAGAGATCCCAACAGCACAACAATCAACTGTTTCTGTGATCAGTGAAGCCAGAGCAGAGGCATCCAATGTTAATAAAGGGAAGGGCATTATGACAGAAGAGGATGAAGAGAGGTTGTGAAAAGAAAAGAAGGAGAAAGAAGAAAGAAGAAGGAAAAGAGAAGAAGAAGAGATGGCTGAAGTGATGGCTCATAAACAAAGGCATCAAGAAAGAAAGGCAGCCATACTCCTAAGACAACAGACAATCCAGATGTATGCCAAACAGCTGGATGAGATGAAAGTTAAAATCCATGCAGGGTCTCAAGTTGAGGAAGATGAACAACTTGCCAGACAGCTGCAGGAACAGTTTGCAAAGGAAGTATAAGTGGAGAATGAAAAGAAGAGGAAGGAAGATGCTAAGTTTAGAATCACTGATTCTAAATTAGCAAAAGAATTAAGGGAGGAGTGGACTGAAGCTCTGATCTCTCAAGGTGAGGATGCAGACTACCTTGAAAAACTTTCAAACAAAGAGATCTAAAGAGCCTTCATGGGTCAGCAGGGGGAATTGGCAAAGAAGAAGAAAAATGAAGAGAAAGAGAAAGCTCGACAAAAGTCAAAGAAAGCCATTGCCCTTAATCAAAGGACCCATGAAGAAAGGAAGGTGATGATTGACTTCCTTAGGTCCCATGTCCTTCATGAACCTACAAGCGCTGTATACAAAAGTGAAAAAGGAAGAGGAAGAAAGACTGGGAAAGAGACCAGTCAAGAAACAAAGAACCTCTGCACCAGAAACTACTTCTACTTTCCAAACACCATCCACAAACATCCCCAAGCCTTCCTCTCCTCAACCCAAAAAGTTCAAAACATCCCACCCAGCTCCTTCTCATCAACAGCCACTCCTGAAGAAATCCAAACCCATATCCAAACTTGAAGACTCCAGAGAAATAGTCCAATGGTTTTACAGTACCCAAGATCAGTGGTTTGAAGTATTCAGGGGGAGAACTGAACGAAGAAGGTCGATTTACAAGTCTGTTGATGAGGTTCTACAACTTCCAGATTCAGATCTCAAGAGAATCATGGAGCTGGGTGAAGAAATCATACCTGCAAATGATGGCGGGAAACATCTTGTGCTGGTGATCAAACATCACTTCAACCCCAGCAAAGACGCAGTCTTAGATGTTAGACCTCTACAATCCCACTATCCATTTGCACGATGGTCCTACAATGCTGAGAAGAATGAGTTCACCATCACAAATGTCAAGGATCACCAGATGAGATGTTCAAGCAAGGCAATCTTCAAAATGCCAAGTAAGGACATCAAGACTCTGTCTGAACTTCCTCTTGACAACCCCAGCAAGGATCCTCGAGGGTATGAAGTAGCAAGGATAGTCGACCACATGAAAAAGCTTCAGCAACAGAGGGACTAGAAGATATTTGGTAGCATCAGTCTAGGGGGAGTTTGTAGAACCAAAGACTGAGTGCTACAAAATTGTTCTAAGTAAAACTGCTGTGGACAACACAAGATTGCTGCTGACCAAAACAGCTGCTGATAATTTGTTTGCTGCTGAAGACCAAAGTAGCTGCGGATAAGCTTATCAGCAGCATTCAACATATGTTGCTGCTGATAGGCATATCCTCAGCAACTGTGGATAGATCAATCTTGCTGCTGGTCCTCATCTCTGCTGCTGATAGCTTTATTCTCTGAAGACCAAACGTTGCAGCTGACTATCCATGCGAAGCGCCTCTGACACCTTTCTGCGAAAGCAACTGCCACACTCCAAGCAGAAGGAACCTCACTGGTGCAACCAATAAAGGACAATGACGCTCTTCTCCAAGCATGCAAACAATGATGCCTAAGAAGACGTTTCAGTAAAGTTAACTAGATTAGCCTTTACGTGTAATTTGGATTAATAAACAAGATCAACGGCTTGTGTTAGATCTGATCCTTAGAATCAAGGGTCTGTCTTGATTCTAAGTTACTATATATATATATATCTTGTAAACACTTCAAACACAGTGTGCCTTCACAGTGCCTTCATAGTGCTTTTTGTGCTTCTTCACTGAGTTTTCATTTGTAATCGTTTATTCACAAAGCTTAATACAACAGTGTTCTTATTAGTATTCTTTCTGTTTACTCGATTGTAATTGTGTAGTTGAAATTGTTTCCGCCAATCTCAACTAAGAATAGAACCATCTTGTAATTTCACGATCCTACATAAATTACACGATTTGGTTTCGATTTGACCGTAACAGCCGTGGGGGCTGATTACGCATTAATTCGATCAATTGGAGATGAGTCGAGTCATTTTAAGGTACTGGATACATGAGGGATTGGTCTGTGCGCAAATTACGGGATTGGAGACGCGTTAATTTCATGAATTGAATGAGGATTGATACGGATTTTGACTATCCAAAGTCAAATTCGTTCGAAATTTGAATCTGCCGCTTAATCGATCGAAATGAGTTGTTATTTGGGCCTGGTTTGGGTCGATTTATGTTTGTGTAACCATGAGGAGTCCAAACCACCCCGATTCGGTCGAAGGCAGCCTTGGGTTTTCATGGATTGGGCTGCTTTGACTTTTGAGAGTCAACCGGATCATAGAAAGTCAAAATTGAGGTTTAAAAGTCAAAATTGAGAGTGTGGGGTTCCAATTTAGGGTTCAACTGGTTTGGGGTTCAAGAAAATGTGTAATTCCTTGTTAATTGAATAAATGTATGTCTGTGTGTATGTATTTGTTTGATATTTATATAAATATATACATATATATAGGATTCTAATAATGTATACCCCTGTAAAACTCGTGAATTTGTATTGGAACCTAGTATTTACTTGTTGGTACAAATAAAATAAATCAGTGTACTAGAATTGGATTTCAACATGATTCATTGTACTAGGATAACGACATGAAAATCAGAAATGTTACAATGTTTGCTTACATTCTTGTTTTATTTCTCAGGTAGAACCTAAAAATGTGGAGATGGCTTTACAAGACAATAACTGGATAGAAGCAATGCAAGAAGAGATTGCTCAATTTGATAAGCTAAAGGTGTGGAATTTAGTTGATTTACCAAAGTGAATGTATCCGATTGGCACCAAGTGGGTTTATAAATGTAAAAAGGATGATCGTGGTGTCGTGGTAAGGAACAAAGCAAGATTAGTCATACAAGGCTTTAATAAACAAGAGGGAATTGATTACACTGAGGTGTACGCACCTGTGGCATGGTTTGAAGCAATTCGTTTGTTTTTAGCTTTTGCTTCATTCAAAGGTTTCAAGGTTTATCAACTAGATGTCAAAAGTGCTTTCCTGTATGGCAAGGTGAAAGAGGAAGTTTATGTTTGTCAACCACCGGGGTTTGAGGATCCATTGTATCCTTCAAAGGTGTTCAAGCTTGAGAAGGCTCTTTTCGGTCTACATCAAGCACCCCGTGCATGGTATGAAATGTTGTCGTAACACCTTTTGGACAATGGTTTCGATCATGGTCGAGATGATTCCACCGTTTTCATAAAGAAATCAGGGGGAGATTACCTGATGGTTCATATCTATGTGGATGATATTATATTTGGTTCAAAAAACGAAGAGTTATGCAAAGAGTTTGAGAGTGTTATGAAATTGAAATTTGAAATGTCCGCTATGGGAGAGTTGTCGTTCTTTTTAGGAGTACAAGTTAATCAAAAAGAGGATGGTTTCTTTATACATCAGTCTAAATACGTGAAAGACATTTTGAGCCGGTTCAAAATGGAAGACTGTACCCCATATGACACTCCGATGAATCCAGATCCAGAAGGAAAGGATATTGACAACCGCTTTGTATAGGGCAATGATTGGATCTCTCATGTATTTAACTGCATCAAGGCCAGATATAATGTTTGTCGTGTGTCTCTGTTCAAGATTTCAAGCAAAACCAAAGGAATCACATCTGATTGTAGTGAAACGTATTTTTCGGTACCTAAAAGGGAAATCGAGATTAGGATTATGGTGTCCGCATGGTTCTAATTTTGAATTTAATACATATACTGACTCAGATTTTGGAGGTTGTTGTTTGGACAGGAAATCTACGACAGGAGGTTGCCAATTTCTGGCTAATCGTCTTGATCATGGCAATGTAAAAAGCAGACTGCTGTCTCAATTTCAACATGTGGATTCAAGCTGTTGCAAGTTGTTGTTCACAAATTTTGTGGATTCGGCAACAATTAAGAGACTATGGTTTGAATTTCACTTGCACCCCCATGTTCATTGATAATAATGCCACAATGTCTATAACAAATACTCCAGTTAAGCAAAGTAAAACAAAGTACATTGAAATAAGATATCATTTTATTCATGATTGTGCAGATAAAAAGTTGATTGAGCTGGTGAAAGTTCATACTGATGACAATCTTGCAAATTTGTTCACCAAGGCATTTGATCGTACAAGGTTTGAATTTATGAAAAATATGATTGGTATAATCAATTCCTAATGATTTTTTTATCAAAATAATTCTACGGACGTTTATTTTTTTGTTACTGCTTTCTTTCATTTCTGCATTTCAATTTACTGTCAAAAAGTTAGTTATTTATAAAAATTCAAACAATTTGAAAAATCTTAAAATTGACATCATTTGAGAATGAGAATAAATGATAGTACATTAGTAGATATTCATTCACACATGACCTTAGATTGAATGGTTGGTGATTTATGTTTATTCAATATAACTGAATTATATATGTTTTGATCTAAACTTCAGAGATTGCACAAATATGAGATGATAGTGTTGTGTATGCATATAATTTAGCTTGTCAATAGGCTAAAAGCGTCTTTGAACCATTAGTAGTGTGAAAACATAATTTCATATGTTACAATTGTGATTTGAACCCATTTTATGCCTGGGTGTGTGTGTTAAAAGATCATTATCAGATATAGAATATGAGATTTAAAGTCATTCTTGAGACCAGTATCGGACTATATTGATTAGCATAATTTTTCAGGTCATTTCACTGCCCATGCCCCGAAAAACATGAAATGTGATGTTGAACTAAGATATGTTTCTGACAACATTTGTTGGAACAGATATTCGCCCTTGGATCAATATCTTGATTCCATTGAATATCCAGATAACAGTTGGATCATATTACCCTGTATTATTGAATCAAAGCCAAGCAATTGAATCATTCGTTCTACTGAAGAGTTCTTCTGTTACAATCTATCATGATATTACATCTAAAGCCAAGCAATTGAATCATTCTGATTCATTATATCCTTTGGGATCTGTTTCTTTTCCTGTGCTAATTAAGATAGTTTCATCCTGGAGATTGATATTATCTTTGCATAAGTCTCATATGTCTTGAAGATAGTGCAATTTACTTTCTGTTGGCATACTAGTAGGGTACACGTTGTATTTCATACTTAAATGGTACATTAACTCACAAGAAAGTGGGAATGAGATGCTTTTGGTTTCAAATCTTATAATATTGACAATTTAAATTTGTGTGTCATAGCCTGATCCTGTTTTTTTTTATTGTTTATCGCATATCATTACATGCAATATAAAAGTCTTGTAAAAGATAGAGTTTGAATATATTGAGAAATATCCGTTTGATTGGTCAAGACTTGAAATAATGACATAGGATACCAAATTACTTTGATAAACGGATTGTTTAATTCAAGATGTATGATTGATATATCATGTATACTGATATGATCTTCTTGCTCGTGGTGTTCTGCAAAAATATATTCTTTAGTGCTTTATAGTTTAGTTCATTTCAGTTTGTATAGAGAAAAACAAAAAAATATGTATTTTCAATTTGTATAGTTAAAATCCAAAAAGATTTTCTGTCATGCTTCCGTGAGAATTCCAAAGTTTTTTTTTTAAAGGTTCGGGATTGGATCGGATAACAGGTTCCTGGTGATTGACAAGAAACTTTGAGGAACAGAAGTATGAAAAGTTTGAAGAGTTGATAGTTCAAAAGTTCAAAATTTCTCTAAGTGGGGAGAAGAAGCAAACTTATTGTGTTCGCGTAGGTTAAGTTCGACGGGTAAGCGAACTAAATAAGTTCGCATGTTAAGCGAACTGAAGGCTTGTTGCTTATATCATTTGTTTGAAGCGAACTTGATCATATTTCTCCAAAAACTTGACTGAAGCGAACTTAGTGGTTTTTAAGCGAACTTGTTCTGAGTGTGATCGAAGTGATTGGATCTGTGTTTTTGTTCTTAGTTTCTAATTATTCAAGGCTTTGCGCATCAAACCAAGGTTTATTATCCATTGAATTGTTCAAATCAAGCAGGTTTATGATCTAGGTTACGGTTTATGTTGCCTCGACTGGTTTTGGATCTAAACCTCGATCTAATATGTGTTATGCTTGAAATTGATGATTGATAAAGGTTCTTTGAGATGTTTCGATCATGTGGTGTTCAATTTTAACATCGGATTTTCTCGATTGGAAGGTTTTTGATTTCTGTTGGTTTTTCTGAGCTTGGAGTGAACTTGCTCAGGTGAACTTATTAAGTTCGCCTCTTGCAACTCTAAGAGAACTTAATAAGTTCGCTTTAGGGGACAGAAGTAATTTTGACTTAGCAATTTTTTTTGTATTTTTTGTTTTTCATTTTTTTATTTGTTTGTATCGTGTTTTAACATGTTTTGTGTGTGGTTGTGCTTTGTCATTTTGTTACAGATAGATCGTCGAGTTGAATATAAACATAACCAAGTGGCGTTGGTGGATCCAAATTTATCTAAAGCGGTGTATTACCGAGTAATCATTAACTTTCTGAATAGATCAAGGATAAGTGTTGCTGTTTTGGCAAATCCCTACATCAGCTTGAATTACATTCAACATTTCTGGGATACTGCACAACATGACTGTACTATGGATCCAAATGTTATTAGAGCTACTGTCAACATCATGAAAATAGCAATATCTGTTGATACTATTCGTCAAGCTCTACATATTGGAGGAAATGTTGAAGAACCATTGGGGTTACCTTCTACATTGATTATAGGTTGTTTTCAAAGAATGGGTTACAGAGGAAGAGTTAATGATACTCAAGCGAGGAAGGGTGGTCTAATAGGAAAATGGAGATACTTTATGCACGTCATTATTCATTGTTTGTCTCCTAGGAAATATGGAACTGATGGTTTGAAGACCTCACTACAATCAGCAATGGTGGCTCTTACTTTGTACAGTGGGTTCAACTTTGCTAATTATTTTTACAAGGAGATTGTTGCACAGATTACTCCACCGGCTGGTCAAGGATTTCTTATGTATCCGAGGTTTCAACAAATGATTCTGAATCATCTTATACCTAATTTACCTCAGTTACCACATCGTCTTACTCTAACTCCAATGACCAAAAGGATTTTCTCTGATTGTAATAACATCAAGCAACAAAATCCAGCCTTGATACCTGTTCCAACTCCTCTGTTTGGGCATATTATTAATCCTGATTATATTGCTCCTCCAAATGATAATTGGATACATCCACAAGAGGTACAACAACAACAATAGCCGCAACCACAAGCTCCACAGCAACCTCAACCACAACAAGTTGCACCTAAAGTACAACCAGCACAAGTTAATGTACAAGTTCATGATGATGCTCAAGATAATGTGATAGAACCTAATTTAGAGGTTCATGAAGAGGTTCATAATGTTGAAAATGAGAATGTTAATAATGAAGAACAAGTTCATTCACCACAAGCAAATCAAGAAGGTCAAGTTAGTGATACTAGCATAAGCTCATCTAGAAAAACAAATGATGCTGAATCTGATACGGATTCTGAAGCTACACAAGATTTTGGTCCAGATCATTATGATAAACTTGCTGGTATACCGGTGGCAAATGCTGGTAAACGACTGAAGTTTGTTGCTACGAAACCAAGACGCAAGTCTGTTCGGGGTCTTCCTCCTGGAACAACACTTGGTAAAAGAACGTTAAGAGATGAATCTTCTTCTGATTCTGATTCTGATTATGTTCCTACTCCCAAGTCACAGAAGCTATTGTCTGCTTCCATGACTGCTACTGCAAATACTCGAGTAGCTGATGACTAGGATTTCATGGATTCTTTGATTATATCTCCACATCCGTCTCAGTTTACTTCACCCCAATATACTCCTGCTCCAGTTCCTCCACCTACTTCTTCACAAGATGGTCTTTCTAGTTCATCGAAGGATGCTAAGATTGTTGCTCTACAAGGAAAAGTCTATTGCCTAGAAGCTCAAGTTGTGGGTCTTTAAGGTCAAGTAGATGTATTAAGGGCAAATGATTTTCAGAGAGAACAAAATCTTCAATCTCAAAGCAAGCAGATCTCTGAGATGCAAATTATAATCTCACAAATGATAGAGCGTATTGACACTCAGGGGGAGATGCCTATAGTGATTAAAGATGCTTGTCATACATAGGCAGTTCAAAGAAATGACAATGAAGATAATGATCCCAGTGGAAACAAGGGAGATCGTCAATACACCGATGTGGCTCCGATATCTCAGTTTCAAGGGGAGTCTACTTCAAATAAGGTTGAAGCTTCTAGTGATAAAGTTACAGGAGAGAATGAAGAGGTATTGCTTCTAGAATTCTTTAAAGATGATTCTGATTTGGATGAAGCTGAAAAGATAGACTGCTTAGATGGTATAGATGAGTTGTTTGATGACTTAGAAGACGAAGAAAATAACTCAGAGATAGAAGAAGGAGAGATAGTATAAGTGGAGATTATCAAATATACAACAAGTTTGATGTATGAAGGGTGTGATGGTCTAAATGTGCCTTTTGACTTTATCCTAGATGATGTTATTCCTGAAGTAACTTCTGATGGAATGGCTGACTCTATGGACTCTACTGAAGATGTCACAATGCCTGATTCTAACCTAGATAATGCTCAGTCAAAGACTACTGAAGAACCTGTGATGTATAAGGATACAGGTATGATGAAAGAAAAATGGTTAGAGATGGTAAAAAGCTGGAATAAAGTGTTACCCAAGTCACCATCACCACCTGTTCTGAAAGAAAAGTATGTGAATAAAGATAGATGCATTAGTAGAATTATCAGTTGGTTCTTTGATGATGAAATCAATTTGTTTGCCTTAAAGAGATCTGATGGTGTTCAATATCTGAAACCAAGACTTATGTATTTTAATACTTAGCCTAGATGCGAGATGAATGGTTTGGCAACTAAATCCTTAATCAAGAATTCAAATAATGGTATTGCTAATCCTATAGCAAGGTTGATTATATTGGAAGGTAGTTCAGGGAAATATGATAAGTTGAAACCAGAGAAGGGCAAGAGAGTAAAGAGTACTGACTCTAAAACTAGTAAATTGATTTGGAGTTACAAGTTTAAACCAGTCAAAGTTGTAAAGAAGATACCTTTGAAGAAAATTCCACAAGATTGTCTGGGAAATATGAAGTGGTGGTATGTAGATGTGAACACTGAGAGACTAAGATTGAAGATCAAGACAATGAGATTATAGCTTGTTTCTATGATGATATGAATCTTATTAATTTTTCAAAGAAAGACCAGCACATGTTAAAGAGAAAGGAGATTATGTTTACTAGTGAATGGCGTGAGCAAGGTTTACAGTATAAGAGAGTTTTGGAGATTTGCATCAGACATGGAGTGTGTGTAGGGAGTAAACTACCAGAGTATTGGAAGAGTTCAACATGAAGACAGATGATCAAGCTATTACCAAGGGGGAGTCTGTTAGGACATAGTTGTGTGACAATAGCCCTTGTAATAGTTTAGATCTTCTATGTCTTTATGGTTTTGTAATGTGTGTTTAAGTTTTGTTATAGGCGAACTTAACAAGTTCGCCTAGGCCTAGTTTAGGCAAACTTGTTATGTTTGCCTGCATGGCTGTGTGAGTCTATAAATAGGAGTTTACATGTTAGTTTTATAGAGCTTTACAATTTGTGTTCAAGATCTGTAAACTCAAAGTTTGGTGGAAATCAAAGAGGATATTATTTACATCTTGTGTTGATTCTAGTCTTTGTGAATGTCTTGTTTACACAGTTACGCCTACGTTGGATTCCGCACTCTGTATGTTTGATATACGTCACGTCTCGAGTTAGATCCATAGAAGACCCGTGTGGACCTACAATGGAGAGGAGGTGTCGGTTAACACTGAACCATCTTGTAACATCCATGATTTTCCGGTATCATTTTTTTATTTTATTCTATTCAATTATGGCATCCTATTTCAATTTCATGTTTGTCCAGGACAATAAGCCTCATAGGCCATTGTAGGATCGTAAAATTACAAGATGGTTCTGTTCTTAGTTGAGATTGGCGGAAACATCAACTGCACAAATACAATCGAGTAAACAGAAAGAATACTGATAAGAACAATGTTGTATTAAGCTTTGTGAATAAACGATTACAAATGAAAACTCAGTGAAGAAGCACACTTACAATGAAGTGTTTACACAGTATTTATACTAACTTAGAATCAAGACAGACCCTTGATTCTAAGGATCAGATCTAACAAAGACCGTTGATCTTTTATACAAAAGCTAATAATACACGTTAAAGCTAAACTAGCTAACTTTATTGAAGCGTTTTCTTTATTCATCATTGTTTGCTTGCTTGGAGAAAAGCATTTTCGTCTGTCATTGGTTGCACCATTGAGGTTCCTTCTTCTTTTAGTGTGTCAGTTGCTTTTTGCAGAAAGTTGTCAATGACGCTTGGCATGGATAGTCAGCTGCAACGATTTGTCTTCAAGGAACACAGCTATCAGCAGCAAGAATGAGAATGATGCTGCTGATAAGCCTAGCAACATGTGTTGAATGCTGCTGATAAGCATATCAGCAGCATTTGTACTTAGAATAATTTAGTAGCAATCAGTCTTTGGTTCTACAAACTCCCCCTAGACTGATGCAACCAAAATTATTCTAATCACTTTGCTGCTGAAGCTTTTGCATGTGGCTGACTATCCTTTCAACCTCATAGCCTCTTGGATCCTTGCTCGGATTGTTCAGTGGAAGTGCAGACATAGTCTTGATGTCTTTATGTGGCATTTTGTAGATTGTTTTGCTTGAACATCTCATCTTCTGCTTCCTTACATCAGTTAATGTGAAGTCGTCCAAATCAGCATTATAGGACCAACTTACAAATGGAGAGTGGGACTTGAGTGGTTTGATGTCAATGATCACATCTTTGCTAGGGTTGAAGTAGTGTTTGATGGCTAGCACAATAAGTTTCCCACCCTCATTTGCAGGCTCATGAGCTTCACCCAGCTCCAAAATTCTGCCAAGATCTGAATCTGGCAATTGCAGAACTTCATCAACAGATCTGTAGATAGATCTTCTTCTTTCAGTTCTCCCCCTGAAGATCTCAAACCTTTGATCCTGTGGATTATAGACCCAATCAATTATGTCTCTTGAGTCTTCTGGTTTAGGTGTGGGTTTGGATTTCTTCAAGGGAGGCTGTTGATGAGTGGGATCTGGGTGGAATTGTTTGGACTTTTTGGGTGGAGGAGTGGAAGGTTTGGGGAGGAGAGTGGAAGGTTGTTGGACTGAGGGAGAGGTAGGTGAGGGAGAAGGCTTGGGTTTCTTTGCTTTTGTTTCTTCTTCTTCCTGAATTGGTACCCTTTTCTTGGATCCCTTCTTCCCCAATCTTTCTTCATCATTCTTCTTGACTTTGAAGTAGAGGGCTTGCAGGTTCATGAAGTTCATGGGACCTAGCCTCTTTCCACTCTCTCCTCTAGCCTTAAGGAAGTCAATCATGACCTTCCTTTCTTCATGGGTGCGTTTATTGAAGGCAATGGTCTTTTTGGACTTTTGTTTGGCTTTTTCTTCTTCTTCAACCTGTTTCTTCTTTGCCAATTGACCTTGCTGACCCATGAAGGCTCTGTAGACTTCTTTATTTGATAGTTTCTCAAGGTAGTCTGCATCCTCACCTTGAGAAACTAGAGTCTTTATCCACTCCTCCCTCATTTCTTTGGCTAGTTCAGAATCGGTTATTCTAAACTTAGCTTCTTCTTTCTTCTTCTTCTCCAATTCTTCCTCTTCTCTGTTGAATTGTTCCTGCAGTTGAAGAGAAAGAGCTGCATCTTCTTCAATCTGGTCAACTGCAGGAATATTTCTTTTCAGTTCATCCAGCTGTCTAGCATACAGCTGGATGGTTTGTTCTCTGAGGAGAATGGCTGTTTTTCTTTCTTGAGCCTTTTTAATGTCAGCCATCTCCTCTTCTTCTCTTTTTCTTCTCTTATCTTCCCTCTCTCTTTTCTCTTTTAGCAACCTCTCTTCATCTTCATCTATCATAATTCCTTTTCCCTTGTTTATATTGGATGCCTCTGCTTCGGCTTCACTGACCACAATAGCAGATGATGGTGCTGCTATTGGGATCTCAGCCTCGGCTTCATTGGCAAATTGAGAGGTGAACAAGGGAAGATCATTGGCTTCATCCGATTTGAACTCAGGACTTGTGACTTCTTTCAGCATTTCTTTGATAGTTGATCTTGACTCATATGCTGCAGCAAAGATGTCTACTCGAGGGGAAGCTGAGTCGGTATCAGTGTCAGAGTTTGACACATATACTTCCTCGTTAATTCTTCCTTCTTGTTCAAGATGGGCTCTGACAGTAGCTATCATTGCCTGGCTTTCAAGTGAGTTGGCATTGCAGATATTTGCCCTGAGTTGAAAAATCTTGTAGAGAAAGTCTGTAGGAAGTGACAAGATGTTCCTGGTGTTGATGGTGAGAGAGGAGCCATTGCTTAGTAAGAAGGTGTGGTCAAGAGACTTAGTGCTTGTCCATCCCAGCACATCTAAGTCCTTGACAATGAAGGAGTACAGAAATCTTCTTAAGCAGCAAACTTCTTCTTTAGTGAGAAGACTGCTCCTTATAATTTCAAGTCTTCTAGGAGTCGGTCTTCTTTCTGCTGCTGCCGAAGATTCAGGATAAGCTAACCCTTTTGCTGTTTGTATTAGTCTTTCGAAGTGGGGTAGATTATCCTCCATCAAGTCATGGAACCTGCCAATGGCATGTTCTGCTGAGAGATCTGATGAAGTGTTGATGCAGTTAGTTAAATATAGTTGTAGTACTTGGAGGGCATTGAGAGAGTTCCAGTTTAGCTCTTCTACTCCACTAAACTCCCATCCAATCCAAAATCTCTCAGCTGATCCATCATACCCCCAAGCTAGAATGGAGTCAAATTCTAGCTTCTGTGGAGTTTGAAAGAGTTGGGGGGTAATGGATTGACTTATGATGGCTGCTGCTTCAGGGAGGATGCTGAATGATGTATTTGTTTGTTCTGTGTCTTCAGCATCATTCAGCATCTCATCAACAGTCCTGACGACTAACTTCCAGTCTTCAGATGTCTCTTCTTCTTCGTTATCTGAGACTGGCAAGTCATGAACCTGTACAAAAGCCGGCTTGAATAGTGAGCTTTGAATTACAACCTACTCTTGAATCCAGTCGTCAAGACTGTCTGTGTCTTCCTCCATTGGGACCATCTCCCCCTTTTTGGTTGCATCAGTAGACAAGTAAGCATCAGTTTGGGTGCCCACTGATACAAGAGAGGAAGTGGTAAGAGTTGGGCATTGATGGGCTTCATGCAAAGAGACTTGGTGTCTTAGTTTGGACACTTCAGCCTCTAGCATAGCCACCCTGGCCGTTAATTCCAAGTTTTGAAGTTTCAGTCTGTCCTCATCCACAGTTGTGGAATCTTTGGACCCAGATGTGGTCGTAGGCCTAGCCTCTTCATCCCCATCACCCATGGTTTCTTGGCGCCTGGGATTCCTCTCAGTGAAGGGAGTTTCCAAGGAAACATCCTCACTGTGAGTTGCCGTGGTTGAGGTCTTAGCAATGTTGTCACTGTCCTCCTGGTCATTTTATGGACCAGCAGTAGTGACAGCCTCTTCCACATCCACACTTTCATAGCTCCTAGAGTGGACCTTCAGGGTAGACGAACTTGGGTTGGGTGTGTTGGGAGCAAGATTAATCAGCACCTCCGAGATAGTGGTAGTTGGAGAAGGTACATTATCTTGATCAGGTTCCTCAACACTTAAGTTCAGAAGGGAAAGGAAGGGCTCAAGGGGCTGTTCTACGTATCCGGGAAGTGATCCTGATCCTAATAGAGAGACATCCGAAGGAGTCTCCCTAATAATGTTGCTTTCCCTTATGATATTCTCACAAGAATGTTGTGATTCTGAGTGAGGGCTGTTAGGTTGGGTTTGGGCCTTGGAGGCAAGAGAAGAAGGAGTTCTCTTGCCCTTTTTTCTAGTATATGTCGTTGCAACCGGGGCCCTGTGTTCCGGTTGAACAATAACATCCAAAAGAGGTGTAAGTAATTTTTGTGCCTGTGCATCCTTAGTAGTATGCACAGGGGTTCGAATGGTGGATGCAGACTGTTGTTCAGGATGTGAGGTGGAGGGTGTGGGATCAGCATCAGCTGGGATTGCTAAACTGTCACCCGGGGTACTTTGTACATTCAGCATTGTAGATAACAATGGAACCTTGACCCCCGAGAACTTTTTGGAAACAGTCCTCATGCTTTGAAAAATGTTATTTTTATGACCCAACATGATGTAGATTCTTGCAGGTTTTGAAAGTTCTTTTAGTTCTTGATTGAAAACTTCCTGTAAGAATCTTGGGTACATAAAAAATTGCTGCTTTGCACCCTCTTGATGGTTATATCTCAAACCCTCAAAGATGAGGTGTGTAAAGTTGAAGCCTTGGTTAGTGACCATACCATGGAAGGCGGAGGGAAGTGCAGAGCTCACCTGATGCCATCCACTCCTCTTCTGAGATATGCATTGGAGAAGAGTGTGGCAGAGATACTTCCATGGAGGGCCTATCAGCGACTTCTCGATCGTATACTCGGATTGATTTCCAGTTTATCCAATGGAGACAAAGGTCCTCATGTATTCATCCTTCGAGTATGAGATGGCTTCTCCATCATCTTGAAGCTTAAGAAGTTTTCTGAGTGTAGCTTCCAAGATGGTGATATTCTTGCCGTCTACTTTGGCTGTAATTTGGGGAATTCCCTGTTCGGTTGAGTAGACGGCGGTACTCTAGAAATCCTCCATATGAGGGATATATATGGTAGTGTTGGTGGTGAGGGCAAAGTAGATCTTTGATCGACATAAGAAATCGATCATATCATCAAAACCTTTGGATTTCTTTCCTTTGGTAAGGTATGCTGTAAGGTTATGGTATGGGGAAAACTTGTCATCTGGGTTGTTGATATCTGCCATAGCCGTTTGATTTTGGAGGGATGGTTTGAGTATGGTGGAGACTTGAGAATATGGAGAATATGGAGAGCTTTGAATGTGGTGGGGACTTAGGGTGAAAGATATAGTTGGTTAGGGTTGTGTAGGTCCAGGAAACTCAACTACTGATCGGACTCGTAATGTGACGTTGCTATAACACGAAGTGCGGAATCCTTCATGTTAACATTTTTATACTAACCGACAATTGAAACAACACACGTAAATAAACTTCTCGTTATATTCCAAATTTCATAGAGTTTACAAGATAATTGCTTCTGCTCTGTTCGGTTTCTCTCTGCTCTGCTATGCTAATGTGAAACAAACTATAAACTCTATATTTATAAACACAAGTTCTGATATAAGCGAACTTATCAAGTTCGCCTCTCAGAGCATAAGCGAACTTAACAAGTTCGCTTCTACTGGACTAAGCGAACTTACTAAGTTCGCCTCTGATAGACTAGGCGAACTAGACAAGTTCGCCTCTGGTAGAACTTTTTTACAACACTTAGAAAACATTACAAAACATAAAGACAATAAGATCTAAAACTATTACAAAGATATTATCATACAAATCTATGTCCTAACAGACTCCCCCTTGACAATAGCTTGATCTTCTGTCTTTAGTCTTTATGATGAGCTCTTCCAATTGTCTGGTAATCTGCTTCCTGCATGCACACCGTATCTGTGACAGATCTCCAAAACTCTCTTATACTGAAGTCCTTGTTCTCTCCATTCATCAGTAAACATGAGCTCGTTCTTTTTAATGTTCTCTGATCTTTCTTGGAAAAGTTAATAAGACTCATTGCATCGTAGAAACTTACAATGACCTTATTATCTTTATCGTCAATTCTAGCTTCACCGGTATTCACATCGACATACCACCATTTCATATTTCCTAGAAAATCTTGTGATATTTTCTTCAATGGAATCTTCTGAACAGCACGAACTGGTTTGAACTTGTATTTCCATGTCACAATCCCAGTTGTTTTATCAACTATCTTCACTCGTCTTCCTTTCTGTGGTTTTAATCGTTCATACTTCCATGATCCACCTTCTTTCTTAATCAAGTTTGCAATAACATTTGCTAATCCACAATTTGATCTATTAATCAACGGTTTTGTAGCTAGACCATTCATTTCAGACCTTGGCAAGGTATTAAAATACTTGATCCTAGGCTTTAAGTATTGAACACCATCAGATCTTTTTAAAGCAAACAACTTTGTAGCATCATCATAGAACCAACTTATGATTCTTTCGATACACCGCTCTTTGTTCACATATCTTTCTTTTTGAGCAGGTTGTTCTTGTGACTTAGGAAGTACTTTCATCCAGCTATTAACCACTTCTCTCCATTGTTCTCTAGTCATACCTGTATGTCTATACATCACAGGTTCTTCATTCAGCTTTAGAGACACTGGATGAGTAGTTTCAGTTTCAGTATCAGTCTTTGATTGAGCTGTATCTTCCGGCATATTGAAGTCGTCAGCAGAGTCCATAGAATCAGTTATTCCGTCATAAGAGAACTCAGGAACAACATCCTCTTGGATGAGGTTATACGGAATATTCAGACCATCACCGCCTTCATATGTCACACTCTCTTTTCCCTTCTCTATTTCAATCTCTACTATCTCCCCTTCTTCTATCTCAGTGTCCGACATATCACTATCATTGAACAGTTCTTCTATGTCATCTAGACACTCTAATTTCTCGGCACTTTCTTCTTCAGAATTAGCAAAAAATTCTAATAATAGAATCTCTTCTTCATTTACACCAGAATCCGTCTTATCCCCTTTAATTGCTTTTGATGTCGACTCCCCCTGAACATTTATTAAAGGATTCACGTCAGTAGCGACTTGACGATCACCCTCAACATTTCCATGAGGATCATTGTCTTCATCATCTTTTTGTTGAATAGAATCATCATGACATTAATCATGGATCCTTAACTCCCCCTGAGCGTCAAGACGCTCAACAAGCTTAGACACCAATAATTGCATATCAGCAATCTGGGAAGCTTGAGTAGCTAACTGAGTAGCTTGATCCTGAATAACCCACTGTCGTTGAGAATCAGCAGTTACAAGAGTTGTAACTTGAGATTGTAAAGCAATGACTTGGGATTCAAGAAAGGCTATCCGATCAGAATCAGATTGTTTTGGAGTAGTAGTAGAGGAAGTAGGAATGGTAGAATCATTATGAATGGGAGAAACTATAGGAACAGTAGGAACTGTAGGAACCGGAGAAATTACAGGAGATGTATGTCTTGATACAGGAGGTGTAACTATCAAGGATGCAACAAACGAAGCATCCTCAACACCTTGAGAAGACTGTGCAGCAGCAATAGAAGCAAACATAAGCTTCTGAGATTTAGGACTTGGAACAAAATCACTATCCGAATTAGAATGCTCATCAATTAATGTTTTCTTTCCAAGAACTGAACTGGAAGGAGGATTCCGAGCAGTCTTTCTTCTTGTTCTTTTGGCACTAGATTTAACACGTGTGCCTCTATTAGCCAAAGGCAATGTAGCTAAATGTTCATAGTGATCTGAGCTAAAGTCCTTAGCTGAAAAAATCGATTACACAACAAATTTATCAAATTTTGTAAAAAACCGTAAGTTCGCTCTATATAAGTTCGCTCTAGAGAATTTTGGGGTAAAAAAGTTAAGTTCGCCTGATAGAGATATTTACTCACAATAAGTTCGCTTCCTTAGGTGAACTTGTTAAGTTCGCTTAATAAAATCCAGGCGAACATATTAAATTCGCTTCAAACATCTAGGGCGAACAAGATAAGTTCGCTTACAATAAGTTCGCTTAACCAAAATTCAATAATTCTTTGAAACATTTCAACAACACTTTGAACCATTTTCAACAACACTTTGAACCATTTTGACAACTGTCAACAATCCTCATTCTTGTGATCTTCCATATGTAACATGTATCCAATCCAATCCTGAACATTTTAATAAAAGATAAAATTTTCATGGAAGAGAAAAAAAAATTGTTTTTGGATTTTATCTGTACAAACGGAATCACATTTTTTTTTAATCCGGACAAATTGAAAATCACAGCTTTTTGGATGAACATCATGAGTAAGAAGATCATATCAGTATACGAATATATTTCATCACACACTCTATAAAGCACTATGGGTAACCTATGAAATGAAATAATTCAACTCAAACACATACTTACTCATATCTTTTTGCTTTTCAATTTTGCAATGAATTTTTATTTTTCTTTTCTACTTTTCAATCAATTCATGCACAACTTGAAATGATACGCGATAAATCTCAAAGTAAACAAGATCAGGTTATGAAATGCTCAATTATTCATACCGAATTTGCAATACAAAGCATGAAAGATTAAGTTGTCAATATTATATTATTTGAAACTATAAGCGTTTTTCTTCCAAATTCATGTGAGTTAGTACCATTTAGATGAAAAACATTGTGTACCCCACATATATGCCTACAGAATTTAAATTTGCACTATCTTCAAGACATACACGGTTTATTTGCAAGATTAGATCAATTTCCAAGATGAAATTATCTCTTTTAGCACAAGAATAGAATAGCAGATCCCAAAGGATATATGATTCAGAATGATTCAGAATCAGAAGATAATTAAGAATTGGCTTTATAATGAGAATCAAAAGATTCAGGTAAGGAGGATCCAACTATTATCTTGATAAATTTCAATGAAATCAGACTAGATGATGTATCTAACTGATCCAAGGGTGAATATATGTTTCAACAGATGTTGTTTGAAAGCATATCTTAGTTCAGCAACACATTGCATGTTTTTCAGGGCATGGGCAGTGAAATGAACTGAAAGATTTTGTGCTAAAGATATAATTCGATATTGGTTTCATGAAATTCTTAAAACCATATATTCTTTATCTGATAATGATCTTTTACACACACACCTAGCATATAATGGATTCAAATCACAGATGTAATCATATCATATTTAATTTTCACACTACTATTGGTTCAAAAATGCTTCTAGTCTACTGACAAATTAAGTTTCAAACTCATATTCAAATTAAAACAAATTATCAAGATTAGAGCATTCAAAACACTATCATTTCTCATTTATGCAGACTTTGAAATTTAGATCAAATCAAATTACTCTAAACTTATCATAAATCAAAGGTCTACTATGGTCATGTGTAATGAACTATTCACTAATGTACTATCATTTCTTCTCTAACTTCAAATGATGACAAATTTTGAATTTTTCACTTTGTTTTGAATTTTATAAATAACAATTTTTGAATGAAATTAAAAATGCAGAAATGTAATAAAGCAATAAAAGAACATTAAAACAAAATCTCCCATGAAAATTGTTTTAGAAAACTTTTATTCGGGATTGATCATACCGATCATTTTGATCAGAAATTCAAACCTGGTATGATCAAATGGCTTGGTAAACAGATCAGCAAAATTATCATCTGTATGTACCTTCACCAGCTCAATCAACTTTTTCTCTGCACAATCACGAATAAAATGATATCTAATTTCAATGTGCTTTGTTTTACTGTGTTTAACAAGTTTTTTTGTAATAGACATTGTAGCATTATTATCAATAAACATGGGGGTTCCTGTAAAGTTCAAACCGTAATCTCTTAATTGTTGTTGGATCCACAAGATCTGTGAACAACAACTTGCAGCAGCAATGTATTCTGCTTCACATGTAGAAATTGAGACTGTGGTTTGCTTTTTGCATTGCCAGGAAACTAGACAATTACCCAGAAGATGACAACCACATGTAGTAGACTTCCTGTCCAAACAACAACCACCAAAATCAGAGTCTGTATATGCATTAAATTCAAAGTTAGAACCATGTGGAAAACATAGTCCCAATCTTTGCTTTCCTTTCAAATACCGAAAAATTCTTTTTACTGCAATCAAATGAGACTCTTTTGGCTTTGCTTGGAATTTAGAACAGATACACACAGCGAACATTATATCCGGCCATGAAGCGGTTAAGTACATGAGAGATCCAATCATTTCCCTGTAGAGTCGGCAATCAACTTCTTTTCCATCAGGATCAGAATTCAATTTATGATTGACTGGAATCGGAGTATCTTATGGGGTACAGTCCTCCATCTTGAACCGGCTCAAGATGTCTTTGACATACTTGGACTGATGAATAAAGAAACCATCTTCCTTTTGGTTAACTTGTAAACCTAGGAAAAATGATAACTCTCTCATAGCTGACATCTCAAACTTCGATTTCATAACACTCTCAAACTCTTTGCACAACCCTTCATTTGTAGAGCCAAAAATAATATCGTCTACATAAATCTGCACTAGAAGGTAATCTCCCCCTGATTTCTTTATGAATAAGGTCGAGTCAATCTTGCCACGAACAAAATCATTTGCCATAAGATGTGTAGACAGCGTTTCATACCACGCACGGGGAGCCTGATGAAGACCATAGAGGGTCTTATCAAGCTTGAAAACTTTAGACGGATGAATTGGTTCTTCAAACCCCGGCGGCTGACACACATAGACCTCCTCCTTGACCTTACCATATAAAAAATCACTTTTGACGTCTAATTGAAACACCTTAAAACCTTTGAAAGATGCAAAAGCAAGAAACAATCGAATAGCTTCAAGCCTCGCAACAGGAGCATAAACCTCGGTGTAATCAATCCCCTCTTGTTGATTGAAGCCTTGGACAACTAATCTTGCCTTATTACGTACCACGACACCTCGATCATCTTTCTTACATTTAAACACCCACTTTGTACCAATCGGATACACACCCTTCGGAAGATCTACAAGATACCAAACCTTCAGTTTATCAAACTGTGCATGCAAGTTCTTCCTGCATGGCCTCTATCCAATTGTTATCATTTAACGCCATTTCAACATTCTTTGGTTCAACCTGAGAAATGAAACATGAATGTGAGCATACATCAAGAACGCCAGTATCTTTCATACATGAATACAAACAAGTGTTTTCGACAACTGAACGCGTTTGCACTCCATCTCGCAAATTTCCAATGATATTAGTCACCGGATGATCTTTGAGCTCCTTTATTGATGCAACCTCAGGAACCGGAAACACATCAACTTGAGTTGTATCAACCTGATAAGACAAATCTGGATTAACTGGTATCTCCGAGTCTAAATTTGTAGGAATCTCCCCCTGAGCCTGTGACGAAGAAGACGGTTCATCAACAATCAAAGGATCAACAGAAGAATCTTGAAAGATAACATTTTCTTCTTCACTATCAGACTCTTGTGGTCCTGAACAAGAAGTAACATTAGGAGCTGGAGCCGATGTTGAGGGAACAGAAGAATGTGGAACTGCAATTGGTAGAAAACCAATATTCTGTGCATCCTGAGAAGAATCATATAACACAGCAGCTTCCTCAGGAGAAATATCAGAAGGTAAATGAAAAGACTTGAATAAATTGTCATAGTCAAAAGCCCAGTCTGGTCCAATCGCCATTTGAGGTAAAGACCAATTAGAACAGTCAATATGAAACCATTCTTCAACTTGGCGAGTCTCTTTGTTATAAACCCTCTTGGTAGTAGAATTTGCAACATACCCCAGAAATATCCCTTCAATAGCCTTAGCACTGAACTTAGTTGGGATATCTCGAACTTTTAACAGGGTACATGGATTACCAAAAGGTAGTAAATATTCCAGATTTGGCTTCCGATTATTAAGCAATTCATAACATGTCTTATTGTGTCGCTTCACGGTCAAGACTCTGTTTAAAACATGACACGCAGTATTCACAGCCTCCGCCCAGAAAGTAACTGGAAGCTTAGAATCTGCAAGCATCGTACGAGCTGTTTCAACCAAAGTCCTGTTCTTTCGTTCAGCAACACCGTTTTGTTGAGGTACATATGGCGCACTGAATTCATGATGAATGACAGAATAAACCCACCTTACTATTCTTAAACTCGCTGCCAATGTCACTCCTAATTCTTCTGACTTTCAGTTTCCACAAACTCTCCAAACCCAGGATTAAGAATTGTACCAACTCAGTGGTTTCGGCTTTAGAAGCAAGAAACTTAACCCATGAAAATCTAGAGAAGTCATCTGTTACAACCAGACAGTAAGATTTACCACCAATGCTCTTAATACTAATCGGTCCAAAAAAATCCATATGTAGTAGCTCCAAAGGAGTTACAATTGAATTCTTTGTCTTAGATTTGTGGGACTTCTTGTGTTGTTTTCCCTTCTTGCACGGAATAAAGTCGTCAGGAACAAAAAATTTCATCTTCGGAACACCAATAACCAGATCATTTCTCACAAGATAATTCATTTTCCGATAATTGATATGAGTAAGTTTCCCGTGCCACAAAATAGAGTCCGATTCAGACGCCTTAGAGAGTAAACATGTAGGAATTGAATCCGTTGTAGTAGCAACACTCATGTCTAGGACATATGTGTCATTTCTCCTCGGAGCCTTCATAAGAATCCATTCGCCAGGAATCACAAAGCCCGGTTTCAAGATATAGCATTCAGAATCATTGAAATGAAACGAAAACTTCTTGTCACACACTTAAGATACACTTAAAAGATTGTGTTCAAGCTGCTCCACATAGTTCACTTTCTCAAACTTGACCTTATCATTTTTTAAAGTACCTTGACCAGTTATGTACCCGCCTTTATCACCAGCAAAAGCGACATAACCTCCATCAATTTTAATCACATCCTCCAACAAACGAATATTCCCTGTTATATGTCGAGAGCAACCACTATCCACATACCATGTATTGTTGATAGTCCTCCTTGGTTGTCCCTACATAAACAAAGACAATTAGTTAGAAATGGGAACCCAAGCCATTGTGGTCTTGGGTCGTCCAGATGGATCAACATAAACAACTTCTAGCAACTCACAATCTACTTTATCATCAACCTTAGGCACATAAGATTCAGACTTAGACTTTCTCAATGAAGACTCAGAATGATTAATTGGAAAAACATTGTTAGATATATGATTATCAGATTCAGATGTTTCCAAAAGTTTCTTTAGTTTTTTGTTGCGTCTTCTTCGTTGAGGTCTAGAAAGTTTAATTTCAGGTTGAGGCTCTTTTGAACTTCCAAATGTGGAATTTCAAACTTCTTTTGAATAACAGCATGTTTAGAAATATTTTTATCATTTTGCTTAAATCCTGCAGATTTAGCAAAAGATTGATAAGATACATTCTTTACACCACTCAATGAAGACTTTTCCACATTCGGTCTTTTCAGAATTTTCACCACTCTTTGTTGTGAAATTTCACTCTTCAATTTTCCCTTATTCTTATATGGACAATGAATCACAATGTGACCAGCTTCATTACAATGAAAACAGACACTTTTATCATGATGACTTCTGATATAAGGAGCTTTTGTGAAATTTGAAGAACTGTTGGACGAACAAGATTCAGAAGATTTCACTGAACAATTGACTGGCTTCTTTGGAACATAAACCTGTTTAGTCACTGTTGATGAATTCTTATTTTGATAACCAGCAGCCACAAACCCACTAGATTGTAATACTTTTGACAACTTAGGTTGAACAGCTTTCACCTCATCAGGTTCTGTCAGAATACACCTATCACGAGTAACATTCTTCACAACCTTTTATTCATCAATTTTCACTTCTTTCGGAATGCCTTCAACCTTTGAATCATCAAATACCTCATCCTCTGTATCAGAATCATACACCATGACTTCACCCGTCATTGGATTCACTTTTAATACTGTCTTGGGATCAATTTCCTCTTCATGAATGATTTCAGGCTCAACCACATAATTTGCATTGAACGGTGGAGGAACAAACCCAATACCAGCAACCCTTTTTGTGGGATCAGCATTAGCATTGAAATAATCCAAAACTACAGATGAATTCTCAAACTGTTCCAGCTTTCTATGTAATTTTGTCAGCTCAGATTCTTTATCAGAAATCTCCTTGTTCTTTTGAGCAACAATTTCATTACGCTTTTCGATATCAGCATAAGCCATATCCAGATGATATGCTTGTTCCTTATTTTTCAATCCCAAAGAGTTTAAATCTCTTTTCAAAGACTCAATTCTTTCTATACACAATTTGTCATTATCTTTTAATTTCTAATTAACTGAGTGCATGGATTTCATATCACAAATTAGATTTGTGTTATCATCCATAACTTTTTGCATTTTATCTTTAACACGGATGCAATTAGAACAGTAAATTTGACAGACAGAGTCTTTTACCTTTGTCGGATCTGACATATCTGCCATGAAGACTTTAGCAATAGGAATATTGTCAGAATCAGCACTTTCAGAAAGATTTGGAGTTAAAGCAATCTCTTCTTCAGATACACTAGATGCCATCTCAGGTTCAATAGTATCATGTTCTTCATCAGCAATCGGCAAACTTTCACCATCACTGGAACTTCCATCATCAGTTGACTCCTCAGACTTGTCAGAATGAATCTCAGCCACAAATGCTTGACTCACAGCACCAACTAAATCTTCAAGATGAATTCCCTAGTCATAATTGTCATCATTTTGAGCAACCAATGCAGATGATGCAGTTGCATGATTAGGATTTCCTGAACCAGATGAACCATGTGATTGATTACGATTGTTCTGAAAAGTATTTGGTTTTTTCTGAGAATCAAACTCAACTTTAGGCTTCACACACTCTTTAGCAAAATGACCATACTCTTGAAAATTGTAGCAACGAACTTTTGATTTATCAAATCCCATACGAGAACGACTGTTAGACCCAATATACTTTCTTCTCGTCCTTTTCAAGAAATCCTTTGCCTGTCGCATTAGCATAGCCATATTCCACTGAATGTTCATCTCCTCTAGATCAACCGGATCAATCTGTTTGAAATCTTCTTCAATGATCTCCGGATCATGAATCTTCCCTCCAATAAAATTTTCATAAGACATCATGAAAGAAGAAAACATTGCTAAATAATCATCAGCAACTCTTTGATGCACATTATGTGATCCAGAAGATGAAGAAGCGGTATTTGCAGAAAAACCCGAATGACTTGGAATTCCAGAACAGTGATCATAAGTAGCTTCTTGATTATCTCCAGAAAAAATGCAACCCCTGCACCAATTTTTCCTGAAGTCTTTGCAAAGTACATCGAAGGATCTTGAATATGCTCCATATTAGTTTCTTTCTTCTTCATATTCAAGTCATGAGATTGAAGCTTCCCAAGAACCTCTTCAAGACACATAGTTTTATATTTCACATTTTCCTTTATCAACACTGTATACACATCAAATTTTGATGGTAATGCCTCCAAGAACTTATCATTAATCTCTTCAGTCTCATAAACAACTGAAGCACTCGATAATTCACTCAGCAAATGATAAAATCGTGTTGCAATATCATCCAAAGATTCATTTTGGAATTGCTTGAAAACTAAGAACTATTTTTTTAATAACTCTTTCCTGCTCTTCTTGACATCCAAACTCCCTTCACATCTCTTTTGCAAAGCTTCCCACAACTGTTTAGAAGACTTGAATTGTTTAAAGTTGTGATAAATTTCTTTAGGTAAAGACATAGAAATGCTAGCCATAGCCTTCTTTTCTCTATCAAACAGTAGTTTCTCTTCGGTGCTCAAAGCAGATACCGGTTTTGGAACATTATCCTGACCCATCCAAGTATACGTCGGATGCGTATATCCTTCTAAGATTGGAATCCATAAACTCGTATCGGTAAAAGACACAAACTGATCAAACATATCTTTCCAATTAGAATAATCTGCAAGACTTAACAACTTTGGTGGTTTCTGAGATGTACCAATATCATTATCATAGTTGAACATATTTGTCACTTGCACCATATTTGCCATTTTTACAAAAAAAAAATAAATAAATAAATTTCTGAAAAAATTTCCAGGTGTTGAAGCTGAACACCCCTTAGGCGAAGATAATAAGTTCGCTTCAGTGAGTACCAAGCGAACTTGAGATCAAGCGAACAAGACAAGTTCGCTTAAGGATGAAATCCGGTAAGTTCGCCTACTAATTAAGTTCGCCTAAAATGTGAGAAGCGAACTTAATAAGTTCGCTTGCTAAGTTCGCCTGCACAGGAACTAGCAAGTTCGCTTAAACTGCTATAACAACCTCAGAGGAATCTCTACCCAAACACGAACCAAGAACTTCAAAAATCATGATTTCTCAGCGAATTGATGGAATTTAAGGAAATTGAACCGTAGGATTATGAATTTTATCAAATAGAACACTTCTATCGGAATAATTTCGTCAAAATCACTTCCAAAAACACGAATTCAGCAGAGAAACGATCTTCAAGAACTTGAAAAACACCATTGATGCATAAATTTCAAAAAAATGTTGAATTTCTTGTCGAATTGTACACTAAACCGTCACTAATCACCAAGAATCGTACTTAATTCATGAGCACATGCTCTGATACCACTTGTAGGTCCAGGTAACTCAACTACTGATCGGACTCGTAATGTGACGTTGCTATAACACGAAGTGCGGAATCCTTCATGTTAACATTTGTATACTAACCGACAATTGAAACAACACACGTAAATAAACTTCTCGTTATATTCCAAATTTCATAGAGTTTACAAGATAATCGCTTCTGCTCTGCTATGCTTATGTGAAACAAACTGTAAACTCTATATTTATAAACACAAGTTCTGATATAAGCGAACTTATCAAGTTCGCCTCTCAGAGCATAAGCGAACTTAACAAGTTCGCTTCTACTGGACGAAGCGAACTTACTAAGTTCGCCTCTGATAGACTAGGCGAACTAGACAAGTTCGCCTCTAGTAGAACTTGTTTACAACACTTAGAAAACATTACAAAACATAAAGACAATAAGATCTAAAACTATTACAAAGATATTGTCATACAAATCTATGTCCTAACAGGTTGAATTGAATATGAGGAGGTGGTAAAGAAAATTTGATTTGTTCTTATAACGGCAGAGGAGAGAAAAAGCAAGATGACTTGTATAGTACAACTTTATTTACTTTTCATTGTTACATCTGTAATACACCGAGGCAGTCATGGTAAAGACTGACGTTAATTTCTTTTACAGCGGGTAAAAGTTAATTTGGACTTATTTTTACCCATCAGCAGCAAACTTGGTTGCTGTGGATGGATAAGCCTGTCCGCTGCAAGCTTGGTTGCTGCGGAAGGTTAAGTCTGTCAGTAGCAAACTTAATTGATGCTGATAGATTCAGTGATCTGCAGCAAGGATGTTGCTGCTGACGGCCTTAAAGCTATCCGCATGAAACTTGTTCCTGCTGATAACTTAAGGTAGTCAGTGGCAAATCATTTGCTGCTGAAGATTAAACCTGTCAGCAGCTGAAGGACAAAAAAAAACTGCTGACTAATAGCTTTTATTTACAACAATGGATATACGCACGTAACTGAATCGATGATGATGCTTGGTGGTTTCTTTACCTTCCATTGTTGAGTTGGTGGTTTTCCAGCTTTCTTTGTCTTTTCAGCAGCAGACGTTTTTTTTTAGGACTTTGGCTTATCAGCAGTAGATTTTGTTGCTGCTGATGGTTTTACTTGAACTGCTGCATACTTTGTTGCTGCTGAAGACTTTCCTTGTGGTTTCTTGGGCTTTATTCGATCATCAGTAGTTATTTTGGCTGCTGATGGCTTAAGAACAGACGTATGCCTATCCTTCTTCACCTTGCTGGTAGGCTTTTGTAAAATTTGGGTTGGAAGAAGAATCTGATTGAAAGGATTAAACTTACAATTTGCAGCAAAGTGGTCTGATTCTCCACAGATGATGCAAGATTGTTGAGGTTTTGAAAACTGCTCCCTTGGTGGAGAAAAAGATTTTCTGAATTGAGTTGTCTTAGCTTCAAATCTTCTTACCTGTTTGTTCTTCTTTGTCTTCTCAAAAGCATGTTGCTTGAGGTTTCTTTGCTGCTGAAGGTAGTAGAAGCCGGTGCTGGCAGTGTGGTTATATTTTCCACAGACAAAACATGATTTTGCCAGTTTATCCCTTGAAAGATACACATTTTCCTTTCTTTTGAAAAGGTCTTTGAAATTCCAAGGGTGAGCTTTGTTGTGCTCAAATGTAGCTTCTTCCAATGTCTTTTGAACATATGGAACCCTCTCTCTAGGCGCATGACATATGTCGAACACCTTCCTTGGTTGGACTGAAGTTGAGGACTGGCCCTTTTCAGTATTTAGCTTCCTACCTTCTGGAGGATAGCAAATTTTGATTTGTTTGAATGGTGTAGGAACTGGTACTGACATGGCTGGTACATGTGCTGAATGGACTTCATCTTTAGTCAGAGTGACTTGAGGAGCATGAGGAGATGAAGCTTTACTTGTTTCAGTGGAGTCTGAGTAAGTTGAATCAGACTCTGATGAGGTAGTGTATTCTTGTACCAAAGATTCATCCTTAGAAGGATCAAGATTTTTGTTGGCCATATCAAGATTTGCCAGATTGAAGCTTGATTCATGGATGGCAACGTAGTCAGCAGGAGGTGTAACGGCTTGATATTGTTCAGCATGATACCCCACACCAGTTTTTACCTTATCATGAATTTGAGCATCCAAAAGTCTTTGCAGCTTTTTTGATGCAAATTCATATTTGTCGACATGAACTTTTTGTTCTGCCAATTCTGCTCTGGTAGCTTTTAATCTAGCCAGTAGATCATCAATCTGAGTTTCAAGATTGGTTTGTTCATGTTTTAATGATGAAATCTCTTTCTTTAGGCAGTTAATTTTTTCTTTGTAACTGTCTTCGACCTTTTTGAATTCAGATTTCATTTGATGAAACTCTTCATTTTGATCTATTAGGTTTTGATTATGCTTTCTGTAGCCTAAAACCTTATCAATACAGGCTTGGGAACATAGATGTTCATATACCTGAGGCGGTATCTCAGTTGTGTCTGCCATAAGAGCTTGGTTGTTAGTTGGCAGATCTTCATACTGGAAGCTCCAGTCAAAGTCAGATGTTCCAACAGCTGCACAAGCTGCAGTTTGAGCTGGAGGAGTAGCTTGTTGCTGTTGATGTCTTGGTTGGGCTTGGTGAGCTGCTGGGTTTGCCCTAGGTGCCTTGCATTCTCTAGCAAAATGATCCAGTTGGTTACAGTTGTAACATTTCAATTTGCTTTTATCCAAGCCAACTCTGGTGTTGGAGCTGTTGCTTGGAATGGGTCTTCCGGTTCTAGAGTAGAACCTTTTTGCTCTTATAGAGAGCATAGCATACGAGTGCTGTATATCCATTTCCTCTAGATCATCTGGATGGAAACACTCAGGATCCTCCTTGATAAAATACATGTTGCTTGAGTTTTTAGAAACAAAAGCAGCAGTGGTTGAGGCTTGAGAAGGAGCTTCAAGAAGAAATGGTGATGTGTTTGTTTTAGAGGGAGGAGTTTGAGGATGTGTGACTATGGGAGGATAGTAGTTGCTAGTACTAGGACTTGAGTGCTCAGAGTGAAAAGCAGAAGAGGTGGTGGTGGATGTAGAGGCTATTTGGTAGCTTGAGCTCCTTTCCTTGGCCTGAATCATTTCTAATTCATAGGTTTTGAGCATATCAAATAGCTCAATCATCTGAAGAGTCTTCAGATTCTCAGTTCTTCTGATGGACACTGTGTAGAGTGTCCAGCAACTAGGTAGAGATCTGATGAATTTCTTAAGAATATCTTCATTCTCCAACTTTACTTTTGAGCACTGCAACTCACCTACAAGATAAGTGTATCTGTTATATAAAACAGTTAGAGACTCACCTTCCTTCCAGGCGAAATTTTCATACTGCTGCTTAAGGATGTCTCTTCTGTTTTCTTTGACTTCCTCAGATCCAGCAAACATCTTCTCGAGGGCCTCCCAGAGCTCTTTAGCAGTTTTGTGACTTCTGAAGTTATGAAAAACTTCATTTGGAAGGCACATTTGGATAGCTCCTAGTGCCTTGAAGTCCACCTCCATTTTCTTTATATCCTCTTCTGAGTATTTGGAGGGATCCTTTGGAACTGTTGGTCCTCCAGAGTCAGCAGATGCCACCATGGGAGTGTATGGTCAATCCCTGATGGATTTCCACATTCCGTACTCCTGATAACAGAAGAAGCTTTCCATGCGATTTTTCCACATGTCGTAGTCTTCTCCAGATACCAACCTTGGTGGTCGGTTGATGCTGCCGGTGTCTTCAAAACCATTGCTTTGTGCCATTTTTGATTTGTGATTTTGGGTGACTTGATCAAAGAGAAAGTTTAGAATAGAACCAGAAGTGATTAAACAAGTGTGAGTTTGTTTAATCTGAGCCAAAGCTCTGATACCACTTGTAGGATCGTGAAATTACAAGATGGTTCTGTTCTTAGTTGAGAATGGCGGAAACAATATCAACTGCACAAATACAATCGAGTAAACAGAAAGAATACTGATAAAAACACTGTTGTATTAATCTTTGTGAATAAACGATTACAAATGAAAACTCAGTGAAGAAGCACACTTACAATGAAGTGTTTACACAGTATTTATACTAACTTAGAATTAAGACAGACACTTGATTCTAAGGATCAGATCTAACAAAGACCGTTGATCTTTTATACAAAAGCTAATAATACACGTTAAAGCTAAACTAGCTAACTTTATTGAAGCGTTTTCTTTATTCATCATTGTTTGCATGCTTGGAGAAAAGCATTTTCGTCCGTCATTGGTTGCACTACTAAGATTCCTTCTGCTTTGAGTGTGCCAGTTGCTTTTGCAGAAAGTTGTCAGTGACGCTTGACATAGATAGTCAGCTGCAACGATTTGTCTTCAAGGAACACAACTATCAGCAGCAAGAATGAGAATGATGCTGCTGATAAGCCTATCAGCAACAACATGTGTTGAATGCTGCTGATTAGCCTATCAGCAGCATTTGTACTTAGAATAATTTAGTAGCAATCAGTCTTTGGTTGTACAGCCATTAAAACAAATAATAAATAAGTTATACTTTGTTTTAATTTCAAACACAATTATGTAAGATAGAGCAAAACCAAATAAAAAGGATTCAAACAATTTTATTACATAAAATGTTTATAAAGCAATAAGACAGTTTAGTGACCAATAAATTTATAAAGATCTCTTTTAAGTTGAAAACCAAGAGCAATTCGTTCATGTATTCATACATATATATATAGGTATATGCATAGTTACTTTTAACAAATTATCTTTCCCCCCTAACCCATTTGAACCCCAGTTGAACCTTTGACATTGGTTTTTGAACCCATTCACCAAGACCCAACCATTCAAACCTCCAATTTTGTCTATGTCCAACCCCTTTTGACTTTCAAAAGTCAAACGAGGCAAGATCTTGCAATTCAACGAGATTAATCGAGCCATCCCGTCCATATTGGACCTATTTTGTGTACTAGAGTGATTATCCACTTCACCCTGGCCCAATTAACGCGCAAAACTGATCAATTGAGCGGCCAATTCAAGTTTGAAACGGTTGACTTTTAATAGTCAAAACCGTGTTCAATCCGATCCGAAATCAAGGATTTCGAGCGTGACCAATCCCGCAAATTACGCTCTGATCAATCCCGCCTGTATCCGGTACACCAACACGACCCAATTCATTTCTAAACCGTCGAATTCATGCGTAATGGAAGCTCACAGCTGTCGACTTTAAACCCGTAATCAAATCATACAATTTCATAAAGATTGAACGAATTAAACACACACACACTCACAACACTCATCTCAAACTCTCCCGACTCTGTTTGGATCTGCATCCCACCCCTAGTCGTTGATCGAGCACCACGCGTCGCCGCCATCGGAGTTCTATCGATCTCTCTCATCATCTAGCCAAATTAGGTAAATCTTCCCTTGATAGAGTCGACATGAACCTCTGATCAAAAGCCGCATCATCTCGGGCTAGATCCTATACACGAACTAGTCTAATTTTGGGGATTAGGGTTCGGGTATATTGGGGACGGAAGGGATGAACGGGCTTGTTCGTTTAAGGGTTAAAAGGTGGGTGTTTTTATCAAGGCATTAATCCTAGCACAGTTGGTTTGCACACTTGCCTCTCACAGAAACCACACGGGTTCGAACCGGGTGGTCTGTTTATATTTTTTAAACCGTTTTTAAAACTCCAAAAAATTTATAAAAAAATATTTTTATAATATTTACAACATGTTAAACAGAATAAAAGGCAAGATTTCAAATTTTCAATATAAATTCTTTTTATTACAAATTTTACTATTTATATGGTACATTAATTATTTAAAAACGAAATTTTAGAATTTTAAATAAATGAAGGAAGTTAAATATCAAATTTATAAAGTTTATAAAATTTTAACCTTATTTAAAAAACAATCAAATACCTATTCTTAAGTGATAAATAGATAAACAAATTTATTTATTGTAATCTACACTAAAAAGGTATATTTACTATTAATTTATACACATCTTTATAAATAAATAAATAAAGTAAAATTTTTATTTAATTATATTTAATAAAATTCACACACTATTTTTGTAACTAAATAAATAAATAACAATTATTTAATTAGTTATTCAAATCAAAACCCTAATTTCAATTATTTTAAAAACTATTCATTTTGATTTTTCATTTTATAAAACACCCCATTCAATTACAAACCATAATCACTTACACACTCCCTTTCCAAACTACATCTCAAACCCTTGTACACACATCCATTGTAACCCTAGACTTGGCCATAGACTTTTGGGCAAATAGTTAACCTAGATTCATATACATTACACACTAGGTTAACGTGATGAGTTACAAGGATTACTTTGCCATCTAAACTCTCGTGCTAGCTACACCTTTGATTCAGGTGAGTATTACATATCCCTTTTTACTCTTTTACACTTTTGGGGTGAAACATGAACTCTATACACACAATTGCTTACATTTACACAAACTACACAACACACAAATCCTCTTTACATTCATGTATACAAACTTTGAGCTTTATGTTTGAGTGCTAGGTGCATTAACTGTTTGTGTGCAATTTATGTGCAATCATTAACTATACAAGCCGACGTTTAACAATGATAGATCTATTGAGTCTGACAAACCCACCCAGATTGGGGTGATTGTTACCGACAACACAATTTTCATGCTAGTTACAAAGGTTTGATTGTACTTTGGTTACACAATAGTTGCTCCCCATAAATGCCTTATTTTATCATGTTATGTAAGGACTTGTTTATTCACATCTTGGACTATCTATGTACAAACTTGTGTATGCTCACCAACTTTTTAGTTGACCTTATTTTATTCATGTTTCAGGTGCTAACGTTTGATCAAGGCTTGCTACACATAGGCTTTGGGACTTAGTTAATTTTAAAACAAGAACAATTTGTATTAAATTTATGTACATTGAAATTGGTTTATGTTTGTTTGAATTGAAATGGATTTAATATATTACAATTTAGTCAACCTTGAGCTCATGAACAGTTTAGATGTCCCGCCCCGACATATTCCGCCGTCGGTTGGGGTGTGAAAGATTGGTATCAGAGCCTTGGTCATAGGGAATTAGGTTATTAGACACTTTTGACCTAGACTATAACCTTAGGACACCCACACTATGCCATGCTACTATATGCTACATGATTACTACTTTGTGTGAATATTTTCACATGTTATCCTAAGTAATTACACTACATGATACAATACCTAATAGTCTATGTGTCACACTACTTGATAACTCTTGTGCTCATATTCGTTGCTACCTACATGCTACATATTTCATTCATTAAAGCTATCCTAAGTTTAACACATACACACCAAATTCTTCATGCACCCTTAATCTCACACACATGATACCATCATCTTTTGTAAACTAAATCTAAACTATTTGGCCTAAATGCCCATTCAAAATAAACAAGAAGCCCACTTACCCTCCAAGAAGAAGAAGCCTACTACAATATATAAGCCTCACTTTGGGGCCTCAAAGCCCAGTCCACAACAATTCTCATCATGACCATGAGCCCAACAATAGTGCTATTAATACGTGATGGCCGGAAGAGTGTGTAGGCCCATGAGGGATTCTGGCTAAGGAAAGACAGGGTACTTAAGTGTGTCTTAGTGACCCACCCCTCTTTTCTGGGAATCCTCCTCAGGGATGCATTGCTTATAGGTCAAGTGTATTTCTAAAATGCTATTGTGAAGACACGATGTTATGACTAGTCAAACTCTAAACCTATGAGAACTCCTATTATTAACACTCAGTATTTCATTATCACTTACAACCTTTTCATTGTTTTCTGCTAGATATGGACTCCTACTCTTATTCCTCCCCGGTATACCGTCCCGGAGCAGAGTCGGATTGGGAAGAAGACATCAGGTCACCCGTGTATTGATCACCACCACCCCCAACTGTCAGGCCAAGATTTAATGCAAGGAACACTATCCCAAGACTTCGAGCATCTGGATCACCCCCACCCAGAAACCAGTATCAGACACCCCATCTACACACTCAGTTACCACCCCCACTAAGAGACCCATATCTAATGCCCGACCCGTACCATCCTAACCCTTGGGCAAGGCGTACCATGGCACCCACTAGTGCTATGGGAATTCCAATCGATGACGTTCACCAATATTTGAGGACCTCAGAGTTCGAGAAGCAAAGGATGGAGCAAGAGATAATGCACGACTTGCAAGGACAAAGAATGGATAGCCTAGCAAACCAATTAGGGTACCAAAAGGAGTTAATCTCCATCCTCGAAAAAGAAATGCTGGAGAATCACACGGAAACAGCTAGAGCTGAAGCCAGATCGGCTACCCGAGTGACCATAGCGGTGCTCGTCTTGGTGAACATCTTCCTTCTAGTGGGAAACTACAAGAGACGTTAGCAGAAATTTCTATATTGTCTTTAAATTTTTAGTTTGAGAACTATTCCCCTATGTTTTGAATAATGTTTAACACTTCAGCATTTAATAAATTTTATATATTACAACTCTATGGTTATTATTCATTGATTTGACAAGTAAGTGTAAATTATGTAACATTTCTAATTTTTCATGTCTTCATTTTAGTACAATAAATCACGTTTGAATTCAAATCTTAGCAAATGGTTATATTAGACCCTAATTATCAACACAAATTCATAAATCCCACCCCATATTTATTCTAGAATCCCTATATATAAATATTTGGACATATATGTAAATATATACATTATACATCATACAAGTACACATATATACGTAATAAACAAGTGATCCTACTCAATGGTTTGAACCTCTAACAATATTGAACCCCCCCCCCCAAGCCTTGAACCCCACCTTGGTGGTGACCTTGAATCGCAAATTTAGACCAAGGCCAAAGCAAAACCGCCTGTTTGACTTTTAAAAGTCAAACCGGGCCAAATTTTCACAATCCAAGCCTCAATTTTGATCCAATCAAGCCCTACGAATTCCTATCTCGTGTGCAAGCACAATCATTCCAACCCAGGCCCAATCAACAAGCAAATTCGATCAAACTAGCGGGCAGATTCAAATTCGAATGGATTTGACTTTGGATAGTCAAATCCCGTATCAAACTGCAATTAATTCATGAAATCAACGCGTCCTAATCCCGGAAATCACTCGCAAGCAAATCCCGAGTGTACCTCGACCTGTATCAAGACTCAATTCAGCTCCAATTCACCGAATTAACGCGTAATCAAACCCCGCAAAAACCTCACGGTCAAACCAAAACCTGATCGATTAATACGGATGAAATTAGACAAATTAAATCACTCAAACACCCTTGTATACATCCACACAAACTCTCCTAGCCTGTAGACAAACCGCATTTCGCCTCTGAAGTCACATCGATCACGAGGAACACCCAAAGCAAACACGTAGCCGTCCGCGTTCGTGCCTTAATTATTTCGAGTAAGAATGGTATCATTAGACTCGTAATCAATCCCTGAACGATAACCCCTTATCAATTCGAGTTAACATAACCCATCGAAATCGATCAGGATTAGGGTTCTTGACCGTTGCTCGAAGTTTGATTTGGGGAAATCGGATGGTTCGATTTTAAGCATTTTAAATTATTTTGTTCCTGTTATGACCAGCTAACCACCCCGGTCCGACTGGTTAAGACAATGCACCATCGGACCTGGTGGTGTGGGTTCGAAACCCACAACCCGCGCCTATCCGGCTTCGTTTTGCGCGTATTCCCGTGACCGGACTGGCCCTCTTTCCTTTATCTGTTAATACATATCCGGTCGAGATTTGTACAAGGGTTGGACCACTGGTCTAGTGGTTAAGCATGTAAACACCCATAGAATCCACCCGGGTTCGAACCGGGTGGCATTCTTTTTGTTTTTAAATCATTCTTAAAGCATTTTTAATTTATTTAAAATTATATTTATAAACCTAATATCTTTTAGAACGTAATGCCACGATAAATTATCACTTTAAACATAAAACCACTATTTTTATAAATGTAATTTTGTATAATCCTATTATTTGTTGATGTTTCTTGATATATTTTACTAAAGATTATACATATTAGGGTGCTCGTCTTGGGAATTATCTTCCTTCTAGTGGAAAGCTACCAGAGACGTTAACAGAAATTTTTATTTATTGTCTTTAAATTTTCAGTTTAAGTACCATTTCCCTATGTTTTGAGTAATGTTTAACATTACAGCATTTAATAAATTTTATATATTCCAACTCTAAAGTTATTATTCATTGATTTGACATGTTTAGTGTGAATTACACCCATCATATTTTCGTCAAAATTTCCCAAGTATCACCTTATTCATCCAATACGATTTAGTACACTACCGGCAATCTCATTCGTAAACGAATCATCCTATTATTGGATTTAAACAAGCTCATTATTTTTGTTCAAACCAAACGTTTATCAAACTTTTAGAAAGTATCAGATTTATAAATTTTTCCATAAACATTTTCACTGGTAAGAGAACATAACACAACCTATTTTATAAAGATATTATTTTCTCCGCATTAAAGTAATCATTTCTAAATCTTGGTTAATTAATATACAACTACTTGTTTGGCCATTAATTCCTTCTAAAAACATTCTCCTTATAATAATTGAAAATTTTAATAAAAAAGGTTTTTTTTTTATAGATTGTCCAATTATTCAGATTATTCAACCCATTAGTTTCACTACTTTATTTATCTACAAACAAGAACAAATTACAATCACCTACATACAAACCAAAATAAGTTATTCGTAAACACATTACTCAGAATACTTGCAGAGTCTCCTCGTTACCTTTCACTTGCCGCTTCAAGAGACGATCCATACCGCGTAGAAGTTAACCATCCTAACAAACCTCAACAAGATTTAAAGGGCTAAAACCTGACTACCACATTATACATGAACGCTAAACAACACGCTTCTCCACAACACTCGATCACATACAAAACTCGTTAGTATATGTTACGCACAAAATCCAATAACTTACGTATACACATTCACAAGATATACAACAAGATATACAACACGATCACATAATACATGAAACTTAGTTATTTTCACTGACTACATAATACAGGGAACTTGATTATTTACAATACATGCCCTGCTGGATTGATTACAGAATACATGAAGCATATTTGTTCGGAATATACACTAAATTGATCACATGATACATAACAATTGATTATTTGATATACAATACTTGATGGATCACATTGAACGTGAAACTTATTCTGGTTACCAAGTACATGATACTATATGATAATGAGTTATTAAACGCCATACATGAAATTCATTTCTTACAATACACATGACACTATGTTGCTTACATTACACATGATAGCTTACATGATGCTAAGTGGTTTACGTTACACATAAAACCTATTTGATTACAAGCTACATGACGCTAGATCATACATGAGACTTGTGTGTTTACATTAAACATGAAACTAAGTTGCTTACAATTGTTACAATTGATTGATCACAATATACATGAAGTATGGTCATACACCTTGTTCACCAAACTTGAAAATCCTAACACATTGAGACAACTCGGGGTTTGACGTATTCTTGTTCAAACACAAGTAAACTATGGGGCCTTAGGTAACACTACTTTATTATCCTTTAGTTGTTAATTGACTTGCCTATTTAAGGATATAGTTACTTATTAGCAACTCATATGTGAAAGCAATATACATGAACTAAGTGAATTTGTGCCCCCTCTTGACCCGCACACAACGGAAGGATCTATACGGACCATACGATTATTTGAGTAATTACGGGTGCACACGGAATTATAAAAATCAGCGCATGTAAAAACATAGTGAATTTTGTTGTGTGTTGTGACCTAAAACCTATCGTGATGTATAACAACGAAACTAATGTAATATGACAAGGACATGGTGGATACGCCGATGGTACTTCCTATATATAAGTGTTCTATCATATTATCAGAAGTAACGTTGTTCGTGTCACGTGAAGTTTTGACCTAGATCAATAGTTGTGAAATGCCTCATCCACTAGCAATTCTTGAGCACATTAGACTATATCTTAAACAAACCCTAATCATAAATTTCCCATCAATCCCATTCCACGCAATATATTTCATACTTAGAATCCAAAACATCATTCGACAGTTCCTTCTTAAATACATTTCAAAGCTAAATTCATTATCATCATTCATACCTGATCCTGAATATCAAAATCTGTGTCTTGTCACCAGTTATACTCCTTAAACCAACCGTCATAACACAATGAGAACCCAAAACTCTCACCTTTTTCCTGATTTAGTAGAATACACTAGCTAAATTTTGGGACGAAATTCCCTCAACATGGGGATACTGTAACATTTCTAATTTTTCATGTCTTCATTTTAGTACAATAAATCATTAGCAAATGGTTATATTAGACCCTAATTATCAACACAAATTCATAAATCCCACCCTATATTTATTCTAGAATCCCTATATATAAATATTTGGACATATGTGTAAAAATATACATTATACATCATACAAGTACACATACATACATAATAAACAAGTGATCCTACTCAATGGTTTGAACCTCTAACGATATTGAACCCCCCCCCCCAAGCCTTGAACCCCACCTTGCTGGTGACCTTGAATCGCAAATTTAGACCAAGGCCAAAGCAAAACCGCCTGTTTGACTTTTAAAAGTCAAACCGGGCCAAATTTTCACAATCCAAGCCTCAATTTTGATCCAATCAAGCCCTATGAATTCCTATCTCGTGTGTAAGCAACAAACATTCCCACCCAGGCCCAATCAACAAGCAAATTCGATCAAACTAGCGGGCAGATTCAAATTCGAATGGATTTGACTTTGGATAGTCAAATCCCGTATCAATCAGCAATTAATTCGTGAAATCAACGCGTCCTAATCCCGTAAATCACTCGCAAGCAAATCCCGAGTGTACCTGGATCTGTATCAAGACTCAATTCAACTCCAATTCAGCGAATTAACGCGTAATCAAACCTCGCAAAAACCTCACGGTCAAACCAAAATCGGATCGATTAATACAGATGAAATTAGACAAATTAAATCACTCAAACACCCTCGTATACGTCCACACAAACTGTCCCTGCCTGTAGACAAACCGCATTCCGCCTCTGAAGTCCCATCGATCACGAGGAACAGCCGAAGCAAACCTGTAGCCATCCGCGTTCGTGCCTCAATTATTTCGAGTAAGAATGGTATCATTAGACTCGTAATCAAGCCCTGAACGATAACCCCTTATCAATTCGAGTTAAAATAACCCATCGAAATCGATCGGATTATGGTTCTTGACCGTTGCTCGAAGTTTGATTTGGGGAAATCGGATGGTTCGATTTTAAGCATTTTAAATTATTTTGTTTCTGTTATGACCAGCGAACCACCCCGGTCCGACTGGTTAAGACAATGCACCATCGGACCTGGTGGTCTGGGTTCAAAACCCACAACCCGCGCCTATCCGCCTTCGTTTTGCGCGTTTTCCCGTGACCGGACCGGCCCTCTTTCCTTTATCTGTTAATACGTATCCGGTCGAGATTTGTACAAGGGTTGGACCACTGGTCCAGTGGTTAAGCATGTAAACACCCACAGAATCCACCCGGGTTCGAACCGGGTGGCATTCTTTTTATTTTTAAATCATTGTTAAAGCATTTTTAATTTATTTAAAATTATATTTATAAACCTAATATCTTTTAGAACATAATGCCTCGATAAATTATCACTTTAAACATAAAACAACTATTTTTATAAATGTAATTTTGTAGAATCCTATTATTTGTTGATGTTTCTTGATATATTTTACTAAATATTATACATATATATATATATATATATATATATATATATATATACATTTCTATATTTCCTTAAGAGAATATGCTACTTTAAATAAATTATGAATTCATTTTTACAACCCACTCAGAGTTTAGATTAATTTGTGCAATATCTTGTTTTTATATATTAATATTTACCAATCATTTTGACATATTTTCATAAATAAATAATAGAGAAATTTATTTATTTAATCAATTGTGCAAAGTAAGTCACTCACTAATAACTTTGAAACTTACATTTTTTTGTATTTAAACTCTTATTCAAATACTAACACAAAACACATTCCTTACACGATGTAACACAAACTCTTTGTACAAGTCCTTATACTTATATCCAGTAAAACCCTAGACTTTCTTTAGACTTTGTACACAACACTAATACAAGTTCATACAATTCACTCTAGGTCAAGTCTGCAATTGCAAAATCACTCGTGAGACCTATTGCTCGTGTTATCTACACAATTGATACAAGTGAGTTTTACATAGCCCCTTTTTCACTATTTTTACATTTTGGGGTGAAACATGATCACAACTTACAATGATTTACATAAACTACACAATACAAATCCACTTTACAATTTGTGTGCAATTTGAGCTTTATGTTTGAGTGCTAGGTGTGTTAACTAATTATTTGCAATTACATGTACAATCATTAACTAATCAAGCCGATGGTTAACAATGATAGATCTATTGAGTCTGACAAACCCACCCATTGGGGTGATTGTTACCGACAACCCAATTTTTGCATGCTAGTTACAAAGGTTTGATTGTACTACCTAGTTACACAATAGTAACTCCACATAAATGCCTTGTTAATCATGACTTGTATGGATTTGTTTACACATAATACTTTGATACTATTTAGAGTCAAATCCTATGTATGCTCACCAACTTTTTAGTTGACCTCGTTTTCATCATGTTTTAGGTACAAAAGTTTGAGTTGATCAAGTTGCTACACTTAGGTTGTGGACCTAGTTAATTGAAATAAATGGACGTGTTATGTAAATTCAAGTATTCTTGTATTGTCGTATTTGGAAATTATGAATGGAAATGTAACGTTTTAATATATTGAATTTTAGTCAACCATGTACTCATGAACAGTCTACATGTCCCGCCCCGACGTTTCCGCCGTCGGTTGGGGTGTGACAAATTACACCCATCATATTTTCATCAAAATTTTCCAAGTATCACCCTCTTCATTCAGCATGATTTGATACACTACCGGCAATCTCCCTCATAAACAAATCTTGCTATTAGACTTAAACAACCTCGTTATTTTCAAACCAAATGTTTATCAAACTTTTAGAGAGTATCAGAAATGTAAATTCTTCCATAAACATTTTCACTTTGTAAGGGAACTTAATACAACCTATTTTATAAAAATATTATTTCAAATTGATAAATAGTTATGATTTTTCTCATTAAAGTAATTATTTCTAAACCCTAGCTAAATTAATATACAATTACTATTTAGCTAATAATTTCTCTTGAAAATATTCTCCTTGTAATAATTGAAAATTTAATAAAAAACGTTTTTCCCATATATTGTCTATTTATTTAGATTATTTAACTCAGTACTTTCACTACTTTATATATCTACAACCAAGAACAATTTACAATTTCATATTTTCAAACAAAGATCAATTATTTGTAAACACATTTCCCTGAGTGTTTTCAGAACCTCCTCGTTACCTTTCACTTGCCGCTTCAAAGGACGATCCATACCGCGTATACGTTAACCATACCCACAAACCTCAACGAGATTTAAAGAGCTAGAACCTGGCTACCACATTATACATGAATGCCAAACAACACGCTTCTCTGCAATACTTGATCACATACAAAACTCGTTAGCATATTTCACGCATGAAATTCAATAACTTACGTATGCACGTTCATAAGATACACAACACGGTCACATAACACATGAAACTTGTTTATTTATAATACACAACCTACTAGGATGATCACATAAATGCATGAAACTTAGTTGATTGCAATAAACATGATACTGAACTGATCACGTGATGCATAACAATCGTTTGTCTGGTACATAATACTGATTAGCCACATTGAATATGAAAACTTATTGATTTACAAAATACATGATGCTAAGTTGTTCACGTTACACATGAAACCTACTTGATTACAAGCTACATAACACTAGATCATACATGAGACTTGTGTGTTTACATTATTCATGAGATTAAGTTGCTTGCAATTATTGCAATTAATTAATCACAATATAAATGATGCATGGTCAACCACTTTGTTCACCAAACTTGAAAACCATAACACATTGAAGCTACTCAGGGTTGACGTATTCTTGTTCAAACACGAGCAAACTATCGAACTTTAAGTTATACTACCATATTTCTCTTTAGTTGCTAACTGACCTGCTTATTAGGGACATAGTTACTTATTAGCAACTAATATGTGAAAACAATAGACATAAACTAAGTGAATTTTTGCCCTCTTGCCCAGCACACAACGGAAGGATCTATACGGACCTTGCGATAATTCGAGTAATTACGGGTGCACACGTAATTATAAAAATCAACGCAGAGAAAACATAGTAAATTCTGTCATGTGTTATGACATAAAACCTATCATGATAGATAATAACGAAACTAATGTGATATGACAAGGGCATGGTGGATACGCCGCTGGTACTTCCTATATATAAGTGTACTTATCATATTATCAGAAGTAACGTTATTTGTATCACGTAAAGTTTTATGACCTGGACCAATGTTGGTGAAATCTCTTATACCCTGACATTTATTAAATATATTAGACTACATTCTAAACAATTTAGGACCATCAAATTATCATCGTTCTCATTTCAAGTGATGCATTCTACCTTGAGAGTTCAAATTTTGTTTCAACAGTTCTCTCCTTAATCCTCTTCAAACTAAAACCACTATCACCCTTCATGCATGATCGTGAGTCGTACTCCTCAACCCGACCCTCAAAGTTCATTAAGGATCCAAATGTGGCCCAGAGTTACTTGGGAACATGAGGATCAAATAAAGCTCAAGTATCCACATCCCTTTACTGATTTTATGACCCTCACTAGTTAAATTTCGGGACGAAATTCCCCTATCATGGAGAGACTGTAACTTCCATGATTTTTTGGTATCATTTTTTTATTTTATTCTATACAATTATGGCATCCTATTTCAATTTCATGTTTGTCTAGGACAATAAGCCTCATAGGCCATTAAAACAAATAATAAATAAATTATATTTTCTTTTAATTTCAAACACAATTATGTAAGATAGAGCAAAACCAAATAAAAAGGATTTAAACAATTTTATTACATAAAATGTTTATAAAGCAATAAGACAGTTTAGTGACCAATAAATTTATAAAGATCTCTTTTAAGTTGAAAACCAAGAGCAATTCATTCATGTATTCATACATATATATATAGGTATATGCATAGTTACTTTTAACAAATTATCTTTCCTCCCTAACCCATTTGAACCCCAGTTGAACCTTTGACATTGGTTTTTGAACCCATTCACCAAGACCCAACCATTCAAACCTCCAATTTTGTCTATGTCCAACCCCTTTTGACTTTCAAAAGTCAAACGAGGCAAGATCTTGCAATTTAGCGAGATTAATCGAGCCATCCCGTCCATATTGGACCTATTTTGTGTACTAGAGTGATTATCCACTTCACCCTGGCCCAATTAACGCGCAAAACTGATCAATTGAGCGGCCAATTCAAGTTTGAAACGGTTTGACTTTTAATAGTCAAAACCGTGTTCAATCCGATCCGAAATCAAGGATTTCGAGCGTGACCAATCCCGCAAATTACACTCTGATCAATCCCGCCTGTATCTGGTACACCAACACGACCCAATTCGTTTCTAAACCGTCGAATTCATGTGTAATGGAAGCTCACAGCTGTCGACTTTAAACCCGTAATCAAATCATACAATTTCATAAAGATTGAACGAATTAAACACACACACATACACACTCACAACACTCATCTCAAACTCTCCCGACTCTGTTTGGATCTGCATCCCACCCCTAGTCGTTGATCGAGCACCACGCGTCGCCGCCATCGGAGTTCTATCGATCTCTCTCATCATCAAGCCAAATCAGGTAAATTTTCCCTTGATAGAGTCGTCATGAACCTCTGATCAAAAGCCCCATCATCTCGGGCCTGATCCTGTACATGAACTCGTCTAATTTTGGGGATTAGGGTTCGGGTATATTGGGGACGGAAGGGATGAACGGGCTTGTTCGTTTAAGGGTTAAAAGGTGGGTGTTCCTGTCAAGGCATTAAGCCCAGCATAGTTGGTTAGCACACTTGCCTCTCACAGAAACCACCCGGGTTCGAACCAGGTGGTCTGTTTATATTTTTTAAACCGTTTTTAAAACTCCAAGAATTTTATAAAAACTATTTTTATAATATTTACAACATGTTAAACAGAATAAAAGCAAGATTTTCAAATTTCAATATAAATTCATTTTATTACAAATTTTACTATTTAAATGGTACATTGATTATTTAAAAAAGAATTTTTAGAATTTTAAATAAATGAAGGAAGTTAAATACCAAATTTTTAAAGTTCATAAAATTTTAACCTTATTTAAAAAATAATCAAATACCTGTTCTTAAGTGATAAATAGATAAACAAATGTATTTATTTTAATCTACACTAAAAAGATATATTTACTATTAATTTTATACACATCTTTATAAGTAAATAAATAAAGTAAAAATTTTATTTAATTATATTTAATAAAATTCACACACTATTTTTGTAACTAAATAAATAAATAACAATTATTTAATTAGTTATTCAAATCTAAACCCTAATTTCAATTATTTTAAAAACTATTCATTTTGATTTTTCATTTTATAAAACACCCCATTCAAGTACAAACCACAATCACTTACACACTCCCTTTCCAAACTACATCTTAAACCCTTGTACATCCATTGTAACCCTAGACTTGGTCATAGACTTTTGGGCATATTGTTAACCTAGATTCATATACATTACACACTAGGTTAACGTGGTGAGTTACAAGGATTACTTTGCCATCTAAACTCTCGTGCTAGCTACACATTTGATTCAGGTGAGTATTACATAGCCCATTTTACTCTTTTACACTTTTGGGGTGAAACATGAACTCTATACATACAATTGCTTACATTTACACAAACTACACAAACACAAATCCTCTTTACATTAATGTATACAAAATTTGAGCTTTATGTTTTAGTGCTAGGTGTGTTAACTGTTTGTGTGCAATTTATGTGCAATCATTAACTATACAAGCCAACGGTTAACAATGATATATCTATTGAGTCTGACAAACCCACCCATATTGGGGTGATTGTTACCGACAACACAATTTGCATGCTAGTTACAAAGGTTTGATTGTACTTTGGTTACACAATAGTTTCTCCCCTAAAATGCCTTATTTTATCATGTTACGTAAGGATTTGTTTATTCACATCTATATACTATCTATGTACAAACCTGTGTATGCTCACCAACTTTTTAGTTAACCTTATTTTATTCATGTTTCAGGTGCTAACGTTTGATCAAGGCTTGCTACACATAGGCTTTGGGACTTAGTTAATTTTAAAACAAGAACAATTTGTTTTTCATTTATGTACTTTGGAATTGGTTTATGTTTGTTTGAATTGAAATGGATTTAATATATTACAATTTAGTCAACCTTGAGCTCATGAACATTCCACATGTCCCGCCCCGACGTATTCCGTCGTCGGTTGGGGTGTGACACTTCTGTGCGTACTGAACCTTCAGTGCACTCTGCGCACAATGAAGAGTTTCAGTTCGAACCAGCAGTTTGCGATACGATGAAGAAAGAAGTGGTGGAGATGATCCACGAGTACTTGCCAGACATTGTGAAAGCAGCATTCAAAGAGTTAGAGAGGAGAGTTCTGGATGAGGAAAAAGAGAAGGAGAAACCATATGGGAACGGCGGTAACTGTGACTATGGGCACTTAAAGAAGTACAATCCGCCTAAGTTTGATTGGTGCAAAGATGCGGAGGCTATGTACCACTGGCTTACTGAGATGGAGTCAACCATCTCGATCAGTGAGTGTAATCCGAACCAGATTATGAAATTCGTTTCACACTCTTTTGCTGGGGAGGCTCTAAAGTGGTGGAACTCGGTTAAAGAGAGGAAGACTATTCAAGAATTGAGTGATATGACTTGGGATGATCTAAAGGGGCTAGTGAGGAAGAAGTTCTATGCTCCAGGGGAGCTAGAGAGGGTTGAGCGAGAGTTTTTTACTCTAAAGGCGGGTAAACTAACACACCGCGAGTACACTTCAAAGTTAATTGAGATGGCATGTCTAGTGCCACACTTAGCTGGTAGTGATGAGCATTGGAAGAAACTGTATGAGAGGGTTTGCCTGATAAGGTGAGGCATTTGGTCAAGGCTCAGCAACCACCGAGCTTCGATGAAGCTGTGGTTAAGTGGGACATTATATGATGATGTCATGAGTACCGAGGTGCAGGAAAAGAAGCCGAAAGAAAACAAATGGATTGTGCCTAGTAAGAGATATATTAGGGACAAAAAGGTTCCATTTGGTAAGAAGGCAAGGACCGAGGGTCCAGATCCATGTCGTAAATGTGGAAGGTTGCACTCGGGCGAGCCGATTCTGTTTTGTGTTACAGATGCGGCAAAGCGAGACATTTCTCTAGAGAATGACCGCATGATCCTAAGTGTTACAAGTGTGGAGGTGTCGGCCATAGGGCAAAAGATTGTAAGACAGGTTAGGGTGCGGGACCAAGTAAGGAAACGATTCCAGTGAAGAAAGAGGATGAGAAGCCTAAGGAGAAGGCGAGAGCCTTCACTATGACTGCAGTTGAGGCGACGAATGACCCGGACGTGGTCTCAGGTACTTTTCTTATTAATGATGTACCAGCTACTGTTTTGTTTAATTCTGGGGTAAGTAAGAGTTTTGTAGCCCCATCTTTCTATAAGAGTTTACGTAGAACTGGTAGAATGATAGAGAAGCCGTTCAGTGTTGAGACTATGGTGGGATCACCCACCAGGGTGATGGAAGCATTAGATGATTGTTATATCAATCTAGAGGGTCATAGGTTTCCCGCTAGATTATTTATAATTGCTTTGGGAGGTTTTGACGTAGTATTGGGTATGGATTGGTTGGCCACATTTGATGCGGATATAGTTTGTCGAAAGAAGATGATAAAGTTGAGATCCTTGAAAGATACGATAGTAATGGTGTATGGAGATAGAGAGGGCTCTCTACCGAGAGTGATTTCAATGATGAAGGCAGTAAGGTCCTTGAGGCGGGGATGCGAGGTATACCTAGCCTATATCACTAGTACTGTAGCGAAGAGTGTAGAATTGTCAGAAGTTCCGGTGGTGCGAGACTTTCTTGATGACCTGACGGGAGTACCACCAGAGAGAGACATTGAATTTCAGATTGATTTACAGCGACGAGCACAGCCGGTCGCTAAAGCGCCGTATCGTTTAGCACCAACAGAGATGAAGGAGCTCATGGAGCAACTTCAAGATTTGTTGGATAAGGGGTTCATAAGACTAAGCATCTCACCGTGGGGTGCACTGGTCTTATTTGTGAAGAAGAAGAAGTATGGTAGCATGTGTATGTGTATCGACTACCGAGAGCTTAATAAGTTGACGATTAAGAACAAGTATCCTCTACCACGTATTGATGACTTGTTCGATCAACTGCAAGGGGCGAAGTGGTTTTGGCGTATAGATCTGAGGTCAGGGTATCACCAGTTGATGGTTAGGGAGGAGGATATTTCGAAGACTGTATTTCGGACACGTTATGGGCATTATGAATTCTTAGTTATGTCCTTTGGGTTAACGAACGCTCCTGCAGCATTCATGGACTTAATGAATCGCGTGTGTCGACCGATGTTGGATAGATCGGTGATCATATTTATTGATGATATTCTAATCTACTCTAAGAACGAGGAGGAGTATGGAGAGCATATGCGAGAAGTGTTGGAGACGTTGAGGCGAGAAAAGCTTTATGCTAAATTCTTGAAGTGTGCATTTTGGCTACGGGAGGTACAGTTTCTTGGTCAAGTTATTAACCCAGAGGGATAATGGTGGATCCTACGAAAATTGAAGCGGTGGTGAAGTGGAACGCTCCGAAGACTGCAACAGAAGTGCGTAGTTTCTTGGGGTTGGCAGGCTATTATAGGAAGTTCATTAAGGACTTCTCCAAGCTAGCAACGCCATTAACTAAACTGACTCGAAAAGGAGTGAAGTTTACTTGGGGAGCAGATCAAGATGGTGCGTTTCAAGAGCTAAAGAAACGATTGACTGTAGCGCCAGTGTTAACGTTACCAGAAGGGACGGACGATTTAGTGGTGTATTCGGATGCATCTTATTTGGGTCTGGGTTGCGTGTTGATGCAACGAGGTAAAGTAATTTCTTATGCGTCAAGACAATTAAAGACGCATGAGGTGATTTACCCTACCCATGATTTAGAGCTAGCAGCAGTGGTGTTTGCGTTTAAGTTATGGAGGCATTATTTATATGGGATCAAGTGCACTATCTACACAGATCACAAGAGCTTGAAGTACTTCTTTGAGCAGAAAGAATTAAATATGAGGCAAAGGAGGTGGTTAGAGCTAATTAAAGACTATGATTGTGAAATCCTTTACCACCCTGGTAAAGCTAATATGGTTGCGGAAGCATTGAGTGGCAAGGAGGACCACACTCTGATTAGGGTTAAAGCGTGTCAACTGATAGTAACGCATGATTTTCTGACGTTAGCAAGGGATGTGCAAGCGGAGACCTTACAGGAGAAGTTAAAGGAAGAAAGAATATTCGGGCAGCATGAATTGTTGACCGAGAACAGTCATGGGGTGTGGGTCAAGAATGACCGTATTTGGATACCAAAGTTTGGTGGGTTTAGAGAAAAAGTGCTCGACGAAGCACACAAGTCAAGCTACTCGATACACCGGGTATGACAAAGATGTACCAGGACATGAAGGGTAACTATTGGTGGCCAGGAATGAAGCCTGATATGATCCAGTATGTGAGCAAATGTTTGGTGTGCGTGTAAGTTAAGGCAGAGCACTAGAAGCCTTATGGCAAGATCCAACCGTTAGAGATTCCAAAGTGGAAATGAGAGCACATTACAATGGATTTTATTACAAAGTTATCTAAGACGGCGAAGGGGAACGATACGATTTAGGTAGTAGTGGATCGGTTAACGAAAAGCGCTCATTTTCTACCAATTAGAGAGACCTTCTCTTCCGAGAGGTTGTCTGAGGTGTTTGTGAATGAAATTGTTGCACGACATGGAGTGCCGATTTCTATTGTATCTGACCGAGATACGAGGTTTACGTCAAAGTTTTGGAAGAGATTTAATGAGGCTATGGGGACGAGATTACATATTAGCATATCGTATCATCCTCAGACATATGGACAGTCTAAGCGGACAATACAAACATTGGAGGACATGCTTCATGTGTGTGTGATAGATTTTGGTGGTGCGTGGGATAGTCACATACCGTTGGCGAAATTTTCTTATAACAATAGTTGTCACGCGACTATTGGAATGCCGCCATACGAGATGTTATATGGGAGAAAGTGTAGGACCCAGTGTGCTAGGGAGAGATCGGACAGAAAGAGTTAGGATGTTTAGATGTTGTGAAAGCAACTTCTGAGAAATTTAAGATGGTAAAGCTGAGAATGAAAGCCGCTCAGGATCGACAAAAGTCTTATGCTGATAAGAGACGGCGACCTATATAGTTTAATGTAGGGGATTATGTGATGCTTAAGGTGTCGCCCTGGAAGGGCATCATTCGTTTCCAGAAACGGGGAAAGCTTAGTCCAAGGTATATCGGACCATTTATGAGTGAGGAGCGTGTTGGTAGTGTTTCCTACCGACTGTTGTTGCCTGACGAACTGGCAGGGATACACCCAACTTTTCATGTGTCCCATTTACGAAAGTGTTTGGCTGATGCTACGGAACACGTGCCGTTAGACGACATTGTGGTGGACGATATGCTAAATTATGTAGAGGAACCAGTAGCTATACTGGACAGAAAGGATAAGAGATTGAGAAGGAAAGTAATCCCGATTGTTAAGGTGCAGTGGAAGCATCGTAATGGATCAGAGGCTACTTAGGAGCCAGAAGTAGAAATGCTCGAACGTTATCCGCATTTGTTTCTAGATGACGCAGGTTTCGACGGTGAAACCTATTTTAGGGGAGAAGACTTGTAACATCCCAGTTTTATAGAACTAACGGGATGAATATATATACGTGTATATGTTGTAACATAATGGATGGATTTCTACGAAATAGTTACGAGAACTAGCAAAGGTGTAGTGTCGGGTTTCTTTTTTTTCTAAATATATCTAGAGGGGTTGGCAAGCAATTAACGTATTTAGTGGGGTTTTACTTAAAAACGCGAGACGGGCCAAGCCCGGGGACTAGCCGGTCACGCGCAAGGGACGAGTCCGGTTGAGGAGACGTCCTATTAGGGTGTTACGCAAGGGAAGAGACCCATTTTGGGTTGTTTGCGGCAGCCATGATTGGGAGAGACGAGAGAGACGAGGGTTTCTTGTTCCAAGGCGATTCTAAGGTAAAAAGTCTCAATCTTTCATCCCTTGTTTCATTTAATCATTCGTGGAGCCATTGTTAACGCATTTGTGGTGTTAGGGTTTTCACGCGAGGACCTAGATTGAGAAGGAGGAGTTCGTGGGTGATTCGATCCACACGAGTTATCCGGATTTAAGGTATAAACTTGTAATTCTAACGCGATAGGATTACTTTCGTTTTTGTGGGTGTTTACGGACTAAAGGGTGTTCGGCCGAACCTATTGTGGGTTGCCAGCGTGTGTAATGAGCTCGAGTAAGGGCCGGCTAAGTCCGGGGTGGTGAATCACGAGGCTGAGGAGGGCCGAGAGAAGCCGACAGGGCTGTGACGGCTCGATGGGGGCGACGACGGCACGGTGGTGTCGTGGAAAACACGTGGCAGAGGTGGCCGAAGGCCGTTAGGGCTGCGGGCGATGGCCGAGGGCCGTTGGGGCTGCGGGTGGCGACCGGAGATGGCGAGAACCGGTTTGGTGTTACCGGTAGCTATAAGAGGAGCCGAGGGTTGCCGATACGTGTTCGGTGACCGCCTTGGTCGTATACGGGTGCGTATACGTGCATGGAGGGTTCGTATGGTGATTAGGGTTTTGCATGGCGTCATGCATATGCATGTGACCATGCATCATGCCGGGTTAGTCGAGTAGGCTGAGGATTAGCATCGGGTCGTATATTGACTCGTGTATTGTGTGTATTATAGGTGCGAGGTCGAAAGGCAAGCACAGGGAGTTAGTAAATTCTAAAGATCGTAGTGTGTCGAGCAAATGTGAGTTTCTATCGCCCACCTTTAACTATGTTATTGTTTTGGGCATGAATACATGTAAAATGTGTTTTTTAGTAAGTTGCATGCATAGACGACGCTTTTGGTAAAGAAATATATAATTTAAATAATAGTTATGCTTGCATGTGTGTATGAGGTTGTGTCGCGTACTTAAACGTCGTGGCGGGAGATCAAGCGTAAGATTGATCTTGTGTTGACGTTAGTCAACGGGATATTGAGTCTGGCATTAGTCAGGCGGGAGATCAAGCGTAAGCTTGATGTTGTGTTGACGTTAGTCAACGGGATATTGTGTCTGACATAAGTCAGGTGGGAGATCGTGTTTGCTTGTGTCTTCAGACCAGACAACATGGTATATTTGTTTGTCGATAAAATATATATGTTTAAACTGTTGAGAAAGTATTATGAATAAACCTTTGAGATGGAAACTATTTTATATCGTTTTGGTATTTTATATTTCCCAAAGAACTAGTATAGAACTCACTCAGCGTAGCTGACTTTTTAGCATGTATTTCAGGTAAGGAGAAGGTGTGAGCTGGCGGCTTCTGGTTAGCATTTGGTTACCGTGGGCGTGTGTGATGACATTATTTATTAGTCGTTTCGTTGAGACTTTTTGATATTAGTACTTGATTTGAATTATGTTTGGGACGGGTCATTGACCTTTGTTGACTATTTAATTTCTGCTCTATTGAATTGAGTTTAGTTTGATGTCTACGACTACTTAGCTTGCGTTTGAGCCAACAAGTAGGGTTCCCGGGTTTGTAGCCTTACAAGTAGTGTAGTGATCTTCTAAGTGGAATTTGATGATGGAATGGACTTTCCTAAGCCTCCAAATGGTTTCCCAAGTCTGGTTCCCGAGTGTTTTAGTAAGTGAAATTTCTCCAAGAGGGATCGCTCTAAATATGAGCCAAAGAGCTCTATTTATACTTGTAACCGTTTTTGTTTTCTGTCACGAACATACTGAGCATGTACTGGACACGGGGGCGTGCTTGGTGGGGCACGGCCCCGTGTTACACCATGTCGGGGGACAATAGTACACTGGTACAATTCTAAGTTGACCATGGGGGCGTGCCTGGTGGGGCACGGCCCGTGCTTGGCTGGAATGCTTCTGTCTTTTCTACATGATGGGGTACGGGGGCGTGCCTAGTGGGGCCCGGCCCTTGCTTGATCTCCTGAGTTGTCTAATTTCTTCATTTTTCGCTTATTTGCTTGATTGTTCCTTTTAAGCTAAGAGTTCCCTAAGATTCAAATAGAAGCTAAATGAGCGACAAATTCAATCAATGTATAGAGATATTGACAATAAATGGGATGCAAATGATGTGAAATATATGTATAATTTAGAGCACATCAGTAACCCATTCATTTCTTCTGGTAATTCGAGTTTATAGGCCACAGGCCCAATTCTTTTCAAGATTTTGAATGGTCCTACGAATCTAGGACTTCATTTTCCTTTCTTTCCAAATTTTACTACGCCTTTCCATGGTGAAACCTTCAACAGAACGTTATCACCGACGTTGAATTCTAATGGCTTTCGTCACTTATCATCATAACTCTTTTGCTGATCACGAGCCGCTTTCAATCTATCTTTTATTTGAATAACTTTCTCAGTCGTTTCCCGGACTATTTCAGGTCCGGATAACTGATTTTCTCCTATTTCAGACCAACAGATCGGAGTTCGACATTTACGACCGTATAAGGCTTCAAAATGAGCGGCGCGTATACTCGTATGATAGCTATTATTGTAGGAAAAATCCATTAGAGGTAAGGGGTCATCCCACCTTCCTCCAAGATCAATAACACAAGACCTTAACATGTCTTCAAGGGTTTGAATGGTTCTTTCGCTCTGCCCGTCCGTTTGAGGGTGGTAGGCAGTGCTAAGATTCAATTTTGTACCTAGAGCTTTTTGAAATGTTTGCCAGAATCGAGAAGTAAATCTACTATCTCTATCTGACACGATAGATAGTGGCACACCATGTAATGATACAATTTCGTTAATGTATAACTCTGCCAACTTATCCATGCTGAACGTTTCTTTCATGGGAAAAAATGAGCAGATTTAATAAGTCTGTCATCAAGAACCCAGATTATCATTTCCCATTTCCATGACTGGTTCAGGGAAGTCTAGTAACAAAGTCCATGGTTATCATTTCCCATTTCCATACAGGAATTTCAAGTTGCTGTAATAAGCCAGAAGGCTTTTGGTGTTCAGCTTTTACTTGGGAACACGTTAAACACTTTGCAACATAGATAGCGATATGCTTCTTCATTCCTATCCACCAATAACTGGCTTTTACGTTTTTGTACATTTTATCGCTTCCAGGATGCATGGTGCACTTAGATTTGTGGGCTTCTTCAAGAATTTCTTCACGTACGTTTCTATAGATAGGAACCCAAATTCTCTTATTCATTCTAAGAATTCCATCATTACCCTTAACCAATTGGTCGATCATTCCTCCCAATCTTTCCTTCTCAAGGTTGGGTTCTTGCAAAGAAAGTTTGTGAGATTCCATAATACGAGTGATAAGATCAATTTGGAGATCGAGTATTAAAGCACGATCTCGTTTAGGTTTCTCATGTTCTTTTCTACTTAAGGCGTCAGCTACAACATTAGCATTACATTCATGATAACAGATTTCACAGTCGTAATCTCCGATAGTAACCGGCTAATCCAAGGAAACTACGGAGAAAACTTGGATAAATCTCCGATAGTAACTGGCTAATTCGAGAAATCTTGGATAAATCTCCGATAGTACATCGATTCAGGAGAAATCTTGGATAAATCAAAAGATTCAGATTGTTGGAGACTTCGGGATTTCCCATTTAAATATAGCCTTAATTTTAACCGGGTCAACTAGGATGCCATCAGCGTTAATGACATGTCCAAGGAATTAAACTTCTGATAACCAGAACTCGCATTTTGAGAACTTAGCGTATAGCTTTTCGTTTCTCAAGAGTTCAAGCAAGATTTTCAAATGATTAGCATGATCTTCCTTACTCTTGGAATAGATAAGGATATCGTCAATGAATACGATAACGAATTTGTCCAAGTAAGGTTTACAAACTCGATTCATCATATCCATGAAAGCTGTTGGTGCATTAGTAAGTCCGAACGACATTACCGTGAACTCATAATGACCATATCTAGTTCTAAAAGTTGTTTTGGGAATATCTTCTTCTTGGACTTTCAATTGATGATAGCCAGAACGAAGATCGATTTTTGAGAAACAATGAGCTCCCTGAAGTTGATCAAAGAGATCATCAATTCTAGGAAGTGGATAACGGTTCTTTATTGTGACTTTATTTAGCTCACGATAGTCAATGCACATACGCATTGAACCGTCTTTCTTTTTAATGAATTGGACCGGATCTCCCCAAGGTGATGAGCTTGGTCTAATGAATCCCTTCTCGAGCAATTCATCTAACTGGTTTTTCAATTCGGCCATTTCATTTGGAGCTAATCTGTACGGGGCTTTGGCAATTGGTGTCGTACCAAGTACTAGATTAATTATGAAATCCACTTTTCTTTCAGGCGGAATTCCAGGTATTTCATTAGGAAAGACAAAATTCAGCCACAACCGGCACATCTTCAATATTTTTTTGGAGTCGGAAGTTACAGATACGAGGTATGCTAAACATCCCTTTTGTAGATATTTTGTGGCTTTTAACATAGAAATTATTCCAACAGAGTTGGATAATTTATCACCATTTATAGTGATGATATTGCGTTGCGGTGAATGAAGCTCAATGGCTTTCTTATCACACAGGATACGGGCTTGGTTAGAGGCTAACCAATCCATTCCTAAGACAATGTCAAAACCTGTCAAAGTCATTGGCAACAGTTGTGCAGGAATAACATGTCCTGATAGTCTCTACCACGTATTTCTTGTTTGCACCAGAGTCAAACAAAACTTGACCATAAATATCATTGACAAGAAATGTACCCATAATGACATCGGGCATGCCTACTACTTCATGAGTATTGAGAACGAATGCTCGTGCATTCTTCTTTATCCCTTCAGTAGGATTTGGACCTGTCCCTTCAGGCTTCTTCAAATTGGGACAATAAGTTTTGATGTGGCTAGTCTCACCATATTCAAAACAAGTGATTTGCTTCTTCTTGAAACAATTCTCTGTTTTGTGACCGGACATCTTGCAAAAGTTGCAGAAAAGTCCACCAGGATATTGTCCTAAGTGCCTCTTTCTACACTGGGGACATTCCGGAATAGAAGAGTTGTTGTTTCGGGGAGTAAAATTGGATTTCTTTGATCCACTTGGGCCTTGCCCAGATTCCTTCTTCTTCTTTCCCTATTCCTATTTTCTAATCAAACTACTGGTTAGTGATGCTCCTAGATCCATAGCATCATCAAGATTTTTACAATTTGCGACTGTGACCATGTCGCGAATTTCTCCGATTAAACCTCAAATATAACGCTTTATCAGATTTGCTTCAGGGGTAGCAAGATGTGGAACTATTCGAGCATACTCGAGGAGTTTAGTCAAATATTCTTGATGATTCGTTCCAATCATCTTTAGGCTTAAAAATTTTCCTTCGATATGTTCCCTTTCATTCTAGGGAACATATTTCTTCTCTACTCTCGTTTTGAAAGCACTCCAGCCCATTGCATAGGCTGCATCTCTTCCCTTGGCGGCAACAATGTAGTTCCACCATTCTAGAGCTTGATCTTTAAACAGATTAGAAGCATACAAAACCTTGTATGTCTCAGCACACTTGCGGATAGCCAGCACAAATTCAGTTTTCTCTATCCACTTTAATGTGGCAATTCCTCCTTCTCTTCCAGAGAAGTTATATGGCTTGCAGTCTTCAAACATCTTGTAGGTACATCCAACCATCTTCATCTTCTTCTCTATATGGTTATAATTATTACCTACTCCATCTTCCGATGAGTTATGGTAATATTCTTCTCTTTTCGGTTTCTTGGTCATATGAGTAGTAGAAACTTCGGCTTTCAGAGTAACTGGCTAGGACTGAGTGATAGTTCATGTATGCTGGGTTAAAGGTTGAGAATTGACAGATTTTTGATTTATTGGCTGAACAGATAGCCTATCGGCTTGTCTCTTTTCCAACTCAGTAAATATCATTGGAATAGAGTCCTTGATCCCTTCCGTGATCAATTTCTGGAGATCCAGACGAGAATTAGGATTTTCAGCAGCGTTTTCAATCGCTACTTGTTTCCTTTTTCCTCTCGTGTTTTGGGAAGGTCCGGTATTTTTTGACATTCTATAAAAGAAATAGGATTGGAATCAAAACAAAACCTTTTTATTGATAGAAATATATTACAATACATATAGAAATCATTGTTCTTAAAACTTTCTAAAATTCTTTTCTTCAAGAGCTTGCATTAGCAAAGCATTTCGAGCTTCAACTTCAGCTTTCTCTCATTCTAATTCTGCTATTCTACTCAGCAATTTTTGTTCCCTTTTACTTCCCAATGCATTCTCATTTATATGAGAAGCAGGGATAGGAATCGTCTCATAGTACAGGATGTAAGGTATATTAGAGTCAGCACGTTCTTCATTTTCAGGATTATTCTCATAAGGCATATCGGCATATCCCTCATGAAAATTTCGCGAATATATAGGAGTGATATTATAGCTTCTTGCGGTAGGAGCAGAATGGAAACTTATGAAAGGATTATAGGGAACACTAGGGTTTCCTATTTCTCTGAGCCTTCTGAAAGTTGAACTTTCAGTTTCCTCATTATTTTATGTAGTTGTTTCATTTGTTTTTCGTTCATGATAATTAGCTGGAGCAAATTTATGAATAAAGCTAGGACCCTTGCCTTTTCTGACCAATCTATAAAATAAACAAAATGATATTTTATTATTAGAGAAATATATTACAAAATACAATAAAAATGATTCTATTCTTTCATAAGTTCTTTTCCAAGAGTCATCAAATCTTCTCCATATTCGTATACTTGTTGTCCATAAAATTTGGTTCTTGCTTTCTCCATTATCTTCTTTCTTGTTACTTCGTCCGTTTGGCGCAACGAACGGTCTAAACATTCGATAGGAGAAGAGGGCATACTTTCCGCATAACCATATTTAGGTAGGGGTTTACGGAGTCCAACCATAATACATTATAAGCATTTTGGTATTCTGGAGGAGCTTGGAAATACTCTTTGAAAGGGCCATCATATGGAGTTTTAGGAAACATATAGGGATCATACAATATTGGGGATCCAAAGTTGTAAGTTTGATAGTTGTAAGTTTGATAGTCAAAACTATTTGAAACAGGGTTATTAAAGGATAATCTTCGGGATTTTTAGAAGCAGGTTCATATTGATCGGATTCCTCAGATGGATCCTCTTCTGTTGAAATATTCTGCTGAATATAAATTGATTCAGCCTCGTTGTTTCCTTGCAGCTGTTGGATATTCGTATTACAGTTGCTGAAGTTAGGACCAGCCTCCATCCATTGACTAGAAGAGTTATAAGATTGAGGGTGGTATTCGGGAGAGTTGTTATTAAGGAGAATGGCAAATGGATCGTCGTTATAGTAGGGTGAAGAGATAGGGTTCATTCGAGATCCTAAGGGATGATACTCAGGTAACTCTTGTTTGATTGGACGATTGGGGTCATAATAAACAGATACAGAATTATCTCCAGACATCTACAGTCTTAAAATATTAGTACTTATCTTATTTTGGTCAAGACTTAGATACTATGGTCAGTATCCTTGTCTTAACTAAATCTCTACAAGGATGGTTATCTTCCCAGAGTAGTACCTCTAACAGAGATGTTCCCAAGTAAGAGCGACGGGTCTAAGAGAGATTTATACACCGCTCTTTCCTTAACAAAACATTCCGTTTGTCAGATAACTACATACTAGTCAGAAGGTTACCTTGTTTTTCTTATCTTAAAAGCATTAGTGGTTGAAGCCTAGATACTTTATCCATGTATATAATTCGCTAAAACTTGTGGCTCTGATACAAACCTATCACACCCCGCCTTAGGAACCCCTTGGACGTGTGTGAGACCGATTGGTATCACTTGACTTTGATTTCAGAGTTTTTATACATACATCGGAAGACAAAAGTTTTATATTTACTTTATAAATATCAAAACTCTGTTGGAAGACAAAAGCTTCAACATTCTTTCAACCTCAATGGTTGTATTTATAAATATCAAAACTCAGTTGGAAGACAAAAGTTTTATATTTACTTTATAAACATAGGGATTTAAATACCCTTTTCATTTTGATTACAAAACAGAGTTTGAAATCAAATACATCTACAGCCACCAGAAATAGTACTATCCAGGGTTGATCAATCCCTCTGTCCTATCTCCTCTTTTCTTTTTAGGATTTTCTACACATGAGGCCTGAGAATCCAATATGCAATTTATCCTTTTATAGTCCCTTGGGTCAGATCTCATGTATGCCCTTCACTTATCCTGGGTCAGATCTTATGTGTGCCCATCTCCTTTTTCTTTCATATTTATTGTAACATTTCTGATTTTTAGTATTCATATTTCAATTCAATGTAATGCAATTTCAAACTCAATACTCGTGCAATGTCTCATTATTTTCTCGCCGTAAATTAAATGCAATGATTCTATACAAATTCGCAAGTTTTACTCGATTATATACATTTAAACACTATACAAGAAACGATTTTATTCAAACTCATCGAACCTGAAAAGACAAGGACTAAAGTTGAAAAATGTCAAGAAACCCTAGTCCAGCACGGTCGTGCTTCGTCCTAGCACAGTCGCGCCAAGTGCTTTGGCACGGTCGCGCGACCTGCTTTGGAACGATCGCGCCCGATGCCTAGGCACGGTCGTGCTTCGTCCTAGCACAGTCGCGCCAAGTGCTTTGGCACGGTCGCGCGACCTGCTTTGGAACGATCGCGCCCGGTGCCTAGGCACGGTCGTGCCATATTTAGGCACGGTCGCGCCTGTGAAACAACTGAAACGTAACTGCAATTTTAATCGTCCGATTGTTCAAATCCATAACCGTTTTACGTTATACTTTCAAAATAATACTACCAATCATTTCTTTTTCGACCAAATAACCAAAATTCGTTCAAATCAAAGGATTCTCTCTCAAATATTTCCAAGGAAACTCTCTCAAGCAATTCGATCCAAGTTCTCTCAAATCCAGCATCATCGTTACGCCATCCGATCTCTCCTGAAGCTACGGAACCGTTGAAACAGTCGGGATCACATCAGAAGACGCCGGGGCTCAATCCCGCCGTCACCGAAACTCCCTCTCTATCGTTCTCTATCGATTCGCTTCTATTCAGGTTAATTGAATCCTCTAATTTATTCATTCCAGTATCTGAATCAAAAACCCTTTATTAATTTGGGTTTTCAATTCGTAAATCTGTCTAAATCAGAAACCATGTTTTAATAAAAATAATTCAATCGAATCCATACTTAACCCATTAATCAAAAGCCCTATCAATTCCAGCGTTTAAAATACTAGAATTTGTCAATTCGTGTCTGATTTGGAAGAGACACGGTCGCGCTAATCATCTAGCGCGGCCGTGCCTCATAGAGCGCGGTCGTGTCGATTAGCAGCGCGGTTGTGTCCTCCTGTCCAGACCTTGTCATGCCCTCTGGGCTAGTCTATGTTGTGTCTAAAGATCATAGACACGACCGTGCTGGGCCAAGGCACGATCGTGCCTGTTGACTTGTCTAGATTGTGCTCCTGTTGATCAACCCGGCCGCGCCCCGACTAGCGCGGTCGCGCTTGAGCACGATCGTGCCCTTCCGAGGCACGGTCGTGTGAGATTCAGAACTTTTAACAGAATTATAATTTTATATGTTTTAATCAGTAAATGTTTCAGATTTTATAAAAATATATTTTCTGTATTCAAAAATGGATTAAAAGTTTAATCTTGGCATAAATATAATTTATTTAATAGTTTATGAGAATTAAATTCATATTTACTATCTTACACTTAAATGATATTTTAAATAATTAAGTTACAAAATTTATAAATAAATAAGATAATGACTTTCTATTTAATTTACAAATTAAATCAACCTCATTTATTTATTTATACTTAATTACAATTAATATTTACATTATTTCATAATCTATAGTTATATATTTATTCAATTATTCAATTCAAACCTAATCAAATTGTTTCAAAAATATTTTACTTCAAACTCTATATATTTTATTCAATACTTTTTAAATACAAATCAATAGTTTCATACACAAATTCAACTTTCATTTTAGACTTAAACTTTATGCATCTATTTGATTCAATACACATTACTCTTTAGGTTAAATTGTGCATTTCGAGGATCATATTTGCTATCTATAATCTTTGTTAGCTACACTTCCATACCAAGTGAGTATTCACAACCCCTTTTTACTCTTTTACACTTTTGGGGTGGAACATGAACTCTATACACATTACACATTACACATTACACATTTACATTTACACAAACAACACAAGTGCAAAAATCCTATTTACATACATGTGTGCAAAATTTGAGCTTTGTGCCCGAGTGCTAGGTGTGCTAACCTTTGTATGCTCTTATGTGCAATCATTAACTATACAAGCCGACGGTTTTCAATGATAGATCTATTGAGTCTGACAAACCCACCCATGGTACTCGGTGATTGAAACCGACAACACAATTTTTGCATGCTAGTTACAAGGTTTGATTGTACATTTGGTTACACAATAGCTGCTCCCCATAAACGCCTTATTTATCATGTCATGTAAATGATTTGTTTTCAATTATATGCTATCTACACACAACTGTGTTATACTCACCAACTTTTTAGTTGACTTTATTTTATTCATGTTTCAGGCCCCAATATGTGAGATTGATACAAGACGTGTTCAACATAGGATTTGGACTTAGCAATTTAAATCAAGAATTTTATGAGTTGTTTTATGTTTCTGGTTTGAACATGATTTTGTACTTAGATTATTTGTAATGGAAATTTAACTTTAATATATTTCAATTTAGTCAACCATGTGCTATGAACAGTCTTGCATGTCCCGCCCCGATGATTCTGCCATCGGTCAGGGTGTGACATTTATTCATTTCCTGAAAAACATTTTTGAAAATAAAACGTCAGCGCGAACGCTGGTCAATACAATTATCTTTACATTAAAATCATTTTGGCACAAACAAGGATTAGTTCATAATCACAACTTTGTGTTCAATCCACACATTCAGTAGGCCCGTCCTGTTCAATCGCACCAAAGTATACACTGGCGTCATGTCTTATAAAAAGGGATAGGTTTTCCTCCGAAGTTGTTATAAGATAAGCACCAGCCGCAATCTGGGAATTTCACCCGAGACCCGTGTATCCCTTACAAGTTCTACGCATACCTATGGCCTGAATGCTTTGTTCGTAGAAGAACGTTGGCCATTTTCGTAAAAGTAAATGTTTGACACAAGTTTTGAAAGAGATAAAGTATTCACCTTTTGTATAGGAATGAGCTTCTAAGTCGAAAGCTTATAGACTCTCTTCTTAACTTGATTTCTCTAGCGTATCGACTCTTCTATGAGCATTTCTTCCTACACCGGCACTATAATGAGCGGGAATCAAACCGGAAGCTTCGGGGATTGTTGGGAGTGAATTAGATGTTCTCTGGAATGGATATTAAGAGTGAAGATCGATTTTGGTGTGAAGAAAAGGAATGAACTCGTCCAACTATTTATATGGCAATTCCTAAGACCGTGATGAACTGTTATGGGTGGTAACGGTCCGTCACCAGATTAGGGTTCGTGAGTCATCAGACACGTGTTGCCCTCTGGTCAGTTTACGGTGTGACGGACTGTTACAGGGCGTGACGGTCCGTTACGGAGTGATACGTGGCGCACCTGGGTGAATTTGGGGCTGTGACGGACCGTTACCAGTCGTGACGGTCCGTTACCGTTTGATTTTGATGTTTTCTACTTTTTTGTCCTTGTACTTTCATACATTTATACTTACAGTCCTTGTGGTTTGTACCTTGCTTAAATCTTGGACATGTTTTAGGGCAGGTGTTACAAGCAAAAGATGACATGTTTTAGAATAGACGTATGATATCATGTGATGAAAGAATGAGATTCTTTAGTAAATCAATTCATGATAACCTAGAAAACAAACCATACTATGACAAATAAAGATTTGATCAGACTACACATGAATAAGATTCATCAAGATGTAGAAGTTGTTTTGGAAACAACAAATGGATCGTTCATATTAGAAGCCCGACATATTATCAAAAGTTGATAAAATTGGAATTGCATTTCTAGTTTCTTTAAAAGGAAACAGATTACAAGTTTTGAACAGTTGAACAAACTCATCAAAATGAACATGTATTATAGAATGTTCTTGTAATAAAGCAGCTTCAAGTAAAGTATGAATGTCTGAATATGTATAAGATTGTTGAATCATTAATTTGATAAGATCAATTCGAAGAAGATTCAATATGATAGATGCAAAGGCCAGTGGGAATAACTACCTAGGACAAAGAAATGTGTAAAGACACATTATCAAAAGGAATGTATAAGTGATACATGAAACGCCACAGGAGGGGATGATAAGTGTTATCATAGAATGTATAGTGATACATCTAACGAACCAAAATACAAAATGTATTATTATTTGCCTTAATAATATTATAGGGGTGAAAGTAGAGTAAAACAAAGTGGAAGGTTTGTTTTAAATGGAGTATTAATTTAGTTTTGGAAGAAGGGTTCAAATCTGGAAGTGTAGGGGTTGTTTTGTAAAAAAATACAAATATGATTGAAAGGGGGTGGGGGTGTCACGTAAATACACACCTTGTGTGTGTTTGTGTCATTCTTTGCAAGGGGGAGAGGAGGAGAAGGCCAAGAACTCAGAAATTAATGATTTGCATGACGAAATGTGATTGAATTGAAGTGTTCATCATCAAGCAAACATCATGTAAGCTTTCCTTTCATTTCTTGAACCTCCTTTAGAGGTGTTTTTGGTGGGTTTTGGTACAACACGCAAATTGGGTCAATTGGTGTGGTGATTTTGGTTAAATGTAGGTTATTAGCCTTAATCTAGTGTTGTAAATGGTGGAGAATCATGATTTAAACATCTAATTTTATGATCCAAGAATTATGGTCTTGAGGTTAAATTGGGGGTTTTTGATTTGGAGATGTTTGAATGTTGAATTGAGGTTGGGTAAGTGTCTATGGAGTTATTAGACACATAATTAACCATAAAGCCCCAATTTTTAAGATAATTTGTAAAATTATCATAGGTGTGACTTGGGTGAAAACCCAAATGGGTCATAATGTGTAAATCTTGTTTAGGGAGGTTTGAAACTTGATTAATATGTGATTAATAATGTTTAGAATGGGAGAAATCCATAAGTTCTAGGTGGATGTTAGACCTCTATTGGTAAATGATGAATTGGTGAATTTAGGAGTTTGACTTTAATGGGTCAAACGGGTCAATATGGGTTGAAAGGTTAAATTGGGTGTTGGAGGTTGTGTTATCCAAATTAAGTTTGGGGTGTTGATCTTTAGATCATAGGTGTGTCATGAACCTCAATGTGGTGAATGAATTGAGATTGTATGATTACTAAATGCAAGTTGATTGCTAGGTAATCAAGATGTTGAGGGAGCTAGCTTTGAAGACCAAGTGGAATCCTCTTTAGCTAAAGGTAAGTGCTATGAACTTACTTAGTAATGATAGGTGGTGGTAATTGCACATATTTGATTTACATGTTGGTTGTTCAAATATCTTATATGTGTTTAACTGTATGTTGAAAATTAGGGAAATTGCATATGCTGAAAATATGCAAGGGTGGGTGGGTGCGTGGTGTTTGAGGTCTAAGAACCTCGCCTTATTTTTTTATGAATTAAGTTAATAAACTTATATGGTGTATTGGTGTAAAATTGACTTGGGTGGTAAAAGTCAAACTTATATGTGTAGGTCCCTAATTCGGTTGCGTGACGGATCTCTAGACTCGCGGTACGACACGGTGATAACGTGCGGAATCCATGATCAACGTGCTCGTGTGACTCAATCAACAACAACGGTGTAAATAAACGCTTTGTATTTCCACCACGATATCAGTTTACAATAATCATGTCTCTAATCAGTTCCTCCTGATATCGTCTCACCTCTCACACTCACGTTTTTACTCTGTTCTGGTCTATTTATAAACTACTGTTCTGCACCAGGCGAACTTAACAAGTTCGCTTCACTGTGCTTAGGCGAACTTAATAGGCTAAGCGAACTTAATAAGTTCGCCTCTGATAGACTTAAGCGAACTTATTAAGTTCGCCTCTGATAGCCCAGGCGAACTTAATAAGTTCGCCTCTAGCAGAACTTACACAGAATTTTATCAAAAGTTACAAAACATGTCCTAACAGACTCCCCCTTAACTGTTGCTAACAATTCTATCAATTACAAGTCAAAGACTCTAAGACTAAGACATAATATCTTCAAGCTCGTTGTCACCAGAATATGCTCCAACAGACTCCCCCTTGACAACAGCTTCAGAAGATTGTCATCCGTCTTCATATATCATCAAACACACTGTAGTCTTCGTCTTGTTCATCTGCACACTCTATTTATTTCTAGAAGAAAACTTGGGAGAAGGACCCCTTGTCAACTTCTGTCTGCAATATTTAGTTTTTGCAAAGGAGAACAACCAAGAATAACCAACAATTAAGATTTCCATGGAAGCTGGAAAAATAAAATCTTTTTGGTTTTTCAAACATAAGAAACACAAAATCTTTTTGGTTTTTCTCTGTACAAACTGAAATGTAAAATACAAAATCACATCTTTTTGGTCGAACATCACGAGTAAGAAGATCATATCAGTAAAACCAATGCATCAATCACACATTTTGGATAAATAACCCTAAACATTCTAAGGGTATCCTATCCAGATTCATCATTTCTTTATATCAGATAAGATCAAATCTTTTAAGCTTCAACCAAAACATGTAATGATACGCGAAGAACTTTAAAGAAGATGAGATCAGATCATAACATGCTAATTACATACGAATTTGCAACACATAACATGTCAATCTAAGTTGTCAATATTATAAGAATTGAAACCATCAGTATCTTTGTCCCTTGTTCTTGTGAATTAAGGTACCATTTATTTTGTAATACAACGTGTACCCCACAAATATGCCAACAGAAAAATAAATTTGCACTATCTTCAAGACATATAAGATCATTGGAAGATAATATTCAATCTCCAGGATGAATTATACCGATAAACACAGGTAAATATCAAGCAGAGAATCAGAATGATTCAGAATCGAATGATTCAAATGTCTTGGTTTGGATGAAGTATCATGATTCATAGTAACAGAAAGATTGATCAAGGATTTGATTGATTCAATGACATAGGGTAGCGTGATCCAACTGTTATCTGGATATATTCAATGGAATCAGGATATTGATCCAAGGGCTAGTATATGTTCCAACAGATGTTGTCGGAAACATATCTTTGTCCAACAACACATTGCATGTTTTTCAGGGCATGGGCAGTGAAGTGAACTGAAAAATTGTGTTTAACGACATAACCGATACTGGTCTCATGAAGTACTTTAGATCTTATATTCTTTATCTGATAATGATCTTTTACACACACACCCGGCATACCATGGGTTCAAATCACAGTTGTCACAAAGATCATTATGTTGTCACACTACTAATGGACCAAAGATACTCATAGCCTATTGACAATTCAGACTACATACTAGTATCCAAATTAAAATATAAGCATCAAGCATCATTTTTTGTTAAGCATAAGCAGTTATGAAGCTATCATTTCTCATACTGTGCAGTCTAAGAAGTTCTGATCAAAACATTTATCACAGATATATTAGATAAGCATCATAAAGTCCAACTAAGGTCATGTGTGACTGAACATCTACTGATGTACTATCATCTCTTCTTTAACTTCAAGTAATGTAATGTAAATTTTATCTTTTTCAATTTGTTTGGCTTTTTCAAAAAATCTTTTTCAAAGAGAGTAAAACAAACGAAAATAAAATCTTCCATGAAAACATTTTAAGAAAACATTTTACTTGGTTACTCAGGATTAAGCAAGTCAATCAATTAAAAAATCCAACCAATGTAATGTAATTGAATGTCATTGCCTCTGTCACCAACACAGTTCTGTACTCCCCCTGTCCTATAGACTCCCCCTCAACTAGTCAAATGGTTGCATCAATGACTTTATGCTCACCATCGTCATCCTAAGTTTCAGGTTATCACTAGGACTTTGTAAAACTTTTTTTACAAAACATTGTGTGTGACATATTCTCCCCCTTGAGCATCAAGTCGTTGAATCAAATAGATTTCGCAGTTATCAACAACTCGTTACTCTCACAGATGTCATTCCCTGTAATGTGCTTAGAACCACCACTCTCAACAACCAAAATGGTATTAATAGTCCCCCTTGGTAAATCCTGCACATCTAACAAGAAACATTAATTTGAAATTGGGACCCAAGCCATGGTAGTCATGGGTCTTCCATCTGTATCAAAATAATAAACCTCACTCCACTCACAATCGAATCTCTCATCGATTTTCGATGATTGTTCCGACGAGTCAGAAACATAAACTTTAGATTTCCAAACATACTTCTGTTCATTAAGTTCTTTTTGCTTAAAATGTGAAGTGTTTGAAAATACTTGTTCATTTGAAAAATGTGTAGATTGGGAAAACTCTTGTTGTTCTAAAAGTTTTCTCAATCTTATGTTCCTCCTCCGTCTTTGAGGTCTAGAAAGCCTAACCTCAGATTTTGAATTACCCTTTGGTATATCACGAGGTTTAACCACATTTGGGTTAACATAAGGCTTACCATGAGTTCTTACCTTTTCTGGAGTAACTTGCCGGTTACCTTTGGCGTTATGAGGACAAGCAATCTGAATATGACCAACAAGACCACAAGAAAAGCAAGATCTCTTCTCACTATAATCTCTCATATAAGGAATCTTCACACGATAAGATGAATTTGAAGAAGATTCTCCTACATGAACTTCTTTTGGAGTTTGAGACCGAACAAACTGTTTCTCAACATGTCTTGATTCAGGCTTCATCTTCTCAGGAACTACATGCTTCTTCCCTTTATTTTTGTAAGGACAGTTCACCACAATGTGACCTATCTCATTACAATGAAAACATGTACGCCTGTCATTATAATCTCTGACATATGGAACTCTCCTTTAATTTGAAGAACTTCCAAATGCATTTTTACCAGATGAATTAGAATCAACCTTTGAGTCTTCATTCTTAACCTCTTTCGGTATCCCCTCTACCTTAGCTTCATCAAAATATTCATCATCACTCTCATCAGAATACACCATATCTTCACCTGTGACTGGATTCACTTTCAACACAGTCTTAGGATCTAAATCCTCATCATTTATAATCTCAGGTGTAACAGAATAATTTCCATTGAAAGGTGGAGGAACATATCCAATACCAGTAGTTCTGTTCCCCTCTTTAGTTGTATCTTGATAATGTCCTAATAAGAATGATGAATTTCCAAAGCTTTCTAACTTTCTATGCAATCTTATCACCTCAGCTTTAGATTCAGCTAATTCCTTATCTTTCTCAACAAGATCATTATTACGTTTCTCAATTTCTGCAAAGGACATATCCAGGTGATATGCCTGCTCTTTGATCTTCAAAGTCAGAGAATTGATATCCCTCTTCAATGATTCTATTCTTTCAATACACACATTCTCATTATCTTTTAATTTCTGATTTACCGTGTGCATCGATTTCATATCACAAATGAGGTTGACGTTGTCATCCATAACCCTCATCATTTTATCCTTAACTGAAACACAGTTAGAACAAAACGTTTCAGAGTTAGAAAGTACCTCAGGTTTTACTTCTGAACTAGATGCACCAGGAGCCATGAAAATGTCCTCATCAGCTTCACTCTTCTGAGCAACATGGATAGGTTCTGCATCAGTTTCTAATTCACGCAGATCATCTTCAACTGTCTGAAAACTTTCTTCACTCATCACATCAGTCTCAGTAGATTGAGTACTTTCACCGGAATGAATACTCTCATTATCAGTTAAATCTGCAGAAGAATCACTTTGAAAATAACTCGGCTTCTCCAATACTTCTTTGATCAAGACCACAAACGCTTGAGTAGTAGCTTCACCCTTTTTCTTCAAAGCTTCCCATAGATCTCTTGAAGTTGGACACTTCCCGAGACTATGAATAATTTCTTTTGGTAAAGACAATTTTAAAGTTTCACGCGTTTTCATCTCTCGATCAAAGGTCTGCTTTTCTGCTTTACTCAGAGCTGTCACTGGTTTAGGAGCATCATAATATCCCATGAACTCATAAGTATGATGCACATATCCTTCCAAAATGGGTATCCAAAAACTATCATCAGTGACTGATACGAACTGTTCGAACCGGACTTTCCAGCTACGATAATCTGATATGCAAAAAAAGTCTCGGTGGCATAGTTCCAATATCATTAATATCACATAAAATTGACATTTTGAAATTTTCACAAAAATATCCGGAAAAAAAATTTCCCGCCAAAAAAATATCCGAACCGGACTTTTTTTTTTTTTTTTTGACTAAGTTCGCCGACCTGAGCGAACTTGACCCGGAGCGAACTTGTTAACTTCGCCTGATTAAGTTCGCTTACCCTGCACCAAGCGAACTTATTAAGTTCGCCTAAAATTAAGTTCGCTTAAACAGCAAGTTCGCCTGGTTCAACAGATTCAAACTCAGAAACAGAGTCAGAACAAAATCGCGAACCAAGAAACCTCTAAATTCATCATAAATCGCTCAATTGATGGAATTAAACAAAATTGGATCGTAGGAATGTGTAATTTCTCAATTAGAAACTTTCTATCGGATCAATTTCTTCAAAATCCTCATCAAAAACACCAAATCAGTCAAGATTTCTCCATTTTTGCAAGAACACGAAAAAGATGAAAAATCATCAAAATCTCCGATTTTTGATGTTGATTGGACACGAAAACACCACGAATCTTTTGCTAATCAAGAGCAATAGCTCTGATACCACTTGTAGGTCCCTAATTCAGTTGCGTGACGGATCTCTAGACTCGCGGTACGACACGATGATAACGTGCGGAATCCATGATCAACGTGCTCGTGTGACTCAATCAACAACAACGGTGTAAATAAACGCTTTGTATTTCCACCACGATATCAGTTTACAATAATCCTGTCTCTAATCAGTTCCTCCTGATATCGTCTCACCTCTCACACTCACGTTTTTACTCTGTTCTGGTCTATTTATAAACTACTGTTCTGCACCAGGCGAACTTAACAAGTTCGCTTCACTGTGCTTAGGCGAACTTATTAAGTTCGCCTCTAATAGGCTAAGCGAACTTAATAAGTTCGCCTATAATATGATATATTGGTGTAATTGACTTATATGGTGTATAGTCAATCTAGATGTGATATATTGGTGTAATTGACTTATGTGGTGTATATTCAAACTAGAGGTGATATATTTGAGTAATTTGACTTAGTGTGGTATGAGTCAAACTAATATGTATTATGTGGTGATTTGGTTTAATTTGACTAATATGTGATAAGAGTAAAAGTAAAATGCACTTGGTGGAATTGAGGTCAGGAACCTCACATATGTCAATGTAGCTTGAAGTCTTTGAACTTCACTAATTGTCGTTGTTGCTTGAAGTCTAAGAACCTCACACGAAAGTAATTTGAGGTTATGAACTTCACAAGGTTGTGTTGTGGCGTTTGAATTCATTAGAACCTTATATAGAGGAGTTTGAAGTGTAAGAACCTCACATGGTAGTTATTTGAGGTCATGAACTTCACAAGTCGTTTTGTGGTATTTGAAGTCTAAGAACCTCACACGGAAGTTAGTTGAGGTCGTGAACTTCACATAGTCATTTGTGGTATTTTGAGGTCTTTGGAACCTCATAAGGAAGTATGGTAGGGTTGTTAGGTGTTACAACATTCATGAAATGTTGTTGGTTGCTTTAAACAACTTGGGGTCGAGTCAGGAAGGTTGAAAAGGCTAAAAATTTGCAAAACAATTTGGCTGATTTTAGACCAGAGTAATTTACGGTGGGCTGGAGTAATCTACGCCGCCCCTGAGTATTTTACGCCCAAAGTGGCCTGTTTACGGCCCTATTTACGCGCCAAAGTGAAAAATTGTCGTTTGGGGTTGGTTGTTGTTGTAAGAGCTTGGGAGGCTCATCTGGGGGTTGTATATCATTACTAATAGTTTATTTGTGGTGTGTTCTTGTAGATAAAGCTTTGGTTTGATGTCTCGGGTCACGCTTCGTGTCGGATGGATTCTCATTTGTTTTGGCGGACGTTAACGGTTGGAGTTAGAACTCCGGTTGGGAGTTTTTAAACTTGTTTTAAGTTGTCTCTTTGATGCTAAAACTTGTTGTTATTTTTAAGTTGTCGGATGGTTGTTTTGAAACAAAATCACGTCGTTCTCGTTTTGTAGTTTTTAAATGGAGTTCTTTGTCAAGAGTGTTCAATGGGACCTACTTCCGCGTGTTTTATTAAATTAAAATTTGGTTGAAATTTTTAGGGTGTTACGACTTGGTATCAGAGCAATGGTTTGAGGGATTCGGGTGTGCAAGACACCAAACTAAAACTTATTTGCTCTTGATAAGGTGGGTGTAATGAGAATCCAATGAAGGCAAGACCGAGACACGGAGCTAAGGTGGAAGTTAGTAATGATATTTGTTGGTAGTTTAATTGGTTTCCAAGGTGTTTATGTGTGCAGAAACTTGTCTTGTGAGTTATCACATGGGGACAATGAATATATTTAGGCATAGTATATTACTAATCATGTTTGGCCAGGATGATTAGTAATATAACATGTCTACGTATCTTCATGGTGGCCATCTAATAATAACCATCACCAAGGAGTAAGTGAAGGTGATTGTATATGTATTTATATGTATATAGATGTAGATATACATATAGGAATATAACATAAGATAGATGCCTATAGTTATGTTTATACATGTATGATGAGTCAATCGTATTAACATAGTCGGGGAATGACTGACGGAGACAGATGTTAGTAAGTGGAATTATAGACAGGAGTTGTCTTAAAGACTCATGTACGAAAGAGTCTACGCGTGTATTCACCTCGGGGATGGTGAGGATCTCGAAGTTAGTTGGGAGAGTTTGAGAGCATCATTCTAGTGGAGGACGGCTAGAGCTTTCTATATTGTCGTGTGAAACTTCCTTCAAGGAAGATAGGACTGTTTGAGGCGAGCCTTTGGAAGAAACGTGTGAAGCCTAAGGAGCGGGAGGAACAACTTTGGCGAATTAAGGAGTAAGAAAACCTTGTTTCCACAAGGGGTTCGTGGCGTGCGAACCAAAGGAGTTAATTAGTGGTAGTTTATTCGTTGGTTAGTCAACAATGCATCACTATAATGGTATTAACGTAGGAAACAATCCATTGTGATTGTCGGATAGAGTACGATTCTCGGTTAGTTGACTCTAGGACATGGTGGAGAATTGGTTAAGATTTCTCCATAAGGAGAAAAGCTTAATGGCGTGATGGCAATGCGTCAGGATGAATTCAAGAGGCATTCATGAAATGTTTCTACCACAAGCTGTAGTGGACCATGTATCTGGAGAATTCCTTCACGTGTGGTAGACCGGTGAATTGATTAAGATTAAGGGCATGTTGTATGATTAAGCACAGTCTTCCCTAAATTTTGGAGTGTCGGAAGGAATGGAGATATATCGTCTTCCCGATACTGTCAGTTGACGTTATATAGTGGATTCTCTTCATGGTGTACAACTCTGGTGGAGTTGATTATTATATATTGCAGGGAGATCAAACTCGGGAGACAGGTGGATCGTTAGGAGGATTTACAGGTGGCTTCAAGAAAGCCAAATATTCTAGCCGGGCTAGAAACCTTTTGGGGAGGTAATACCTGTTACCGTCGTATGTATGGAAAGTAACTTCATTGGAGAACGATGGGACACACTATGCCATAGTGTTATAGTCCTAATAAGGTGTGCTACAGTTGCTATAATTCGGGACACATTTGAAGAGAATGTCTCGAGGTAAAGCACAAGGGTGATAAATGGGAGAAAATAGAAATTTCAAGGCCTTCGAGTCGGACATTTCTAACTACCAAGGACAAGACTGAAGTCCTTTGATTTTATTTGTTGGGTTATAGGTGAAACAATCACATGGAATGGAGTCCTACGATTGTAGTGGAACTTGTGTGGTTACTTAGTGACCATATCATTGTCGTGTGTGGCCAAGAAGTGACGTGTCGATCTGTTCTTATCTAGAGACGGTGTAACACATGGCTCTTGAATTGGTGTGTACATGGCTTATGCCATTGACATCATCCGGTGCAATGGCTAACTTGATGTTCCAATCGCGAAGAAGTTTGTTAGGGTTTTATACTCGAGTTTCTTTTTGGGGTGTAACCATTCTTTGTAGAGTTAAAGAATGGAAGAATGCGTTGTGCATCAATTGTCGGGGTTGAACAAGTGACTTAGGTCCTAGATTCAGCCAACGAATGTAGAGGAGGGTGATATCCCATAAATGGTTATGAAATGCATTGCGGATACTATGGGATTGCGGCGTGCCATTTTTGGCTTTGGGAGGTAAACGAGGAAAAGTGGTGTTTGAAGTCATAGAACTTTATAAGTGGTGTTTGAAGTCTTAGAACTTCATAAGTGGTGTTTGAAGTCCTAGAAACCTCACAAGTGGTGTTTGAAGTCCTAGAACTTCACCAAGTGGTGCTTGAAATCCAAGAACTTCACCAACGTTATTTGAGAATGAAGTCTTCGAACTTCAAGAGGGATTGTGATTGAGATCTTTGAATCTCAAAGGATGACTAATGATTAAGTCGTTGGAGATAAACTCAGTGTTTGGGTCACGGATAAGGAGTTGCCTTTTAGAGTTATGAAAGAGGATTTGGGTATGACAATTGCCGTGTCCTTACTTGGAGAAACCCTGTGCTTGTCGGTTATTTTGGTGCCTCTCGCATTAGACTCGGTTATGTCGTTATGCTATGAGGTGGGATTATCGCGTATTCTCTTAGACAGTTGTAAACTTGATTGTAGCAACTAAAGGAGATAACTCAAAAAGGGACCGGCTGACTGTTTATTGGGTGGCTGAATTGAAGTCTCGAGCTTCAAAGGACTATTGTATGTATGTGATGGGATCCTTGAGTCCCAAAAGTATGAAACACTTAAGACCTTAAATCTCAAAGGTTGGGTTGGTGTGGAGTTTATGAAACCTTCAATTATGAGGTGGGAAAAACTTGTAGTGGAGTTGACTACGAAGTTATATGAAAATGGTGGGAGTGTGTTATGATTTTGGTAATGGCGGGTCGTATGGCCGAGAATGTAAATTCATGTTCATAAAGGAAGCTTACTCTTCCAAGTAGTTACAGAATATCGATTTTAAGGAAGGGTGTGACACGACGTGGTGTGACCCTACCTTTTTCTAGTCGGGTTGAAATTTCGGTTTTATTTATCGGTTGGAGGAAATCGAGTGAGTAATTATCGTTGGTTAGAAGATGCTGTCATCTTAATTACCGTTGAGTATTCATATGCCGATATGTGAATTACTAAATGGTGAACGGTGTCGAATACCGTTTGGTTTGGGTGGTATTGAATGTCGTGAGACTAAGAATCATGGTGTGATTCAAGATTTAGCGTGAAAGATCTTGTATATTGAGTGCGATTGAAAAAATCCGCACAAGAGGCGACAGGAATCCCTAGTCGAATATATGGAGGAGGTGTGTTGATATTCAAATGGGAAACTTGGCGCTATCAAAATTTTCTCTTCAAAGGGGGTGTTTCGGGTTTGAAAACGTGGGAGGCTAATTCCCCGTTTTTTTAGACCGGTCAAACTCGATATTGGCTTGTTAAGTGGTTTACCTTTGGAGTTACCTGGGGGAAACCGTGCAACTATATGACAGATCTCATGTGACGCTTTCACGGATATGTTTGGAGGGACAAATTGTTATTGCTTCTCATGGTATCTTTGAGAAAGTATAGAGGATGAATGTTGAATTGCTACCCTAAGTTGAATATGTGGTGGCGGGTTTCAGGGACGAAACAAAAAATTATGGGGGATGATTTCTAACGAACCAAAATCCAAAATATATTATTATTTGCCTAGATAATATTATAGGGGTGAAAGTAGAATAAAATAAAGTGGAAGGTTTGTTTTTAAATGGAGCATTAATCAAGTTTTAAAAGAAGGGGTCAAATCTGGAAGTGTAGGTGCTACTTTGTAAAAAATACAAATCTGATTGAAGGGGGTGGGGGTGCCACGCAAACACACACGTCGTTATTTGCAAGGGGGAGGAGGAGAAGGCCATGAACTCAGAAATTAATGATTTACATGAAGAAATCTGATGGAATTGAAGTGTTCATCATCAAGCAAACATCTTGTAAGCTTTCCTACATCTCTTGAACCTCCTTTAGAGGTGTTTTTGGTGGGTTTTGGTAGAAAACCCAAATTGGGTCAATTGGTGTGGTGATTTTTATTAAATGTTGATTATAAGCCTTAATCTAGTGTTGTAAATGGTGGAGAATCATGATTTACATGATTTAAACATCCAATTTTATGATCCAAGAATTAGGGTTCTTGAGGTCAAATTGGGGGTTTTTGATTTGGAGATGTTTGAATGTTGAATTGACGTTTGGTAAGTGTCTATGGAGTTATTACACACATAACTAATCATAAATCCCTCATTTTTATGATAATTTTTAAAATGGAGTTTTGGTGTGACTTGGGTGAAAACCCAAATGGGTCATAATGGTTAAATGTTGTTTAGGAAGGTTTGAAACCTGATTAAGGTGTGATTAATCAAGTTTAGAATGGGAGGAATCCATAAGGTCTAGGTGGGTGTTAGACCTCTATTGGTAAATGATTAATTGGTGAATTTGGGAGTTTGACTTTAATGGGTCAAACGGGTCAATATGGGTTGAAAGGTTAAATTGGGTGTTGGAGGTTGTGTTAACCAAATTATGTTTGGGGTGTTGATCTTTAGATCATAGGTGTGTCATGAATCTCAATGTGGTGAATGAATTGAGATTGTATGATTACTAAATGCAAGTTGATTGCTAGGTAATCAAGGTGTTGAGGGAGCTAGCTTTGAAGACCAAGTGGAATCATCTTTAACTAAATGTAAGTGCTTTGCACTTACTTAGTAATGATAGGTGGTTGTAATTGCACATATTTGATTTACATGTTGGTTGTTCAAATATCTTATATGTGTTTAATTGTATGTTGAAAATTAAGGAAATTGCATATGGTGAAAATATGCAAGGGTGGGTGTGTGGTGTTTGAGGTCTAAGAACCTCGCCTTATCGTTTGATGAATTAAGTTAATAAACTTATATGGTGTATTGGAGTAAAATTGACTTGGGTGGTAAAATTCAAACTTTTATGCATAATGTAGTTGAAATTGGAGTAGTTGACTATGTGGTATATAGTCAAACTAAAATGTAGAATATGATAAGTTGGTGTAGTTGACTATGTGGTATATAGTTAAACTACAAAGTAGAATGTGATAATTTGGTGTAATTGACTTATGTGGTGTATAGTCACACTAGATATGATATATTGGTGTAATTGACTTATATGGTGTATAGTCAATCTAGATGTGACATATTGGTGTAATTGACTTATGTGGTGTATAGTCAAACTAGAGGTGATATATTGGTGTAATTTATTTAGTGTGGTATGAGTCAAACTAATATGTAATATGTGGTTATTTGGTGTAATTTGACTAATATGTGGTAAGAGTCAAAGTAAAATGCACTTTGTGGAATTGAGGTCATGAACCTCGCATATGTCAATGTAGCTTGAAGTCTTTGAACTTCACTAAATGTCGGTTTTGCTTGAAGTCTAAGAACCTCACACGAAAGTAATTTGAGGTCATGAACTTCATAAGGTTATGTTGTGGCGTTTGAGGTAATTAGAAACTTATATAGAGGAGGTTGAAGTCTAAGAACCTCACATGTTAGTAATTTGAGGTCATGAACTTCACAAGTCGTTTTATGGTATTTGAAGTCTAAGAACCTCACACGGAAGTTAGTTGAGGTCGTGAACTTCACATAGTCGTTTGTGGTGTGTTGATGACTTTAGAACCTCATAAGGAAGTATGGTAGGGTTGTTAGGTGTTACAACATTCATGAAATGTTGTTGTTTGCTTAAAAAGACTCGGGGTCGAGTCGGGAGCGTCGAAAAGGCTAAAAATTTGCAAAACAATTTGACTGATTTTGGTCTATAGTAATTTACGGCGGGCCGGAGTAATTTACGCCGCCCCTGAGTATTTTACGCCCAAAGTGGCCTGTTTACGGCCCTATTTACGTCTGTCACACCCCAACCGACGGCGGAATACGTTGGGGCTGGACATGTAGACTGTCATAAGCTCATGATCAACTAAAGTTTCATATAATAGTTACATCAAGATTTCATTATAATAGCTCAATCAACAACCAAAATCAAATACATCAACATGTTCAATTTCGTCGTTCACTAAGTCCAAATCCTATATGTAATATCTTGCATATGATCTCATACACTAGTACCTGAAACATGATGAAAACACGGTCAACTAAAAATAGTTGGTGAGCATACATAAGTTTTGACACCACAAGTAATATCAAGACTTTGTGTACAATTCATATGATGCATGGTTTAATAAGGCAGTTATAGAGAATCACTATAGTTTAAACTGGAGCGTACAATCAAACCTTGTGACTGATAGGCATAACACAACAGTTATCCTTAAATGTTAGGCACAACAAAATAGTTATCCTTAAGTGTTTTCGGCAACAATCACCCTAACCGTCGGCTTATAATAGAGTTAATGATTGCACTTGCACTATGCACAAAAAGTATGTAAATGTTGTTTGCACTAATAGTGTTCAAGCATAAGGCCCAAATTGCATACATGGTTATAATGTTTGAATTGTAATAATTATAAGTAGTTTGAATGTAATCATGTTTCACCCCAAAGATGTAAAAGTGAAAAAGGGGCTATGTAAACTCACCTAAGTTGTGTACTAGTAGTGGATAGCACCACACAAGGATGCAATAGAAAACACAAGAGTTTGCCTGTGAACCGTCTACGTATGTCCTAGAATTATAAGCATAATAATTAGGGACACATGGGATATTGTGACGATAACACGGAAGAGTGAACGCCCTAAGACGCACTAACGATTAAAGAGTAGACGAACTTGTCCACGGGAATAGAGGATTTTCTTAATATAATAATTATTAAGATAAATACGTTTCGTGTCGAACGTTTTTAAGTACGAATAATATTAATAAATAGATATTCGTGTGTTTGTACCACTTAAATTATGTCTAGGAAAATAATATAACTATATATATTATTTTTAAGTTCGTAGGTTTAATAAAATAATCATTTATGTGGCAAAAATAATAAATATATTTATTTTTATTCGGGGGTATAAACGTGGGTAAATAATGTAAATAATTATATTATTTATAAGTTTTAAACGTTATATGAAGTTTATAAACGAGGTGAAATAATATCTAAATATATATTTGTTTTTAATTGGAGTCATAGGTTGAAAATAATTAAATATATTATTTATTCGAAGTCGGGGTTTGAAAATAATAAAAATATATTATTTTAAAAGTGGGTATTTTTAAATAAAAAAGGGTTACAAACCAAACCCGAGACTACGGGTGGTTTCCCGGCTAAAACATATTAATATATTACAATAATAATATAGGGTTTCATTTTTATTTAAATATAATAATTAAAAACTAGTTAAAAATAAAAAGATGGTGGAGAGACTCGAACCCGGGTCTCTCCCACAACAACCACACACCCTAACCACTCCACCCGCTAGGGGAATCACGTTGGAGAATGGTTCTGTTTTGTTTTAACACACAAGGTCACAGTGTTCTTCTTCCTATAGCGAACCCGAACCAAAACCAGTCCCGATTCCCTTGAATTTGATCGCGATTGACCACAACGGTTTAGGGGTTTAGTTAATCGGGGTATAACGAACCTGGGGGTGTGTTTAATTGCAAAAAGGTCGAGTTTTGAGTCATTTAATTACGAATTGAATGCCCGAAACCCTAGATTAAGAACATGGAATCGATTTGATTAAATCTTGTAATAAACGTTGTTGAATTCATAGGCTTTCAATAAGCTGGGGATTTCGATTCTAACCATACAAATTAATTTGATTTAGGTTGGGTCTAGGGTAGTGCTCGACTAGACCGGTTCATACGAAGAACCCTAGAATTTGGTCTCGATCGGATCGGTGTTATAGGCCCCAATTAACATATGGCTTTCAATCAAGACATTGAAACGAAGCTAAGGGTAAGGTTAGTTACCAGAATTGGTGTCGAATTGAAGGAATTCGACTAGAATTCGTTTCCGACATGCGTGGCTTGGTCTCAACGATTTTGGCTTCGTCTTCGACCAAATTGATGTGTGTAATTGCTTCCAAGAGGTTCATTCAAGGTGTGGGAAATTTTTTATTGTAGAATGATGATTTAATTGGGCGAATTTGATAGTGGTCGACGATGGGGTCGACGGTTTCGGCTTTGTGGACTTTAATTCGATTAATTCTTAATCATTAAAGAGTTAATACGTATGGAAACTGATAGGTTATGCTCAAATTCATCAATGCTACTAATTACCATTTTGAATTCGAATAGACATGCATGTTACGTGTTTGATTTGGACTCAAGGGCTCGAATTTGACTTTCCAAAGTCAACAGATTGGGTTTATAGTAATTATAGAAATGGTCCCTATACTTTTCTGTGTTTGAGTTTTGAAAATGGCAGAATAGTCCCTGAAGTTTGAATTTAAGTTAAGTAGGTTAAATTTAACTGGATTTGGGTTAATGTGATTAACCCTAAATAGTCGGGTGTCACATCATCCCCTAGTTGAAAGAATTTTCATACCGAAAATTAGAATAGTACCTTAAGTGTTTGACGTGGAGTGCTTGAACAGATAAGGATACTTGTGCATCATCTCATCCTCGTGCTCCCATGTGAATTCCGGTCCGCGTTTCGAGTTCCAACGGACTCTGAAAATAGGGAATTTGCTGTGTTTGGGCGTTTTGACTTCCCTATACATGATTTTGACCGGTTCTTCAATGAAGCGTAATTGTTCATCGATTTGTAGTTCCTAAAGAGGGACCGTGAGTGTCTTGTTTGCTAGACATTTCTTCAAGTTTGAGACAGAAAGACGTTGTGTACACCACTAAGTCCTTTAGGTAGGTCCAGTTGGTATGCTACTGGGCCAATTCTCTTCACTATCTTGAACGGTCCAACATAACGAGGGTTTAGTTTGCCTCGTTTCCCAAGTAAACTCGGGGTCACGTTTAGATTCCTAACGAGCTTTGACTGTTTGTTTGGGGAGTACGATTGACAACAAGATTTAGGTCTGATACTCAAAGTCAGGCACGAATGGTGATAGTGGATTTAGTTTGAAGAGAATTGAGGAGAAAACTGTCGAAGAATATTTTGGAATTCCAAGATGGAATGCATCACTTGAAATTAGAACGATGAGAATTTGATGATCAAAACTTGTTTAGGATGTAGTCTAACATGTTGAAGAAATGTCACTGGATAAGAGGTTTCACAAACATTTGTCAAGGTCAAAATAACATAAAACGTCACGTGACACGAACAACGCTACTTATAACGATATGATGGGAACACTTATATATAGGAAGTACCAGCGGCGTATCCACCATGCCCTTATCATATCGCATATGTTTCGTTATTATATATCACGATAGGTTTTATGTCATAACGCATGATAGAGTTCACTATGTTTTCCATGCACTGACTTTTATAATTACGTGTGCACTCGTAATTACTCAATTCATCGCATGTTCCGTATAGATCATCCCATTGTGTGTGGGTCAAGAGAGGACACAAAATTACTTAGTTCACATCTATTGTTTTCACGTATGAGTTGCTAATGAATAACTGTGCCCCTAGATAGTAAGGTCAATCAGAAAGCTAAGGAGTAATAATGTGGCATAACTTAGAGTTCCATAGCTTCCTCGTGTTTGAACAAGAATACGTCAAACTCCAAGTAACTTAAAAGTTTGTAGTTTTCAACCTTCATGGATAAAGTGAATTATCATGCCTTGTTCCATCAATTGCAAAAATTGTACCCAATCTAGTTCCGTGTATAATGTAAACATCCAAGTTTCATGTTCAATTTAGTATCATGTACATTGTAAACAAATAAGTTTCATGTACAATGTGGACAACTGAGTATCATATATATTGTAAGCAAATAAGTCCCATGTATAACATGATCAATTTAGTATGATGTATATTGTAAACAACCAAGTATCATGTATCATGTGATCAATCTAGTATTAGGTATATTGTATTCAACCATGTATCATGTACCATGTGATCAATCTAGTATTATGTATATTGTATTCAACCATGTATCATGTATCATGTATCATGTGATCAATCTAGTATTACGTATATTGTATTCGACCATGTATCATGTGAACAATCTAGTATTGTGTATATTGAATTCAACCGTGTATCATGTGATCAATCTAGTATTGTGTATATTGTATTCAACCAAGTATCATGTGAACAATCTAGTATTGTGTATATTGTATTCTGTAGGTCCACATGCTCATCTACGGATCGATCTCGTGACATGACATCTCGATAACACGGAGTGCGGAATCCTTTGTGTTAACGTATGTATACGAATTGACAATAGAAACAACGGTAAATAAACTTTCTCTTTGTATTACACCTAACACAGAGTTTTCAGAATACACTTGTTCGTTCAATCTATATCTACACTCTGAATCTGTAATGTCCTATTTATAGACACAAATTCTTCAATAGGCGAACTTAACATGTTCGCCTCAAATAGACTAGGTGAACTTAACAAGTTCGCCTCACATGAGACTAGGCGAACTTAACAAGTTCGCCTCTAATAGGCTAGGCGAACTAGACAAGTTAGCCTTTAGCAGAACTTGTTCTATCACTTAGACAAAATCTATACAATTACATAAAAACATAAAGACAATAAGACCTAAACTATAACAAAGCTTTTGTCATACATTCAATTTCCTAACAGACTCCCCCTTGACAATAGCTTGATCTTCTGTATTCAGTCTTTATGACGAGCTCTTCGTAATCTGTTTCCTGCGTGCACTCCATATCTCTGACAGATCTCCAACACTCTTTTATACTTTAATCCTTGTTCTTTCCATTCATCAGTAAAAATAATCTCATGCTTTCTTAACGTCCTCTGATCTTTCTTTGAGAAGTTAATAAGATTCATTGCTTCATAGAAACTAACAATGACCCTATTATCTTCATCATCAATTCTAGCTTCACCAGTATTCACATCTACGTACCACCATTTCATATTCCCAAGAAAATCTTGTGGTATTTTCTTCAATGGTATCTTCTGTACAGCATGTACTGGCTTGAACTTATACTTCCAGGAACTTGTTGTTGTGCTTGTACCTGAGCTTGAACGTGTTGTGGTTGTTGTACTTGATTCTGGACTTGTCCTTGAACTAACTCCTCAGGATGAAACCAATTATCATTAGGTGGCTCAACATAATCAGGATTGATTAAGTGACTAAACAAAGGAGTCGGAAATGGAATCAAAGCAACATTCCCAAAATGTCCAAATCATCAAAAAATTTCAAATCAAACACAGCATATGCATCGATTCACAACAACTAAACAATATTAAGCTTCAATTTCAAGTTTTAAACATGGAAATACACTCTATCAGTACAATCGCAAAGCGACTGTCAAAATACGAAGAACACATGTTCAAAACATCAATTTCCCATCGATTTATCGGATAAAAAACCGTGAAATTACCTTAGAAAGACTCGCAATTCAAATCCGATCCAGAAATAAAAACAAAAATTTCAAATCAAAAAACCCTAGTTCAAAATTTCACAAGTTCGCTAAAAACCCAGTAAGTTCGCTCAATAAGTTCGCTCCCACAATGAAAATTGTAATAAGGATAAGTTCGCCTGAACAAAGTATTTATTCACACAATTAAGTTCGCTTCATTAGGCGAACTTGTTAAGTTCTCTTAACAAGCCCCATGCGAACATATTAAGTTCGCTTAATCAGAAACAAGCGAACATATTAAGTTCGCTTCAAACCTTTGCCTTGAACAATTTCGTCACTTTCAACATGTCACATTCTTGTGAATTTTTATCTGTAGCATGTATCTGATCCAATCCCGAGTCATTTTAATAAAAAAAATTTCATGGAAGATAGAAACAAAATATTTTTGGATTTTATCTGTACAAATGGAATCACATATTTTTGGTTTTTATCTAAGCAAACTGAAACACGTATTTTTGGATGAACGTCATGAGCAAGAAGATCATATCGGTATATGAGTAATTCATCACACAGTCTATTATCAACTATGGGTAACTTATGATATGCACAAAATAAACTTGATATGAAACAATTAAACTCATTCTTATGTAACTCGTATCTTTTTCATTTTATGTAATTTTTGCAATCAATTTGAAAAATACTTGAAATGATATGCGATAAATTTCAAAGTAAACAAGATCAGGTCATGAAATGCTCAATTTTTCATTCTGAATTTGTAATACAAAGCATGAATTCTTAAGTTGTCAATATTATACAATTTGAAACTATAAGCATTTTTCTTCCAAATTCATGTGAGTTAGTACCATTTAGATGAAAAACATCGTGTACCCCACATATATGCCAACAGAAATTTAAATTTGCATTATCTTCAAGACATACACAGTTTATTGCAAGATTAGATCAATCTCCAAGATGAAATTATCTCTATTAGCACAAGTATAGAATAGCAGATCCCAAAGGATATAAGAATCAGAATGATTCAGAATCAAAAGATTCTAATGAATTGGCTTTATAATGAGAATCAATTGATTCAGGTAAGAGGATCCAACTATTATCTAGATAAATTTCAATGAAATCAGAATAGATGATGTATCTAACTGATCCAAGGGTTAGTATATGTTCCAACAGATGTTGTTAGAAAACATATCTTAGTTCAGCAACGCATTGCATGTATTTTGGGGCATGGGCAGTGAAGTGAACTGAAAGAGATTGTGCTAAAGACATAATTCGATATTGGTCTCATGAAATTCTTAAAACCATATACTCTTTATCTGATAATGATCTTTTACACACACACCCAGGCATATAATGGATTTAAATCACAGATGTAATCATATCATATTTAATTTTCACACTGCTATTGGTTCAAAAACACTTCTAGTCTATTGACAATTCAAGTTTCAAACTCATATTCAAATTAAAACATATTATCAAGATTAGAGCATTCAAAACACTATCATTTCTCATTTATGCAGACTTTGAAATTTAGATCAAATTAATTTACTTTAAACTATCATATATCAAAGGTCTATTATGGTCATGTGTAATGAACTATTCACTGATGTACTATCATTTCTTCTCTAACTTCAAATGATGTCAATTTTATATTTTTTATTTTGTTTTGAATTTTTATAAATAACAATTTTTGACTGAAATTTAAAATGCAGAAATGTAATAAAGCAATAAAAGAAATTTAAAAAACAAAATCTCCCATGAAAATTTGTTTTTAAAAACCTTTTATTCAGGATTTATCATACCGATCATTTTGATCAAGTATTCAAACTGGTACGATCAAATGCCTTGATAAAAAGACCGGCAAAATTATCATTTGTAGGTACCTTCACCAGCTCAATCAACTTTTTATCTTCACAATCACGGATAAAATTATATCTAATTTCAATGTGCTTTGTTTTACTGTGCTTAACAGGATTATTTGTTATAGACATTGTAGCATTATTATCAATAAACATGGGGGTTCCTGTAAAATTCAAACCGTAGTCTCTTAATTGCTGTTGGATCCACAAGATCTTTGAACAACAACTTGCAGCAACAATGTATTCTGCTTCACATGTTGAAATGGAGACCGTAGTTTGCTTTTTGCATTGCGAGGAAACTAGACGACTACCCAAGAACTGGCAACCACCTGTAGTAGATTTCCTGTCCAAACAACAACCACCAAAATCAGAATCAGAATTAGTGTATGCATTGAATTCAAAGTTAGAACCATGTGGAAACCATAGTCCCAATCTTTGTTTTCCTTTCAGATAACGAAAGATTCTCTTTACTGCAATCAAATGAGACTCTTTTGGTTTTGCTTGGAATCTAGAACAAATACACACAGTGAACATTATGTCTGGCCTTGAAGTGGTTAAGTACATGAGAGATCCAATCATTGCACGGTAGAGTCGGCAATCAACTTCTTTTCCATCCGGATCAGAATTCAATTTATGATTGAGGTAAAGAAACAAGATGTCAAACCCCTGCATACTTGGTATCTCCGAGGAAACAAATTCAATTTATGGTTAAGTACATGAGAGATCCAATCGGAGTATCATATGGGGTATAATCCTCCATCTTGAACCGGCCCAAGATGTCCTTTACATACTTGGACTGATGAATAAAGAAACCATCTTCTTTCTGATTAACTTGAAGACCTAGGAATAATGATAACTCTCCCATAGCTGACATCTCAACCTTCGATTTCATAACACTCTCAAACTCTTTGCACAACCCTTCATTTGTAGAGCCAAAAATAATATCATCTACGTATATCTATAACAGTAGATATTCTCCCCCTGCTTTCTTAATGAATAAAGTCGAGTCAATATGGCCACGAACGAAATCATTATCCATAAGATGTGTAGACAATGTTTCATACCACGCTCGGGGAACTTGATGAAGACCATAGAGAGCTTTATCAAGTTTGAAAACTTTAGACGGGTTATGTGGATCTTCAAACCCCTGCAACTGACACACATAAACCTCCTCCTTGACTTTACGATATAAGAAAGCACTTTTTACATCTAATTGAAACACCTTAAACCATTTGTATGAAGCAAAAGCAAGAAACAACCGTATAGCTTCAAGCTTAGCAACAGGAGCATAAACCTCGGTGTAATCAATTCCCTCTTGTTGATTGAAACCTTGTACAACTAATCTTGCTTTATTTCTCATGACAACACCTCGATCATCTTTCTTGCATTTAAACACCCACTTTGTACCAATTGGATACACACCCTTTGGTTCGACCAAACTTTGAGTTTGTCAAACTGAGCAAGTTCTTCCTACATGGCTTCTATCCAATTGTTATCACGTAATGCCATTTCGACATTCTTTGGTTCGACCTGAGAAATAAAACAGAAATGTGAGCATACATCAAGAACACCAGTATCCTTAATACCTGTATACAAGCAAGTGTTGTCAATAATAGAACGCGTTTGCACTCCATCTCGCAAATTTCCAATGATATTTATAATCGGATGAGCTTTGAGTTCCTTGATTGATGCAACCTCAGGAACCGGCAACACATCAGCTTGAGTTGTATCAGATTGATAAGACATATCTTGATTAACCGGTATCTCCGAGTCCAGATTTGTAGGAATCTCCCCCTAAGCATGTGTCGAATTAGAAGGTTTATCTACTAACAAAGGATCAGCAGAAGAATCTTGGAAAATAACATTGTCGTCCTCACTATCAGACTCTTGTGTTCCCGAACAAGAAGCAACGTTAGGATCTGGAGCAGATGCAGAGGGAACAGATGATTGTGGAACTGCAGTCGGTATAAAACCACTATTCTGTGCATCCTGACATGAATCATATAATACAGCAGCTTCCTCAGGAGAAATTTCAAAAGGTAATTGAAAAGACTTGAATAAAATCTCATAATCAAAAGCCCAGTCTGGTCCAATCGCCATTTGATGTAAAGACTGATTAGAACAGTCAATATGAAACCATTCTTCAACCTAACGAGTCTCTTTGTTATAAACCCTCTTGGTAGTAGAATTTGCAACATACCCCAGAAAGATCTCTTCAATAGCCTTAGCACTGAACTTGGTTGGGACATCTCTAACTTTCAACAGGGTGCATGGAATACCAAAAGGTAGTAAATATTCCAAATTCGACTTCCGATTATTAAGCAACTCATAGCATGTCTTGTTGTGTCACTTAACGGTCAAGACTCTGTTCAAAACATGACACGCAGTCTTCACAGCCTCAGCCCAAAAAGTAACTGGAAGCTTAGAATCTGCAAGCATCGTACGTGCCTTTTCAACCAAAGTCCCGTTCTTTCGTTCAGCAACTCCATTTTGTTGAGGTACATATGGCGCACTAAATTCATAATGAATTCCCTTTAGAAGACAAAATAAACCCATCTTGCTAATTTTTAAACTCGCTGCCATTGTCACTCCTAATTCTTCTGACTTTCTGTTTGCACAAATTCTCTAAACCCATGATTAAGAATTGTACCAACTCTGTGGTTTCGGCTTTAGAAGCAAGGAACTTAACTCATGAAAATCTAGAGAAATTATCTGTTACTACCAGACAGTAAGATTTACCGCCAATGCTCCTGATACTAATCGGTCCGAACAAATCCATATGCAGTAGCTCCAAAGGAGTCACAATAAAATTCTTTGTCTTAGATTTGTGGGACTTCTTGTGTTGTTTCCCCTTCTTGCAAGGAATACAGTCATCAGGAACGGAAAATTTCATTTTCGGAACACCAATAACCAGATCATTCTTCACGAGATAATTCATTTTCCGATAATTGATGTGAGCAAGTTTCCTGTGCCACAAAATAGAATCCAACTCATACGCCTTCGAGAGTAAACATGTAGGAATTGAATCCGTTGTTATAGCAACACTCATGTCTAGGATATATGTGTCATTTCTCCTCGGAGCCTTCATTAGAATCCATTCGTCAGGAATAACAAAGCCCGGTTTCAAGATATAACACTCAGAATCATTGAAATGAACTGAAAATTTTTTGTCACACACTTGAGATACACTCAAAAGATTGTGTTCAAGTTGCTCCACATAGTTTACTTTCTCAAATTTGACTTTATCATTCTTCAAAGTACCCTGACTAGTTATGTACCCGCCTTTATTTCCAGCAAAAGCGACATAACCACCATCAATATTCATAACATCTTCCAGCAAACGAATATTCCCTGTCATATGTCGAGAACAACCACTATCCACATACCACGTATTGTTGATAGTCCTCCTTGGTAGTCCCTACATAAACAAAGAAAATCAGTTAGAAATAGGAACCCAAGCCATTGTGGTCTTGGGTCGTCCAGATGGATCAAAATAAACAACGTCAAGCAATTCACAATCAACATTGTCATCAACCTTTGGAACATAAGATTCATAATTTGTCACACCCCCAAATTTATTTACTTAATAAATAAATACAGGTTGCAACGATTGGTTCATTACACGATAGCGGAAGCTGTAATAGTGATTTCTAAGACTTGATTACATATACAATTACTAAAACTAAATAAATACAATGATCTAAGTCCCTCTAGTTCAATGGTCGACTTGAGACTTGATAATCTACGCCCGTCCGGTTACTAGGAATTGTTCCAACATAGCTAGCCTATTCCAACCGCTCCATGGCTAAAGGTTACCTAAGAAACATACTTGAAAGTGTCAACACAAAGGTTGGTGAGTTCACAGAGTTTGTTAATTTAGTACAGTTAGTTTTCCCCGAAAAACTAGACATGACTTAACCGTCATAAAATAAGTAGTTTTCCTTTGAAAACATATACATGACTTAACCATCATAAAATAAGTAGTTTTCCTTTGAAAATATATACATGACTTAACCGTCATCAAATAAGTAGTTTTCCTTTGAAAACATATACATGACTTAACCGTCATCAAATAAGTAGTTTTCCTTTGAAAACATGCCCATGACTTAACCGTCATAAAATATGTAGTTTTCCTTTGAAAATATATACATGACTTAACCGTCATAAAATAAGTAGTTTTCCTTTGAAAACATATACATGACTTAACCGTCATCAAATAAGTAGTTTTCCTTTGAAAACATATAAATGACTTAACCGTCATAAAATAAGTAGTTTTCCTTTGAAAACATATACATGACTTAACCGTCATCAAATAAGTAGTTTTCCTTTGAAAACATATATATGACTTAACCGTCATCAAATAAGTAGTTTTCCTTTGAAAACATGCCCATGACTTAACCGTCATAAAATATGTAGTTTTCATTTGAAAACATATACATTGTTTAAACCTGAACATTTACCGATCAAAATTCTTAGTATGCATTACCAATGAATCCGAATACCAACCCGATCAATTGACCCCATTTGTAAACTTGCAAGGAATACAAAATAATATGTAATGTACGAGACCGTAACCAAACCCCAACTTTATGTGCCTCCCCTCGTGTAGGTCCAGGTAACTCAACTACTGATCGGACTCGTGATATGACGTTGCTATAACACGAAGTGCGGAATCCTTCATGTTAACATTTGTATACTAACCGACAATTGAAACAACACGCGTAAATAAACTTCTCAATTACATTCTAATTCACAATGGTTTACAGACTCAATCAGACAATTCTATCTCTCGGTTCTCTCTGATTAGTCCACTGTCTAATGACTCTGTAAACGCATATATATAGAAAACTAACCTGATGTAAGCGAACTTATTAAGTTCGCCTGAAACAGACTAAGCGAACTTAACAAGTTCGCCTCAGTTAGACCTAGGCGAACTTATTAAGTTCGCCTCTGATAGACCAGGCGAACTTAACAAGTTCGCCTCTAGGCTCACTAGTAAAACACTTAGTAACTTTAGACATTTACATAACAAAAACATAAAGACATAAAATCTAACTATTACAAGCTTTTGTCATTACAAATCTATGTCCTAACAGACTCCCCCTTGACAATAGCTTGATCTTCTGTCTTCAGTCTTAATCTTGAACTCTTCCAGTTATCTGGTAGTCTGCTGCCAGCATGCACTCCATATCTTCTACATATCTCCAAAACTCTTTTGTACTGTAGGCCTTGTTCTCTCCATTCATCATTGTACATGATCTCATTCTTTCGCAGCGTCCTCTGATCTTTCTTTGAAAAATTAATAAGATTCATTGCGTCAAAGAAACACACAATGACCTTATTATCTTTATCTTCAATCCTTACTTCACCAGTATTAACATCAACATACCACCATTTCATATTCCCAAGAAAGTCTTGAGGAATATTCTTTAATGGTATCTTGTGAATAGCACACACTGGTTTATACTTGTATCTCCAGGTTACTTTCCTAGTCTTTGGATCTATGTTCTTCACTCTTTTTCCCTTCTGTGGTTTCAGCCGATCATACTTTCCCGAACTACCTTCTTTCTTTATCAGGTTTGCTATCACATCAGCCAAACCATTCTTCGATCTATTTATGAGTGGCTTTGAAGCTAGACCATTTATTTCACACCTCGGCAAGGTATTGAAATATTTGATCCTCGGCTTTAAGTATTGAACACCGTCAAATCGTTTGATTGCAAATAATTTTGATTCACCATCATAGAACCAACTTATGATCCTTCCTACACACTGCTCTTTATTCACATATTTCTCTTTCTGAGCAGGTTGTGCTGGAAACTTGGGTAGCACCTTCATCCAACTGTTTACAACTTCTCGCTACTGTTCTCTTGTCATCCCTGTATCTCTGTACATCACAGGTTCTTCACTAATCTTCGAAGACTCAGTGTGAGTAGTTTTAGTTTCAGCACCTTTATTGAATTGAAGATTCTCATCATCAGTATCCATCTTTAACTCAGCTGTATCATCAGACAGTGTGACGTCTTCAACAGAGTCCATAGAATCTGTTATTCCTTCATAAGTGAATTCAGGAATAACATCATCCTGGATGAAGTTATACGGCACCTTAAGACCATCACATCCTTCATAAGTAACACTATCTTTTTCTTTCTCTATTTCAATCTCTACTATTTCTCCTTCTTCTATCTCAGTATCTGACATATCATCTTCCATGTCTTTGAATAAATCGTCAATGTCATCAAGACATTCAATCTTTTCAGCTTCCTCTTCTTCTGAATCTTGAAAAAATTCTAATAACAGAATTTCTTCGTCACTAGTACCAGTAGTATCTTTGTTTCCTTCAAGTGATTGTGATGTTGACTCCCCCTGAACCTTTGATATAGGATTAGCGGCAGTGTATTGACGATCACCCTCAATATTTCCAGCAGGATCATTGTCTTCATCATCACGTCTTTGAATTGACTCTGTGTGACAAGTATCATGTATCCTCAACTCCCCCTGAGCGTCAAGACGCTGAACGAGTTTGGAAACTAATGCTTGCATATCAGCAATCTGTTGAGCTTGAGTCTGAATCACCAGCTACCGTTGTGAATCAATAGACACAAGAGAGTTTACCTGTGTTTGTAAAGAAAGCACTTGAGATTCAAGGAAAGTAATCATGTCAGAATCAGAAAGCTTTGACAGACCAGCTGTTGATTGTGGAATAGAATGACTTGAAGTAGTAGGAATGACTGCAGGAACAGGAGTATGAACTGGAGATGGATCCTTAGATCTTGGAGGAGTAATTATCAAAGAAGCAAGGAAATTAGCATCCTCGACTCCTTGAGAAGATTTTGCAGCAGCAATCGACGCAGACATTAACTTTTGATGTGTAGGATCTGGATTAAAGTCACTGTCATTGTCAGAACTCTCATCGACCAAAGATCTTTTACCCAGTACTGATCCGGAAGGAGGATCCCGAACAGACTTTCGTCTTGGTCGTCTGGCTTAAGATTTAATGCGTTTTCCAGCATTAGCCAGTGGAATAGCAGCCAACCGTTCATAATGACCTGAGGAAAAATCCCTAGATTCATCAGAATCAGTGCTGTCATCATCAGATGAGATCGTATCACTTGAGCTGGAACTAGAATCAGCTTCTGTCACCACATTCCCTTCTTGTTCATGAATGGGCGAGTACACATCATCATCAATGAAATCATCCATGTTCATTCCTAGATCATGATCAGGGTTATGAATGACCTCTTCTTAAACTGGTTCCTGAATAGGTATATCAACTGCAACTTGTGGAATAGGAACTTGTTCAGGAATAGGAATTTGAGGTTGTACAGGAACTTGTATTTGTGGAACTGGTATCTTTTGTTGTTGAACTTGTTGTTGTTCAGGTTGTTGTGGTTGTTGCTGTTGTGGTTGAACATTGACGCCTTGAGCTTGAGCAATTTCATCAGGATGAAACCAGTTGTCATTAGGTGGTGCAACATAATCAGGATTGATTAAGTGCCCAAACAATGGAGTATTGACGGGAATCAATGCAACATTCTGCTGTTTCACCTTTGTACAGTTGGTAAAGATACGTTTTGACATTGGAGTCAACGTTAATCTTATAGCATGTTGTGGAAGATCCGGAATAAGATGATTGAGTATCATTTGAATAAAACGAGGATACATCAAGAAACCTTGACCTTCAGCTGGATTGATCTGCATTACCATCTCCCGATAAAAATAAAGAGAAAAATTGAATCGTTTATTCAATGTTAAGGCCACCATAGCTGTTTGAAGAGCCATCATCAATCCATCGGTACCAGCTTTTCGCTGAGAGATGCATTGAATAATCACATGCACAAAATACCTCCATTCACCAACTAAACCACCTTTTCGAGCTTGGGTATCATTCTGTCATCCACGATAACCCATCCATTGAAAACAACCCATAATAAGAGTGCTAGGATAAGATATTGGATCGTCAGCATTTCCACCTAAATCAAGAGCAGCACGAATCGTCTCTTCAGAAATTGCAATCTCAGTATTGTTTACTGTTGCACGAAGTACATGCAGTTCCACGTCAGTATCTTGATGTACCGTATCCCAGAATTGCTGTATATACACCAAGCTGATATAGGGATTTGCAGATAAAGCAACATGCAGTCGTGATCGATTCAGAAAATTTATGATGCCTTGAAAATGAACTGCTTCTTGCATATTAGGATCTAACAATGCCACTTGATTATGTTTATATTCGACACGACGAGCCATCTGTGAAAGTATTGGACAACACAACAAACATTAGAACACTTACACATATATGAAACACACATTTAATAATACACACAAAACAAAACAAAAAAATTTAAAAAAAATAAAAATTTCAATAAAAATTCACAAGTCCAATTCACTTCTGACCCCTAGGCGAACTTAATAAGTTCGCTTAGTAGTGCAAGAGGCGAACTTATTAAGTTCGCCTGACAAGTTCGCTTGGAACAAGTTCGCCTGAACCTGAGACGTTTCAAATTCAAACATCAGTCGATTCAAAATTTGGCAAATCGATAGAAATCATGAAATAAGCATTGAACATCAGTCGAATACCAATTTACAACCAAATATGATGATCAATTTTATATTTCGGTCAAAATTAGGTCTAAAATCGTCCCTTGAAACGGTCGACGAAAAACCGAGAAGAAAAACCTCAAATACTCACAATTTACCGGATGAAATTCAAGGAAAATACTTCGGTTGAGTTCGCAATTCAATATGGAGTAAGTTAGAAACGATGAACAACTCCAACAACAACTTTTAAGAATTTTCGGAAAAGCAGTTAAGTTCGCTTAACAATGTGAAAGACGATGAACTGATAAGTTCGCTTGTTCTAGATCCTTAAACAGATTAAGTTCGCTTGATTAGGCGAACTTGTTAAGTTTGCTTAACAAGCCTTCGGCGAACAAGATAAGTTCGCTTCACCCTTAAGTTCGCTTCACCCCAGACAAGTTCGCTTCACCACAATCAAATTAAGTTCGCTTCACTATTCTCGGGCGAACATATTAAGTTCGCTTCACTGTACAAGCGAACATAATATCCAATTACTTTTGCCTTGAACAAAATTTTCTAAATTCAACCTTTCAAGTATTGAAATTCCGTCAGCACCTTGTAATCGATCCAATCCCGAACAATTTTAATAAAAGTTTAGAATTTTCATGGAAAATCAAAATCAAAATCTTTTTGAGTTTTATCTATACAGACGGAAACACATATTTTTGGATTTTATCTATACAAACAGAAATCACATATTTTTTGTTTTTATCTGTACAAACTGAAATCACATATTTTTGGTTTTTATCTGTACAAACTGAAATCACATATTTTTGGATTTAACATCATGAGCAAGAAGATCATATCAGTATTCAATTAATTCATCACACATATTATCAATAACAAAGGGTAACCTATAGTATGAGACCATTCAACTCAATTTTGTGCATTTTGCATCTTTTTCATTTTGACACTCCTTCAATTTGAATAATATTTGAAATGATACGCGATAAATTTCAAAGTAAATAAGATCAGGTTATAAAATTCTTTTTTATTTATACCGAATTTGAAATATAAAGCCTGAATTCTTAAATTTGTCAATATTATATTATTTGAAACTATAAGCGTTTATTCTTCAAATTCATGTGATTTAGTACCATTTAGATGATAAACATCGTGTACCCCACATATATGCCAAATAGAAAATAAATGCACTATCTTCAAGACATATATAAGATTTTACTAAAGATTATCCGAATATTCAGAATGAGGAGACATCACTTAGCACATGAATAACATAATCCAAATTGGATTGTATAGGAATCAATGAGATTCAGAATCGAATGATTCAATGTTTTGGCTTATATTTGTGAAATCATAAGATTCAGGTACGTGGATCCAACTGTTATCTGGATTATGAATTCAATGGAATCAGTAAAGATGATTTATCAATACGATCCAAGGGCTAGTATATGTTTGACAAATGTTGTGAAGTACATATCTTGATTATACTTCAAATTGCATGCTTTTCGGGACATGGGCACTGAAGCAAATCGAATGAATAGTGCTAAGGACATAACCCGAAACTGATCTCATAAGAAAATCTTTATTAAAAGCTAATATTCTTTATCTAATAATGATCTTTTACACACACACCCAGGCATATAATGGATTTAAATCACAGATGTAATCATATTATATTTAATTTTCACACTACTATTAGTTTCAAAACGCTTTTAGCCTATTGACAATTCAAGTTTCAAATTTTATACACAAATTTTAAAACAAATTATCAAGAATAGAGCATTCACAACACTATCATTTCTTATTTATGCAGACTTTGAAATTTAGATCAAATCAACTTATCTTAATCAATCATATATCAAGGTCTACTAAAGTCATGTGAAATGAACTAATCACTGATGTACTATCATTTCTTCTCTAACCTCAAATAATGTCAAATTTTATATTTTTCAATTTGTTTTGACTTTTTATAAATTAAGAATTTTGACTGAAAATGTAAATGAAGAAATGTAATAAAACAATAAAAGAACTTAAAATTTTTTTTCCATGAAATTATGATTTTGAAAATCTTTTATTCGGGATTAATCATACCAATCATTTTAATTAGGAATTCAAACCTGGTACAATCAAATGCCTTGGTAAACAAATCAGCAAAATTATCTTCAGTGTGTACCTTGACCAGCTCAATTAACCTTTTCTCTGCACAATCACGTATAAAATGATATCGAATTTCGATGTGCTTAGTTTTACTATGTTTAACAGGATTATTAGTTATGGACATAGTAGCATTATTATCAATAAGCATGGGGGTTCCTGTGAAATTCAAACCGTAATCTCTCAATTGCTGTTGTATCCACAGGATCTGTGAACAACAACTTGCAGCAGCGATGTATTCTGCTTCGCATGTTGAAATCGAGACCGTGGTTTGCTTTTTGCATTGCCAAGATACAAGTCGATTACCTAAGAACTGGCAACCACCTATTGTAGATTTCCTGTCCAGATAACAACCACCAAAATCAGAATCAGTATAAGCATTGAAATCAAAGTTAGAACCATGAGGATACCATAGCCCTAAACGTTGTTTTCCTTTTAAATACCGAAAGATTCTTTTCACAGCAATTAAGTGAGATTCTTTAGGCTTTGCCTGAAATCTGGAACAGATACACACGGAGAACATTATATCCGGCCTTGAAGCGGTTAAGTACATGAGGGATCCAATCATAGCTCTATAAAGTCGACAATCCACATCTTTTCCTTCCGGGTCAGAATGCAACTTATGATTGACCGGAATTGGAGTATCGTATGGGGTACAGTCCTCCATTTTGAACCGGCTCAAGATGTCTTTGACATACTTGGACTGATGAATAAAGAAACCATCTTCCTTTTGATTTACTTATAAACCTAAGAAAAACGATAACTCTCCCATAGGAGACATTTCAAATTTCGACTTCATAACACCCTCAAAGTCTTTGCATAACCCTTCATTTGTCGAGCCAAAAATAATATCATCCATATAAATCTGTACCAGTAGGTAATCTCCCCCTGGTTTCTTTATGAATAAGGTCAAGTCTATCTTTCCACGAACAAAGTCATTCGCCAAAAGATGTGTGGATAAAGTTTCATACCACGCACGAGGAGCCTGATGAAGACCATAGAGAGCCTTATCAAGCTTGAAAACCATATTTGGATTCATTGGATCTTCAAACCCCGACGGCTGACACACATAGACTTCCTCCTTGACCTTTCCATATAAAAATGCACTTCTAACGTCTAATTGAAACACCTTAAAACCTTTAAAGGAAGCAAAAGCTAGAAACAGCCTTATAGCTTCAAGTGCGCAACCGGCGCATAAACCTCGGTGTAGTCAATTCCTTCCTGTTGATTAAAGCCTTGGACAACTAATCTTGCCTTATTGCGTACCACGACACCTCGATCGTCTTTCTTACATTTAAACACCCATTTTGTTCCTATCGGATACGCACCTTTCGGAAGATCAACAAGATTCCAAACCTTAAGTTTGTCAAATTGAGCAAGTTCTTCCTGCATAGCTTCTATCCAGTTATTATCATTTAAAGCCATCTCAACAATCTTTGGTTCAACCTGCGAAATAAAGCATGAATGTGAGCAATCATCAAGAACACCAGAATCTTTAATGTAAGTATACAAACAAGTATTGTCAACAAGAGAACGTGTTTTCACTCCATCCTGTAAATTTCCAATTATATTTGTCATTGGATGATCTTTGTGTTCCTTGATGGATGCGACCTCAGGAACCGGCAACACTTCAACTTGAGTAGATTCAGATTGATAAGAATAATCTTGAGGAATTGGAATTTCCGAGTCTAAATTTGTAGGAATCTCCCCCTGATCCTGTGTCGAAGGTAATGGATCATCACCCAACAACGGATCAGCAGAAGAATCTTGAAAAATAGCATTATCCTCCTCACTCTCTGAATCTTGTGGACCTGAACAAGAAGCAAAATTAGGATCGGGAGCAGAAGTAGATGGAATCGATGAATTTGGACTGCATTTGGTAGAAATCCATTGTGTTGTGCATCTTGACAAGAATCATAAAGAACAGCATCATCTTTATCAGAAATATCAGAAGGTAAATGAAAAGACTTGAATAAGTTTTCATAATCAAATGCCTAATCCGGACCAATCGCCATTTGTGGTAAAGACCGATTTGAACAGTCAATATGGAACCATTCTTCAACTTGGCGTGACTCTTTGTTATAAACCCTCTTGGTTGGCGAATTTGCCACATACCCTAGAAAAATCCCTTCAATAGCCTTCGCACTGAATTTAGTTGGGACATCTCGAACTTTCAACAGGGTGCAAGGATTACCAAAAGGTAGTAAATAATCCAGATTCGGCTTTTGATTATTCAGCAACTCGTGGCACATCTTGTTATGTTGCTTGACGGTCAAGACCCTGTTCAAAACATGACACGCAATATTCACAGCTTCAGCCCAAAAGGTGACTGGAAGCTTAGAATCTGCAAGCATCGTGCGAGCTGTTTCGACCAACGTCCTGTTCTTTCGTTCAGCGACACCGTTTTGTTGAGGAACATATGGCGCACTGAATTCATGATGAATTCCTTTTTGTAGACAGAATAAGCCCATTTTGCTATTCTTAAATTCGCTGCCATTGTCACTCCTGATTCTTCTGACTTTCAGATTGAATAAATTCTCCAAACCCAGGTTTAAGTATTGCACCAACTCAGTGGTTTCAGCTTTAGAAGAAAGAAACTTAACCCATGAAAATCTGGAGTAATCATCAGTTACTACCAAGCAGTACGATTTTCCACCAATGCTCCTAATACTGATAGGACCGAACAAATCCATATGCAGCAAATCCAAAGGAGTTACGATAGAATTCGTCGATTTCGATTTGTGAGATTTCTTTCTTTGCTTCCCCTTCTTGCACGGAATACAATCATCAGGAACTGAGAAATTCATTTTCGGAATACCAAGCACAAGATCATTCCTAACAATGTAGTTCATCTTCCTGTAGTTAATGTGAGCTAGCTTCCTGTGCCACAATATCGAATCAGATTCCGACGCCTTGGAGAGTAAACATGTTGGAATTGAATCCGTTGTAGTGGCGACACTCATGTCAAGGACATACGTGTCATTTCTCCTTGGAGCCTTCATGAGAATCCATTCATCAGGAATCACAAAACCTGGTTTCAGAATATAGCATTCATGATCGTTGAAATGGAACGAAAACTTCTTGTCACAGACTTGTGATACGCTTAAAAGATTGTGTTCCAGCTGCTCAACATAATTCATGTTTTCAAATTTGACTTTGTCATTCTTTAACGTTCCCTGGCCAGTTATGTACCCGCCTTTATTACCCGCAAAAGCGACATAACCACCATCAATTTGTTTTACATCCTCAAGCAATCTAACATTCCCTGTCATATGTCGAGAGCAACCACTATCCACATACCATGTATTGTTGATAGTCCTCCTTGGTTGTCCCTACATAAAAAACGAGAATTAGTTAGAAAGTGGAACCCAAGCCATTGTGGTCTTGGGTCGTCCTGATTGATCAAAATAAACAACTTCTTGTAATTTACAATCAATTTTATCATTCACTTTTGGAACAGAAGTTTGACAATCAGACCTTTTCAAAGAAGAACCATTTTTATTATTTTGAAAAACATTATGTGATATATTATTGTCAGATTCAGATGTTTCCAAAATTTTCTTTGATTTTCTGTTTCTTTTTCTTCTTTGAGGTCTAGACAATTTAACCTCCTGAAAAGAATCTTTTGAAATCCCAACTTTTGGAATCTCAAGTTTCTCTTTGCATACAAAAGATTTAGCATTCAATGTATTATGTTGTTTAAATCCAGGGGATTTAACAAAAGATCGACCAGACATATTATTCTCCAAACTAGAAGACGACTTTCCCTCTTCTTTTCTTTTCAGAATCTTCACTTCTTTTGGTTGTGAAGGAACAGTCTTCATTTTTCCCTGGTTCTTGTATGGACAATTAATCAAAATATGACCAGCCTCATTGCAATGAAAACACACTCTTCTTTCTTGACTTCTGAAATAAGATGTTTTCTTTGAATTTGAAGAACCATCAGAAGAATAAGCTTCAGAGAAATGCCCAGAACAATTTATTGGCTTCTTTGGAACATAAGTCTGTTTTAGCACCTTTGAAGAATTTACTTTTTGAAAACCAGCTGCAACAAACCCACTTGACTGTAAGATTGGAGAAAGTTTAGTTGGAACCACTTTCACCTCTTCAGGTTCAGTCAAAATGCATCTATCCCGAGTAACATTCTTCACAACCTTTGGTTCTTCAATTTTCACTTCTTTCGGAATGCCTTCAACCTTTGAATTATCAAACACTTCATCCTCTGTATCAAAATCATACACCATGTCTTCACCCGTCACTGGATTCACTTTTAATACTGTCTTGGGATCAATTCCCTCTTCATGAATGATTTCAGGTTCAACCACATAGTTTTCATTGAACGGTGGAGGAACAAACCCAATACCACCAACCCTTTTTATGGGATCAGCATTAGCATTGAAATAATCCAAAACTACAGATGAATTCTCAAACTGTTCCAGTTTTCTATGTAATTTTATCACCTCAGATTCTTTTTCAGAAATCTCCTTGTTCTTTTGGGCAACAACTTCATTTCGTTTTTCGATTTCAGCATAAGCCATATCTAGATGATAACCCTTCTCTTTGTATTTTAACCCAAGATAATTTAAGTCTCTTTTCAAAGACTCAATTCTATCAATGCACAGCTTATCATTATCTTTCAGTTTCTGATTAACTGAATGCATTGATTTCATGTCACAAATCAAATTTGTGTTATCATCCATGACTTTTTGCAGTTTATCTTTAACAGAAATGCAATTAGAACAGAATATATGACAAACAGAGTCTTTTACCTTAGACGGATCTGACATGTCTGCCATGAATACTTTGGCAATTGGAATATTCTCTGAATCATCACCAACTGAAGCATTTTCTGTAAGAACAATTTCTTCCTCAGCAACCCCTGACGCATTATCAGAATCAATACTTTGCCCTTGTTCTTCCTCATCATCAACGCTTGGAACACTATCACCATCACACGAATCATCACTAGAACTTTCATCATCAGTAGACTCCTCTGGTTTTTCTGAATGAATTTCTGCAACAAAAGCCTGACTCACAGCACCCACCAAATCTTCCAGATGAATGCCCCAATCATAGTTTTCGTCATTTTGAGCAACCAAAGCTGATGATGCAGATGCATGATTTTTATTACCAGAAGGACCGTGATTTTGATTACCAGATGAACCATGTGACTGATTCCTATTATGCTGAAAGTTAGATTGCTTCTTTTGAGAATCAAATTCTACCTTTGGCTTCACACATTCCTTAGCAAAGTGACCATACTCTTGGTAGTTGTAACACCTAACTTTGCTCTTATCAAAACCCATACGCGATCGACTATTTGAACCAATATATTTTCTGCCAGTTCTCTTCAAGAAATCTTTAGCTTGTCGCATTAACATGGCCATATTCCCTTGGATATTCATTTCTTCCAGATCAACAGGGTCAATTTGTCTGAAATCTTCTTCTATAACCTCAGGATCATGTATTTTACCTCCAATGAAATTTTCATATGATGCATGAATGAAGAAAACATAGCAAGATAATCATCAGCAACTTTCTGATTCACATGAGATCCAGATGATGTTGAAGCTGTAGTAGAAGAAAATTCAGAATGGCTTAAATGACCAGAATAAATTGGAACTCCAGAACACTGATCATTTGAAGACTCTTGAGCATCACCAGAAAAGAATGCCACTCCAGTACCAGATTTACCAGCAGATTTGGCAAAATACATTGAGGGATCCTGGATATGCTCCATATTAGTCTCTTTCTTCTTCATATTCATGTCATGTGACTGAATCTTCCCTAGGACTTCTTCAAGAGACATGGTTTTGTACTTAACATTTTCTTTGATCAAAACCGTATACACATCAAACTTTGATGGTAAAGCCTCCAAGAATTTATCATTGATTTCCTCAGTCTCATATACTACAGATGCACTAGCCAGTTCACTAAGAAGATGATAGAATCTTATAGCAAGATCATCCAAAGATTCATTTTGAAAATGTTTAAAGACTAGGAACTGCTTCTTTAGTAACTCCTTTCTACTCTTCTTCACATCCAAACTCCCTTCACACCTTTTCTGTAATGCTTCCCACAGTTGTTGAGAAGACTTGAACTGTTTAAAACTGTGATATATTTCCTTCGGAAGAGACATAGAAATACTAGCCATTGCTTTCTTTTCTCTATCAAATAACAACTTCTCTTCAGTAGTTAATGCTGACACTGGCTTCGGAACATCATCCTTTCCCATCCATGAATAAGTAGGATGCGTATATCCTTCCAAAATCGGAATCCACAGACTAGTATCGGTAAAAGATACAAACTGGTCAAACCGATCTTTCCAATTTGAATAATCAGCTAGATTCAACAACTTCGGAGGTTTTTGAGATGTGTCAATCTCATTGTCATAATTGAACATGTTTGTGACTTGAAACATATTTGCCATTTTTTTTTTTAAAAAAAATTTCTGAAAAATTTCCAAGTATTGAGCAGTCTTACCCTCAGGCGAAGATAATAAGTTCGCTTCAGTGAGTACCAAGCGAACTTAAGATCAAGCGAACAAGACAAGTTCGCTTAAGGAGGAAATCCGGTAAGTTCGCCTACTAATTAAGTTCACCTAAAATGTGAGAAGTGAACTTAATAAGTTCGCTTGCTAAGTTCGCCTGCACAGGAACTAGCAAGTTCGCTTAAACTGCTGTAACAAACTCAGAGGAATCTTCACTCAAACACGAACCAAGAACTTCAAAAATCATGATTTCTCAGCGAATTGATGGAATTTAAGGAAATTGAACCGTAGGATTATGAATTTTATCAAATAGAACACTTCTATCGGACTAATTTTGTCAAAATCACTTCCAAAAACACGAATTCAGCAGAGAAACGATCTTTAAGAACTTGAAAAACGCCATTGATGCAGAAATTTCAAAAATGATGAATTTCTTGTCGAATTGTACACAAAACTGTCACTAATCACCAAGAATCGTACTTAATTCACGAGCATATGCTCTGATACCACTTGTAGGTCTAGGTAACTCAACTACTGATCGGACTCGTGATATGACGTTGCTATAACACGAAGTGCGGAATCCTTCATGTTAACATTTGTATACTAACCGACAATTGAAACAACACGCGTAAATAAACTTCTCAATTATATTCCAATTCACAATGGTTTACAGACTCAATCAAACAATTCTATCTCTCGGTTCTCTCTGTTCAGTCCTCTGTCTAATGACTCTGTGAACACATATATATAGAAAACTAACCTGCTGTAAGCGAACTTATTAAGTTCGCCTGAAACAGACTAAGCGAACTTAACAAGTTCGCATCAGTTAGACCTAGGCGAACTTATTAAGTTCGCCTCTGATGTTCGCCTCTAGGCTCACTAGTAAAACACTTAGTAACTTTAGACATTTACATAACAAAAACATAAAGACATAAAATCTAACTATTACAAGCTTTTGTCATTACAAATCTAAGTCCAAACACCTCGCCTTTCTGCGAGTTAAGACAATATGCGGTCATTCGGCCATTTGGACCCCTGATTAGCGCGACTAATCATGACCGGAGGCGTCACCCCCAATAGTACTATCCATAAAATCCGAGGCTAAGTCCATAGCTAATGGTTACTAATTTTTATTCTGAGGACTTTAAGCGCTTTATTTTCCCTCAATACACAAATACGGTCTGATCATTAGTTCATTCATTTACATACAAAAATTCTTTACAAGTATGTCTCCACCCCAAAACATTTCAAAAAAACTTAGAAAATAAAAAGGGGTTAGTGAAACTCACAAAGAGTTAAACCAGAATGTTCATATTGTCAAACGTGTAAGCAATTGTATTTCATGTTCTCAAAACATAACAAGTAAGTATGTTTCTCCCCCGCAGTTTACAAAACATTAAAAAAAGCGAAAAAGGGCCATGAACTCACCTTGTGTCCGATAAAATCCTAGCAAATAACAGTGCGCTAAGAGTTCCTGTCTATCCGTACCCTAATCACACAAGGGTACTAATGTGTTAAGACTACCCGTCTTATACGTAAGTTGTTCATCCGACTTATCGAATCCCGCTAAGTACGCCTTTGTTTAGTAAAAATAGTGTTTTTATTTACGACTCATTGGTGATTATTATTCCAGTCTAGATGCTTACATATTTTCCGAGAAAATAATATGTTTCCCTATTGGTGACTTATTAAGTGTACCAAAAATAAATATTATTTTTGTAGCAACTTAAAATATATTCACTTATGTTCCACGATGTCATGTGATTATTTATTTTTTAACCGAATCTCTTCATATGTTCCATGTACATATATCAAATGTTCATATTAGAATACTAATCTTTAATTCCTTGAACATTTTCATAATTTAACCAAAACCGTACACCAACACATATATATCACAAATTTTATCCATAAACATATATTTTTAGTAACACCTTTCACGTTCATATGTTGATGATAATCATTCGTATGTCTTCTTGAATCATAGGACACTACCTCGGGTCTTTCCAGGTAAGTCACACATGATCATATAACTTCACGAGCATGTATCCTTCAACATAACACATGAATGGAATGAAGGGTTTATGAAGAACACCATCATCCAAGTGTTATTTTATGTGATTATATATATATGTAGTTTATATTTGATGTGTCCTTGTCTTGTCCATGGTCCTTCTAGTTTGGTATTTTATGTATGAACATATACATGTTTAAATATATGTATTCGAACATGACTTATGAAGAAATAAAGCCAAAACTCATCAAGACTTTTATGTTTTATTTTGTTCTTGAAAACTCAGATTTTTAGGCGTACTCCGAGTAGACTTTTAGATGGTTTTTGAAGACCAAATGACTTGGGGTTTTCTTCTAAAATAAAGTTTATTGAAACCAGAAAAGATGTGAAAAAGTATTACTAGATTTGGAGTTGTGTAGGTACCTCAAAACAGGAAAATGAAAAGAGGTGTCCAGATTAGACCTGCACTGAGCGGCCTTCTTGCGTCGGCTGTTTGGAGGTCGAATACTCCATGCATTCGAGTGATTCCACTTGAGTTCTCCTCTGTTAACGTAGAGCTTCATTCTAGAAAAAGAATGGACTGATTTGATCAAAGAACGAAAGAGATATGGCCTTCCGAAGTTGACCGAAAATCTAGCATGAAGCTGAGTTACGGGAATTGTTTGCATTTTCGGTTTTGGAGAGGGCAATTGGGTGAAATCCGAAATGAATCAGTCAAGGGAGGGAGGAGGGAGTTAAGTGTTGATCACATCTTCATCATTATCACTTATGGTTGATGGGAATTGCATGTAATCATTGAAAGGGAAGAGGGTGTGCATGTGTGTGTATGTGAGCCGTATATATGTATATAGAGTGATGGGAGTTGAGTGTTTGACTACCATTTCATCATTACTACTTATGACATGATGGGAATTGCATGTAATGATTTCAACTGGAAGAGTGTGTGCATGTTAGACATGTAAGCAAGTATTTATGGGTGAGTGGATGGCAACACCCAATTTTGGCCGAGAGGGGTATACGGTGGGGGTTGGGTGTTGTCAAATCTATTAATGGCTAGATAGGTGGTGTTCTTTGGTGGTATAAATCCCCTAGGTGATCGCGTGATCTAATACCCGGTGTAAAACTTTTAAACGATTCATAACTTATGTGTTTTTGTGTGGTTTGACTAGCCTCAATATTTTACTAGTTAACCCGACATAGATTATTACTACAACTGTATTATACATGAATACACATAATATAACATAGAGTCATGTAACAATTATTTATGTGTCAACTTTTTATAAAAGTTTAGTCACCAATATTTATGTTTTTATATTCAAACGTGTCTCTAGACTTTTCTGGAATAACATTCTTTTAATCACCAACGAACGTTCAATGAGGGTTATTATGATTTATTTCCTAGTAATTCTTAAAAATTACTAAATATGACACTTGTCCCTTTGCTAGACTCCTGACAATACTATGTCAAAGATAATATTCCAAGAAATATAAAATAGGAATGTGCAAATATGACTATGGGTATTGACCTGGACTACTAGGTGTCACACAATTAGACCTTCTCAATAAAGACACATTATTATTAATTGGAAAAACATTATTAGATTTATGATTATCAGATTCAGATATTTCTAAAATTTTCTTTAATTTTCTGTTACGTCTTCTTCGTTTTGGTCTAGAAAGTTTAACCTCAGGTTGAGAATCTTTTGGAATTCCAACATGTGGAATTTCAAACTTATTTTGAAAAACAACTGGTTTATAAATATGCTTATCATGTTGCTTAAATCCCGAAGATTAGCAAATGATTGACAAGGCAGATTCTTTACAACACTAGACGTAGGCTTTCCCACATTTGGTCTTTTCAAAATCGTCACCACTCGTTGTTGTGAGGAAACACTCTTTAATTTGCCTTGATTCTTATAAGGACAGTGAATCAGAATATGACCAGCCTCGTTACAGTGAAAGCAAACTCTTCTATCTTGATGATTTCTGATATAAGGAGTTTTTCTTGAATTTGATGACCCTTCCGATGAACAAGCTTCAGAAGATTTTACTGAACAGTTGACTGGCTTTTTTTGAACAAAAACTTGTTTAGTCACCATTGATGAATTCTTCTTCTGATGATCAGCAGCAACAAAACCACTTGATTGTAACATTTTGGAAATTTTAGGTTGATCAACTTTCACTTCATCAGGTTCTGTTAAAATGCATCTATCACTAGTAACATTTTTCACTACCTTTGGTTCATCAAGTTGCACTTCCTTAGGAATGCCTTCAACCTTTTTATCATCAAAAAATTCATCCTCAGAATCAGAATCATAGATCATATCTTCACCAGTTACTGGATTTACTTTCAACACCGTCTTTGGATCAATTTCCTCTTCATGAATAATTTCTGGTTCAACCACGTAATTTGCATTGAATGGTGGAGGAACAAATCCAATTCCAGCAACCCTATTTGTAGGATCAATATTAGCATTAAAGTAATCTAACACCACAGATGAATTTTCAAAATTTTCCAGCATTCTATGTAATTTGATCACTTCAGATTCTTTATCAGAAATTCCTTTGTTCTTCTGAGCGACAATTTCATTTCGCTTCTCAATCTCAGCATAATCCATATCCAGATGATATGCTTGTTCCTTATATTTAAATCCCAAATAGTTCAAATCTCTTTTCAAAGACTCAATTCTATCTATACACAATTTATCATTATCTTTCAATTTTTGATTAACTTAATGCATTGATTTCATATCACAAATTAAATTTGTATTATCATCCATTACTTTTTGCTGTTTATCTTTTATACTAATGCAATTAGAGCAATAAATGTGACAGACAGAATCTTTTACCTTTGAAGGATCTGACATATCTGCCATGAAGCTTTTGTAATCGGAATATTTTCAGAAGCAGCACCATCAGAAGAATTTTGAGTTAATACTATATCATCTTCAGATACACCAGATGCAATATCAGACTCAACATTATGTACTTGATCATGCTCTTCATCAGCACTTGGCAAACTCTCACCATCACTTGAGCTATCATTATCAGTTGACTCTTCAGATTTTACAGAAAGAATCTCAGCTACAAAAGCTTGACTTACTGTACCAACCAAAGCTTGATTTTGTCAAATCCCATACGTGAACGACTGTTAGAACCGATATACTTCCTTCCAGTCTTCTTCAAAAAATCCTTTGCTTGTCGCATCAACATAGCCATGTTCCATTGAATGTTCATCTCTTCCAGATCAACAGGAACAGTTTGTCTGAAATCCTCTTCAATAACATCTGGATCATGAATCTTTCCTCCAATAAAATTTTCATAAGAAGCCATAAAGGAAGAAAACATCGCTAAATAATCATCAGCAACTCTGTGATTCATATTATGTGTTCCAGATGATGAAGAAGCTGTATTTGCTGTAACATTTCTGATTTTCATCATGTAATCGTTTGATTTCAATAAACAAACACATTTCAGTTTCGATTCGTGTACAAACAAACTACGATGCAGTTACATATACAAACCATTCTGTTACAATAACAACTTAAACAAAACATCATGATCTCACAAACCTCGAGGACCAAATCTGACAAAATCTCAAAAACGATAAAAAGTGTCAGACACGATCGTGCCTCGATACAGGCACGGTCGCGCCTAAAGGGACGAAACACGATCGTGCCTAGAAACAAGCACGGTCGCGCTGCTGAAACCACGTGACTCCGCAGAGTCAGTCTGTGGTCCATACTCGTTGAGTCAAATCGCATTAAGGCCGGATTTCACGCGTCCGACCATACCCAACTGTACACCATCTGAAACACGTCTCCAATTTCGTACTCCAATCGACCCATTTCAAATCCACACCTACCCCACTCAAGAATTCGTGAGATTTCACGTTATAAGGAGAATCCAATGCCTCCTACACCTTCACATGCACCCTCTCGACCTCTCGGAGCATTCACTCGACACTCATACAACTTCTGGAGCCCGATCGATCGCTAAGACGCCCGAAAACGCGACCCGTAGCCGACCGCATTCAATTGCCCAATAATCTCAAGTAAGTAATACACCAATAGTTTCGTATCATCCTCTACTACGAAAGCCCTATGCCAATTCGTAGTAGAAACACTCAAGTCTGTCCGATTTCTGAACGAAAAGCCGAAACTAAACTTTTAGTCGAACTACCTTTTAAACACGAAATAAATCCAATTAAAACTCATAGATAGCTTCGAAATCATCCACTAAGTGAAAGCCCTAAGAATACAGAAACATTTAATATAAGAATCGACGGATTTGAGTCTGGAAAAGACCCGACACGGTCGCGCTCATCCCCGAGCGCGGTCGTGCCTGACCAAGCACAATCGTGCCCCAGGTGTGGCCCGGTCGTGCTTACCGAGCAAACATGTCTTGACCAAAATCAAACACTAGACGCGGTCGTGTCAGATACGAGCACGGTCGTGCTCCATGTCCAGAACCTCTGTAGTGCCTTCTGACTCGACCACGGGCGCGCTCTGACCACCACGGTCACGCCCGGCAACGAGCGCGGTCGTGCCCTACTTGAGCACGGTCGTGCTCCTTGACCAGAATCAATTATTTTTCTGTTTTAAAGTCTATTTAACATATTTTAGCTAAAAAATTTCAAAATGTAATTATAAAAATTATTTTATAAAATCCCAAGACCCGGGAATCATTTATAAACCAAATCCTTGATTTAGAGATTTAAAACGATTAATTCCCGATAGTTCGAAACCGATGAAATCGTGAGTTTATATAATCATTTTTATAAAACCATTTATACAAATATATATTTTGACTTAAACAAATATAATTTATTTAAATTTATATTTAAATAAATATAAATATATATCAGTTATTTAAATTTACATTTTAAAGAATATATATATCACTACTATTTAAAATGTACTAAATAGATAAATAAAATTATTTATTTATTTATTTCAAACAAACCCTAAACATACAAATCCATTTTTCGATATAAAAATAACACAAACAATGACACGCGTTATACACATTTATCCAATAGGTCAAACGTAGCGACCTACAACACGCTTGGTATTTTTGTTGATCTGTGCAAACTACACTACCCAACACAAGTGAGTTTTACATAGCCCCTTTTACTTTTTACACGTATTTTGGGGTGAAACATGTTCCTTCAACAACTCGCTATTTACAACTACGTGCGTACAATTCTACCATATGGTCATATGTGTTTATTTATGCTTTGTGCCTGAATACTAACGGTTAAGGCTACATACTCGTGCAATTATACAATACATACACATGACATACTCGTGAAATTATACAACACATACACAGGACATACTCGTGCAATTATACAATACATACACATGACATACTCGTGCAATTATACTACACATACAACGGGATAGCATGTGTTGCAATGCCCTTCATTGGGCTAACATTGGTATGTTATGCCCTCCATTGGGCCAACATTGGTATGTTGTGCCCTTCATTTGGTTAACATTGGTATGTTATTCAATTACAAGGTTACATCTGTGCAACTAGCTTAACTTAGATTCTCCATAAATGTTTCTTAAACCATGTATCATACGAATTGTACACAAAACATTTGAACTTTACTTGTGGTGTCAAAACCTATGTATGCTCACCAACTATTTATAGTTGACACTCTCGTTTTAAACATGTTTCAGGTACTAAGCTTTGAGCTCATATCCAAGATGCTACACATAGGAACTGGACCTAGTATCTAAATTGAAAAAGAAATTTTGTATTTTGACTCTTGTAAACATTCTACTTGATTACTTGAACTATGAAATGGAATTGGTTATTTAATATATTACAACTTTAGTCAACCATGAGCTTATGAACAGTCTGCACGCTTCACGCCCCGACGTTTCCGCCGCCGGTTGGGGTGTGACAGATTGGTATCAGAGCCTTGGTTATAGGGAATTAGGTTATTAGACACTCTTGACCTAGACTATAACCTTAGGACACCCATACAATGTCATGCTACTACGTGTTACATGATTACTTCTTGTAGAAATATTTCTATATACTATCATAAGTAATTACACTACATGATGCGATACATGATGACTTATGTGTCACACTACCTGATAACTTTTGTGCTTACATTCATTACTATCTACATGCTATGTGTTACATGTTCATTAACTCAGGTGTTGGTTTACTTGCTACCTAAAATGTTTATTAGAATTCATGACATATTAGGTGTACCTAGGCAATAAACTGATCAAACAATATTCACACCCATAGCCTAAACCACATATCCCTCTTGCCTGCTTCTATGTCGTCATCATCATCGCTTGTGGGACATCATACTCATGGACGCTAGTCTATTAAATTTTCTTTTGCACCTCGTTAAGGATTTTAGACTTGGATAATTATTAAAGGACACGTGCAATCTGGAAGGGTAACACATGTACCCTGGGTTTTCTGTCTAGGAAAGCATTTCATATAAATCCCAATCAACCGAGGGATCCGTGTGCTTTCCTGGGAATTCCCGGGATGAGTGTTTACCTATAGGCTAAAGCACGTCTCCTTGAAAATTTTATAAGTCTAATTAACCTTAATATGTCATAGTGTTCAAGCAGTAATGTGATTACTTAAATACCATCCGAACTATGAAATAAATGTGTTATTATTCCTCCTATCCTAAATTTCAACAAATTTTTATAAATCCTCACAACTCTTTTATATCATTCTCTTTTTGTATAGAATGCCTCCTCGTCGTAACAGCAATAGCACCGACACCAATACCGACAATGCCAACAACAATAATAACACCAACCTTGCCACTCTCCTCACTCAGCTAGTAACTCAACTAACTCAAGCCAACAACAACAATAATGGAAACGCCAGTGGTAGTGCTAATACTGGTGGTGGCAGCGGTGCCGACTCACCACAATGTACCTTCAAACACTTCAACTCGTGTAATCCCCTCACGTTTTATGGCACCGAAGGAGCCACGGGACTTCTTCAATGGTTTGAGAGTATTGAGAACACTTTTCTCAATAGTGACTGTCCCGACAACCTCCGTGTTCGTCATGCCACCAGCGTCTTCCAGAAACGGGCGCTCACCTGGTGGAATGGTGAGAAAAGAACTAGGGGCCTGGATGTGGCAATGGCCCTACCATGGGAAGAATTGAAAAGGGTCATGACCGAGGAGTTCTGTCCTCGAAATGAAATGAAGAAGTTGGAAGCTGAGTTTTGGGATCTTACCCAAGACAGCGGTGAAAGTATGGCCTACACAACTCGTTTCCACGAGTTAAGTCTTCTTGTGCCCCACATGGTCACACCATTAGCCCGATGCATTGACAAATACATAGGTGGTTTACCTAGGCAGATTCAGGATACTGTCCTAGGAAGAAACCCAGCAACTCTTGAAGACGCTATTCGCCTAGCTGCCACATTAACTGATAACCACGTGAAGACGGGTACATTAACAAGGAAGGGTGCAATGAAAGTCACTGACCCAGCAGCCCCTTTTGAACCCCCTAGAGAAGACAAACCCAAACTTCCCCAATACAATAAGAAACGAAATTTCGCGATCGCTATCCCTGCGGTACCAATCAACCAAGCTGCTCCACTAAACCATTTGAACCAGAATAAGAAACCATATATGGGCAACAACCCTTTGTGCAACACATGCAATTCTCATCACTTCCTAAAAATGCCATGCCGTCTATGTGCCAACTGTGGGAGATATGGCCATACTACCAATGTTTGCCGATCTGGACCTCCCATTACTCAAACCAACCAAGGGAACAGGACCGTGCAGCAAGGGATAAACCCAGTGGTTCCGGCTATTACTGATGGACGAGCTTGCTTTGAATGTGGCGACCCAAACCATTTCCGTCACCGATGTCCCCGGATTGTCAACGTTGTCCAAGGTGGTGCTCGTGGACGTACTTTCAACATAAACACCAACGAAAATCAAGTCAACACCGAGACAGTGAATGAGACCAATTGAAGCTAGTGCAAGATGGAGTCAAATGATGAAGACCCAATCTAGAATAAAATTTCGCACTATAAGCATTTACGTTATCTTGTCGTTGTTCGAACTATTTACACCTACCGCTGTTTGCCACTTTTATTAAAAAAAAAAAAAAAAAAAAAGGGGTTGAGCTTGCTAGCCAATTTCAAGAAGATGAGTCTTTCCGCATGAGCATTTACCATACATACAAACACCGACACCTTAAACCTCGTCTACCCGCATTTTTTTTTTCTTTCATGAATATCAAACAACACGCTTGTCCTCGACACTCGACCACCTATGCAAACAAATTCATTAATGTACGTCACTCATGAGATTCAATAGCTTACACACGAACATCCACAAATCACATGAGACGCAGTTATTCACAAACATACATGATACATGCAACGTAGTCGTTTACCATATACATGATTGATTACACGCTACATGAACCTTAGTTGTTTACAACATACACGATACAAGATCGATTACATGATACATGAAGCTAAGTTGGGTGCAATATACACAGTACTAGATTAACCACATAATACATAAAGCTTGGTTGCTCACGATACTCAATATGTTTACATCATACATGAAAAACTTATTTGTTTCCATTATACATGAAACTCATTTGTTGCTACATACATGGTACTAAACTATTCACACTATACATGCTTACAATATACATAACACTAGATCATACATATAGTGAGTGCTTACATATTACGCGGAACTAAATTGCTTACAATTGTTGCAATTGACCTTGCTATCTAGGTATACAATTATTTGCAACGCATACGTGAAAACAGTAGTTACAAATTATGTGATTTTGTGTTACCCCCTGGTCCCACACACAATGGGATGAACTATACGGACCATACGACGATTTGGATAATTACGGGTGCACACGAAATTATACAAATCAGCGCATAGAAAGCATAGAAAATTCTATAGTGTGCTATGACGTGAAACCTAGCATGATATACAATAACGAAACTAATGAAATACGACAAGGGCATGGTGGATACGCCGCTGGTACTTCCTATATATAAGTGTTCCTATCATATTATCAGCAGTAGCGTTATTCGTATCACGTAAAGTTTCATGTTGTTTAACGGGCCAATGTTTGTGAAACCACTTAACCACTGAGAATACTTAAGCATAATAGGTTACTTCTTGAACAAATTCTAATCATCAAATTCTAATCATCAAATTCCCATCAACACTGTTCCCAGTAATACATCTCACCTTTGGAGCCCAACGTATCCTACCAACAGTTTCTCCTTAATCCTCTTAACCTAACTCATTAATACTACTCATACCTAACCTCGGGTAACAGACCTAAGCTGGTTGTTAATTACTATACCCCCCCAGTCAAATCCCGTACCTTAAATCCATCGGAAATTCCAGACGCGGTCCCGAGTTTACATGGGAACATAAAGACCAAATGGAACTCAAGTATCCTCACCTATTCACCAATTCTGCAGCCTCAACTAGTTGAATTTCGGGAAGAAATCCCCTCAACAAGGGGAGACTGTAACATTTCTGATTTTCATCATGTAATCGTTTGATTTCAATAAACAAACACATTTCAGTTTCGATTCGTGTACAAACAAACTACGATGCAGTTACATATACAAACCATTCTGTTACAATAACAACTTAAACAAAACATCATGATCTCACAAACCTCGAGGACCAAATCTGACAAAATCTCAAAAACGATAAAAAGTGTCAGACACGATCGTGCCTCGATACAGGCACGGTCGCGCCTAAAGGGACGAAACACGATCGTGCCTAGAAACAAGCACGGTCGCGCTGCTGAAACCACGTGACTCCGCAGAGTCAGTCAGTGGTCCATACTCGTTGAGTCAAATCGCATTAAGGCCGGATTTCACGTGTCCGACCATACCCAACTGTACACCATCTGAAACACGTCTCCAATTTCGTACTCCAATCGACCCATTTCAAATCCACACCTACCCCACTCACGAATTCGTGAGATTTCACGTTATAAGGAGAATCCAATGCCTCCTACACCTTCACATGCACCCTCTCGACCTCTCGGAGCATTCACTCGACACTCATACAACTTCTGGAGCCCGATCGATCGCTAAGACGCCCGAAAACGCGACCCGTAGCCGACCGCATTCAATTGCCCAATAATCTCAAGTAAGTAATACACCAATAGTTTCGTATCATCCTCTACTACGAAAGCCCTATGCCAATTCGTAGTAGAAACACTCAAGTCTGTCCGATTTCTGAACGAAAAGCCGAAACTAAACTTTTAGTCGAACTACCTTTTAAACACGAAATAAATCCAATTAAAACTCATAGATAGCTTCGAAATCATCCACTAAGTGAAAGCCCTAAGAATACAGAAACATTTAATATAAGAATCGACGGATTTGAGTCTGGAAAAGACCCGACACGGTCGCGCTCATCCCCGAGCGCGGTCGTGCCTGACCAACCACAATCGTGCCCCAGGTGTGGCCCGGTCGTGCTTACCGAGCAAACATGTCTTGACCAAAATCAAACACTAGACGCGGTCGTGTCAGATACGAGCACGGTCGTGCTCCATGTCCAGAACCTCTGTAGTGCCTTCTGACTCGACCACGGGCGCGCTCTGACCACCACGGTCACGCCCGGCAACGAGCGCGGTCGTGCCCTACTTGAGCACGGTCGTGCTCCTTGACCAGAATCAATTATTTTTCTGTTTTAAAGTCTATTTAACATATTTTAGCTAAAAAATTTCAAAATGTAATTACAAAAATTATTTTATAAAATCCCAAGACCCGGGAATCATTTATAAACCAAATCCTTGATTTAGAGATTTAAAACGATTAATTCCCGATAGTTCGAAACCGATGAAATCGTGAGTTTATATAATCATTTTTATAAAACCATTTATACAAATATATATTTTGACTTAAACAAATATTATTTATTTAAATTTATATTTAAATAAATATAAATATATATCAGTTATTTAAATTTACATTTTAAAGAATATATATATCACTACTATTTAAAATGTACTAAATAGATAAATAAAATTATTTATTTATTTATTTCAAACAAACCCTAAACATACAAATCCATTTTTCGACATAAAAATAACACAAACAATGACACGCGTTATACACATTTATCCAATAGGTCAAACGTAGCGACCTACAACACGCTTGGTATTTTTGTTGATCTGTGCAAACTACACTACCCAACACAAGTGAGTTTTACATAGCCCCTTTTCCTTTTTACACGTATTTTGGGGTGAAACATGTTCCTTCAACAACTCGCTATTTACAACTACGTGCGTACAATTCTACCATATGGTCATATGTGTTTATTTATGCTTTGTGCCTGAATACTAACTGTTAAGGCTACATACTCGTGCAATTATACAATACATACACATGACATACTCGTGCAATTATACAACACATACACAGGACATACTCGTGCAATTATACAATACATACACATGACATACTCGTGCAATTATACTACACATACAACGGGATAGGATGTGTTGCTATGCCCTTCATTGGGCTAACATTGGTATGTTATGCCCTCCATTGGGCCAACATTGGTATGTTGTGCCCTTCATTTGGTTAACATTGGTATGTTATTCAATTACAAGGTTACATCTGTGCAACTAGCTTAACTTAGATTCTCCATAAATGCTTCTTAAACCATATATCATACGAATTGTACACAAAACATTTGAACTTTACTTGTGGTGTCAAAACCTATGTATGCTCACCAACTATTTATAGTTGACACTCTCGTTTTAAACATGTTTCAGGTACTAAGCTTTGAGCTCATATCCAAGATGCTACACATAGGAACTGGACCTAGTATCTAAATTGATAAAGAAATTTTGTATTTTGACTCTTGTAAACATTCTACTTGATTACTTGAACTATGAAATGGAATTGGTTATTTAATATATTACAACTTTAGTCAACCATGAGCTTATGAACAGTCTGCATGCTTCACGCCCCGACGTTTCCGCCGCCGGTTGGGGTGTGACATTTGCAGAGAAACCAAAATGACTTGGAACCCCAGAACAATGATCATTAGAAACATCATGAGTATCACTAGAAAAGAACGCAAACCCTACACCAGTTTTACAAGAAATCTTAGCAAAAAACATTGAAGGATCTTGAATATGCTCCATATTGGTTTCCTTCTTTTTCATATTCAAATCATGTGATTGAAACTTGCCAAGAACCTCTTCAAGAGACATAGTTTTATACTTGACATTCTCTTTTATCAAAACTGAATACACATCAAATTTAGATGGTAATGCCTCCAAAAACTTATCATTTATCTCTTCAGTCTCATAAACTACTGAAGCACTTGACAATTCACTCAGCAAATGATAGAATCTTGTTGCAAGATCATCTAAAGATTCATTTTGAAAGTGCTTGAATACTAAGAACTGCTTCTTCAGTATTTCTTTTCTGCTTTTCATAACATCCAAACTGGCTTCACACCGCTTTTGTAACTCTTCCCACAATTGTTGAGATGTCCTGAATTGTTTAAAACTATGATAAATATCTTAAGGAAGAGACATTGAGATACTAGCCATAGCCTTCTTTTCCCTATCACACAGTAATTTTTCTTCTGTGGTTAAAGTAGATACCGATTTAGGAAAATCATCCTTTTCCATCCAAGTATATGTCAGATGTGTATAGCCTTCCAAGATTGGAATCCATAAACTTGTATCAGTAAAAGACACAAACTGATCAAACTGATCTTTTCAGATAGAATAATCTGCAGGACTTAACAATTTGGGTGGTTTCTGAGATGTACCAATCTCGTTATCGTAATTTAAAATGTTAGTCACTTGCACCATATTTGCCATTTTCAGAAAAATTTCCAAGTATTGAACAAGCACTCCCCTCAGGCGCAGATAATAAGTTCGCTTCAAATCTAAATAAGCGAATTTGATATCAAGCGAACTTGATAAGTTCGCTTAAGACAGGAAAATCCGGTAAGTTCGCCTATAGAACAAGTTTGCTTAAACTGAGAGAAGCAAACTTGATAAGTTCGCTTGCTAAGTTCACATTCAACAAATATCAGCAAGTTCGCTTGCTTCAGCTGTAACAAACTCTGCAAGAACTTCAACCCAAACACGAACAAACATCACCTAAAATCATAATTTCTCACAGATTAGAAGGAATTTGAAGACATTGGACCGTAGGATTTAGTATTTTATGAATTAGAACACTTCTATCGACTAATTTCACCAAAATCCACTTCAAATCCATGAATTCAGCAGCAAAATCAAGTTCAAGAACTTGAAAACTCCATGGATACAAAAACTTCTAAAAATGAACAATTTCTTATCAAATTGTACACAAAATCGTCTCTAATCACCAAGAATTAAACAAAAATCACGAGTAAAAGCTCTAATACCACTTGTAGGTCCACATGACTCATCTACAGATTGATCTCGTGACAGGACGTCTCGATAACACGGAGTGCGGAATCCTTCGTGTTAACGTATGTATACGAATTGACAATAGAAACAACAGGTAAATAAACTCTCTCTTTGTATTACACCAAACACAGAGTTTTCAGAATACACTTGTTCGTTGAATCTATATCTACGCTCTGAATCTGTAAACTCCTATTTATACACACAAACTCTACAAGTTAAGTTCGCCTCAAATAGACTAGGCGAACTTAACAAGTTCGCCTCACATGAAAACTAGGCGAACTTAACAATTTCGCCTCTAATAGGCTAGACAAACTAGACAAGTTCGCCTCTAGCAGAACTTGTTCTATCACTTAGACAAAATCTATACAATTACATAAAAACATAAAGACAATAAGACCTAAACTATTACAAATCTTTTGTCATACATTCTATGTCCTAACATATTCAACCATGTATCATGTATCATGTGAATAATCTAGTATTGTGTATATTGAATTCAACCATGTATCATGTGATCAATCTAGTATTATGTACATTGTATTCAATCAAGTATCATGTATCATATGAACAATCTAGTATTGTGTATATTGAATTTAACCATGTATCATGTGATCAATCTTGTATTATGTATATTGTATTCAACCAAGTATCATGTATCATGTGAACGATCTAGTATTGTGTATCATGTGCTAAATCTAGTATTATGTATATTGCAAACAAACAAGTTTCATGTATCATGTGATAAATCCAGTGTTATGTATCATGTGAATGCTCATATGTAAGTTACTGAATCTCATGAGTAACGTAAACTATCGAATTTTGTAGGAGGTTGAGTGTTGCGGACAAGTGTGCTGCTTGACGTTCATGTATAATGTGGGTAGTTGGGTTTTAAATTCTCAATCTTCTTGAGGTTTATATGGATGGATAATGCCTACGCGAAAGGATTCGTCTCCTTGAAATGCCTAGTATGTTCATATATTTTCAAAGGTGCAAGATAATGAGAGAGTTTTGTAGGTGTTTTGAGTGATATGCTTATGAATAACTTATTTGTGCTTTTTGTTGGTAAATAAACATGTAATTGTAATTTATTGTTGTTTGTAAATTAATAAAATAGTGAAAATAATAAGTTGGATAACTAGATAAATGGGTGAATAAATAAAACCTTTTATTTAATGTTAATTATCATAAAGAGAATGTTTCAAAGGAAAATAATGGCTAAATCATTTAATAATTAGACAAAGATTTAATAATAACTAATTTAACAAAGTAATAGTCATAAATAAATTATTAATTAAGATAATATTTTTTATAAAACCAGTTGCATTAAGTTTCCTTACAAGGTGAAAAAGTTTATAGAAAATTTTTATTCCAGATAATATTTGTAAACTAAGGGTTTGATAAAGGTTTTGCTTGAACGAGAAAATGATGTTAATAAAATAGTTAGTTTACAAAGGAATGTTTAGGTATGTGTACTAAATTGAAATAAGTAAAATGATGGTGTTTAGATTGTACTCATTTGGTATCATAACCAAATAGATACTTTGACAAATCAAAATGATTCAAATTCTTAAACTTTCAAGAAAACTTGCTTTAACCTATAGGTGAACACTCACTTCGGGAATTCCCAGGAAAGCATACGGATCCTTCGGTTGATTTGGATTTATATGAAATGCATTCCTAGACAGAAGACCCAAAGTACAGGCATTTACCCTTCCGGATTACACATGTTCTTTACTAATTTTCAGAATTCAAAACTTTGACGGGATTTTAAAATTGGCCTAATAGTTTAAATTTTGTTCACAAATGATGATGGTGACATAATTTTCAATGTGTAAAAGTGAAGGTGTATAAAGACTTAGATATGAATAAATGTGTGATGCGACTTAGGGTAGCATGTAATGGGATCAAATAGGTAGCATGTAATTAAACAGTGTGGTAAGCAAAGTATTACATAGATAGCATATTTATAAGCATTTGAATTATCAAGTAGTGTAGCACATAAAATATCATATATTGTATCATGCGATGTAATACTTAGTATAACATGTAAGATAATTACACAAGGGTGTCATAAGGTTATAGACTAGGTTAATGGTTTCTAATAACCTAATTCCCTATAACCATGGCTCTGATACCAATCTGTCACACCCCAACCGACTGCGGAATACGTCGGGGCGGGACGTGTAGAATGTTCATAAGCTCATGATCAACTAAAGTTTCATATAATAGTTACATCAAGATTTCATTACAATAGCTCAATAAAAAACCAAAATCAAATACATCAACATGTTCAATTTCTTTGTTCACTAAGTCCAAATCCTATATGTAATATCTTGCATATGATCTCATACACTAGTACCTGAAACATGACGAAAACAGGGTCAACTAAAAATAGTTGGTGAGCATACATAAATTTTGACACCACAAGTAATATCAAGAGTTTATGTACAATTCATATGATACATGGTTTAATAAGGCAATTATGGAGAATGACTATAGTTTAAACTCGGGCGTACAATCAAACCTTGTGACTGATGGGCATAACACAACAATTATCTTAAATGTTAGGCATAACACAATAGTTATCCTTAAGTGTGAGGCATAACACAACATTTATCCTTAGATGTTAGGCATAACACAACAATTATCCTTAAGTGTGAGGCATAACATAACAGTTATCCTTAAGTGTGAGGCATAACACAACAGTTATCCTTAAATGTGAGGCATAACACAACAGTTATCCTTAAATGTGAGGCGTAACACAACAGTTATCCTTAAGTGTTTTCGGCAACAATCACCCTAACCGAGTGGGTTGGTCGGACACAATAGATCTATAATTGTATACCGTCGGCTTATACAGAGTTAATGATTGCACTTGCACTATGCACAAAAAGTATGTAAATATTGTTTGCACTAATAGTGTTGAAGCATAAGGCACAAATTACGCACATGATCATAATGTTTGACTTGTAATAATTGTAAGTAGTTTGAATGTAATCATGTTTCACCCCAAAGATGTAAAAGTGAAAAAGGGGCTATGTAAACTCACCTGAGTTGTGTACTAGTAGTGGATAGAACCACACAAGGATGCAATAGAAAACACAAGAGTTTTCCTGTGAACCGTCTACGTATGCTCTAGAATTATAAGCATAATAATTAGGGACACATGGGATATTGTGACGATGACATAGAAGTGTGAACGTCCTAAGACGCACTAACGATTAAAGAGTAGACGAACTTGTCCACGGGAATAGAGGATTTTCTTAATATAATAATTATTCAGATAAATACGTTTCGTGTCGAACGTTTCTAATTATGAACAATATTAATAAATAGATATTCGTGTGTTTGTACCACTTAAATTATGGCTAGAAAAATAATATAACTATATATATTATTTTTAAGTTTGTAGGTTTAATAAAATAATCATTTATGTGGCAAGAATAATAAATATATTTATTTTTATTTGGGGGTATAAACGTGGGTAAATAATATAATTAATTATATTATTTATAAGTTTGAAACGTTATATGAAGTTTATAAACGAGGTGAAAATAATATCTAAATATATATTTATTTTTAATTGGAGTCACGGGTTGAAAATAATATAAATATATTATTTATTCGAAGTCGGGGTTTGAAAATAATAAAAATATATTATTTTAAAAGTGTGTATTTTTAAATAAAAAAGGGTTACAAACCAAACCCGAGCATACGGGTGGTTTCCCGGGCTAAAACATATTAATATATTATAATAATAATATAGGATTTGATTTTTATTTAAATATAATAATTAAAAACTGTTTAAAAATAAAAAGACGATGGGGAGATTCGAACCCGGGTCTCTCCCACAACAGCCACACACCCTAACCACTCCACCCGCTAGGCGAATCGCATGGGAGAATGGTTCTGTTTAGTTTTAACACACAAGGTCACAGTGCTATTCTCCCTATAGCGAACCCGAACCAAAACCAGTCCCGATTCCCTTGAATTTGATCGCGATTGACCACAACGGTTTAGGGGTTTAGTTAATCGGGGTATAACGAACCTGGGGGTGTGTTTAATTGCAAAAAGCTCGAGTTTTGAATCATTTAATTACGAATTGAACGCCCGAAACCCTAGATTAAGAACATGGAATCGATTTGATTAAATCTTGTAATAAACGTTGTTGAATTCATAGGGCTTTCAATAAGCTGGGGATTTCAATTCTAACCATACAAATTAATTTGATTTAGGTTGGGTCTAGGGTAGTGCTCGAATAGACCGGTTCATACAAACAACCCTAGAATCTGTTCTCGATTGGATCGGTGTTTAAGCCCCAATTAACATAGGGCTTTCAATCAAGACACTGAAACGAAGCTAAGGGTGAGGTTAGTTACCAGAATTGGTGTCGAATTGAAGGTATTCTACTATAATTCGTTTCCGACATGCGTGGCTTGGTCTCAGCGATTTTGGCTTCATCTTCGACCGAATTGATGTGTGCAATTGCTTCCCAAAGGTTCATTCAAGGTGTGGGAAATGTTTGATTGCAGAATGATGATTTAATTGGGCGAATTTGATAGTGGTCGACGAGGGGTCGACGGTTTCGGCTTTGTGGACTTTAATTCGATTAATTCTTAATCATTACAGAGTTAATACGTATGGAAACTGATAGGTTATGCTCAATTTCATCAATGCTACTCAATACCATTCTGAATTAGAATAGCCATGCAAGTTACGTGTTTGATTTGGACTCAAGGGCTCGGTTTTGACTTTCCAAAGTCAACAGATTGGGTTTGTAGTAATTACAGAAATGGTCCTTGTAGTTTTCAAGTGTTTGAGTTTAGAAAATGGCAGAATAGTCCCTGAAGTTTGAATTTGAGTTAAGTAGGTTAAATTTAACTGGATTTGGGTTAACGGGATTAACCTTAAATAGTCGGGTGTCACAACGTCCAAAGTGAAGCTCCGGTTTGAAGTCTCGGGTGTCACAACGTCCAAAGTAAGCTTCGTTTGGGGTTGGTTGTTGTTGTAAGAGCTTGAGGAGCTCATCTAGGGTTGTAAATCATTACTAATAGTTTATTTGTGGTGTGTTCTTGTAGGTAAAGCTCCGGTTTGAAGTCTCGGGTCACGCTTCGTGTCGGATGGATTCTCATTCGTTTTGGTGGACGTTAACGGTTGGAGTTAGAACTCCGGTTGGGAGTCTTTAAACTTGTTTTAAGTTGTCTCTTTGATGCTAAAACTTGTTGTTATCTTTAAGTTGTCAGATGGTTGTTTTGAAACAAAATCACGTCGTTGTCGTTTTGTTGTTTTTAAATGGAGTTGTTTGTCAAGAGCGTTTAATGGGACCTACTTCCGCGTGTTTTATTAAACTAAAATTTGGTTGAAATTTTTAGGGTGTTACAATACATTGCTAAAATTAGGAGTTTAAACATATCATTGAAAGATAGAGTATCTTTAGAGAATAATTTCGAAGCTTGCGTCAATTGAAACCGTAAATAAGATATATGAAAGAAAGATTCTAAAGTGAATGTTACCCCTCGCGTTTCCGCCTAGGCGGGGTGTAACAGAACTTGGTATCAGAGTCATTGATTATAGCGAACTAGGAGTATAAAACTAAACATAGTCTATGATTTAAATGACTCATTAAAGATTTTTCATTGCATAAGCATTGCATAACCATTCATCATGTCATATGGATATTGTAATCACATCATGTCGTCATACGATGGTCAGAACACCGTTCACCTGCTAGGGAGGAGACTCCCACCACACACCCCTAGTATCAGGTTCAGACCCGCAGCTCCACACCACCTGACGTCGCTCTTGGAAAGCCACCTATCTGCTACCGCAAGAAGAGCGGAGGACCGATCATGATCAAGAGTGCCCGGAAGAGGACACGACTGCCCACAAGAGAACCCTGGCTGCCCGTGACCCTAAGGACCGGGAGACTAGAGAGGAGCCGCCCCGACAGTGACCATGCTACCACCCTACCACCGACGGGATGTCCCATACCCTTGCACATTGGAGAGAGATGGAAGGCATCCCTTCCATATTTGAGCTCGGGGAGTCATCAAACTCCCCATCACAGCTGCCCCACACTGGGGAGGACATGCAGCTCACAGTCTCTACTTTAGTAGCCCGTGTACACACACACGAGGAGCATCTTGATGACCTCCTAGATGACATTTGGGCACATGGGGATCCATCTACTCGGCTACAGCAAGGGCTCGGATCCTGAGTAGAGACACTAGAGGACACCACCAGAGACCTGTAGGGTACTACTGATCACTTGGAGATGAGGGCTGATATGGACTGGCTGTTGACTACCACGGTTTGAGACAGTGTGGAGGCCCTGGAGGAGAGGATTGCGGCTGCAGAGTTTGTAGCTAGAGCTAGTATTGTCATGGCTGGACTTGCCATGATGATTGGGTTGTACTTTCACTTCTTTCATTAGACCTATTACGGGCGGTTTATGCCCGTAACACATTATGTAGTTTGAAACTTTGGTACAAATGTGGTCATATGAACCCATCTCTTTTGTATCCTTGTCTTTCGTAACAATGTACTGTGTATGTTTTAACTATTTATGTGTTGGTTTATGTTGTGATGATGGTTGTTTACGTTTGATGTTGTTGTATCCTTTATGTCATGTTATATCATTTTTATTATATAATGTTGTTTTCTTTTTAAATGTTATGTTAGAAAGAACACCATGGCACCTAAGCGAAGGATGCCCCGTGACACCACTAGCGATAACAACGAGACGATTTCCCCAAACGTGGAGAAACTCATATCATAGTGGGTAGCTACCACCCTGGAACAGTATGAAGCCAATCGAAATAGTAGCGGAGGGAATGGCAGCGGTACCGGCGGAGGAGGTGTAGGAGGTAGCGGCACAGCCGGAGGTTCTGGAGGTAATAGAATAAATAATCACAGCCGTAACACATAGTCATGATCCAAATTAATGACGTTGTTAAAATAAGTGACTTGTGATCCTACAGAACCTATAAGGACTTCCTATCCTGCAGCCCTCGCAACTTTAATGGCACCGAGGGTGCAGTAGGCCTGATGAGGTGGATAGAAAAGATGGAATCGGTGATTGATATCAGTGAGTGCACCGCCGATTGCATGGTGAAGTATTCTACTTGCACACTCACCGATAAAGCTTTAAAATGGTGGAATTCACAAGTAAAGACCTTGGGAAGGCAGGCAGCATATCAGCTATCATGGGAAGATTTGAAAATCATGATGATCGAGGAATACTGTCCTTTAAATGAGTTGCAAAAGATCGAGACAGAGATGTGGAATCTACAGATGGTCGGAGATGATGTGGCTGGGTACACCGATCATTTCAATGAATTGGCAATCCTGGTACCCCACATGGTCACGCTAGAACATAAGTATGTGGAAAGGTATTTGTGTGGCCTTGCGCCTCAAATTCGCAGCATGGTAACTTCATCAAATCCGATGGACGCCGGGAGTGCTATAACTTTAGTATTCAAGTTAAGAGATGATGTTGTGCGTAATGGATCATTTGGGAAGAAAGAGAACGAGGAAAGTAAATCTAGAGAGAAGAGAAAATGGATGGGGAATCCAAGTAAAAAATCTAGGAAGCAAGGATTTAAGAAGCAGGAAACGGTAAAGGCTTTTGCAGCCAACACAATGGAAAGGAAAGGGTATGAGAGGGGCCTACCGAGGTGTAACAAGTATGGATATCAACATGGGGGGGTGCATCAAGTGTGGGAAATGTAGTCGGTTTGGACACACCACACATAACTGTAGAGTCAACACCAACCCCGCGGGCAAAGCAAAGCAAGGATGTTTCAAGTGTGGTGATCTGGGGCACTTCAAGAAAGATTGTCCCAAGTGGAAGAACCAGAACAATGCTCAGGCACTGGGGAGGGCATTTGTGATGGGTGCAGGGGACGCGCAACAGGATCCGAACATTGTCACTGGTACGTTCCCGATAAATAATCACTATGCCTCTGTACTTTTTGATTCGGGTGCTGAAATGAGCTCAAATGATTTTAAATCTTTACTCAGTATTAAGACCAGCAAACTAGAACAAAGATATACAATTGAATTAGCAAATGGGAAATTAATAGAAACCGGAGAGGTCGTTAAGGGTTGTACTTTGTGTCTAGAAAACCATAAATTTAGTGTAGACCTTCTACCCGTTAATCTGGGAAGTTTTGATATTGTTATTGGCATGGATTGGTTATCGAAGAATCATGTCGAGATCGTGTGCTTCAAAAAGATTATACGTGTCCCACTACCAAGCGGAGAAATTCTTTCAATTCAAGGCGAAAGGTGTAGAACAATTTTGAAGATAATAAACTGCATGAAAGCTCATAAGTATCTACGTAAGGGTTATTGCGCATTCCTGGCCCATGTCGTCGAGAAGAAACCCGAGGAACGTCGACTTGAAGACATACCGATCGTTAAGGATTACCCCAAGGTATTTCTTGAAGATTTACCTGGCTTACCGCCACCAAGACAAGTCGAGTTCCGGATCAACCTAGTACCAGGAGCCGCACCAGTTGCACGATCGCCATACCGTCTAGCACCATCCGAGATGCAAGAGTTATCAAGTCAACTGCATGAGTTACTTGATAAAGGCTTCATAAGACCGAGTTTCTCACCCTAGGGAGCTCCGGTCTTGTTTGTAAAGAAAAAGGATGGAACCTTTAGGATGTGTATTGATTACCGGGAGTTGAACAAACTTACAATTAAAAACCGGTATCGCTTCCTCGAATAGACGATTTATTCGATCAACTTCAAGGTTCCAGCTTCTATTCTAAGATTGATCTACGATCAGGGTATCATCAACTGAGAATTCAGGATGAAGATATACCAAAAACGGCTTTTAGAACTCGCTATGGTCACTACGACTTTCTGGTTATGCCGTTTGGCTTGACTAATTCACCAGCGGTTTTCATGGATCTCATGAACCGTGTGTGCAAGCCATACTTGGATAAATTCGTGATTGTGTTTATCGATGACATATTAATATATTCATGAACCAAGGAGGAACATGAACATCTGTAACCTTTCTGATTTTCATGTTTTTCCTATGTATTTTATGCCGTGCAATAAAAGATTTCAACCTTACATTTATTGTTCATATACACTTACAAGCATACACGCGTTCATTATAATACAATATTATCGAAAACAATCTTACAAACCTCGAGGACCAAACTTGACCTAAACTTGATCAAAACTCAAAACAACATCAATATTACAAAACTACAAGGACTAGTCTTGAAACTTCCAAAAACCAACACAAGCACGGTCGCGCCTAGTCCTAGGCACGGTCGCGCTTGTGCCATGACCACGGTCGTGCTTAACATTAAGCACGGTCGCGCCTCGTTTACAGTTTGACTACGCAAAGTCAAACCGACTCAAATCTTGTCCAAAAATAGATTGTAAACACGTTTAGAAGGTCGCGAAACTTGCAGAAGAAGATATTCGGCTAATTGAGACTAAAACACGACCAAATACACATGCAATCGTCCCAATACTCGCAAATTCTAAACCGACTCTTTTTTTTTAAAACAAATCAAGTAATTGGGGCAAGAATCAAACGAATTAAGTTAAGCCCATACCTACCCGAGACATATATAAACTTCCCTAAACCCTAAATCCATCATTCCAACATCTCTATCTCGTCTGTCGATCAAGAAAAAGCCGCGAAGTCTCCCCGTAGCCGTCTGCACTTGTTGCCCATTCAAAACAGGTTAGTAATAGTTCATTAGGATCGTCTCTCCAAGCTAATCGAAAGCCCTAACTTAATTCGTAACCACATTACATGATTTTACAGAATTGAATCTGAGTTTTGATAAAAAATGGTTTTAAACGATCGACACGTTAAACAGGATATAAACCTAATTAAATGGTGTAATTCGATTCGCAAACATCATATCAATGAAAACCCTAAGTTTCTAATCTGTTTTATTACAAGAATCAGGCGAATTGCTTCTGGAATTGACCAGACACGGTCGCGCCAGCCTATGAGCGCGGTCGTGCCTGACCAAGCACAGTCGTGCCCCGTAAGAGGCCCGGTCGTGTTTACCGATCAAACCAAGTCCTGACCTAGTCAAAACCCTAGGCGCGGTCGTGCCGGATACGGACGCGGTCGTGTCTCACGACCAGACTCTTGTTTTGACTTCTGACCAACCACGGGCGCGTTACCGACCAAGCGCGGTCGCGTACGTGCCGGGCGCGGTCGTGCCATATACAAGCACGGTCGTGCTCATCCCTTAAAACAGAATCTTTACTTTTATTTTTATCCTGTTAATTTGATAAATAAATAACAGTTTAAATAATTATTTTAAGACAAACCCTACACGTTTAAGAATGACAAATTCACTTCCGTCATTAAATAACGCAAATCAATAACACATATACATTGTTCATTAGGTCAAACCTAGCAATCTACAACACATCGTTGTTTTCCATTTGCTTGTGCAAACCTACACGCTACATAACACGTGAGTTACATAGCCCCTCTTTTACTCTATTTTACAAACGTTTTGGGGTGGAACATGCGTTCTATTTACATGTTTTCAATTATACACATATACAGTTCCATCCTATGCATGTTTACAGTTTTGCGCTTTGTGCTTGAGTACATTTTGTAGACCAATTATTATGCTCTTCATGTACAATCATTAACTAACAGCCAACAGTAAACAGTGGTAGATCTATTGAGTCTGACAAACCCACCCAGGTAGGGTGACTGTTACTGACAACACAAATTTTGAGTGCAAGTTACAAAGGTTTGATTGTATAGGTCACACGATGTTTTTCTCTCCATAAATGCCTTAATTGTCATGATTGTATTGAACTGTATGCACACAACACGTATTTTGCTATCACACGATTAAACCTATGTACTCTCACCAACTCTTGTAGTTGACCCTCTCATTTAACCATGTTTCAGGTACCAATGTTTGAAGTGATCAAGATATGCTACACATAGGACTTTGGACCTAGAATTTAATTAAACTAGCTTATTTGATGTAATTTACATTTATGTTTTGTGGATTGATTGTGCTTTGTTGAACTTATCTATTTGCAATGAAAACAATTATTAATTATTCAAACATTAGCAAACCATGAGCAATGAACAGTCTGCACGCTTCACGCCCCGATGTTTCCGCCGTCGGTTGGGGTGTGACAGATTGGTATCAGAGCCTTGGTTATAGGAAATTAGGTTATTAGACACCTTTGACCTAGACTATAACTTTAGGATACCCACTTATGCCATGCTTCATGATTTACATGCTATGTGCTACATGCTATATGATATATGCTACATGATTTATATGTATATATGAATAACAACTTAAATAAACAATATCCCTACCCATATCCTAAACCACATGTCCTTCATGCCTGCTTCCATGTCATCATCAACATAACCTGAATCATATTCTTGGACTTGGGTCTATAAAATTTTCTTTTACACCCGTTAAGGTTTTTAGACTTTGTTTAATTGTTAAAGGACACGTGCAATCTGGAAGAGTGACACCTGTATTCTGGGTTTTCTGTCTAGGAAAGCATTTCGTATAAATCCCAACCAACCGAGGGACCCGTATGCTTTCCTGGGTATTCCCGGGATGAGTGTTTACTTATAGGTTAAAGCACGTCTCCTTGATAATTATCTGAGTTTGAATTAACCTTAATATGTCATAGTACTCGAGTGATTATGTCACTATTTGAGTACAATCCAAACTATGAACTACTTGCATCTATTTATTCTTCTATTTAATCCAAGAAAATCTCACAACTCTTATTGTGTCTAAATCTGTAGAATGCCTCCTCGTCGTGTCAACAGCAACAACAGCAATAACACTGACCTGGCTGCTTTACTCACACAGCTGGTGAACCAAATCACCCAAGCCAACAACAACAATAATGGCCATGCCAGTGGAAGTGCTGCTACTGGAGGTGGTGGTGGTGCCAACCCGCCACAGTGCACCTTCAAACACTTCAACTCCTGTAATCCCCTCAAATTCTATGGCAGCAAAGGAGCCACGGGACTCCTTCAATGGTTTGAAAGCATTGAGAGCACTTTTCTCAATAGCGACTGTCCCGACAACCTCCGTACTCGTCATGCTACTAGTGTCTTTCAAAAAGGGGCGCTTACATGGTGGAATGGTGAGAAAAGGACTAGGGGAGTGGATGTAGCAGTGGCACTGCCGTGGGATGAGTTGAAAAGGATCATGACTGAGGAATTCTGTCCTCGAAATGAGATGAAAAAGCTAGAAGCGGAATTTTGGGATCTTGCTCAAGATAGTGGTGAAAGCTTAGCATACACCACCCGTTTTCACGAGCTGAGTCTACTTGTGCCACACATGGTTACACCTCTGTCTAGGTGTATTGAAAAGTACATTGGTGGTCTACCTAGACAAATTTAAGATACTATGGTAGGAGGAAATCCTGCTACTCTGGAGGATGCTATCCGTTTGTCAGCTACACTTACTGACAATCATGTTAAAGCGGGTACACTTACAAGAAAGGGTGCCAAGAAAGTTTCTGAAACAACAACACCTTCCGCTCATGTCAAAGAAGTCCAAACTGAACCGTACCACAATACTAGGAAGAGAAAGGTCAAGAACTGTGCTGTAATCACTCCGGCTGCTCCAGTGAATCAAGTTACACCCATAGCTCCAAACCCAGCAAAGAAGCCCTATGGGGGCAGCTACCCACTTTGCAACACCTGCAACTACCATCACCCTCCAAACATACCTTGTCGCCTTTGCAACCACTGCGGGAAACATGGCCACACAGCCAATATTTGTCGAGCCAAGGCACTTGCCAACCAAACCAACCCAGCAAATCAAGCCAATCATCAAGCAACTAACCAAGCCATCCCCGCCATTGCAAATGGACGTGCTTGCTTCGAATGTGGTGACCCGAACCACTTCCGTAACCAGTGCCCAAGACTGATCAATGTTAACCAAGGCGGAGCTCGTGGGCGTGCTTTCAACATCAACGCCAATGAGGCTCAGGCCAACACTGATGTGGTTAACTGTACGTTCCTTATGAATAATCATTATGCTTCTATACTATTTGATACCGGAGCCGATAAAAGTTTTGTGTCACTAGACTTCGAACCGTTACTTGCAAAAACCCGGTCTAAACTAGAGAAAACCTTTACCGTTGAGGTAGCCGATGGTAACACCGTTACAATTGACACCATCATTTATGATTGCTCCCTAGAACTAAATAAACACACCTTTCCAATCAACCTCATACCAATGCCATTAGGAAGTTTTGACGTCATCGTAGGTATGGATTGGTTGTCGAAGCACCATGCCAAAGTCATGTGCTTTGAAAAATGCATCCGTATACCACTCCCATCCGGCGAAACGTTGAAGGTCCTTGGTGAGAAACCTTGCAAAGGACTCAAACTAATGTCATGCATTACCGTCCAAAAGTATATACGAAAGAAGTGCATGGTTTTCCTAGCCCACGTTATCCGAAAAGAAGACAAGAAGAGGAGTGTACAAGACATCCCCATCGTTCGGGATTTTCCTGAAGTTTTTCCTGATGACTTACCAGGTCTTCCACCTGTTCGGCAAGTGGAATTTCGCATCGATCTTGTACCTGGAGCAAACCCGGTGGCTAAAGCTCCATACCGGCTTGCACCTTCCGAGATGCAAGAACTTGCAAGTCAACTTCAAGAACTCGTCGACAAAGGTTTCATACGGCCGAGTCATTCACCGTGGGGTGCACCAGTCTTATTTGTTAAAAAGAAGGATGGTTCTTTCCGCATGTGTATTGACTATCGAGAACTCAACAAATTACAATAAAAAACCGCTACCCTTTACCTAGGATTGACGATCTCTTCGATCAACTCCAAGGTTCTACCTACTTCTCGAAGATTGATCTTCGATCTGGTTATCATCAACTCCGTGTGCAAGAGGAGGATATTCCCAAGACTGCCTTCCGAACGAGATATGGTCACTACGAGTTCATGGTTATGCCTTTTGGGCTAACCAATGCACCTGCTGTCTTCATGGACCTCATGAATCGCATGTGCAAACCATACCTTGATAAATTTGTTATCGTGTTCATTGATGACATCTTGATCTATTCAAGAACTAAGGAAGATCATGAACAACACCTTAGGTTGATTTTGGATCTCTTGAAAACCGAACAGCTATACGCCAAGTTCTCCAAATGTGAATTTTGGCTAAAAGAAGTTCAATTTTTGGTCACGTTGTCAATGAAAAGGGAATTCATGTTGACCCCGCCAAAATTGAAGCTGTTAAGAATTGGAAAGCTCCCAAAACCCCTACCGAAGTTCGTTCGTTTCTTGGCTTAGCAGGTTACTATCGAAGGTTCATCTCTAATTTCTCCAAGATCGCTGTTCCCCTCACTGCCTTAACCCAAAAAGGTAAACCCTATGAGTGGGGACCGAAACAAGAAGAAGCCTTTCAAATTCTCAAGCAAAAGTTGTGCAATGCTCCTATCCTCACCCTTCCTGAAGGTGAAGATGATCTAGTTGTTTACTGTGATGCTTCAAACCAAGGTCTTGGTTGCGTTCTCATGCAACGAGGCAAGGTGATCGCTTATGCATCAAGACAACTCAAAATCCATGAGAAGAATTATACGACGCATGATCTGGAGTTGGGTGCTGTCATATTTGCGTTGAAGATTTGGAGACATTATCTCTATGGCACGAAATGTGTGGTGTTCACCGACCACAAAAGCCTCCAACATATCTTCAACCAAAAGGAACTCAACATGAGACAACGACGTTGGGTTGAACTCCTCAACGATTACGATTGCGAGATTCGTTATCATCCCGGCAAGGCTAATGTTGTAGCCGATGCACTAAGCCGCAAGGAACATGTCATGCTTCAAAATGTCAAGATCCATTCCGACATTCAAGTTCGTATTCTAGAAGCTCAACATGTCTCGGTTACCGAGGGCAATATGTATGAGGAAATGTCTTGTGGTGCTGAATTCCAATTAGAGACTAAGACCAATGGCTTGCTTTATTTTCTAAATCGTATTTGGGTCCCCGATCGTAACGATCTCCGAGCATTCATCATGACCGAAGCACACAAGTCTCGATATTCTATCCATCCTGGTGCGGATAAAATGTACCAAAATCTTCGTCCACAATATTGGTGGCCCGGTATGAAGAAAGACATTGCTTTGTTTGTAGCAAAATGTCTCACATGTTCTAAAGTCAAAGCTGAGCATCAACGTCCTTCTGGGTTACTTGAACAACCGGAAATCCCCATGTGGAAATGGGAGAATCTAGCCATGGATTTCATCACTAAACTCCCTCGCACTTCGAGCGGTTATGACAGCATCTGGGTGATCATTGACCGTCTCACTAAGTCTGCACACTTCTTGCCTATCCGTGAAGAATATAAGGTTGAGAAATTGGCCCGAATTTACATTGACGGGATCATGAGTCGTCACGGCGTTCCTTTGAACATAATCTCCGATAGAGATGCTCGTTTCACTTCTCGGTTTTGGCAATCCCTTCAAAAGGCACTTGGTACACGATTGGATTTGAGCACGGCCTACCATCCCCAAACTGATGGTCAGACCGAGCGAACAATCCAAACCCTGGAAGACATGCTGAGAGCCTGTGTCATCGACTTTGGTGGAAATTGGGATTCACATTTGACACTTATCGAATTTTCCTACAACAATAGTTACCACACCAGCATCGACATGGCTCCGTTTGAAGCTCTCTATGGTCGTAAGTGTCGTTCTCCCATCTGTTGGAACGAGATTGGTGAAGCACAAATCACCGGTCCCGAGTTAATTCAAGAAACCTCCGACAAGATTATCCAAATCCGTGACAACATTCGAGTTGCGAGGAGTCGGCAAAAGAGCTATGCCGACAAACGACGCAAACCCTTGGAATTCCAAGTTGGTGATCTTGTACTTCTAAAGGTGTCTCCTTGGAAGGGGGTGATCCATTTTGGGAAGAAAGGCAAGCTAGCACCTCGCTATGTGGGTCCATTCAAGATCCTTGAAAGGATTGGGAAAGTGGCTTACAAGCTCGAGTTACCTCCATCACTTGGCAGCGTACATCCTACATTTCATGTATCCAACCTCAAGAAGTGTCTTGCTGATGAGAACCTTCATATACCTCTTGACGATGTGCGCATTGATGAGACGATGCACTTCGTTGAAAAACCAGTCGAGATTATGGATCGTGAGATAAAACATCTCAAGCGCAGCCGTATTCCTATTGTCAAGATTCGTTGGGAATCTAAACGAGGACCCGAGTTTACTTGGGAACGAGAAGACCAAATGAAGCTCAAGTACCCACATCTTTTTGCTGAAGCAGTAGCCTCAACCAGTTGAATTTCGGGACGAAATTCCCTCAACATGGGGATACTGTAACCTTTCTGATTTTCATGTTTTTCCTATGTATTTTATGCCGTGCAATAAAAGATTTCAACCTTACATTTATTGTTCATATACACTTACAAGCATACACGCGTTCATTATAATACAATATTATCGAAAACAATCTTACAAACCTCGAGGACCAAACTTGACCTAAACTTGATCAAAACTCAAAACAACATCAATATTACAAAACTACAAGGACTAGTCTTGAAACTTCCAAAAACCAACACAAGCACGGTCGCGCCTAGTCCTAGGCACGGTCGCGCTTGTGCCATGACCACGGTCGTGCTTAACATTAAGCACGGTCGCGCCTCGTTTACAGTTTGACTCCGCAAAGTCAAACCGACTCAAATCTTGTCCAAAAATAGATTGTAAACACGTTTAGAAGGTCGCGAAACTTGCAGAAGAAGATATTCGGCTAATTGAGACTAAAACACGACCAAATACACATGCAATTGTCCCAATACTCGCAAATTCTAAACCGACTCTTTTTTTTTAAAACAAATCAAGTAATTGGGGCAAGAATCAAACGAATTAAGTTAAGCCCATACCAACCCGAGACATATATAAACTTCCCTAAACCCTAAATCCATCATTCCATCATCTCTATCTCGTCTGTCGATCAAGAAAAAGCCGCGAAGTCTCCCCGTAGCCGTCTGCACTTGTTGCCCATTCAAAACAGGTTAGTAATAGTTCATTAGGATCGTCTCTCCAAGCTAATCGAAAGCCCTAACTTAATTCGTAACCACATTACATGATTTTACAGAATTGAATCTGAGTTTTGATAAAAAATGGTTTTAAACGATCGACACGTTAAACAGGATATAAACCTAATTAAATGGTGTAATTCGATTCGCAAACATCATATCAATGAAAACCCTAAGTTTCTAATCTGTTTTATTACAAGAATCAGGCGAATTGCTTCTGGAATTGACCAGACACGGTCGCGCCAGCCTATGAGCGCGGTCGTGCCTGACCAAGCACAGTCGTGCCCCGTAAGAGGCCCGGTCGTGTTTACCGATCAAACCAAATCCTGACCTAGTCAAAACCCTAGGCGCGGTCGTGCCGGATACGGACGCGGTCGTGTCTCAGGACCAGACTCTTGTTTTGACTTCTGACCAACCACGGGCGCGTTACCGACCAAGCGCGGTCGCGTACGTGCCGGGCGCGGTCGTGCCATATACAAGCACGGTCGTGCTCATCCCTTAAAACAGAATCTTTACTTTTATTTTTATCCTGTTAATTTGATAAATAAATAACAGTTTAAATAATTATTTTAAGACAAACCCTACACGTTTAAGAATGACAAATTCACTTCCGTCATTAAATAACGCAAATCAATAACACATATACATTGTTCATTAGGTCAAACCTAGCAATCTACAACACATCGTTGTTTTCCATTTGCTTGTGCAAACCTACACGCTACATAACACGTGAGTTACATAGCCCCTCTTTTACTCTATTTTACAAACGTTTTGGGGTGGAACATGCGTTCTATTTACATGTTTTCAATTATACACATATACAGTTCCATCCTATGCATGTTTACAGTTTTGCGCTTTGTGCTTGAGTACATTTTGTAGACCAATTATTATGCTCTTCATGTACAATCATTAACTAACAGCCGACAGTAAACAGTGGTAGATCTATTGAGTCTGACAAACCCACCCAGGTAGGGTGACTGTTACTGACAACACAAATTTTGAGTGCAAGTTACAAAGGTTTGATTGTATAGGTCACACGATGTTTTTCTCTCCATAAATGCCTTAATTGTCATGATTGTATTGAACTGTATGCACACAACACGTATTTTGCTATCACACGATTAAACCTATGTACTCTCACCAACTCTTGTAGTTGACCCTCTCATTTAACCATGTTTCAGGTACCAATGTTTGAAGTGATCAAGATATGCTACACATAGGACTTTGGACCTAGAATTTAATTAAACTAGCTTATTTGATGTAATTTACATTTATGTTTTGTGGATTGATTGTGCTTTGTTGAACTTATCTATTTGCAATGAAAACAATTATTAATTATTCAAACATTAGCAAACCATGAGCAATGAACAGTCTGCACGCTTCACGCCCCGATGTTTCCGCCGTCGGTTGGGGTGTGACAACATCATTTGAAATTAATCTTGGAACTACTCAGGAATGAGAAGCTTTATGCCAAATTCTCTATGTGTGAGTTTTGGATCCGAGAAGTTCATTTTCTTGGACATGTCATCAAGAAGAAGGGTATCCACGTGGATCCGTCCAAGATTGAAGCTATCAAAAACTGGGAAGCACCAAGAACTCCGACTGAGGTACGTCAATTTCTGGGTTTGGCAGGCTATTAAGGCGTTTCAACGAGAATTTTTCAAAAATAGCCCTGCCTTGACCACGTTAACCTAGAAGGATAAAAAGTTTGATTGGACTGATAAGCAAGAGTCAGCTTTTCAATTATTGAAGCAGAAGCTTTGCAGTGCACCAATCCTATCCCTTCCCGAGGGAACCGACAATTTTGTCGTGTACTGCGACGCATCACACCAAGGTCTGGGATGTGTACTGATGCAGAGAGAAAAAGTCATAGCATATGCATGCAGACAACTGAAAGTCCATGAGAAAAATTATACGACTCACGATTTGGAATTGGGTGCTGTTTTGTTTGCACTCAAGATTTGGAGACATTACTTATATGGTACAAAAGGTACTATCTTTACAGATTATAAGAGTCTCCAGCACATCTTTAATAAAAAAGAACTCAACATGAGGCAACGCCATTGGATAGAACTACTGAATGATTACGACTGCGATAACAAGTACCACCTGGGTAAGGCGAATGTCGTAGCAGACGCCTTGAGTCCTAAAGAATGAGTTAAAACTCTTCGTGTTCGTGCCCTGTGATTGACAATTCATACGAGTCTCACGACTCAAATCCGGATGGCACAACAAGAGGCAATCAAAGAAGAGAACATTCAGAAGGAAGCTTTACGAGGAATGATCAGACAGTTAGAGCCAAAATCAGATGATACTTTATACTTCATGAATAGAATTTGGGTGCCATGTTTTGGTAATTTACGGGAGTTGGTTATGGATGAAGCCCACAAGTCCAGGTACTCCATTCACCCAGGTTCGGATAAAATGTATAAGGATCTGAAGGAACTCTATTGGTGGCCAAACATGAAAGGAGAAATTTCTATTTATGTTGGCAAGTGTCTGACATGTTCGAAGGTAAAGGCAGAATATCATAAACCGTCTAGCTTATTACAACAACCCGAGATACCTCAATGGAAATGGGAACAAATTTCCATGGATTTCATTACAAAGTTACCCAAGACTTCGAGCGGGTATGATACAATATGGGTAATCGTCGATTGTTTGACGAAATCAGCTCATTTTCTGCCATCAAAGAGACGGATAAAACCGAGAAAATTGCAAGGCTTTATTTATATCAAGGAAATTGTGGCTAGGCATGGAGTGCCAATTTCTATTATCTCTGATAGAGAAAACAGATTCGTGTCTAGAATTTGACAATCATTACAAGAAGCCATGGGCACACGTCTTGACATGGGTACGACATATCACCCACAAACAGATGGTCAAAGTGAAAGGACCATTCACCTTAGAGGATATGCTCTGTGCGTGTGCAATTGATTTCGGAGGAAATTGGGATACTCATTTGCCATTGGCTGAATTTTCATACAATAACATTTACCACACCAGCATCAAAGCCGCTCCGTTTGAGGTTTTATATGGTCGAAAGTGTCGTTCACCGCTATGTTGGGCGGAGGTTGGCGACAAGCATTTAACTGGTCCTGAGGTTATTCAGGAGACCACTGACAAGATTTTTAAAATCAAGGATCGTCTGAAAGCCGCCCGTGACAGGCAAAAGAGTTACGCGAATAACAGACGAAGACCATTAGAATTCCAAGTTAGGGACCGGGTCATGTTGAAGGTCTCACATTGGAGGGGTGTTGAAAGATTTTGCAACCGTGGCAAGCTTAACCCTAGGTACATTAGACCATTTGAAATATTGACTAGGGTTGGCCCTGTATCATACAAGCTCAAGTTGCCACAAGAACTAAACAATGTACATGATACGTTTCATGTGTCCAATCTCAAGATGTGCTTATCAGACGAGACATTAATTATACCGCTTGATGAAATTCACATAGATGACAAGCTACACTTCTTTGAGGAACTCGTTGAAATCACAGATTGGAAAGTTTAGAAAACAAGGCGTAGCCATGTTAAATTGGTTAAGGTACGTTGGAATTCAAAGTGTGGCCCCGAGTATACGTGGGAACGAGAATATCAACTTTAAGCCAAGTACCCATCCTTGTTCACGAACACTCCAAGTCAAGGTAACAACAACTGAATTTCAAGACGAAATTCTCTTTAACATGGGGAGAATGTGACACCCAGCATTTCAGGTCAATATCCATATAGCATAATTTCACATTCATGATTTATACTTACTGGTTTATTATTTTGACAAAGTATTGTCAGGGAGTCTAGCAAATGAACACACAGTATATTTAGTAATTTTTTAGAATTACTAGAAAATAAGTAATTTTAACCAGCAAGATGCGTTCGTTGGTGACTAACAAAATTTTTTATTCCAGTGAAGTCAAATAACATGTCTTAATATAAAAACATAAATATTGGTGACAAAACTATTAAAAGTGGACACAATGTGACACCCAGCATTTCAGGTCAATATCCATATTACATAAATGCACGTTCATACTTATTATTTCCTTATATTTTATTTTGACTAAGTAAAGTCAAGAAGTCTAGCAAAGGAGTTATTCCAAGTCTAGTAAATCTTAAAGAATTACTAGAAAAAGTAAGCAGTATAACCCGACTAAATACGAACGTTAATGGTTAAATAAAATAACCAGAATATATATATATATATATATATATATATATATATATATATATATTACACAAAATTTACGTTGAACTAAGATTTTAATATTCTCTTCAACGAGCCATAAACTGGTTAAAATTATAATACCGTGAAGAATCTAAACCGAATTAAATTACCCCTTTAAAACTCTAATTGATACTAATACCATTAATAAATTAACACTTAAATCTAATTATTTGATTTAATTAACTCTAAACCCAATCATCATATCGGCAGAGACAAGTGGGTTTTCCCCTCAATTTCCTTGACTTTCTCGACCAAACTTCAGAGAATGACCATACCTCATGCCTTCGAAATTCAAGTAAAACCATACCTCTTCAATCACTTTTCTCACAATTCCTTTCATCACTCTCATTTTCTTACGACAATCTTCCCATTTCTCTTCAAGTTGAATTCAAGTTTTAAAGCGAAATCCACATATTTCGGTGTTATAAGAAGAGTTCCAAGTGTTTTTCTCAAGAATCAAGCTAAGGAGCTCAAGATCATTCTCTGTTTCGCTCAAAATCATCATCTCTGTCAAGAGGTAAAAACTCGATACCATCCATATTATTGCTTTAAAACCGTAGCTAAACATACAAATCGTTCAAACGCAAGTAAAATAACATGAAAAGTGTGTCAAATTCCAGATTAAAACATAAAAATATACAGGACTGATTCTGTTAATCAAAATTTCAGTAATCGAAACTAGGAAGTTTCGACCTCTGTTCTGTTCAATCGAAACTAAGAAAGTTTCGATACCTGTTCAACAGCCCCATGGGGCAGTAACTTAGAACTATTTTATAACGAAACAAGTGTTGAAAAACTAAAAAGATATTTAAACAAAAGTAATCAGATCTGCTAAGTCGGGTGAACAACTTGCGTTTAAGACGGGTAGTCTTAACGTGTATGCTATCCTTGTGTAATTAGGATACGGATAGGCGAGTCTGCTGATTATTCAAATATTTGCTAGCATTCATACTGTCGAGGTGAGTTTCACTAATCCCCCTTTTTCTAAAGTTTTGAAATGATTTGGGGTGGAAACATACTTGTAAAGAATTTTCGTATGTAAATGAATGAAACTAATGATCTGACCGTATGTATGTATTGAGGGAATAATAAAGCGCTTAAAGTCCTCGGAATAAATTAGTAACCATTAGCTATGGACTTAGCCCGGGATTATATGAATAGTACTATTGGGGGTGACGCCTCCGGTCATGGTTAGTCGCGCTAACCAGGGGTCCAAATGGCTGAATGACCGCATATTGTCTTACTCGCAGAAAGGCGAGGGGAGGCATAGAATGTTGGGGTTTGGTTACGGTCTCGTACATTACATACTATTTTGTATTCCTTGCAAGCTTACAAATGGGGTCAATAGATCAGATTAGTATTCATATTCATTGGTAATACAAACAAAAGAGTTCTGATCAGGCTAAAGTGATCAGGTTTTAAACAAAAGAGTTCTGATCAGGCTAAAGTGATCAGGTTTTAAACAAAAGAGTTCTGATCAGGCTAAAGTGATCAGGTTTTAAACAAAAGAGTTCTGATCAGGCTAAAGTGATCAGGTTTTAAACAAAAGAGTTCTGATCAGGCTAAAGTGATCAGGTTTTAAACAAAAGAGTTCTGATCAGGCTAAAGTGATCAGGTTTTAAACAAAAGAGTTCTGATCAGGCTAAAATGATCAGGTTTTAACAATAGAGTTCTGATCAGGTTAAAGTGATCAGGTTTAACAAAGAGTTTTGATCGGAAAATGATCAGATTTAAACATTGGGTTTATGATAACTCTTTATAATAACTTGTGAACTCACCAACCTCGTGTTGACAGTTTTAAGTATGTTTTCATGAAATTGAACGTGGCAATCAGGTTAGCAATGTAGGATACATGCATGCACGTGGATACGGCTTTTGAGGAGGATTTCTCTTGTATAACTCATGGTCTTGAGTCATATTTGCGAAATCTTAAACTTTTGTAAACTTAAGTTGATATTTTGCGATGTAAATATTTTAAACTCGATTATGTATCCAATTACGTGTATGTCTTTGCGGTAATCATATGCTTTGGAAACCAGTGAACGTCGCGCCTCGCGTTTCCGCCTTGGCGGGGTGTGACACACAAAAATGTTTATTTCATGGTGACAAGTTATTTTTGTGTGTATACTTATAAATTATAGTTAAAGTATTAACTATGACGGGCTAAATTAGTAACACTATTAAAAATAGTCAAAATACAAAAATATAGAGTTTTGACATTTAAAAGTTCGTACACCGAGTGTTAAATCACGGGATCACATACCGGGTACATACTAACTAAAAACATATCAATTAAGTGTTAGATTTAAACTACAAGTTAGAACAAGACCCAACCCCCCTAGCCCACCCCCCTTCTCGGCCGAGAGCCACCCCAAGTGGGGCCACCCACTCACCCAACCACCACCAAACCACTACCAACTTTCTTTCACCTTGTCATACTACCCTATGCTCCATCAACTTGATTACAAGCAACCATCTTGTCTTGTAATGATGAGAGATGAACTTACACTCCACCTCTCTCCCTCTTCTCTCCTTTTACAGCACACACACACATACTCACACTTTCACATTCAAAGTTCAAGAGCAAAGTTAGAGGAGTTAGCTAGAAGGGTTAAAGATCTAAGGAGTTCTTGAAGATTCAAGGGGTAGATTTTGCTAGAGTACCAAGCATCCATCATCATCTACTAGTGAAATCTTCACCTAGCTTGACTAGTGGTGAGAACCCGACTCAAATCCTTCCTCTTCATCTTCACATTCTTGTTAAAACATGTTGTTCACCAAGAGAAACAAGGATTTTAAAAAGATTAAGGAGTTTTTATAAAAGATTAACTTTATTAGGTTTAAAAATTAGGATTTTTGTATAAAAACATATATAAGGGTCAAAAATTTGTTGATTATATACATGACTTGTTGTTTTGATCATTTTAATGATAAGTTGTTGTTGATTCGTGTGATGTCAAGTTTTAAAGCAAAGAGAAATTAGAATATACACACATATATATATATATATATGGGCCAAAAATGCATGCATAAATTTATACATGTTTGATTTAGTTACCAAGTAGATGGACACATAAATAAGAATGTTAATTTAATATATATATATATATATATGGATGTATTCTTGATGTTGGATGATTTTGTTAATAAGTTATAGATTAGAAAAAGTCTAAACTAATACTTAATGAAAAAGTAAAATGTATATGTATATATGTATGTGTTCAAATTTGGTAACTTGGAATATTGTTAAGTTTGAAATAATATGTTCATATAAGGAGATTAAACGTATATACGGGTGTATGGTCATAAGTTGTTGAACTTAGAAAATCGTTAATAATGTGCATGTAAATATATATATATATATATATATAAGTCATGATATATGAATGATGGAAAAATTATTAACTCGGAATGAGTTATGATATGACTAAATAATATATATATATATATATATATATATAACTTGTTTATATTTGATAACATGGAACGTTGACATAGGTGCATAAAGAAGAAAAATAAATAAATAAATGATCGCATGTTATCATGAAACATAGTTAAGCGCATGTTGAAATATGGTTATACTTGTGTGCACATATTTGATAGAAACAAGTGCATGTTGAATAGAAACAAATTAATAAATGTCGTTCGGAACAAGTAGTTGCATGTGGACATGTTAACTTGGTTTATGTGCACGTATGATAATGAACATGTGTATAGCGTACTTGAACGATATTTGTTATATTATATAATTATTGGTAAGAAATAATTATATGGTTATACGTGGACTATAATATGAATATATTATAAGATGATTGAAAAGTAATATTTATTTTGATAAACGTAACAAGTCACCAATATGGAAATATAATATTTTTTCGAAAAATAAGTAAGCGTCTAGACTGGAATAATAATCACCAACGAGTCGTCACGATAAAACAATTTTATTAATTAAAGACGTACTTAACGGGATTCGCTAAGTCGGGTGAACAACTTGCATCTAAGACGGTTAGTCTTAACACGTAAGGAATCCTTGTGTATTTATGGTACGGGTAAGTGGGGTTTACGGTTATTCAAGTTTTTGCTAGCATTCTGTCAAGGTGAGTTTCACAGCCCCCTTTTTAACTCTTTACTGTTTTGTAAGCATCGGGGGAGAAACATACTTAACTAATTATGTTTTGGAAAAACATGGATACTCTGGTTTAACTCCTTGTGAGTTGCACTGTCCCCTTTTTCTAAGTGTTGAAAAGGTTTTGGGGAGGAAATATACTTGTAAACTATTTTCACATAAATGGATGAACAAAGACCAGATCGTTATGTGTGCATTGAGGGAACAATTACAGAGCTCATAAAGTCCCCTGGAACAAACATATTTAGTAATCATTAGCTATGGTCTTAGCCTAGGATTATGTGGATAGTACTATTGGGGGTGACTCCCCCGGTCATGGTTAGTCGTGCTAACCAGGGGTCCATATTTCCAAATGACCGCATATCGTCTTATTCTCATGGTATAGCGAGGGAGGGGAATTCATTGTCATGGTTTGGTTATGGTCTCGTGCATTTACATATTATTTGTATTCCTTGCAAGCTTACAAATGGGGTCAATTGGTCAGGAAATGTTCAATTCATTGGTTATATATATGTACTATTTGATCGGAAAACTTATTCAGTTAAACGTTTGTAAACGTTGAAACTACAAGAATATTTGATCAAAACCTGTGAACTCACCAACCTCGTGTTGACACTTTTAAGTATATTTTTCAGGAAATTGAATGTGGTCGCAATGGTTAGCGGTGTAGGTTACATGCATGCATGATGGATACGGCTTTTGGAGGATTTCTCTTGTATAACTCATTATATGAGTCATATTTGCGAAACTTAATCTTTTGTAAACTAAAATTGATATTTTAGGATGTAAAAATTTAAACTTAATTATGTATCCAATCATTGAACAACAGACTAGAGGAATGGAGAACAGTCTTAGAGCACAAAGGTTTGAAGATAAGCCGATCTAAAACCGAGTACCTTCACTGCAACTTTAGTGGTGCAAACGTCGACGAGGAGACCCAGATTTATATTGAAGGTGGGGTTGTCCCTAAGACACTGAAGTTCAAGTATCTAGGATCTGTCATCCAGAGTAACGGGGACATCGACAATGATGTAGTCCATCGGGTGCAGGCTGGTTGGTGTAAATGGAGAGCGGCCTCAGGTGTTTTGTGCGACAAGAGGTTCCCAATAGGGTTAAAGGGTAAATTTTATAGGGTAGCAGTTCGCCCAGCGATGCTATATGGAACCGATTGTTGGGCCATCAAGAAGACACAAGCTCGAAAAATGGATGTAGCTGAGATGAAGATGTTGAGGTGGATGTGTGGACACACAAGAAAGGACCGAATAAGAAATGAAGTTGTTCGGAAGAGATTGGGAGTCACATGTATCTCAGATAAGATAAGAGAAGGAAGATTGAGATGGTTTGGACATGTCAAGAGGAGACAGAGCACAGATCCAGTGAGAACGGTGGAAACTCTCGTTGTAGAGGGGAAAAGGAGTAGGGGGAGACCGAAATTAACGTGGGATGAGAGGATTAGGCTTGATTTGCTAGATTTACACCTCTCAGAGGACATGATCAATGATAGGATTTCATGGAGACGTCGTATTAGGGTTTTAGGATGAGTGACCCGTTGTGTGGGAGAGTAGAGTTGTTTAGCAAAGATTTTACGTATGTCTTGTTTCTTGTAGGTGTGTTGTGTTTCTTGTGACTAATATACTCTAGTCATACACTGCTAATTGTTAGATTACTGTTAGATTTATTTTACTTTATTACTCATTAATTTTATTTATATTTTATCTTTTTCTTTCCCATGGAGCCGGGGGTCTAAACGGGAGCAGCCTCTCTATCCCTTGGGATAGGGGTAAGGTTTGCCCTCATCACACCCTCCCCAGACCCTACTAATAGCGTTAGCTATGTGTGGGATTATACTGGGTACGTTTGGTTTGGTTTGGTTATGTATCCAATCATTATGTATGTGTTTACGGTAATCATATGCTTTGGAAACCAGTGAATGTTACGCCTCGCGTTTCCGCTTAGGCGGGGTGTGACAACGCATTAGAACTAACTCTGACTGAAGTTTGTTCTTTGATCTGATCTAACGCTGTACCTTAACAGGCAGTAATAAGGATATGATTAGGAGTAATCTGAAGTCAAGTGGGAGTTATACGTGACCAAAGGAATTATGTTCTCCTTTAATTAGGGGCTGGACATTCTGGCGCCCTCATTGATTCAAACTAGTATAAATCGCGTGGTCACGCACAAACTAAAGAGTAGTTTGTTTAGACCATTATTGAATTGGAGAACGAGAACAAGAATAGTTGAACCATATATGAGAAGTGACTTGTATCCATGTCTCATGTTCAAAGGATGACCTAATCAGAAAGGACACATAAATATGTTTACCATGGCTATTATACTTGGTTAAGTAAAGATTACTTGAACACAAGGAATTAGTTGACGATTGTAAATATGTCATACCTTGTTAGGGGCAGTGAGATGCATCTAGGCGTCCTCCACTGTCTACGTTGACCAGATTAATCGATGAATCAACCAAGTGGGAGATTGTTGGATATTAGATATCCGATCATCGTTAATATCAACGTTACTATCAAGGTACGATCCGAAGAGTTACAATTTGGACAACGAACAATTGATATTATATTTAATTGTAAATATTATAATTCACAGAACGCGGTATTATAAGACCGGTGAATAAATATTTAAACGGTGGATTAGGAAATTAATTATTCAGAGTAGTAATTAATTATTAATCCGGTGACTAATTATTTAGAGAAATAATTGTTGATTAAAATGGTTATTAATGTTTAACAGTTAAACGTTAGTTATAGTTTTACTGACTATTTATAAGTTAGTAAACAACGAGGGTTCAAAGTAATTAAACAGTTAATTACAAGGAATTAATAGTAAATTCCTAATGGGTGTATTATGTAATTAAGGTAACTATATATACATCCTTAATACTAAAACCCTAATAACCATTCTAGCCTCCTCTCAATTTGTGAAATTAAGGGGTAAAACCCCTTGGGTTTTTCGATCGAGCCACCACCACCGGCCACTCCAGCCGTCGCCGGAGCTACCGAGCCAGCCACCACCGTGCATCCGTGCCACCGTCGCTGCCTTGCCGTGAGCCGATTTCCACGTGAGTCAGTTTGCGCGTGAGATCTCGTGAGACGAGATCATTTTTGCGGGTTCGTGAACAAGTCATCTAGCGTAACGTTCGTTGCTTCCATCATGTGAGTTTAGGTTGTTCGTCAAAGGTATAAACCCTATAAATTCTATGGTTGGAGTTTATTTATTTAATATTATTGTTTAAACGTTCATTCACTTTCGGATAAAGATCTGATCTTTATTATCTTGTGCCATTGTTTACGCTTCCGCCATTGTAAATATGATTTTATAATTATTGTTTTAAATGTTAAAACTGGTGCACGATTCCCAACACTTAGTTCTAGCCATTTTAATGTTCTCCCACCAACTCGGTGCCTCGAAAGTGAATGAATGGGCAGCAAATTTAACAGCTTGATCCTCTCGACATTCGATGATCCTGGTGACTACACTCATTCAGTCTATCGAGTAATAGGTTGCTATGGCATCCTTTCGGCCATTAAAAGTTGGGGGATCACACCCCGTGAAGGATTCGTAGTTACACCCGTGCATAGGTTCACCGTCGGTGTCATCATTCACATTTTCCTTAACTAGATTATCATCTTCGTTATCATTCCCTCCTTGGGTTTCATTCTTTCTAAATTCGACTTCTTTCAGTGCTTCAGTTAGGGATGTTGGTAAAGTGGCTTTCAGAATTGCAGCCACTACTCAACTATAGCGTCACTGATTTCTTGTTCTAAAGTCGGCTTCCCATTGTACTCAGCACTGGGGTTAGTCAAGCTGTTTTCATTTCCATTCCCATCAGCTCCAGCAGAGACATATGCGCCGATAGAGGTTTCACTTTCCACCGATGGTGCATGATTGGCCGAGCGTCTGCCCCTCTGACCAGTACGTTCGATTTTCTTTCCTCTAGCCATGTCTATTACTAAATGAAAAAAGGAAATGCTCGTGTGATCTTGTCAGGTAATGATTTGGAACACCAGGAGCAAGGTAAATTATTAATAACAGAGACCGGTATGAGATTATTAATTTACTTTACCACTTGTTTCTGAATCACCCCCCATTAGGAGTAACATTCGTATTTCACTTTTTACACCTCATCTTAAGGCATATAATGACTACTGTCTATGTGTACTACATGCTTTAATGCGGTTGTCATTTACTGTTATTGTTTTACCTTTGTGGCTTGGCTGGCGTAGTGGCTACCCGAACTCACATTCCCGTTTTGATCCCATGTTCAGTTTGAGTCCAGACACTTTGGGTGTCTAAATCTCTCAAACTATTGCTCTGATACCACCTTGTAAGGCCCTGAGCCAGAAAACCTCACTCGTTGGATTTCCTCAATCACATATAGTTCAAATACTGAAATATCATAAATAAACTCAATGGCAACGGAATTACATTCGTTGTTCATACATCATAAATTCTCAACTAATTAAAACCTTAAAACATTGTTTGTAAGCATAAACATAGGTCGGGATGCCAGTTTTGAGCCAAGTAGCCATCCTTGAAATCCAGCCAGCCCAGATAGCGTCTTTGTTCATACTTTTCTTTTACCTGAAATGTATACTAAAAGTCAGCTAATGCTGGTAAGTTCTAGTTTAATCAATCAGGTAATCATCATACATTCATCATGAAATCATCACATTAAGGTTGTACACTTTCTTAAACACGAATCGTGATAATTATTCAGTTTAAGCAAATAAAGATGATCTTTTCGTAACGTCTTTCTACCTAAGTAGCCATCTTAAATTCCGTCTACCGTCGTAGCCGTTTCATCATCCGTTTACCGAAGTAACCGTCTCATCCGTCTTACAGTCGTAGTCCGTATAACATACGTCGACCGTCGTAGCCGTCTAACATCCGTCTGTGTATAGCAATCGTTTCTTCCGTCTACCGTCGTAGCCGTTTCACCATTCGGTTAACTGTTCCATTTGTCTACCGTAGTAGCCATTTCATCATCCGTTTACTGAAGTAACTGTTTCATCAGTCCTACTGCCGTAGTCTGTTTAACATATAGTCGTTTATACTTTAATATCTATTGTGGCATGTTTTCACATATAGTCCTTTATAGTTTAACTTATATGGTGGCATGTTTATACATATAGCTTGATGTGTTGCAAAGCACACCTCTTATTCCTGTGTGTTTCGTAGCATTTGTGTAGAGTTTTAGAGTCGTTTATAGTTATTATTGATTTGTATCTTGTTTTGTAGGTAATTGGGTCACTTTGGAGCTAAAACGATCTAAATTGGTGAAGGCAAGAGCGAACGAGGCAAAACGAGAAAAAAGAACAAAACTTTCTGTCAAAGTGCATCCCTCGCGGTACGCGACAGACTGGACTCCTGGGCCTCGCGGTACGCGAGAGACCCCAATGTCGGTAATTTTTTCCTATTTTCTTGGTATAAAAGCTTAAGTCCGTTTCTAGGGTTGGGAAGTCGATTCCAGACGTAAAGTTAAGGACTTTTGGGCTATTTTGAGTGGGAGAAGTCTCAAGGGATCAAGAATTGAAGCGTTGGATGCGTGGATCGATTGGATTATCGTCTTTTTGGTTTATGTTTCTTATCTTTTTCTTTTTGATTCATCTATCTTGCACTATGATTCTGAATATTAGACTTTGTGTTGATGTTTTGATGATGGTAGTAGGCTAGATTTCTTGAACTACCTAGATTTTGATGATTATGTTTTTGTTGAAGCAATTCTTATGACAAGAACTCTAAAGATTGTTTTTACTTATATATTGTCTTTATGTATTTGTATTTGTATATCAGCATCTGTATGTTTTTGTTTATCGAGTTGTAATCATGTTCGTAGGTACTTGTCATTGTATTCGTCTTTGTTAAGTGTTGTGCGCACTTAACAATTGCGCAGGTTGCTCAACCTGCGTACTTAGCAAGAACATTGTATGCGTCCTTGCTAAGTACGCAGGAACAAAGCCCTGCGCACTTAGCAAGTGCACAGTTAACAGGTCTAGTATAAATAGGCTAGGTTAACAGAAGATATGTACACAGGCATTTGGCACTCAGTGGTATTCTCTCTGTAACCTTCAAGTTTATAATAGACGGAGTTTCAAAGTGATTTCTTTATCGGTTTACTTTGTGTTACTTGATTATCCACCTAGTCACGGGCATTCCGCACTCGGTCCGACTAGTCACACACTCACACGTAATGATCCCCTTAGTGTCCGTGGTTTTGCGTCAAACCGAGGGTAGGTCCAAATGACCTGGGTTTAGCTTTGCATTGGTGTTAGTCTTGCTCCCATAGGTCTTGAATAGGTTTTTCGACTTTGTGGTGACCACTCTCATCATCTAAATCTTTGAATCACTTGATTTTGGATTTTGTAAAAGTTCTAAGTGTTAGTTCCTACGCACTTATTAAGTACGCAAGAATTAGCTCCTGCGTACTTACTAAGTATGCAAGAACAATTTCCTGCATATTTGTTAAGTACGCATGAAGTGTAACTAAGAAATTTTTCTAAGTCTTAAATTCGGTTCAATGTGCAAGTGCTATACTTTGTCATGTCTTGTTCTATACCATTAATTCTGTTTGATCTAATGTTGTATATCTTATGTTATTGCAGAGATGGCTGGTGATGGCGGTGATGAAGAAGGAGGAGATGGTGCTGAAGAGTCAGATTCGGAGGCGACTGAATCTGATTCATCTGACTCTGATGATGCACCAGACCAAACACACCCACGGAGAATGGCGAAGGTTTCCCTTCCCGAGTCATCCTCCAAAAGATAAAGACGAAAGAATTCAGACAATAAGTATGTTGCTGAACATGAGACTGACAGAAGGAAGAATAGGACTATTCAGGGATTCCTTCCTGAATCTTTCTATATATGTCATTCTGAGTTACTGACGTGGAGCGCGTTAGCCATGCTGGCGTCGGTTTCACGGAGATCAAATTTGACATAGTCGTCCTTGAGCTCACGAATTTTGACCTTGGGGAACCTCTAGTCACGGAGCTCAAATTTGACATAGTCGTCCTTGAGCTCACGGATTTTGACCTTAGGGAACCTCTGATACGATGTTAGACAAATATTACTTGCATACAGATGATAGAGACTGATGACAACTCCAGAGCTGCTGTCAAGGGGGAGTTTGCTGAAGCAAGTCTTGTGACAATCACTCTGAAGTTGTTTACTTTGAAGCTGTTAGAGACTGTAGACATCTCAAGAGCTGCTGTCAAGGGGGAGTTTGTTGAAGCACTTCTTATGACAAGCACTCTGAAGATTGTTTTTACTTATGTATTGTCTTTATGTATTTGTATTTATATATCAGCGTCTGTATGTATTGGTTTATAGAGTTGTAATCATGTTTGTAGGTACTTGTCGTTGTATTCGTCTTTGTTAAGTGTTCTGCGCCCTTAACAAGGGTGCATTTTGCTCAACCTGCGTACTTAGAAAGTACGCAAGAACATTGTCTGCGTACTTGCTAAGTACGCAGGAACAAAGCCCTACGCACTTACCAAGTGCGCAATCAACATGTCTAGTATAAATAGGCTAGGTTAACAGAAGATATGTACGCAGGCATTTTGCACTCAGTGGTATTCTCTTTGTAACCTTCAAGTTTATAATATACGTAGTTTCAAAGTGATTTCGTTGTCGGTTTACTTTGTGTTACTTGATTCTCCACCTAGTCACGGGCATTCCGCACCCGGTCCGATTAGTCATACACTCACACGTAACGATCCTAGGCACCCGGGGACCTACAGTTTTGTTAATTAGTTTGATTTCAGATTTTGGATATTTGTTAATGGATTAACGTTAAAGTAAAGAACTTGGTTTTGTTTGATTGGATGTTTAGGCGTATTTAATCTTGATTTATGATCTGTTGAATGTTCCATATGCTGCTTTGTGAATGTCTTTCATGTATGGTTGCATATTAGGTCACTAGCTGTGTGCATGTGATTTGTTTATGGTTGATTAACGTCGTATCCATAGGAACATCGATTGAGAGTCTATTAGGATTGAGTATTCTGCCTGCTTCAATACCTGAGAGGTGAGAAGTTGTCGGGTAATCTGTGGCGTTAGGGTTTTTAGGTTAACTGCTCTAAAAGGAGTGTTCCAAAGGTTTCTTAGCATTCATTATTATTCCGTGTCTAGTCAAGTGGATTCAAGTTACTCCTTGCATTGAAAGGTGTATTGAGATAGTGAGACTGAGAGGTAATCTATCTAGGGAGTACTTTAGTGTTGTTGGATATAGCTGAGAGGTGATCCAACAAACAGGTGAGTTTTGCACGTCCCTTAGGGTTTCTTTTTGGTCACACCTAGAGAATGATCTGGGATCCACTAGGTTATCTAAGTGTGTCGTATTATAAGAGCCCGGTTCCATCATAATTTTTGTATCCGAGAGATTTCCAAGGTACATGCATAGGATTCAAGGTCTAGGTAGTGCTTTCCCCATTTGTGAGTTGTCTAAAGTCTTTTGCTTTATATTTGGTATCGATAGTTAGAAATTCCATTAGTTATAGTTCACAACACAAATCACCCCCCCCCAAATACATTTTAGTTTATTTAGTTGAGTCAGAGTCTAGATAGAGTTGTCGCTAGTGTCTCGTGAGTTCGATATCCGGACTTCATTTGACTTTGCTACATTGGTCGGTACACTTGTCGGTTGTGTGGTCTAGTTTTAGGTTGAGTCTAGATTTTTAAATTTAAAGCTAGAGTGTCTAGGTTAGGTTTTATAGTTAGTTTTTATAGACCGTCCAGCACACATCATATTTTTGGCGCTGTTGCCAGGGACACTTAGGCGATAGCGTATCTAACTTTGATTGAACTTAATTATTTGGTCTTTTTGTGTTTTGAGTGTTTTCTATTTTGTTGATTATAGCTTGTGTGTCCTTTTGTGAGTCTTTGTTTTTAGTGTGTCTAGCTTTTATCTTGAGTCTGTCTAATTAATTTTTATTATTTTCTGTCATTATGTGTGAAATCTGTGGAGGACCCCATTTTACTCGTCATTGCCCATATTCATCGGGGGAATCTGCAAACTGCTAGGATCATGCTTATCCGCAGGTACCGCCATATGCGGAATACAGAACTAAAGAAGAGTGGAATGCCTGGTGCAAGGAAGCAAATGAGCAGTATGAGAAAGATATCCAAGCATTAATTGCTCGCATTGGATCACATCGGCCTAAGAATCTGGAGCGTGTGGTTTATTATCATGAAGGGAATGAGATTGGGATTGAAACTACATTGGGGGAATTAATTCTGACAACCCCGTCACTAGAGACTATAATGGACGACGTGCAAATCACAGTGACAGAAAGTGAAGCACAAGTCCCACCTCCAGGTAAGTTTTCTGACCTTGTTTGCGAAACTGATGAATTCTATACTGATTCTATGCAAGACCACAATGTTCCATTCGACTCTTTACACTTGTCTTGTGAGGATGATTTTTCACAGGAATCGCAGATAGAACCGAGGACAAAAATGGAAGTCTTAGTCCCACCCTCGGACCTGCAGGGAGTTAAGTAACTTCGGCCGGGTGTTTATGAATTTTCTTAGGATGATAGTGATGATGATACAATGCAGGAGTCACAGGAAACTCCAGAGCTGGAGACGATAATGAACATCAAAGTCCCACCTCCGGTTCTGCAAGACATCGAGCAAAAATTTTGGTGTCCCACACCATGGAATATTGATGATGGCTTTTGGAGTGATGAGGAAGATGTGATTGAAGAAGAAGAGCTGATAGAGATCCCTAAAACCCCGATTGATGATGAGTGCTTTGAAGAGGGATTAGCCGGGTTGTTCGAGACAGAGGATGATAGTGAGGATGAGTTCTTAGTTGAGATGTTAGAAGAGGAGCAGGTCCCATCTTGGGAAAGTGAATTTGGAGATGAGTTGGTGGGCCTGCCGACTCCTAGTGAAGGATGTTTCGACCCACTTGGCGATCTAAGGCTCCTTGAAGATCTATTATATCAAGAGCCAAGTGTGGGGATAGAAGAGGAGGTCTAAGTGAGGGAGCTAGTGTCGGACCCACCACATTGCACCCGAGAGAGCAAGAAGGAAATGCCCGTGGATGAAGCCGATGGCAGGGTACCACTGAAACCAGAGGCACCACGGGAAAGAGAAAGGAAGACTGGCACAAGGCCAACTCAGGAGTGAAGGGACAGCAACAGAAGCTGCTCAATGTTCTATTACAGGATAAAGCGGACCGTATCCTTCACTATACATCGCGTATCAGGTTTGGCCCAGGTAAGTTTAAATATTGGTGGACTGACCCGTTTAGATTTTTCAAAACCCATATAAGGTCTGCCATCAGAGTTTGTCAAATCGGTGGCAGACCAATCATACTAAACGGGCCGGACGGGGGCGACATAAAGGAGAAGCCGCCTGATTAGGTTTGTTTCTTGGGTTAGAACCCGAGTGTATAGTTTATATAAGTTTTGATTTTATTTTGAGTCTGTTTGATACTGTTTTGGGTTTGCTGCGAGATTTATTGTTGCAGGTATAGATCACACCATCTGTACTCAATCTCCATTCGGGTGGGGTCGATACAAATCTTATATTTATGTAAAGGGAACCCAATAGAGAGTTTGTGCAAGCCGCGAATGAAATGCTATACGGTTGCACCAGTGGAAGAACATATATGGCCAAGAAGAATGCTATCATTACCAGTTAAGTCGTTTCCACTTTATTCTTTTTGTTTATTTTGAGTCTTTATTTTTATTTTTCGCTGTTTCTTGGTTCATATTGAGGACAATGTGTCGTTCAAGTGTGGAGATAGGAAACGTCTTGAGTCTAGTTTAGTTAAGTATGTTTTTCTTTTATAAAGAGTCGAAAATACAAAAAAAAGTTAAATAATTTTTCAAAAAAATGTCCTTTGAATTAGAGTTTTTGCAAGCAAAATGGAAGACGATAGGTAGAACTGAATCTGCTGTTAAGTTTTAAAAATGATAGAAAACGCGTCTAATTTGTGATGTTTTGGTAGACCCAGCCGATTTGAACGCTTAAATATTCTGTGCGTGTTGATTAGGATAATAAATTGAACTTAAATCATTATATCTTGTGGGTTATCATCTTAGGGTGTCGGTAAAACTGAAACTGTCAACATATGGTGATAGGTACCACGTTAAGCTAGAATTTAGAGTTTTTTGAAATTTTCTTGGCACACCACTCTCTTTTTATGAAAATAAATCCGAGTTTGGTGGCGCCCGCATCCATAACTCCATAATTCATGAGTAATTGATTAGAATACTGAGTTTTGATTATGTGTTACCCTCTGGGATGGCTACTTGGAGAAAACACCCCTAAGTGATTCTTATGTGCTTAAATTGATATGACTTAGTCTATGTGTTACCTTCCGAGATAGCGACTTGGTTGAAACGCCTCTAGACGAAAGTTCATTTTCTTGAATTAATGCTTTTTGACATGTCATTCCATATTTCATCTTAATTTCTAAAACCTGTAAATCTTAGTTTAACATGGTGGTAGAAATCTATACGGTTTAACCTATGCCTAAACATGACCGTGAGACGGGATTAGGTAGAACTGTAGCTCTTAAGTGTGAATTCACAAGATTGAAGTGATATGCCTGGTAATGTAGGAATTAGAACACAATCGGGGGCTTGATAGTTGGTGTTGGGTTTAATCGGATCAAAATATCAATAGTTGGTGTTGATTATGTCAATGCTAATTAACTGATGAATTGTGAAAGCTATGTCCAGTTGTGATTCCATTGCAGAGTCTTTTTCCAGGACGAAAAAAGGTAAAGTGTGGGGATATTTGATGTGTTGCTAAGCACACATCTTATTCTGTGAGTTTCGTAGCATTTTTGTATAGTTTTAGATTTGTTTACAGTTATTGTTGATTTGTGTCTTGTTTTGTAGGTAATTGGGTCACTTTGGAGCTAAAACGATCTAAATTGGTGAAGGTACGAGAAAACGAGAAAAAAAAACAAAACTTTCTGTCAAAGTGCTTCCCTCGCGGTATGCGAGAAACTGGACTCCTGGACCTCGCGGTACGCGAGAGACCCCAATGTCGGCAATTTTTGCCTATTTTCTTGGTATAAAAGCTTAACTCCGTTTCTAGGTTTGGGAAGTCGATTCCAGACGTAAAGTTAAGGACTTTTGGGCGATTTTGAGTAGGAGAAGTCTCAAGGGATCAAGAATTGAAGCGTTGGATGCGTGGATCGATTGTATTATCGTCTTTTCGGTTTATGTTTCTTATCTTTTGCTTTTTGATTCATCACTATGATTCAGAATATTAGACTTTGTGTTGATGTTTTGATGATGATAGTATGCTAGATTTCTTGAACTACCTAGATTTTGATGATTATGTTTTGTTAATTGGTTTCATTTCGGATTTCAGATATTTGTTGATGGATTAACGTTAAAGTAAAGAACTTGGTTTTGTTTGATTGGATGTTTATGTGTATTTAATCTTGATTTATGATCTGTTGATGTTCCATATGCTATTTTGTGAATGTCTTTCATGTATGGTTGCATATTAGGTCACTAGCTGTGTGCATGTGATTTGTTTATGGTTGATTAACGTTGTATCCATAGGAACATCGATTGAGAGTCTATTAGGATTGAGTATTGTGTCTGCTTCAATAGCTAAGTGGTGAGAAGTTGTCGGGTAATCTGTGGTGTTAGGGTTTTTAGGTCAACTGCTTTGAAAGGAGTGTTCCTAGGGTTTCTTTGCATCTATTGTTATTCTGTGTCTAGTCAAGTGAATTCAAGTTACTCCATGCACTGAAAGGTGTATTGAGATAGTGAGACTGAGAGGTAATCCGTCTAGCGAGTACTTTAGTGTTGTTGGAGATAGCTGGGAGGTGATCCAACAAACTAGTGAGTTTCACACGTCCCTTAGGGTTTCTTTTTTGTCACACCTGGAGAATGATCCGGGATCCACTAGGTTATCTAATTGTGTCGTATTATAAGAGCCCGGTTCCATCATAGTTTCCGTATCCGAGAGATTTCCAAGGTACATGCATAGGATTAAAGGTCTAGGTAGTGCTTTCCCCATTTGTGAGTTGTCTAAAGTCTTTTGCTTTATATTTGGTATCGATAGTTAGAAATTCCATTAGTTATAGTTCACAACACAAATCCCCCCCAAATACATTTAAGTTTATTTAGTTGAGTCCGAGTCTAGATAGAGTTGTCGCTAGTGTCTCGTGGGTTCGATATCCGGACTTCATTTGACTTTGCTACATTAGTCGGTACACTTGCCGGTTGTGTGGTCTAGTATTAGGTTGAGTCTAGATTTATAAATTTAAAGCGAGATTGTCTAGGTTAGGTTTTATAGTTATTTTTTATAGACCGTCCAACACACATCATAGCCCATTATACTTTATCGTCTATGGTGGCATGTTTACACATATATCCTTGTTTACTTTATCATTTATGTTGCCACATTAACACGTTTAGCCACGTAATGCATCATCATTCATATAGGCACATAATTACACTTAGCCATTACATGTTTTGTTATTCACCTCTATACTTAGCACGTTTAGCCATATCATAACATTTATCATCATACGAGTATGCACCCCAGCCCAAAAGTTACAGACAAGGGGGACTTAGCACTCACCTGGAGTACGGTTTACTTTGGAAACTAATAAGCTTTGAGCTAGACGGGTGATACGTGATCAGTATGAAATCAATACGTGAAATCAATCAATCTTTGTTAGTGTCGCCTATAGTGTCGCCATAGGCTAGTGTCGCTTGGGCTTAGTGTCGACAATACTCAGTCGCTTGATGACAGTGTCGCAAGGGGCAGTGTCGTTAGACTAGTGTCGCCATAAATTTCGTTAAGGACTTAGTGTCGTTATCATTGGTGTTGCCACATGTTAGTGTCGCCACCCTTAATGTCGCCTAGAATTAGGGTTTCTTCTCCAACCAGCCTCGACTAGTGTCGCCACTTGAGACAGTGTCGCCAGATGAAGATCTTCCCAAACAGGCCTATTTTTTATCCAAGATAGTAACTTTTTACGTCCAAATTGATTATCTAGCTTCCATGAAGCTAGATCTATGCTTAACATGATCTTTGAGATGAAAACCCTAGTTTTACCCCAAAACCCATTTTAAACAGAAAAACAGAGATTCGGGTTTTATCCATACCTCAAAGACGGTGTTTCTTCATATTTCTTGATCTATAACAGTGGAGAAGAGTGTAGGAGCAGATCTTGAGCAAAGAGGGTGAAGTTTGTAAGGTTTCTCTCTCCATAACCTCCTTCCTCTCTCTCTACGATTTTGTGAAGTTTTTGGGGAATGAGGGGCAATGGTGGAGGCGACTAGGGTTATACCCATCCCCTCCATGTTTCTAACTTTCCCAACTACCCGGACTAGTCCCCGATCTTTTATTTTCTTACTTCTTTTAAAAATATATAAATGTCGGTTTCGGGCGTACAACCATCATCATAACCGTGTACACTAATATCATTTAAGTCCTATTTTATTAAGTTATTCAGCAATAGCATAAAAAAGTCACTTACCGGTTGTATCATCTACTCTAATAAATTCTCTAAATTATTCGTTAACTTTAGTAGGATTAGATGAAATATCGAAACATCTTAAGATGATTGACATTTTTTCTTTGTGTCTTGTATCGGGAATGCAATCATATATAGTTGAAAAATATTTAGCTTCCTTATCTTTCTTAACAATTTTAGTTTAATTTCATTAGTGTTGAAGCACGTTTGTGTGACAAACACTCTGGATATTGTCTTAACTTTTGTGCTTGTCTTGTATGTATTAGTCTTTGTATGTTAGTGTCTATACGTATTAATTATTGAGTTGTAATTACTAATGTATGTACTAGTTGTCTGTTTTCTCTAAGTGTTTTGCGCACTTAGCATTTGCCCAGGAATTACTTCTTGCGTACTTAGCAAGTACGCAAGAATACTCTGCGTACTTGTTAAGTACGCAGGAACAATTTGACCTGCACACTTGTTAAGTGCGCAAAGATCAGGTCTAGTATAAATAGGCTAGGTTAACAGAAGTTATGTACGCAGACATTTTGCACTCAGTTGTATTCTCTCTGTAACCTTCAAGTTTATAATAGACGGAGTTTGAAAGTGATTTCGTTGTCGGTTTACTTTGTGTTACTTGATTCTCCACCTAGTCACGAGCATTCCGCACCCGGTCCGACTAGTCACACACCCACACGTAACGATCCGAGACACACGGGGACCTACAAGTGGTATCAAAGCATAGCTCTTGATTTTGAGTGTTGTGAGTGTGTTAGGAGCATCTTCTACACATCCTACATAGATTTTGCAAGCAAAAGTGGGTGTTTTTGTTGATTTTTGTGATAAAATAGGGGCAGCTCTTGATCACTATTTTAGAAGCAAAAATAACTCAAAAAACTGAATTTTGTTGTGTATTTGAGTGTTTTGAGCATACCCTTTGGCTCATTTTGTTTGGTCATATCTTCAACTTTTTCTATCTCCGGTGAGATTCCAGTGACCGAAAAAAGTTAGTGAGAGTTGGTGAAAAAGTGACCTGCGTACTTACCCTTTTTGGCCAAAAGGACAGTCTTCCTGCGTACTTACCAAGTACGCAAGACCATTTCTTGTTGCTTACTTAACTCCTTGCTGCGTACTTGTCATTTACTCTTGCGTACTTGTTAAGTACGCAAGAGAAAATTCTAAATACGCAAGACCAGGTCTTTAAGTGCGCAAGGCCAGATTGAAGTGCGCAAGTTGTTTTGAATTTTCTGAAATTTGACTAAGTGTTTCACTATGGCAAATCTTCAGAACCTCGGTAACCTTCTTAATTATGACAATGAGATTAGAACCCCACAGAAACCACCAAAGCTGCTTAATGTAGATGATTATTCGAACTGGAAATCACGCGTTGAGCATTATATCTCATACATTGATTCTTCACTTTGGATACCCATTTTAGAGGGTTATAAGCATCCCACATATACATATCTTGATGAGGAAGTTCCCAAGTCTATCTCCAAACTTGATGAAGAAGAAAAGAAAGTTTATGACAGAGAGAAGAAGGCACACAGATCTATTACTATGGCCTTGACCAGGGAGTTATTTCACAGCTTTAGAGGATACGCTAACTCAAAGGATCTCTGAAAGGCTTTGCAGAAGAGATTCGAGGGAAACAGTGACATCAAGAAGAGTAATAGGGATCTTCTTAGGAAGCAGTATGAGTGCTTCAGATATCTGGAGAATGAATCTATAGATGAGCTTATCTCTAGATTCTATCATCTGCAAACTGAGCTGAAAGCTTATGACCTGATCTATCCGAATGAGGAGTTAGTTGACAAATTTCTGGATGCACTACCACCAAAATTTGAGATGTACACCACTCTGATGAAATAGAACTCAAAGTTTTATGAGATGACTATTGATGAAGCAATCGGAAAGGTTCAAGCACATGATATGAACCTAAAACGAAAAGGACCTCAAATACAAGAACCTTCGATGTATTTTGGGACGTCTTCCATAGCCAAGTCATCGGGTTCTGGAAATGCCCTTTTCTCAGGGAACTCTGATGAGCAGGATAACTTAAATGTTTGTGGGGGTCATGATTGCTATGCAGCATCTTGATCTGGTTCTGGATCTCATCACCAGAATTCCTCAAGAAATCCTTCTCCCACATCTTCGGCTAACCAATCAGCAATAGCCAAGATAGCTGAAGATCATGTGGCTTTATTCTCATCATGCATGCTTGCCTATGAGAACTTCATTGGCGGTAAACTCACGGATCCTGAAACCATAGAAGAAGACTTCAATCAGGTGGATCCGGATGATATGGAGGACAAGGATATTCAATGGAATATGGCCATGATCTTGAGAAGGGCGAAGCGTTTCCTGAATAAAACTAGCAGGAATTTTATTGGTGGACATTCAAATGCCAAGGTGGGATTTGATAAATCCAAGGCCAAGTGCTACAAATGCAATAACTTTGGGCATTTTGCAAGAGAATGTCAAAAGGACAAAGCACCGGCCTCGGGGCTCACCAGACCTAGCCAAGGAAACAATCAAGGGTACAACAACTCCAACAACCGCAATCAAAGTCAAGGTGGAACGTCCAATGCTTTGGTAGCACAACAAGATGACAGCTTTTATTGGGGTGTTCATCTCGAGGATGCCCTTATTGCTTAAACGCAAGTTGGTCACATGGCTGAGATTATGGAGATGATGGAAGCAGAGGAATGGGAAGCTTCTGTGGCTGACCAAGAAGAGTCTACAACTGCAGTTGCCCTCATGGCTATTGGAAAGGCATCATGTTCATCTAGTGAGGTAGATTCTAACTCTTTTGTTGTCATTTCTTGTTCCAAATGTCTAAGCTTAAAGGTTGAAAATTCTAAGCTTCAAGACAAAGTCGAACCCCTTCGTATTGCAGCTTTAAGCTACAAAGAAAACGAAAAACGATACAAAGATTCAATTGAAACGTTGAAGAAAGAAAAACGTGATTATTCACTTAAAATCAGCGATCAACAATTTCATTTGGATGTTGCGTACAAGGGGTTAGAGAAAAGGAACAATGAGATCAACAAGCTGCAAAATGAGATCTTGCAGTTGAAAGGTAATATTGAGAAGTTGAAAAATTCTCGTTTTGTGGTGGAACACTACGAGTCTGTAGTGAGACAAGTGAATGGCTTAGGGCTGGGTACTAATGCCATTCCTCCACCAGTAAGCGGGAAATTTGTCAACGGCTTAATTGACATTGATTTTTCTTGCCTTGATGAGTCCTCGAGTCAGGATGAGTCCTCTAGTCAGGATGATTCCTCTAACAAGGATGATTCCTCAAGTAAGGCTGACTCCGCATCTGATGAAGAGTTCCTTACTGCTTCTGATGATGGGTCTGATAACACCTTCCCTGAAGGAGTAGTCTCTGAGGAGTTGCTCGGTGAACAGAAAGTTAAGAAAAACATTATCACTGATAGTGATAATTATATTTTGACTGAACTCGATATTGTTGAATCAAATGAAAAATTAAAAGTGATGCTTTATGGCGGATATAAAAACATTAATCAAATTAAAAAGGAAGCCTTTTCAGCTCATTTTGGGCTTGGCTATCAAGAAAATTTGCAAAAATATTATATTCCCAAGAACCAATCATCATCGGGTCAAACTACTATTCACCAAACAACTTCTCCTGCTCATCATGCTGAGTCATCTAATTCAGATCTAATGAGCCTTACAGGAGGACTAACAAAGAAAAGAGAATTTGCTTTCACTGTGGTATGGTCGGTCACATCTTTGTGAACTGCCCTTTTAAGAACCAAGGGAAACGGCCAATTGTTTCACAATCGGTTGTTATTTCTAAGTAACCACCAGTGAAGCATTCCAAGAGTCCAAAAGAAAATGGGGTAAAACCACTAGTAAAACCTATGGTAAAACCAAAGATCACATTTGAGGCTAAACCATATGTTCCAAAAAGGGAAAAGCTATCTGCTAAACCTTGTGCTTCTACCTATGGTAGTGCACCTACTGGTGAGAAACCTGTGGTTAAGCTTTCTAAGCCACAGAGGAGAAGAAGGAACAAGAGATTGAGGAAGCTAGAACAGCTGGCTGGAATTCAACCAGGTGAAGCTTCTACTAGTTCACCTGGTGCTTCTGAATGTAAGTCGACTGTTCCAGTAAAACAAAAGAAAAGGTCCTGGAACAAGAAATCTAAAACTTCTCAATCTCCTGCTCCCAAGTCTTCTAAAGATACATCCATTTTTGACGGTGTTGACTGTGAATTAATTGGGGTTGTTTATTTTGAGCAAGACGGACGACCCAAGACCACTATGGCTTGGGTCTCCAAATCTAATTAATTTCTAGTGACTCGTGCAGGGACATCCGAAGGGTACTATCTCTAATCGTTGGTATGTAGATAGTGGATGCTCCCGGCACATGACAGGTAACATGGCCCTGCTTCAAGATGTAAAACCATTCAGAGACGCTGTGTGGCCTTTGCTGGAGAGAAAGGCGGCAGTATTTCTTAGATGGTTGTGTCAGCTTCGACAACGTCAACTACTGCGAGTAGCTAAAGCATAACCTATTGAGTGTTTCTCAGATGTTTGACAAGGAGTACTCCGTTATGTTTGACAAATCATAATGCATGATTCTCAAACCTGGTTTTGAAGTTCCTGAAGACTGGATTCTGATGCGAGCGCCAAGGACAAACGACACTTATCAGATTGATATGAGCGTGGCAACAACCACCTCATCAGTTGCTACTTGTTTGCTTACCAAAGCGACAGAGCTTGACTCTATCTTGTGACATAGGAAACTCGGACACATTTCTTATCATAAAATGAATCATCTTGTCCGAAACTGTTTGGTAACCGGTGTTCCTAAGATGAGATATGCCGTTGAAGATGATTGTACGCCTTGTAAAAAGGGCAAACAGCAACGGAAGTCTCACAAGCCCAAGCTCCAAAACTCCATCGATACCCCTTTGGAGCTATTACATATGGATCTGTTTGGCCCCATAAGTATCAGGAGTATTGGAGGTAAGTCATACTGTCTAGTTGTAACTGATGATTTCTCATATTTTTCTTGGGTGCATTTTTTTGGTACAAAGGACGAGACTCCTGACATTCTTCAATATCTGATCCTGAGCTTGGAATCTCTTTGCAAGTTAAAGGTTAGAAGAATAAGGAGTGATAACGGAACTGAATTCAACATTAATTTGATGGAACTTTTCTGTCTCAAGAAGGGGATCCGTCACGAATTTAGTGCCCCGTATACACCTCAGCAGAATGGAGTTGCAGAAAGGAAGTACAGAACCTTGATTGAGACTGCAAGGACAATGCTGTCAGATGCAAAGCTTCCTGTCACTTTCTGGGAAGAAGCAGTAAATACAGCTTGTCACGTTTTGAATAGACTTTTGGTTATGAAGAGGCACAACAAGACTTGCTATGAGTTGATTAACAATCGACCTCCCAATTTTGACTACCTAGTTCCTTTTGGTAGTCCCTGTTCCTCATTTCTACAATACAAAGACCGCAAGTCTAAGTTTCATGCAAAAGCGGTGGAAGGCATCTTCTTAGGGTATGTTTCCAACTCGCCATGCAAGAGAGTGTACAATATAGGAACTCGTACTGTCGAGGAATGGTTCGAAGTGGATTGTAGTAAAAACAGCATTCCACCAGAACCAACTGGTCCACCTTGGGGTTTTGATTATGATGCGCTATTCAAGTCTTTCAACCTTCCTGATTTATCTGCCTATAATGCCGCAAATGTGTATGAATTCTTTGGAGGCGGTGATGACTCCAGTTTCTCAACCCGTGCAACTGTACCGATTGTAACTCCCAATTCCAATGTTGCATCTGCATCTGGAACTCATGAAAATGATAACATAGAAGTTGTTCATGTTGACGGAAATGACGCTCGGGCTAATCCTAACACTCGTGTAGGAAATGAAGCTCCAACTGATCCAATTAACATTGAATCTTCTTCTTCTGGAACACAGGATATGGGGGAATTGAGCACGAACCTCGATTCAGAAATTCAGGAACCGGATATACCAGAGACGAGAATGCATAAGAATCATCCAAATGATAACATTATTGGTGATCCTCATGCCGGTGTTCAGACTCGTCATAGAACCATTACTGAGAACACTAGTTTGTAATCTGAGATACTTGACACTGGTGTCATGAAAACATGTTTGCATGCTGCATTCGTGTCCAAGTTAGAGCCGAAGAATGTGAAGGAGGCTCACGCTGACAACTGCTGGATTGAGGCGATGCAAGATGAATTGTCTCAATTTCAAAAGTTGCATGTGTCGGATTTGGTTGACTTGCCAAGTGGCGTACAACCAATTGGAACCAGATGGGTGTTCAAGTGCAAGACGGATGATCGTCATGTCGTAGTGAAGAATAAAGCAAGGTTGGTTGTTCAAGGATTTTATCAACAAGAGGGCATGGATTACACTGAAGTATATGCCCCAGTTGCTAGACTTTAGGCAATTCGACTGTTTCTGGCTTATGCCTCCTATGTCGGCTTCAAGGTCTATCAACTTGATGTGAAGAGTGTTTTCCTGTATGGAAAAGTTCATGAAGAGGTCTATGTCACTCAACCTCCCGGCTTTGAAGATCCGCATAATATCAATAAAGTGTATAAGCTCGACAAAGCACTTTATGGTCTTCATCAAGCACCTCGGGCATGGTATGAGATGTTATCAAAACATCTACTGTCAAATGGTTTCGACCGTGGACAGATTGACTCGACCCTTTTCATTCGGAAAGCAGGAGGTGATATTCTTCTTGTACAAGTGTATGTCGACGACATTATCTTTGGGTCGACAAATGAAGAGATGTGTAGGGAATTCGAACAGATGATGAAGTCCAAGTTTGAGATGAGTAGCATGGGTGAATTGTCGTTCTTCCTGGTTATGCTAGTCAGTCAAAGAGAGGATGGCATCTATCTACATCAAACTAAGTATATGCAGGACATCTTGTCAAAATACAAGATGAATGATAGCAGTACTTATGGCACACCTATCCCCGTCAATCATGGTCTGCATCCAGACAAAGATAGAAAGGATGTGGGTTGCAAATTATACCGTGGGATGATCGGATCTCTTATGTATCTCATAGCTTCAAGGCCCGACATAATGTTTGTTGTATGCTTGTGCTCAAGGTTTCAGTTACAACTGAAGGAGTCTCATATGATAGCTGTCAAGAGGATATTCAGATACTTGAAGGGGAAACCCCGATTGGGTCTTTAGTACTCAAAGTAGCAATCATTTGACCTCAAAGCCTATATTCATTCAGACTATGGCGGTTGTAACCTTGATAGAAAGTCAACTTCTGGTGGATGTCAATTCTTGAGAGACAGGTTGGTTTCCTGGCAGTGTAAGAAGCAGTCAACGGTTTCTGTCTCAACATGTGAAGCAGAGTACATTGCTGCAGCGAGCGGTTGTTCTCAGATATTGTGGGTTCAGTAGCAATTGAGAGACTACGGCTTAAACTTCACTGGAACTCCACTGTTCATTGACAACAATGCCACCATGTCCATCACAAACAACCCGGTGAAACATTCCAAAACTAAACATATTGAAATTCGCCACCATTTCATCCGTGATTGTGCTGAAAAGCATCTCATTGAACTTGTAAAGGTTCACACGGATGACAACTTTGCTGACCTTTTCGCTATGGCGTTTAATCGAACCTGTTTTGAACATCTTGTCAACATGATAGGAATGTTCAATCCAGAGTGAAAACTTATTTTTCTTAAATCAATTCAATTCATGAGAGTTAAATTTTATTTCTTTTAAGTTTTCTGTATAGTTCTTTTAATTTTCAAATATTTTACAAAATCCAAACAAAATTGAAAACCAGAAAATTTCAAAGTTCTCTTGTGAAAAGAGGAAATGATAGTACATCAGAAATGATCTTAACGTCCTAGACTGCACATATGGGAAATGATTGCGTCATGCTTACTTGATCGTTTAAATTGTTGTGTTCTTAATCTGCTTATTTACAAGTAATTTGAATTGTCAGTAGGTTGTAAGCATCTTTAAATCATTAGTAGTGTGGAAATTAAATCATTACTACAACTGTGATTTGAACCATTGTTTGCCAGTGTGTGTGTGCGTAAAAGAATGCAAAAGATCACTATCGGATACAGGATGTTAGATTTTGGCAATTATTTTCTTCTGATACTAGTTTCAGGATAGGTTGTTAGTAAAATTAATGCGGTTCATCTCACTACCCATACTCACAAGTATGCAATGAGAGATTGAATCAATACATGTCTTTACATCAACCGTTGAGCGTGTATTCACCCTTGAATCACTCCTGATTCATTGAATTCAAATCCAGATAAAAGTTGGATTCCCTTACCTAAATACTCAAACACCATATTCATTCTCCTGAATCATCATACCGATATTCACTGAAGAAATCACATGAAACCAAGAAAAATGAATCACTCGATTCTGAATCTTATGATTCCTGATAATCCTTATGGATTCTGTTTGATTTTTCCTGTGCTAATTGATGTAGCCTCATTCTGGAAATTTAGAAAATCATTGGGAAAATCTTAGATGCCATGAGATAGTGCTATTTACATTCCTGTAGCATAACAGTGGGGTACACGTTGTATATCTTATAATTACTACCTTAACACACAAGAACGTGATACAAAGATGCTTATGGTTTCAAATCTTATAATATTGCCAACTTGAATTACTTGTTTATGTGTGTTTATTACGTATGAATAAATAGTAATCCATGACATGATCCCATTATCTTTGATGTTTATCTTGTATCGTTTTTGCTATAGTCTAGCCTGATATGATCCTCTGCTCGTGTCTTTGAACAAAAATAGTGTGTGTAAATATGTGTATATCGTTACTCTTAAAATATCAAAAAATATTTTAAGTTTGTGTATAGTTCAATTCCAATCAGAAAAACCTAAAATATTTGTGTTTAACCTTCGTGAATTGACTTTGAATCCACTTGATTGAATATTTTTATCCTGTTCGTTATTTGACTTGACTTATTCATAATTTGAGTTGAAAAATATGGGTACACATGAGTCTCTGCGTTCTTATTAAGTGCGCAAGGGTTAAACCCTGCGTACTTAACAAGTACGCAAGACTTAAGTCATGCGTACTTAGTAAGTACGCAGGAGTTAAGTCCTACACACATAACAAGTACGCACGACTAATATTGTGTGGGTATATATACAGGACTTAGAAATTTTTCTGAGTTTATCTCATTCAAACTTCTTTGACACTGTTGTATACCCACTGATCCTTTATCACTCAAAATTTCGTGTGTCCCTAAACGGTTTTTCGTCCCGACCTTAGTTTCAACATCATCTAACTTACATTTGGTGAGAATCTTGGAGCATTTCATCCGTTAAATCTTGTGTTTTGGACCGATTTGTTAACTTGAAGAACTAGGTTTTGGACTTTGATTTTTGACAAATTTTGGTTGTTTTTAACTAACATTATGACCTAAAACTTTTTTAAAATCACTAATCGAAGCTCGATCATCACATAATCATCCTTAACTATCTTTGATCTTGGTTTTGACCCTGGTTTGACCGTGGGGTTACGTGGGTCGACACTTATGTCAAAATGACCAGTTTATTGTGCATCCTTGATGTTGGGACAGGTTACATTGGTCCTAATCATGGTTTTCGACCGTGTGGCAACCAACCTCATCATCATCCTTCATAAGTTCCGGATTTTGGATTTTCAAAAATTTGTCTAAGTGTTCGGTCATGCTTACTTAACAAGTACGCAAGATATAAGTCATGCGTACTTGCTAAGTACGCAAGACCTAAACCCTACGTACATGACAAGTACGCAGGAAGGGAATTTCTAAAATTTTTCTAAGTCTGGATTTTCAGTTCTTTGTGAATCTACTATACTTGGTCATGTGTATTCAATTCCAATGAGTTTTCTTGTTCTTATTATGTTTACTGTTTGTTTGTGCAGTGATGGCTCGTGCGTTTACAAGCGAATTCAATATGCTGGCTCTAACACAACCCGAGTGGAAGGGTGTTGCACTTCAATATCAGGAGATAGTTGATTTCCTGAACCGCTCGAAGATCAGCTATGCCATCTCTACTGATCCTATTGTCTCAAGACCATATCTGGAGCAATTCTGGGAAACTGCTGATCACGACTATACAGTAACCCCAAACGTCATTATGGCTACTGTAGCTGGTCATGATATTGTTATTTCTGAAGACAAAATCAGACGAGTACTACAGTTTAGGGACTTATCAACTGATCTCATGACTTACCCTGACTACTTCGTTGATGGATGCTAGAGACAAAGGATGAGGTATGTTGGTACCATGGACTACTCCTCGTATAAGAAGATGTGGGTACTTGATCAGTGGCGTTACTTCGCGCACGTCATGATCATGTGTCTGTCTGCTAGAAAGGCGGGAAAGGATGCCATGGGGCATGACTTGGCAGCTGCAATGGTTGGCCTCTCTCTTAACAAGGGTTATAACTTTTCAAAGTATATCTACAAGTCTATCACCGATCAAATCAATGCTGCTGATAGGTTTAGATTTCTATTATACCCTCGGTTCGTGCAGCTGTTGATTAAAGATGCTGTACCCAACCTACCTCAGATTGGAGAGAGACTACAAGTCAAACGGGTGGACAAGAGAGTGTTTGCACAATTTCTAAAGCCAGGCAGTGTAGAACCTACCCCTGAGCACACTCCTATCTTTGGCCACCTAATAAATGAAGCATATGTGGCCCCTGCCAAATTCAGATGGTATAGTGCAGAGTTTGAGCCTGAACTCAGTAAACATAGTGATGAAAAACAGGAGAAGAGAAAGTTGAATCTGAAGATGATATGTCTGACGATGAAAGAGACGAAGAACAGGGAGTTGGAGGTACTGAAGATTCGACTCAGAAACGACCGAGTCAGATTCCTCTGATTCTGATGATGAACCATCCCAGGCACACCCAAGAAGATTGACGAAGGTGACCCTTCCCGAGTCATCTTCCAAGAGAAAGAGACAAGCGACTAGCAGTGAATACGAGCCCGATTCTGATTCGGACGCTGCTATAGAGAGACGCAGAAGAGAAAGTATAAACAAGCAATTGGGGGATAGGCCGCACCAAGCTATCCTTCGTGAGGTAGAAGTCAGTGCTCCGAGGCAAGCACGCGTCACGACTGCGAGTACTGATTCCACTTCTACCTCACCTTCACAACAGCTTTATTGGCGACAGCGGAGGAGGCCACGTATAACACCTGATGTGGCTACCACTGCTATCACAGAGGAGGTTCCTGTGATAGTGTCCCTCCCTGTGCAATCTGTTCAAGTGGCAGTGACAACTCCTATTCTAACCGAGTCTGTCACCATCACCCCTGCCATCATCCAAACAACCTCCATCCCTACCTCAATCCATACAACCACCCTCCACCACATCAGTGCACCTTAATGACTTTGACTTCAATCAAGGGTTCGATTTTGGAGAATTATTTTCCTTCCCGACTAATCAAGCCGAAGCATCATCTTCCAGTGGACCTGATCCTCATGATACCCGGATCACTACCCTAGAGACTCAGGTCGCTGGTCTTCTTGAAACGCTACGGAAATCGAGAGAAGAATCTGACAAACAACAGGGGCAGATTAACTCTCTGATTGATGAGGTAGCCGCACTAAAGAAACAGCGGGCAGCTGATGACAAGCAGCGTTTAGAGCATGACACTATGGTGAAACTGGTCTGTGATATGGCCAAGACGCTTGCTGCTCATGGGGAGAGATTGAAGGAGCTGTTGGAAAAGCAACCACCTAAGCCTAGCAGTGAAGAGGCTTGTCACTTAGTTGATCTAATTAAGGGTGATGATCAGGACAAGGATCCTAAAGTGGGACCGAGTGGAAGTGAACAGCAATCGTTGGCTTTGGTGATTGTTCCCATTCCTGACGTGTCTATGGCTGAGGGGGAGTCTACTCAGAGTGAAGGTGGAGGTGATGCTTTAGGTGGTAATAAAGGAAAGTCGGTGGCTGAAGTTTTGAAAGATCTATCTGACGATGTATCGGATGATTTGATCCTATTCTTAGAGCCAGAATACTCCAAATAAGCACAGATCGAAGCTCTCTGCAATCTGGAAGAGGGAGAGATCGACTCTGGTGATGACTGGGATGAGGAGGAGGATGATGATGTTGTAATCGAAGTTCCCAAGGGCGACGGGGAAGGAGAGTATGAGTTTGAAGATGGAGAGATTTTTGAAGTTCCATCCTTTGAAACTCATCTTGACACAGGTTCAGTCGAGCCTGCTAGTACTGTTGACGCGTCGACTGATGCCTCCCCTGCCGACCCTACACCTGTGGATCTAGAGGCACAGAAAGACAAACATATGCCTGCAAGTTTATCGAAGGATCCGGCTCCTGTCTGGCAAAAGACATCAATCATAGACAAACATGGAGCGACAGGGATGATCTTAGCTGTGAGGTTCGAGGAGGATAAGAAGTTGTTTGCAATCAAGCGAGTTGGGGGGGGTTCAATACTTGAAACCAACCAGCGAAGCTTTCAACTCCTTTCCAAGATACGACCTCGTGAACCTAGCAAACCGAGAGCTGTTGGGTCACTCAAATCACACAGTAGCGATAGGTTTGTGGCAGGTTCTACAGCGAGAGGTAAGATCTGGGAAGTCCGAAATGTTTAAGCCTCAAGTGCCCAAGCGAGTCATGGACAAGAACGTTAGACATCCTGTGACTAATAAAAGCTTAAAGAAACTGGTATACAAGCCAGTGCTGTGTGAAACCAAGATTCCCCTGAGCAAGTTATCTCAGGATATCCTCGATAACCTATGGTACTGGTACGTAGATCCTAAATCGGGCGAGGCAGTGGTGATTGGAAAGGTGTGGTCCGAGAGTGGAAGCTTAGTGCCAAGGGAACTAATCAGAGTGTTTGATGAAGTCTGCTTCATAAACTTTTATGTGAAAGATCTGGAGGCGCTAGCTGACAAGTACTGCATGTACACGGACAAGTGGACAAAGTTCCTTGCTTCTAAATAAGACAAGGTGATCAAGTTCTGCCTTGATTACAAGAAGAAGATGGAAGCTAAAACTGGGGAGCAGTGAAGACCGAAGACAATCCAGAGCTGTTGTCAAGGGGGAATTTGTTGAAGCACGTTTGTGTGACAAACACTCTGGATATTGTCTTAGCTTTTGTACTTGTCTTGTATGTATTAGTCTTTGTATGTTAGTGTATGTACGTATTAGCTATCGAGTTGTAATTACTAATGTATGTACTAGTTGTCTGTTTTCTCTAAGTGTTTTGCGCACTTAGCATGTGCGCAGGAATTACTTCCTGCAAGTACGGAAGAATACTCTGCGTACTTGTTAAGTACGCAGGAACAATTTGCCCTGCGCACTTGTTAAGTGCGCAGAGATCAGGTCTAGTATAAATAGGCTAGGTTAACAGAAGTTATGTACGCAAACATTTTGCACTCAGTTGTATTCTCTCTGTAACCTTCAAGTTTATAATAGACGGAGTTTGAAAGTGATTTCATTGCCGGTTTACTTTGGGTTACTTGATTCTCCACCTAGTCACGGATATTCCGCACCCGGTCCGACTAGTCACACACCCACACGTAACGATACGAGACACTCGGGGACCTACAATTAGCTAATAAGTTAGTTAGTTCGTATTGCATATTATGTCCAAGGTAATGATTATGAATTTCATTGTTCTATATTCGTCAAATGTGTTCTTGCACTATTGGATCAAATTCTGCAATCATTTCAATCATAGCTAAAAAGTTACCATTGCTTTCTTGATAAAGTTTCCCGTTTTTTCCACGAAAAGCAAATTATTTTTGCCAATGCTCTTTACAACGACGATTATTCTTATTAAGACATTTCTCCAATGTCCTATATTTTTATTTATTCAATCTTGAGTTTCCTTATCAATTATTTTATTTTTATTTTAAATTTTATCTCTAAATCAACCCATGCTCTCATATTCTTAATGTGGATTACTTGTTTCATGTTCTTTTGGTTTAGAATTAATATTTCTTCAATCGTTACTACTTTCATTTACTAGCTTACTTGTACATTGATTTATATCAAATAACTTACAACAAAAACAAAATACTCTCACTCTATAGAATAAACCAATTATTTTCTTTAGTATTTTTCTCAATTTGGTAAATTTTGCATATAAAGTGAAAATGTAAAGTTTCTTGAGTATGCAACTTTTGGAGCTTTAAAATCGTAAAACTTAACTGGACTTTTTTCTACAAGTAAATCTCTTAAATTACTAGTAATATTAGAGGTACACAAACAAACCTCATCAGAATCCGATCCGACGGATTATCCGAAATCGGATCCGACACTAACCGGTTAAAAAAGAACCGGACCGGATTTTGGGATCTGGCGGATCCAGAACCGATCCCGAGGTTTTATACGGACCGGATAAAAATCATACAAAAAGAGGATAAAATGGAACCGATTTTTTTCGGACAAAATGGAACCGGTTTTGTACGGTTCTAGCTGTTGGGGGGAAAAACGGCTATATAGCCGTTATTATAGCCATTTTTGTTTTTGTTTTTGAGACTTGAAACTTAGTATAAATAGGTATTGGGGGTATGGGTTAGTTCAAAACAACATTCTAGCTCTCAAAACGCAAAAAAAGCTCACTTTTACGCTCTCATGGCTTTCGGTTCCGGTTCCGCAAGCACTCAAAATTCTGTTGGTGGTTTTACTAGCGACGCCATGGTGGTAAGAGTACTTCCTTGCTCCCGAAAGCAAGAGATATGGGCTCATTTCGAGTTATGCGAAATGTCGAACAGTTCGCAAAAGGCTAATTGTCGTAAAATTTTGGGTGCTGCGGGAAATAGAACTTTGAAGAAACATATTGGTAGTCACGCAAAACACACTCAAGGGGAAGATCAAACTCAAATTGGAAGAGATGGAGGAGTTTGGCAATACAATGTCGAGAGGGTTCGTGAGAGAATGGCACATTTCGTCATTCAAGAAGGATTGCCGTTTGATCAATTTGATAACCCGCGCTTGACGAGGATGATACAAGAGACGCTTCAACCGAGTTACACAAATGTAAGTCGTTCTACTTTGAGAAGAGATTGTTTAAAAATTTGGAAAAGAGCTAAAAAAGAATTAATTTTGTTTTGAAAATTTAAATACCGGCATTAACTTAACCACGGACGTTTAGTCCGCTCCACATGGTTTTCCCGAATTGTACCTTTGCGTTACCGCACATTGGGTTCAACCCGAGTCGTGGCAAATGATGAAGCGTACGATTGCGTTTGATTATTTTGGATATCCACATACCGGTGAAAACTTATTCTATATTTTAGACTCGGTAATTCAAACTTATAAAATTCAACCAAAAATATTTTCAATATCTTTTGATAACGCTTCAAATAACACAAACGCGGTGGAAAAATTAAAAATAAAATATGAACCGCCTTGTAACAGTGTTTTCTTTCATAGTCGATGTGTTGCACATATCATTAACTTGGTTGTGTAAGACGGTCTAAACGTCCAAGAAATAAGAAACGTGAAAGAAAAATTTAAAGTGAAGTTACGGGAAGTTTAGCACAAGCAAAAGAAGATATATAAACTATAGAAACTTGTGCCAACAAACGGATTCCATCTTTTTAGGTCCAAATTGGGACGTACCTACTAGATGAAACTCGACGTAGAAAATCTTTGAATTGGCCTTAAGGCAAAGAGTTACTTTAAAACATTTCCATGATTAACTTGTACAAAAGAATCGTTGTTCACAAAAATTTGATAATACAAGTTGGGATACGATCGAGAAACTAACTAACTTGTTTGAGGTTTTTAAAAATGCAACTACATGTTTATCGGGAGTTTATTATCCCACGTCTTCGCAAATACTTTAACAATTATATTTAATGTATAATTAATTATAAGAGTTTGAATATCACGGCCTTATTTTTGAAAAAATGGTAACACCTATGAAAGCTAAATTTAAAAAATATTTTTTGGAAATGCCGGCCATTATTACATGTTCGGCCGCCTTAAACCCAACGATTAATGTAACCGGTGTTGAAATCTTAATTTGATGAATATCGGATGATTTAAATATGTACGAGGAAGACCCAAATTTTGAATCAAATGCAATAAAGGATTTCAACTCGGCTTTTCGAAATATGTTTGATTATTATTTACGCAAATATGGTGGAAGTGGTAATCCATCAAACATACGTGAATCAATGGTTTCGGGTTCAAGTTCTAGTAGTTCAAGGAACCCGATGCTAAATTTATTTAACACTTTAAGAAACGAAAATACTAAACGAGCTCGTGAAAGCACACTAAGTTGCGAGCTCGGGAGATATCAAGCAACCGACTTTATTTCAACTCTAAGTTCCGAAAAGTTTGAAAACTTTGATATCTTGAGTTGGTGGCAAGGAAGGGAATCCCAATATCCCGTTCTAGTCGCAATGACCCGTGACCTAAAGTCAGATTGATAAAAATAATGATTATATTTACCGATTCCATCGTCGACGATTGATCTTTCATGGAACTGAATAGTCACCTAATTCTCGCTCCACCCTATACCCGCTGCACGACTCTACAATCCCAGTCGGCAATTACAAGTATTTGGTTCCAGATGGGCTTGGGCCTTTCAAAATATATGACCCCTAATTTTTTAAAGGAAGCCCTAGTGTGATAGTTATTGGTCCACATGGAGACACTAATCAGTAATAATGATACCCGATTGTTCCTTTGTCGTTCATAAATTGTTTTGAATTATAGATAGTAGTAGGGAACCCGCACGATGTGCGGGCCCGACAAATTAATTTTGGGTAAATATTTGCTTAACTAAACGAATCCGCACGATGTGTGGCCCCAACAAAATCACTTTGTGTAAATATTTGGTTAATTAAACGAATGTTTTTAATAAATTACACCTCATTTGTAAAGACAAATGCAAGTTGCTTATAAAATATTTATAGGAGGTACCACCACACGTAAGAGGTATCCCGCGCATTGCCGTGGAGAATTGAACGTCCTACAAAAATTTAAATACCTTCAAAATTTGTATATAATTAACAACTTGATTTTCAAACAACTAATAGAATGTTATGTGATCATTAGCATCAACCATATATTAACGTTTGGTGTCTATATACAATGAAACCAAATAGCAAAAGTCATAAGTACGGTATTTGATATTGACATATATTGAAACCAACTAGCAAAAATATGCGAGCATAACACTTTGACTTTGGAAAACCTTATTAACTACAAAGGAGACCGAGTTATGGTTATTTTTATTCCCGAGTTGAACTTGATTCTTGTTTCATTTGGTGCAGGCGTGCGCGTGCAAGCGAGTGTATGCAAACTAAAAAAAAAGGTTCTAATACAAACAAAAAATGGAACCAATGCTTCATAGTTCATTCAAGAAGCAAAATTGCCTGAATCCTAAACATTTTTTACTAAAAACTTCACCAATGGGCAAAATGAGAAAAAAAAAAACATGAAAATTACACAAATGACCAATTGACCAAAGAGAAAGCGAGACAATGGACAGTACTTTCATCTGCTGCTAGAACCTTTCATGCTACTGCTTGTTCATATGTTATATGACACCCCATTGCAGACATACAAGTTCCACCAGGTAAATGAGCATATCCCTGAAATCCCACGTAATTTTTCATAAAAAAATGTGGATATTCATGATCTTTAATTAAAAACCATACATGAAGATATGATCTTTTACTAAAATAATGCCTAAAGTTGTGATCTTTTTAGCTAAAGATTTAATAAATTTCATAATAAAAGTTAAATGTTATATACCTGTTGTATTATCTTGGCAAATTCAGGAACTAATGCTTTTCGTCCCGATTCATCAAACATTTTGTCTAATGTCGTCTTGTAATTACACACATCCAATTCCTAAAATAAAAGGTAACCAAAAACTATGAAACAAAAATTGAATTATATCAAATTAAATTAATTCGGAACAAGAGCATGAAATAAAAGTTGTGGCAAAAAAACATGGAAACAATAAGAGTTTAGAGTCACCAATTGAAGAATTGTATAGATGTCTGGTCCGACAAGTTCATATAGTTTTCCCATGCTACTGCCATCATCTTTCAAGGCCGCAACAACTGCAGAAGCAACACCAGCCACATACACAGGTTGAATCCTGTAAACAACAAATATATAAAATAACTTATCAGAGAACTCAATTAAGTTGGTACCTTTCATGAGCTAGAATTATATTTAGAAGTTAATAAGATGGAAATAAAATAATACTTGGTAGAACCACCCCCAATAATTGGAAGAAAGTTATTTATTTTAGCAAACTGAGCCCATGGGTTCAAGATCCAATCTTCTGTACCACCATCACTGCAGGTCTCAGTATTGTGGCCTGAAGAAAAACAAATCAATAGTTTCTAATAATTAAAGTTTAAGCGTGCACTGAATTCTCATTTATTCCTGCTACCATGATATGTACAAATTCGTTTTTAACATATTTACACGAATTAAATATGTGATTCACCTCGGGGCAATTCACGTAAGATGGATTCTTCTGCAGCAGCCTTAGCTTGGAGCAGTCTAGATGGAGATGATTTAGATGCACCCAAGCAAGAAAGTTGTATAAATCTCATGATTCCACCATGTTCTTTGGAAATCTGCATATGAAATACATACTATGTTAAATGACAAATACACCCACAAAGAAAAAGATGTCACAGGAAATCTGCATATGAAATACATACTAAATGGTAACAGCACTTGTGAACCCATTTTAGCTACAAATATATAAAGAATTGATATCAGTATGCATCACAAAACACAAAGTAACTTCAGCTTAAGATAATTGCTAGATAGTTCTGTGACATGCTATGCTAGAGCATGATCTGCAAAACTAATTTCTCTAAATAAAGATTTTTTATTTAAGTATGAATGGGCACAAATGTTGCTATAATTTTCTAAAGAAGTAAATCTACTAACCAAGCTGTTGCACCAAGTAGCGCCCAAGGAAACCAGTAACTCCGAATACTGTAGCAACTATGCCACTGCAAACCATGAAATACCAAATTGAATAATTGATCAAATGGAATGAAAGCAATTCCTACATAGACCTAGACTTCTATGGGGATGCACATTTAAACCAAGAAATACACTATCAGTTCAAAATCACAATTCACAATATTCTTGCAACTGGTGAATGCAACAAATCTACTTGTTTCAGACCAATCTGAATCTGGTGTTTCAGGAACATGTCCATGCCACTATAATCTTTCTACTGTTGGGAAGTCATTTAAGCCAAGAGACTCACATTCACTGTTGAAATCATTCACGAACGGGTTGCTTGCCTTGTTGTGCCAGATGTATGGCAAACCGGTCTTCACACCCAACCCCAAAAGTTCACAGATCACCAAAACCACAACAGAGAGAAAATGTTAACCATCATGACATCAAACAGAATGATGGTTTTGTTTTACCTTCATACACCAGGCAGCCCACATGTCGTCTTATCGACCAACTGGCTGACCATCACCCATAAGACCAAAGTACATCGCAGGGCCGATAAGCTCACGGTCAAACGTAAGATTCATTCCACACAAGAGCGGACCTACCCTAGGGCCAGGGGTCGCCGGCGCTACCCCTCAACTTTTTACGCGCAGTGCAAAAAATTTTTTTTTTACGGTTTTATGTATCCGGTTATAAATTACGTTACCCCTCAAATTTTTTAAAAAGCTCAACAATTCATAAAAAGTGCAAAATTTTATAAAAAACCCAATACGTTACCCCAAGTCCCCACATTTTATTAAAGGTTTTGAGGTATTGGGTTTTAATAAAACGTTTAGGCTTTAGCCAGCCCAAATGTTTTATTAAAACCCAATACCTCAAAGTCTCAATTATCAAACCCATCTTACCCAAGCGGTCGGTCAAGAAGAAAGACAGAGAGAGCGGGAACTGTGAGACTGTTAGAGCCAGAGACCGACCACTCGACCTGAGCTGAGACCACCGCCAAACCCCGGTCCTCCGCCTCCGCAGTCCGCCTCTCCGCTGTCCGCCTCGCCAATGGCATGTTACCGTCAAAAAAAAATTTGTTAAATGAAAGTACGGTTAAAAAAGATTTTTTTGATTCATTTACATTAAAGTACGGTAAAAAAAAATTTACATGAAAGTATCGTCAAAAATTTTTTTTTTTTTCATTTACATTAAAGTACGGTAAAAAAAAAAGTTTCGTTACCCCTGAACTTTTATTATAAATCCGCCACTGATTCCACTCATAGGGAACAGGGTTCCCTTAGGAACTATCAAAACTGCATCTACAAACCTGGTTAAAAAGATCAGTAAAAATGCAATCTCGGCACACCATTGTTAAATTGGAACAAAATTCAAGATTCTGTACCGTGTGTTTCTTTCAAGAGGCTTCACGAGCTGAGTCGGGGCATCATAATCACGGATGTTAAGCCAGAGCCCATTATCACAAAAGAAGCTCATGATTCTTTACAGCACAGTCAATGATGGTTGAAATGAACTTTGTTTTGCCTAAAACAAATAAATATTTCTATATCAATAAACATACAAAAAAAATAAGCAAAGGATTTACACAACAAAGTTGTCCATACAAGAATCAAAACCACACGTGTTCAATAAAAAGGGATGCATTTTACTTTTAGCCCTAAAAGTACATTTCAATAACTACCATAGCCGTCGAAGGCGCAGGCGCTTAAAAGGCGCCCGAAGGTGAGGGCCCGAGATAATCAAGGTGTATGGCATAAACATACCATTTTTAAGGGGTTTTAGACATGTTTTAGGTTTGTTTAGGTTGTTTTAGGCGGAGCGACTTGATGGTCGCAAGGCATTTTACCTACGCCTTGCCTCGCATGAGCACCTAGGTCGCCTTTGAGAACTATGATGCTAACCATGTTTGTGTAAGGCCCCAAACCTGGGAACCCTACTTGTTGGCATACACGCAAGCTAAGTAGTTATAGACATCAAATTAAACTCAAATCATTGCAGTGAAAATCAAATAGTCAAACAAATGGTCAATGACCCGACCCAAACATAATCCAAACCAAGTACTAATATTCAAACGTCTTAACAAACGACTAAAAAAATAAATGTCATCACAACTCAAGCGGTAACCAAACGCCATCCAGAAGCCGTCAGCTCACATCTTCTCTTTACCTGAAATAGACGCTTAAAACGTCAGCTACGGTAAGTGAGTTCTATAATAATTTTATTAGGGATATTCAATCCCGAAACCGTTATAAAATGGTTTAGATCTCAAAAGTATTAACTCATAAATAAAATATATCAAAATTATTGTTTATAATCAACGACACACGGTTTAATCCCGCTTGGTTTATCCGTAGATACCGGCAAACACAGTCACCCGTCTAACTGCCGTCAGACACAAATAACCCGTTGACTAACGTCAACACAATATCAAGCTTAAGCTTAATCACCCGTCACGTCAAGCAAGTACGTGACACACTCTCATGCACAACATGCAAACACAATTATTATAAATTCTAACCGCACAACACCATCTACGCATATATTTATCAACTACACCCTACGCATGTATTCATGCCCAAAACATTAACACGTTTAAAAGTGGGCGATAGAAACTCACCTTTGCTTGACACGTCTCGATCCCTAGAACTTGATAACTTCTCGTGCTCACCTTTCGACTTCGTACCAAACAATATCCACAAACTGTGAGTCAATACGTGACCCGATGATAACTCTTCCCCAACACGACTACACCCGACGCCACGCATGCCCACATGCAAGTGCATGGCATTATGCATTACGTGAACTCACGTCCACGTCTCCGAAGCCCTACGCAAATCCGGCTCAACTCGGTTTCCCGAACTCGCTGAACATCACCATCGTCACTCCGGTTTCCACCTCCGGTCACCGCTACACACCGGAGTGCCCTCCCCGCCCGTCCCCCGCCATGTCCGGTTCTACATCCTCATTGTGTAACACCCTAATACCGGGACCCCTACTTTTTGGCACTAACACAAGCTAGGTAGTCGTAGACATCAAACTAAACTCAATTTAATGCAGCGAAAATCAAATAGTCAAACAATGGTCAACGACCCGACCCAAACATAATTCAAACCAAGTACTAGTATTTAAATATATCAACAAAACAACTGATAATTAATGTCATCACGAACACCCACGGTAACCAAATGCCATCCAGAAGTCACCAGCTCACACCTTCTCTTTACCTGAAATAGATGCTTCAAAGTCAGCTACGCTGAGTGAGTTCTATAGTAGTTCATTAAGGAATGTTGAATCCCAAAACCGTTATAAAAATGGTTTACATCTCAAGAGTTTACTCATAATTAGTTCCTCAAGAATTAAAGTATTTATATTATCGACACAAAAGTATATCATGATGTCTGGCCCGAAGACACAAGCAAACACGATCTCCCGTTTGACTTCCGTCAGACCCAATAACTCGTTGACTTATGTCGACCTGAGCTGAGACCACCGCCAGCCACCTTGCACGGATCCCGACTTCCCCGCTTTCTAGCCGTACGCCCGTAAACCCCCACCATAGCAGTCTAGGGTTTTCGGCCAACTCCCACTCGACACACACAAGTTCCAAACGACCAAACGATTGTACACAAAGGATATAGGGATTATACCTTCGACCCGAGTGACTCGTGCGAATCGAATCACCAAGAACTCGTATCCTTCCTTCACTCATCCCCTACGAAACCCTAGCATCACAAATGGTTATTATGATTATCCGGGAATCAAAACACGTAAACAACGAGTCGAGGATCACGAATATACCTTGACTCGAACAAGAACGCGACGAACGACCTCTCCTTCTCTCCCTTCTCTTCTCGGCAGCCGCAAGAACCAAATGGGGTTCTCCCCACAGCGTAACACCCTACAAAGGTGTTCGTACGGACCGGTCTTGGCCCCCCTCCATGCGTCGTCGTTCCCGGGCTTTACCCGTCAAGTGATTTTTAATATAATCCCACTAAGTCTCGTTAATTACTCGCCACCCCTTCTGATTTATTTATAAAAAGAAACCCGATAATACACCTTTGATAGGTCTCGTTACAATCCCGTAGCATTTCATCCAATATGGTACAACATATACACATATATACATTAATCCCATTTGTTCTATAAAAACCGGGATGTTACACGTTGTCCGGTCCCTGGAACTGCTGCCGTGATCCCACAAAACCCCCACAGCCCGTCGCCGCCACTGCCGAGGCGTCGTAGCCCGTCACAACCGTCGTGGTCACCTCCACGCGCCACCCCGCCTTAGGCCAGCCCCCTGTCCTTCGTCTTCCATCGCTAAACATTTTAGTCGGCCCCCCCTAGGGTCTTCGGCCGAACCTTACACACCCGCAAATGGGTCTCACGCACTCGACAATCGAAATACGAGATGGTTAACAATATTACATCTTTAAACTCGGATGACTCATGCGAATCGAATCACCAAAGCACTCGCCTCCTTCCTACTCGCGTCTCATTCGAAACCCTAAAAGCCTACAAACGATTATAACAATTATCCGACGATCAATACATATAACGGATGATTATGGGATCACGAATATACCTTGATTTGGTCAAGAACACGACAAACGACCTTCTCCCCCTCTCCTTCTCTTCTCGGTAGCCGCAAACAAGAAATGGGGAGCCCCTTCCCCCATGCGTAACATGTCACACCCCCAACCACGGCGGTAGCTACCGCGGGCCATAACGGTTATGGAAATCATCGTCACCGATTACATCGAACGACCACCAAGTGGTTTGAAAATCATACGTAGTAAATCATTTCAAAATACATAATTGTTTTACAATTTTTAGTGCGGAAGCAAATGTGGAAGTAATAATAGTTTCAAAAAACGACATTTGGTAATGCTAAATGTCCAAAAGTAATTGTGTCCCTAAGTAGAAATGCGACTCCATGAAAGTATGCAGCTAACTTTCAAGCAATATCAATTACCTGAGAATACATGCGTAAAACGGGTCAACAAATAATGTTGGTGAGTTCACAGGTTTTAATTGTAAAAGTAAATCGTTGTAATGGACCACAAGACTTTCTATGATTTGATTGTTGTACAGACAATGCTACAATATTACCATAAGCACACCGAAACCGAAGCTAGACTGTAACTGTAAATGTAACTGTAATCCCATGCACCTACCCATGCCTACCGAATACATGGGGATGTTTAGGCTAATGGTGCACCCGTTTTGACCTACAATCAAAGTTAGCGCGACTAACTCGGGTGGGGGTTGTCAAACCTGATAGTACTATCCATAATCACCACGCTTTGTGAAAGAACTAACGGTCCAGTTGTGAGGGGACTTAGTACGGTAAGTAAACCACTTATGTAATATGTGAAATCATATAAAGGTAATTGTGTCCAACGAAAATGTAAGTATGCATGTAATCTCCCCCAAAAGGAAAATATGTAAAAAGGGGGCCGTGAGACTCACCTGAAGCGTGAGTACTAGAAACGTGCAAGTAGCAAAAGTCCGAGAGTAAACCGACCTATGCGTGCCCTAGAATATATAAGACACTTTAAAGTCTAAGTAATGATTCTACATGCAAGTTGGTCATGTATCAGTTTCACCCAACTCGTTATGTTATGTGTGTAAGTTTTGGTTTAAAATGTTTTGACACGACGACCCGTTGGTGATATGTATTTGTTACCCGAAAATATATATTTACATAAATTAAATAAATATATGTTCGATCAAGTGTGTCAATGTCTATTAGTAACTTGGTGTCAACTTTAGAGTTCGGGTTTCAAAATAAAGTTTGACTCGACCCGAGTTGTAACCCGTTACGAACGGTAAATAAATATATACAATATATTTAATCAAAATAACGTTTTCGAAATACGTCGTCATATTTTTAGGTAAAAATAATATTTATATTATTTCAACCAAATATAACTTTGAGAATTATTACTTTTACAAAGATGTCGGTTTTCGTTTTACGACCAAAGTATATGTATATATATATATATATATATTTATATTTATAAGATTATATATATTTAAAAATTTAGTCTTAGACATTCTAAATACTTACATTTATAATAAATTAACACCTAAAATTTGTACGTTTCAAAATCCATAACCAGACCCGAGTAATACTAACTTTACAACTAGTAATAATATATATCCATGATTTGTCATAAGTTTACCAAAATAACAACTTGAAAATAAACAATATAAATATTTTAACACATGCTAAAGTCTCTGATCGTAAACATTTATTTTAGTTCAAGAACTAATATTTAGTTATTATTAATATTTTACACTAAAGCAAGGCTCGTGTAATTTTTAATTTATAGAAAACTCCATATTTTACAAAGATGGATTTTGGTTGGTGAAAGATGATACATAACAACTTGTAGGCAAAGAAATATAAAACAAGACTAAAAATATAAATAAGTAGGAGGGTCTCACTAGAAGCAAGCAGGGAAGGAGGAATGAATAAAGATGATGACTTGAAGCTTGACTCGGTGGTGGCGTATGAACTTGAAATCAAAACATGAACAAAGAAGCTCCAAGACCGATTCCTTTGAGAATGTGTTTAGAGTATGAATTGTTTCTTAAATGAGTGCATTTTATAATGGAGTTGAGTGTGTTCATATAGATGAAAGAAGCATGGCATCTTTGAGTAAAAATGGGGGATTAAGAATGTGTAGGGAGGGCCTCCCTTTTGCTGCCGTAAACAAGAAGGCAAAAAGGATGATGGTATGGTTTGGTAAATTTGAGAGGTATGTGTACCCCCCCTCAATTGCCGTAAATAATAGAAAAGAAAAGGCATGGCAACATGGGTTTCTTAAATAGGAATTGATGTTTAAAGAAAGGTGTATTGAGGCTTGGTACAATTGTAATCCACGAAAGGACAACAAAAGAATGGTAGGCTTGATTATGACTAGGATTTTAAAGTCAAATAATATGTATATTGGAGGGGTCCCCCCTTTTGAATTGTGAATCACGGGGAAAGGAAAAGAATGGTATGTATGGATGGATAAAGTGCATGATGATATGAATCTTTTTATGGAATACTTCGAATATTCATGGGATGTCTAGATGGAATATGGAGTTCCTTGTTTCAACGTGAAAAAGGAATTAAAAAGAATAATTGGAGTTGAGTCATGCATTAGATTAATAAGAGATAGGTATGGAGTGGTAGCGGGTATAAGTTGGATGTGATCAAAAATCACACTCTTTATTAAAACCGAGTTTTCTAAAATTATACATTATATATTTAGTGGTTTACTAACATGTAAATATGTGTTTAGTAATTTAGTATAGCGAAATAGCGTGTTAAAATAAGGTATACCGATGAAACGGTAAAGGTGCGTGTTAAAATACTATGTTGATATAAGGAAATACAAGTTTATATTTAGGTTATAAAATAGTGTTGTAACACCTCGAAGTATGTATTAAAACAAAAATATTAGTTATCACCAACTTGCGTGTGGTCATACCGTGTGTGACCCGGTAGTTACCGAATTACCGATGCGTGAAATGTTATGAATGGACTTTGCTAATTATGAAATGACCTTAATTAACCATAATTAAGTCTAACGTGAATATAATGTATGCAAATTCTGACAGTAACGGGGACGGGTATTGACCTGAAATTACCGGTTGTCACATACTCCCCATGTTAAAAAGAATTTCGTCCCGAAATTCAGCTAGTGTCATCCGTGACTGGTGCAGTTTCGAACAACTGTGGATATTTGCGCTTCATCTGGTCCTCGCATTCCCAAGTAAACTTTGGTCCTCGCCTAGAGTTCCATCAAACTTTTACAATGGGAATGCGACTCTGTTTCAAGCTCTTGACATCCCGGTCCATAATCTCCACAGGTTCTTCGACGAAATGAAGTTGATCGTTGATCTGTATCTCCTCGAGTGGTATAATTTGCGTTTCATATGATAAACACTTCTTCAGATTTGACACGTGAAAAGTGTCATGAACACCACTGAGTTCTTGTGACAGTTTAAGCTTGTAAGCTACGGGACCAATCCTTGCTAGGATTTCGAACGGTCCGATGTATCTTGGGTTTAGTTTACCACGTTTGCCGAAGCGAATAACTCCTTTCCAGGGTGAGACTTTCAGTAAAACCTTATCTCCAACCTGGAATTCCAACGGTTTGCGTCTTATGTTAGCATAACTCTTCTGACGATCACGCGCGGCTTTCAGTCTATTTTGAATTTGAACAATCTTCTCTGTTGTCTCGTGAATGATTTCTGGACCAGTAAGTTGACTATCTCCAACTTCAGTCCAACATAATGGTGATCGGCACTTTCTTCCATATAGTGCCTCAAATGGTGCGGCTTTAATGCTAGTGTGATAACTGTTATTGTAGGAAAACTCAGCCAGCGGTAGATGAGTATCCCATTTGTTCCCGAAATCAATCACACAAGCTCTAAGCATGTCCTCCAATGTCTGAATAGTCCTTTCACTTTGACCATCAGTTTGGGGGTGATACGTGGTACTCATGTCCAATCTCGTACCCAATGCTTTTTGTAGAGATTGCCAAAACCTAGAGGTGAATCTACTATCTCGATCTGAAATGATGGAGATTGGCACTCCATGTCTCGAGACAACCTCTTTGAGATAAATTCTGGTTAATCTTTCCATCTTATCGGTTTCCTTAATCGGCAAGAAATGTGCAGACTTCGTCAATCGGTCGACAATAACCCAAATCGTGTCACAACCATTTGATGTCTTGGGTAATTTCGTGATGAAATCCATAGAGATCTGTTCCCATTTCCATTGTGGAATCTCCGGTTGTTGTAGTAACCCTGACGGTTTCTGATATTCTGCCTTGACTTTTGAACACGTCAAGCACTTACTAACGTAGGTGGCAATGTCAGCCTTTATGTTAGGCCACCAGTAAAGTTCCTTGAGATCTTGATACATTTTGTCAGAGCCTGGGTGAATTGAGTATCTGGACTTGTGTGCTTCGTCCATTACTAAATCCCTCAAGTTCCCAAAGCTTGGTACCCAAATCCGATTCTTGAAGTAACGAGTTTCATCGGATTTGATCTCAAACTTCTTGTGTATACCCCGCAAGGACTCATTTTTTTTATTTTGCTCCTTGAGTGCCTCTAACTGAGCATCGCGAATTTGAGTGGTTAGACTCGTGTGAATCGTCATCCCCAACGCTCGCACTCATAGAGTTTTGGTTCGTTCCTTTCTACTCAAGGCATCCGCCACGACGTTTGCCTTGCCGGGATGGTATCGAATCTCACAGTCGTAGTCGTTCAGCAATTCGACCCATCTGCGTTGCCTCATATTTAACTCTTTCTGGTCAAAGATGTGCTGGAGACTTTTGTGATCGGTAAAGATAGTGCATTTAGTACCATAAAGGTAATGTCTCCAAATCTTGAGTGCAAAAACTACAGCTCCCAATTCTAAGTCATGGGTGGTGTAGTTTTTCTCGTGCACCTTAAGCTGTCGGGACGCATAGGCAATAACCTTATCGTTTTGCATTAACACGCATCCAAGACCTTGGTGTGATGCGTCACAGTACACCACGAATCCGTCTGTTCCTTCTGGAAGGGACAAAATCGGAGCACAACATAGTTTCTGTTTCAACAGCTGAAAAGCTGCTTCTTGCTTATCGCCCCAATCGAACTTTTTGTCTTTCTGGGTTAAGGTCGTCATTGGCTGGGCTATCTTAGAGAAATTTTCGATAAACCGTCGGTAGTAGCCTGCCAGACCTAGGAATTGTCGCACCTCGGTCGAAGTCTTTGGTGCTTCCCAATTCTTTATCGCATCAATCTTGGATGGGTTAACATGTATACCATTCTTGTTGACCACATGCCCGAGAAACTGCACTTCTCGAATCCAAAAATCGCATTTCGAGAATTTAGCGTACAACTTCTCGTTCTTGAGTAAGTCCAAGATCAGTCTCAAATGCTGCTCATGTTCTTTTTGAGTTCGAGAGTAAATCAAGATGTCATCGATGAAGACAATCACGAATTTATCCAAGTAGGGCTTGCACACTCTATTCATGAGGTCCATGAATACAGATGGTGCATTGGTTAGCCCAAACGGCATGACCATGAACTCGTAGTGACCATAACGAGTTCGAAATGCGGTCTTAGGAACATCTTCTTCTTGGATCCGTAACTGATGATATCCTGAACGTAAGTCGATCTTTGAGTAATAACTTGATCCCTGAAGTTGGTCGAATAAGTCACCAATCCTCGGGAGGGGGTATCGGTTCTTAATAGTGAGCTTGTTTAACTCCCGGTAATCGATGCACATTCGGAAAGATCCATCCTTTTTCTTGACAAACAAGACCGGGGCTCCCCATGGTGAGAAACTCGGTCTTATGAAACCCTTGTCTAGCAGCTCCTGTAGTTGGTTAGACAATTCATGCATTTCTGACGGCGCGAGTAGGTACGGTGATCGCGCTACTGGTGCAGCTCCGGGGCACCAGATCAATTCGAAACTCGACTTGCCTCGATGGTGGAAGTCCGGGCAAATCTTCGGGAAAGACTTCGGGATAGTCTCGAACGATCGGTATATCCTTGATTTTCTTTTCCTCCGTCTTCTTCTCCGTTACATGTGCTAATATTGCATGATACCCCTTTCGTAAGTACTTCCGTGCCTTCATACATGTTATGACTCTTAGCGTAGAGTCGCTCCTCTCACCTTGAATCGACAGCGTTTCTCCATTCGGAAGAGGAATGCGAATGATCTTTTCGCGGCAAACGATCTCTGCTTGATTCTTCGATAACCAATCCATCCCGATAACGATATCAAAACTTCCAAGCGTTACAGGTAGCAAATCTATGTCAAAAGAGCGATCCGCCAAATTTAAAGTACATCCTTGCAACATCTCATCGGTTTCGATTAATTTACCATCGGCTAATTCTATTATGTACTTACAGGTTAATGCGGTTGGTTTAGTGCCGAGTAATGAACTAAATTCATTAGACATGAAACTCTTATCAGCACCAATATCAAACAAAATAGAAGAATAGTGATCGTTAACGAGAAACGTACCCGTGACAATGTTCGGGTCCTGACGGGCTTCTCTGGCTCCAATGGCAAATGCCCAGCCGCGTGCGTTGTTTCCACTAGTTTGCCTCAATTTTGGGCAGTCTTTTCGGAAGTGCCCAGTATTGCCACATTCAAAACATCCGCGGTTGGCTCCCGTGTTGGTGGTAGGGTCGGCCATTCGGCAATTTTTGGTTGCATGGCCAAAACGCTTACACTTTTGGCACTTGGAATCTTCACATGTACCCTGATGATGGAAACCACACTTGTTACACTTGGGTAGGTTTCCGATATACCCACCTCTTGGTTTCTTCTCAGTTGGGAGGCCTTAACCGTTTCTTGTTTCTTCTGAACAGGAGGCACATAAGTCTTGCCATGATTGTTATCCCATTTCCTCTTGTTATCATAGCTCTTCTCTACCGCAACCTTCTTCACAAGCACACCCTGGCGTACCGCTTGATCTGTCAAGTCATGAGCTATTCTAACTGCATCCGAAATGGTGGCTGGCTTGGAAGAAGTCACCATGCTCTGAATTTGGGGTGCGAGGCCCCAAATATACCTTTCAATTAGCTTGTATTCAGGGGTGACCATATGTGGGCACAAGCGAGCAAGATCATGTAAACGAGTGGTATAGTTTGCCACATCAGGTCCATTCATGGTGTGATTCCAGAACTCAACTTCCAACTTCTGCAGTTCGTTACGTGGGCAATATTCGTCAGTAAGCATTTTCTTTAGTTCATCCCATGGGATTTGGTAAGCAGCATCAATCCCAATAGTCTGGGCATGAGTATTTCACCAGGAGAGTGCTTGGCCCTCAAAAGTACACGTGGCATACTTGGTCTTGTTTTCTTCAACACAGTTACTAATACGCTGGACAGATTCCATCTTTTCAATCCAGCGCATTAGTCCCACAGCTCCTTCGTTACCGCGAAAGTTAAGCGGTTTGCAGTTCAGGAAAGCTTTGTAAGAGCAGCCTCTTACAGGTTCCTCGGTTCCTGTATTGCAATAGTTGTTACGTTATTAGTCACGTAATCATAATTTGTGACCCTTACGATCACAATCAGTCAAACTATCCTTTTTACCTCCGTTGGACTCTCGGTCACCACCAGACCCACTGGGTTTTCCAGCATCGTACTGTGCGATCGCATCGGCCACACGCTGTGCCACTAGCTGCTCGATTGCCTTCGAGCTCATGGGTGTTGTTGTGTCGGTGGTTCGATGGTCGGTACGTCTAGGTCCTCTCTTTGGTGCCATGGTTTTCTTCTAGTCATAGACGCTAAAAGAAATAAGACAATACATAAATAATTGTCAACACATGAACAGGAAATGTAAACAATCATACAATCACAATAATAATCATAATGATAACCACAACAGTAAACACAATCATCACACACAGATAGCCCATAAGATAGAGCACATAATCAAACGGAAATACTTGATACATAGTTCACAAAAGAAACAAAATGGGTGAGGGTACAAAACCTCCCCAGTACAAGTTTTCCTACTATGCCTACACTAAGTGAGCACAACCCGCTCACATAGGTCTATCTACGCCAATGTGCCACTGCGCTAGTCTGCATCACGGCAGCAGCAACCATGATACAAATAGTGGCAAGCGCGGCAGCAGACGTGGCACGCTCCTCGGCTGCCACTACTTGTTGCTCTAAGGCAGCAACTCTCCTCTCTGCAGCTGCCCTCTGCTGCTCCTCTACTGATAGTCTCATCTCCTGAGCGATCATCCTATCCTCCAGGTGAGTGAATCGCTGATCCAGAAGGCCAATGGCCATGATCTCCACATACTGTACCTCAGCTACCTGGTCTAGTCGTCCTGTCACAGTCTGAATCCTCTCGTCCTCCTGGAGAGCTCTGATCTCGCCCTGCAGGTTCTGCATATCGTGCTCGTGTCGCATGCCACGAGAAACAAGGATAGGGATAGTGTGCTCAACGGGCTCCTCATAGTACGACAGTGGTCGTGGTGTGGTGGAGGACTCGCCAATCTCATGGGTAGAAGGTATCCACTCCTCATATGCCCAATCTCCCAAGGTTTGGGTCACCCAACCGAAACTCTCGTCGTACCGGGGCCTCTTGGGCTCCCGATTAGTAGTAGTGCCTATAGTCTCGGCTGGCCTCTTCGCTCCACCACTAGGGGTGTGAGCGATAGGGGTGGTGTGGGCGTCCATGGGAGCCTCCTCAGCTGCAGGTGCCTCAACAGTCTCATCTGAAGTGGAGTGTCCGTAGAGTACCGTGTGTGGCACAGACTCCCCAGATCGGGTGTGATCACCCCCGGTGGCAGTCTCGCTTGTACGCCCTCAACTGGGTTCTCTGGTATCTGCTCTGGGTCAGACTCATAGTCCTCCTCTAGGTCCTCATCAGTGTCAGGGATCTCCTCATCTGACACTGTAACCTCCTCCGTGGTGTCGCTGGACACCTCAACATGTGGTGGTGTGGCGGGTGGCGTCCCTGCTGGTGGCAGCGGCGTAGCAGGTGGTGGAAGTGGTATGGATGGGGTGTAGTCCTCATCAGATGCATACACGTGGATGGGGTCGGATGCTGACGACATACCTGCAACATGGCAATTTCCGAATACTCCTAACGTGAGTTATGCAAGTGTATGTAATGTAATTGTAATGATGTGAGCCTACGGTTATAGTCCAAGTCCACTAAATGCAACCTGGTTCTCTATAACCAATGGCTCTGATACCAATCTGTCACACCCCCAACCACGGCGGTAGCTACCGCGGGGCATGACGGTCATGGAAATCATCGTCACCGATTACATCGAACGACCACCAAGTGGTTTGAAAATCATACGTAGTAAATCATTTCAAAATACATAATTGTTTTACAATTTTTAGTGCGGAAGCAAATGTGGAAGTAATAATAGTTTCAAAATACGACATTTGGTAATGCTAAATGTCCAAAAGTAATTGTGTCCCTAAGTAGAAATGCGACTCCATGAAAGTATGCAGCTAACTTTCAAGCAATATCAATTACCTGAGAATACATGCGTAAAACGGGTCAACAAATAATGTTGGTGAGTTCACAGGTTTTAATTGTAAAAGTAAATCGTTGTAATGGACCACAAGACTTTCTATGATTTGATTGTTGTACGGACAATGCTACAATATTACCATAAGCACACCGAAACCGAAGCTAGACTGTAACTGTAAATGTAACTGTAATCCCATGCACCTACCCATGCCTACCGAATACATGGGGATGTTTAGGCTAATGGTGCACCCGTTTTGACCTACAATCAAAGTTAGCGCGACTAACTCGGGTGGGGGTTGTCAAACCTGATAGTACTATCCATAATCACCACACTTTGTGAAAGAACTAACGGTCCAGTTGTGAGGGGACTTAGTACGGTAAGTAAACCACTTATGTAATATGTGAAATCATATAAAGGTAATTGTGTCCAACGAAAATGTAAGTATGCATGTAATCTCCCCCAAAAGGAAAATATGTAAAAAGGGGGCCGTGAGACTCACCTGAAGCGTGAGTACTAGAAACGTGCAAGTAGCAAAAGTCCGAGAGTAAACCGACCTATGCGTGCCCTAGAATATATAAGACACCTTAAAGTCTAAGTAATGATTCTACATGCAAGTTGGTCATGTAGCAGTTTCACCCAACTCGTTATGTTATGTGTGTAAGTTTTGGTTTAAAATGTTTTGACACGACGACCCGTTGGTGATATGTATTTGTTACCCGAAAATATATATTTACATAAAATAAATAAATATATGTTCGATCAAGTGTGTCAATGTCTATTAGTAACTTGGTGTCAACTTTAGAGTTCGGGTTTCAAAATAAAGTTTGACTCGACCCGAGTTGTAACCCGTTACGAACGGTAAATAAATATATACAATATATTTAATCAAAATAACGTTTTCGAAATACGTCGTCATATTTTTAGGTAAAAATAATATTTATATTATTTCAACCAAATATAACTTTGAGAATTATTACTTTTACAAAGATGCCGGTTTTCGTTTTACGACCAAAGTATATGTGTATATATATATATATATTTATATTTATAAGATTATATATATTTAAAAATTTAGTCTTAGATATTCTAAATACTTACATTTATAATAAATTAACACCTAAAATTTGTACGTTTCAAAATCCATAACCAGACCCGAGTAATACTAACTTTACAACTAGTAATAATATATATCCATGATTTGTCATAAGTTTACCAAAATAACAACTTGAAAAGAAACAATATAAATATTTTAACACATGCTAAAGTCTCTGATCGTAAACTTTTATTTTAGTTCAAGAACTAATATTTAGTTATTATTAATATTTTACACTAAAGCAAGGCTCGTGTAATTTTTAATTTATAGAAAACTCCCTATTTTACAAAGATGGATTTTGGTTGGTGAAAGATGATACATAACAACTTGTAGGCAAAGAAATATAAAACAAGACTAAAAATATAAATAAGTAGGAGGGTCTCACTAGAAGCAAGCAGGGAAGGAGGAATGAATAAAGATGATGACTTGAAGCTTGACTCGGTGGTGGCGTATGAACTTGAAATCAAAACATGAACAAAGAAGCTCCAAGACCGATTCCTTTGAGAATGTGTTTAGAGTATGAATTGTTTCTTAAATGAGTGCATTTTATAATGGAGTTGAGTGTGTTCATATAGATGAAAGAAGCATGGCATCTTTGATTAAAAATGGGGGTTTAAGAATGTGTAGGGAGGGCCTCCCTTTTGCTGCTGTAAACAAGAAGGCAAAAAGTATGATGGTATGGTTTGGTAAATTTGAGAGGTATGTGTACCCCCCCTCAATTGCCGTAAATAATAGAAAAGAAAAGGCATGGCAACATGGGTTTCTTAAATAGGAATTGATGTTTAAAGAAAGGTGTATTGAGGCTTGGTACAATTGTAATCCACGAAAGGACAACAAAAGAATGGTAGGCTTGATTATGACTAGGATTTTAAAGTCAAATAATATGTATATTGGAGGGGTCCCCCCTTTTGAATTGTGAATCACGGGGAAAGGAAAAGAATGGTATGTATGGATGGATAAAGTGCATGATGATATGAATCTTTTTATGGAATACTTCGAATATTCATGGGATGTCTAGATGGAATATGGAGTTCCTTGTTTCAACGTGAAAAAGGAATTAAAAAGAATAATGCTAGCGGGTATAAGTTGGATGTGATAAAAAATCACACTCTTTATTAAAACCGAGTTTTCTAAAATTATACATTATATATTTAGTGGTTTACTAACATGTAAATATGTGTTTAGTAATTTAGTATAGCGAAATAGCGTGTTAAAATAAGGTATACCGATGAAACGGTAAAGGTGCGTGTTAAAATACTATGTTGATATAAGGAAATACAAGTTTATATTTAGGTTATAAAATAGTGTTGTAACAACTCGAAGTATGTATTAAAACAAAAATATTAGTTATCACCAACCTGCGTGTGTGCCGGTTATACCGTGTGTGACCCGGTAGTTACTGAATTACCGATGCGTGAAATGTTATGAATGGACTTTGCTAATTATGAAATGATCTTAATTAACCATAATTAAGTCTAACGTGAATATAATGTATGAAAATTCTGACAGTAACGGGGGCGGGTATTGACCGGAAATTACCGGTTGTCACATAACACCCTAAAGGTGTTGTTCCCAGACCGGGCTCGGCTCCCACGCGCTACTGGCTCTCTACTCGGGCTTGGCCCTCTCGAATCTTTTATAAAACCCACCCTCCAGTCTCAATAATTATTCAGTAACCCCCATCCAATTATTTATATAAACGATAACGTACTTGTTGAAACACTTTTGTGTGACAAACACTCTGGATAGTGTCTTAGCTTTTGTGCTTGTCTAGTATGTATTAGTCTTTGTATTGTAGTGTCTGTATGTATTAGTTATCGAGTTGTAATTTCTAATGCGTCTTATTGTTGTATAATTTCTCTAAGTGTTTTGCGCACTTAGCATGTGCGCAGGAATTACTTCCTGCATACTTAGCAAGTACGCAAGAATACTCTGCGTACTTGCTAAGTACGCATGAACAATTTGCCCTGCGAACTTGTTAAGTGCGTAGAGATCAGGTCTAGTATAAATAGAATAGGTTGACAAAATTTATATACGCAGACATTTGCATTTGGTATATTCTCTCTGTAACCTTCAAGTTTATAATAGACGAAGTTTGAAAGTGATTTCGTTGTTAGTTTACTCTGTGTTGCTTGATTATCCACCTAGTCACGGGCATGCCACACCTGGTCTGACTAGTCACACACCCACACGTAACGATCCAAGACACCCGGGGACCTACAAGTGGTATCAGAGCATAGCTCCTGATTTCGAGTGTTGTGAGTGTGTTAGGAGCATCTTTTACACATCCTACAGAGATTTTGCAAGCAAAAGTGGGTGTTTTTGTTGATATTTGTGATAAAATAGGGGCAGCTCTTGAGCACTATTTTTAGATGCAAAAATCACTCAAAAACGACTTTTGTTGTGTATTTGAGTGTTTTGAGCATCAAAGGTTGGTTAGAAACGAGTTTCTGACCCTTTGGCTCATTTTGTTTGGTCATTCTTTCAATTTCTTCTGTCTCCGGTGAGATTCTAGTGACCGGAAAAAGTTTTTGAGTGTTGGTGAAAAAGTGACCTGCGTACTTACCTTTTTTGGCAACAAGTACAGTCTTGCTGCGTACTTACCAAGTACGCAAGACCATATTTGTTGCGTACTTAAGTGATCTCCTGCGTACTTATCATTTTCTCCTACGTACTTATCAAGTACGCAAGAGTAAATTCTAAATACGCAAGACCAGATTTTTTAAGTGTGCAAGGCCAGAGTCAAGTGCGCAAGTTGTTTTGACTTTTCTGAAATTTGACTAAGTGTCACACTATGGCAAATCTTCAGAACCTCTGTAACCTACTTAATTATGACAATGAAATTGGAACCCCGCAAAGACCGCCAAAGCTGCTTAATGTAAATGATTATTCAAATTGGAAAGCACGCTTTGAACATTATATCTCATATACTGATTCCTCTTTGTGGATACCTATACTTGAGGGGTATAAGCATCCAACTTATACATATCTTGATGAAGATGTTACCAAGCCTATTTCTAAGCTAGACGAAAAAGAAAAGAAAGTCTATGATAGAGAAAAGAAAGCACATGGATCTATCACAATGACCCTAACTAGAGAACTCTTTCAGAGCTTCAGAGGTTATGATAATTCGAAAGATCTCTGGAAGGCATTGCAGAAAAGATTTGAAGGGAACAGTGACATCAAGAAGAGCAAAAGAGATCTTCTGAGAAAACAGTATGAGTGCTTCAAATATCTGGAGAATGAATCTACTGATGAACTTATATCTAGATTCTATCATCTTCAAACTGAGTTAAAAGCTTTTGAGCTAAAGTATCCTGATGAGGAATTAGATGAAAAATTTCTGGATGCTTTACCACCAAAGTTTGAGATGTACACCACTCTGCTGAGAGAGAACTCGAAGTTCTATGAGATGACGATTGAAGAAGCAATCGGTAAGGTTCAAGCTCACGATATGAACCTGAAAAGAAAGGAAAGCTTAGGAAGACCTCAAATCCAAGACCCTTCTATGTATTATGGGACGTCTTCCACAGCTAAATCATCTGGTTCTGGTATCGCCTTATTCTCAGGGAACTCTAATGAAGAATATAACTCGATTGGTTGTGGTGGTCATACATGCTTTACAGCATCTAGATCTTGTTCTCACCACCAACATCCTTCAAGAAATCCTCCCTCTATATCTTCAGCTAACCAGACTGCTATAGTCAAGACAGCTGAAGATCATGTAACATTATTTTCATCATGTATGCTTGCCTATGAAAACTTCATTGGTGGCAAGCTTACAGATCCTGAGACAATTGAAGAAGATTTTAATCAGGTGGATCTAGATGACATGGAGGACAAGGATATTCAGTGGAATATGGCCATGATCTTGAGAAGGGCAAAGCATTTCTTGAACAGAATTGGCCGAAAGTTTATTGGTGGGCATTCAAATGCCAAGGTGGGTTTTGACAAATCCAAGGCCAAGTGCTGCAAGTGTCAGAACTTTGGACACTTTGCTCGTGAATGTCAGAAGGACAAAGCACGTACCTCAGGATTCACAAGACCAAGCCAGGGAAATAACCAAGGAAACAATCAAGGGTACAACTCTAACAACCACAATTAAAGTCAAGGTGGAACGTCCAATGCATTGGTGCCTCAACAGGACGAAAGCTTTGATTGGGGTGTTCATTTGGAAGATGCCCTTATTGCACAAACACATGTTGGGCTAATGGCTGAGATGATGGAGATGATGGAAGCAGAAGAACGGGAAGCGTCTGTAGCTGACCTAGAGGAGTCTACAACTGCCTTTGCCCTCATGGCTATTGGGGAAGCATCAAGTTCGTCAACTGAGGTAGACTCTAATTCTTTTGCTGTTATTTCATGTTCCAAATGTCTTGGCTTGAAAGAAGAAAATTCTAAGCTTCAGGACAAAGTCGAACCCCTTCGTATTGCAGCGTTAAGCTACAAGGAAAATGAAAAAATGTTACAAAGATTCAATTGAAACTTTAAAGAAAGAAAAACATGGTTTTTCACTTAAAATCAGCGAATAACAGTTTCATTTGGATGTTGCATACAAGGGGTTTGAAAAGATAAATAATGAAATTACCAAGCTGCAGAATGAGGTCTTACAGCTGAAAGGTAATATTGAGAAGTTGAAAAATTCTCATTTTGTGGTGGAACACTACGAGTCTGTAGTGAGACAAGTGAATGGCTTAGGGCTGGGTACTAATGTTATTCCTCCACCAGTAAGCGGGAAATTTGTCAATGGCTTGATTGACATTGATTTGTCTTACCTTGATGAGTCCTCAAGTCAGGATGATTCCTCTAACAAGGATGATTCCTCATGTAAGGCTGACTCTGCATCTAATGAAGAGTTCTTTACTGCTTCTGATGATGGGTCTGAGAACACCTGCCCTGAAGGAGTAGTCTCTTAAGAGTTGCTAGGTGAACAGAAAGTTAAGAAAAACATTATCATTGATAGTGATAATTGTATTTTGACTGAACCCGATATCATTGAATCAAATGAAAAATTAAAAGTGATATGGGGGATATAACATTAATCAAGTTAAGAAAGAAGCTTTTTCAGCTCATTTGGGGCTTGGTTATCAAGAAAATTTGTAAAAGTATTATATTACCAAAAACCAATCATCATCGGGTCAAACTACTGTTCACCAAACAAATTCTCCTGCTCATCATGCTGAGTCATCTATTGCCAGATCTAATGATCCTTACAGGAAGACTTACAAAGAAAAGAGAACTTGCTTTCACTGTGGTATGGTTGGTCACATTCTTGTGAACTGTCCTGCTAAGAACCAAAGGAAACGGCCAATTGTTTCACAACCGGCTGTTATCCCTAAGTCACCACTAGTGAAGCATTCCAAAAGTTCAAAAGCAAATGTGGTGAAACCACCAGTAAAACCTATGATAAAGCCAAAGATCACATCTGAGGCAAAACCATCTGTTTCAAAAAGGGGAAAACTACCTGCTAAACCTTGTGCATCTACCTCTGGTAGTGCACCAACTGGTGTGAAACATGTGGTGAAACTCTTTAAGCCACAGAGGAGAAGAATGAACAAGAGATTGAGAAAGCTGGAACAGCTGGCTGGAATTCAATCAGGTGAAGCTTCCAGTAGTTCACCTGCTGCTGTTGAATCTAAGTCTACTATTCCAGTTAAGAAGAAGAGGTCCTGGAATAACAAATCTAAAAGTTCTCAATCTCCTGGTCCCAAATCTTCTAAAGATTCATCCATTTTTGACAGTCACGACTGTGAATTAATTGAGGTTGTTTATTTTGAAAAAGACGGATGACCCAAGACCACTATGGCTTGGGTCTCCAAATCTAATTAATTTCTTGTCACTCGTGCAGGGACATCCGAAGGGTACTATCTCTAATCGTTGGTATGTAGATAGTGGATGCTCCCGGCACATGACAGGTAATATGGCTCTGCTTCAAGATGTGAAACCATTTAGAGGCGGCTATGTGGCCTTTGCTGGAGAGAAAGGCGATAGTATCACGTGTCAAGGCGTGGTTTCAAATTGTTGTGTCAACTTCGACAACGTCAACTACTGCGAGCAGCTAAAGCATAACCTGTTGAGTGTCTCCCAGATGTGTGCCAAAGAGTACTCGGTTATGTTTGATAAGACTGAATGCATGATTCTCAAACTTGGTTTTGAGGTTCCTGAAGACTGGATTCTGATGCGAGCGCCAAGGACAAATGACACCTATCAGATCGACATGAGCGTGGCGAAATCCACATCATCTGTTGCTACTTTTTTGCTTACCGAAGCGACAGAGCTTGACTCTATCTTGTGGCATAGGAAACTCGGACACATTTCTTATCGAAAAATGAATCATCTTATCCGAAACGGTTTGGTAACCGGTGTTCCTAAGCTGAGATTTACTGTTGCAGATGATTGTATGCCATGTAAAAAGGGCAAACAGCAATAAAAGTCTCACAAGCCCAAGATCCAAAACTCCATCGATACCCCTTTGGAGCTATTGCATATGGATGTTTTTGGCCCCATAAGTATCAGGAGCATTGGAGGTAAGTCATACTGTCTGGTTGTAACTGTTGATTTCTCACGTTTTTCTTATGTGCATTTTTTAGGTACAAAGGACGAAACTGCTGACATTCTTCAATACCTGATCCTAGCTTGGAATCTCTTTGCAAGTTGAAGGTTAGAAGAATAAGGAGTGATAACGGAACTGAATTCAAGAATAATTTGAGGGAACTTTTCTGTCTCAAGAAGGGGATCCGTCACGAATTTAGTGCCCCATACACACCTCAACAAAATGTAGTTGCAGAACGGAAGAACATAACCTTGATTGAGACTGCAAGGACAATGCTGTCAGATGCAAAGCTTCCTGTCACTTTCTGGGCAGAAGTAGTTAATACAGCTTGTCACCTCTTGAACAGAGTTCTAGTTGTGAAGAGGCACAACAATACTTGCTATGAGTTGATCAACAATCGACCTCCCAATCTTGACTATATAGTTCCTTTTGGTAGTCCCTGTTCCTTATTGCTACAATACAAAGACCGCAAGTCTAAGTTTCATGTAAAAGCAGTGGAAGGCATCTTCTTAGGATATGTTGCCAACTAGACTTGCAAGAGAGTGTACAATATAGGAACTCGTACTGTCGAGGAATGGTTTGAAGTGGATTGTAGTAAACACAGCATTCCACTAGAACCAACTGGTCCAGCTTGGGGTTTTGATTATGATGCGCTATTCAAATCTTTCAACCTTCCTAATTTGTCTACCGATGATGCCGCTAATTTGTATGAATTATTTGGTGGCGGTGATGACTCACGTTTCTCAACCCGTGCTACTGTACCGATTGTAACTCCCGATTCCAATGCTGCATCTGCATCTAGAACTCATGACAGTGATAACATTGAAGGTGTTCATGTTGACGGAAATAACGCTCAAGCTAATCCTAACATTCGTGTAGGAAATGAAGCTCCGGCTGATCCAATCAACATTGAATCTTCTTCTTTTGGAACACAGGATATGGGGGAGTTGAGCACGAACCTTGATTCAGAAATTCAAGAACCGAATGTACCAGAGATGAGAGTGCATAAGAATCATCCAATTGACAACATTATTGGTGATCCTCATGCTAGTGTTCAAACTCGTCATAGAACCATTGCTGAGAACACTAGTTTGTACTCTGATATACTTGACATTGGTGTCATGGAAACATGTCTGCATGCTGCATTCGTGTCCCAGTTAGAGCCAAAGAATGTGAAGGATGCTCTCGCTGACAACTGCTGGATTGAGGGATTGCAAGAAGAACTATCTCAATTCCAAAAGATGCATGTGTGGGATTTGGTTGACTTGTCAAGAGGTGTACAACCAATTGGAACCAGATGGGTGTTCAAGTGCAAGACGGATGATCATCATGTTGTAGTGAAGAACAAAGCAAGGTTGGTTGTTCAGGGTTTTTATTAACAAGTGGGCTTGGATTACACAGAAGTACATGCCCCAGTTGCTAGACTTGAGGCCATTCGACTGTTTCTGGCTTATGCCTCCTATGTAGGCTTCAAAGTCTATCAACTTGATGTGAAGAGTGCTTTCCTGTATGGAAAAGTTCATGAAGAGGTCTATGTCACTCAACCTCCCGGTTTTGAAGATTCGCATAATATCAATAAAGTGTATAAGCTCGACAACGCACTTTATGGTCTTCATCAAGCACCTCGGGCATGGTATGAGACATTATCAATACATCTACTGTCAAATGGTTTTGACCGTGGACAGATTGACTCGACCCTCTTCATTCGGAAAGCAGGAGGTGATATTCTTCTTGTACAAGTGTATGTCGACGACATTATCTTTGTGTCTAAAAATGAAGAGATGTGTAGGGAATTCGAACAGGTGATGAAGTCCAAGTTTGAGATGAGTAACATGGGTGAATTGTCATTCTTCCTGTGTCTGCAAGTCAGTCAAAGAGAGGATGGCATTTATCCGCATCAAACTAAGTATGTGCAGGACATCTTGTCAAAATACAAGATAAATGATAGCAGTACTTATGGCACACCTATCCCCGTCAATCATGGTCTGCATCCAGACAAAGATGGAAAGGATGTGGATTGCAAATTGTATCGTGGGATGATCGGATCTCTTATGTATCTCACAGCTTCAAGGCCCGACATAATGTTTGATGTATGCTTGTGCTCAAGGTTTCAGTCACAACCGAAGGAGTCTTATATGATAGCTGTCAAGAGGATTTTCATATACTTGAAAGGGAAACCCCGATTGGGTCTTTGGTACTCAAAGCAGCAGTCATTTGACTTCAAGCCTATACTGATTCAGACTATGGCGGTTGTAACCTTGATAGAAAGTCAACTTCTGGTGGATGTCAATTCTTAGGAGACAGACTGGTTTCCTGGCAGTGTAAGAAGCAGTCAACGGTTTCTGTCTCAACATGTGAAGCAGAGTACATTGCTACAGCTAGTGGTTGTTCTCAGATATTGTGGATTCAGCAGCAATTGAGAGGCTACGGCTTAAACTTCACTGCAACTCCACTGTTCATTGACAAAAATGCCACCATGTCCATCACAAACAACCCGGTGAAACATTCCAAAACTAAACATATTGAAATTCGCCATCATTTCATCCGTGATTATGTTAAAAAGTATCTCATTGAACTTGTAAAGGTTCACACGGATGACAACTTTGCTGACCTTTTCACTAAGGCGTTTGATCGAACCCGCTTTGAACATCTTGTCAACTTGATAGGAATGTTCAATCCAGGGTGAAAACTTGTTTTTCTTAAATCAATTCAATTCATGAAAGTTAAAGTTTATATCTTTTAAGTTTTCTGTATAGTTCTTTTACTTTTCAAATGTTTTACAAAAATCCAAACAAAATAGAAAATGGAGAAAATTTCAAAGTTATTTTGAGAAAAGAGGAAATGATAGTACATCTGTAATGATATAAACGCCATAGACTGCTTATATGGGAAATGATTGCGTCATGCTTACTTGATTGTTTAAATTGTTGTGTTTTTAATCTGCTTATTTACAAGTTATTTGAATTGTCAGTAGGCTGTAGGCGTCTTTGAATCACTAGTAGTTTGGAAACTAAACTTAGACTACAACTGTGATTTGAACCCATGTATGCATGTGTGCGTGTGTAAAAGAATACAAAAAGATCATTATCAGATAAAGGATGTTAGATTTTAGCAAATCTTTTCTTAAGAGACCAGTTTTGGGTTATGTCTTTAGCACAATTACTGCGGTTGATCTCACTGCCCATACTCACAAGTATGCAATGAGAGATTGAATCAAGACATGTCTTTACATCAACCGTTGAGCATGTATTCACCCTTGAATCATACCTGATTCATTGAAATCAAATCCAGATAAAATTTGGATCACCTTACCTAAATCCTCAGACTCCATATCTATTAATCTGAATCATCATATGATATTCATAAAAGAAAATCCAATCAAACCAAGACATCTGAATCACTAGATTCTGAATCTTATGATTCTTGATAATCCTTATGGATTCTGCTTGATTTTTTTGTGCTAAACGATGTAACTTCATTCTAGAGATTTGAAAATCTTTGGGAAAATCTTAGATGCCTTGAGATAGTGCAAGTTACATTTCTGTAGCATATCAGTGGGGTACACGTTGTATACCTTAAAATTAATACCTTAACACACAAGAACGTGATACAAAGATGCTTATGGTTTCAAATCTTATAATATTGCCAACTTGAATTACTTGTTTATGTGCTTATTACGTATGAATAAATTATAATCCATGACATGATCCCATATTCTTTGACGTTTATCTTGTATCGTTTTTACTATAGTTTAGCCTGATATGATCCCCCCCCCCCGTGTCTTTGAACAAAAATAGTGTGTGTTACATACTTGTATATTTCTATCTAGAAAAGATCAAAAAGATTCTAAGTTTGTGTACAGTTCAATTTTAATCAGAAAAGCCAAAAATATTTGTGTTTAACCTTCTTGAATTGACTTTGAATCCTCTTGATTGAATGTGTTTATCTTGTTCGTTATTTGACTTGAAATCATCATAAATTGAGTTGAAAGTTTGAGCACACAAGGGTCTCTGCATACTTATTAAGTGCGCATGAGGTTAACCCTGCGTACTTAACAAGTACGCAAGACTTAAGTCATGCGTACTTAGTAAGTACGCAGATGTTAAGTCCTGCACATTTAACAAGTACGCACGACCAATTTGTGTTGGGTATATATACAGCAGTTAGAATTTTTCTTGGGTTTCATCTCATTTCAAACGTTTCTCTGTTGAATACCTCCTGCTCTTTTTCACTCAAGATTTTCGTGTGTTCCTAATCGTTTTTTCTTCCTAGTCTTTGTGTCATCTTCTCCTTACTAATCATTGGTGAGAATCTCAGTACATTTCACCCGTTACATCTCCGATTATTGACTGACTCTCTAAGTTCTTGATAGTGAAGCTTTGACCGATTTTGGTTGTTCTAAATGAAAATTAAGACCTAGAACTTTTATTAGTCTCTAATCGAAGCTTATTGACTCCTAAATTATCTGTATCAGGGTTTGATTTTGCTTTTGACCCCTTGTTTGACTGTAGGCTACCGTCGGACCAAGGCAAGGTCAAAATTGACGAGTGTAGCAACTCATTGCTGTTGATAGTGGTTCCATAGGTCCTAATCATGTATTTCGACCTTGTGGTGACCCTAATCCACAGCAATGCCTCACATCTGTTGAATTTTGGAATTTTGAAATTTGGCTAAGTGTAAGTTCCTGCGCACTTAACAAGTACGCAAGAAGTAATTCATGCGTACTTGCTAAGTACGCAAGAACTAACCCCTGCGTACTTGCTAAGTACGTAGGAAGAACACTTGTGAAAAATTTCTAAGTCTGAATTTCAGTTCATTATGTAGTTGCTATATCAAGTCATGTTTGATTCATTTCCAATGATGCTTCTTGTTCTTATTGTGTTTATTGTTTGTTTATGAAGTGACGGCTCGTGCATTTACCAGCGAATTCAATCTACTGGCTCTAACACAGCCCGAATGGAAGGGTACTGCACTTCTATATAGGGAGATCGTCGACTTCTTGAACCGATCGAAGATCAGCTATGCCATCTCTGCTGATCCTATTGTCTCAAGACCGTATCTGGAGCAATCCTGGGAATCTGCTGATCACGACTGTACAGTAACCCCAAACGTCATTAGGGCTACTGTAGCAGGTCATGATATTGCTATTTCTGAAGACACCATCAGACGCGTGCTACAGTTTAGGGACTTATCAATTGATCCGGTGAATTACCCTGACTACTTCGTTGATGGATGCCGGAGACAAAGGATGGGGTATGTCGGTACCATGGACTACTCTTCGTATAAGAAGATGTGGGTACTTGATCAGTGGCGGTACTTCACGCACGTCATGATCATGTGCCTATCTGCTAGGAAGACAGGAAAGGATGCCATGGGGCATAACTTGGCAGCTGCAATGGTTGCCCTCTCTCTTAACAAGGGTTATAACTTTTCAAAATATATCTACATGTCTATCACCGATCAGATAAATGCTGCTGATAGGTTTAGATTTCTATTATACCCTCGGTTTCTTGCAGCTGTTGATTAATGATGTTGTACCGAATCTACCAGCAATTAGAGAGAGACTTCAAGTCAAACGGGTGGCCAAGAGAGTTTTCTCACAGTTCTTAACGCCAGGCAGTGCAGAACCTACCCCTGAGCATACTCCACTCTTTGGCCACCTGATCAATGAAGCATATGTGGCCCCTGCTGACTTCAGATGGTGTAGTGCCGAGTCTGAGCCAGAACTCAGTCAGCACAGTGATGAACAGCAAGAAGAAGAAGAAGTTGGATCTGAAGATGAAATGTTTGAAGAAGAAGGAGATGAAGCAAAGGAAGTTGGAGGTGCTGAAGATTCTGACTCTGAATCGACTGAGTCAGATTCCTCTGATTCAGATGATGCACCATCCCAGGCACACCCAAGAAGACTAACGAAGGTGACCCTTCCAGAGTCATCTTCCAAGAGAAAGCGACAAGAGACTAGCAGTGAATACGATCCCGATTCTGATTCGGACGCTGCTATACAGAGACGCAGAAGAGAAAGTATTAATAAGCAACGGGGGGATAGGCCGCAACAAGCTATCCTTCATGAGGTAGAAGTCAGTGCTCAGAGGCAAGCATATATAATGGCTGTGAGTATTGATTCCACTTCTACCTCACCTTCACAACAGCTTTACAGGCGACAGAGGAGGAGGCCATGTGTAACACCTGATGTGGCTATCACTGCGATCACAGCGGAGGTTCCTGTGATAGTGTCCCTCCCTGTACCATCTGTCCAAGCGGCGGTGACAACTCCAATTTTAACCGAGTCTGTCACTATCACTCCTTCCACCATTCGAACAACCACAATCCCTACCTCAATCCCCACAACAACTCTTCAACACATCAGTGAACCATTTCATGAGTTAGATTTTACTCATGGATTTGATTTCGATGAAATCTTCACCTTCCCAACTCATCAAGCCGAAGCATCATCTTCCAGGGGACCTGATCCTCGTGATACACAGATCACTACCCTAGAAACTCAAGTCGCGAGTCTTCTTGAACGGTACAGAAATCAAGAGAAGAATCTGACAAGCAACGGGGCAGATAAACTCTTTGATTGATGAAGTAGCCGCGTTGAAGAAACAGCGGGAGGCTGATGACAAGCAGCGGTTAGAGCATGACACTATGGTGAAATTGGTCTGTGATATGGCCAAGACTCTTGCTGCTCAGGGGGAGAAGTTGAAGGAGCTGTTGGAGAAGCAACAACCTAAGCCTAGCAGTGAAGAGGCTTGTCACTTAGTTGATCTAACTAAGGGTGATAATCAGTACAAGGATCCTAAAGCCGGACCGAGCGTAAGTGAGCAGCAATCGTCGGCTTGGGCGATTTTTCCCATTTCTGTAGTGCCTATGGCTGAGGGGGAGTCCACTCAGAGTGAAGGTGGAGGTGATGCTTCAAGTGGCAATAAAGGAAAGTCGGTGGCTAACGTTCTGAAAGATCTATCTGATGACGTGTCAGATGATGTGATCTTATTCTTAGAGCCAGACTATTCCAAAGAAGCACAAATCGAGGATCTCTGCAATCTAGAAGAGGGAGAGATTGACTCTGGTGATGACTGGGATGAGGAAGATGATGATGTGGTAATCAAAGTTCCCAAGGGCGACGGGGAAGGAGAGTATGAGTTTGAAGATGGAGAGATCTTTGAAGTTCCATCCTTTGAATCTCATCTTGAAACAGGTTTAGTCGAGCCTTCTAGTACTGTTGAGGCATCGACTGAAGCCTCCCCTGCCGACCCGACACCTGTGGATCCAGAGGCACAGAAAGACAAACATATTACTGCAAGTTCATCGAAGGATCCGGCTCCTGTCTAGCAAAAGACTTCAATCATAGACAAACACGGAGCGATAGGGATGATCTTAGCTGTGAAGTTCGAGGAGGATAAGAAGTTGTTTGCAATCAAGCGAGCTGGGGGAATTCAATACTTGAAACCAACCAGCAAAGCTTTCAACTCCTTGCCAAGATACGACCTCATGAACCTAGTAAACTGAGAGCTGCTGGGTCACTCAAACCACGCAGTAGCGATGGGTTTCTGGCAGGTTCTACAGCGAGAGGTAAGATCTGGGAAATTCAAAATGTTTAAGCCTCAAGTACCCAAGCGAGTCAGGGACAAGAATGCTAGACATCCTGTTTCTAAGAGAAGCTTAAAGAAACTGGTATACAAGCCAGTGCTGTGTGAAACCAAGATTCCCTTGAGCAATTTATCTCAGAATATCCTTAGTAACATATGGTACTGGTACGTAGATCCTAAGTCAGGCAGTGGTGATTGGAAAGGTGTGGTCCGATAGTGGAAGCTTAGTACCAAGGGAACTGATCAGAGTGTTTGATGAAGTCTACTTCACAAACTTCTCTATGAAAGATCTGGAGGCACTAGCTGACAAGTACTGCATGTACACGGACGAGTGGAAAAAGTTCCTTGCTTCTAAATACGAAAAGGTGATCAAGTTCTGCCTTGACTACAAGAAGAAGATGGAAGCTAAAGCTGGGGAGCAGTGAAGACCGAAGACAATCCAGAGCTATTGTCAAGGGGGAGTTTGTTGAAGCACTTTTGTGTTACAAACACTATGGATAGTGTCTTAGCTTTTGTACTTGTCTAGTATGTATTAGTCTTTGTATTGTAGTGTCTGTATGTATTAGTTATCGAGTTATAATTTCTAATGCATGTTATTGTTGTATAATTTCTCTAAGTGTTTTGCGCACTTAGCATGTGCGCAGGAATTACTTCCTGCGTACTTAGCAAGTACGCAAGAATACTCTGCGTACTTTCTAAGTACGCATGAACAATTTGCCCTATGCACTTGTTAAGTGCGCAGAGATCAGCTCTAGTATAAATAGAATAGGTTGATAAAATTTATATACGTAGACATTTGCACTTAGTATATTCTCTCTGTAACCTTCAAGTTTATAATAGACGGAGTTTGAAAGTGATTTCATTGTCGGTTTACTCTGTGTTGCTTGATTCTCCACCAAGTCACGGGTATTCCGCACCCGGTCCGACTAGTCACACACCCACACGTAACGATCTGAGACACCCGGGGACCTACAGTACTACACTCGTCAAGTCTTCTATACCCGAGAACAATTATATACAATAATTACAAACCCGTTTTCTAAACAAGAAACCAGGATGTTACAAGTCTTCCCCCCTAAAAGAGGTTTCATCCTCGAAACCCAGGTCATCAGGGAACAATTGCGGATAATGTTCGCGCATCTCCGCCTCGGGCTCCCACGTAGCCTCAGATTCCTTTCTATGCTTCCATTGCACCTTAACAATCGGAATTACTTTCTGCCTTAATCTCTTCTCCTTTCTATCTAGTATCGCCACTAGTTCCTCTACATAATTGAGTTTATCGTCGACCACAATATCATCTAATGGCACGTGTTCTATAGTGTCCGCCAAACACTTCCGTAAATGGGACACATGAAAAGTTGGGTGTATCCCTGCAAGTTCATCTGGCAAAAACAGTGGGTAGGCGACACTACCAACACGCTCCTCAATAAAAAATGGTCCGATATACCGCGGACTTAGCTTCCCTCGTTTCTAGAAACGAATTATGCCCTTCCAGGGTGACACCTTAAGCATAACATAGTCTCCTGCATTGAACTCTATGGGTCGCCGTCTCATATCGGCGTAAGACTTTTGCCGATCCTGAGCGGCTTTCATCATTTACTTCACCACTTTGAACTTCTTGGAAGTTGCCTTCACGATTTCTAAACTCCCTAACTCTTTCTAACCAATCTCACCCCAACAAACCGGGGTCCTACACCTTCTGCCATAAAACATCTCGTATGGCGGTATCCTGATAGTAGCATGATAACTACTGTTATACGAGAACTCCGCCAACGGTAGGTGGCTATCCCAAGCACCCCCAAAATCAATCACACAATCACGTAGCAAGTCTTCTAAGGTTGTATTATACACTCTGACTGACCGTCAGTCTGAGGGTGATATGCTGTGCTGATATGCAACCTTGTCCCCATAGCCTCATTAAATCTTTTCCAAAACTTGGACGTAAATCTCGTATCCCGGTCGGATACAATAGATATTGGCACATGCCTTGCAACGATTTCATTCATGAAAAGCTCAGATAATTTATCAGATGAAAACGTCTCTCTGATCGGTAGAAAATGCTCACTCTTGGTTTACCGATCCACTACTACCCAGATCGTATCGTGTCCTTTCATGGTCTTAGGCAACTTTGTAATAAAATCCATTGTAATGTGCTCCCACTCCCACTTCGGAATCTCTAAAGGTTGGATTTTTCCGTAAGGCTTTTGATGCTCCGCTTTAACTTGCAAGCATGTCAAACATTTGCTCACGTACTGAGCCACATCATGTTTCATCCCCGGCCACCAGTAGTTACTCTTCATATCCTTGTACATCTTTTTCGTCCCTGGGTGTATCGAGTACTGATGTAGTGCAAAGCACACATCTATATTCCTATTGTATTCGTGCGTTTTTTATTAGTTTTATGTATGTTTTGAGTAGTTTTTGTATACTATTGAGTCGTTGTTATGTTTGCAGGTGCTCGTGAATATTACAAGTGAATACATGAAGAAACCGAGCAAGAAAATGAAGCCCAAAAGTTTAAAAGAAGAAAATATTGAATTTTGAGTTCTCGCGGTACGTGAGAGAGAAATAGAGATGCCTCGCACTACGCGAGGAACTCAGCCCATTGTCTCGCGGTACGCGAGAGACATAAATTCCTTGAAAAAAACCCTAATCAAATTATATTAGAATTTGAATGCCATAATGCAAGGAGGTTTGACATTCAGCCGTCTAGAGAGAGACCAGAGGCGATTTTGGGAGTTAGGAGGTCAATTAAAGAGGAAAGTTGAAGACTTTCCTTTCGGGTTTGTTAGGTTTAATGTTTTCTGTTTCAAGATTTGATTTTTATCTTTGTTTGCTTGTTTGAAACCATGACGATGTCTTATACTTCTGTTTTGATGTGTTTGAGCAAGATTCTAGGCTAAAACTCTGATACCGCCTAGGTCTTTATGATGATTAGTGCGTAAAGTTATGATTTTTATCGGTTTTGGATTATTAATTGATGGTCTAGTGATTTTGTAAAGAGTTTCTTGATATTAATTGTGATGTATATGCATGTTTAGATCTGATGTATGTTTGATTTCGATTCCGTACGTTAATTGTGGATGTCTTCCAGTTTGATTTGCGTATCTAGGTCATAGACTTTAGGGTTTGTGATTGTTTGTGTGGTTTGCTAGCAATAGTAACCATAGGCGTTGTGGTTGAGTGTTATTTAGATCTGAGTGTTCATCCTGTCTCAATTCCCGAGAAATGAGAGATAGTCGGTTAGTCTTCGTCATTAGGAATCCGAGTGTCAGCTGTCTGAGAGAAAGTTGGTATTAGGTGTCTAGGGATTGTTGCTATTCTGAATCATAGTTCTTATCTTGAGATTACCCCTTGCGTTCTTCGAATGTATTGTGGACTGTGAAACTGAAAGGTGATCTGTCTTTCAGGTACTTTATCATTGTTGGAGAGACCGAAAGGTAATCCACTATCTGGTCAGTTTTACATCTGTAGGTTACTTAGTTGGTGACACCCTGAGAGTGATTAGGGATCCACTAGGTAGTCTAGAGTTATTTCCTTAGAAACCCAGATCCATTATAGTTTCCAGAACAAGTAGAAGTTGTGCTTTGCAAGTAGGATTCCGGCCTAGGTAGTATTCTTCCCATCTCTGATTGTTTCCTTAGTTCTGTATCTTAATAGATTGAGTCAACCTTTCTTGCTGCATTAGTAGTTAATATTTAGTGTAGTCAACCCCCCAATCATCAATCTTTAGTCCGAGTCAGAGTCTAGTATTAGTATTCAGTGTCTCTAGGGTTTGGTAACTTGGTTTACCATTAAGCTGTGCTACACTCGTTAGGTACACTTGCATGTCATTGCGGTTTAGTCGAAGGTACTCCATTTATTACCTAGGAGTCTAGGTTAGGTTTTGTTAGTTTTTATATAGACCGTTTGGGCGACATCAACTACCTTGACGTCGTTGCCGGGGACACTTGGCAATTGCAATATTAGCTTTGACTAGTTCTTTGTTTGATTTTTGGTTTGTTTTGTTTTTTAGTCTTAATTGTGTGTCTTTGTCCTATGTGCTACTTGTGTGTCATATTTGTAAGTCCAACATAGGATCGAGTCTTTCTGTCTTGAGTCTTTATTTACTTTCTTTTATTCTTGTGTCAGTTTATGCATAATACTCGTTCGCAGGGATCACCACCATATTTAGCTTTTCAAGAGCCCGAATGAGAGCTTCACGAGCGCACCCGCGACTTCCGGGAGCGTTTGAAAGAGTTTTGCAAATCCCACGTACATTCTACTAGCCCAATTTCATTTCCTATCATGGGTGACGCTGACCCACCAGCGAGACGTACCATGCACAAGAGGGCCAGTGACGGGTTCACCGGGGCGAGATCTTCGATCACACGCCCTCTATTCCGAACACCAATACATGGCAAATCCCGTCACATGTCATGAGCATGATGACTAATGCCATTCAATTTCATGGCCTTGAGGATGAGGATGCACCTGGGCATCTGTCCCGCTTCGCACGGATATGTGATACCTTCAATATCACGGGTGTATCTAAGGACGCTATCTACTTGCGTCTCTTTCCATTCTCGCTCTCTAGGCATGCATCTAAGTGGCTTGACACCCTCCCCGAAAATTCTATCACCACATGGGAGGATCTTCAAGCCAAGTTCTTTAAGAAGTACTATCCACCTTCCAGGGCCGCTCGCCTTCGGGATCAAATCCATTCATTCCGGATGGACTCGGATGAGCTTTATCACATGGACTGGGAGAGGTTCAATAGCTATTGAGCCGATGTCCCCAGCATAGTCTTTTCAACTGGGCGATAGTGGAGAAGTTATATAATGGCCTTACCTTCGAGAAGCAGTAAATGTTCAACACAGCTGCGGGAGGCCATATCATGAGTGTGAGGAGATGTTCGAGAGCTTTGCTCTACCGGAACAACAACAACCATCTACCAGGACTTCCATTCCTAGTGCTGGAGCACCCGCCTCTTCTCCTAGAGGTGTGCATCAGGTCTCCCATGATACTAGAGTGGCTACTGCCCTTTCAGCTATGGCGAACGAGATCAAGGAGCTGAAGCTTAGTGCTCAAAGGTGTGAGGTGTGCAGGGGAGGCCACAACACCAGAGATTGCCCCGTCAATCATCACGAGCAGGTGAGTTTTGCTGGCAACCAGAACCAGAACCGAGGGTACAACAACTACAATAATTCATATAGCTCGGGATAGAGATCCGGAAATAACCCGCCTCGGTTTAATGATCGCCAGCATTAGTATGGAGGAGCGAAAGCAGGAGCGAGTCCGGGAAGCAGTGTCATGACACAAAATATTGAGGAGATGATAGAGAATCAGATACAAATGCTTGTCCACTTAGTCCAGCAAGACAGGGACGCTAAGAAAAGACTGGATGCCCACGACACTTTATTGAAGAATCGGCAGTCGGCATTTCAGGATTTGCAACGCACGGTAGGAGACATCGCGAAGAGCTTGAAGGATAGACAGGGAGGTCCATCTTCAGGTCCCAATGCTTCAGTGATGGCCATGTCTATCATGAGTCATAGAGAGGAGGAGAGAGTAGAGAAGAAAGTCTCCCACAGTGCTGACTATGGTATCCCTTCACCTGAAGAGGTGAAGAAGAAAGATTGGAGAGCTCGATTTGCTGCGATTGATGCTAGGATGTTAGAGGAGCCTGAGTCGGTTGAGATGACGGGACCATGAACTTCAAGGAATGATGTGTCGACTAGGAGCAGAAGAGTAGAAGAGGTAGATGAGCCTCCGGTAGAAGAGGAAGAAGTTGTGGATGAGGAGATAGAGATGGAGAAGCCCGCCAAGAAGGCAGAGGAGAAGTAGAGTGGAGGTGAGATTAAGACCCCCGAGATTGACTTGAGTCGTGTTCCCTATCTAGCGCGCTTGCTGCCACATAAACATGCTAGGGAATACGGCCACTTCCTTGATATGTTCAAACAACTCAAGGTCAATCTCCCATTTATAGAGGTCCTTCAGCACATGTCTAAATATGGCAAGTTCCTCAAAGATATTCTTTCCAACAAGAAGAAGCTAGAGGAGGTCTTTAAAGTCTCACTTAGTGAGCAATGTTCTGTAGAGGTTCAGAACAAACTACCAGAGAAGATGGCGGATTCAGGTCGTTTCACGATCCCGTGTTTGCTTGGCAGTTTGCGTCTGTACCACGCGTTGGTTGACATGGGTGCTAGCATCAATCTGATGCCTTATTCTATCTATAAGCAGCTAGACCTAGGTGAACCGTAGCCTATGTGCATGAGCATTTCCTTGGCTGACCGCTCAGTCAAGTATCCATAGGGAATTGTGGAGAATCTGTTAGTGAAAGTAGGCAAATTTGTCTTCCTCGTTGATTTTGTCATCCTAGATATTGAGGTGGATGAAAAATTCCCACACATATTAGGGCGCCCATTCTTACGCACCGCCAAGGCATTGGTCGATGTCTTTAACGGGAATCTCAGACTTCGTGTGGGGGATGAGTTGATCACATTCGATGCTACAAAATCCGTGAAGGATGTTGGCGAACAGACCCACTCCGTGTGCATGATTGATGCCTTCATGGACGAACATCAGGATTCTAATCCAGTAGAGGATGCTGTTGATAGGAATGGAGGAGGAATGATAGATGACCCTCCAAATTGGCTTGCTGAATTTGAAAAGAAACTAGTAGGGTCCCCATTTATAGGTGCTGATGGTGATGATTGCGGCTTAAGTGAGATACTAGCACAGGTGGGGTTGATTGTCTGTGACACATCCAAAGTGGAGAGTGTAGAGGATCCAGAAGATCCGGGCGAGAGGTTAGAGGCCACACCTTTAATGATATCACATATTGAGCCTTTAACCTTTACTATTGTTCATGCTGAGGGGATAGAAGCCAAGTCATCCCCTAGTTCTAGGCCGCCCCGTAAGAGAACCCGCGCTTTGAAAGATTCATCTAATTTGAGGATAGTGAAAGTCCCAAGTGTGGGGATGTTTAGAAGTGAAAACTTGCTTGGATACTTAAACCGTGTTGTTTTCGGACCTGGTAGGTTTAAGTTTTGGTGGAAGGATCGAAGTGATAGACATAATGGAGTTTCAGAGGGTGATAGTTATTTGTTAATGATGTGGAGGATCGGGAGACCGCGTAGGATGAAGGCAGTTCCAGTTAGGGTCAAGGAGAAGCCTCCTGATAGGGTTGTTTGAGTCTCGGGCAAGTGCCTGGGATGTAGAGTTTGTTTGCATTACTTGGTTTGAGTCCGTGTCATTTTCTGTGTTTTTCGGTGTGTGTGTTTTGTTTGTGTCGTGTTTTGCAGGGATTCGATGTTGATTCGTTGAGGAAAATCATCTGGAATGAAGTTCCAGGTATTTTTACAATGGTTTGTATCATTGGAACAAGTTTTTAAAGGATTTGGGTGAAAAAGATGTGTAGAAGGCAAAAATTATTCTAAGTATAAAAATTGAAAATCCCTTTAACTTTCTGTGATTGAACCCTCCTCGCGGTACGCGAGATTTTGTAGTCCAGCCTTCGCGGTACGTGAAGGACAAAACTCCTAGGTCGGTTTAAAAGTGCCTCCTCGCGTTACCAGCTAAGTCACTTCCTATTTTATTTTGCATTTTTATTTTTAGTTGTGTCTTGCTTCACATTGAGGACAATGTGCCTTTCAAGTGTGGGGATGTGGGTGAGTGTCTATTTTAGATAGTTTGTCTTGTCATAAAAATTCAAAAATACAAAAAAAATTGAAAAATTTTGAAAAAATGTCCTTGGAAATAACTATTTACACTTGGAAAATGATAGTACAACTGGATGTGCTTGTTGAGTTTAAATGATTTAAATAACAGAAAACACGTCTAATTAGTGATGTTTTGGTAGACCTAGCCAACTTGAATAGCTTAAATAGCCCGTGAGTGTTACTTAGGATTAATCACTTAATTAAATCATGATATCGTGTGGGTACTCATCTTAGGGTGTTGGTAATGCTGAAACTGTCAACATAGGGTGATAGGTACCATGTTAAGATAATATCTATTTGTTTTTGAAATTTTTGGCACACCATTCTCTTTTTATGAGAATAAATCCGAGTTTGGTGGCGCCCGCATCAATAATTCCATTATTTATTGAGCTTATTGATTAGAATCTGAGTTTTGCTTATGTGTTACCCTCCGGGATGGCCACTTGGAGAAAACACCACTAAGTGATTCTTATGTGCTTATTGATATGACTTAGTCTATGTGTTACCTTCCGGGATAGTGACTTGGTTACAACGCCTCTAGAAGAAAGTTCATTTGCTTGAATTAATGTTCATCATCATCCATTCATTCCGTATTTCATCTAATTTCTTAAACAAATAAATAATAGTTTAGCGTGGTAGGGTAAATCAATATGATTTGATCCGTGCCTAGACATAACCGTGAGACGGGATTAGGTTGAGCTGTAACTTCTAAGTGTGAGTCACATAGGTTGATTGATAACTGTATACGGGGGCTAGAGAGTTGGTGCTTGGGTTTAGTCGGACAGAAATACTGATTGTTGTTTTTTAACTCATGAGTATGTTTTGCAAATTGGTAATTGAGTCTGTTAAGTTAGTCTTCATCATTAGGAATCCGAGTGTTAGTTGTCTGAGAGGAAGTTGGTATTAGGTGTCTAGGGATTGTTGCTATTCTGAATCAGAGTTCTTATCTTAAGATTACCCCGGGCTACTTCGAATGTATTGTAGACATTGAGCCTGAAAGGTGATCTGTCTTTCGGGTACTTTATCATTGTTGGAGAGACTGAAAGGTAATCCACTATCTGGTGAGTTATTACATCTATAGGTTCCTTAGTTGGTGACACCCTGAGAGTGATTAGGGATCCACTAGGTAGTCTAGAGTTGTTTCCTTAGAAACCCATATCCATTATAGTTTCTAGAACCGGTAGAAATTGTGCTTTGCAAGTAGAATTCCGACCTAGGTAGTATTCTTCCCATCTCTGATTGTTTCCTTAGTTCTGTATGTTGATAGATTGAGTCGACCTTGCTTGCTGCATTAGTAGTTAATCTTTAGTGTAGTCAACCCCCAATCATCAATCTTTAGTCCGAGTCAGAGTCTAGTATTAGTATTCAGTGTCTCTAGGGTTCGATAACTCGGTTTACCATTAATCTGTGATACACTCGATAGGTACACTTGCCTGTGCGTGCAGTTTAGTCGAAGGTACTCCATTTATTACTTAGAAGTCTAGCTTAGGTTTTATTAGTTTTTATATAGACCGTCTGGGCAACATTAACTACCTTGACTTGTGTGCTTCGTCAAGTACTTGCCCCCTAAATCCTCTAAATTTTGGTACCCGGATACGGTCATCCTTGACCCACACCCCTTGACTGTTCTCAGTCAACAAATCGCGCTGCCCAAAGATCCTTTCCTCTTTTAATCTTTCATCTCGCAAGGCTTCCTCTTGCACCTCCCTTAATTGCATCAGAACATCAGGCGTTACGACCAGCTGATATGCTTTAACCCTAATTGGCGTGTGTTCCTCTTTACGACTCAATGCGTCAGCAACCACATTGGCTTTACCAGGGTGGTAACGGATTTCACAATCGTAGTCTTTGATCAGTTCCAACCATCTCCTCTGCCTCATGTTCAGCTCTTTTTGCTCGAAGTAATACTTCCAACTTTTGTGATCAGTGTAGATGGTACACTTGATTCCATATAAATAGTGCCTCCACAACATTAGTGCAAATACTACAACCGCCAACTCTAAATCATGGGTGGGGTAATTCACCTCATGGGTCTTCAACTGTCTCGATGTGTAAGCAATTACCTTTCCCCGTTGCATTAACACGCAACCTAAACCCAAGTATGAAGCATCTGAATACACCACCAAATCGTCCGTACCCTCAGGCAACGTTAACACCGGTGCCTCTGTCAACCGCTTCTTAAGCTCTTGAAATGCATTTTCTTGATCTGCTCCCTACACAAACTTCACCCCTTTCCGAGTAAATTTATTAAATGGCGTGGCTAGCTTAGAGAAGTTTTTAATGAACTTCCTATAGTAGCCTGCCAACCCCAAGAAGCTACAAACCTAAGTTGGAGTCTTAGGAGCATTCCACTTCACCACCGCTTCGATCTTAGTAGGATCCACCATTATCCCCCCCCCCCCCCCGGGTTAACCACATGCCCAAGAAACTTCACCTCTCTTAGACAAAACGTACACTTCTAGAATTTTGCATAATGCTTTTCTCACCTCCACGTCTCTAACACTTCTCGCAGATGTTCACCATGCTCCCCCTTGCTTTTAGAATAGATTAAAATATCATCGATAAACACGATCACATCTGTCTAACATTGGCCGACACACGTGATTCATCAGGTCCATGAAAACCGCCAGAGCATTCGTTAAACCAAAGGAGATTACTAAAAATTCATAATGCCCATAGTGTGTCCGAAACGCCGTCTTCGGTACATCCTCCTCTCTAACCTTTAACTGGTGATACCCTGACCTCAGATCTATACGCGAAAACCATTTCGCCCCTTGTAGTTGATCGAACAGGTCATCAATATGCGGCAGAGGATACTTGTTCTTCACTGTCAACTTATTAAGCTCCCGGTAGTCGATGCACATTCGCATGCTACCATCCTTCTTCTTCACAAATAAGACCGGTGCACCCCACGTTGAGATGCTTGGTCTGATGACCCCCATATCTAACAAGTCTTGCAGTTGCTCCATTAACTATTTCATCTCTGTCGGTGCCAAACGATACGGCGCTTTAGCGACCGGCTGAGCGCCTGGCTGTATATCAATCTGAAACTCGATCTCCCTCTCTGGTGGCACTCCCGTCAAATCGTCAAGGAAAACATCTGGAAAGTCTTGCACCACCGGAACTTCTGACAATTCTACATTCTTTGCTTTGGTATTGGTGACATAAGCTAGGTATGCCCCACACCCCCGCCTCAAGGACTTCACTGCCTTCATCATAGAAATAACTCACGGTAGAGAGCTTAATCGGTCCCCATATACTGTCACTTCCGTCCCTTCTAAAGATTTCAACGTTATCATCTTTTTCCGGCAAACGATGTCCGCATCAAAATAGGCCAACCAATCCATCCCCAACATGACATCAAAGCCTCCTAAAGCGATAATAAATAATCTAGCAGGGAACCTATGACCCTCTAGATCGATATAACAATCATCTAACGCTTCAACTACCCTAGTCGGCACTGAACGGCTTTTCAATCACTCTAGCCATCCTACACAAGTTTTTACAGAAAGATGGGGCCACAAAATACATACTTGCCCCCGAATCAAATAAAACCGAAGCTGGTACATTATTAATAAGAAAGGTACCTAAGACCACGTCCGGTTAGTCTTTGCTTCTGTTGCAGTCATGGTGAAGGCTCTTGCCTTCGCCATAGGCTTCTCATCTTCTTTCTTCCCTTGGACCGCTCCTTTGCTTGGTCCCGCACCCTATCCTTCCCTACAATCCTTTGCCATATGGCCTATGACTCCAAACTGGTAACACTTAGGATCACGGGGGCAATCCCTAGAAAAATGCCTCGCCTTGCCACATCTGTAACACGAACCCGAATCAGCCCTGCACTCACCCGAGTGCATTCTTCCACACTTGCGACATGCCTCCGGACCATCAGTCCTGTCTTTCTTCACAAACGAAACTTTCAAATCTTTACCGAATCTCTTGATGGGCACAGTCCATTTCTTTTCTTCCGGCTTCTTCTCTTGCACCTCAATACAACTTTGTCCTGCCCTACAATCCTTTGCCATATGGCCTATGACTCCAAACTGGTAACACTTAGGATCACGGGGGCAATCCCTAGAAAAATGCCCCGTGTTGCCACATCTATAACACAAACCCGAATCAACCCTTCACTCACCCGAGTGCATTCTTCCACACTTGCGACATGCCTCCGGACCATCAGTCATGTCTTTCTTCACAAATGAAACTTTCAGATCTTTACCGAATCTCTTGATGGGCACAGTTCATTTCTTTTCTTCCGGCTTCTTCTCTTGCACCTCAACACCCATGACATCATCAAACAATGTCCCACTCAGCTCCACCGCATCGTAAAAATTCGAAGGTTGTTGAGCCTTGACTAGAAGCTTAACACGGTCTGGTAGATCAGCTATATACAGCTTCATCCACCGCTCGTCGTTACCTGCTAAGTGCGGCACCAGACGTGCCATCTCTATGAACGTTGACGTATACTCACGGTGAGTAGATTTACCAGCTTTGAGAGTCGAAAACTCTCTCTCCACCCGTTCTAGCTCTCCTGGAGCACATAACTTCTTCCTCACTAAACCCTTCAGGTCATCCCAAGTCATGGCTTCCAACTCCTGAGTAGTCTTTCTCTCTTTTACCGAGTTCTACCAGTGCAAGGCCTTAGCAGAGAAAGAGTGTGAAACGAACTTCACAATCTGCTCCGACCTGCACTCACTGATAGAGATGGTGGATTCCATCTCAGTAAGCCAGTGGTAAGTGGCCACAACGTCCTTCAAACCAGCAAATCTCGGCGGATCACACTTCTTAAAGTGCCCATAGTCATAGTTGCCACCGCTTCTGGACGATCTCTTTTTCTTCTCTACCTCCTCTAGCACCCTCTTCTCTAACTCCTCTAACAGTGCCTTCACGATATTAGGCAAGTACTCATGGATCATTCCTACAACTTCATTCTTCACCGCTTCACAAACCTATGGTTCAAACTGGAATCCTTCATTGGAACACACACTGACGGTTTGATGTGAACCGACACCTCATCATGGTTAGCATCATCACTTTGAGCGTTCCTACGACGCCCCCTAACACTAGCATTAACAGAAACTTGTCTTCTCGGTGCCATTAGTTTACTGAAATAATAACAAACAGAGCAATATTTAGGTACAATTTAAAACAATCCGAGCAGTACAATTAGTTAATGACGGTGGTCAATCGCCATTACCCTTTCACCTTGCTTTTCAGGTTTTAAACCATCCCTATACTGCATCTTGGCATAAAGCCCCTGTCTTAGCCTACTAACATAACCCACACACACTAACTCATACATGGCGCTTTTGGCTTTTGGTTACGCGAGATGCCCAGATTGGTCCCATTCTCAGTCTAAGTCTAGGCATCGAGGATGCCCAGATTATTTAAACCATAGCTCTGATACCAACTTGTAAGGCCTCAAACCCGGGAACCCTACTTGTTGGCACACACACAAGCTAAGTAGTCATAGACGTCAAATTAAACTTAAATCATTACAGTGGAAATCAAATAGTCAAACAAATGGTTAATGACCTGACCCAAACATAATCCAAACCAAGTACTAATATTCAAACGTCTTAACAAACGACTAAAAAAATAAATAAACGTCATCACAACGCAAGCGGTAACCAAACCCCATCTAGAAGCAGCCAGCTCACATCTTCTCTTTACCTGAAATACACGCTTAAAACGTCAGCTACGCTGAGTGAGTTTTATAATAATTTTATTAGGGATATTCAATCCTGAAACCGTTATAAAATGGTTTAGATCTCAAAAGTATTAACTCATAAATAATTTATATCAAAATGATTGTTTATGAATAACGACACACGGTTTAATCCCGCTTGCTTTATCCGTAGATACCGACAAACACAGTGACCCGCCTAACTGCCGTCAGACATAAATAACTCGTTGACTAACGTCAACACAGTATCAAGCTTACGCTTAATCACCATTCACATCAAGCAAGTACGTGACACACTCTCATGCATAACATGCAAACACAATTATTATAAATTCTAACCGCACAACACCATCTTCGCATATATTTATCAACTACACCCTGTGCATGTGTTCATGCCCAAAACATTAACATGTTTAAAAGTGGGCGATATAATCTCACCATTGCTTGACACGTCTCGATCCCTAGAACTTGATAACTTCTCGTGCTCGCCTTTCTACTTCGTACCAAACAATACACACAAGTTGCGAGTCAATACGTGACCCGATGATAACTCTTCCCTAACACGACTACACCTGACGCCACGCATGCCCACATGCAAGTGCATGGCATTATGCATTACGTGAACTCACGTCCGCGTCTCCGAAGCCCAACGCAAATCCAGCTCAACTCGGTTTCCCGAACTCATCGAACATCACCATCGTCACTCTGGTTTCCACCTCCGGTCACCGCTACACACCGGAGTGCCCTCCCTGCTCGTCCCCCGCCATGTCTGGTTCTGCATCCACGCTGTCCGGTCCCTGGGACTGCTGTCGTGATTCGACAAAACCCCCCACAGCCCGTCGCCGTCGCTGCCGAGGCATCGCAGCCCGTCACAGCCGTGGTAACCACCTCCACGTGCCACCCCGCCTTCAGCCAGCCCCCTGTCCTTCGTCTTCCATTGCTAAACATCTTAGCCGACCGCCCGTATGGTCTTCGGTTGAACCTTATACACCCGCAAACGGGTCTCACGCACTCGACAATCGAAATACAAGATGGTTAACAAGATTATACCTTTAAACTCGGCTGACTCGTGCGAATCGAATCACCAAAGCACTCGCCTCCTTCCTACTCGCGTCTCCTTCGTAACCCTAAAAGCAAAAAAAATGATTATAACAATGATCCGACGATCCATACACATAACGGTTGATTTTTGGATCACGAATATACCTTGATTAGGTCAAGATCACGATGAACGACCTTCTCCACCTCTCCTTCTCTTCTCGACAGCCGCACACAAGAAATGGGGAGCCCCCACCCCCCCATGCGTAACACCCTAAAGGTGTTGTTCCCGGACCGGGCTCGACTCCCACGCACTACCGGCTCTCTACTCAGGCTTGGCCCGTCTCGAATCTTTTATAAAACACACCCTCCAATCTCAATAATTACACAATAACCCCGTCTAATTATTTATATAAATGATAACGTACTACATCCGTCAAGTCTTCTATACTCGTGAACAATTATATACAATAATTACAAACCCATTTTCTAAACGAGAAATCGGGATGTTACAGTTTGTCCCCTCACCATTGCCATTTCATCTTTACTACAATCATAGTGACTGTGACCGGTAACACCACATCAAATTTTTTTAACCAATCACAACTTTTTTCTAAGCTTGTTTAACCACTTTTTGTGTGTTGTGTGTGTGTGTGAGAGAGAGAGAGTCAATAGAGGAAACGTCCCAGGTATCCACCATTATGAAATCAAAACTTTTGCAAGCTAGTTGACACATTGGGATACGGTGTTCAACTGGTAGGAGACCCTATGCAAAGATACAATTTCAGCTCTTACATTCCAATTATTAAAATCTGATTACGTGAGACTGTGAGAGCTATGACCTAATTAATTATGCAAGATTATTGGTTATAGGCTATTACACACAGTAAATTGTGTACAACCACAGGTACATCCAACATGTGAAAATCATAGTGTAACACCCCGAAATCCAAATGTAATATATTATTGTTTAGTAATGAAGTATCGAAGTGAACTATTATTAAATTCACTCTCATTGTTTAGATTATTGTGGTAAATTTATAAGTTTCCACGTAAAATAAAAGGCCAACTGAGGATTAAAAATATGAAAATGCTTGAAAACGGTGCAAGAACTGAGAAGGAGAAAGTTGAGGGCTAAAAATGTTAAGGGGCCAAACCGTATTAAATTTCTGCACAAACTCACAAAAGGGAGCTGTTTGGATTGAAGGGAGGGAAGGAGCAAAAAAGTGGCCAAGGTAAGTGATTCATTAGCAAGACTGCAAGAGTAGTTATCATTGTATATAACTTAGTGTTTGTGTGATTTTTTAAATTTTGTTTCGAAAACTGATATTGTACACCCCTACATGTACTCTGAGTTTTATAAACATTATTTGAAAACTCGATGTGATATTTTTAGAAAGTTTAACTTCACGGAGGCTAAACGGGTAGCCCCGGACAAAATCGGTTCCTTCCCTGTATGGATCATAGAGGGTGTTGAAGAAAAACGGAGGTGATGGAGTCAACAGGTTCTTGATGTGCTGCTCAAGTGCATTGATATCTTTGCCAGATGGGTCCTTAACAACCTTCAAACCAACAGTATGCAGATTATAAACCAAAACAGAAAAGCATATTAGCAAACACTTGGTGTGCACAATCTAACCTAAACAGATCCAAGTCAAAAACCCCATCAGATGTAATAAAAAAGCCCATATCGGTAAAATTGTTATAAAAACAATTACAATTAAAAACAAATAAAATTTAGTGAAATTCCCCTAAATCACACAACCTAGGTTTTAAATGTCAATACTAAACCCTAAACCTATCAAAAACTGATAATCTAATCGAGAAATTAGGAAGCAATAATTATCGATTGTGAAGATGTACTTGTTGTAATCAAGCAGTACCAAAATACACTCTCTGAATTGATGCTTTATTTTATAATAAGCTTGGCCTTTTATAGGCTTACATGACTCAAAAGAAATAGAAATGAACAACTTAAAATTAAGAACAGAAAAACACTAATTCAAAAGCTAAAGACTCGACCTACAAACTCGGTCAAATGACCGTTATTCTTGACTGTTATTCTTCAGTTCCTCCCCTAAACTGAACAATGCTAACATTTAGTTTACTTCCATGATACCCAGTGCTTCTCCCAACTTGAGAGGTTTGGTCATTAAATCAGCTAGCTGATCCTCGGTACTACAAAACACCAACTTTAATTCTTCTTGATTCACCAGATCCCTTAAATAATGATATCTCACGACAATGTATTTTGTTCGCCTATGCATTATGGGATTCACAGACAACTTTATAGTCGAGGTATTATCACACATTACATCAAGAACACCATCTTGTTTCTCGCCTATGTCTTCCATTAAACCTTTTAACCATTGGCAATGACATGCACAGTTAGTTGTCGCCACATATTCAGCTTCCGTGGAGGATAAGGTGACAATCTCTTGCTTCCTAGAGCTCCAGCAAGTGGCTGCATTGCTATACAAACATACATACCCGCATGTACATTTTCTATCTTCAATATCCCTTGCATAGTCGCTATCGGTATACACCTTGAGCTTCATATTCGACTTCCTTTCATAAAACAAACCATATGTAACAGTTCCTTTTAAATACCTTAATACTCTTTTTCCAGCATCTAGATGTTTCATCTTTGGTTTGGCCATAAACCTCGATAATAAGTCCACAACATATGTTAAATCTGGACGCGTAACAGCAACATACATAAGGCTTCCAATCAGTTTCTCGTACCATGTAGAATCTACATCCTCCCCCACTCCTTTCTTAGTTAGAACAGTACCAGGTACTATCGGGTTGTTAATAGCATGACTTTCCTGCATTTTGAATCTTTCAAGGATTTCTTTTGTGTATTTCTTCTGACAGACATAAATTCCAACTTCTGTTTGCTTCACCTCAACACCAAGAAAGTATTTCATCAATCCTAAATCCGTCATTTAGAATTCTCGTTGCATGGACTTCTTGAAACTTTCACAAATTATTGCATTATTCCCTGCATATATCAGATCATCGACATACAAACTAACCACAAGAATATTATTCCATACCTTTTTCACAAACAAAGTATGATCAAAACGACTTTGCTTGAATCCTTCACATTTGAAATACCCCTCTATACGATTAAACCAGGCTCTAGGAGCCTGTTTCAAGCCATGTAAAACAAGTTTTAATCGGTACACCTTTGATTCCTCACCTTTCTTGATGAAACCAGGTGGCTGTTCTACGTACACTGTTTCTTTAAGTTCACCATTTAGAAATGCGCTTTTTACATCTAGCTGAAATACCCTCCAATCCTTTTGAGCTGAAATAGCTAAAATGTTTCGAATGGTGTCCCATCTAGCCACATGTGCGAAGACTTCTTAGTAATCAACCCCTTTTTGTTGTGAGTACCCCTTTACAACTAGTTGAGCTTTGAGTTTATCTACATTCCCTTCTTCATTCAATTTCATTTTATAGATCCATTTTACTCCGATTGGTGTCACCTCTTCTGGAGCATTTACTAACTCCTACGTTCCATTTCTTTCTATAGTAGAAATTTCATCTTCCATAGCCTTTTCCACTTCATTTCCTGACTAGCTTCTTCAAATGAAGTTGGATCCCCTATAGCAGTATACATAACAAATCCATTTTCCTCCTCATCATCAGATATCCCATCTTCACTATTATAATCCTTCATCCATACTGGTTTCCTTTTAATTCGTGAAGAAGGTTCAATTGTGCTTGTTTCAATTGTTGCAGGAACCTGATTCCCAGCCACTACACTTGTTTCAATTGTATCAGGCACTGGATTCTCAGTGTGTACTTGACTGTTTGGTTCAACTATCACCTCACCTTGTGTTGATGAGCCTTTATGTGGTGATTCATTTCCTTCACCATTATCAGTGACTTCACTCGTTGGAAGAGGCTCTTCTTCAATCATTAATTCTTCATTCTTTTCATTTTCTTTTTCCCAATCCCACTGTTGGTCTTCTTCGAATATCACATCCCTACTAATGAAAATTCTTCCTTGAGCAGGATCATACAATCTATACGCTTTAGAACCAGGGCTTATCCCAAACAATACACACTTCTGGCTGCGAGCATCTAATTTGGTTCGAACTTGTGCAGGAACATGCACATGTCCTATACACCCAAAGACCCGGAAGTAGTCAACATTAGGTTTATTTCTTGTCCACATTTCTTCAGGAAACTTGCTATCTAAAGCTCTAGACAAGCATTTGTTCATCATATGGCAGGCTCAATTGGTTGCCTCTGGCCAGAACCGTTTAGGCACATTATTCTCTACTAATAAACATCGCACCATATTCATCAACGTTCTATTTCGACGCCCAGCCTCCCCATTTTGTTGAGGGGTGTACCCAGTCATCAATTGTATCCTAATTCCATTCTTTTCACAATATTCGTTAAAAACTTTAGAGGTGAATTCTCCCCCTCGATCACTTCTTAACATTTTTATCTTTGTGCCTATCTTAGTTTCAACAAGAGCTTTAAATTTCTTAAAGTTGTTAAAGTTTTCCCCTTTATTTCCCAAAATATAGACCCAAGTTTTCCTAGTGAAATCATCAGTAAAGACAAGAACGTACCTTTTCCCACTTTGAGAGATCGATGTGATTGGTCCACATATGTCTGTATGTACTAACTCTAATCTTTCAGTAGAACGCCAGTTAGCCCTCTTTGGAATTGCAATTCTGCTTTGTTTCCCCACATTGCACGTTTCACACACCACAGTCTTACCACAGACCTTTGGTATCCCCTTTACCATATGCTTGTATTGCATTGTTCTAACAGCTTTATGAGCCACATGAACGAACCTTTTGTGCCAAATGTGAGTGTTATTGCTTTCACTTACTTGTAAGCAATGAGCAGGTGACTCCTTTTGGCTTCCATGCACCATAAACATACGATTTTAAGCCATTCTGGACTTAATAATCAGTCCCCTTCTCGGATGATAAATACAACATTCCCCATTCTCTATGACTACCTTGACCTTCCTGTCTTGTAGTTGACCTACACTAAGCAAGTTTGAGGTCAGTTGAGGCACATAATAAACATTAGTGAAAACTTGAGTGATTCCTTCAATTTCAAACCGGATATCACCAAGTCCTTTCACCTCCAGCCTCAACCCATTGCCAAGTTTCACTGTGTGCTTGATGTTTTCATCCAAGTGTGTGAACCAACTCCTCATACCTGTCATATGATTCAAACATGTAGAATCAAGAAACCAATAACCTTTGTTTTCTGCAGCTTGATCTTCCACATAAGCCATAAGAACTAACTCTTCATTCTCATCAAACTCTGCATAGTTGTGTAGAAGCATGTTTTGTAACTATAGATTAAATTCTATGTATCGGTGTACGTGGCTAGTACGCAAGAGGGTGTTCCTGAGTACTTAGCCCGTACACCAGTTTGGTCCTGCGTACTTAGTAAGTACGCAAGTCTTTTGCCTTGCGTACTTGTCAAATACGCATGACCAAACCATGCGTACTTAGTAAGTACGCAAGGCTTTTGCCTTGCGTACTTGTCAAGTACGCAGGAAGTGTTCCTGCCCCTATAAATAGAAGACTTGTCTTCATTTGTAGGTGGAACTCTGGAACTAGGTTTATCCGGGTCGGGAAGAGCTCTCCCGACCCCTGGACCGTGAGCGTAGATGAGAGATGTGTGTTCCTTCGGTATGTAGTCTGTAATACGGGATGACTTCTTTGTTATGGATTACGTTTCGTTTCATCGTCTTTTGTCTGTGTTCGTGTTCTTTTTCTCGTTTCTTGGTTCCCACACAAAACGCAGAACAAATCGTGTTATTATCCGCTGCGCGACGAGGCTCCCGGGACCTACAAGTGGTATCAGAGCCTCGGTGTTCGTTGATTTGTGTTCCAGTTTCGATTTTTTAGGGTTTTGAGCAAAACGAGTTCGTAACCTAAAATCCTTAAAATCGAGTTTGTTATCACTTCATTTGGTGTTTGGAAGTCTAAGGGTTTGTTAGATGATGTTTTCGAAGCTTTTGGAAGCATTAATTTCTCAGATCCGTCACTTTTCGAGCATTCTCCTCAAGATCCGTCAAGAACACTGCTGTACTGAACAAGTACGCAGAATCACCTTTTCTGCGTATTTGCTAAGTACGCATGGGTTAGCCCTGCGTACTTAGTAAGTACGCATGAGAAGTGACCTGCGTACTTAGCTAAGTACGCAAGAGCATTTCTCTGCGCACTTAGCAAGTACGCATGAGTACTTGGCTTTACGAACTTACTAAATACGCAGCAACACCCTACATATGCGTATTTACTAAGTACGCATGGACTAGCCTCTGGGATTCAAAAAAAAAAAAAAAAGTTTTTTGGCGGGAAAACCTTCCTTGTCCAAAATTTTGTGTCATCATTTGTACGCGTGTTTCGGCCCATTCTTGAGAAGATAGTAATTTTGGTTTTTCCGGACCAGAATTTGTATACGATGTGGCTTGGCGAAACACGAACGAGATTTTTGTTGGATGATACCACTTGTCATACATTGTTTAAGGGTCCATACCTGAAAATGTAGGCTACGAGTATCCGGGATACTTATTTAATAGGGTATGAATGCTAAACTAATGGGAGCAATTGGGTCGTCATCGGCTAAAGGTCTCGTTCTATTTGTGAAGATGTGGCTGCTTTGGGTCTTTCGGAAAAAGAATCATCTTGTTTAGGTATTCAAACCTGAATATGTAGGCTACGAGTGTCCTCGGATACTTCTTTAATAGGGGATGAATACTGGAACAACTTGAACCCAAGGATTTGCTGTTTTGGATCTTTACAAAGGAGTAAAGAATAAAATCCTGGAGTTGGCTAGTTGTGCTTTTTGAGGATTTGAGTGGAGTAATGATGAAGCTGGTCATAGTTTACAGAGAAATGAGGGGGATAAAATCTAGTATTCATGAGACATTAAAGAGGTGGTGGAAAAGCCGTTGGTACTTCCTATATATATACCTCTTTGACGTAACATGATCTCAACCGTGATTTCTCGTGTAAACTATATTTATCGTGTTTGATTCTATCATGTGTCTTCAAGATGAAGCTGGATATTCGTTGGATTATTAGTTGAAGATGGAACCTTTTATCATTGGCCGATGGGATAGGAAACATACCCTTGTTTCTGGTCTAGTCAGATGGAGCTTAAACTGAAAGGGGATATCGGAAATGAACATCTTCAGGAATTTGGTTGACTCGTGAAGATACAGGATAGAGTTGGACACATCTGGTTGAAGACTTAAGTTTATCTTACTGGAATTCCTATGGGAGCTGATTAGTTTGATGCAGGTTATTGGAAACTCAAACTCTCTATCATATGCCAGCTGATTTGGAGTTGTCTTAGTCTACTATTGTCACCTGGTTAGGAAGACATTGTCAGACTCAGAAGTCTAAGTCAGGGTGGAGGTTGCTACTGCTGAGAGGATGAACTACAATGAGTTGTGTTGGGTTAGTTGGTTCTTATTGAAGCACTTGGTTTGGTCTACAATGAAAGCTACAGTTAGAGGGAGTCGGGTTTGTCATCACTCGGCAACTGAAGACTGAAGTTTGAAGATTTGAAGATCTCAAGTGGAATGCCAGAAGATCAAGTCTCGCCAGATGACACTTGATGTCATTAGTTTAGAGGGAGTCTGTTAGGACATTCTTTGTAAACTGATGATTATCAGTGTTAGTGATAGATAGAATTTGATGCTATAGTTAAGAGGGAGTTTGTAGAAGCATGTTTTGTAACTATAGATTAAATTCTATGTATCGGTGTACGTGGCTAGTACGCAGGAGGGTGTTCCTGAGTACTTAGCCCGCACACCAGTTTGGTCCTGCGTACTTAGTAAGTACGCAAGGCTTTTGCCTTGCGTACTTGTCAAATACGCATGACCAAACCATGCGTACTTAGTAAGTACGCAGGAAGTGTTCCTGCCCCTATAAATAGAAGACTTGTCTTCATTTGTAGGTGGAACTCTGGAACTAGGTTTATCCGGGTCGGGAAGAGCTCTCCCGACCCCTGGACCGTGAGCGTAGATGAGAGATGTGTGTTCCTTCGGTATGTAGTCTGTAATACGGGATGACTTCTTTCTTATGGATTACGTTTCGTTTCATCGTCTTTTGTCTGTGTTCGTGTTCTCTGTCTCGTTTCTTGGTTCCCACACAAATCGCAGAACAGATCGTGTTATTATCCGCTGTGCGACGAGGCTCCCGGGACCTACAAGTTGACACCATTATCCTCTTGTGGCATTCATACTGGAAATGTCCTTTTTGGCGACACCTATAACATTCAATTGATGATTTATCGAAGCTACCACGTCATCTACCTCTTTCAAAACCTCCTCTTCCTCTTCCATTACTGTGTCCATAACTGTATTCATCAACCTTCAAAGCATGTTCATCTACATCTTTGCGTATCAACTTCTGCTCATGTACAAGCAGTGAACTTTGCAGTTCATCCACCGATAGAGTCCCAGATCCTTAGATTCCTCAATCGAACAAACCACAAAATTGAAGTTTTGTGTAAGAGTGCGAAGAATTTTTTCCACTATCTTCACTTCATGCATCTCTTCACCACTATTCATCATCTCATTTGCAGTTGTCATAACCCTGTCAAAATACTATGTTACTGTCTCCCCATTTTTCATTTCTAGGGTTTCGAATTCCCTTCTCAGCCTTTGTAATTGTGCCCTTTTTCACATGAGCATTACCTCTGTACTTAACCTTCATTGCATCACGTAGTTGCTTCGCAGTCTCCTTTTGAGTAATAGTCTTGAGAATGTTCTTATCGATCGAATAGAACAGCTAGTTCAATCTTTTCAGTTTGATAAGCTTCATCTCATCCGGTTCTTTTCTTCTAGTGGCTGATATCTGATCTCCAGCTCTCGGCTCTATATATCCCACTTCAATTGCAGACCAATACTCCTTTGAACGAAGAAAATTTTCCATGATCAAACTCCAATGATCAGTCCCCATCGAATTTAGGGATGATGAAGTTCTGTGATGAGTTTCCTTCAGTCATCTCGCTCTTCACTTCTTCGTGGATCACTCAATTACGCTCTGAAACCACTTGTTGTAATCACGCAGTACCAAAATACACTCTCTGAATTGATGCTTTATTCGATAATAAGCTTGGCCTTTTATAGGCTTACATGACTCAAAATAAATAGCAACGAACAACTTAAAATTAGGAACAGAAAAATACTAATTTAAAAGCTAAAGACTCGACCTACAAACTCGGTCAAATGACCGTTATTCTTGACTTTTATTCTTCAGTACTTCTTCTTAGAGACCATGTAACCGAAGCACCGACACGCCGAATCCTTGAACGAGATGCAAGAAGCTTTAGGTAGTGGAGGGTGGCGTACCTAGAAATGGATGGTGGCTTGTTTCTGGTCGGAGTTAGGTAGTGGAGATGGAGGGTGCGTACCTGGAAATGGTGATGGCGGTGGCGAATTGGGGGTTTTATTGGCGCCGTGAGTTACGAAGAGGATCAGCCGGTCATTCAATGGGAGTTTAATACCGTCGGTTACAATGATGAACCGGTTAAGGAGCATCGCCGGGAAGAGGGAGCGTCGCCGGGAAGAAGGACGGGAAGAAAGCGTCTTAATACCGGCGTCTTAAAATTTGTATGAATAAACCTTTTTGTCCTTCTAATCTCCTTTATAAAGGAGTATAGATAATGATATTCAGTCTTAGTCATAATCATGCTTGTAAAGTTGTAAACTCATATCATTAATGGGCCATCGTCTTGGGCCTAGCCCATTTGTAAACCTCTAGGTTAGAATGTTGGATAAATAACTCCTCTCGCAACTCATTATATGCTAGTTCGTTAAAAACTTGAATCAAATTCAAATTGAGTTGATTTGACTCGAACTAACCGACTTTAATTAAAGATTGAGTCAAGTATCAACTGAATGTAGCTCGTTCATTTAGTCTATGAATTTTCAAACTGAGTTGATATGAATTCATCCAATCTTATATGACAAAGTTTTCCAACCAAAGCCTATTTAATAAACATATTCAAACGACAATTCTAGTTCAATGATATAAATAAGTAAATAAAGTAGAGGTCGACTCCTATCACTATTAATTAATCTTGTTAAAGTAACCTCATTAAAACTTAAAATAGCTAATAAAACCCAATAAACAATTTGGACTATATTCCATGAATGTGAATCACACGGCCTGTAACATTCATCTTCACATTTCTTCGCATGCTCGAGCTATACTGTTTTCGAGTGAGTTTGGGAAAATATTCAGTATATCATTGATTTTCTTGAGTGTTTCCAAAAATCAACTATAAAATCATCGGAGGTTTATTATCTAACGTGTAATTTAGTACTTCCAGAAATATATTTAATAGCTAACAATTTAACACATTTTGAAAATAAAAATGATTTGTTTAAAGATATGGTAGCACCATGAAAGAAAAAATTTAAAAATATTTTAAAGATTTTCCAGTCGTTTTTACTTGTGTCGCCGCTTTAAACCCGACTTTTAATGTTACAGGGGTTGAAACTATGATTGACGAAATAAATTCCGATTTGTGTTTGTATGAAGATGACCCAAATTTTGCAAATAAAACATTCTTTCCAACATAATCTTAAATCAATGTATGATATTTATTTAATAAAATATGCTCCCAACATAAACATACACGGGTCAATGACATCGGGATCAAGTGGTAGCTCAAGTAGGGACCCTGGTAGTTAATTTATTTAATATCGTGAGAAATGAGACCGCTAAACGACAAAGGGGTAACACCCCAAGTAGCGAGCTCGAGAGGTATATTGGAACCAATTTTTACATCCATTATGAATCCCAAAGACTATAAAATATTTGATATTTTGGCTTAGTAGAAAGGAAAGAAATCCCAATTCTCGATTCTATTCGCTATGACCCGTGATTTACTAATCGTCAAAGCTTCTACGGTAGCATAGGAATCTACATTTTCTCTTAGTGGCAGGGTTTTATCGTTACGAAGAAAAAACCTAAATCCGTCCTCGATAGAGTTTTGCATTTGCTTAAAGACTCAACCGATTTTATATCCACTATGACCCGTGATTTTCTTGGACGCGGTGGATCGTATACAAGACCAAACAACTCTCGAAGACGAAATAGAAGTTGAAACACAAATACACGATGAAGAGGTGCACAATGGACTATCTTCTAGCCTATCTGACTATTTATTGGTTCACGTCAGTAGATCTGACAAAGAATAAACACAAGACGACGAATAAAATAAAAATAAAAATGTATTAGTTGTGGTCTTTTAATTGAATTTATTTTCCTTTGTTTATGAACTGTTGAATCACTTTCCTGTGACAAACACTCTGGATAGATTATGGATAGATAGAGTCTTAGTTTAGTACTTTTATGTATGTATTTGTATTTGTTTGTAAGTGTCTGTATGTAATAGTAATCGAGTTGTATTTACTTTTACATATTGATTGTTGCAATTTTCTTTAAGTGTTTTGCGCACTTGTATGTTCCTGTGTAATTAGCAAGTACGCAAGAATACCTTTGCGTACTTGCTAAGTACGCATGAGCAAATTGCCCTGCGCACTTGCAAAGTGCGCAGGCATCAGGTCATGTATAAATAGGAATGGTTGACTGGAGATAAGGACGCAATCATAGGCATTCAGATTAGAAAATACGCAGAACTTTGTAATCTCAGAACTTCTCTTTGTAACCTTCAAGTGTTTATAATAGACGAACGTTTATAGTGATTATCTTGTTGGTTTACTTTGTTTCGTAAGACTCTTCACCTAGTCACTGGTATTCCGCACCCGGTCCGACTAGTAGACCCACTTGCATGTGACGATCCGCCACACCCGAGGGACCTACAAGTGGTATCAGAGCATTGCTCTTGATTTCGAGTGTTGTGAGTGAGTTTGGAGAGTTTTCTACAGAGTTTTACAAGCAAAATGAGGTGTTTTTGTTGATTTTTGTGATAAAATAGGGGTAGCTCTTGAGCACTATTTTAGAAGCAAAAATCACTTAAAACCGACTTTTGTTGTGTATTTTGAGTGTTTTGAGCATCAAAGGTTGGTTAGAAACAAGTTTCTGACCCTGTGGCTCATTTTGATTGTTCATCCGTCCGATTTTTGCCATCTCCGGTGTGTTTCCAGTGACCGGAATTGTTTGGTGAAAAGGTGTTCTGTGTACTTACCATATCTGGCAAAATGTACAGTCTTGCTGCGTACTTACTAAATACGCAAGACTAATCTCCTGTGTACTTACTAAATACGCAAGACTAATCTTGTGCGTACTTAAGTTATATCCTGCGTATTTATCATATACCCCTGCGTACTTATCAAGTACGCAAGAGCAAATCTTAAATACGCAAGACCATTCCTCTAAGTGCGCAAGGCTAATATCAAGTGCGCAAGTGTTTCTAATTTTTCTGAAATTTGACTAAGTGTTCACCATGTCGAATTTTCAGAACCTTGGAAACCTTTTAAACTATGACAATGAGATCGGTACTCCTCAGAAACCGCCAAAGCTGCTAAATGTAAATGATTATTCTAACTGGAAGGCACGCTTTGAGCATTACATTTCATACACTGATTCTTCGTTATGGATTCCAATTCTAGAAGGCTATAAGCATCCCACACACATTTATCTTGATGATGAACTGCCTAAGCCTATCTCTAAACTCGATGAAGAGGAAAAGAAAGCTTATGATCGAGAGAAGAAAGCTCTTGGTTCAATCACTATGGCATTAACTCGCGAGTTGTTCCACAGCTTCAGAGGTTATGACAACTCTAAGGATCTTTGGAAGACGTTACAGAAAAGATTCGAGGGGAATAGTGATATTGTTAGGACATGTTTTGTAACTGTTGATAAAATTCTGTGTAAGTTCTGCTAGAGGCGAACTTAATAGGCTAGGCGAACTTAATAAGTTCGCCTAGCCTATCAGAGGCGAACTTAATAAGTTCGCCTAGCCTATGAGAGGCGAACTTAATAAGTTCGCCTGGTCTATTAGAGGCGAACTTATTAAGTTCGCTTAGCCTATTAGAGGCGAACTTAATAAGTTCGCCTAAGCACAGTGAGGCGAACTTAACACTGTTGTCTATAAATAGGATATTTCAGCAGAACACAGTACACAGAACAGATTAGAGGTGAGACAAGACAGATTAGACTGAGAGAAATTCTGTAATCTTGTAACCTGATATCTTGGTGGAATACAAAGAGTTCATTTACACCGTTGTTGTTGATTGAGTCACACGAGCACGTTGATCATGGATTCCGCACGTTATCACCGTGTCGTACCGCGAGTCTAGAGATCCGTCACGCACCGAATTAGGGACCTACAAGTGGTATCAGAGCTATTGCTCTTGATTAGCAAAAGATTCGTGGTGGTTTCGTGTCCAATCAACATCAAATTACAGAGATTTAGAAGATTTTTCATCATTTTGTTTCTTAATAAAAATGGAAGATTTTTGACAAATTTGGATTGATTTTGGATTGTTCTGATGAAATTGATCCGATAGAAGTGTTCCAAATCAGTTCCTACATATTCCTACGGTTCAGATTCATCAAATTCCATCAATTCATCAAGAAATCATGATTTTCAGAATGTTCTGTTCATGTTTGGAAGAACAGCTGTTTTAGGCGAACTTGCTGTTCGTTTTGCAGGCGAACTTAATAAGTTCGCTTGGTGAATATTAGGCGAACTTAATAAGTTCGCTTGGTGCAGAGTAAGCGAACTTAATCAGCAGGCGAACTTAATCAGCAGGCGAACTTAACAAGTTCGCTCGGGTCAACTTAAATTCGCTTGAATTAAAAAAAAAAGAGTTTTTGAATCGTTTATATGGTCATTTTGAATCGTTTTTGAAATTTTGAATTTTCGAAATTTAAAAAAAAAAGAGTATTTTGGCAGGAAATTTTTTTTCCGGATATTTTCGCAAAAATTTCAAAATGTCAATTTTATGTGATAATATTGAGATTGGAACTATGCCACCGAGACTTTTATGCATATCAGATTTTTGTAACTGGAAAGTACGGTTCGAACAGTTCGTATCACAAACTGATGAAGACTTTTGGACATCCATATTTGAAGGATATGTGCATCCTACTTATGACTATATGGGATATTATGATGTTCCTAAACCAGTGACAGCTCTTACTAAAGTAGAAAAGCATAATTTTGATCGAGAGATGAAAACGTGTGAAACTTTAAAGATGTCTTTACCTAAAGAAATCATTCATAGTCTCGGGAAGTGTCCTACTTCAAGAGATCTATGGGAAGCATTGAAGAAAAAGGGTGAAGCAACTTCTCAAGCGTTTGTAGTCCTGATCAAAGAAGTATTGGAGAAGCCGAGTGATTCTCAAAGTGATTCTTCTGTAGATTTAATTGATAGTGAGAGTATTCGTTCTTATGAAAGTACTCAATCTACTGAGACTGATGTGATGAGTGAAGAAAGTTTTCAGACAGTTGAAGATAATCTGAGTGAACCAGAAACTGATGCAGAGCCTGTCATTGTTGACCAAAAGAGTGAAGCTGATGATGACGTATTCATGGCTCCTGGTGCATCTTGTTCAGAAGTAAAACCTGAGGTAGTTTCTAACTCTCAAACGTTTTATTACAACTGTGTTTCAGTAAAGGATAAAATGATGAGGGTTATGGATGACAATGTAAACCTCATTTGTGACATGAAATCGATGCACACGGTAAATCAGAAATTAAAGGATAATGAGAATGTGTGTGTTGAGAGAATAGAATCATTGAAAAGGGATATAAATTCTCTGACTTTGAAGATCAAAGAGCAAGCATATCACCTGGATATGTCCTTTGCAGAAATTGAGAAAAGAAATACTAATCTTGTTGAGAAAGATAAGGAATTAGCCGAATCTAAAGCTGAGGTGATAAGATTGCATAGAAAGTTAGAAAGCTTTGGAAATTCATCATTCTTATTAGGATATTATCTTGAAAATACTGAAGTGGGGAAGGGAACTACTGGTATTGGATATGTTCCTCCACCATTCAATGGAAATTATTCTGTTACACCTGAGATTATAAATGATGAGGATTTAGATCCTAAGACTGTGTTGAAGGTGAATCCAGTCACAGGTGAAGATATGGTCTATTCTGATGAGAGTGATGATGAATATTTTGATGAAGCTAAGGTAGAGGGGATACCGAAAGAGGTTAAGAAAGAAGACTCAAAGGTTGATTCTAATTCATCTGGTAAAAATACATTTGGAAGTTCTTCAAATTCAAGGAAAGTTCCATTTGTCAGAGATTATAAAGACAGGCGTACATGTTTTCATTGTAATGAGATAGGACACATTGTGTTGAACTGTCCTTACAAAAATAAAAAGAAGAAGCATGTAGTTCCTGAGAAGGTGAAGCCTGAATCAAGACCTGTTGAGAAAAAGTTTGTTCCGTCTCAAACTCCAAAAGAAGTTCATGTAGGAGAATCTTCTTCAAGTGCATCTTATCGTATGAAGATTCCTTATATGAGAGATTATAGTGAGAAGAGATCTTGCTTTTACTGTGGTCTTGTGGGTCACATACGGATGAATTGTTCTCACAAACCCAAAGGTAACCGAGAAGTTACTCCAGAAAAAGGTAAGAACTCATGGTAAGCCTTATGTTAACCCAAATGTGGTTAAACCTCGTGATATATCAAAGGGTAATTCAAAATCTGAGGTTAGGCTTTCTAGACCTCAAAGACGGAGGAGAAACAGAAGATTGAGAAAACTTTTAAAACAACAAGAGTTTTCACAATCAAATCAATTTTCAAATGAAAGAAAATGTTCAAACACTTCACATTTTAAGAAAAAAGAACTTAATGAAATGAAGTATGTTTGGAAATCTAAAGTTTCTGTTTCTGACTCGTCGGAACAATCTCCTAAAATCGACGAGAGATTTGATTGTGAATGGAGTGAGGTTTATTATTTTGATACAAATGGAAGACCCATGACTACCATGGCTTGGGTCCCAATTTCAAATTAATGTTTCTTGTTAGATGTGCAGGATTTACCAAGAGGGACTATTAATACCATTTTGGTTGTTGATAGTGGTGGTTCTTAGCAAATGACAGGGAATGACATCTGCATGAGTAAAGAGTTGTTGATAACTGTGAATATATTTTATTCAACGACTTGATGCTCAAGGGGGAGAATATGTCACACACAATGTTTTGGAAACAGTTTTACAAAGTCCAAATGATAACCTGAAATTTATGATGACAATGGTGAACATAAAGTCGTTGATGCAACCATTTGACTAGTTGAGGGGGAGTCTACAGGACAGGGGAAGTACAGAACTGTGTTGGTGACAGAGGCAATGACATTCAATTACATTACATTGGTTTGAGTTTTTAATTGATTGACTTGCTTAATCCTGAGTAACCAAGTAAAATGTTTTCTTAAAATGTTTTCATGGAAGATTTTATTTTCGTTTGTTTTACTTTCTTTGAAAAAGATTTTGAAAAATCCAAACAAATTGAAAAAGATAAAATCGACATTACTTGAAGTTAAAGAAGAGATGATAGTACATCAGTAGATGTTCAGTCACACATGACCTTAGTTGGACTTTATGATGTTTATCTAATATATCTGTGATAAATGTTTTGATCAGAACTTCTTAGACTGCACAGTATGAGAAATGATAGCTTCATAACTGCTTATGCTTAAAAAAAAATTGATGCTTGATGCTTATATTTTAATTTGGATACTAGTATGTAGTCTGAATTGTCAATAGGCTATGAGTATCTTTGGTCCATTAGTAGTGTGACAACGTAATGATCTTTGTGACAACTGTGATTTGAACCCATGGTATGCCGGGTGTGTGTGTAAAAGATCATTATCAGATAAAGAATATAAGATCTAAAGTACTTCATAAGACCAGTATCGGTTATGTCGTTAAACACAAATTTTTCAGTTCACTTCACTGCCCATGCCCTGAAAAACATGCAATGTGGTGTTGAACTAAGATATGTTTCTGACAACATCTGTTGGAACCTATACTAGCCCTTGGATCAATATCCTGATTCCATTAAATATATCCAGATAACAGTTGGATCACGATACCCTATGTCATTGAATCAATCGATTCCTTGATGAATCTTATGTTGAAGAATTCTATTGGTACAATCTTTCTGTTACTATGAATCATGATACTTCATCCAAACCAAGACATTTGAATCATTCGATTCTGAATCATTCTGATTCTCTGCTTGATATTTTCCTGTGTTTATCGGTATAATTCATCCTGGAGATTGAATATTATCTTGCAATGATCTTATATGTCTTGAAGATAGTGCACATTTAAATTTCTGTTGGCATATTTGTGGGGTACACGTTGTATTACAAAATAAATGGTACCTTAATTCACAAGAACATGGGACAAAGATACTGATGGTTTCAATTCTTATAATATTGACAACTTAGATTGACATGTTATGTGTTGCAAATTCGTATGTAATAAGCATGTTATGATCTGATCTCATCTTCTTTAAAGTTCTTCGCGTATCATTACATGTTTTGGTTGAAGCTTAAAAGATTTGATCTTATCTGATAAAAAGAAATGATGAATCTGGATAGGATACCCTTAGAATGTTTAGGGATGTTTATCCAAGATGTGTGATTGATGCATTGTTTGTACTGATATGATCTTCTTACTCGTGATGTTCGACTAAAAAGATGTGATTTTGTATTTTACATTTCATTTTGTACAGAGAAAAACCAAAAAGATTTTGTGTTTCTTATGTTTGAAAAACCAAAAAGATTTTATTTTTCCAGCTTCCATGGAAATCTTAATTGTTGGTTATTCTTGTTTGTTCTTCTTTAAAAAACCTGTATATTGCAGACAGAAGTTGACAAGGGGTCCTTCTCCCGAGTTTTCTTCTAGATAGAAAGAGAATGTGCAGATGAACAAGACGAAGACTACAGTGTGTTTGATGATATTTGAAGACGGATGACAATCTTCTGAAGCTGTTGTCAAGGGGGAGTCTGTTGGAGCATATTCTGGTGACAACGAGCTTGAAGATATTATGTCTTAGTCTTAGAGTCTTTGACTTGTAATTGATAGAATTGTTAGCAACAGTTATAGGGGAGTCTATTAGGACATGCTTTGTAACTGTTGATAAAATTCTGTGTAAGTTCTGCTAGAGGCGAATAAGTTCGCCTAGGCTATCAGAGGCGAACTTAATAAGTTCGCCTAGCCTATCAGAGGTGAACTTAATAAGTTCGCCTGGTCTTTCAGAGGCGAATTTATTAAGTTCGCTTTGCCTATTAGAGGCGAACTTAATAAGTTCACCTAAGCACAGTGAGGCGAACTTGTTAAGTTCTCCTGGTGCAGAACTGTTGTCTATAAATAGGATATTTCAGCAGAACACAGTACACAGAACAGATTAGAGGTGAGACAAGACAGATTAGACTGAGAGAAATTATGTAATCTTGTAACCTGATATCTTGGTGGAATACAAAGAGTTTATTTACACAGTTGTTGTTGATTGAGTCACACGAGCACGTTGATCATGGATTCCGCACGTTATCACCGTGTCGTACCGCGAGTCTAGAGATCCATCATGCACCGAATTAGGGACCTACAGATATCAAGAAGAGTACACGGGATCTACTCAGGAAGCAGTATGAATGCTTCAGATTTTTGGAGGATGAGTCTTTAGATGACCTCATCTCTAGATTCTATCATCTGCAGACAGAATTGAAAGCTTTTGAGCTCAAGTATCCCGATGAAGAGTTGGTGGAAAAGTTTATGGATTCTTTGCCACCCAGGTTTGAAATGTACACAACCTTGATGAGAGAGAATCCAAAATTCTATGAAATGACATTGGAGGAGGCAATTGGAAAGGTTCAAGCTCATAACATGAACCTTAGAAAGAAAGAGAGCTCAGGAAGACCTCAGATACAAGACCCTTCTATGTATCATGGGACGTCATCTATAACCAAATCCCCGGGCTCTAGAATTGCCCTTTTCTCTGGAAACTCTACTGAAGAAGACCACTCAACTGGTTGTGGTGGTCATGCATGCTATGCATCTGGATCAGGTTGTGGATCTCATCAACAACACACCTCAAGAAACCTTCCCGCTACAACTTCAGCTAACCAATCAGCTATAGCTAAAATAGCTGAAGATCATGTAGCACTATTTTCATCTTGTATGCTGGCCTACGAGAACTTCATAGGTGGCAAGCTTACAGATACCGAGACAATAGAAGAAGACTTCAATCAAGTGGATCCTGATGACATGGAGGACATGGATATTCAATGGAATATGGCCATGATATTGAGGAGAGCCAAGCATTTCCTGAACAGAACAGGAAGAAAGTTCATTGGCGGGCATTCTAATGCCAAGGTTGGTTTTGACAAATCCAAGGCCAAATGCTACAAGTGTCTGAACTATGGACACTTTGCTCGTGAATGTCAAAAAGACAGAGCACTGGCTTCGGGTTTCACCAGACCTAGCCAAGGAAACAGCCATGGCTACAACAACTCAAACAACCACAATCAAAGCCAAAGTGGAACGTCCAATGCACTGGTAGCTCAACAGGACGACAGCTTTGATTGGGGTGTTCATCTGGAAGATGCCATCATTGCACAAACTCAAGTTGGTCTCATGGCTGAGATCATGGAGTTGATGGAAACTGAGAAAAAGGAAGCTGGGGAAAAGGAAGCTGGGGAGAAGGAAGCTGAAGAAAAGGAAGCTTCTGTAGCTGATTAAAAGGAATCTACTACTGCTGTTGCCCTCATGGCCATTGGAGAAGCAACAAGTTCATCGTCTGAGGTAGATTCTAATCCTTTTTCTGTTATTTCTTGTTCTAAATGTCTAGGCTTAAAACTTGAAAATTCTAAGCTTCAAGACAAGGTCGAACCCCTTCGCATTGCAGCTCTAAGTTATAAAGAAAACGAAAAACGTTTTAAAGATTCAATTGAAACATTGAAAAAGGAAAAACGTGATTATTCACTAAAAATGAGCGATCAACAGCTTCACTTGGTTATTACATATAAGGGGTTAGAGAAAAGGAACAATGAAATTAACAAGCTGCAAAATGAGATCTTGCAGTTGAAATGTTCTAATGAGAAGTTGAAAAACTCTCGTTTTGTGGTGGAACACTACGAGTCTGTAGTGAGACAAATGAATGGCTTAGGGCTGGGTACTAATGCCATTCCTCCACCAGTTAGCGGGAAGTTTGTCAACAACTTGGTAGACATTGGTCTAACTTGTCTTGATGAGTCCTCAGGAAATGATGATTCCTCTAAAAGGGATGATTCCTCAAGTAAGGCCAACTCCGCATCTGATGAGGAGTTCTTTACTGCTTCTGAAGATGGGTCGGTTAACACTTGCCCTGAAGGAGTAGTATCTGAGGAGTTGTTATCTGAACAGACAGTCAAGAAAAACATTATCACTAATAGTGATAACTGTATTCTAACTGAACCCGATATCATTGAATCTAATGATAAATTAAAGGTAATGCTTTATGGGGGGTATAAAAATCTTAATCAAGTAAAGAAAGAGGCTTTTTCAGCTCACTTTGGGCTTGGTTACAAAGAAAATTTGCAAAAATACTATACTCCCAAGAACCAATCTGTATCGGGTCAAACTCCTGTTCACAAACCAACTCCTTCTGCTCATAATGCTGAGTCATCTAATGCTAGATCTAATGAGCCTTACTGGAGAACTGTGGCTTGGTTGGTCACTGTGGCTTGGTTGGTCACATTTTTGTGAACTGTCCTTCAAAGAACCAAGGGAAACGGCCTATTGTTTCACAACCGGCTGTCATCCCTAAGTCGCCATCAGTGAAACCTCCCAAATGTCCAAAACAAAATGTGGTGAAACCACCAGTTAAACCGATGGAAAAGCCAAAGATCAAATCTGATGCCAAACCATCTGTTTCAACAAAGGTAAAGCAACCTGATGTACCTTGTGTATCTACCTCTGGTAGTACACGTACTGTTGAGAAACCTGTGGTGAAACTCTCTAAGCCACAGAGGAGGAGAAGGAATAAGAGGTTGAGAAAGATAGAGTAGCTGACTTCAGTTCAATCAGGTTAACCTTCCACAAGTTCACCTTCTGTTGTTGATGTGACAATCCGGACTTTTCAGTTAGTTCCGTTAGCAATCCCGTTAAATATGTTGTTAAATCCTAACCCGATTAACCTAATATTAAACCCTGGGGACTGTTTCTGTCATAAATTGATCTAGAACTACAGGGACTGAATATGCCAAGTCTCAAAACTTAATTCATTGACATTCAAAGTCAAAATCATGAACAATTTAGGTTCTGTTTGACTTTAGAAAGTCAAACCGATTGCCTTTGATCAAATTCTATCTCCATAACCGATTCTTGTTCGAATTTGTAACATAACACACACGTTCATACCATTAACAGTCGTAACTACTGAATTAACCACCATCACTGCTGAATTAAACCCCTTAATGACTAATTAAGTCATAACCGTCGACTACTCATGAAAAATCCAACGAATTCGATCATTAGGCATTATGATCTTGAAATCAAACCCTCTAATCACCTAAGTAGCATCATTCAGAACTGATTTCACCATCTAATTCGGCTGAAGAGGCATAAGAGGTTGTCGGATATCAACCCATTGGAGTCGGAGATGAGTTCTAGTCGACCACTAGCAATCCATATTCAATCAGGTAGTTTGTTCATACCCTTCGTTTCGTTTTAACTTCATGAACGAAAGCCATATGTTAATTCGGCCTTATAACATCAATTCGATCGAAATCCAGATCCTAGGGTTCATATGAACCTAGTTCGATCGAATTCGACCCTAGGCTCGGCTTCAATCTAATTAAACTGTATGAATAGCTTCGCAGACCTCTATATATCAAAAGCCCTATGATTATTCAATCAAATAACATCGAATTGTATAAGATCCGGTAACTAGGGTTTGTTTATAACCGATTTTGGGGATTTTGATCCTAGAACCAGTCGCAATCCAATTAATCAACATCAACAGATTCGCAATGTCTTAATCTATAAAAACCCTATGTTTTTTACAAGATTTAATATCAGAATCTGTTAAATTAAATTGGTGTTCATATCTAGGGTTTCAAATTTTGAATCTGGAATTAAACGGTCTTAATCGCGTCGGTTTTACAATCAAAAACACACACAGGATCGCAAGGCCTCGATTAACAAAACCCCTGTGTCAATTAGACCCATTATTACAGAAATCGTTGGATTTGAGGACTGGGTTCGGATCGATTTGTATGGGGAGGATATCACATGGACTTGTATAATGAAAACATATGGAACCGGGTTATGTTGCGATGACCTTAGCGGGCGTAGTGGTTAAATCGTTAGGCTTGTGCGCAGGAGACCCGGGTTCGAAACCGGTCTCCTGCATTTCTTTTTTTTGGGACTTTTTAATTGTATTTAATTACTAAAAATCAACCCTTAGATTATTATTATAATGCATTAATGTGTTTTAGCTCCGGAAACAACCCGTAGGCTCGGGTTTGGTTTTATAATTTATAATTACTATTATTACCACTTTCAAAATAATATATTTATATTAGTATAAAATAATATATATTTTTATATTATTTCGCCTCGTTTACTAGTTTCGTGTAACGTTTTAGAATAATAAATAATGTAGTTATTTATAATATTTTACACTCGTTATTACCTTCAAATAAAATAATAAATTTATTATTTTATCGCGTAATTAATTATTGTAATAATATATGTATTATATTATTTTCGTAAGCCATTATGTAATGACGAAATCACTCGAATATGTTATATTATTTTGTCATTCGTCGCGTAACGTATATATATCTTAATTATTAATTAAAGAATTCCTATTCCCGTTGACACGTTCGTCTATTCTTGGTTATTAGAGCGTTTTTTTAGGACGTTTCTCATTCCGTGTCGTCGTCACAAATCCCATCTTGTCCCTAATTTATGTGTTTATAATTTTAGGGCATTCGTAAGTCATTTGAGACCTATACTCGTGGTTCCAACTTATCTTTTGTGTGATACTACCTACAACGCAACGGAGGTCACGGCCCCTTTTTACTTGTTTTACTATTGGGGGAGAAACATGCTTACACACAAACATATTTTACTTGTTTTCCTATTGAGGAGAAACAAACATGTACACAAACTATCACACTTTTACTTGTTTTCCCCGTGGGGGAGAAACAGGTACGCAGAAAAACATTATTTTACATGTTTTTCCCGTTGGGGGAGAAAACATGACAAAACTATTTTAGATTATTGTAATTCATATGTTATTACTGTTGAGGCTAAGCGTGACACACTATCACAGAAAGTCCTCATCATACATCGAACCGTTAATATGGATCTTAGCGAGGTAATGTTTAGTAGTACTACTGGGTTTGACAAATCCCACCCGCGTTAGTCGTGCTAACTCGATTGGAGATCGAACGGGTGAAATGTTAGCCTACTCACATTTCCAGAGTTAATAGACCTGGCAGGAGGCAAATACACAAACAGTCAGCTTCGGTTGCGAGCGCTTTAGTAGAACATGAACATAGGCTAGTTACCTGTAGATATGCATATTGAATGTACATAATCTGGCAAACACTCTCTTATTACAAACTTGAAACCTGTGAACTCACCAACCTCGTGTTGACATTTTTTTTGTTACATGTTTCTCAGGTCGCTTTGGCACAGCTTGCACACTTAGGACATGCATGGAGTCCTACTGTCATATCATTCATTTCAAACATTTTAAACAGTTTACTTATTTATATTGATTGACGCTTGTTGCGTGTAATTACTTTTGATTTCATATTAACGTTTACGCTTCCGCATTAACTCTGAGCTTTTATGTTATGACTTTTAAGTCCCATATAGTATCGTTTGATGTAACTAATGACTGAGATCCTGGTATGTCACCTTCCAAACGGTAAAACTTCGTTAGTGGAATTTGGGGGTGTGACAGTTGAACCAAAGTCTACTGTTCCGGATAAGAAAAAGAAGAGGTCCTGGACTGCCAAATCTAAAAATTGTCAATCTCCTAGTCCAAATTCTTTTAAAGATTCATCCATTTCGAATAGTCATCACGACTGTGAGTTAAAAGTCGTAGTTTATTTTGTAAAGGATGGACGACCCAAGACCACTATGGCTTGGGTCTCCAAATCTAACTAATTCTTTTTGTGACTCGTGCAGGGACGTCCGAAGGGTACTATCTCTAACCGCTGGTTTGTAGATAGTGGATGCTCCCGGCACATGACAGGAAACATGGCCTTGCTTCAAGACCTGAAACCATTCAGAGGCGGCTATGTGGCCTTTGCTGGAGAGAAAGGCGGCAGTATCACGTGTCAAGGCGTGGTATCAAATGGTTGTGTCAATGAGCAGCTGAAGCATAACCTGCTGAGTGTCTCCCAAATGTGTGACAAGGAGTACTCGGTGATGTTTGATAAGAATGAATGCTTGATTCTCAAGCCTGGTTTTGAAGTTCCTGAAGACTGGATCCTGATGAGATCGCCAAGGACAAACGATACCTATCAGATTGATATGAGCGTGGCAACAACCACCACATCAGTTGCTACTTGTTTGCTTACTAAAGCGACAGAGCTTGACTCTATCTTGTGGCATAGGAAACTCGGACATATTTCGTATCATAAAATGAACCACTTGTCCGAAACGGTTTGGTAACCGGGGTTCCTAAGCTGATATTTACCGTTGCAGATGACTGTATGCCTTGTAAAAAGGGCAAACAGCAGCGGAAGTCTCACAAGCCCAAGCTCCAAAACTCCATTGATACCCCTTTGGAGCTATTACACATGGATCTGTTTGGCCCCATAAGTATCAGGAGTATTAGAGGTAAGTCGTTCTGTCTGGTTGTAACTGATGATTTCTCACGTTTTTCTTGGGTGCATTTTTTAGGTACTAAGGACGAGACTGCTGATATTCTTCAATACTTGATCTTGAGCTTGGAATCTCTTTGGAAGCTGAAAGTTAGAAGAATAAGGACTGACAACGGAACTGAGTTCAAGAATAATTTGATAGAACTTTTCTGTCTCAAGAAGGGGATCCGTCACGAATTCAGCGCCTCGTACACACCGCAGCAGAATGGAAGAACAGAACACTGATTGAGACTGCAAGGACTATGCTGTCGGATGCAAAGCTTCCTGTCACTTTCTGGGCAGAAGCAGTTAATACAGCTTGTCACGTCTTAAACAGAGTTCTGGTTGTGAGAAGGCACAACAAGACTTGTTACGAGTTGATCAACAATCGACTTCCCAATCTTGATTACCTAGTTCCTTTTGGTAGTCCCTGTTCTTTGTTGCTACTGTACAAAGACCACCATATCACACCCCGACCGATGGCGGAATCATCGGGACGGGACATGTAGACTGTTCATAAGCACAAGGTTGACTAAATTGAATATATTAAACGTCAAATTTCATTGCAAGTAATCCAACACAACCAAATCCAAGATAGAACAAAATTGAAATACAAAGAGTTCTTTTATTTAAATTAACTAAGTCCAAGCCTATGTGTAGCACATCTTGACCAATCTCACACATTAGAACCTGAAACATGAATAAAATAAAGTCAACTAAAAAGTTGGTGAGTATAACACAGGTTTGTATATAGGTAGCATATAGTTTGTAAAACAAATCCTTACATAACATGATAAATAAGACATTAATGGTGAGCAGCTATTGTGTAACCAAGTACAATCAAACCTTTGTAACTAGCATGCAAAATTGTGTTGTCGGTATCAATCACCCTACCTGGGTGGATTTGTCAGACTCAATAGATCTATCATTGAAAACCGTCGGCTTGAATAGTTAATGATTGCACATAAGTGTTCACAAAAGTTAGCACACATAGCACTCGGGCATAAAGCTCAAATTGCACACATGAATGTAAATAGGATTTTTACTTGTGTTGTTTGCGTAAATGTAAACATGTAATTTGAATAGTGTTCATGTTTAACCCCAAAAATGTAAAAGAGTAAAAGGGGCTATGAAATACTCACTTGGTTTGAAGGCATAGCTAACAAAGATACAAGATTAAATAAGGATCTTTGAAATGCACAAGTTAACCTAGTGTGTAATGCGTATTGTATCAATAGTGTGCACAAAAGTTTAAGCTTAAAGTTGAATTTGAATTTGTGTATAAGGTCATTGACTTGTACTTAAAAGTATTGAATAAAATATAAGGTTTTGAAATAAACATTTTTGAAGCATTTTGTTTAAGGTTTGAGTTTGAATAATTAATTAAGTAAATTAAATAATTATCGTTTATGAAAATATTGTAAGTGTTAAATGTAATTAAGTGTAAATAAATAAACGTCTTTGTTTAAATATAAAGTAAATAAATAATTATTATTTTATTTATTTATAAAATGTAACTTAACCATTTAAATACTTTTTAAATGAAAGGTTTAGCAATAATTGTAAATGTAATTTTTATAAACTTTAAATAAATAATATTCTATTTATTCCAAGATTAAATATTTGATCTTTCTAAATAGAATTAAATCAACTATTTTTATTTTGTAATTTAATCAGAAATATTTATTGTTTGAAAAATATATCAAATTATAATTCTGCCAAAAATTTAACTCACACACAACCGTGCCTGGGAAGGGCACGATCGTGCTCGAACCACGGGCGCGACCATTCTAGTCAGGGCGCGACCGTGTTGATCAAACAGAGGGCTTAACTAACTAAATCATTAGGCATGACCGTGCCTTGGCCAGGCACGATCGTGTCTATGATTCTAAGACACGACTGAGATTAGCCAAAGGGCATGATTGGGTCTGAGCAAGAGGCACGACCGCGCTGGAAGCTGGCACAATCGTGTCTCATAAGGCACGACCGCGCTAGATGATTAGCGCGACCGCGTCTGTTCCAAATCAGGAACGAATTGACTAAATCATATATTAACAGGGTTGGAAATCATAGGGCTTTCACCCATTAGATTATTACGAGACTATTAGGTTACTTTAATTGTATTAAAAACATGTCCAGAGTCGGGTTTGATTATGTTATTTTGAAAAGGAACTTAGGATCGGTTCGAGATGATTTCCATAATGAAAGCCCAAATTAATATGGGGCTTTTGATCCGTGAACTGAAACGAATGAGTATGGGGTTTCAATTACCTGGGAGGACGATGAATGGATAGCGTTCGATAGAAAAGAGTTCCGGCGGCGATGCGAATGGCTTCCGGCGTCTTCTGCTATTATTCCGGCTATATCGATGAGTCAGAAGCTTTAGAGATGATCGAGTGATGCGTATGGGGGGTTTGATTGAGAGAATTTTGAATTGGAATGGAGAATCGGTGGTTTCAAGAATGTTTTGATGGTTTAATCGAATGATATTGAGTCAATTGCTGTAATTGGTAGTCTTAATATTTTCGTTAATGGTAATGAAGTGAATATCCGTTACGAAATCAAACGATTCGGCGATTAAAACGGTATTTACGTTTCAACTGATACTAGGCGCGACCGTGCCCAAACGAGGCGCGACCGTGCCAAGGCACCGGGCGCGATCGTTCCCAAGCAAGTTGCGCGACCGTGCCAAAGCACTCGGCGCGTCCGTGCCAGAACGAGGCGCGACCGTGCCTCTTAGGGTTTCTTGCTACTTTTCAACATTAGACCTTGTAACTTTAGTCTTTTGCCATATTTGTATAATTAGATACTTATGTATTGTGTTAATAGGGTATAACCAAGTAAAATTTGCAGATTTGTATTGAAATGTAATATTAAATTGATGGTACGAAAAGAAACAAAACAATGCACTAGAATTGAGTTTGAAATGTATTACATTGAATTGAAATACGGATACTAAAATCAGAAATGTTACAGTCTCCCCATGTTGAGGGAATTTCGTCCCTAAATTTAGCTAGAGGAAGCTACGACATCAGTAAAAAGGTGGGGTACTTGAGCTTCATTTGGTCCTCTCGTTCCTAAGTGAATTCAGGACCACGCTTAGACTCCCAACGAACTTTGACAATAGGAATACGACTTCGCTTGAGTTGCTTGATTTCACGATCCATAATTTCTTACGGTTTCTCAACGAAGTGCATCGTTTCATCAATGCGCACGTCATCAAGTGGTATATGGAGATTCTCATCAGCGAGACATTTCTTCAGATTAGATACATGAAATGTAGAATGCACATTTCCAAGAGATGGAGGTAAGTCGAGTCTGTAAGCCACTTTCCCAATCCTTTTAAGGATCTTGAATGGACCAACATAGCGAGGTGCTAACTTGCCTTTCTTTCCAAAATGGATCACACCCTTCCACGGAGACACCTTAAGAAGAACAAGGTCTCCGACTTGGAATTCCAAGGGTTTTCGACGTTTGTCGGCATAACTCTTTTGCCGACTCCTCGCCACTCGAATATTGTCACGGATTTGAATGATCTTATCAGATGTTTCTTGAATTAGCTCGGGACCAGTGATTTGTGCTTCACCAATCTCGTTCCAACAGATAGGAGAACGACACTTGCGACCATAAAGAGCTTCGAATGGAGCCATGTTGATACTTGTGTGGTAGCTATTATTGTAAGAGAACTCAATGAGGGATAAATGTGAATCCTAATTGCCACCAAAATCGATTACACAAGCTCTAAGCATGTCTTCAAGAGTTTGGATTGTTCGCTCGGTTTGACCATCAGTTTGAGGATGGTAAGCCGTGCTCAAATCCAATCGTGTGCCAAGGGCAGATTGAAGAGATTGCCAAAAACGAGAAGTGAACCGGGCATCTCTATCAGATATTATGTTCAAGGGAACACCGTGACGGCTCACAATTTCATCAATGTAAATTCGGGCTAGTTTCTCAACCTTATAGTCTTCGCGGATAGGCAAGAAATGGGCAAATTTGGTGAGACGATCAATGATTACCCAAATGCTATCATAGCAACTCGAGGTGCGAGGTAGTTTGGTAATGAAATCCATAGCTAAGTTCTCCCATTTCCACATGGGAATTTCCGGTTGTTCAAGGAAACCAGAAGGACGTTGATGTTCGGCTTTGACTTTGGAGCAAGTTAGGCATTTGGCAACATAAAGGGCAATGTCTTTCTTCATATCGGGCCACCAATACTGCTGGCGAAGATCTTGGTACATTTTATCCGCACCAGGATGAATGGAATAATGAGTCTTATGAGCCTCGTTTAAGTGAAATGCACGGAGATCATCGCTATTGGGAACCCAAATACGGTTCAAGTAATAGAGTAAGCCATTGGGTTTTGATTCAAGCAGAAGTTCAACACCACACGACATTTCTTCGTACATGTTACCCTCGGTGACTGAGACGTGTTGAGCTTCTAAGATGCGGATTTGAATATCGGTGTGAATTCGGGCACAATGAAGCATAACATGGTCCTTTCGACTCAAAGCGTCGGCTACAACATTCGCTTTGCCGGGATGATAACGAATCTCGCAATCATAGTCGTTAAGGAGTTCAACCCAACGTCGTTGCCTCATATTGAGTTCCTTTTGATTGAAGATATGTTGAAGACTTTTGTGGTCAGTGAACACCACACATTTTGTACCATAGAGATAATGTCTCCAAATCTTCAATGCGAATACAACCGCACCCAATTCAAGGTCGTGCGTTGTATAATTCTTCTCGTGAATCTTAAGTTGCCTTGATGCATAAGCGATCACTTTACCTCGTTGCATGAGGACACAACCGAGACCTTGCTTAGAAGCATCACAGTAGACAACTAGATCATAATTCCCATCAGGGAGAGTCAAAATGGGGGCATTGCACAACTTTTGCTTGAGGGTTTGGAAAGCTTCTTCTTGTTTTGGTTCCAATTCGTAAGTTTTACCCTTGTGGGTCAAAGCGGTGAGAGGAACAGCAATCTTTGAGAAGTTTGAGATGAAACGACGATAATAACCCGCAAGGCCAAGAAATGAACGAACTTCGATAGGAGTCTTCGGGGCATTCCAATTCTTAACCGTTTCGATTTTAGCAAGGTCAACATGAATTCCCTTGTCGTTGACGATATGACCAAGAAATTGAACTTCCTTAAGCCGAAATTCACATTTGGAGAATTTGGCATATAGTTGTTCCTTTCTCAAGAGATCCAACACCAAACTAAGATGTTGCTCATGGTCGGCTTTAGTCTTGGAATAGATTAAGATATCATCAATGAAGACGATCATGAATTTATCAAGGTACGGTTTGCACACACGATTCATGAGGTCCATGAAAACTGCGGGTGCATTGGTTAGCCCAAAAGGCATGACCATGAACTCATAGTGTCCATACCTTGTTCGAAAGGCAGTCTTTGGAATATCATCCTCGTGCACATGGAGTTGGTGATAACCAGATCGAAGATCAATCTTTGAGAAGCAAGTAGAACCTTGGAGTTGATCAAAGAGATCATCGATTCTAGGCAAAGGATAACGGTTTTTTTATAGTAAGCTTGTTGAGTTCGCGGTAGTCAATACACATGCGAAATGATCCATCATTCTTCTTGAAGAATAAGACGGGTGCACCCCACGGTGAATGACTTGGGCGAATGAAACCTTTGTCGGAGAGCTCTTGGAGTTGGCTTGCAAGTTCTTGCATTTCAGCAGGTGCAAGGCGGTAAGGAGCTCTAGCCACGGGGTTAGCTCCGGGTATAAGATCAATGCGAAACTCTACTTGACGAACAGGAGGAAGACCAGATAGGTCTTTGGGAAATACTTCGGGAAAATCTCAAATGATAGGAATGTCTTGTATACTCTTCTCTTTGACATCCTTTTGAACAATATGAGCTAAGAAAGCGATGTACTTCTTTCGTAAGTACTTTTGAGCAGTAGTGCATGAAATTAATTTAAGCCCTTTGCAGGGCTTTTCACCAAAGATTCTTAGTGTTTCTCCCGATAGTAGAGGTATTAGGATGCACTTCTCAAAACAGATGACTTCGGCATGATGATTTGATAGCCAATCCATGCCTATGATGATATCAAAACTTCCTAGTGGCATTGGTACAAGGTTGATTGGAAACGCATGATCATTAAGTTCTAGGGAGCAATCATAGATGATGGAGTCGATTGTAAGAGAGTCACCATTTGCTATTTCGACGGTAAAGGTTTTCTCTAATTGGGATCGTGTCTTTGCAAGTAAAGGTTCAAAGTTAAGTGACACAAAGCTTTTATCGGCACCGGTATCAAATAAAATGGAGGCATATTGACTATTAATAAGAAACGTACCATTGACCACGTCATTGTTGGCTTGAGCTTCGTTGGCGTTTATGTTGAAAGCACGCCCACGAGCTCCACATTGTCTAGCATTGGCAAATCTTGGGCATTGGTCACGGAAATGATTCGGATCGCCACATTCATAACAAGCACGTCCATTTGCAATGTTGGGAACACCTTGATTAGCCACTTGCGGGTTGGTTCGGTTTGGTGGGTCGACTTGGCCCGCAAGAGCTTTGGCCCTACAAACATTAACCGTATGGCCGTATCTCCCACAATGAGTACAAAGGCGACATGGGATACTTTGGGGATGATGATAGTTGCAGGTGGCACAAAGTGGGTAGATTCCAACATATGGCTTTTTGGCTGGTGCTTGAACCATAGGAGCAACTTGATTAACAGGAATAGCAGGAGTAACCGCAGCAAAATTTCTAACCTTCCTCTTTCTATTATTGCGAGAGGGTTCAGTTGTGGCTTCTTTGTTGTGGGTAGGAGGGGTTATGGTGTCAGAAACTTTCTTGGTGTCCTTTTTAGTGAGAGTCCCCGCCTTCACATGATTATCGGTTAAGGTAGCAGACAAACGGATAGCATCCTCAAGTGTTGCGGGATTCCTTCCTAGGACAGTATCTTGAATTTGCCTAGGTAGTCCCCCAATATACTTTTCAATGCAGCGGGACAAAGGAGTGACCATGTGGGGCATAAGAAGACTCAACTCATGGAACCGAGTCGTATATGCCAAGCTTTCACCACTATCTTGGGCAAGATCCCAAAATTCAGCTTCGAGTTTCTTAACTTCATTTTGAGGACAAAATTCCTCGGTCATTAGCCTTTTAACCTCATCCCAAGGTAAGGCCATTGCTACATCCACACCTCTATTTCTCTTATCCCCATTCCACCACGTGAGTGCCCGTTTTTGTAGGACACTTGTGGCATGACGAACACGAAGGTTGTCGGGGCAGTCACTATTGAGAAAGGTATTCTTAATGCTTTCGAACCATTGAAGGAGTCCCGTAGCTCCTTCGGTACCATAGAATTTGAGAGGATTACACGAGTTGAAATGCTTGAAGGTGCATTGAGATGGGTTGTTACCACCATTCCCACCATTACCACCATTACCACCATTACCACTATTACTACCATTCCCACCATGGTTGCCATTGGTGGCACCATTAGCTTGAGTGAGTTGTGTCACGAGTTGTGCAAGAATAGCAGCAATGTCGGTGTTGGTGTTGGTGTTGGTGTTGGCCGCTGGAGCACGACGAGGAGGCATTCTACAGATTTTCACAAGACAAAAAAAGATGTAAGAACTTATGAGAATTGCTTGGATTAAAAGGACAAGATAATGAAATAAAATAGTTAATCATAGTTTAGATTGTACTCAAATAGTGATATAATCACTTGAATACTATGACACATTAAGGTTAATTAAACTCAAATAATTTTCAAGGAGACATGCTTTAGCCTATAAGTAAACACTCATCCCGGGTTTTCCAGGAAAGCATACGGGTCCCTCGGTTGATTGGGATTTATGCGAAATGCTTTCCTAGACAGAAAACCCAGAATACAGGTGTCACCCTTCCAGATTGCTCGTGTCCTCAAATAATTAACAAAGTTTAAAAGCCTAAACGAGAAAATAAAAGATTTTATAGATTTGGATTCATGAAGTTTCCACATGCTAAGAAGATGAAGATAGAGAAGTAGATAAGAATATTATGAGGTTTAGGGTATAGGAAAGGATATTGTTTATTTAATTTATTATTTAAGTATATACTAATAAGTCATGAATTTTTAACAAGTAATGCATCAAAAAAAATGAAATAATATTTAATCATAGTAAGCATGTAGCACATAGCATGTAGCACATAACACATAATCATGAAGCATAGCATAAGTGGGTGTTCTAAAGTTATAGTCTAGGTCAAGGTGTCTAATAACCTAATTCCCTATAACCAAGGCTCTGATACCAATCTGTCACACCCCGACCGATGGCGGAATCATCGGGGCGGGACATGTAGACTGTTCATAAGCATAAGGTTGACTAAATTGAATATATTAAACGTCAAATTTCATTGCAAGTAATCCAACACAACCAAATCCAAGATAGAACAAAATTGAAATACAAAGAGTTCTTTTATTTAAATTAACTAAGTCCAAGCCTATGTGTAGCACATCTTGACCAATCTCACACATTAGAATCTGAAACATGAATAAAATAAAGTCAACTAAAAAGTTGGTGAGTATAACACAGGTTTGTATATAGGTAGCATATAGTTTGTAAAACAAATCCTTACATAACATGATAAATGAGGCATTTATGGAGAGCAGCTATTGTGTAACCAAATACAATCAAACCTTTGTAACTAGCATGCAAAATTGTGTTGTCGGTATCAATCACCCTACCTCGGTGGGTTTGTCAGACTCAATAGATCTATCATTGAAAACCGTCGGCTTGAATAGTTAATGATTGCACATAAGTGTTCACAAAAGTTAGCACACATAGCACTCGGGCATAAAGCTCAAATTGCACACATGAATGTAAATAGGATTTGTACTTGTGTTGTTTGCGTAAATGTAAACATGTAATTTGAATAGTGTTCATGTTTCACCCCAAAAATGTAAAAGAGTAAAAGGGGCTATGAAAAACTCACTTGGTTTGAAGGCGTAGCTAACAAAGATACTAGATAAAATAAGGATCCTTGAAATGCACAAGTTAACCTAGTGTGTAATGTGTATTGTATCAATAGTGTGCACAAAAGTTTAAGCTTAAAGTTGAATTTGAATTTGTGTATAAGGCCATTGACTTGTACTTAAAAGTATTGAATAAAATATAAGGTTTTGAAATAAACATTTTTGAAGCATTTTGTTTAAGGTTTGAATTTGAATAATTAATTAAGTAAATTAAATAATTATCGTTTGTGAAAATATTGTAAGTGTTAAATGTAATTAAGTGTAAATAAATAAATGTCTTTGTTTAAATATAAAGTAAATAAATAATTATTATTTTATTTATTTATTTATAAAATGTAAATTAACCATTTAAATACTTTTTAAATAAAAGGTTTAACAATAATTGTAAATTTAATTTTTATAAACTTTAAATAAATAATTTTCTATTTATTCCAGGATTAAATATTTGATCTTTTTAAATAGAATTAAATCAACTATTTTTATTTTGTAATTTAATCAGAAATATTTATTGTTTGAAAAATATATCAAATTATAATTCTGCCAAAAATTTAACTCACACACGACCGTGCCTGGGAAGGGCACGATCGTGCTCGAACCACGGGCGCGACCATGCTAGTCAGGGCGCGACCGTGTTGATCAAACGGAGGGCTTAACTAACTAAATCATTAGGCACGACCGTGCATTGGCCAGGCACGATCGTGTCTATGATTCTAAGACACGACTGAGATTAGCCAAAGGGCATGTTTGGGTCTGAGCAGGAGGCACGACCGCGCTGGAAGCCGGCACGACCGTGTCTCATGAGGCACCACCGCGCTAGATGATTAGCGCGACCGCGTCTGTTCCAAATCAGGAACGAATTGACTAAATCCTATAATAACACGGTTGGAAATCATAGGGGTTTCACCCATTAGATTATTACGAGACTATTAGGTTACTTTAATTGTATTAAAAACATGTCCAGAGTCGGGTTTGATTACGTTATTTTGAAAAGGAACTTAGGATCGGTTCGAGATGATTTCCATAATGAAAGCCCAAATTAATATGAGGCTTTTGATCTGTGAACTGAAACGAATGAGTATGGGGTTTCAATTACATGGGAGGACGTTGTATGGATAGCGTTCGATAGAAAAGAGTTCCGGCGGCGATGCGAATGGCTTCCGGCGTCTTCTGCTGCAATTTCGGCTATATCGATGAGTCCAAAAGCTTTAGAGATGATCGAGTGATGCGTATGGAGGGTTTGATTGAGAGAATTTCGAATTGGAATGGAGAATCGGTGGTTTCAAGAATGTTTTGACGGTTTTGTGGTTTAATCGAATGATATTGAGTCAATTGCTCTATTTGGTAGTCTTAATATTTTCGTTAATGGTAATGAAGTGAATATCCGTTACAAAATCAAACGATACGGCGATTAAAACGGTACGTTTCAACTGATACTAGGCGCGACCGTGCCCAAACGAGGCGCGACAGTTCCAAGGCACCGGGCGCGATCGTTCCCAAGCAAGTCGCGCGACCGTGCCAAAGCACTCGGCGCGACCGTGCCAGAACGAGGCGCGACCGTGCCTATTACGGTTTCTTGCTACTTTTCAACATTAGACCTTGTAACTTTAGTCTTTTGCCATATTTGTATAATTAGATACTTATGTATTGTGTTAATAGGGTATAACCGAGTAAAATTTGCAGATTTGTATTGAAATGTAGTATTAAATTGATGGTACGAAAAGAAACAAAACAGTGCACTAGAATTGAGTTTGAAATGTATTACATTGAATTGAAATACGGATACTAAAATCAGAAATGTTACACGCCAGTCTAAGTTTCATGCAAAAGCGGTGGAAGGCATCTTCTTAGGATACGTTGCCAACTCGCCTTGCAAGAAAGTGTACAATATAGGAACTCGTACTGTCGAGGAATGGTTTGAAGTGGATTGCAGTAAACACAGCATTCCACCAGAACCAACAGGTCCAGCTTGGGGTTTTGATTATGATGCGCTATTCATGTCATTCAATCTTCCTGATCTATCTGCAGTTGACGCCGCAAATGTTTATGAATTATTGGGTGGTGGCGATGACTCCAGTTTCTCTACTCGTGCTACTGTACCGATTGTAACTCCTAATTCCAATGCTGCATCTGCATCTGGAACTCATGACAGTGATAACAGTGAAGATGTTCATGTTGATGGAGATGACGCTCAAGCTAATCCTAACACAACTGTAGGAAATGAAGCTACAGCTGATCCAATTAACATTGAATCCTCTTCTTCTGGAACACAAGAAATGGGGGAGTTAAGCACGAATCTTGATTCAGAAATTCAGGAACCGAATGTACCAGAGACGAGAGTGCATAAGAATCATCCAATCAACAACATTATTGGTGATCCTTATGCCGGTGTTCAGACTCGTCATCAAACTATCACTAAGAACACTAGTCTTTACTCGGAGATACTTGACACTAGTGTCATGGAAACATGTCTGCATGCTGCATTCGTATCCCAGTTAGAGCCGAAGAATGTGAAGGAGGCTCTCACTGACAACTGTTGGATTGAGGCGATGCAAGATGAATTGTCTCAATTTCAAAAGTTGCACGTGTGGGATTTGGTTGACTTGCCAAAAGGCTTTCAGCCAATTGGAACCAGATGGGTGTTCAAATGCAAGACGGAAGATCGTTATGTGGTTGTGAAGAACAAAGCAAGATTGGTTATTCAGGGTTTTTACCAACAGGAGGGGTTGGATTACACGGAAGTATATGCCCCAGTTGCTAGAATTGAGGCCATTCGACTGTTCTTGGCTTATGCCACATATGTCGGCTTCAAGGTCTATCAACTTGATGTGAAGAGTGCTTTCCTATATGGAAAAGTTCATGAAGAGGTCTATGTCACTCAACCTCCCGGCTTTGAAGATTCGCATAAAATCAATAAAGTGTATAAGCTCGACAAAGAACTTTATGGTCTTCATCAAGCACCGCGGGCATGGTATGAGACATTATCTAAGCATCTACTGTCTAATGGTTTCGACCGTGGACAGATTGACTCGACCCTCTTCATTAGGAAAGCAGGAGGTGACATTCTTCTTTTACAAGTCTATGTCGACGACATTATTTTTGGATCTACCAATGAAGGGATGTGTAGGGAATTCGAACAGGTGATGAAGTCCAAGTTTGAAATGAGTAACATGGGTGAATTGTCATTCTTCCTGGGTCTGCAAGTCAGTCAAAGTGAGGATGGCGTTTATCTACATCAAACTAAGTATGTGCAGGACATCTTGTCAAAATACAAGATGAATGATAGCAGTACTTATGGCACACCTATCTCAGTCAATCATGGTCTGCATCCTGACAAAGATGGAAAGGATGTGGATTGCAGATTGTACCGTGGGATGATCGGATCACTTATGTATCTCACAGCTTCAAGACCCGATATAATGTTTGTTGTGTGCTTGTGCTCAAGGTTTCAGTCACAACCGAAGGAGTCACACATGATAGCCGTGAAGAGAATTTTCAGATACCTGAAAGGGAAACCCCGATTGGGTCTTTGGTACTCTAAGCAGCAGTCATTTGACTTCAAAGCCTATACTGATTCGGACTATGGCGGTTGTAACCTTGACAGAAAGTCGACTTCTGGTGGATGTCAATTCTTAGGAGACAGACTGGTTTCCAGGTAGTGTTAGAAGCAGTCAACGGTTTCTGTCTCAACTTGTGAAGCAGAATACATTGCTGCGGCGAGCGGCTGTTCTCATATATTATGGATTCAGCAGCAATTGAGAGACTACGGCTTAAACTTCACTGGAACTCCTTTATTCATTGACAACAATGCCACCATGTCCATCACAAATAACCCGGTGAAACATTCCAAAACTAAACATATAGAAATTCGCCATCATTTCATCCGTGATTATGCTGAAAAGCATTTAATTGAACTTGTAAAAGTTCACACGGATGACAATCTTGCTGACCTTTTCACAAAGACATTTGATCGATCCCGTTTTGAGCATCTTGTCAACTTGATAGGAATGTTCAATCCTGAGTGAAAACTTGTTTTCTTAAATCAATTCAATTCATGAAAGTTAAATTTTATTTCTTTTAAATTTTCTGTATAGTTCTTTTAATTTTCAAAATATTTTACAAAATCAAAAAAAAAATTGGGGAAAATTTCAAAGTTAACTTGAGAAAAGAGGAAATGATAGTACATCAGAAATGATCTAAACGTCACAAACTGCTCATATGGGAAATGATTGCGTCATGCTTACTTAAGTGTTTAAATTATTATGTTTTTAATCTGCTTATTTACAAGTAATTTGAATTGTCAGTAGGCTGTATGCGTCTTTGAATCACTAGTAGTGTGGAAACTAAAGTCTAAATTACAACTGTGATTTGAACCCATGTTTGCTAGTGTGTGTGCGTAAAATAATAGAAAAGATCACTATCAGATAAAGGATGTTAAATTTTGGCAATAATTTTCTTTTGAGATCAGTTTCGGGTTATGTCGTTAGCACAATTAATGCGGTTCATCTCACTGCCCATACTCACAAGTATGCAATGAGAGATTGTATCAAGACATGTCTCTACATTAACCGTTGAGCATGTATTTACCCTTGAATCACTCCTAATTCGTTGAAATAAAATCCAGATAAAATTTGGATTCCCTTACCTTATTCAAACACCATACTCGTTATCTTGAATCATCATACTGATATTCAATGAAGAAAATCAAATGAAACCAAGACAAATGAATCACTCGATTCTGAATCTTATGATTCCTAATAATCCTTATGGATTCTGCTTGATTTTTTCCTGTGCTAATTGATGTAGCTTCATTCTGAAAATTTAGAAAATCATTGAGAAAATCTTAGATGCCTTGAGATAGTACAATTTACATTGCTATAGTATATCAGTGGGGTACACGTTGTATATTTTATAATTAATACCTTAATACACAAGAACGTGATGCAAAGATGCTTATAGTTTCAAATCTTATAATTGAATTACTTGTTTATGTGCTTATTACGTATGAATAAATAGTAATCCATGACATGATCCCATATTCTTTGATGTTTATATTGTATCGTTTTTACTATAAGTTAGTCTGTTATGATCCTCTGCTCGTGTCTTTGATCAAAAATAGTTTGTATAAATGCTTGTATATTTCTATCTAGAAAAGATCAAAAATATTTTAAGCTTGTGTATAGTTAAATCTTATTCAGAAAAGTCAAAAATATTTGTGTTTAACCTTCCTGAATTGTATTTGAATCCTCCTAGTTGAATATTTTTATCTTGCTCGTTATTTGACTTGAAAATCTTCATAATTTGAGTTGAAAGTTTGCGCACTTAAGGGTTACTGCGTACTTGACAAGTGCGCATGAAGTAAGCCCTGCGTACTTAACAAGTACGCAGGAGTTAAATCTTGCGCACTTAGCAAGTACGCACGGCCGTTTGGTGTTGGGTATATAAGCAGGACTTAGAAAATTTTCAGATGTTATCTCATTCAAACTTAAGTACGCCTGCTCATTTTCCCTCTCCAAATCATACTAAAAAATTCGAGTGTCCCTAACCGATTTTTCGTCCCATCTCTAGTATCATCATAGTGTAACAATCAGTCGGTGAGAATCTAGACTCAATCCATCCGCAATAGTCGCGATTTTGGACCGATTCTAAGACTAAAAAAAAAACTTAGGGTTTAATTCAAGCTTTTTAGTCAAATTTTGGGTTGTTTGGGTAAATCCTTATAGTTAAAACTTGATTAGAACATGTAATAGACCCTTAATCTGTTCTTAATCGTCCGCTTAATCCGTTAATTTTGACCTTGGGCTTGCATTGACCGTCGGTTCATCTTCGGTCGTCATTTAGGTCAAAATTTGACGAGTGTAGCAAGTGTTTGGTATAGATGTTGGTCCCATAGGCTAGAATCATAGATGTCGACCTTGTGGTGACCTAATCTAACCGTTATTTGAACATCAGTTGAATTTTTAAAACTTCTGGAATTTTGAACAAGTGTAGTTCTTGCGCACTTAGCAAGTACGCAAGAAGTAATTCATGCGTACTTGTTAAGTATGCAAGAGGAAATTCCTGCGTACTTACTAAGTACGCAGGACCAACACTTAGGAAAATTTCTAAGTCTGAAATCTCAGTTCAAAGAGTAACTGCTATACTGCGTCATGTTTATTCATTTCCAATGAAACTTGTTGTTCTGATTATGTTTTCTGTGTGTCTTTGCAGATTATGGCTCGGGCGTTTACTAATGAATTCAATCTGTTAGCTAATACTCAACCGGAATGGAAGGGTGCAGCGTTTCAGTACCGCGAGATAGTTGATTTCTTGAACCGTTCAAGAATCAGCTACGCTATTTCTGCAGACCCGATCATTTCAAGACCTTATCTGGAGCAATTTTGGGAGACGGCGGAGCATGATTGCACGGTAACCCCCAATGTTATAAGGGCTACCGTGGCTAGTCATGACATCGCCTTCTCTGAAGATACAATTAGAAGGGTCCTGCAATTCCGATATCTCTCGACTGACCCGACAGCCTATCCAGACTACTTTGTGGATGGCTGTTGGAGGCAAAGAATGGGATATGTCGGGGCGAGAGACTATGCTTCGTATAAGAAAATGTGGGTGCTTGACCAATGGATATATTTTGCCTACGTCATGATCATGTGCATCTCCTCAAGAAAAGCTGGAAAGGATGCCATGGGTCATGACCTTGCTGCAACCATGGTTGGCTTATATCTCAATAAGGGCTACAACTTCTCACGCTACATCTTTAAAGCCATCAATGACCAGATCAACACAGCTGAGAGATTCAGATTCTTATTATACCCTAGGTTTGTGTAACTTCTGATAAACGATGCGTTGCCAAACCTACCTGCTACAGGGGAGAGATTGCAAGTGAAAAGGGTGGACAAGAGGGTGTTCGCACAATTCCTTAATCCAAGTAGTGTAGATCCTACCCCTGAGCACACAGCACTCTTTGGCCACCTTATAAATGAAGCGTACGTGGCATCAGGTGACTGGAGATGGTATAGTCACGATTCAGAGCCAGAATTGAGTGAGCATTCAGATGAACAACAACAACAAGAAGAAGAGGAAGATGAAAGTGAAGATGGATCGTCTGATAATGGAGACGAAGAAGGAGGACATGATGGTGTTGAGGGATCCGACTCGGAAGAGACTGAGTCTGATTCTTCTGATTCCGATGATGCACCATCTCAGGCACACCCAAGGAGAATGACAAAGGTAACCCTACCTGAGTCATCCTCAAAGAGAAAGAGACAAGCTTCAAGCAGCGAATATGAGCCAGATTCTGACTCTGACGCTGCTATACAGAGACAACGACGTGAAAGCATTCATAAGAACATGGGGGATAGGCAGCAACAACCTATTCCTAGTGAGGTGGTGGTGAGTCCTCAGCTTCACAGCAGTTATACCGAAGAAAGAGGAGGCCACAGGTACAACCTGACGTGGCAGTCACTTCAGTCACAGAGGAGGTTCCTGTGATAGTCACCCTCCCTATCACATCTGCCCAGGTGGCGGTGACTACTCCAATTCTCACGGAGTCAGTCACCATCACCCCTTCCATAACACCTACAACCGTCATGACATCCACAATCCCAACAACCATCATTGAACCTTTAAGTCAACCCTTCAACTATGGGGAATTTACTCAAGGGTTTGACTTCGACACCATCTTCTCCTCCCCAATTCACAATGCCGGAGCGTCATCATCCAGACATCCTGATCCTAATGATGCAAGGATAGATGTTCTGGAAACCCAAGTTGCTGGATTATTGGACACTATTCGGAAGTCAAAGGAGGAATCTGACGCTCAACAAGCACAAATTAATTCATTGGTGGATGAAGTTAAGATTCTAAGAAGCCAGAGAACAGGGACTGAAGAGAGACTAAAGAACTTCATGGCCCAGAACGAGCTTCTAATCAGGACAAATGAAATATTTCTGGGTCACAGGTCATCTCTAGAGCTGAGGTTTGATACTCAATAGAAAGAGCATGAGCTGATGGTCAAACTAATTGCCGATCTGACCAAGAAGCTTGATGCTCAGGGGGAGAAAGAGAAGGAGAAAGAGAAAACTACTGGTGATGAGGCTTGTCATCCTGTTGACTTGACTAAGGATCCCGAAGCCGGTCCTAGTGGAGGTGAGCACCAAGCTTTAGCAATTGTGCCCATCTCTGCTATTACAATGGCTCAGGGGGAGTCTACTTATCAAGAGGGTGGTGATACCTCTGGTGGTGGTGACAAAGGAAATTCAGTGGCTGATGTTCTTAAGGATCTATCTGATGATGAGATCTTATACCTAGAGCCTGACTACTCCAAGGAAGCACAGATTGATGCTCTCTTTAATCTAGAAGAAGGAGAGATCGACTCTAGTGATGATTGGGATGAAGATGATGAGGATGTAGTGATAGAAGTTCCCAAGGGTGACGGGGAAGGAGAGTACGAGTTAGAAGATGGAGAGATCTTTGAATTTCCATCCTTCGAAGCTCAGCTCGACACAGGTTCAGTCGAGCTTGCTAGTAATGTGGAAGCCTCGACTGAAGCCTCCCCAGTTGACCCTACACCTGTGGATCCGGAGGCACCAAAAGAAAAAGATATGCCTTCTACTTCATCTAAGGGTCCAGCTCCTGTTTGGCAGAAGACGTCTATCATAGACAAACAAGGGGCAACAGGGATGATCTTGGCTGTAAGGTTCGAGGAGGATAAGCAGTTGTTCGCAATCAAAAGATCTGGAGGGGTTCAATACTTGAAACCAACCAGAGAAGCGTTCAACTCCTTACCCAAATATGACCTTGTGAACCTAGCAAACCGAGAGCTGCTGGGTCATTCTAATCATGCCGTGGCGATGGGTTTGTGGGTGGTTCTACAGCGGGAAACAAGATCTGGGAAGTTCAAAGTGTTCAAGCCTCAAGTGCCCAAGAGAGTCAAGGATAAGACAGCAAGACATCCTGTGACTAAGAAATTCTTAAAGAAATTGGTATACAAGCCAGTGCTATGTGAAACTAAGATTCCCCTGAGCAAGTTATCTTAGGATATTCTTGGTGACATGTTGTACTGGTACGTAGATCCAAAGACGGGCGAGGCTATGGTGATTGGAAAGGTGAGGTCAGAAAGTGGATGCTTAGTGCCGAGGGAACTAATCAGTGTATTTGATGAAGTCTGCTTCATTAACTTCTCTGTGAAATATCTGGAGGCACTAGCAGATAGGTATTGCATGCATACTGACGAGTGGACGAAATTCCTTGCTTCTAAATATGACAAGGTGATCAAGTTCTGCCTTGACTATAAGAAGAAGATGGAAGCTAAAGATGCATAGTTGTGAAGACTGAAGACCGAAGACTCAAGACTAAAGATCAAAGATGATCCAGAGCTGTTCTCAAGGGGGAGTTTGTTGAAGCACTTTCCTGTGACAAACACTCTGGATAGATTATGGATAGATAGAGTCTTAGTTTAGTACTTTCATGTATATATTTGTCTTTGTTTGTAAGTGTCTGTATGTATTAGTAATCGAGTTGTATTTACTTTTACATATTGATTGTTGCAATTTTCTCTAAGTGTTTTGCGCACTTGTATGTGCGTAGGAAGTAGTTCTTGCGTACTTAGCAAGTACGCAAGAATACCTTTGCGTACTTGCTAAGTATGCATGAGCAAATTGCCCTGCGCAATTGCTAAGTGCGCAAGCATCAGGTCATGAATAAATAGGAATGGTTGACAGGAGATAAGGACGCAATCATAGGCATTCAGATTAGCAAATACGCAGAACTTTGTAATCTCAGAACTTCTCTCTGTAACCTTCAAGTGTTTATAATAGACGAATGTTTATAGTGATTATCTTGTCGGTTTAATTTGTTTCGTAAGACTCTCCACCTAGTCACGGGTATTCCGCACCCAGTCCGACTAGTAGACCCACTTGCATGTGACGATCCGCCACACCCGAGGGACCTACATAAACTTCTAAAAATAAATAAAAAAATGAATTTTATGTTATTTATTAGGATTATTGGATTTTCAAAATCCCACCTTTTACCAGTTGGCCAATAATAATCCCAATTGAGAATATTATTACCGTCATTCCCTACTTTCAAACTATTTTCTTACATTGGACCCCCAGTTAAAAAAACATAACGCCGTTAGATTTTATATGACCTTGACATATGCAAACCGTCGGAAAGTTGAGCCAAGCTAGCAGTGGTATCGTGGTGGGTTTTGAAATTGGATCTGGTGGTGTTTAACTTGTCTCGTTTATCTGGAAAGTCCAAACAGAGACAACGGTGGTGTTTAACGAGACCAGTTAAACACCACCAGAGCCAATTTCAAAAGCCACCACGAGACCACTGCTAGCTTGGCTCGAATTTCCGGCTGTTTGTAGATGTCCACGTCATATAAAATCTAACGGCGTTAAGTTTTTTTAACAGGGGGTCCAATGTAAGAAAATAGTTTGAAAGTAGCGACTGGTGGTAAGAATATTATCAGTTGGGATTATTATTGGTTAATTGGTAAAATGTGAGATTATTAAAATCTAATAATCCTATTTATTATATTTATTTAGTTTAAAATGTTTTTTTGCCCTACCCGGGTATCGGACCCGACTCGGTTTGGAACGGAGCCCACCCTGTTACATATGGGTAGGGGTTTAGACATACTGGACCCGACCCGAAACCTGACTCGGTTCCACCTAACTCGGTTCCAAACTCAACTTGCCACTATCCTTACCAGGTTTGAAACCGAAACCGGTTAAAAAGAATTCGGTTTCTGCACCTCTATGTAAGTACCGAGTGTTAAAATTTACATTTTGATGGAATCAACTTTTTAAATAAAAACTAGAAAATGAGCTCCGCGCTCCGCGACGGGAAGCTCTTGCGCCACACAGTGGCAGGCGGACCTTAAACAGTTGAGCCGGTGAAATTAACGTGGCTAAACACAAAAGACCCCGCGCTCCGGGGTGGGAGGCCCCTGCGCCACGCAGAGGGAGGCGAACCTTAAACGGATTAGACGGTGGCATTAACGTGGCTAAACACAAAAAGAAACGTGGTTAAGACGTTAAGTACATAGACGTATAAAGTTACGGCGAATCGGATGTGGGGATCAAAACATAGATAAAAAAACAGTTATATAACGGAACCGATGTTTTTCAGTCGGTGTCGATATCGTTCTACACGGTACCAGCACGTTACCGTCAGTCTATATAACCCACGCGTAAAAAATACCATACATTGAATACAACTTCGTTTTTAATGAAATTTATACCATGACATAAAGAAAAAAAAATTAATTAATGAACGAAAGTTATTATATATATTACATGGGGTAAACTGAAACTTTAGAGTGTTAAAGTGATATTTTATAAAGTCAGAGGTGAGTTATGACATTTCAACAAATTGGAGGGGTTAGAATTGAATTTTAACAAAGTGTATCAACAAATTAAATGGGCTAGAATTGAATTTTAATAAAGTGTACCGACACTTACCATTAAGTTTATTTATAATGTATTCGACTACACGTACATATACATGAATATATCAAAAAGTAAGTTTTAAAAATATTTAGTTTGAAAGTTCGATGTATAATAAAATAAGTTTTAAGCTTGGATATAAATTTTCCATTCCCTCAATTATATATATATATATATATTTTTTTTTAAAGACGACTTTCATTTTTAAGTGGCAGTCGCATCTCCGAATCGGAGACCCGTTACCCCTCAACCTGACCACTACGTTGTCTGAACCGGGCCCACGGGTTCAGAACGAGAGGCTTAGGCTTTCACCGGGAAACCATGGAGCCTGCTGCCACTTGACAGCAGTTGCGCCGCTACACGGGCCAAACCCCGCTAGCGTAACGCACTCCGGACTAAAACCCGGTTCGGCTCGGATTCGAACCTGCGTGGGTAGGTTGAATCTTCATTGCCTTTAACCACTCGACCATAGCCAGTGGTTTCCCTCAATTATATATTACAAGTAGACTGTATATGCACTTACAATCAAAGCAACCAATCGCGGATACCCACAAATATAGTAAACAATCAACAATCGACAAACACAAGTAGGTGAATAAACCTACTGACCACCCACTTAACAACATCACAACAACATTTTCTACATAAATTTCAGGCAAAATACTTGTACAAAATAAAGTACCCATAACGTAATAAATGTTGGTATCATATGCTAGATTTGGCAATTTCAGGCACTAGCAAATTTCTTTGCTTTATCACATATTATAAACAAAGAAATTACAAGATTAGAGGGGTCTTGGGGGATTTGTTGACCTCCGGCCAGACAAAATTATGTATTCATGATGTATCTAACACCGTCACTTTATTCTAGTTTTAACAGTTTTGGGTAGCAAATTTTAATGCTTTATGACATTATAAACAAAGAATTACAAGAATAAAATTGAAGTTACTTGGACTAAACTAGAGGATTTGTTGACTTTGCCTATAAAATCCTCTATCCCTAAAGGTATGTAACTGCTCCCAAAAACACACATACACAAAGTTTACCTATAAAATTTTCTATCCCTAAATGTCAGATATGTAACCGGAACAAAATCCGATTTCTCTCTTACTAACCCTTTATTAACCGGATCAAGAAGTACATATACCGTAATACTTGACATTACAAAAACAGAATTCACCCTCAAGCGAATGATTTCATATTCTTAATTATCAATTGAACAACATGAATGTAAACTCACATTATGATCACCTGATATACAGCCTTTGATCCCTTACATATGTATCCTTTTGAATCCAATTTCTTCTGCATGATGTTCTTAATTTCCTCCTTTATTCCATTAAAAAATGATGATCTGAGACCGACTATACTATACAAAGAAAACCCAAAAACAACAAGATTTATACATAAAAGAAATGGAAACACCCATAACTTGATTGAGATATTGTGCCACTTTGAATCATCTTTATGTACCCATAACTTCAGATTCACAAAACCGCCATTGGATGGCAATGCTTTCGGTGTCGTGATAGGCCCTGGATTTCAGAAACAATATCTGAACCTTACTGCCAGACAAAATCCAATCTTTATTCATAACCCATTTTCAATATTCACAACCCAGGTTCCAGTTTATAAAATACATCAAAATCGATGTTCAATTCATGGAAGTCAAAATTAGCAAAAAGTCAAAGATGGTGTTTTTACCTTGCGTACGGTTTGAGTGATGAACTGATTATCATTCGACATAGAAGAAATCAGACAATCCCTTGGAGTATCAAAGGATGACAAAGAAAACTGCTTATGAACAACACCCACATCAAAATAAATCAACCCGGAACTGGGTATATCGACCCGGATTTCCTTAACTGTAAACCACATGAACAAATCCTGTGCAGATATACCCGACACTCCATTGAACTGACCGTAAGTCAAAGTGCCTGAAACATTCCGATCATAGTGCAATTCGTTCTCGAACTTGGAATTACAAGCTTGATCCAAGTGCACCTCTAACCGACCCGAATCATCAAAAGTGAAATTGGTCACACCTTTTGGTAGCAAACCCATGGGCAATCCGTTTGATTTAAGGATTTCGCAGATGGTGGCAGATTGTTTAGAGGATGAGGGATGGAATTGAGCTGAAATTGAGAGGGTGATGATGAGAATAAGGATGTTTGACATGGTTTTTGTGTTAATTTGGAAAGTGTGAGAAGATTAGGGTTTAAGGGAAACTTTGTTGCCAAATACCAGCAAGTATCCAGAGTGGATTAGGAGAATGATCAATTATTGGCCTTGTGATCCACCTCCCAATCAGGTGTGGCCATGTGGCTGCTGTTGCAATTACATTCTTGCTCTAGCTAAATACAAGGCATTTCATATAAATTAAATGATTCTTAGGTTTTCTAAAGACATCATATCTGATGACATAAAAAAAAAGGTATTTGGTCTCATGCTACCTAGATGTGTTGCATGGTATCTTATGTCTAAAAGATTATGGGTTCTAGTTTTGTCATAGACAAGTAATGTAAATTTAAAAGTAGATTTAAACTGTGCGAGAGTTTACCGTTAAAAAAAACATGTGTGATGGCAACCGAACACTTGATAATGCTTGTAAACTAAAGCCCATCAAAACTAGTATTGAATCTTATTAAGACATATTTTGGTTTCTATATAAAACTTTTATATTATTGTAAAAGCAAGTAATTCTTTAATCTAAACAATGTAATGTTTGGTTTAACGTATAATTATTAAGAAAAGACTTAAAAGTAACTTTAACAGATAAGGTTTTAAAACTTCTACATGAAAATTAACCTTATTAGAATTTGTTACAATTACATTTTTTTATTTGCTTCTCCGATCAAGTTTAGGGCTGAATTAACTTGGATCGAACATGTTTTTCCAGAAGCGAGATGGAAACATGGTAGAGGACAAGTCCTACTCATGCTTAGTTAGCCATGAATGAAGAGTAAAGACTTAACTATATTATTTCAGAATACCTCTTCAAGATTCAAGAAGACAACACTTTCCTTTATAGCCATCACTCGTTTCTTTAGAAGACAAGGGTGTCGACCGGCTTCTTTGGCAAAAGGTGTTACACCAAGCATTTCAGGTCAATATCTGTATTTATCATAAATGTAAGATTCTATACCGGGCACTCTACAGTTGAGTTTTATCACGGGGTATTCCCTTATCAAAACACTTATCTTATTTTAAAAACAAACAGCGGAAGTCTTCTTAAAAATAGTTTTAGCTTTTAACTCATTATCGTTGTAAACCTTACCTTACGAATGCCTACACACCGACCCGAGTAGCACCGCTCCCAAGCCAAGATACCCCGTCACGTACACTCCCCTGCAAAACAATCTAACGTACATATAAAGTCGGCTACGCTGAGTGAGTTCTAACGGTTTATTTTAAATAAAAACATTCACGTCACCAATAATATTTAATTCCACTTAGGACATTACTGTCCTTAATAAAATAGTTTGTCATTTACTAACACATTGATAACCTTTGTTATCTACAATATCCCATAACGGTTCACCAACCCTAGACTCAACCCATACCCATAACCCCGTAAGTTTTCCGACATAGGCCGAACTTACCGTTCTACTAACTTGTAGCTTACCACGCATATCAACGCGAATTCTGGTTAAAACAACCATCTCCTAGACATAGACCCGACTAGCCCTAACAATAACTCTCACAAGGCTACTACACATTAGTTGTAAACACGAACTCGCTCCAACACAACAGTAATTCAAATGCTTACACCGAAGCAATAACATCACAAAACCACAAATATCAATCAACACTTGCATGCAATTCAAGAAAACATAAATGCACAAAAACAATTACCTTCGTTGGATTTCACCTACCTCGTCACAACCGCCTTCGTCAGGGCTTTCATCATGGCTTTCATCATACTCTGAGCTCATCACTGCCCCCAAAGGCATTGTCACTCTTGGTGACTTCCCAAAGGACCTCGTCCTTCACATCATTACCCGTTGTGTCACAAGGACAACGACACAAATACACACCACATCAAGCATATAACGCATAACAACATGCTAGCATTTACATTACTCGTTAACTAAGAAAAAACCACGTACGGGTTCCCATGCCAACACCTCCTAAATATAACCATAACATGTCTAAACTCCTTTCCCGACTCATCCCGAATTATTGATAGTATGACACACACAGTTATCATCCTAACCCATAGTCCATACCACATAAGGACACCACATAGACCTTTAGTTTGATTATTGCATAATTACCTCGTAAAACACTTCAGGTTTAATCATAGCTCGTAATACGTTTGGTTAATAGAATAAAACACGCGAGTATGTACAATAGCCCCAAAACATTAAATAAAAAAATTTAAAAAGGGGATTAAAAACTCACTGGTTACGAGGGAATCCAAATCCTTGCTCTGTAACCCGCCCGTTGACGCTCGGACCCAAACCTGTCAATGCATGATCACACGATCAGAACATACATTGAGTAACGTATAAATAAATAAATCCCGAAGCTCAGTCTTATATCCTCGTCCCTTCGTCCTTACAAAATGTAACACTTGCCACAAAAATGTCCGAGAAACGCCAAGGTTAGAACCTTAAGAGCTTGTTGTATCTAAAGTACATGAGTCTAGGGTTGAAAATGAAAATTTGTGAAAATAGCGAGATATCGGACCGACATCACTTTCATATCGGTCCGAAGTGAATAAGGATGTTGATATCGGACCGAGGCGAAGCTGAGTCATATATCGGACCGATACCCATTCTCATAACGGTCCGCAATGGAAGGATAGGTCGGTTATCAGACCGACATCAATCCATAACGGTCCTTAAACCTCCTCTCAGCCGCAATTTATGGTGTTGCCACGTGTCCAATGACTCAACTCTAATGATGGGACGTGAGTCTAGATGTCGGACCGACATGGTCCACATAACGGTCCGACATGCACCAAAAACATGTGTGGTCCAATCCGGAGTTGACGTTTAGGGCTGAAGTGGGCATAGCTAGATGTCGAACCGACATCCCTAGCCATATCGGTCCGACATGGACCCGGATCACAGCCTATAAATCGTTGGACGAATTCAATCGATTTCTTCATCCCAAATACGTTTCCTACTCTCAAATCTTGTTTCAGGCGATCCTTAAGACGGTCCCAACAATTCCGGTCCAACTCCCGCTCATCGTAGTGCCCAGACTAAGAAGAAAAGCTCGTAGAAGTGCTGTTACGCTAGAAAAATCAAGTTTAGAAGCTAGACTATAAGCTTTCGACTCTAGAGGGTCTTTCCACTAAACACGGTGAATACTTTATCTCTCTGAAAACTTGGGTTAAACATTTTATTTACGAAAATGGCCAAATAAAGGTTAAAGAAATAATGCTAAACGTTCACCTACGTGTAAGCATTCGGGCCATAAGTATACTTAAAACTTGCAAGGGATATACGGGTCATGGGTGAAAGTCTCGGATCGCGGCTGGTATTTCCCTTTTTAACAAATGAGGAGACATGAGTCCTTGTTGTTATAAAGACATACTACCAGCGTATACAGTGGTGCTATAGTCAGGACATGAGGGCCTGCTGAATGTTTAGATTGAACATAAAGTTGTGATTATAGAATTAATACTTATTTGTGCCAAATGCTTTTTAGTTTCACGATAATTGTATTCACCGGCGTTCGCGCTGACGTTTCATTTTCAAAATGTTTTCAGGAAATCAATAAAATGTGATGAAAAAGGAATAGGGCGGGCATATATGAGATCTGACCCATGAAATGAAAGGATGGAATGCACGTAGGATTCTCAGGCCTCGTGTAAAGGGAAATCCTAAAGAGATGAAAAGGAGATATGACCAGGGAATTAATCAACCCTGAGTCGTACTATTTCCAATGGCTTAAACTTGTCCATTAGAGACAAGGAATGTATTTGATTTCAACTCTATTTTGTAATCAAATGAAAGGGTATTTAAATCCCTATGTTTATGAAAGTAAATACAAGACTTTTGTTTCCAACTGAGTTTTGATATTTACAATTACAACCCTTGAGATTGAAAGAATGAAGAAACGATCCTTTTTGAAAAAGAATTCCGCTGTACTTACAAAAAAAAAACACTCTGAAATCAAATCAGGTGATACCAATCGATTGTCACACACGTCCAGGGGGTGCCTGAGGCGGGGTGTGACAAGGTTGGTATCAGAGTCACAGGTTTTAGCGAATTAGATACTTGGAAGTAGTATCTAGGCTTCAACTGTTAACGCTTTTAAGATAAGAAAACAAGGTAACCTTCTGACCGGTATGTTGTTATCTGATGAACGGAATGTTCTGTCTAAGGAAAGAGCGGTGTATAAATCTCTCCTCGACCCGTCGCTCTTACCTAGGAACATCTTTGTTATAGGTACTACTATGGGAAGATAACCATCCTTGTAGAGCTTTAGTTAAAATAAAGATACTGGCCTTAAGTCTTAACTAAATTAAATAAGATAAGTACTAATGTGTTAAGATTGCAGATGCCTGGAGATAATTCCGTTCTTGTTTATTATGATCCCAATAGTCCGAAGAATCCCCGGAATACCATCCACTGGGTTCACAAATGAATCCTATATCGTTACCCTACTATAACAATGATCCATTCGCCATACTCCCTGACCATAACTTTCCCGAATACCATCCTTAGTCTTATGATTCTTCTAGCCAATGGATGGATGCTGGATCCGATTTCAACAATTGGAATGCTGATGCCCCACTCCTTCAAGGAAATGAGGCAAAATCCAGTCAAGTCCAAGAAGGCTTATCAACAGAAGAAGATCCATCTGAGGATTCTCATCACTATGAACCTGCTTCTGAAAACCCTGATGACTATCCATTCAATAATCCTGTTTCAAATAGTTCTGATCATTAATCTTATAATTCTGAATCTCCTGTCCTGTATGATCCATATATGTTTCCTGAACCAGTTTACCATGGTCCTTTTGAAACCTATTTCCAAGCTCCTCCGGGATACCAAAATGCTTATAACGATATTATGGTTGGACTTCGTGAACCTCCGCCAAAATACGGTTATGAGCATAGTATGCCTTCTTCTCCTATTGAATTCCTAGATCGTTCGTTGCGCCAAACGGACAAAGTAACAAGGGAGAAGATAATGGACAAGGCAAGAACCAAGTTCTATGGCCAACAAATATACGAGTATGGAGAAATCTTGATGACCCTTGGAGAAGAGCTAATGAAAGATTAAATCTTTTGTTGTATTTTGTTTCCTAATGTAATATACTTTCTTAATAAAATCATTTTGTTTGTTTCAGAATGGTTGGAAAAGGGAAAGGCCCTAGCTTTCTTCATAAGTTTGCTCCTGCTAATTACTTTGAACGTAAAACGAAGTAAACAACTATAGAAAATAATGAGGAAACTGAAAGTTCAACTTTCAGAAGCCTCAGAGAAATAGGAAACCCAAATGTTCCCTATAATCCTTCTATAAGTTTTCATTCTGCTCCTACCGCTGGAAGCTACAACGTCACTCCAATATATTCACAAAATTTTCATGAGGGATACGCTGAAATGCCTTATGAAAATAGATGTTATCCCGAAGGAGAAGAGCGTGCTGACTCTAATATACCTTACGTTCCGTACTATGAGACAATTCCCATCCCTGCTCCTCATATAAATGAGAGTGCATCGGGAAATGAGAGGGAACAAATGTTTCTTATTCGAATAGCTCAATTGGAACGAGAAAAAGCTGAAATTGAAACTCGGAATGCTTTGTTAGTTCAAGCTCTTGAAGAAAAGATTTTTAGAAATTTCTAGAAACAATAATCCTTATATGTACTTTTTTTTGTATATATATTTCATCAATAAAAAGTTTTGTTTTTGATTCCCATTGTAATTCTTTTATAGCATGTCTAAACAAACCGGACCTTCTTACAATACAAGAGGAAAGAAGAAACAAGCAATGATTGAAAATGCTGCTGAAATTCTCGATTCACGTAAAGGACTGCAGAAATTTATTGCAGAAGGAATCAAGGATTCCCTCCCGATGATTTTTATTGAAATGGAAAGGAGACAAGCAAATAAGCTATCTACACAACCCTCAATTCCAAATTCTATCCATTATCAACAATTGACCCAACATACCCGAACCATAACTCAATCCAAACCCATTACTTTCAAACCAAAGGGTTCTGCCACTCATCTAACCAGGAAAACTGAAAGGGAGAAATATTACCATAATTCATCTGAAGATGAAGGGATGGGTAATAATTACGGCCATATAGAAAAGAAAAGGAAGGTGGTTGGTTGTACATATAAGATGTTTCAAGACTGCAAACCATATAACTTCTCTAGGAGAGAAGGAGGAATTGCCACATTGAGTTTGATAGAGAAAACTGAATCTGTGCTGGCTATCAGCAAATGTGCTGAGGAAGATAAAGTTCTATATGCCTCCAATCTATTTAAAGATCAAGCTTTAGAATGGTGGAACAATATTGTTGCTGCCAAAGGAAGAGAAGCAGCCTAAGCAATAGGTTGGAGTGGTTTTAAAGCAAGAAATGAAAAGAAGTACGTTCCCCAAAATGAAAGGGAACAGATTGAAGGGAAATTTCTAAGTCTGAAGATGATTGGAACCAATCATCAGGAATATTCGACTAAACTCCTAGAGTATGCGTGAATAGTTCCTCATCTAGTACCCCTGAATCTAATCTAATAAAGAGATATATTTGGGGTTTGATCGGTGAAATCCGCGACATGGTCAAGGTCGCAAATTGTGAAAATCTTGATGATGCTATGGATTTAGGAGCATCATTAACCAGTAGCCTAATTAGAAACTAGGAGGAAGGGAAGAAGAAGAAGGAATCTGGGCAAGGCCATAGTGGATTCAAGAAATCAGCCTTTACTCCTCGAAATAACAACTGTTCTATCTCTGAGTGTCCAAGGTGCAAGAAAAGACACTTAGGGCAATGTCGATCTAGACCTTATTGCAGCTTATGCAAGATGTCTGGACACAGAACTGAAGATTGTTTTAGAAAAAGGCCGATTACTTGCTTTGAGTGTGGCGAAGTTGGCCACATCAAAATCAGTTGTCCCAAGCTAAAGAAACCTGATAGGACAGGTCCCAAACCTGCAGATGGAGTGAAAAATAATACACGAGCATTCGTTCTCAACACTCATGAAGCAGCAGGTATGCCCGATGTCATTATGGGTACATTTCTTGTTAATGATATTTATGCTTGAGTTTTATTTGACTCTGGTGCAAACCAAAGTTTTATAGATAATAGATTATGTAGACTGTTAAATAAAACTATAGCTAAATTAGAAAAGAAATATGTGGTAGAAACTTCCAACGGTGACCTCGTCCAAATCTCTGAAATCTTAAATGATTGCTATATCACACTATCATGACATGTTATAATTGCAAAACTGTTGCCAATGACTTTGGCAGGTTTTGACATTGTCTTTGGAATGGATTGCTTAGCCTCTAACCAAGCCCGTATCCTGTGTAATAAGAAAACTATCGAACTTCGTTCGCCAAAAGGCGATATTCTTACAAATTATCCAACTCTGTTGGAATAATTTACTTGTTAAAAGCGACAAAGTACTTACGAAAAGGATGCTTAGCATACCTTGTAACTGTAACCACCGACACCAAAAAGAAGATTGAAGATGTGCCGGTTGTGGCTGAATTTTCTGATGTTTTTCCCGATGAACTGCCTAGAATTCTGCCTGAAAGAGAAGTGGAGTTCAGAATTAATCTAGTACTCGGTACGGCACCAATTGCCAATGCCCCGTACAGATTAGCTCCAACTGAGATGGCAGAATTAAAGAAACAGTTGGATGAATTACTCGAAAAAGGATTCGTAAGACCAAGCTCATCGCCTTGGGGAGCCCCGGTCTTATTTGTCAAAAAGAAAGACGGTTCGATGCGTATGTGTATCGATTATCGTGAACTAAATAAAGTTACGATAAAGAACCGTTATCCACTCCCCAGAATTGATGATCTCTTTAATCAAATCCAGGGAGCTCGATGCTTCTCAAAAATCGATCTTCGTTCTAGCTATCACCAATTAAAAGTCCAGGAAGAAGACATTTCCAAAACTGCTTTCAGGACTCGGTATGGTCATTATGAGTTCACGATAATGCCATTTGGACTTACTAATGCACCAACAGCATTCATGAACATGATGAATCGAGTCTGTAAACCTTACTTGTATAAATTTGTTATCGTATTCATTGACGATATCATTATTTATTCCAAAAGTAAAGAAGATCACGCCGATCATTTGAGAATTTTGCTTAAACTCCTGAGAAACGAAAAGCTATATGCTAAGTTCTCAAAATGTGAATTCTGGTTGTTAGAAGTTCAATTCCTTGGACATGTCATTAACGCTGATGGCATCCAAGTTGATCCTGTTAAAATTGAAGCGATATCCAAATGGGAAATCCCAAAATCACCAACTGAAATCCGAAGTTTCCTCGGTTTTGCTGGTTATTATCGGAGATTTATCCAAGATTTTTCTCGAATTGCTGTTCCATTAACTTCTCTGACTCGCAAATCAGTTACGTATGAATGGGGACCTAAGCAATCTCAAGGTTTTGAAACTCGGAAACAGAAACTGACTCAAGCACCCATACTAGCTTTGCTAGATGGAAATGAAGGCTTTTCAGTATACTGTGATGCTTCACACACTGGCTTTGGTTTTGTGTTAATGCAAGGAAGCAAAGTCATTGCTTATGCTTCTCGTTAGTTGAAAACTCATGAAAAGAATTATACGACTCATGATTTAGAATTGGGCGTCGTAATCTTCACACTGAAATTATGGAGGCACTATCTATATGGAGTCAAATTAACTTTTTTCACTGATCATAAAAGCCTAAAGTATATATTAAGTCAGAAAGAACTGAATATGAGGTAACGACGTTGGATGGAAGTCCTGAATGATTACGATTATGAAATCTCTTATTATGAAGGCAAAGCCAATGTTGTAGCCGACGCTTTAAGTAGAAAAGAACATGAGAAACCTAAAAGAGTTCGTGCTTTCAGACTCGATCTTCAAATCGATCTTATTACTCGTATTAAGGAATCTCAACAGATGGCTTTAAAAGAACCTAACCTAGAGTAAAAAGGTTTGGGAGGCATGATCGAATAACTGGTCAAAGATGATGATGGAATTCTTAGAATGAAAAAAAGAATCTGGATTCCTATTTATGGGAATACTCGTGAATAAATTCTTGAAGAAGCTCATAAATCTAAATACACCATGCGTCCTAGAAGCGATAAGATGTATAAAAACCTAAAAGCCAAATTATTGGTGGATAGGGACGAAAAAGCATATCGCTATCTATGTTGCAAAGTGCTTAACATGTTCTCAAGTTAAAGCTGAACACCAAAAGCCGTCTGGCTTGTTACAACAACTTGAAATTCCTGTCTGGAAATGGGAAATGAAAACCATGGATTTCATCACAAAACTTCCCAGAACAAGTCGTGGGAATGATACCATCTGGGTTATCATTGACAAGCTTACTAAGTCTGCTCATTTTCTTCCCATGAAAGAAACATTCAGTATGGATAAGTTGGCGAAGCTATACGTTAATGAAATTGTAACATTAAACGGTATGCCACTATCTATCGTGTCAGATAGAGATAGTAGATTTACTTCTTGATTCTGGCAAAGTTTTCAAAAAGCCCTGGGTACGAAATTGAATCTTAGCACTGCCTACCATCCTCAAACGGACGGGCAGAGTGAAAGAATAATTCAAACTCTGGAAGATATGTTAAGAGCTTGTGTTATTGATCTTGGAGGAAGTTGGGACGATCACTTACCTCTAATAGAATTCTCCTACAAATAATAGCTATCATACGAGTATAAAGGCCGCTCCTTTTGAAGCCTTATACTGTCGTAAATGTCGAACTCCCATTTGTTGGTCTGAAATAAGAGAAAATCAGTTATCCGGACATGAAATAGTTCTGGAAACAACTGAGAAAGTTAATCAAATAAGAAATAGATTGAACGCGGCTCGTGTTCGTTAAAAGAGCTATGCTGATAAGAGACGAAAGCCGTTGGAATTCAACGTCGGTGATAATGTTATGTTGAAAGTTTCACCATGGAAAGGCGTTGTAAGATTTGGAAAGAAAGGGAAATTAAGTCCTAGATTCGTAGGACCATTCAAAATCCCGAAAAGAGTTGGGCATGTGGTCTATCAACTCGAACTACCAGAAGAAGTAAACGGAGTACATGATGTATTCCACGTATCAAATCTGCTCAAGTGTCTGGAAGATGAATCTCTGGTAATACCCCTATACGATGTAGAGGTAGATGAAAATTTGAAATTTGTGGAAAAACCTCTGCAAATCCAGAATAGGCAAGAAAAGAGATTGAAAAGAAAGAAATTGATGATTTTGAAAGTAAAATGGAACTCCAGACGTGGACAAGAGTACACGTTGGAACTTGAGTCAGAAATGAAAAAGAAATATCCTCAATTGTTAGAATAATCTCGAGGACGAGATCAAAACAAGGTGGGGAGGATGTAACACTTGCCACAAAAATGTCCGAGAAGAAGAAAAGCTCGTAGATGTGCTGTTACGCTAGAAAAATCAAGTTTAGAAGCTAGACTATAAGCTTTCGACTCTAGAGAGTCATTCCACTAAACATTTTATTTACGAAAATGGCCAAATAAAGGTTAAAGAAATAATGCTCAACGTTCACCTACGTGTAAGCATTCGGGCCATAAGTATACTTAAAACTTGCTAGGGATATACGATTCATGGGTGAAAGTCTCGGATCACGGCTCGTATTTCCCTTTTTAAAAAATGAGGAGACATGAGTCCCCGTTGTTATAAAGATATACTACCAGCATATACAGTGGTGCTATAGTCAGGACATGAGGGCCTGCTGAATGTTTAGATTGAACATAAAGTTGTGATTATCAAATTAATACTTGTTTGTGCCAAATGCTTTTTAGTGTCACGATAATTGTATTCACCGGCGTTCGCGCTAACGTTTCGTTTTTAAAATGTTTTCAGGAAATCAATAAAATGTGATGGAAAAGGAATAGGGCGGGCATATATGAGATCTGTCCCATGAAATGAAAGGATGGAATGCACGTAGGATTCTCAGGCCTCTTGTAAAGGGAAATCCTAAAGAGATGAAAAGGAGATAGGACTAGGGAATTGATCAACCCTGAGTCATACTATTTCCAATGGATTAAACTTGTCCATAAGAGACAAGGAATGTATTTGATTTCAACTCTGTTTTGTAATCAAATGAAAGGGTATTTAAATCCCTGTGTTTATGAAAGTAAATACAAGACTTTTGTTTTCCAACTAAGTTTTGATATTTACAATTACAACCCTTGAGATTGAAAGAATGAAGAAACGATCCTTTTTGAAAAAGACTTCCACTGTATTTACAAAAAAAAACTCTGAAATCAAATCAGGTGATACCAATCGTTTGTCACACACGTCCAGGGGGTACCTGAGGCGGGGTGTGACACCAAACCCTAGTCCCACATGCTTGCTCGAACCGGATCCCCATGCAAACCCTAACTCAAGAAACACACGTGCGCGAGCAGGGTTCCACATGCGTATGCATGCGATGCACACGAAACCTTAGCCGAGTCCACTGTTGCCGTTGTACACGACCACCTCATTACTCACCGTCTTCCTCGTCGGGCAACCCTAGCCGGCAACGCTATCCAAGCCATCAAAACACCACCACGTGCCGTCGTATTCCACCCCCGTGGACCCTTGTGGCTGCCGCCGCACCTCACCGTCTCCCATATTGTCACCGGCTCCCCTGCTGGACACGTCGTCTTCGTCTTCCTTACCGTGATCAACCCTAAACATCTAACACCTCCATTACCAAGATCGTTGGCCTTCACTCTAGTCTCCATACACATTGGGTACATCTCCACCTTCGTCACCCTCCGTTCTCCACCGTGGTGCGCCACCACAGCAGCCACCATAGTCGTCGTCTTCGTCTTCGGGTAACTCGACACCCTGTCTCTCTCCTTCGTCCCTTCGGCAGCCCACTTACACAACAACCGGGCCACTCCCGTGCCCCGCTGCTTGCCTCCTACCACTGTCGCGTGTTACCACTGTGCCATTGCCGACCAGTTGCAGCTCTCCCGTAGCCGCTGCCGTGAACTCAGCAGCCATTCCTTACCTCCACCATCCCCCGATAACCCTATACGAAACAAAAGAAACTAGGAAGTAAGACGAGATTACTTGTTTGAGTTACCACCGTCGCACCATCCCGGCATCCACCTCCCTTCTCCTTCGACCGGTTCCTTCTCCCGTGTTGCTGCTCCTTGTCGTTGCACACCTAGGTCAAGAATGACCTAGGGTTTACACTAAAGTTGTTTATAAATCACCACTAGTTTCATTTCGGGTCCCTGTATTTCCATCTCATACGTTCCGATCCCAAATTCTACGTTAAGAGGCTAACCGAGTCCTCTAACTTTGATAAACCAAGCTTTACGTGAAATTCTTGTTAACAAAGTTGTTTACTAGGGATTCGGGTTATCCGTTAACCCAAACCAGTAACTTGTAAGTTCCCGAGATGTTACAAGTCTACCTCCCTTAAAAGAGAATTCATCCTCGAATCATGCGTCGACACAAACCAACACAACTCATCTTTTTGTTACAATTGATGCATCAAAACCCTTTTTGTGCCATGCATTCACTTTCATCTACGTCACCATTGCATTACTTTTTCTAACATGATCACCATCCTTGGTGTTCAAAGGAGTCTTCTCCCTTGTCTGCTTTCAACTTTGGGACATGTAGGTTTCACCTACAGGTTTCGTCATGTCTTGTTCCTCCACCCTTTACTCAGACGGCACAACACCGTCAAATACATGCTCACGTGTCACATTTTCCTGATTTGCTCACGGGCACCTTTGCCGTGATTCCTTGTTTCGTCTTGATGATTTCATCACTCTGACAGTCATCTTCCTAAGTAAGGTTTCTCGCCTTTCAGAATAGGATCGTTCGTCACCCTCCTCTTATCATACTCTAATCTCCACCCTGCGATGATTTCTAAATGCTTAGGCACCATTGCCTCACTCATAATGGTATTACGTTTATCCTTCTTTGATGCTCTCCAGGAGCTTGTGCAAAGCTTCACTGATCCCTACAAGATTCCTCCACCAAAGTATCTCCTTACGTCATTACCCTGCGTTCATCGCATCTTATAGGTAAGCATTGCGTCACTTATCACTAGTGTTACGGTCACCGCCCTTCGATGATCCCCAACAGTTGCGCACCATAATCATGTTTGTTCTGAAAACCAAACAATGTCTCCCTCGATGCTCTGCAGGAGCTTGCCTCTTTAACTTAGTCATATATGTACCAACGTAGGTATCCATTTCAAAGAACTTATATGCAATTCTGCACTTATCCCTCCTGAATTTGACTTTCCTCGTCGTTGCTCCATCAATAGCACGTGATCATCGACCACGTCTCATTCGTCATGTTCGAACACGAAGTCCATCTCAGCACAGGCCTCAGCTACCCGTCACCTCATTCTAAGAGAATATATCCAATTGCCCCCTTGTATTCCACGCGGACTAAATTCTTCCGTTGGAACGTATCCATGAAGATCGTTACGTCACATCATTACTCCGCGTTGAAATTTCCAGCAACGTCATTCACCTTTTACCATATTCGTCCTACAAGTCAAGCGTACAAGCAAACGCTTTTTGCATTATCCTCCTGAAATCCCGTGCATTGGCTCCGCGCTCCGAATTCCTGAGATATAAGTATAGGCATCTCGTAAGAGCCCTTCGCCGATCGTCCGGAAAACCATCAAACCACCTCGCACCTCCTCAATACATCAAACGTCGAGAAAAATATCAAGAAAGAAGTACTCTACCCGAGCACACACTACGCGTCCTACTCACGATATTTCGTGTATCAAAATACACTTAACGCCTTGTCATAAAACATACTATGTCCTACATATGAACATATAGGTATATAGTAATCCAAATTCCCGACTCATGCACCGTACACATCTAAATTGTTAAACCTGAGTAGATTCATACTCATACGACATAACTACCATCATTTGTAATTACACACAACCCTTAAAAAATACTTATCTAGACGGTGACCCCGACCACACGTCATCCCCTACTCATATAGCGTCCACACAGTTGTACCCTACACATGCCATAACAATGGTCCAGGAAACACCCTACTTGGTCTAGAACAAGACATCCTTACACTGTTCATAACATAATTGTCTCACCTTAGACATCATCCGAAACATTCATACATACATAAGATGTAAAACCATTTCCCTACATAGGACAACGTCCTAATCACCTATACATACAAAAGATGTATGACAATTTCCTCCCACAGGAACTCGTCCTGAACATTCACACAAAATGCAATACCCCGATTGCACCCCAAACATCACCTAAACATTAGCACATAGGTGACACTATCCTAAGACCGTAGACAAAGGCAATTCAAATTTATGTCTATACAGGTCTACTCATACAATCTAATCCGCCATGCTCTAGCATCATAGCAAAGATTACATTTAATACGAACTTATGTCATTTAAAATGTAATCACATAATCACACACTACCGCACAAAGTCAATCACTACAACCACCAAAGTACTCTATCACAAACACAATTATCATTAATCATGTTCAAATCTTCACGTGGTAGAACTCAAAATCAATGTTATAATCGAATAATCGAAAACATAAATCAGAATCACTACTAAACCACATCAGGTGCATCTGACGTGTCCTCCTCTGGTTCCTCCTTGCCACTTCCTGAGTCATCCACTGGGTCCTCCTGGAAATAGAGCTCTCTAACTATTGCCAGTGGTCGATCTTTTAACCATGTAGGTCCACATCCTTAAGGGTAATCACGTACTACTGACACCGCCCTCCTTTTCCATCTGGTCTTTCCACTCATAGCACCACGTGGCATGTCGCCCCTCGAAGCTCTCGTCACACTGGGCGCAGGAAGCGCCAACACCACCCCCATCTCACTGTTAGTTCCATCTACAGCAGCCGTCGGCTTGACCTGTCGATCTGCATCCCTCCTAGCCGGAGCTCCCCGTCTGACTGATCTCGTATGCTTTGTCTTAGCCATCTAATCCTACACAAGACAGAACATTTATGTGGTTATTATAGGCAACAGATTTAGAATATAAGAGTAACGATAGACCTCCAAATCACTGTGATCAAATGTGATCGGTTGTCCATGTTGCTTCTTGAATTCTAAACGTTCCCTATCATACTCACACTAGCTTCTACCTTACACACAATGGATGCAAATGCATCCCACACAATCCACACCAACACAACTCAATAACTATCACGTAGTTACACATAATACCATTCCACAACACGTATTTACGCATACAGTTCCACATGGAATCACTAAACCACATAATCATACCGAATGACTCCACGTAGTGTTACACTACCCAAATGATACTTTAACAATTAATGTTTAACTAAAAACACGTACTTCTTGGCTCACGGTTACTCATGGTGGCATTCGTTTACCCTCATCCCATTTTTGGTTTAAGTTAAGGTATTTAATAAAACACTAGTTTTCTCTTAAACCACAGCTCTGATACCAACTTGTAAGACCCTATATTGGGCACCCTATAGTTAGGCAATAAATAGAAAAGTTTTGACTAGTGTTTTTGGGGTTTTCATTGTAATAATATTTTGCAACTAATCTAGTGGGTTTTTCTTGTTTAATCTTTGTGTGTTCTTGAAGATCTCTTCACCAAATTCAGATTTTGGACCTACACATCTTCATTCTCCTTCTTTATACCCTATATTGCTTCCATGAGAGCATTGAATTGGGACTTTCCATATTCTGCACCACTGGAGGATCCACCGTGTTGGTTGCTTTGTTGGTACCCAGCTTGATTGTAACCTTGTTATCGATTTTGGTACTATTGGCTTCCTTAGTTACTTCCATAAAAATTATGGTTCTAGTAGAATTTCCATACCAGAAGTTAGGATGGTTGTGGAGTCTAGGATGATAGGTGTAGGAGTTCATGTCATATTATTTACATTCCCCAAACAACTAATTGACTTCTTCGCTCTTCTGATTACTAATGGACACTCTGCTATGGTATGGCCAATGTCGTTACACCCATCACAAACTTGAGACACGTTTGAGACATCCTTCCATGCCGATTTTCCCAACATTGCCAATTGCTTCTGTACTACTTCAAGCCTTCCGTTGGTCTCATAATCTACCAACGAGTTTACTAAAGCCGGTTTTGCTCACATACTAGATTGTTCTCACTTCTTTGAATTTCTGTTTTTGCTCACCTACTAGATTGTTCTCGCACTCTGTAGGTCCTTAACATTTGGATCTCGGTGCTAGAAAGATTCTAGACAAGATCAGATCAACAAATCAACTATAGATCAACTATTTATTGATGAATCAATAGAAATGCAAGAAGAAGAGCATACAAACAAAGAACATAAACATCATAATCTCATTAACAATCCACTGGAATGATTACAATAAGCTCCTGGAAAGTAAACCAACACCAAACCCCTCACAAACAAGCTAAACACACACTAAATACAATGAAATTCTATCAAAAGGTCTAAATGTTATGAAAATGCTCGGATATTTATAGAAACAACACTGTGTCGCCAATCTGCACGCCGACACTCTTAGCTGAAACTGACCTAGCGACACTTAGAGTGTCAAGTGTCGCTAGCGACACTCTGACCATTTTCATAGACTTTCAAAAAGTGCACTTTTAGCCCGTGTACTTTAACTGGAATGTGACGGTTTGACAGGTTCCATGTAACATCCCAAACTCCTAAACATAGATTAGGACACATGTCAGCTAAGAAACACAAAGCTAGAACGTAACCGAACGCGAAAACAAAAAGGCAGTTCAACCAGAAATAGCCTAAAACTTCACATAAGCCTATCCCGAGCTAGAAAATGAGTTACAGAAACCATAATATATGAAACTTGGGTGCCTCAGCGAGAAGAATCTGAAACTGGAGTAATAACGGACCGTCACCCTGTGTAACGGTCCGTCACGGGTGTCAAAAGTCATAACAAACCGTCACCGTCCGTGACGGTCCGTTACGCCATAAAATCATGAAAACTCAACGTTTTACGCCACGTATCAGTGACTCATCCCACCATAAGTCCATGACGGACCATCATGGGCCATGACGGTCTGTTACGTGGTCAGGAAGTGCTTGGAGGCCAAGAAAACGGTAACGAACCGTCACTGGCGGTAACGATCTGTAACGGGATCAGAATTTTTCCTATAAATAGTTAGAGCTGGCCGTTCACATGCAAATGCAACACACACAAAGACCATATCACACACATACAATCTGGAGAAGATTAGAAGACCCGGTGCATGTTTAAGTGCGAGTGCGGTGCGTTGCGAGTACGGTTCAGATCCGGAGAGACGTTTAAGCGAGGAATGAGCGTAGGAAATGAACCAAGATTATCGTAAGTACATTGGACCCGTACCTTAGATAAATGTTTATATGAATTATGTGATTATATGTTACGTGTTATGTGTGGAACTAAGGTACGGGTAATGGGGATTAGTCTAAACACTAAACGGGAATAATGGAGTAGCCACGACGTATCCAAGGGGTGGTGGATACGCCGCTGGTACTTCCTATATATAAATATTTTGGTGCTTCATGGTGAAACAGTTATGAATGTTTAGGGGTATAGACTAAAAGATAATGATGAAAATATAGTAAACGAACGAGAGATCTTCCGACCGGTATGTAGTTATCTTACAAACGGAATGTTCTGTCTAAGGAAAGAGTGGTGTATAAATCCCTCCTGGACCCGTCACTCTTTCCTGGTAACATCTCTGTTGGAGGTACTACTCTGGAAGGATAATCACCCCAGTTTACAATATATGATAAATATGAATAAGAGAGGGCTTAATTCAAAATAAAGGAATATCTATGATGCATTATAGTGGTGGTGGGTACGCCGTTGGTACACCCTATATATAAACCTCTTTAATGCATCATAGCGACACCTTTAGGAGGAATTAAAGCAAGGATTGAATAAAAGCATGAGGAAGGCATGCTATCAAATAAATGATGAGAAACACTTAATCCTAAACAAAGGAGTATTCATGAGATGTTAAAGGGGTGGTGGATACGCCGCTGGTACTTTCTATATATAAACCTCTTTAACATAACATGACGAAACCTTTGTAAGAGATTAGAGCAAGAGTTAATATACAAGCATAAAGAGATCATGCCACTAAAGAAGAATTAGATGGGAAAGCTTAATTCTAAGTAAAGGAGTATTTATGGGACGTTAAAGTAGTGGTGGATACGCCGCTGGTACTTCCTATATATAAACCTCTTTAACGTAACATGGAGAAACCTCTATAAGGAATTAATACAGGGATGAATATGAAAGTATGCCAAGAGGTCATGATATATTTGTGTTAAATATGAATATGTGAATGCATGATAGATGATCATGCTATATGTGTAAATACGAATATGTGATGGAAACGAGTCTAAGTCTTAAAAATGGAATAACGGAGTACTCACGAAGTGTTAAAGGGGTGGTGGATACGCCGCTGGTATGTCCTATATATAAGCCTCTTTAATGCACCGTGAGGAAACCGTTACGAAGTTTTAAGGTAAGGACTGGAGGGAATAAGTTGATAGACTGTGAGTCTATGATACTCAAGATCCCAATGAAAAGAGATGTCCAACCTATGGGGCGGGTCTCGAGAATGAATGGGAAAAAGGTGCCGAGTCTACAGGACATAAGGGCCTTAAATATGAGAATGGAAAGATGCCCAGTCTATAGGCGAAAGGACCCGGTAGAGGTGCCCACTCTATAAGACGGAAGGACCTAAAATGAAGGAGAATAAAATATACGAATGACGTGACCAGATGTACGTCCAGAGATGGTCACGGGGGCGCCGAAAGCCCAGGAACTTGAAAAATAATAAGAACCTAAAGGGTTCATAATAAAATGAATGATGAAGTGTACTTACTTAGCGTAAGCTACTTCAAAAACGTTTTCCAAACACTGCAGAAAAGAGGCACGTGGAATGAAGCTTCCCGAGGACGTGGCCGGTCGGTGTTGAAGAATCCCTGTGTTACATAATGTAATAGTTTATGTAAAAACAATATTTATAATAAAATATACCTTTATCACTTAGTGATAAGGTTTTAAAAATCTGGGACCCGTTTTCCGTATTAAACTCTGATAAGATAATAATGAATAACTAGGATGTTTGAAGTTGGTATCAGAGCACGTTTTGTGGGATTTGAGTATCAGAAGGACACTTAAACTCAAACCATAAGTGCTCATGATATAAATAGGGATTCAATCCGAGGCCGTCCGAGGAAGCATGTATGTTTAAAATTCTAGTGCTTAAATGTGACACCCAGCATTTCGGGTCAATATCCATATTCATTTTAGCACATTCATAGTTCATAATTCCTGAATCGTTATTTTTGAGAAAGTATTGTCAGGTTTCTAACAAAGGAACACATATCAAATTTTAGTAATTATAAGAATTACTAGGTCATGAACATTTATTACTCGTAGAGTACGATCATTGTTGATTAACAAATCTTATACAAGTAAAGTCTAGAAGTATAATTATTTTATACAAAGTATATATCGATGACTAAATCTTTAAAGATTAATACAAAAACTTGGTTTCACACGGTTCCTAATATATTATTTATGTGTGAACATACATGAAGTAGTTAAGTTATTAACTATGTTGGGATTCACTAGCAAATTATCGAGACTAGTCAAACTACACAAAAATAAAGAGCGTTTTAACAATTAAAGTTCTTGAATAGAGCATTATATCACGGGATCACCTACCGGGCTTACACTACTTAAACACTATCTAACTAATACTTAGATTTCAACTAACTGAAGTGACAACACCCACCCCCGCCCTAATACCCATTCTCGACCAAAAATAAAGGTGGGGCCACCCACCATGTCTTCTCCACTACCTTCCTCATCTTGTGTCATAACCCCCATACCCATTCAAGTGTGAATCCAACCAAAGGTCTAGTCCATCTTTGTCACCATACCTTGTGATGATTATGATGGAACCAACACTCTATACATATACGACATACACACAAACACTCTCACACTTTACACTTTCAAACCCAAGAACAAGTTCTCTAGAGGTTAAGCTAGGAGACTTGGAGATTCAAGGGAGTTCTTGAAGTCTAGGAGTCGGTTTTGCTAAGCAACTCAAGCCTTTATCATCTTCTACTCGTGATTCTTCTCCCAACTTGTCTAGCGGTATGAAACCGACACAAATTTCTACTTTCATCTTTATATTCTTGTTTAAAGCTTTTTGTTCACCAGACAAACAAAAGGGTTTGAGGAGTTAAAGATTTTTATAAAATTTAACTTTAATAAGTTAAAAACTAAGGTTATATATATATATATATGGCCAAAATTTATATATGATTGTGTATATATGTTGTTTTGAACACATAAGTTATAGATAAGTAATCAAAATGTATGCTTAATAATTGATAAAAATGAAGCATATATATATATATAAATATATAAATTGTGATATATGTATATATCTATGTGTGGGTTCATAGTTGGTTAACATGGAAATTGCTAAGTGTGTATGTGTACATGTAAATAAAGATATATATATATATATATATATATATATACACATGTGTAGGGTAGTAGTATGTGACTTGGAACTTTTGGAATAAGTATATATATGAAACCGTTACACATGTATACACGGATGAACATTTGAGAATTGATCATGGAAATGTTTGGTGAAGTGTTAAAGGATTTGGAATCATACATATATATATGCTTATAATTTGATAATAGTTAGTATCAAAACATGACATATGAATAGATTCGGTTAAAAATAAATAATCACATGACATCGTGAAACATGTTTAAGCATATGTGAAATTTTGAAATACATGTATGCAAGCAATTGATAAAAATAATTAAAGACGTATGCATGATGAACATAACTAAATTAATAAACGTCGTTCAGAACATAAGTATTTGCATGTGGACATGGTGACGCTGTTTGTACGTATGTAGAGTAATTAACATGTAGGGATATACTTGAACGATATTTGAGATTGTATATAATTATTTTCGAGAAATAAATATATGTTTTTACGTGAACCCGAATGTGAATAAATTATAAGTTGTTACAAAAATAATATTTATTTTTGGTAAACATAATAAGTCACTAATATGAAAACATAATATTTTCTCTGAAAATATGTAAACATCTAAACTGGAATAATAATCATCAATGAGTCGTAACATGAAAAACATTGTTTTGTTTATCATATGCGCTTAGAATTATTTGTTTATAAGGAATTCATCATCATGTTTTCGGGGAAAACTACTTATTTTATGACGGTAATGTCATGTGCATGTTTTCGGGGAAAACTACTTATTTTATGACGGTTAAGTTATGTGCACGTTTTCGGGGAAAACTACTTATTTTATGACGGTTAAGTCATGTGCATGTTTTCGGGGGGAAACTACTTATTTTATGACGGTAATGTCTTGTGCACGTTTTCGGGGAAAACTAATTATTTTATGACGGTAATGTCATGTGCATGTTTTCGGGAAAAACTACTTATTTTATGACGGTTAAGTCAGGTGCATGTTTTCGGGGGAAAACTACTTATTTTATGACGGTAATGTCATGTGCACGTTTTAAGGGAAAACTACTTATTTTATGACGGTAAGGTCATGTACATGATTTCGGGGAAAACTACGTATTTTATGACGGTAATGTCACGCGCATGTTTTCGGGGAAATACTGCTTATTTTATGACTGTTAGGTCAAGTACATGTTTTCGGGGAAAACTACTTATTTTTATGACTGTTAGGTCATGTACACGTTTTTAGGGAAAACTACTTGCACTGAAATAACTAACTCTGTGAACTCACCAACCTTTGTGTTGACACTTTCAAGTATGTTTCTCAGGTAACCCTTAGCCATGGCGTGGATGGAATAGGCTAGCTATGTTGGATCAAATCCTAGTAGCTGGAGGGGCATAGAGTAGCAAATCTCAAGTCTATTGTTGATCTAGAAGAACTTAGATCATTGTATTACTTAGTCTTAGTAATTGTATATGTACTCAAGTCTTAGAAATCACTATTACAGCTTCAGCTATTGTGTAATGAACCAATCGTTGCAACCTTTATTTATTTATTAAGTAAATAAATTTGGGGGTGTGAAAGATTGGTATCAGAGCCAATGGTTTTAGCGAATTAGGTTTCCTTAGTGACACCTAGGCTCTAACCACACTCATTCATGGACTAAGATTTCTAAGACTTACATTGCATTAAGAACACCTAGGACTTTAGTATAGAAATTCCAACCGTGGCCGAACAACTTGTGCAGACTATTAGTGTATGGAGTTACACTAGGGTATCATTAGCTACACTAATACTTAATACGATTACATGGCTCATATAACGAACGCTTAGCACATACAAATAGACACCTACGATGTTTCTCAACAAAGTGTCACTATTCGGATTACGAATCAAGGATGACGGGTACTCAACACACTGTAACCCTAAGAAGATCGAGTTATGAACTAAACTTAGGCGACGCCGGTAGTAATAGCCAGTCACCGATCTTAGCATCACAATAAGCCGAACATGTACCTATACCTGCACCACACCTACAAATACTCCAGTCGTGGAAGCAGCTTTCTTTCTGACATATGTGCTGTATAAATACTCTCTTTCATGAGTATCCAGATCGGATGCCTAGACTTTTCCCATGAGATATGGCAGACAGGATTGCCGAGACAGAAGTGAACCCGAGGTGGATAAGTAGGACTAAACGGGAGAGAACTCCACAGGCCAGGAGACTGATGACAATCTTCAGAAGCTGTTGTCAAGGGGGAGTTTGTTGGAGCATAATTTGGTGACAATGAGCTTGAAGATTCTATGTCTTAGTCTTACAGTATTTGACTTGTAATGTGATAAAATTTTTAGCAACAGCTAAGAGGGAGTTTGTTAGAGCATGTTTTGTAACTATCGCTGAAATTCTATGTTGTAAGTTAACGAACCTATCAAGTTCGCATGAGGGAATGTTAAGGCGAACTTAAGGGGCGAATTTCCTAAGTTCGCCTAAGGAGGTTCTGGGCGAACTTGCTAATTTTTCCTGTGGTGCTTTGTGGTTTCCCTATAAATAGGTTTACATGTCTGAGTTCATAAGCTAGAAGTCCATAACAGAGTAGAACAGAGAGTACTTGTAAACAGAGATTTGTGGTGGAAATACAAAGAGGTTTATTTACACCGTGTTGTTGATTGATTTACACGTTGCACGTTGATTAATGGATTCCGCACGTTATCACCATGTCGTACCGCGAGTCTAGAGATCCGTCACACCCAAGAAGATCTTTGGGTTGCTTTATGTATAAGGTATGAGGGAAGTGCTGAGGTTAGAGAAAGCAAGAGGGATTTGATCAAGAAGCAATATGAAATGTTTAGCAGTGTCCCTGGTCCATGTCTGAATTGATCAACCGTTTCTCAAGCATTGTCTTTAAGTTAAAAGTTTTGGGAACTGAGTATCCCACTGTTTAGTTAAACAAGAAGCTGCTTGATTCACTGCCAGAGGAATGGAATATGTACTGGATTATGATCAAGAAAACTGAAAAGCTAAGTGACTTATCACAACAAGAAATCTTCAGCATTCTAGAGTCTTATGAGTTGGAGATAAAGAAGGGTGCAGTCACTCCAACTAATCATTCTGGAAACACAGCTCTTCTTGTGGGTCAAGGTTCCTCCCCTTCATCCAACAAAACTACTATGGCTTATTTTCAAACTGATGTCCAACCTTCGATTTCTGGAGTTCAACCTACTACTTCATCCAACTCTCAGAAGCCAACCACTATGATTCCCGATGAGTATCCGCCAATCATGACTGCTTTCGTGTCTTGCTATTATGCCCTAATTTCTGGAAACTTGACACCTGTCAGCTTTCAACCTGATAAATTGGAGCATATCAACCTGGATGATTTGGAAAAGATGGATATTGATTGGTGCATGTCATGCTATGATGCCCTAATTTTCACATTGTTGCTTCAGAATGTCTCTCATGTTTTCCTTAACCTCTTCAGATCCAAAAAACATCTTCTCAAGAGCTTCCCATAGCTCTTTAGCAGTCTTGTGTTGTCTGAAGTTGTGAAACACTTCATTTGGCAGGCACATCTGTATAGCTCCTAGAGATTTAAAGTCTACCTCCATTTTCTTAATATCTTCTTCTAAATATTTTGAAGCTTCTTTGTGAACAGATGGACCTCCGGAATCAGCAGAGGCCACCATAGGCACATAAGGACCATCAATTATGGATTTCTACATTCCATATTCTTGATAACAGAAGAAGCTTTCCATTCTGTTTTTCCACTTGTCATAATCTTCCCCAGACACCAGCCTTGGTGGTCTGTGAAGGCTTCCAATATCATCAAATCAAGTATTTTGTGCCATACTTTGGATGGATGATGTGCAGCTAAGAGATAATAGTAACAGAACTAGAGAGTGATTAAACAAAGGTGAGTTTGCTTAATCTGAGAGCCAAGCTCTGATACCACTTGTAGGATCGATGTTTTACAACATGGTTCTGTTTAGTTGAGATTGTCGAAAACAATCACAACTATGCAAAGTAATAAGAAACAGTGAAGAAACTGATAAATGCAAATTGTATTGATCTTCAATGTTTACAAAATTACAAAGAAAACTCTAAGGATGCATATTTACAAATGAAGAGAAACAATACATATAAAGGAACATAGAATCAAGACAGACCCTTGATTCTAAGGGTCAGATCAAACACAAGCCGTTGATCTTGAACTGATGAGAAGCTATACTACTATTGGTTTACAACGTAAAAACAAGTAGCAAAAAGACAACTGCAGTGAAATGACTTCTACAATGAAAATACAACAGCAAAAAAAAGGTCTTCTCAGAAATCATTGCAGGACAGATCAGAATAGGAGCATTGTCTTTTGTCATCTGCACCAATAACATTCCTTCTGCTGATAGGTGTGTCAGTGTTGCAGCAAAAGGTGTCAGTAGTAAAGTCAAAGCTGCTGAAGATTTTCCTATCAGAAGCATCAATGTTTGATGCTGCTGAGAAGCCTATCAGCAGCAACTATGGACTTCAGCAGATAAAGCTATCCGTAGCATAGTCGTTCATCAGCAGCATGACTTAACTATCCACAGCATATACCCTATCCACAGTAACTTCATTTGTTATCAAAATTGTTGAGTCCGCAACAGATATACTTAGAGAATTTTGTAGCCATCAGTCTTTATCTCTACACAGTGCAAGTAGTTTTCCCCGAAAACATGTACATAACCTAACAATCATAAAAATAAGTAGTTTTCCCCGAAAACATGTACTTGACCTAACAGTCATAAAATAAGTAGTATTTCCACGAAAACATGCACGTGACATTACCGTCATAAAATACGTAGTTTTCTCCGAAATCATGTACATGACCTTACCGTCATAAAATAAGTAGTTTTACTCGAAAACTTGCACATGACATTACCATCATGAAATAAGTAGGTTTACCCTGAAAACATGCACCTGACTTAACCATCATAAAATAAGTAGTTTTTCCCGAAAACATGCACATGACATTATCGTCATAAAATAAGTAATTTTCCCCGAAAATATGCACATGACATTACCGTCATAAAATAAGTAGTTTTCCCCCGAATACATGCACATGACTTAACCGTCATAAAATAAGTAGTTTTCCCCGAAAACGTGCACATGACTTAACCGTTATAAAATAAGTATTTTTTCCCGAAAACATGCACATGACATTACAATCATAAAATAAGTAGTTTTCCCCGAAAACATGATTATGAATTTCTTGTAACAAATAATTTTAAAACCATATTATAAACAAAACAAGTATTGTTGATCCATTTGTATGCTAGCTAGGCGTACAAATAATATGTTCATATATGAGACCGTAACCAAACCTAACCGGTGAATGCCCCTCCTTCGCTTTACCACGAGAACGGAAAAGGACAATATGCGGCCATTCGACCCTTCAGGTCCCGGTTAGCGCAACTAACCATGACCGGGGGCGTCACCCCAAATAGTACTATTCATAGAATCCTAGGCTAAGTCCATAGCTAGTGGTTACAAATGTTGACGATGTTCAGGGGACTTTAAGAGCTCTCCTCATGTAAAACATAATGTTAGTATCTTGTTTTCTTGTTATAATATAAAAATGTTTACAATGTTTTCTCAAGTGCAAGAAACCACAATATTTCCAAATGTATTGAGCAATAACGTAAAGCATGATATGTAAGTAAGTTTCTCCCCCGTAGTTTATAAAACATTGAAAAGCGAAAAGGGGGCCGTGAACTCACATGGTGATTGATGTATTCTAGCAAATAACAGTGTGCTAATAGTTTCTGCCTATCCGTACCCTAATCATACAAGGGTACTGAGGTGTTAAGACTACCCGTCTTAAATGCATGTTGTTCATCTGACTTAACGAATCTCGTTAAGTACTTCTTTGTTTAGTAAAAACAATGTTTTCCACGTTACGACTCATTGGTGATTATTATTCCAATCTAGATGTTTACATATTTTCCGAGAAAATATCATGTTTTCATATTGGTGACTTATTACGTTTACCAAAAATAAATATTATTTTTGTAATGACTTATAACTTATTCACATTCTGTGACACCCGGTAAATTTCAGGTTGATACCCATTCCCGACAGAGATACATATTACATTTTTAGACATGCATCATACTTAATTTTATAGTAATTAAGTCCATTTCACACTTAGCAAATCAATCCGTTTACACGTGTCGGTAATCCGGAAGATTACCCGGTCAAACACGCGACCTGTAGCACGACCGTTGGTGACAATTTAAAACATATACCTAGACATATAATCTGTGTGTGAAAATTATATGTAACACTGTGATTTAATTAATCATGCCTATATGAATTTTTCGGTGATTTATGGAAATACTTTTATTTTCAGCACAGTCCGGTAGCCACGCAGTGTGTACTAGCTAAGTCCATAATTCTAAGCAGACACTTAGACATATATTTGGTGTGCACAAATTACATATAGTACTGTGATATGTTATTTCAAGACTCTGTGAATTTTTCTGGAATTTTCTAAGAAACTTTCTGTTTTAACGTTGTCCGGCCAGTCTGCAGTATGTACCGACATTTCCAAATAAAAATCCAAAAATTTTATATGTTAAACATATCAATATGAGTCAAATTATTTTTAAATAATTCGTTCATACCTATTCGAGATTTTCGTCAATAAATCGGTGACTATTCGTTTTCCACCACCCGGAGTCAAACGACCCTATAAATACCCCCAATCCCCACTATTTCCACCTCCACACTCCACCACACACTCTCTCTCCCTCTCTTATTCCCTTGAGCCGAGTTCACCCACCACCACCTCATCCACCATTTTTTATTTCTTTTGATCTTGTTTTCTCCAAATTCAAGCATCCAATCTTAAGAATCAAACATTTGCAAGAAGATTCATCCATCATTCCACCACATTTTCGAGTTTGGTAAGAATCTAGAACCATTTCCTCAATCTTTTTCATCTTCATGTTCATATGAACATGCATCCAAAGAAAACCCATTTTTATGAAAGATTATCCATAGATTCTAGAAGAAAATGTGTTTTATAACTTAAATGGTACATATTGTTGGTGGTTTTGGACTCGGGTTTTATTCATAGGCTCGGTTTCCATTTAAGGGAATTTTATAATGTATGCATGTGCTAGATGATGAGATTTTGTTGGTTTGATGATGGATTATGTTGTAATAGTAGTTGTAGATGATCAATATGTGAAAACTTTGTTGACAAAAGTGTTGGATGATACATGCATGCTCGGTTTTGCTATTTTAGGAAACTTTAATTTTGGGTTTCATGCTATATGACATGTTTAGGGTGATTTGATGATGGAAAATGGTAGATATGCATAAAGAATGGATAATAAGTGTAGATTTGCTATCTAGAACTTTTGGTCATATGAGATATCATGCTCGATTCTATTTATAGTAACTTTAATTTTTGGGTTGTTGTTAAAAGGAGTTATGATGTGATTTGTTTGGTGGAAATGATGCATAAACACTAGATATAGAGATTGTATGATTTTTTTTCGGTAAAATCACATGTCCATGATGCTTTTAAGCTTGTTTTCTATTTTTAGAAACTTTGTTTCTTGACATGTATGAAAACTTGATGTTTGGGTGTATTCAAAGCATGAAACTAGTGTAGTGAACATTGTAGAAGAATGATTGACCAAAATGATGGATTAAAATGCATGTGTATGAGTTTTAGAGCCCGATTTCTAAATAAGGAAACTTTACTTTTCCACAAGATGTGTTTGCAAGTTGTTAACATGATTAGAAGGTCTAAATGACTTAGTAACATGTAACTAAGTGCATTATATGATAATATATGTTATTATTCCATAAACTTAACAACTTGTGAAAGGCTCCTTCAGAAGCGTGATGGATCTCTAGTCTCGCGGTACGACACGCTGATAACGTGCAGAATCCATTGATCAACGTACAACATGGTGTAAATAAACCTCTTTGTATTTCCACCACAAATATTTGTTTACAAGTTCTGTCTGTTATACTCTGCTCTAGACTTCTAGCTTATGAACTCAGACATGTAAACCTATTTATAGGGAAACCACAAAGTACCACAGGCGAACTTAGCAAGTTCGCCCAGAACCTCCTTAGGCGAACTTAGTAGGTTCACCCCTCAAGTTCGCCTAAACATTCCCTCAGGCGAACTTGACAGGTTCGCTAACTTACAACATAGAATTTCAGCGACAGTTACAAAACATGCTCTAACAAACTCCCTCTTAACTGTTGCTAACAATTCTATCACATTACAAGTCAAAGACTCTTAGACTAAGACATAGAATCTTCAAGCTCGTTGTCACCAGAATATGCTCCAACAGCTGGGACCCACGTCGGACCGTTATCCCTGGCGATATCGGTCCGACATCTAAGTGAGGCGGCTTATTGGCTTGGCGAGCACATAGTGGACCGTTATGTATGTGATATCAGTCCGTTATGGTCATAACGGACCGTTATGCTTTCATGTCGGTCCGATGTCTCTTTTACACGCGTCAGATCTCATCGGTGAGTCATCCAAGACGTGTCATTGCTAGGAATTGCGGTGCAATGGCGGTTATCTAACCGTTATCCAACTGATGTCGGTCCGATATCCGACCCCTGGATCACTTCGGACCGGTGGGAAGGATGATGTCGGTCCGACGTCCATCCAGATTTCAGAACTTTCATTTTCAGCCCTTGAACTTTAATTCTAACCCCTTCTTCTTTAATATAATGTCATTTTAACCCCTAGTGTTTCATCAAATGACTGTTTTAGTCCTTTAACTTGTATTTCCTCAAAAATTGGGGTGTTACATCAACTTGGTTACTTTGCTAGAGAATGTAAAGCACCAATGGCAAACCCAGCTGCTGCACAACCAAGACTGCCTCATCAAGGTCAAACAGGTCAAAACACTCAACCTGCCAAACTACTGCTTGTGCAACTTAACAACTTGGAACAACTGACTTTGATTGGAGCTTTCAGTGTGAAGAAATATCTACCAACAATCAAGCACTCATGGCAGACACTTCAGATAACCCACCTCAGGTATATGAACATCTTTGCTCTCAAGCTTGCATTGATAAAGTTTTGGGATATAGAAAGCATAACCAAAGTCTTATAGATCAAAATGAAGAGTTCATCAAATGAAATCTGAGTTCAAAAAGGTTGAAAATAGTTATAAAGAAAAGATTAACTTTCTAAAGAAAGAAGTTTCCTCATTAAAACATGAACAAACAAATATTGAAACTCAGATTGATGATCTATTGGTTAAGTTAAAAGCTACAAGAGCTGACCTGACAGATTAAAAGGTTCATGTTGAAAAATATGAGTTTGCATCCAAAAAGCTGCAAAGATTATTGGATGCTCAAATCCATGAAAAAGTAACTGCTGGTATTAGGTACCAAACTAAACAGTACAAATCTGTACCACCACCCACTGATTATGTAACAAATCATGAACCCAACTTCAACCTAACCAATCTTGACCATGCAAACCGAAACCTTGATCCTTCCAAGGAAGACATTGTTGTGCAAGAATGCAGTACCTCCACTGAGTATGATTCCACATGCTCAGACTCCTCTAAAAACTATGATGCCCCTTTACTTCCCACATATGAGGTAATTATGAAAACCACCAAATCTAGGAAAGTGATTCAAACAAACTTTCCAAGTCCTTTCATTCCATCCACACCAGTCACACAACACACCAAACAAATCAAAATCAGCTATCCTCCTTAAGGCAGAAAACTGATCATTAAAAAGTGCCAATCCTCAACATCCTCAGCCTCAATCCCTGCAAAGAAAGTATTTGACATTTGTCTTTCACCTGGAGAAAGAATGCCTTGTGTTCAGAAGACACTGGAAGAAGCCACCTTTGAACACAACAAAAATCATCCCTGGAACTTCAAAGATCTATTCAAAAGAAAGGACTATCTGTATCTTTAGAGGGACAAGACTACAAAATCATGTTTTGTTTGTGGCAAATACAACCATACAGCAAGCACATGTTTCTACTACCTTCAGCAGCAAAGAAATCTCAAGCAACAAGCTTTTGAGAAAACAAACAAAAATAAGAAGGTAAGAAGCTATGAAGCAAGATCAACTCAGTTTAGAAAGTCTATTTCTCCACCAAGACAGATTGCTACTGTCAAACCATAAAAAGATAAACAATCTTGCATCATTTGTGGTGAATCAGGCCTCTTTGCTGCAAACTGTATGTTTAATCCTTTCAACCAGTTCTCTCAATCATCATCCTCAGCATCAACAGTCAAAATCATCCCTGATAGACAAAAACCTGTCTATAGAAGAACCCCTACAGAAAAACCTATTTTTAATTGGAAAGTAAAGAATGAGAAGTCAATGATTGTTGAACCAGCTATACCATCAGCAGCAACCAAGAATACTGCTGATCATGAGAAGCCAAAGAAGATAAAGAATGTAGAACCAAAGACTGATTGCTTCTAAATTATTCTAAGTACAAATGCTGCTGATAGGTTTATCAGCAGCATTCAACACATGTTGCTGCTGATAGGCTTATCAGCAGCATCATTCTCATTCTTGCTGCTGATAGCTGTGTTCGTTGAAGACAAATCGTTGCAGCTGACTATCCATGCCAAACGTCACTAACAACTTTCTGCAAAAGCGACTGACACACTCAAAGCAGAAGGAACCTCAATGGTGCAACCAATGACGGACGACAATGCTCTTCTCCAAGCATGCAAGTAATGATGCATAAAGAAGACGCTTCAATAAGGTTAACTAGATATAGACAAAACGTGTAATAGTTAGCTATATTCATCAGATCAACGGTCTGTGTTAGATCTGATACTTAGAATCAAGGGTCTGTCCTGATTCTAAGTTAGTATAAATACTGTGTAAACACTTCATTGTAAGTGTGCTTCTTCACTGAGTTTTCATTTGTAATCGTTTATTCACAAAGCTTAATACAACAGTGTTCTTATTAGTATTCATTCTGTTTACTCGATTATACTTGTGTAGTTGTTATTGTTTCCACCAATCTCAACTAAGAACAGAACCATCTTGTACTTTAACGATCCTACAAGTGGTATCAAAGCTTTGGCTCAGATTAAACAAACTCACACTTGTTTAATCACTTCTGGTTCTATTCTAAACTTTCTCTTTGATCAAGTCACCCAAAATCACAAAACAAAAATGGCACAAAGCAATGGTTTTCGGCAGCATCAACCGACCACCAAGGTTGGTATCTAGGGAAGACTACGACATATGGAAAAATCGCATGGAAAGCTTCTTCTGTTATCAGGAGTACGAAATGTGGAATCCATCAGGGATGGACCATACACTCCCATGGTAGCCTCTGCTGACTCTGGAGGACCATCAGTCCCGAAGGTGCCCTCCAAGTACTCAGAAGAGGACCTAAAGAAGATGGAGGTGGACTTCAAGGCACTAGGAGCTATCCAAATGTGCCTTCCAAATGAAGTTTTTCATAACTTCAGAAGTTATAAAACTGCTAAGGAGTTATGGGAGGCTCGCGAGAAGATGTTTGCTGGATCAGAAGAAGTCAAAGAAAACAGAAGGGACATCCTGAAGCAGCAGTACGAAAACTTCGTCTGGAAGGAAGGTGAGTCTCTAACTGTTTTATATAACAAATATACTTATCTTGTAGGTGAGTTGCAATGCTCAAAAGTGAAGTTGGAAAATGAAGATATTCTCAAGAAATTCATCAGATCTCTACCTAGTTGCTAGACACTCTACACAGTGTCCATCAGAAGAACTGAGAATCTGAAGACTCTTCAGATGACTGAGCTATTTGGTATGCTCAAAACCTATGAATTAGAAATGATTCAGGCCAAGGAAAGGAGCTCAAGCTACCAAACAACCTCTACATCCAACACCACCTCGTCTGCTTTTCACTCTGAGCACTTAGGTCCTAGTACTAGCAACTACTATCCTCCCATAGTCACACATCCTCAAACTCCTACCTCTAAAACAAACACATCACCATTTCTTCTTGAAGCTCCTTCTCAAGCCTCAACCTCCGCTGCTTTTGTTTATGAAAACTCAAGCAACATTTACTTTATCAAGGAGGATCTTGAGTGCTTCCATCCAGATGATCTAGAAGAAATGGATATACAGCACTCCTATGCCATGCTCTCTATAAGAGCAAAAAGGTTCTACTCTAGAACCGGAAGACCCATTCCAAGCAACAGCTCCAACACCAGAGTTGGCTTAGATAAAAGTAAATTGAGATGTTACAACTGTAACCAACTGGGTTGTCACACCCCGACCGATGGCGGAATCATTGGGGCGGGACATGTAAGACTGTTCATAGCACATGGTTGACTAGATTGAAATATATTAAAGTCACTTTCCATTACAAATAATTCAAGTACAAACCAAATTCAAACAAGAAACATAAAACAACTCATAGAAGTCTTGATTTAAATTGCTAAGTCCAAATCCTATATTGAGCACGTCTTGAATCATTCTCACATATTAGGGCCTGAAACATGAATAAAATAAAGTCAACTAAAAAGTTGGTGAGTATAACACAGTTGTATATAGATAGCATATAGTTGAAAACAAATCCTTTACATACCATGATAAATAAGGCATTTATGGGGAGCAGCTATTGTGTAACCATGTACAATCAAACCTTGTAACTAGCATGCAAAAATTGTGTTGTCGGTTTCAATCACCGCGCACCTGGGTGGGTTTGTCAGACTCAATAGATCTATCATTGAAAACCGTCGGCTTGTATAGTTAATGATTGCACATAATCGCATACAAAGGTTAGCATACCTAGTGTTGGATCGGGATCTACCTTGATCCAATGATTCAACACATTAACCGAACCAAATCATGCGGAATCCGATTTGATTGGCAATCCAATCTATGACACGGATCTGGTCGTAAGAAACGAGCGGATTAGATGTCGAAACGAAGGTTTCTATCGACCCTTTGGTGTAGAGAAGTTGGATACAAGACCTGGAAACTCTCAACGGACAGAGATTCGACAATACAGGTGCAGAGAGTTTGTGTGTTGTTGCTTAGTCTGGTTCTGTGTGTATATGTGTTGTATTTCTGTTGTCTTTTTGTGTTGTTTGTGTGCTCATGAAGTGAAAGTTCTATATATAGTGCTGAGGCCATTCGTACGAATGATCCATGTGAATGGACTCATTCGTGCGAATGAATCAGCAGAATGGTTCATTCTTAAGAATGAATCATCAGAATGGTTCATTCGTACGAATGAATCATTCTCATGACTTATTCTAGCGAATGAATCATTCTCATGAGCTATTCGCGCGAATGGATCATTCTCATGATCCATTCGTGCGAATGGGCCTTTCATTAGCACGATTGATCAACGTTATCGCTATTTATCAGATCGTTTAATACACAATCGTTATATATGAGTAAACATTAAGGATAAACATGTAATTTCATTAATACATCAAATAATTACATTAAACATAGATGAAATACATATTACAAGGGATTAGGGACATATTATGCATCTACATACTCCCCCTTGGACCTAGATCCCTTCAAAATGACCTAACTAACATTAGTTGGTCTTCAACATCTCTTTTGTACGAGTTTTCCCGTTAACTCCGGCGTGTATGTCAAAAGCAAAGCATATACGTATCACTTTCACATACTGCAACGCCTGGTCTTTATCTGCAACTTCAAAAAACGGTTGACACTTGTATGGAGTTGTAACATCTTGTTCAGACAAGTTGGTCAGCCACAAGGGATCAAAGACCCTGATGGTCTCCCATGACCCTTCTTTACAAAGCACTATAACAGCTTCACCAGTACGCCCATCATAGTACCACCATTTGAACTGATCTGAGAAGTCCTGGATCATTTTCCTTAAAGGAATCTTCTTTATGATCGTTGGAGGTTTCCACTTTAAGACAATTAGGGGCTTCTTGGTGATTGGATGAACCTTTTCCTTATGAATGTAACGTGTAGGCATTTGTGGCTTGAAGTTCACCCACTTCTTCCGGTATTCGTATTGTAATTGACGTTCAAACCATTCGGATAGACCGGAAGATTCGCTGTATAGAAGCTTTAGACGCGCCAATTGATTTACTTCAAATGCAGGCAGCGTCTTGAAGTCATGAGGGTACCTGAAATATTGTATGCCCTTCTCTCTTTTTATAGCATAGCAGCTTAAGTCGTTGAAGTATGCCCAACTGATTATACGACCATCAGACTTGTGTCCTTTGAGTCGATAAACTTTAGTGTACTTGGTTGGAGGAGAGGGCTTTGAGTTCTTCTTTAATTCGGCCATGTATTCCATCCACTGACTTTTACGTTCATTCAGCTCGTCAATGTCAATAGTGGAGGGACCGGCTTCATCTCCTTTGTTGTCGATAATGCGGTTGACCTCCTCGTCAGACTGCTGAGTGAATAAGTCTGCGAAGGAGGGAAGATCATCACCATCTACTGATGTGTACTTTGGATATTCTTGATCAGTGATGTCTTCGACTTCAACCTCATCAACGTCTTCTAGTTCGTCAGAGGAGGTTGTAGGAACAGATGCCTCTTCAGTGATGACTTCGTCAGGATTCATTTGAAATAGCTCGGCAATCTGTTCTTTTGACAAGCAGTGTACGATTTCCCCTTCCTCTTTGTCATAAATAACTGAATGTTGGATGATCCCTTGCATGTCAAGCACATAAGTTAACTTTGAAGGTTGTTGCTTGAGAGGCATCACATCCAAAACTATTTTCATAAACAAACAAAGAATAAACATGTGAGAAATTTAAATTTCATTGATTTAATCAAAATAAAACTGAAATTATGTACATAATAATCTAATATTTACAATAAGACAACTTAAAACATTTAAAACAAAAACTATCAACCTTCAGTGCCCTTTTGTGTATCTGATGATGGGCCTTCTGACTTGTCTGATTTTTGCTTTGTGCGTGCCTCTGCTTCTGCTGTCTTTGAAGCACTTGATGCAGCACCAGCATTGGCACCATCATCCTTATCTTTGTCATTATTGTCATCATCATCATCATCACTATCATCATCATCATCATCATCATCGTCATCATCATCATCATCGTCACCATCATCACCATCATCACCATCATTGCGAGCACCCTCAATTCTGGGTGTCGGGTCTCTTCTGCTTTCTAAGTCTTCCAACAGTCTCTTATTATCCTCCTCAAGCCTTTGTATCCTCTGAGCATGTGCATCAACAGTTTTAGACAACTGTTGATTCTGGTTTGTAGCAGTGAGAAGAAGAGCTTGTTGATCATTACACCTAGTGGAAAGACTTGTGATGGCTTGGGCTTGTTCAGTATTTTGCAGAGTCAACTGACTGATCTGCGAGCCCTGTTGGTCAATACGCTTTGATTGCTCTTCATTCTGAGCCAGTAAACGAAGTACCAAACTGTTTAAAGTACTAATCTGGTCGTGTAGAGAAACAGTCGGCAGTGACATTGAAGATTCAGCTCGAATAGTTGATGGCTGTGATGTAGGAGCAGTCGTGTAGATGGGAGGAGGCGCAGTTTGTGTCTGAGGCATAGATGTTGACATTGGAGCCTCGGACCTGGTGGCAGTTGCTGTAGTAGCAGAGGTGCTCTCCGTCCTTCTAACAAGTTTAAACTTTTGGCGTTTGGCCATTCTCTTTCTTCTTCCTTTCTTGACTGGGGTAGATTGGGAAGAAGGAGCAGCAGATACTTGTGGACAGTCAGGGACAAAATCAGCATCCCTGACGTCATCATCAACCCTTGAGCTTCCTTGATCTGCTCCCCTTTTTTGTTTTGTTGCAACTAATCTTGCCCCTTGTTGACTGATTACAAATTCGTCTTCAGTGTCCTCAGAATCAGTAAACAGGACGGTGTCCAGGTTAACGTCTTCTGGGTTAGTTGGAAGGGAAGAATCGATAGCAGCAACAGTGGGGGTGGTGGCAGCGGTAGATGGAACATTAGGAGCATTTCCACCATCTCCCTGACCATCTTGGTCGTCATTATCTTGGTCGTCAGCTGGAGGTACAACAATATCCTCCCTGTCAGAATCACTGTTATCGTGACGCCATTTTCTGTTTGCTGGTGCCACATACTCCGGATTTACCAGATGTCCAATGAGTCGTTTGTGAGGTGGCTTTGTTGGTCTGCCCCTGTAGGTCTGTACCCTGTTTAGTGTGATATCCGTCATGTGTTCTAGCTTGATCATGTCGATGTCTGACCTTGGCAGAAGAGGAAGTTGGTCATCTATTATCATTTGTAAGAATCTGGGGTACATAAGATACGCATTGTCCCCTTTTAGATAGATGTTTTCCTTAAGATGAGTGAACACCATTTCGGAAAAGTTGAACGAAATGTTCAACACCAGAGCAACGAATGCGCTCTGAATTGTTTCGCGCATGTCGTCGAAACCGCCACGACGGGAACCGAGGCAATGCAGAAGAACATGTCCTAGATACTTGTACTGAGGACAGAGGTTCGCTTTGTTTAAAACTCATTCGGATACATGCCCGTCGTACTTTATTCTCATGAAGCATCCGCGGACCAGATATTTATCCAGTGTCACTGGATCTTCAGGATGATCACCGAATTCACACAATCAGCGAATATGAGCTGCCGATACAACCACATCTTGACCTGCGATCTTCCCTCGTATGACCGGTGGAGATACCTCGCAGTCAATCTCGGCAGAGGCCCAGAACTCCCTTTGATGCGACGTATATGGAGTCCGGTGATGGGATATAGCATGAGCAATCCTTGATCTTGATAAAAACTCGATCATCCCGACAAACGGACGTGCATTCCTTGATGTAGGAATCATGTACGCACATATGTTGCTTTTTATTAAAGCCTTAAGAACAACTGGAGCTCTGTGCGCCATAACGATCAGTCTGCAAACACAAAAACATGAAGCACATCAGATCAGTACATGCAAGATTTTGGAAATATGAACTTTTGGACCATTTTCCCTTTGTACGAATGAACCCTAAGAGTTGGTTCATTCGTGCGAATGGATCATTCTGCCTATTCATTCGTGCGAATGAGTTTCATTTATATGAATGAGTATTCATTCGTGTGAATGAGTTTTCATTCGTGTGAATGAGTTCTCATTCGTGTGAATGAGTTTTCATTCGTACGAATGAACATGAAGAGTGTGTCCATTCGTATGACAGACGGGTGGCGATCCAACTTGTCCAAAAATTTGATCAAGACTTGAAAAGATTTGCCGAAAAAGACACCAACACACTCGACTATGATTTTCAACCAATATTTAGCATTTTAATTGGTTTATTAAGTCACTTTTTACGTTTTTAGGTTTGGTTTTCGGTTTTGAACCCTAAATCTAGTCGAACATCCACGAATCGGTATACAATCGATGAATACTTGTGGGGTTATACCTGTAAAATGAAAACGAATGATTAGATTACAGATTTGACAAAGTTTTGTTCAAAATCAGAATTTGATAAAACAGACGTGCGAATAAGGATTTCTGATTTGTGCGAATGATGCTGAGAATGCGAATGAATGGCCTTTTTATAGGATGGCCTGGTTCATTCGTACGAATGGATCATTCTGGTCAGTCCATTCGTGCGAGTGACCCAGACTTGATTCATTCTGCCACTCATTCGTGCGAGTGGACCATTCTGGTCAGTCCATTCGTGTGAATGAGCTATTCTCCTCATCCATTCGTACGAGTGAGCCATTTTGCTCATCCATTCGTACGAATGGGACAATCCCCTTATGCAAATTAAACTTTTCAAGTTAAATGGGGTATCCGACCACATCGGTCTTGACAACAATTTGATTATGAAGTGAGGGATCAATTATGAAGTTTTGGAATAGTTTATGAAGTAAAGGAACGATTTGATCAATCAGGAAGTCAAGCGGTTTTCAAATTTTGATTTTCAGAGAGTCGTTCGAGTCTTATCAGATAATCTAAAATTCAGGAAAAGTAAAATCTTTTTGGATTTTTGAATATGTAATGCTGAAAATAATATCAACAAGATATATACACGCATGTCTTAGTAAGAATGATCCTTATGAGAAATCATACAGACTTAGTGACTAATGATCTGAGACATTTTGAATTTTGTAGATACAACTATATAATGGTATTTACACATCTTTTTGTGAGAAAGATCCGAACATAGGATCAGTACTAAACTCATAGCAATCAGCAACATTGCAAATTATCTGAGCTTTAAGTACACTTAGTCAAAATGCGATCATTGATATGTTTGTCCATCTTAAACTTATGCAGACCTTTTCTCAACACTTACAAGATGATCTTGAAGGATTAAGTCCATTATCTGTGTGTCCCACACTAGTTAAGTATTGACTTGAATTACTTTTCAAAACATGTTAATGTTTCAAATCAGCACAACTTACTTAACCAGTCATCATAAGTTCATGAGATCTCAGTTATTCCCTGTTACTTCTTTACTACACTCAATTTTTTTTTTTTTTTTTTAGTATTCACAGTGACAGCCATCAGCTCATGGACGGCTTCAGCCAGGTATTTACAAGGCAATATGGCACGTATGCAGCTAACGGTGTTTGTGTTCATCCTATCCCATGGATGGCTTCAACCAGGCTGCAACCCGGTAATATGGCACATATACGGATTCGGATTCATACTTTTATTTTATTCTTAATCGCATGGACGGCTTCAGCCAGGTATTTACAAGGCAATATGGCACGTATACGACTTCGAAATCTAATTTTTAATTTTATAACTACTTTCTGATATCTCATTAAACCGATGATAACTGGTGTGCACAGAATGAGAAACACCTTCAGTTTCTATTGTTGATTTTCGTCAATCCTTTCACCATTATGTGACTCACAAGACAATATCTAATATGGTATAGATTGATCATCAATGGTCGAGATTCAGTAAGATAAGCCTATCAATGCATCACATGTCGACTTAGTGTGACTATTCACTATGACATTAAATGCAATGTGCTTCATACATATGGTTAGTGTGCCATCACTTCCCAAAGGTTGGATACGATTTCTCATTTTTGAGTTTTTCAGATGTTTTTGGGTTTTAGACTGTACAAAAATGGAAAATATTTTTTTTTATTTTATTTTTTTTTTAGTAAAAAACTGTACACAATTTAGAAAATCTTTTTGGAGTCTCAGATAACTAGCGTCTGTGTACTATCATTTTTCTCAGCGAGAGATCATTTTCTTACTAACATTATCTCCCCCTAAAATTTCAAAATGAAAAATCTTTTTGAGTTTTTGAGATTTTTAATAAACGCAAGAAAGAAAATATATACAGGAACGTAATTGATAAAAATGATTATTGACTCGACTCTTGGTCCGGAACAACGTCATCCTTCTTTTTCATGCCGTTTACCTCTAACAAGAATAAAAATCTTGGTTTGTCAAAGGCTTTTGTATAGAGGTCGGCCTTTTGGAAATCAATGTTAATTTGAACCACATCAATCAGTTTCTTTTCAAAACAATCACGAATGAAGTGATATTTTATGCCGATGTGTTTGGTTTTTGAATGCTGAACCGGATTCTTAGTGATAGCTATGGCAGCAGAATTATCTACATAAATAGGAGTGTTAGAGAATTGCAAACCGTAGTCCCGAAGTTGCTGTTGAATCCAGATAATCTGAGAACAGCAACTGGCAGCAGCGATGTATTCAACTTCACATGTAGATGTAGCCACTGAAGTCTGCTTTTTGCATTGCCATGTCACAAGACGGTTTCCAAAGAACTGACCCCCTGTAGATGTAGACTTGAAGTCTGTTTTGCAACCACCATAATCAGAATCACTATATGCAGTAAGCTCAAAGTTATCATCATTAGAGTACCATAATCCAAGATCAGGAGTACCCTTCAGATAACGAAAAATCCTTTTGACAGTAATTAAGTGGGAGACTTTTGGTTTTGACTGATATCGGGCACAGAGACACGTGGCGAACATGATGTCTGGTCGAGATGCCGTGAGATACATGAGAGATCCGATCATGGCTCGATAGAGAGTAGCATCAATATACTCCCCCTTGTCATCAGGTGAAATCCCGTGATTGATCGCCAATGGAGTACCAGCAGGTTTGGCATCAGTCATACTGAATCGGCTCAGTATGTCTCCAACATAATTTGTTTGATGAAGGAAAATCCCTGTCTCAGATTGATCTACTTGTAGCCCTAGAAAGAACTTCATCTCTCCCATGGAACTCATCTCGAACTTGTCCTGCATAACTCTTTCAAATTCTTTGCACAGAACATCATTCGTCGATCCGAAAATAATGTCATCCACGTATACCTGTACCATTAAAAGTTCTCCACCCTTTTCCCGAATAAACAACGTGCAGTCGATGACACCTCTTCTAAAACCATTGTTCAGAAGATGAGTGGAAAGTGTCTCGTACCACGCTCGCGGAGCTTGGTGCAATCCATATAGTGCCTTGTCCAATTTGTAGACACGGTCATGATGCATAGGATCTTCAAACCCGGGAGGTTGACTGACGTATACGACTTCACTGATTTCTCCATGAAGGAAAGCACTCTTTACATCCATTTGATAGACTTTGAACCTTTTGTAGGATGCATAAGCAAGAAAAATTCGAATTGCTTCCAGACGAGCAACCGGTGCAAACACTTCATTGTAATCTATACCTTCAATTTGCCTAAATCCCTGAACGACCAAACGAGCCTTATTTCTTATGACTATTCCTTGATCATCCCTTTTACAATGAAGAACCCATCGAGTACCAATCTTCTTAGCTCCTTTTGGTAAATCAACTAACTTCCAAACTCCGAGCTTCTGAAATTGGAGTAGTTCTTCCTGCATTGCATTTACCCAAGATTCTTCTTTTAAAGCATCTGTTATAGACCGTGGTTCGATTTGCGAGACGAAACATGAATGCGCACAATCGTTGACCACACCAGATTCCATGATTTCTGAGTAGACTCCAGAATTGATCTGACCCCTAGTTTTAACACCAGATGTGGGATCACCAATAATGTTCTGTTGAGGATGAATTCTATCAATCCTACCCACAGGATGAGCAGGAACCTCAATAGTTTGATCAAGGTTTGTGATACTCTGTTCAATTGCCACAGAATGTGAAACATCATCACTCAATTGTACAACATCATGGGAAGGATCTTCAATCACCTGGTCTATTTCTTGTCGAGAACCCTCATACTCTGAAGAAGAAGAAGAGTCTTCATCCTGTGTGACTTGTGTGTTATTGGAGGACTCAGGAATGTCAGATGATGAGGGAGTAGGTTGCACATGTTCATCAGGTGCGTTTTGAGCATCATACATCATTTGAACAACAACCTCCTCATCTGAATATTCTGGAGGAAGATTAAACGAGGCAAAAAGTTCTTCATAATCAAACATCCAAGGAAGACCTTTTCCAGCAGCAGGAGAGGTATACTTTTGAACATCAACATGGTACCATTCTTCTACATTCCCAGAAGCTTTGTTGTAAACTCTTTTATTGGGAGTGCTGTACCCTAAGAAGTAACCTTCCTCTACTTTCTCGTTAAACTTGCCATGAGCATCCTTTTTCAACATGGTACATGGAGCGCCGAACGGTTCAAGATACTGTAAGTTCGGTTTCCTTCGATGCAACAATTCAAAGCAAGTTTTATCGTGACGCTTGACAACTAGAACCCGGTTGAGCGTGTAACACGCATTAGCAATAGCTTCATTCCAGAACTGCACGGGTAAGTTTGAGTCAGCGAGCATAGTCCTTGCAGCTTCTATCAAGGTCCGATTCTTCCTCTCAGCAACACTGTTCATTTGTGGAACATATGGCGCACTGAATTTGTGGTGAATACCAAGTTTTTGATAGAAAGTTTCCATAAGGTGATTTTTAAATTCAGTACCATTGTCCGAACGGATCCTCCTAACCTTTAACTTATACAGAGACTCCAATTTGGTAATCAGAATCTCCACATATTCAAAAGTTTCAGATTTTTCTTTTAAGAACATCACCCAAGAATATCTTGAATACTCATCCGTCACAACCAAACAATATAAGTCTCCAGCAATGCTCTTCCGGTTGATAGGACCAAACAAGTCCATGTGTAAGAGCTCTAGTGGTATAGTGATGGAATGTTGAGATTTGGGTTTATGAGATTTCTTGGTTTGTTTGCCTTTCTTTCAAGAAACACACACGTCAGGAAGATGAAAACTTTTCACAGTGACTCCTTCAACAAGATTTTTGTTCACCAAATGATTCATTTTTCTGAGACTGAGATGTCCTATTCTTTTGTGCCATAAAATAGAATCCTTCTCAGTGGCTTTCGAAACAAAACTTGATGCTGTGGACACTGAGGATGATGCTTATGGCATGTCAAGAATATAAAGATCATTCATTCTTGGAGCAGACATAACCACCATGTCTTCTGGAATCATAAACTCCTTTTTCAAGATATAACAATGCTTGTCATAAAAAAGAACCTTGAACTCCTTATCACAGATTTGAGAAACAAAAAGTAAGTTGTTATCCAACTGTTTGACAAAGTTGACCTTCTCAAAGCTGACAGCTCCATTAGACAGTGTTCCCTGAGCTGAGATAAAACCACCTTTATCGCCTGCAAATGAAACATAGCCCCCTTTGATATTTCTGACGTCGAAAAGGAGAGCTAAGTTCCCAGTCATGTGCCTGGATGCCCCACTATCAATAATCCAATTATTGCTAATAGGATTATAAAGGACAACCTGCACAAGAAGGAAAGTAATTAGTTTAGGTTAGGAACCCAAGCCTTTACGGTCTTGGGTTTCCCAGTCTCATCTACAATAGTACAATCCATCCACTGTCCTTGTGGACTTTTGGAACAACCATTTGACTTTGAAGTACAGTCGTCAGAAGCATCATCTGATTTTGCTTTCCACACATGTTGTTTGTGCAACGACTGTTTGTGGTAAACAGTGGATTGCTTAACAATTTGTACAGGTGTGGAACTCGAATCAGAGACCAACAAGTCATGCATCTTTTGTTTAACTTTCTTTTGATGCACTTGTTGTTTGGTAAAAGAGTTAGATTTTGACTTTAAAAACTTTTGTTTATTTTCTGGAAAATGATTAACTCTTTTACTTGTCTTCTGAAGATAAGGACAGCTGACAACAACGTGTCCTTGTGTACCGCACTCAAAACAGTATCTCCGCTCAACCAACCTTGGAGATCTGTATTGATTTTCACTTTGGTGAGTTTTTGAACCACAAGCCTTAGCTTCTTTTTGTTCAGCTGAAGAGAGTGACTTGTTTGATTGAATAGACTCTCCAGCTTTAACAAAATTAACCTTTTTGATTGAGGCTTTGGTTACTTGACTCTTCTGATCAGAAGTAGTGGGATAAGATGGACTGCAATTGGTTGGTTTAATTTTAAAAACATTTTTAGAAGCAGATTTTGAAATACCAATGCTGTCATTCTGTGGAGCAGACGAGTTTTTGTGTCCCAAACCACGAGTAGGACACTCATCGTCGTCTTCATCCCACTCTTCTACCATTCCATCAACACACTGGGACTCCGAGGTCGAAGCACCATTATCGTTAACCTTTGGTTGAGAAATTTTTGTCTTCGGTTGGATCAACGACAAGTGGCGTTTTGACCTTAAAGTCAATGATTGGGTTATCATCCGGTGTGTTTACCATAGTATTCAACACCGGTGGAGGACAATTTTTATACCCAAATCCAGCATTTTTCTTTCCTGGACGCCGTGAAATCATGTAATCAAGAATGTAAGCAGAATTTGAATAACTTTTCAGCTTTTGATTTAAAGTTTCATAATCACACTCGACAAGCGCCAGCTTTTTCTTTGTTTCATCAATCGTGTTTAAATAAAAAGTGATGGCATTTTGTTTGTTGATAACACAGATTTCTAATTCATGAACTTGCCTGTTTAAAAGATCAATTTTGTTTTTGAAAGCAAGTTCGTTTCCCTTTAAAACACGGTTTGCTTCAAGACAATTAGTTAAATCAGCAATTAAGTCTGTGTTGTGACTTTTAAGTGTCTCAACTTTCTTCTCAAGTTCATCACAAATTAAACACGGTTGAGATTCAGACTCACTTTCAAAACTGTCAGAATTTACCTGAATGCCTGTGGATGTTTTTACCATAAAAGCACAGCTACAGGTAGATTCAGAAGAGGAATTGTTATCATCCACATCAGCTGTCGATTGACTTGAAGAGACAACAGATGATTTATCTTCATTCTCAGCTGTGAATCCAGAACTGTTTGAAGATGTGTCGTCTGCAGCTGATGAACTTTCTGAAGCAATCTCTCTTTCAGCATCAGAATCTGATTCTTCATTGACTTCTACAGCCTTTGCCATGTAAGCTCTATCCCCTGAACTACCATCAGCTCCAAATTTAAAAGACCAATGAACAGTCTCATCTGTTTGAACAACCATAGCTTTTGTTCCACTTGAAGTGTCCTTATCTTGTGCAAGAGTAACTGGAACAAGGTTTGTTTCTGTATTTTGATTTTGTTGCTTCGGTTGGCTTTGACGGTTGTTGAAAGGGTTGCTGTTTCCAGTCTGTTTAGGCTTTTCACATTGCCTAGCAAAATGCCCTTTCTCACCACAGTTAAAACAAACAACAGCAGACAGATCAAAACCATAAGTAGTGTCTTTGTTCCCTTCGAGAGTTTTTCCTGTCCTTTTTACATAATCTCTCGCTCTTCTGACTGCACTTGCAAGAGCCCACATTATATCAATTCGATCCATTTCATCCTTATCAATCTGAGCATAGTCTTCTGCTGTCAGATGACTGTTTCCAACCTGTCCAGCAACAAGACTGTCATATGAATTGACAACGGTAGACAACAGTGCCATGTGTTCCTTGGCTACTTCGATAGTAACCTTGTCGAAGTTGTCTGTTTGCAATTTAATGGGGCTTGGTGGAGGAGTACTAGCATTATTTCCCTGCTGTGGAACCGAGCTTGATGAAACTGAAGCATGAGCTGTTGAAGACTGGCTGGCTGAAACATTTGACATGTTTGATACAAACGCAGTCTGCAAAGGAGCATTTTGTTGAGTTGATGTGGAATAGTACAATGAAGGATCCTGAGCTTGTACACCTCTCTTTAACTTTCACTTATTCATCACCTCTTGTTCTCTCAATTTCTGAAGAAATTCATTTATATCAATGGTTTCAAGAGTCTTGTTCTGTTTGAGAACCATCAAGAATGAATCCCATTTTGGTGGTAGCGCATCTGCCATGCATTGAACCTTTTCTTCTTTCGTTGTTTTGATCTCATGGGCATGCAATTCACTCATCAAGTGATAGAATCTCTCAAATAGATCATCTAAGGACTCATTTCTAATATACATGAAATTATCAAATTCCTTCTTAATGGCCTTAGCATTGATAGCTTTCAACGAAGCATTTCCTTCGTGACGTTGTTCTAAGGCAACCCACAGAGATTTTGAAGATGTAAACTGCCTGAATTGATGAAATATTTCTCTTGATATGGCCTGAGATAAGATAGCATATGCCTTCTTTTCTAAGTCATAATCTTTTCTTTGTTGTTCGCTTAAAAGGGAAGCCAAAACAGGAGTTCCATCCTCACTCAACACTTTTTGATATCCATTCTCTATCATCATCCATAAGTTTGTATCAACTCCATTAATGTGTATCTCAAACCTGTTTTTCCAGTGATGATATTCGTCCATTGTCATGAGTTTTGGAGCCTTGTTAGCATTTCCAGCTTCATTATCGATTAATAACAAGTTTTGGATTTTACTGTTCTGACTGGCAACAACGGCTAAGTCCGACATGGTAAAAAACGAAGTTTTTTGACACAAGAAAAAATTTAGAAGAGATTTATGCGAATGGGTCTATTCGTGCGAATGGAATGGGTCTATTCGTGCGAATGGAATTTTCTATTCGTGCGAATGGAATTTTCTATTCGTGCGAATGGAATTTTCTATTCGTGCAAATGGAATTTTCTATTCGTGCGAATGGAATGTTCTATTCGTGCGATTGGAAGTTTGAACAAATGAGCGGGAAACTTGATCTATTCATGCGAATGGTAGGAGCCATTCGTGCGAATGAAGTTCATCATAGTAGCCATTCGTACGACAGAGAGCTGTTTGAATTTTTTGCACCAAAAAGCACCAATGATTGATCCTTTTATCAGATCTGAAAACTGAGGCGATCAGATCACTCAGAAGCAATAATCACAAGTTTTGAACGTGGCTAAACAACGATCAAGTGATCTTTATAACATTCAAGAAGCTAGAAAAAGCAAGATTAAAAGCAAGATTAGATTTTCTATGTTGAATCTAGAGCACAATCAGGCTCTGATACCACTTTGTTGGATCGGGATCTACCTTGATCCAATGATTCAACACATTAACCGAACCAAATCGTGCGGAATCCGATTTGATTGGCAATCCAATCTATGACACGGATCGGGTCGTAAGAAACGAGCGGATTAGATGTCGAAACGAAGGTTTCTATCGACCCTTTGGTGTAGAGAAGTTGGATACAAGACCTGGAAACTCTCAACGGACAGAGATTCGACAATACAGGTGCAGAGAGTTTGTGTGTTGTTGCTTAGTCTGGTTCTGTGTGTATAAGTGTTGTATTTCTGTTGTCTTTTTGTGTTGTTTGTGTGCTCATGAAGTGAAAGTTCTATATATAGTGCTGAGGCCATTCGTACGAATGATCCATGTGAATGGACTCATTCGTGCGAATGAATCAGCAGAATGGTTCATTCTTAAGAATGAATCATCAGAATGGTTCATTCGTACGAATGAATCATTCTCATGACTTATTGTTGCGAATGAATCATTCTCATGAGCTATTCGCGCGAATGGATCATTCTCATGATCCATTCGTGCGAATGGGCCTTTCATTAGCACGATTGATCAACGTTATCGCTATTTATCAGACCGTTTAATACACAGTCGTTATATATGAGTAAACATTAAGGATAAACATGTAATTTCATTAATACATCAAATAATTACATTAAACATAGATGAAATACATATTATAAGGGATTAGGGACATATTATGCATGTACACCTAGCATTCGGGCATAAAGCTCAAATTGCACACATGGATGTAAATAGGATTTGTACTTTGTGTTATTTGTGTAAATGTAATGTGTAATTTGAATAATGTTCATGTTTCACCCCAAAAGTGTAAAAGAGTAAAACGGGTTGTGAAAACTCACTTGGTATGGAGATATAGCTAACAAAGAGTATAGATAAAATAAGGGTTCTTGATACGCACGGGTTAACCTAGATAGTAATGTATATTGAATCAAATCGGTGTACAAAGTTTAAGTCTAACATTGAAGGTTGAATTTATGTATAAAAAGTATTAAATGAAATATATAAAGTTGTAGTAACCATTTTTTTGGAACATTTGATTAAAGTTTGGAATTTAAATAATAAAATAGAATTTTTATAAAATTGTTGATTATGAAAATAATGCATGTGTTAAATGTAAATTAATAAATAAATAAATGATTATAGTTTATGAAATAATGTAAATATTGATTGTAATTAAGTATAAATAAATAAATGATTTTTGTTTAAATATTAAATAAATAATTATTATCTTATTTATTTATAAACTTTGTAACTTAATCATTTAAAACATCATTTAAGTGTAAGATAAATAAACTTTTAAATAAATAATATTTATCTCCAGATTAAACTTTAAATCTCTTCAAATACAGAAAACATATTTTTATAAAATTTGAAACATTTATTGATTGAAAAATATAAAATTATAATTCTGTTAAAATTTCTGAGTCACACACGACCGTGCCTCGGAAGGGCACGATCGTGCTCAAGCCACGGGCGCGACCGGGTTGATCAACAGAGGGCACAAACTTGACCATTCAACATGCACGACCGTGCCTTGGATCGGCACGGTCGTGTCTACGATTTTTAGACACAACAGAGGCTAGCCCAAAGGGCATGACTAGGTCTGGACAAGAGGACACGACCGCGCTGCTAGTCCGCACGACCGCGTTACATGAATTGAACAAATCTTGTATTTATAGCGTTGGAATTGTTAGGGCTTTTGATTACTGAGTTGTTACGAGTCTATTCATATAAATTAATTATATGGAAAACGTGTTTAAGAATGGATTCGAGTAAATCCTTTTTATTAAAAATAGGAATTTCGGTTTCGGATAATTTCTGTAAGGGAAGCCCAGATTAACATGGGGCTTTCAATCTAAATACTAAAACGGATAATAACAAGTGATCAATTACCCGAAAGAGTAGGGAATCGATGGAGGTCGGTAGGAGGTTCCGGCGACGGCAAGATTGCTTTCCGGCGTCTTCTGCTGCGATTCCGACTGATTCAACCGTTCAGAAACCTTAGAGATGATCGGAGGATCGAGTTCCTTGATTATTTAGTAGCAACAGGATCGAAAAGAATGATTCGAGGCTTGGGAGAAATTTTGGACGGTTTTTCTTGAGAGAATTCGCAAACGGATGATAATGATCGTAATTGACAATTATTTTCTTTGATACTGAAAGAGAAACGCACATCGGATTTGAATTCAAACGACCGAGCGTTTTGAAACTGCATTTACGTTTCGACTGTTACGCAGGCGCGACCGTGCCAAGATAGGCGCGACCGTGCCAAGGCACCGGGCGCGATCGTTCCAGGACCAGTCGCGCGATCGTGCCGAGGCACTTGGCGCGACCGTGCCAGGACGAAGCACGACCGTGCTAGACTAGGGTTTCTTGATATTTTTCAACTTTAGTCCTTGACTTTTCAGGTTTGATATGTTTGAATTAAATAGTTTCTTGCATAGTGTTTAATGTATATAATTGCGTAAAACTTGCGAATTTGTATCGAATCATTGCGTTTAGTTTACGGTGAGAAAAATAATAAGACAGTGCACGAGTATTGAATTCAAAATTGCATTACATTGAATTGAAATATGAATACTAAAAATCAGAAATGTTACAGTCTCCCCATGTTGAGAGAATTTTGTCCCGAAATTTAGCTAGAGGAAACAACAGTATCAATAAAAAGATGAGGGTACTTGAGCTTCATTTGGTCTTCTCGTTCCCAAGTGAACTCAGGACCACGCTTAGATTCCAACGAACTTTGACAATAGGAATTCGACTTCGCTTGAGCTGTTTGACTTCACGATCCATAATTTCTACCGGCTTCTCAACGAAGTGCATCGTTTCATCAATGCGCACGTCGTCAAGCGGTATATGGAGATTTTCATCAGCGAGACACTTCTTCAGGTAAGATATATGAAATGTAGGATGCACATTGCCAAGAGATGGAGGTAACTCGAGCTTGTAGGCCACTTTCCCAATCTTTTCAAGGATCTTGAATGGACCAACATATCGAGGTGCTAACTTGCCTTTCTTTCCAAAACGGATCACGCCCTTCCATGGAGACACCTTTAGAAGAACAAGGTCACCGACTTGGAATTCCAAGGGTTTTCGACGTTTGTCGGCATAACTCTTTTGCCGACTCCTCGCTACTCAAATATTGTCACGGATTTGAATAATCTTGTCGGATGTTTCTTGAATTAACTCGGGACCAATGATTTGTGCTTCACCAATCTCGTTCCAACAGATAGGAGAACGACACTTGCGACCATAGAGAGCTTCGAATGGAGCCATGTTGATACTTGTGTGGTAGCTATTGTTGTAAGAAAACTCAATGAGGGATAGATGTGAATCCTAATTGCCACCAAAATCGATTACACAAGCTCTAAGCATGTCTTCAAGAGTTTGGATTGTTCGCTCGGTTTGACCATCAGTTTGCGGATGGTAAGCCGTGCTCAAATCCAATCGAGTACCAAGAGCCTTTTGGAGAGATTGCCAAAATCGAGAGGTGAACCGAGCGTCTCTATCGGATATTATGTTCACGGGAACACCATGACGGCTCACAATTTCATCAATGTAAATTCGGGCTAGTTTCTCCACTTTGAAGTCTTCGGGGATAGGCAAGAAATGAGCGGATTTAGTGAGACGATCAATGATCACCCAAATACTATCATATCCACTCGAGGTGCGAGGGAGCTTGGTAATAAAATCCATGGCTAAGTTCTCCCATTTCCACACGGGAATTTCCGGTTGTTCAAGCAAACCAGAAGGACGTTGATGTTCGGCTTTGACTTTGGACCAGGTTAAAAATTTGGCAACATAGAGAGCAATGTCCTTTTTCATACCGGGCCACCAATATTGTTGGCAAAGATCTTGGTACATTTTATCCGCACCAGGATGAATAGAATAACGAGTCTTGTGAGCCTCGTTCATGAGAAATGTACGGAGATCATCGCGACCGGGAACCCAAATACGGTTCAAGTAATATAGTAAGCCATTGGGTTTTGATTCCAGAAGAAGTTCAACACCACACGACATTTCTTCATACATGTTATTCTCGGTTACCGAGACGTGTTGAGTTTCTAAGATACGGGTTTGAATATCGGTTTGAATACGGGCACAATGAAGCATAACATGGTCCTTTCGACTCAAAGCATCGGCTACAACATTCGCTTTGCCGGGATGGTAACGAATCTCGTAGTCGTAGTCGTTAAGGAGTTCGACCCAACATCGTTGCCTCATATTGAGTTCTTTTTGGTTAAAGATATGTTGAAGACTTTTGTGGTCGGTGAACACCACACATTTTGTACCATAGAGATAATGTCTCCAAATCTTTAACGCGAATACGACCGCACCCAGCTCAAGATCATGCGTCGTATAATTCTTCTCGTGAATCTTGAGTTGTCGTGATGCGTAGGCGATTACCTTGCCTCGTTGCATGAGGACACAACCAAGAACTTGGTTAGAAGCATCACAATAGACAACTAAATCATCGATTCCATCAGGGAGAGTCAATATAGGAGCATTGCACAACTTTTGCTTGAGGGTTTGGAAAGCTTCTTCTTGTTTCGGTCCCCATTCATAAGTCTTACCCTTGTGGGTCAGAGCGGTAAGAGGGACAGCAATCTTTGAGAAGTTTGAGATGAAACGACGATAATAACCCGCAAGACCAAGAAATGAACGAACTTCGGTAGGAGTCTTCGGGGCATTCCAATTCTTAACCGCTTCGATCTTTGCAGGATCAACATGAATTCCCTTGTCATTGACAATATGACCAAGAAATTGAACTTCCTTTAGCAAAAATTCACATTTGGAGAATTTGGCGTAAAGTTGTTCTTTTCTCAAGAGATCCAAAACTAGTCTAAGATGTTCTTCATGGTCGGCTTTAGTCTTGGAATAGATTAAGATATCATCAATGAAAACGATCACGACATTATCAAGGTACGGTTTGCACACACGATTCATGAGATCCATGTGCATTGGTTAACCCGAAAGGCATAACCATGAACTCGTAATGACCATACCTTATTCGAAAAGCAGTCTTAGGAATGTCATCTTCTTGAACGCGAAGCTGATGATAACCGGATCGAAGATCAATCTTCGAGAAGCAAGTAGAACCTTGAAGTTGATCAAAGAGATCATCGATTCTAGGCAAAGGATAACGGTTCTTGATAGTAAGCTTGTTAAGTTCGCGGTAGTCAATACACATGCGAAATGATCCATCCTTCTTCTTAACGAATAAGACGGGTGCACCCCACGGTGAATGACTCGAACGGATGAATCCCTTGTCGGAGAGCTCTTGAAGTTGACCTGCAAGTTCTTGCATTTCAGAAGGTGCGAGACGATAAGGGGCTCTAGCCACGGGGTTAGCTCCGGGCACAAGATCAATACGAAATTCTACTTGACGAACGGGTGGAAGACCGGATAAGTCTTCGGGGAATACTTCAGGAAAATCTCGGATAATGGGGATATCTTGAATACTCTTCTTCTTAACATCCTTTTGAACGATATGGGCCAAAAAGGCCACGTACTTCTTTCGTAAGTACTTTTGAGCAGTAGTGCATGACATTAATTTAAGCCCTTTACAAGGCTTTTCACCAAAAACCCTTAAGGTTTCTCCCGATGGTAGCGGAATTTGGATACACTTTTCAAAGCAAATGACTTCGGCATGATGATTTTATAGCCAATCCATACCTATGATAATATCAAAGCTTCCTAGTGGCATTGGAACAAGGTTGATTGGGAATTAATGGTCATTTAGTTCTAAGGAGCAATCATAAATAATGGAGTCAATTGTAAGGGAGTCACCATTCGCTATTTCAACGGTGAAGGTTTTCTCTAATTGGGATCGAGTCTTTGCAAGTAAAGGTTCAAAATTAAGTGACACAAAACTTTTATCGGCTCCGGTATCGAATAAAATGGAGGTATATTGACTATTAACAAGAAACGTACCATTGACCACGTCATTGTTGGCTTGAGCTTCGTTGGCGTTTATGTTGAACGCACGCCCACGAGCTCCACCTTGTCTAGCATTTGCAAGTCTTGGACATTGATCACGAAAGTGGTTCGGGTCACCACACTCATAGCAAGCACGCCCATTAGCAATGGCGGGAGCACCTTGGTTAGCCACTTGAGGTACGGTTCGGTTTGGAGGGTTGACTTGGCCCGTAAGAGCTTTGGTCCTACAAACACTAATTGTATGACCATATCTCCCACAATAAGTGCAAAGGCGACATGGGATGCTTTGGGGATGATGGTAGTTGCAGGTGGCACAAAGAGGGTAAATTCTAACATATGGCTTTTTGACCGGTGTTTGAACCATAGGTGCAGCTTGGATAACCGGAATAGTAGGAGTAACCACAGCATAGTTTCTAGTCTTCCTTTTCCTATTATTACGGGAGGGTTCAGTTGTGGCTTCTTTGTTGTGAGTAGGAGGGGTTACGGTTTCAGAAACTTTCTTAGAACCCTTTTTGGTAAGAGTTCCAGCTTTCACATGATTATCAGTTAAGGTAGCGGCTAGACAAATAGCATCCTCCACAGTATCAGGATTTCTACCTAAGACAGTATCTTGGATTTGCCTTGGTAGCCCACCAATATACTTTTCGATACAACGGGACAAAGGAGTGACCATGTGGGGCACGAGAAGACTCAACTCATGGAACCGAGTTGTATATGCTAAGCTTTCCCCACTATCTTGGGCAAGATCCCAAAATTCAGCTTCTAACTTTTTCACTTCATTTCGAGGGCAGAACTCCTCGGTCATAAGCCTTTTGACCTCATCCCAAGGTAAGGCCATAGCTACATCAACACCCCTATTCCTTTTCTCCCCATTCCACCATGTAAGTGCCCGTTTTTGTAGGACACTTGTAGCATGACGAACACGGAGATTGTCGGGACAGTCACTATTGAGAAAGGTATTCTCAATGCTTTCAAACCATTGAAGGAGTCCAGTAGCTCCTTCGGTTCCATAAAACTTGAGGGGATTGCACGAGTTGAAGTGCTTGAAGGTGCATTGAGATGGATTGTTACCACCATTTCCACCATTATTACCACTATTGCTTCCATTTCCACCATTGTTGCCATTGGTGGCACCATTGGCTTGGGTGAGTTGTGTCACCAATTGGGTAAGAATAGCAGCGATGTCGGTGTTGGCGTTGGTTGCGGGAGCACGACGAGGAGGCATTCTACAGATTTTCACAAGACAAGAAAGATTGTAAGAACTTATGAGATTTGATAGGGTTTAATAGAATGAGAAAATAAAAATAGATATTCTTAGTTTGGATTGTACTCAAAAGTGACAAAATCACTTGAATACCATGGCACATTAAGGTTAATTAAACTTATATAATTTTCAAGGAGACATGCTTTAGCCTATAAGTAAACACTCATCTCGGGAATTCCCAGGAAAGCATACGGGTCCCTCGGTTGATTGGGATTTATGTGAAATGCTTTCCTAGACAGAAAACCCAAAATACAGGTGTCACCCTTCCAGATTGCACGTGTCCTCAAATAATTTAACAAGTTTAAAAACCTTAACGAAGAAATAAAATTTTTTAAAGATTTTTGCTTCAAGAATTTTCCACATGCTCAGAAAGGATAAAGATAGAAAAAAGATAGAAATATTATGATGTTTTAGAATATAGGAAAGGATATTATTTATTTAATTATTGAGAATATCCTAATAAGTCATGGATTTAAGACACATAAGTCATCAAAATGAAATAATAAGAAATCATACTAAGCATGTAACATATAACATGTAGCACATAGCACATAATCATGAAGCATAGCATAAGTGGTTGTCCTAAAGTTATAGTCTAGGTCAAGGTGTCTAATAACCTAATTTCCTATAACCAAGGCTCTGATACCAATCTGTCACACCCCGACCGATGGCGGAATCATCGGGGCGGGACATGTAAGACTGTTCATAGCACATGGTTGACTAGATTGAAATATATTAAAGTCACTTTCCATTACAAATAATCCAAGTACAAACCAAATTCAAACAAGAAACATAAAACAACTCATAGAAGACTTGATTTAAATTGCTAAGTCCAAATCCTATATTGAGCACGTCTTGAATCATTCTCACATATTAGGGCCTGAAACATGAATAAAATAAAGTTAACTAAAAAGTTGGTGAGTATAACACAGTTGTATATAGATAGCATATAGTTGAAAACAAATCCTTTACATATCATGATAAATAAGGCATTTATGGGGAGCAGTTATTGTGTAACCATGTACAATCAAACCTTGTAACTAGCATTAAAAAATTGTGTTGTCGGTTTCAATCACCGCGCACCTGGGTGGGTTTGTCAGACTCAATAGATCTATCATTGAAAACCGTCGGCTTGTATAGTTAATGATTGCACATAATCGCATACAAAGGTTAGGACACCTAGCACTCGGGCATAAATCTCAAATTACACACATGGATGTAAATAGGATTTGTACTTTGTGTTATTTGTGTAAATGTAATGTGTAATTTGAATAATGTTCATGTTTCACCCCAAAAGTGTAAAAGAGTAAAAGGGGTTGTGAAAACTCACTTGGTATGGAGATGTAGCTAACAAAGAGTATAGATAAAATAAGGGTTCTTGATACGCACGGGTTAACCTAGATAGTAATGTATATTGAATCAAATCGGTGTACAAAGTTTAAGTCTAACATTGAAGGTTGAATTTGTGTATAAAAAGTATTAAATGAAATATATAAAGTTGTAGTAACCATTTTTTTGGAACATTTGATTAAAGTTTGGAATTTAAATAATAAAATAGAATTTTTATAAAATTGTTGATTATGAAAATAATGCATGTGTTAAATGTAAATTAATAAATAAATAAATGATTATAGTTTATGAAATAATGTAAATATTGATTGTAATTAAGTATAAATAAATAAATGATTTTTGTTTAAATATTAAATAAATAATTATTATCTTATTTATTTATAAACTTTGTAACTTAATCATTTAAAACATCATTTAAGTGTAAGATAAATAAACTTTTAAATAAATAATATTTATCTCCAGATTAAACTTTAAATCTCTTCAAATACAGAAAACATATTTTTATAAAATTTGAAACATTTATTGATTGAAAAATATAAAATTATAATTCTGTTAAAATTTCTGAGTCACACACGACCGTGCCTCGGAAGGGCACGATCGTGCTCAAGCCACGGGCGCGACCGGGTTGATCAACAGAGGGCACAAACTAGACCATTCAACAGGCACGACCGTGCCTTGGATCGGCACGGTCGTGTCTACGATTTTTAGACACAACAGAGGCTAGCCCAAAGGGCATGACTAGGTCTGGACAAGAGGACACGACCGCGCTGCTAGTCGGCACGACCGCGTTACATGAGGCACGGCGGCGCTAGATGATTAGCGCGACCGTGTCTCTTACAAATCAGACAGGAATTGAACAAATCTTGTATTTATAGCGTTGGAATTGTTAGGGCTTTTGATTACTGAGTTGTTACGAGTCTATTCATATAAATTAATTGTATGGAAAACGTGTTTAAGAATGGATTCGAGTAAATCCTTTTTATTAAAAATAGGAATTTCGGTTTCGGATAATTTCTGTAATGGAAGCCCACATTAACATGGGGCTTTTGATCTAAATACTAAAACAGATAATAACAAGTGATCAATTACCCGAAAGAGTAGGGAATCGATGGAGGTCGGTAGGAGGTTCCGGCGACGGCAAGATTGCTTTCCGGCGTCTTCTGCTGCGATTCCGACTGATTCAACCCTTCAGAAACCTTAGAGATGATCGGAGGATCGAGTTCCTTGATTATTTGGTAGCAACAGGATCGAAAAGAATGATTCGAGGCTTGGGAGAAATTTTGGACGGTTTTTCTTGAGAGAATTCGCAAATGGATGATAATGATCGTAATTGACAATTATTTTCTTTGATACTGAAAGAGAAAAGCACATCGGATTTGAATTCAAACGACCGAGCGTTTTGAAACTGCATTTACGTTTCGACTGTTACGCAGGCGCGACCGTTCCTAGGCACCGGGCGTGATCGTTCCAGGACCAGTCGCGCGATCGTGTCGAGGCACTTGGCGCGACCGTGCCAGGACGAAGCACGATCGTGCTAGACTAGGGTTTCTTGACATTTTTCAACTTTAGTCCTTGACTTTTCAGGTTTGATATGTTTGAATTAAATAGTTTCTTGCATAGTGTTTAATGTATATAATTGCGTAAAACTTGCGAATTTGTATCGAATCATTGCGTTTAGTTTACGGTGAGAAAAATAATAAGACAGTGCACGAGTATTGAATTCAAAATTGCATTACATTGAATTGAAATATGAATACTAAAAATCAGAAATGTTACATGGGTCATTTTGCTAGAGAATGCAAGGCACCTAGGGCAAACCCTGCTGAGGATCGAACAAGACAAAGCCAACCTAGCCAACCTAGACAACAACAACAAGCTACTCCTCCAGCTCAAACTGCAGCTTGTGCAGCTGTTGGAACATCTGACTTTGACTGGAGCTTCCAGTATGAAGATCTACCTGCTAACAACCAAGCTCTTATGGCAGACACAACTGAGATACCGCCTCAGGTATATGAACATCTATGTTCCCAAGTCTGTATTGATAAGGTTTTAGGCTACAGAAAGCATAATCTAAACCTCATAGATCAAAATGAAGAGTTTCATCAAATGAAATCTGAATTCAAAAAGGTCGAAGACAGTTACAAAGAAAAAATTAACTGCCTAAAGAAAGAGATTTCATCATTAAAACATGAACAAACCAATCTTGAAACTCAGATTGATGATCTACTGGCCAGATTAAAAGCTACCAGAGCAGAATTGGAAGAACAAAAGGTTCATGTCGACAAATATGAATTTGCATCCAAAAAGCTGCAAAGACTTTTGGATGCTCAAATTCATGAAAAGGTAAAAACTGGTCTGGGGTATCATACTGAACAATATCAAGCCGTTGCACCTCCTGCTGACTACGTTGCCATCCATGAACCGAGCTTCAATCTTGCAAATCTTGATATGGCCAACAGAAATCTTGATCCTTCTAAGGATGAACCTTTGGTACAAGAATGCACTACCTCATCAGAGTCTGATTCCACTTGCTCAGACTCCACTGAAACAAGTGAAGCTTCCTATTTGGTACAAGAATCCACTACTTCATCTCCTCCTGCCCCTAAAGTCATTCTGACTAAAGATGAAGTCCCCATTATCCATTCAGCACCAGTACCAGCCATTTCAGTACCAGTTCCTACACCATTCAAACAAATCAAAATTAGCTATCCTCCAGAAGGTAGGAAGCTAAATACTGAAAAGGGCTAGTCCTCATCTTCAGTCCAACCAAGGAAGGTGTTTGACATATGTCATGCACCTGGAGAAAGGGTTCCATATGTTCAAAAGACATTGGAAGAAGCTACTTTTGAGCACAACAAAGCTCACCCTTGGAATTTCAAAGACCTTTTTAAAAGAAAGGATTATGTGTATCTTTTAAGGGATAAACTGGCAAAATCATGTTTTGTCTGTGGAAAATATAACCACACTGCCAGCACCTGCTTCTACTTCCTTCAGCAGTAAAGAAACCTCAAGTAACATGCTTTTGAGAAGACAAAGAAGAAGTTTGCTGCTTAAGAAGATTTCTGTACTCCTTCATTGTCAAAGACTTAGATGTGCTGGGATGGATAAGCACTAAGTCTCTTGACCACACCTTCTTACTGAGCAACGGCTCCTCTCTCACCATCAAGACCAGGAACATCCTGTCACTTCCTACAGACTTTCTCTACAAGATCTTTCAACTCAGGGCAAATATCTGCAATGTCAACTCCCTTGAAAGCCAGGCAATGATAGCTACTGTCAGAGCCCATCTTGAACAAGAAGGAAGAATTACTGAGGAAGTATATGTGTCAAACTCTGACACTGATACTGACTCAGCTTCCCCTCGAGTAGACATCTTTGCTGCAGCATATGAGTTAAGATCAACTATCAAAGAAATGCTGAAAGAATTCACAGGTCCTGAGTGCAAAACGGATTAAGCCAATGACCTTCCCTTGTTCACCTCTCAATGTGCCAATGAAGCTGAGGCTGAGATCCCAATAGCAGCACCATCATCTGCTGTTGTGGTCAGTGAAGCCGAAGCAGAGGCATCCAATATAAACAAGGGAAAGGGAATTATGAAGATGAAGAGAGATTGCTAAAAGAGAAAAGAGAGAGGGAAGAGAAGAGAAGAAGAAGAGAAGAAGAGGAGATGGCTGACATTAAAAATGCTCAAGAAAGAAAAACAGCCATTCTCCTCAGAGAACAAACCATCCAACTGTATGCTAGACAGCTGGATGAACTGAAAAGAAAGATTCCTGCAGTTGACCAGATTGAAGAAGATGCAGCTCTTGCTCTTCAACTGCAGGAACAATTTAACAGAGAAGAAGAAGAATTTGAGAAGAAGAAGAAAAAAGAAGCTAAGTTCAGAATAACCGATTCTGAACTAGCCAAAGAAATGAGGGAGGAGTGGGTAAAGGCTCTAGTTTCTCAAGGTGAGGATGCAGACTACCTTGAGAAACTATCAAATAAAGAAGTCTACAGAGCCTTCATGGGTCAGCAAGGTCAATTGGCAAAGAAGAAACAGGCTGAAGAAGAAGAAAAAGCCAAACAAAAGTCCAAAAAGATCATTGCCTTTAATAAACGGACCCATGAAGAAAGGAAGGTCATGATTGACTTTCTTAAGGCTAGAGGAGAGAATGGAAAGAGACTAGGTCCCATGAACTTCATGAACCTACAAGCCCTCTACTTCAAAGTCAAGAAGCATGAGGAAGAAAGATTGGGGAAGAAGGGCTCCAAGAAAAGGGTACTTATTCAGGAAGAAGAAGAAACAAAAGCAAAGAAACCCAAGCCTTCTCCCTCATCTACCTCTTCCTCAGTCCAACAACCTTCCACTCTCCTCCCCAAACCTTCCACTCCTCCACCCAAAAAGTCCAAACCATTCCACCCAGCTCCCACTCATCAACAGCCTCCCTTGAAGAAATCCAAACCCACACCTAAACCAGAAGACTCAAGAGACATAGCTGATTGGGTCTATAATCCACAGGATCAAAGTTTTGAGATCTTCAGGGGGAGAACTGAAAGAAGAAGATCTATCCACAGATCTGTTGATGAAGTTCTGCAATTGCCAGATTCAGATCTTGGCAGAATTTTGGAGCTGAGTAAAGCTCATAAGCCTGCAAATGAGGGTGGGAAACTTATGGTGCTAGCCATCAAACACTACTTCAACCCTAGCAAAGTTGTGATCATTGACATCAAACCACTCAAGTCCCACTCTCCATTTGTAAGTTGGTCCTATAATGCTAATTTGGACGAGTTCACTTTAACTGATGTAAGGAAGCAGAAGATGAGATGTTTAAGCAAAACAATCTACAAAATGCCACATAAAGACATCAAGACTATGTCTGCACTTCCACTGAACAATCCCAACAAAGATCCAAGAGGCTATGAAGTTGAAAGGATAGTCAGCCACATGCAAAAGCTTCAGCAGCAAAGTGATTAGAAGAATTTTGTTCGCATCAGTCTAGGGGGAGTTTGTAGAACCAAAGACTGATTGCTTCTAAATTATTCTAAGTACAAATGCTGCTGATAGGTTTATTAGCAGCATTCAACATATGTTGCTGCTGATAGGCTTATCAGCAGCTTTCAACACATGTTGCTGCTGATAGGCTTATCAGCAACATTCAACACATATTGCTGCTGATAGGCTTATCAGCAGCATCATTCTCATTCTTGCTGCTGATAGCTGTGTTCCTTGAATGCAAATCGTTGCAGCTGACTATCCATGCCAAGCGTCACTAACAACTTTCTGCAAAAGCGACTGACACACTCAAAGCAGAAGGAACCTCAATGGTGCAACCAATTATGGATGACCATGCTCTTCTCCAAGCATGCAAGTAATGATGCATAAAGAAGACGCTTCAATAAAGTTAACTAGATAAGACAAAACGTGTAATAGTTAGCTATATTCATCAGATCAATGGTTTGTGTTAGATCTGATACTTAGAATCAAGGGTCTGTCCTGATTCTAAGTTAGTATAACTACTGTCTAAACACTTCATTGTAAGTGTGCTTCTTCACTGAGTTTTCATTTGTAATCGTTTATTCACAAAGCTTAATACAACAGTGTTCTTATTAGTATTCATTCTGTTTACTCGATTATACTTGTGTAGTTGTTATCGTTTTCGCCAATCTCAACTAAGAACAGAATCATCTTGTACTTTAACGATCCTACAAAGAACAATCCAAAGCCTTCAGCAGCAACCAAATCTGCTGCGGATCAGTTAAAACCATCCACATCAACCAAGTTTGCTGCTGATCAGTCTAAACCCAGAAATATCAAAAATCAGACAGAACTATCAGCAGCTAAAGCTACATCTGCTTCTGATAATGTTAAAAGAACTGCAAAAGTGATTCAACAATGGCAAGCAAAATCCAACTCCTCACCTTCATCTCAGAGTATCATAATTGGATCCATTGAATGCCAGTCTGTTGATGATTTTAGTTTTAAATCAAAAGTCCCACCCAAGTCTACAAGCTTTTAGGTCCCCTTTTCTAACTTGAACTCTCTCATGTGCAGGAACAACCAAGTAACAAAGATAACACTTGGGTTATAGATAGTGGTTGTTCCAGACACATGACATGCAATAGGTCCATCCTCTCAGACTTCAGAAAATTTTATGGAGGATATGTTGCCTTTGGAAGCAATTCAAAGGGAGGCTCTATCACCGGACAGGGAACTGTGTCAATTGAAAGGATGAGCATTGAAAGGATAAATTATGTGAAGGAATTGAAGTTTAACCTCATGAGTGTATCATAAATCTGTGATAAAAAACATTGGATGTTGTTCACAAATGAAGAATGCTTTGTGTTATCCTCTGGACTGAGAAAACCTCCTCGTGAGAAGATCTTGTTAACTGCTCAAAGAAAGGACAATCTATACGTGCTTGATATGAACAAGGTCACTCCATCTGGTAGTGTATCTTGTTTTCTCTCCAAGGCATCAGTTGATGAATCTGCTCTATGGCATAGGAGATTGAGCCATGTTAATGTCAAAACCATTAACAAGTTGGTTAAAGGACATCTAGTCAGAGGACTACCTGATAAATAATTCCAACTTGAAGATCATTTCATAGCATGTCTGAAGGGGAAGCAACACAAGAGCTCTAACAAGCTAAGACACTAAACTCGAATGACACTCCACTACAGCTGCATATGGATCTTTTTGGTTCTACAAATGTTATGTCTATGGGCAAGAAGTCATACTGTCTGGTGACAACTGATGACTATACCAGATTCTCATGGGTATACTTCTTGAGAACAAAAGATGAAACTGCTGAGATTCTCAAATCCTTCATTCTTAGGATTGAGAATCAGAAAGTTAAGACAATAAGGTGTGATCAAGGGACAGAGTTCAAGAATCAAACCTTGAACTGTTTTTTGTGAGAACAAAGGCATTCAGAGACAATGCAGTGCTCCAAGAACCCCTCAACAAAATGGGGTTGTTGAAAGAAGAAACAGAACTCTAATTGAGTCTGCCAGATCCATGTTGGCTGACTCAAAGCTGCCTCTCACATTCCGGGCAGAGGCAGTTAGTACAGCTTGTTATGTACAAAATAGAGTTCTTATTGTCAAGCCTCTCAACAAAACACCTTATGAATTGTGGTTTAATAGAGTTCCCTATATTGGCTTCCTAAAATCCTTTGGATGCCCATGTACTATTCTTATCACCAATGGTGTTCTTCCAAAATTTGGTGCCAAATCTGATGAAGGATATTTTGTGGGATATTTCTCTCAATCCAAAGCCTACAGAGTATTCAACTCTAGAACAAGAATAGTTGAAGAATCAGCAAATGTGGAATGTAGGGAACACATTCCATGTGAAAAGGGAAAAGGGCCAGACTGGCTGTTTGATATAGATTCATTCTCTCAAATATTTGAGCCTCTCATCTTCTCAAATATGGAGTCTTCATCCACACACAACCTAGCCACTTCATCAATTGATGACTACAAATTAGGCTTCAATGGTCCATCTATAAGAATCAAAAGACCATCCATTCATCCTACATCTGTTGTTGATGCTATTGAAGCAAGTGAAGCCAGAACAAGCAACTGAAATGTCACCAGCAATAGTCTCTCTGACAATGAAGATCAAGATGAGGGTATTGCATCGGATGCCGTTGATGCTGCTGACAACTCACTTGAAGATGATGTTGCAGTTCAAGACATTTCTGCAAATAACCCTCTTGAAAATGAAAATCTTCCTGATCAAAACCAAAGCAATCTTGACCAAGAAATCTGGATGGATCTTGTTCCAGCCCAAAGAATTAGTAGAACACATCGTCTAGAGAATGTCATTGGTTCAGTTCAACAAGGAGTTCAGACAAGAAGAAAGTCACATGATGACAATATCTGTCTGTACTCCTGCTTTCTGTCTCAAGTTGAACCAAAGAAGATAGATGATGCACTACAGCACAACAGCTGGATTGAAGCAATGCAGGAAGAGCTTCTGCAATTCAAGAGACAAGAAGTGTGGACCCTAGTTGATCTGCCACCTCGACAAACTGTTATAGGCACAAGGTGGGTCTTCAGAAACAAACAAGATGAGAGAGGAATTGTGATCAAGAACAAAGCTAGACTTGTAGCTCAAGGCTACATTCAGGAAGATGGAATTAATTATGATGAAGTCTTTGCACCGGTTGCCAGACTGGAGGCAATCAGAATCTTCCTAGCATATGCTGTATCCAAGAGCTTTACTGTTTATCAGATGGATGTCAAGAGTGCTTTTCTATATGGAAAGATTGGTGAGGAAGTATATGTCAGACAGCCGCCCGGATTTGTAGATCCCTCACATCCTAACAAAGTATTCAAATTAGATAAAGCTCTGTATGGGTTACATCAAGTCCTAAGAGCCTGGTATGAAACCTTGTTCGGATATATACTCAGTAACAACTTCAGAAGAGGTGCCATTGATCAAACCTTGTTTATCAAAGATGAAGGGGGAGAAATTCTACTAGTATAAATCTATGTTGATGACATCATCTTTGGATCAACAAAGAAGAACCTATGCAAAAACTTTGAGATCCTAGTGCACTCAAACTTTGAAATGAGTTCAATGGGTGAACTAAATTTCTTTCTAGGTCTCCAACTCAAATAGGTTCCAAATGGAATCTTCATTAGCCAATCTAAATATATCAAAAACATTCTGGAAAGATTCAAGCTGGCTGATTGCTCTGCTGCAGGAACTCTAATTCAAGTGCAACATCAATTGTCCCTTGACAAAAATGGTCAAGACACTGATTAACATCAGTACAGGGCAATGATTGGATCACTCATGTATCTGACTGCTTCCAGATCAGATATCATGTTTGCAGTATGTCTATGTGCAAGATTTCAAGCATCTCCAAAGACTTCTCATCTCCAAGCTGTCATGCACACCCCGACCGATGGCGGAATCATCGGGGCGGGACATGTAGACTGTTCATAGCACAAGGTTGACTAAATTGAAATATATTAAAGTCAAATTTCCATTTCACATAATCCAAGTACAAACCAAATCCAAACAAAGAAACAATAAACAACTCATAAACTTCTTGATTTAATATTGCTAAGTCCAAATCCTATATTGAGCACGTCTTGAATCATTCTCACATATTAGGGCCTGAAACATGAATAAAATAAAGTCAACTAAAAAGTTGGTGAGTATAACACAGTTGTATATAGATAGCATATAGTTGAAAACAAATCCTTTACAAGACATGAAAAATAAGGCATTTATGGGGAGCAGCTATTGTGTAATCAAGTACAACCAAACCTTTGTAACTAGTATGCAAATTGTGTTGTCGGTATCAATCACCTCCATTTGGGTGGGTTTGTCAGACTCAATAGATCTATCATTGAAAACCGTCGGCTTGTATAGTTAATGATTGCACATAGTTTTCACAAAGACTAGCACAACTAGCACTCGGGCACAAAGCTCAAATTTTGCACACATGTATGTAAGTAGGATTTTGCACTTGTGTTGTTTGAGTAAATGTAAATGTGAAATGTGTAATGTGTATAAAGTTCATGTTCCACCCCAAAAGTGTAAAAGAGTAAAAAGGGGTTGTGAATACTCACTTGGTATGGAAGTGAAGCTAACAAAGATTATAGATAGCAAATATGATCCTCGAAATGCACAAATTAACCTAAAGGGTAAATGTGTATTGAATCAAATAGATGCATAAAGTTTAAGTATAAAATGAAAGTTGAATTTGGGTATAAAACTATTGATTTGTATTAAAAAAAAGTATTGAATAAATTATATATAGTTTGAAGTAAAATATATTTGAAACAATTTGATTAGGTTTGAATTGAATAAATAAATATATAATTATAGTTTATGAAATAATGTAAATATTAATTGTAATTAAGTATAAATAAATAAATGATTTTGATTTAAAGTGTAAATTAAATAAATAATCATTATTTATAAATTTTGTAACTTAATTATTTAAATACCATTTAAGTGTAAGATAATAAATATAAATTTAATTTTTTATAAACTTTTCAATAAATTATATTTATGCGAAGATTAAACTTTTAATCCATTTTTAAATACAAAAAACATATTTTTATAAAATCTGAAACATTTACTGATTAAAATATAAAAATTATATTTCTGTTAAAAATTCTGAGTCTCACACGACCGTGCCTCGGGAGGACACGATCGTGCTCAAGCCACGGGCGCAACCGCGCTAGTCGGGGCGCGACCGGGTTGATCAACAGAAGCACAATCTAGACCAGTCAACAGGCACGACCGTGCCTTGTCCCGGCACAGTCGTGTCTGTGATCTTTAGACACAACAGAGACTAGCCCTGAGGGCATGACAAGGTCTAGACACGAGGACACGACCGCGCTGATATTCGGCACGACCGCGCTACATGAGGCACGGCCGCGCTAGATGATTAGCGCGACCATGTCTCTTCCAAATCAGACATGAATTGACAATTTCTTGTATTTTAAACGCTGGATTTGTTAGGGCTTTTGATTAATGGGTTATTACGAGTCTTTTCATATAACTTAATTGTATGAACATCGCGTTTAAGTAGGGATTCGATTAAATCATTTTAAATAAAATATGAGTTCTGATTCGGATCGATTTCTATAATGGAAGCCCAAATTGAATAGGGGCTTTCGATACTGATACAGAAGAGAATGAAATAGAAGATTCAATTACCCGGAATAGAAACGAACTTTAACGATAGGAATGCGACTTCGCTTGAGCTGCTTGACTTCCCGATCCATAATTTCTACCGGCTTCTCAACGAAGTGCATCGTTTCATCAATGTGCACGTCGTCGAGCGGTATATGGAGATTTTCATCGGCGAGACACTTCTTTAGATTAGATATATGAAATGTAGGATGTACATTGCCAAGAGATGGAGGTAACTCGAGCTTGTAAGCCACTTTCCCAATCCTTTCAAGGATTTTGAACGGACCAACATAACGAGGTGCTAACTTGCCTTTCTTTCCAAAACGGACCACACCCTTCCATGGAGACACCTTTAGAAGAACAAGGTCACCGACTTGGAATTCCAAGGGTTTTCGACGTTTGTCGGCATAACTCTTTTGCCGACTCCTCGCTACTCGAATATTGTCACGGATTTGAATAATCTTGTCGGATGTTTCTTGAATTAACTCGGGACCAGTGATTTGTGCTTCACCAATCTCGTTCCAACAGATAGGAGAACGACACTTGCAACCACAGAGAGCTTCGAATGGAGCCAGGTTGATACTTGTGTGGTAGCTATTGTTGTACGAAAACTCAATAAGGGATAAATGTGAATCCCAATTGCCACCAAAATTGATTACACAAGCTCTAAGCATGTCTTCAAGAGTTTGGATTGTTCGCTCGGTTTGACCATCAGTTTGCGGATGGTAAGCCGTGCTCAAATCCAATCGAGTACCAAGAGCATTTTGGAGAGATTGCCAAAATTGAGAAGTGAACCGAGCGTCTCTATCGGATATTATGTTCAATGGAACACCATGACGGCTCACAATTTCATCAATGTAAATTCGGGCTAATTTCCCTACTTTGAAGTCTTCACGAATAGGCAAGAAGTGGGCAGATTTGGTGAGTCGATCAATGATCACCCAAATACTATCATAACCACTCGAGGTGCGAGGGAGCTTGGTAATGAAATCCATAGCTAAATTCTCCCATTTCCACATGGGAATTTCTGGTTGTTCGAGTAAACCAGAAGGACGTTGATGTTCGGCTTTGACTTTGGAGCAAGTTAAGCATTTGGCCACATAAAGAGCAATGTCTTTCTTCATACCGGGCCACCAATAAAGTTGGCGAAGATCTTGGTACATTTTATCCGCACCAGGATGAATAGAATAACGAGTCTTATGAGCCTCGTTCATGAGAAATGCACGGAGATCATCGCGATCGGGAACCCAAATACGGTTCAAGTAATATAGTAAGCCATTGGGTTTTGATTCCAGAAGAAGTTCAACACCACACGACATTTCTTCATACATGTTACCCTCGGTTACCGAGACGTGTTGAGCTTCTAAGATACGGGTTTGAATATCGGTTTGAATACGGGCACAATGAAGCATAACATGGTCCTTTCGACTCAAAGCATCAGCTACCACATTCGCTTTGCCGGGATGGTAACGAATTTCGCAGTCGTAGTCGTTAAGGAGTTCGACCCAACGTCGTTGCCTCATATTGAGTTCTTTTTGGTTGAAGATATGTTGAAGACTTTTGTGGTCGGTGAATACCACACATTTCGTGCCATATAGGTAATGTCTCGAAATCTTTAACGCGAATACGACCGCACCCAACTCGAGATCGTGCGTCGTATAATTCTTCTCATGAACTTTGAGTTGCCTTGATGCATAAGCGATTACTTTGCCTCGTTGCATGAGAACACAACCAAGACCATGGTTAGAAGCATCACAATAGACAACCAAATCATCATTCCCATCGGGAAGAGTCAAAATGGGAGCATTACACAACTTATGCTTAAGAGTTTGGAAAGCTTCTTCTTGTTTCGGTCCCCACTCATAAGTTTTACCCTTATGGGTCAAAGCGGTAAGAGGGACAGCAATCTTTGAGAAGTTTGAGATGAAACGACGATAATAACCCGCAAGACCAAGAAATGAACGAACTTCTGTAGGAGTCTTCGGGGCATTCCAATTCTTAACCGTTTCAATCTTAGCAGGATCAACATGAATACCCTTGTCGTTGACGATGTGACCAAGAAATTGAACTTCTTTTAACCAAAATTCACATTTGGAGAACTTGGCATATAGTTGTTCTTTCTTTAAAAGGTCCAAAACCAATCTAAGGTGTTCTTCATGGTCGGCTTTAGTCTTGGAATAGATTAAGATATCGTCAATGAAAACGATCACGAATTTATCAAGGTACGGTTTGCACACACGGTTCATGAGATCCATGAAAACTACGGGTGCATTGGTTAACCCGAAAGGCATAACCATGAACTCGTAATGACCATACCTTGTTCGAAAAGCAGTCTTAGGAATGTCATCTTCTTGAACACGGATCAATCTTCGAGAAGCAAGTAGAACCTTGAAGTTGATCAAAGAGATCATCGATTCTAGGCAAAGGATAACGATTTTTGATAGTAAGCTTGTTGAGTTCGCGGTAGTCAATACACATGCGAAATGATCCATCCTTCTTCTTAACAAATAAGACGGGTGCACCCCACGATGAATGACTCGGGCGAATGAATCCCTTGTCGGAGAGTTCTTGAAGTTGACTTGCGAGCACTTGCATTTCGGAAGGTGCAAGACGATAAGGAGCTCTAGCAACGGGGTTAGCTCCATGTATAAGATCAATGCGGAACTCTACTTGACGGACGGGAGGAAGACCGGATAAATCCTTAGGAAAAACTTCGGGGAAATCCCGAATGATCGGAATGTCTTGGATACTCTTCTCCTTGACATCCTTTTGAACAATATGAGCTAAGAAGGCAATGTACTTCTTTCGTAAGTACTTTTGAGCGGTAGTACAAGGCATCAATTTAAGACCCTTGCAAGGCTTTTCACCAAAAACTCTTAAGGTTTCTCCCGATGGTAGCGGAATTCGAATACAATTTTCAAAGCAAATGACTTCGGCATGATGATTTGATAGCCAATCCATACCTATGATAATATCAAAGCTTCCTAGTGGCATTGGAATAAGGTTGATTGGAAATGTATGATCATTAAGTTCTAAGGAGCAATCATAGATGATAGACTCAATTGTAAGGGAGTCACCATTTGCTATTTCAATGGTGAAGGTTTTCTCTAATTGGGATCGTGTCTTTGCAAGTAAAGGCTCAAAATTAAGTGACACAAAACTTTTATCGGCACCGGTATCGAACAAAATGGAGGCATGTTGACTATTTACAAGGAACGTACCATTAACCACGTCATTGTTGGCTTGAGCTTCGTTGGCGTTTATGTTGAACGCACGCCCACGAGTTCCACCTTGTCTAGCATTTGCAAGTCTTGGACATAGATTTCGAAAATGGTTCGGGTCACCACACTCATAACAAGCATGCCTATTAGCAATGGCGGGAACACCTTGATTAGCCACTCGCGGGTTGGGTTGGTTCGGTGGGTTGACTTGGCCCTCAAAAGCTTTGGCCCTACAAACATTGATAGTGTGACCATATATCCCACAATGAGTACAAAGGCGACATGGGATATTTTGAGGATGATGAAAATTGCAGGTGGCACAAAGAGGGTAGATCCCAACATATGGCTTTTTAGCCGGTGCTTGAACTACGGGTGCAACTTGATTAACGGGCACAGCAGGAGTAACCACAGCAAAGTTTCTAACTTTCCTCTTTTTGTTATTGCGAGAGGGTTCAGTTGTGGCTTCTTTGTTGTGGGCAGGAGGGGTTACGGTTTCAGCAATTTTTTTAGAACCCTTTTTAGTAAGAGTCCCAGCTTTCACATGAATATCAGTCAGGGTAGCAGACAGGCGGATGACATCTTCCAAAGTAGCAGGATTTCTACCTAAGACAGTATCTTGGATTTGTCTTGGTAGCCCACCAATGTACTTTTTGATACAACGAGATAACGGAGTGACCATGTGGGGCACGAGAAGACTCAACTCATGGAACCGAGTGGTATATGCTAAGTTTTCCCCACTATCTTGGGCAAGATTCCAAAATTCGGCCTCTAACTTCTTCACTTCATTTCGAGGACAGAATTCCTCGGTCATAAGCCTTTTGACCTCATCCCAAGGTAAAGCCATAGCTACATCAATACCCCTATTCCTTTTCTCCCCATTCCACCATGTAAGTGCCCGCTTTTGGAGGACACTTGTAGCATGACGAACACGGAGGTTGTCGGGACAGTCACTCTTGAGAAAAGTATTCTCAATACTTTCAAACCATTGAAGGAGTCTAGTAGCTCCTTCGGTTCCATAAAACTTTAGGGGATTGCACGAATTGAAGTGCTTGAAGGTGCATTGAGATGGATTGTTTCCACCATTTCCACCATTACCACCATTGTTACCACTAGTGCTTCCATTTCCACCATTGCCATTAGTGGCACCATTGGCTTGGGTGAGTTGTGTCACCAATTGGGTAAGAATAGCAGCAATGTCGGAGTTGGCGTTGGTTGCGGGAGCACGACGAGGAGGCATTCTACAGATTTTCACAAGACCAGAAAAATAAATTGTAAGAACTTATGAGAAATGCTAGGATTTAATAGAATGAGAAAACCAAATAAAAGATAGATATTCATAGTTTGGATTGTACTCAAAAGTGATAAAATCACTTGAATACTAAGGCACATTAAGGTTAATTTAAACTCATATAATTTTCAAGGAGACATGCTTTAGCCTATAAGTACACACTCATCTCGGGAATTCCCAGGAAAGCATACGGGTCCCTCGGTTGATTGGGATTTATGCGAAATGCTTTCCTAGACAGAAAACCCAAAATACAGGTGTCACCCTTCCAGATTGCACGTGTCCTCAAATAATTTAACAAGTTTAAAAACCTTAACGAAGAAATAATTTTTGATTTTTTTTTTGATTTTATTTTATTTTTTTTTTGATTTTTGCTTCAAGAATTTTCCACATGCTTAGAAAGGATAAAGATAGAAAAGAAAGTAGAAATATCATGGGGTTTTAGGATATAGGAAAGTATATTATTTATTAAATTATTATTTAAGAAGATCCTAATAAGTCATGAATTTCTAACAAATAAGGTATCAAATATAATAACAATTTATCATGGTAAGCAGGTAGCACATAGCATGTAACACATAACACAAAATCATGAAGCATAGTATAAGTGGGTGTCCTAAAGTTATAGTCTAGGTCAAGATGTCTAATAACCTAAATCCCTATAACCAAGGCTCTGATACCAATCTGTCACACCCCGACCGATGGCGGAATCATCGGGGCGGGACATGTAGACTGTTCATAGCACAAGGTTGACTAAATTGAAATATATTAAAGTCAAATTTCCATTTCACATAATCCAAGTACAAACCAAATCCAAACAAAGAAACAATAAACAACTCATAAACTTCTTGATTTAATATTGCTAAGTCCAAATCCTATATTGAGCACGTCTTGAATCATTCTCACATATTATGGCCTGAAACATGAATAAAATAAAGTCAACTAAAAAGTTGGTGAGTATAACACAGTTGTATATAGATAGCATATAGTTGAAAACAAATCCTTTACAAGACATGAAAAATAAGGCATTTATGGGGAGCAGCTATTGTGTAATCAAGTACAACCAAACCTTTGTAACTAGTATGCAAATTGTGTTGTCGGTATCAATCACCTCCATTTGGGTGGGTTTGTCAGACTCAATAGATCTATCATTGAAAACCGTCGGCTTGTATAGTTAATGATTGCACATAGTTTTCACAAAGACTAGCACAACTAGCACTCGGGCACAAAGCTCAAATTTTGCACACATGTATGTAAGTAGGATTTTGCACTTGTGTTGTTTGAGTAAATGTAAATGTGAAATGTGTAATGTGTATAAAGTTCATGTTCCACCCCAAAAGTGTAAAAGAGTAAAAAGGGGTTGTGAATACTCACTTGGTATGGAAGTGAAGCTAACAAAGATTATAGATAGCAAATATGATCCTCGAAATGCACAAATTAACCTAAAGGGTAAATGTGTATTGAATCAAATAGATGCATAAAGTTTAAGTCTAAAATGAAAGTTGAATTTGGGTATAAAACTATTGATTTGTATTAAAAAAAAGTATTGAATAAATTATATATAGTTTGAAGTAAAATATATTTAAAACAATTTGATTAGGTTTGAATTGAATAAATAAATATATAATTATAGTTTATGAAATAATGTAAATATTAATTGTAATTAAGTATAAATAAATAAATGATTTTGATTTAAAGTGTAAATTAAATAAATAATCATTATTTATAAATTTTGAAACTTAATTATTTAAATACCATTTAAGTGTAAGATAATAAATATAAATTTAATTTTTTATAAACTTTTCAATAAATTATATTTATGCCAAGATTAAACTTTTAATCCATTTTTAAATACAAAAAACATATTTTTATAAAATCTGAAACATTTACTGATTAAAATATAAAAATTATATTTCAGTTAAAAATTCTGAGTCTCACACGACCGTGCCTCGGGAGGACACGATCATGCTCAAGCCACGGGCGCGACCGCGCTAGTCGGGGCGCGACCGGGTTGATCAACAGAAGCACAATCTAGACCAGTCAACAGGCACGACCGTGCCATGTCCCGGCGCGGTCGTGTCTATGATCTTTAGACACAACAGAGACTAGCCCAGAGGGCATGACAAGGTCTGGACAGGAGGACACGACCGCGCTGATATTCGGCACGACCGCGCTACATGAGGCACGGCCGCGCTAGATGATTAGTGCGACCGTGTCTCTTCCAAATCAGACACGAATTGACAATTTCTTGTATTTTAAACGCTGGATTTGTTAGGGCTTTTGATTAATGGGTTATTACGAGTCTTTTCATATAACTTAATTGTATGAACATCGCGTTTAAGTAGGGATTCGATTAAATCATTTTCAATAAAATATGAGTTCTGATTCGGATCGATTTCTATAATGGAAGCCCAAATTGAATAGGGGCTTTCGATACTGATACAGAAGAGAATGAAATAGAAGATTCAATTACCCGGAATAGAAGCGAATCGTTAGAGAATGGTAGGAAGGAATTCTGTCGGCGGAAAGCTTGGTTTCCGGCGACCTATGCTGCGGTTCCGAATGTTTCAGCGGCTTCGGATGATTCAGAGATGGTCTGGAAATGCTTGACTGGATTGCTTTGAGAAAATTGAGAGAATTTGGGATCTCCTTAAAATGTCCAAGCGTTTGGAATTTGGTAGAATAAAACCGAAGTGATTTCGAGTAATGGAAATGTTTATTGTGTTTGTTAATGTGAATAAAGTGTGTTGATGTTACGAATTTGAACGATCGGATGATTAAAGTCACAATTACGATTCAACTGTTACGCAGGCGCGACCGTGCCTAGGCACCGGGCGCGATCGTTCCTAAGCAGGTCACGCGACCGTGCCAAAGCACCTGGCGCGACCGTGCTAGGACGAAGCACGACCGTGCTAGACTAGGGTTTGTTTACATTTTTCAATTTTAGTCCTTGACTTTTTAGATTTGATAAGTTTGAATAAAATAGTTTCTTGTATAGTATCTAAATGTATATAACCGAGTAAGACTTGCGAATTTGTATAGAATCATTGCTTTTAATTTACGGCGAGAAAATAATGAGACGTTGCACGAGTATTGAATTCGAAATTGCATTACATTGAATTGAAATATGAATACTAAAAATCAGAGATGTTACATGTCAAGAGAATTTTTAGATACCTGAAGGGAACTCCAGAACTTGGGCTATGGTACTCTAAAAATGATAAATTCAATCTGTATGCATACACTGACAGTGAATATGGTAGATGCAACTTGGACAAAAAGTGCACTTCAGGAGGATGCCAATTTCTAGGAGGAAGACTATTTCTTGGCAATGCAAGAAGCAAACATGTGTGATAACATCCACATCAGAAGCAAAATACAATGCAGCTTCCAGTTGTTGTGCTCAAGTTATCTGGATACAAAATCAAATGCTGGACTATGGGATGACATTCATGGCAACTTCCATTCACATTGACAACAAGAGTGCCATATCAATTACCAATAATCCTTTGCAGCACTCCAAGACAAAACACATTGACATCAGGTATCATTTTATTAGAGATCAAGCTGAGAAAGGAGAATCATTTTAACCAAAGTTCATACCAATGAGCAATATGCAGACTTATTCACAAAAGCCTTTGATGAAGCTAGATTTAGATATCTAGTTGAGTCCATTGGCATGATAACTTTGATTAAAATTTTCTCCAAAAACTTCAATAATAAATGTGTTTGACTTTCTTTTGCTATTAATAAAACTCTTTTGAAAATTCAAAAATATGTTTAAGTTATTGTTGGTAACTTCATCTTTCAGCAGCAAACAACGTTGCTGCTGATAGGTTTAGTTATCAGCAGCAAAAGTTTTTGCTGCAGAGTACTTTAGGCCATCCACATGAACACTTTTGCTACGGATAGCTTTAAGGCAATCAGCAGCAACATCTATTGCTGCGAACCAATAAAACCATCAGCAGCAACCTTGCTTGCTATGGATGGGTAAAAATGGTTCAAATTAACTTTTACCCGTTGTAAAAAGTCACTGCCAGTCTTTACCATGACTGCTACAGTGTGTTACAGCTGTAACACAGTAAAAAGTAAAGTGTCACTGTAGATGACACACCTACGCTTCATCTTCTTGTACGGTACAAGTGATCGTTGCCCAAAATTTTGCCGTTATAACAAAATCAGATTCCCTCCTTCACCTCTTCATATTCAATTCTGACCTAACCCTCCATCTTTTCTTTCGTACACTTGTAGGTCCCTCGGGTGTGGCGGATCGTCACATGCAAGTGGGTCTACTAGTTGGACCGGGTGCGGAATACCCGTGACCAGGTGGAGAGTCTTACAACAAAAAGTAATCCGACAAGAGAATCACTTTAAACTTTAGTCTATTATAAACACTTGAAGGTTACAGAGAAAAATACTGAGATTACAAGTTCTGCGTATTTGCTACTATGAATGCGTCTAAGATTGCATACTTATCTACTGTCAACCATTTCTATTTATACACGACCTGATGCCTGCGCACTTAGCAAGTGCGCAGGGCAATTTGCTCATGCGTACTTAGCAAGTACGCAAAGGTATTCTTGCGTACTTGCTAAGTACGCAGGAACTATCTCCTGCGCACATACAAGTGCGCAAAACACTTAGAGAAATATGCAACAGTCAATATGTAAAAGTAAATACAACTCGATAACTAATACATACAAACACTTACAAACAAAGACAAATACATTCATGAAAGTAAAAACTAAGACTCTATCTATCCAGAGTGTTTGTCACAGGAAAGTGCTTCAACAAACTCCCCCTTGACAACAGCTCTGGATCATCTTCGATCTTTAGTCTTCAGTCTTCGGTCTTCAGTCTTCACAGCTATGCATCTTTAGCTTCCATCTTCTTATAGTCAAGGCAGAACTTGATCACCTTGTCATATTTAGAAGCAACGAATTTCGTCCATTCGTCCGTATGCATGCAATACCTGTCTGCTAGTGCCTCCAGATCTTTCAAAGAGAAGTTAATGAAGCAGACTTCATCAAATACTCTGATTAGTTCTCTCGGCTCTAAGCATCCACTTTCTGACCTCACCTTTCCAATCACCACAGCCTCGCCCGTCTTTAGATCTACGTACCAGTACCACATGTCACCGAGGATATCCTGAGATAACTTGCTCAGGGGAATCTTGGTTTCACATAGCACTGGCTTGTATACCAATTTCTTTAAGAATTTCTTAGTCATAGGATGTCTTGCTGTCTTATCCTTGACTCTCTTGGGCACTTGAGGCTTGAACACATCAAACTTCCTAGATCTTGCTTCCCACTGTAGAACCACCCACAAACCCATCGCCACTGTGTGATTAGAATGACCCAGCAGCTCTCGGTTTGCTAGGTTCACAAGGTCGTATTTGGGTAAGGAGTTGAATGCTTCACTGGTTGGTTTCAAGTATTGAACCCCCCAGATCTTTTGATTGGGAACAACTCCTTATCCTCCTCGAACCTTACAGCCAAGATCATCCTTGTTGCCCCTTGTTTGTCTATGATAGACGTCTTCTGCCAAACAGGAGTTGGACCCTTAGATGAAGTAGAAGGCATATATTTTTCTTTCGGTGCCTCCAGATCCACAGGTGTAGGGTCAACTGGGGAGGCTTCAGTCGAGGCTTCAACATTACTAGCATGCTGGACTAAACCTGTGTGGAGCTGAGCTTCGAAGGATGGAACTTCAAAGATCTCTCTATCTTCTAACTCATACTCTCCTTCCACGTCGCCCTTGGGAACTTCTATCACTACATCCTCATCATCTTTATCCCAATCATCACTAGAGTCGATCTCTCCTTCTTCTAGGTTGTAGAGAGCATCGATCTGTGCTTCCTTGGAATAGTCAGGCTCTAAGTATAAGATCTCATCGTCAGATAGATCCTTAAGCACATCAGCCGTTGACTTTCCTTTGTCACCACCACCACTAGAAGTATCACCACCCTCCTGATGAGAAGACTCCACCTGAGCCATTGGAATAGCAGAGATGGGCACAATTGCTAAAGCTTGGTGCTCACCTCCACAAGGACCGACTTCGTGATCCTTGTCGTTGTCATCATCCTTTGTCAAGTCGACAGGATGACAAGGCTCATCACCAGTAGGTGTCTTTTCTTTCTCTTTATCCTTCTCCTTATCTTTCTCCCCCTGAGCATCAAGCTTCTTGGTCAGATCAGCAATTAGTTTGACCATCAGCTCATGCTCCTTCTTATCCATATCAAACCTCAGCTCGAGAGATGACCTGTGCCCCAGAATCATGTTGTTTGTCTGGATTAGAAGCTCATTCTGGGCCATTATGTTCTTCAGTCTCTCGTCTGTCCCCGTTCTCTGGCTTCATAGAATTCTAACTTCGTCCACCAACGAATTAATCTGTGCTTGTTGAGCATCAGATTCCTCCTTTGACTTCTGAATAGTTTCCAACAAACCATCGACTTGGGTTTCCATAATTTCTATCCTCTCTTCATTAGGATCAGGATGTCTAGAGGTGGATGCTTCAGCATTGTGAATTAGGGAGGAGAAGATAGTATCGAAGTTAAACCCTTGAGTAAATTCTCCGTAGTTGAAGGGTTGACTTATTGGTTCAATGGTGTTTGTTAGGATTGAGGATGTGATGACGGCTGTAGGTGTTATGGAAGGGGTGATGGTGACTGACTCCGTGAGAATTGGAGTAATCACCACCACCTGGACAGATGTGACAGGGAGGGTCACTATCACAAGAACCTCTTATGTGATTGAAGTGACTGCCACCTCAGGTTGTACCTGTGGCCTCCTCCTCTGTCTTCGGTATAATTGCTGTGAAGGTGGGGTAGAGGCTGAGTCAGTACTTGTAGCTGGAACTTGTACTTGCTAAAGAGTAGTAACCTCCACCTCACTGGGAATAGCAAGTTGCTGCCTATCCCGTCTATTCTTGTTAACACTTTAACGCCTCTGTCTCTGTATAGCAGTGTCAGAGTTAGAATCTGGCTCATATTCGCTGCTTGAAGCTTGTCGCTTTCTCTTTGAGGATGACTCAGGTAGGGTTACCTTCATCATTCTCCTCGAGTGAGCCTGCGATGGTGCATCATCGGAATAAGAAGAATCAGACTCTATCTCTTCCGAGTCGGATCCCTCAGCACCATCATGACCTTCTTCTTCGTCTCCATTTTCTGACGATCCATCTATACTTTCAACCTCCTCCTCTTGTTGTTGTTGTTATTAATCTTAATGTTCACTCAACTCTGGCTTCGAATCGTGACTATACCATCTCCAGTCAGTTGGTGCCACATATGCTTCGTTTATTAGGTGGCCAAAAAGTGTTGTATGCTCTGTGGTAGGATCTACACTGCCTGGCTTTAAAAACTGTGCAAACACTCTTTTGTCCACCCTTTTAACTTGCAATCTCTCCCCAGTTGCAGGTAGGTTTGGCAACGCATCGTCATTAAGAAGTTTCACAAACCTTGGGTATAATAAGAACGTGAACCTCTCAGCCGTGTTAATCTGATCATTGATGGCTTTGAATATGTATCGTGAGAAGTTGTAGCCCTTATTGAGAGATAAGCCAACCATGGCATCAGCAAGGTCATTACCCATTGCATCCTTTCCAGCTTTTCTTGAGGAGATGCACATGATCATGATGTGGGCAAAATATCTCCATTGATCAAGCACCCACATTTTCTTGTAAGAAGCGTAGTCTCTCGCACCGACACATCCCATTCGTTTCCTCCAACAGCCATCCACAAAGTAGTCAGGATAGGCTGTCGGGTCGGTGGAAAGATCTCTGAATTGCAAGACCCGTCAAATAGTGTCTTCAGAAAAGGCGATATCATGACCCGCAACCGTAACCCTTATAACATTGGGGGTTACCGTGCAATCATGCTCCGCGGTCTCCCAAAATTGCTCGAGATAAGGTCTTGAAACGATAGGGTCAGCTGAAATAGCATAGCTGATTCTTGAACGGTTCAAGAAATCAACTATCTCTCGATACTGAAGTGCTGCACCCTTCCATTCAGGTTGATTATGAGCTAGAAGATTGAACTCATTCGTAAACGCACGAGCCATAATCTTCAAAAACACACAGAAAACATAATCAGAACAACAAGTTTCATTGGAATTGAATAAACATGACTCAGTATAGCAGTTACTCTTTGAACTGAATTTCCAGACTTAGAAATTTTTCTCAAGTGTTCGTCCTGCGTACTTAGCAAGTACGCAAGAATTTCCTCTTGCGTACTTGCTAAGTGCGCAAGAAACGTACTTGTTCAAAATTCCAGAAGTCGAAGAAATCCACTGATGCTCAAGAATTGGGTAGATTAGGTCACCACAAGGTTGAAATCAGTGATTACGACCCATGGAACCAACATCAACACCAAATCACTGCTACATTGGTCCAATTTTGACCTAAACGACGACCATTCGAACCGACGGTCAAATCCAAGCCCAAGGTCAAAATCAAAGGATAAAACGGACGATTAAGAGTCGATTAATGATTCTAAGCAAGTTTTAGTTATCGTGAATTAACAAAACAACCAATAATTTGTCTAAAATCACGGATTAAACCCTAAATTTTTTTAAGTTTCTGAATCGGTCCATAATCGCGATTTTGTGGATGGATTGAGTCTAGATTCTCACCAATGGATTGTAGTACAAAGATGATACTAGTAACGGGATGAAAAATCAGTTGGAACACTCGGAATTTTTGAGGAAATTTACGGAGGGAAATGAACAGGCTTTTGAGTTTGAATGATAAAAGTCTGAAAATTTTCTAAGTGCCATATTTATACCCAACACAAAACGGTCTTGCGTACTTGCTAAGTGCGCAAGCGTTAACTCCTGCGTACTTACAAGTGTGTAAGACTTAACTCTTGCGTACTTGTTAAGTACGAAGGGCTTACTTCATGCGCACTTGTCAAGTACACATAAACCCTTAAGTGCGCAAACTTTCAACTCAAATTATGAAGGTATTTTTTTTCAAGTCAAATAATGAACAAGATAAACAACATTCGATCAACAGGATTCAAACTCAATTCAGGAAGGTTAAATACAAATATTTTTGGTTTTTCTGATTAAGATTGAACTATACACAAACTTAAAATCTTTTTGATCTTTTCTAGATAGAAATATACACGTATTTACACAAACTATTTTTTATCAAAGACACAAGCAGAGGATCATATCAGGCTAACTTATAGCAAAAACGATACAATATAAACATCAAAGAATATGGGATCATGTCATGGATTACTATTTATTCATACATAATAAGCACATAAACAAGTAATTCAAGTTGACAATATTATAAGATTTGAAACTATAAGCATCTTTGTATCACGTTCTTGTGTATTAAGGTATTAATTATAAGATATACAACGTGTACCCCACTGATATGCTACAATAATGTAAATTGCACTATCTCAAGGCATCTAATATTTTCCCAATGATTTTCTAAATTTTCAGAATGAAGCTACATCAATTAGCACATGAAAAATCAAGCAGAATCCATAAGGATTATCAGGAATCATAAGATTCAAAATCGAGTGATTCATTTGTCTTGGTTTCATTTGATTTCTTCATTGAATATCAGTATGATGATTCGGGATGATGAATATGGTGTTTGAATAAGGTAAGGGAATCCAACTTTTATCTAGATTTGATTTCAATGAATCAGGAGTGATTCAAGGGTGAATACATGCTCAACGGTTGATGTAGAGACATGTCTTGATTCAAACTCTCCTTGCATACTTGTGAGTATGGGCAGTGAGATGAACCGCATTAATTGTGCTAACGACATAACCCGAAACTGACCTCAAAAGAAAATTATTGCCAAAATCTAGCATCCTTTATCTGATAATGATCTTTTCTATTCTTTTACGCACACACACTAGCAAACATGGGTTCAAATCACAATTGTAATTTTAGATTAAGTTTCCACACTACTAGTGGTTCAAAGACGCATACAGCCTACTGACAATTCAAATTATTTGTAAATAAGCAGATTAAAACCATAATAATTTACACAATTAAGTAAGCATGACGCAATCATTTACAATATGAGCAGTCTATGACGTTTAGATCATTTCTGATGTACTATCATTTCCTCTTTTCTCAAGTTAAATTTGAAATTTTCTCCATTTTCTATTTTGTTTTTGATTTTGTAAAATGTTTTTGAAAGTTAAAAGAACTATACAGAAAACTTAAAAGAAAATAAAAATTTAACTTTCATGAATTAAATTGATTTAAGAAAAACAAGTTTTCACTAAGGATTGAACATTCCTATCAAGTTGACAAGATGCTCAAAACGGGATCGATCAAATGCCTTTGTGAAAAGGTCAGCAAGATTGTCATCCGTGTGAACTTTAACAAGTTCAATTAAATGCTTTTCAACACAATCACATATGAAAAGACGGAAAATTTCTACATGTTAAGTTTTGGAATGTTTCACCGGGTTATTTGTGATGGACATTGTGGCATTGTTGTCAATGAACAAAGGAGTTCCAGTGAAGTTTAAGCCGTAGTCTCTCAATTGCTGCTGAATCCACAATATCTGAGAACAACCGCTCACCGCAGCAATGTATTCTGCTTCACAAGTTGAGACAAAAACCGTTAACTACTTCTTACACTGCTAGGAAACCAGTCTATCTCCTAAGAATTGACATCCACCAGAAGTTGACTTTCTGTCAAGGTTACAACCGCCATAGTCTGAATCAGTGTAGGATTTGAAGTCGAATGACTGCTGCTTAGAGTACCAAATACCCAATCGAGGTTTCCTCTTCAAGTATCTGAAAATTCTCTTCACGGCTATCATATGTGACTCCTTCGGTTGAGACTGAAACCTTCAGCACAAGCACACAGCAAACATTATATCGAGTCTTGAAGTTGTGAGATACATAAGTGATCCGATCATCCCACGGTACAATCTGCAATCCACATCCTTTCTATCTTTGTCAGGATGCAGACAAGATGTCCTGCACATACTTAGTTTGATGTAGATAAATGCCATCCTCTCTTTGACTGACTTGCAGACCCAGGAAGAACGACAATTCACCCATGTTACTCATTTCAAACTTGGACTTCATCACCTGCTCGAATTCCCTACACATCCCTTCATTTGTAGATCCAAAAATAATGTCGTCGACATATACTTGTACGAGAAGAATGTCACCTCCTGCTTTCCTAATGAAGAGGGTTGAGTCAATCTGTCCATGGTCAAAACCATTAGACAATAGATGCCTAGATAATGTCTCATACCATGCCCGCGGTGCTTGATGAAGACCATAAGTGCTTTGTCGAGCTTATACACTTTATTGATATTATGCGGATCTTCAAAGCCAGGAGGTTGAGTGACATAGACCTCTTCATGTACTTTTCCATATAGGAAAGAACTATTCATATCAAGTTGATAGACCTTGAAGCCGACATATATGGCATAAGCCAAGAACAGTCGAATGGCCTTAATTCTTGCAACTGGGGCATATACTTCCGTGTAATCCAAGCCCTCTTGTTGATAAAATCCCTGAACAACCAATCTTGCTTTGTTCTTCACAACCACATGACGATCATCAGTCTTGCATTTGAACACCCATCTGGTTCCAATTGGCTGAATGCCTTTTGGCAAGTCAACCAAAATCCCACACGTGCAACTTTTGGAATTGAGACAATTCATCTTGCATCGCCTCAATCCAACAGTAGTCCGCGAGAGCCTCCTTCACATTCTTCGGCTCTAACTGAGACACGAATGCAGCATGCAGACATGTTTCCATGACACCAGTGTCAAGTATCTCCGAGTAAAGACTAGTGTTCTATGTAATGGTTCGATGACGAGTCTTAACACCGACATGAGGATCACCAATAATGTTGTCGATTGGCTGATTCTTATGCACTCTCGTCTTTGGTACATTCGGTTCCTGAATTTCTGAATCGAGATTCGTGCTTAACTCCCCCATTTCCTGTGTTCCAGAAGAAGTAGATTCAATGTAAATTAGATCAGCTGGAGCTTCATTTCCTACAGTTGTGTTAGGATTAGCTTGAGCGTCATCTCCATCAACATGAACATCTTCACTGTTATCACTGTCATGATTTCCAGATGCAGATGTAGCATTGGAATCAGGAGTTACAATCGGTACAGTAGCACGAGTAGAGAAACTGGAGTCATCGCCGCCACCCAATAATTCATAAACATTTGCGGCGTCAACTGCAGATAGATCAGGAAGATTGAATGACTTGAATAGCGCATCATAATCAAAACCCCAAGATGGACCTGTTGGTTCTGGTGGAATGCTGTGTTTACTGCAATCCACTTCAAACCATTCCTCGATAGTGCAAGTTCCTATATTGTACACTCTCTTACAAGGCGAGTTGGCAACGTATCCTAAGAAGATGCCTTCCACCGCTTTTGCATGAAACTTAGACTGGCGGTCTTTGTATTGTAGCAATAAAGAACAGGGACTACCAAAAGGAACTAGGTAATCAAGATTGGGAAGTCGATTGTTGATCAACTCGTAACTAGTCTTGTTGTGCCTCTTCACAACCAGAACTCTGTTTAAGACGTGACAAGCTGTATTAACTGCTTCTGCCCAGAACATGACATGAAGCTTTGCATCCGACAGCAAAGTCCTTGCAGTCTCAATCAATGTTCTGTTCTTCCGTTCTGCAATTCCATTCTGCTGTGGTGTGTACGGGGCGCTGAATTCGTGACGGATCCCCTTCTTGAGACATAAAAGTTCCATCAAATTATTCTTGAACTCAGTTCTGTTGTCACTCCTTATTCTTCTAACCTTTATCTTGCAAAGAGATTCCAAGCTCAGGATCAGGTATTGAAGAATATCAGCAGTCTCGTCCTTTGTACCTAAAAAATGCACCCAAGAAAAACGTGAGAAATCATCAGTTACAACCAGACAGAACGACTTACCTCCAATACTCCTGATACTTATGGGGCCAAACAGATCCATATGTAATAACTCCAAAGGGGTATCAATGGAGTTTTGGAGCTTGGGTTTGTGAGACTTCCGCTGCTGTTTGCCCTTTTTACAAGGCATACAGTCATCTGCAACGATAAATCTCAGCTTAGGAACCCCGGTTACCAAACCGTTTCGGACCAGATGATTCATTTTACGATAAGAAATATGTCTGATTCCTATGCCACAAGATAGAGTCAAGCTCTGTTGCTTTGGTAAGCAAACAAGTAGAAACTGATGAGGTGGTTGTTGCCACGCTCATATCAATTTGATAGGTGTCGTTTGTCCTTGGCGCTCTCATCAGAATCCAGTCTTCAGGAACTTCAAAACCAGGCTTGAGAATCAAGCATTCATTCTTATCAAACATCACCGAGTACTCCTTGTCGCACATTTGGGAGACACTCAGCAGGTTATGCTTCAGCTGCTTGCAAAAGTTGACATTGTCAAAACTGACACAACCATTTGATTCCACGCCTTGACACGTGATACTGCCGCCTTTCTCTCCAGCAAAGGCCACATAGCCGCCTGTGAATGGTTTCACGTCTTGAAGCAAGGCTATGTTTCCTGTCATATGCCGGGAGCATCCACTATATACATACCAGCGGTTAGAGATAGTACCCTTCGGGCGTCCCTACACGAGTCACAAAAAGAATTAGTTAGATTTGGAGACCCAAGCCATAGTGGTCTTGGGTCGTCCATCCTTTTCAAAATAAACTACCTCTTTTAACTCACAGTCGTGATGACTGTTCAAAATGGATGAATCTTTAAAAGATTTAGGACTAGGAGATTGAGAATTTTGAGATTTGATAGTCCAGGACCTCTTCCTTTTCTTAACCGGAATAGTAGACTTATGTTCAACAACAGCAGGTGAACTAGTGGAAGCTTCACCTGATTGAACTCCAGTCAGCTGTTCTAGCTTTCTAAACCTCTTATTCCTTCTCCTTCTCTGTAGCTTAGAGAGTTTCACCACAGGTTTCTCACCAGTACGTGTACTACCAGAGGTAGATACACAAGGTACAGCAGGTTGCTTTATGATGCGTGTAAACTATATATATATTTTAATAGAGATTTATCACACAGTATTAGTTTTAAAAAGGGTTTTCACCAAAGACTAATCACACACACATCGGGCAGTGTACCCGTCGGATAGTAATATAGTAAAGGTAAGAACCGGATATCAATCCGTCGACACGGTGGAATGCGATAATAAACCGGAACTAAAATCTAATCAAGTGAGGGTATAAATATATTTTGGAGAGTTTTGTTTAATTAACTAACACGCAAATATATAAAAACTAAGCTAAGGTCACAATTCAAACAATTAGGGAGAAAATATCACTTCGGTGTCGAATCCATCTAGAATACATCCAATACACTCATAGAAACATGGCAATCACACGAAACATAAATTGACCAAATTCTTGTCAAAGACATCTAATCAAATGACTATTCGGAAAGCTAGCATGAATTACACAAACTAACCACCTAAAGTCATACAATGAAGCTCACGTGTTTAACAATCATGTTAATGTTTATAAAGATTAAACTAGCTTTCGGTTAAGGTACACTAGTCCAACAACTAGTTGGAAAGATAATATGAACAACACACTACCCACCTCAAGTTGATTAAATTAGATAACAATATGCATTTCTTCAACATACAATGTTCATGTAAAGGTTATATAAATTAGGAGAATGTGTCAACAATTCCTAGATAAACATAAAACTAAGCATGAAACATTCTAACAAACACCTTGTCTTTCCAAACATAAGCATAAGGATACACATACAAATATAATGATTCATAAACAAGACTTCATTCACCATTCCTAGTCAAAAGCCACAAACTAGTATAAATACATACACCAATCCATGATTATAAGCATAAACCATAAGTTTTCCAACATAATATGATATACACAAATACAAGTCTTGTAAACACCTCAAAACACTTGAATACATAATTTCATTGAAGAATAATCATACGGTTGTCATAACATTAACACAATAATTGCCAATAATCCATGAATGTTGTTAAATGTATCTAAACTTCATCTAAACCAAAGTGAACAAGAGTTTTAGCTCATCATGAGCACAAGAATTACAAATAAATAGGGAAAAGTAGTAAGAAACATGATATGGAAATAAGAATCAAACCACTCCTCCACGCCTAGATGTTGTTGTTGATGTAAGATGATCCTCTTGATGTTGTATCCTCTCTAAGAATCTTGAAATATTGCTGGAACAACAGAAATACGAGCTGGAACAGTAGACTTTCTCCCCTGGTTGCTTGATATCTGAATGAGAGTTTAAGTTCTGTTTAAATAGAAAAGGGGAGGCACGACCGTGCCAAGAGAGAGGCACGACCGTGCCAAGTGCAAAGGCGCGGTCGCGTCTAGGTCTTGCCGCGACCGTGTGACAGAGGGTTGACCGATCCGGAGCTTCCATTGGGTCTCTTGCTTCGAGGTGTCATACTCACGGGTGTTCCCGCAACCGTGTGGAGGCAGGGCACGGTTGTGCCTTGCCTTTTGGCTTGGCGCGGTCGTGCCATGTACGGGGCGCGACCGTGCTTAGGGTTTGCAAGTTAGGCACGACCGTGCCAATTAGGGGCACGACCGTGCCTTCATCACAGAAACCCTAAAAACTTCACTTTTTATCCTAGAATCTTCTTGTTTGTTCAGAAGCTTCACAAAAACCTACAAAACAGGAAATGAAGCAAATAAGTTCCTAAACGTTGAATATAACCAAGAATTGATCGTTAAATGAGCGAAGTTTTGTGCCAAAAAGATGTGTAAATACTAACACATCAAACAACCCCACACTTGAACATTGCTTGTCCTCAAGCAATAAATCAAAATAAAATAAAACTTCCAATGACACTATGGATCAATTCGGAAAACCGTAAACATTAATAATTTATAAAGGTTTGACAAGAAATGCAAAATTAACTAAATGAAACCCAATGAAGTGACAACCGAATGGGCAAAAGAATATGCCTAGGAAATCATTAGCATGCAACTTTATGCTTCTCACAATGTTCACACACACTCGGGAATATATATGATCATATAAGTAATGGTGTATGTATAGAACACTCAAATGCCAAGACAATTAACATGCATAAATCATAAGCTTGCTAAAAGATCAAATCTCTATCAACTAACATGAAACAAAGCACAAATCAAGAGGGCTTTAAACGAGTTGTAACTTGGCAATGGTTAAGGGTAAGGGAATGGAATTTAAAAGTGGCTAAATGGCTAAAAACCCGGCAGATATGCTAATTCAAAAACTAAAACACTTCTAATATGAAAAATAAACTAACTAATACTTCCGTATATAGGTAAGAGCTAACAACCGAATTCTTTCCATCTTTGCTCACAAAATTGCTCTAATCGACTATATTTCACCTCATTTTTTTTTTTTTTTATTTTTTTTTATTTTTTTTTTAACTATTTCTTTTCTTTTGAAGGGAACTAAGTAAATATGCATATTTCCTTAGCTAAAAACTTCTCGAGAATTTGAAGATTACAACAAAATAAAAGCTACAAAATTAACATTAGCCGACCGGATTTCTAACACAGGTGAAAAATAGAATAAATAAATGAAAAGGCTAATGAAGACTTAATGACGGTGTAATGTGGGTAATAAAAGAAGAACATGGGATAGGCTCAACGTGGTTAACTAGTGGATGTGTTCGGGTAAGGGAAAACAAAGATAAAAGGCTAACAGAGTGGTTTATCCTAATGCCTCAATCATTTTTATGCAATATTTATGTTCATGATTTCGAAGTGTATACTAAAAGCAAGTTCTAACAAGCATGAAACATCCGGCACACTCAAATCCGCAAAAACGAGAGCAAACAATGTCTAAAGCTATCAAGGCTCAAAAATAAACTCACGGAAACAGAAGGGAATGGGTGTAAGCAAAAGGTTACATGCACTTCATTCGTTTAGCACACTAAAACTCATGGTTATCACAAAAAATTGGGTTTGACTCAATGGAATTTCTATCTCAATTGCTTTCGAAAAATCAAACCTCTATTATTTACTAAAAATTGTGAATGCTAAACGGTTAACTTTTAATTTAGTGCCAATAAAAAATATGACGGAATATTTTGTAAAAAATGAATCGATAAAATGCTAAGAGGACAAACAACGCGCGAATACATTCCCACCCTACACTTAGAATTGTACATTGCCCTCAATGTACAACAAAAAATAATGTAAAGCAAAGAATAAATACCCAACCCCACACTTAGAAACATACATTGCCCACAATGTATACAAAAACATGCAAAGCAAAATGGAGTGTGAAGGGATAACTGAAACTTCCCTCGTGTCGAACATGGCACACGCAAAAATCCAACCCACAACAATGACGTTCCACGTAGTTCCATGTAGTTCCACAATTCCAAGATCTAATCAAGACTAACATCAAACACAGATCAGTAACATCAAGTCAAAATATAAACACAAATATATACAACAGTACATGGAAACAAAAGTACAAGAAAACAAAAGTACAACATAAACGCCGTAGCGCGATACAAGAGTTTGTACAATACAACAAAAGTACAACTCACAAAAATGATACCAAAAGGCAGTCGGAGGTACTACACCCACTGCATACCCTCAAGGTCGATGTCGGCGGCCCCGCCTCCTACGCCTCCTGCCGCTGGTGGTGATGGTGGTGGTGACTGATGATGCGGTGGTGATGGTGGTGGCTGAAGCTGTGGTGATGATGGTGGCTGATGCGGTGGTGATGGTGGTGGCTGATCAGGCTGCTGCTCTGGCTGCATGAAGAATGGAAGGGGAACCACGTATGGTGCCCAGCCAGCAGCAGCAGCGGCGCACTGGACCTCATACTACCAGGCCCAGTAACGCATAAACATGTCATGTGGAATGACAACCGGAGGCCGTGGTGGCGGTGGAGGCGGAGGAGGCGGCTGATCGGGCTGATGAAGCTCATGAACCTGCTCCTGCTGAGCGGCGGCCTCGGCCTCGGCCTGTACACGATCTGGATCGGGGCCCGGACAGTCTGGATCCCACGTCCGTCCCCATCGATCCACCAATCTAATCCCCCCTGCGCCGCGCCGAGCGACGTGCATGTTGCGCAATGTCTGCACAGACATCATGACAGTCTCGGCCACAGGGGTCAGATCCCCTATCAAATCGTCTGTCAGCAGCCACTAGGATATATCGGTTGCCACGAGAAGCTGGGAAAGGTCCCATAAAGTCAATACCCCAGACATAAAAAATCTCACAAATCTGGATGCTGTTCTGGGGCATCTCATTCCTAGATGAGATGTTGCTCGCCCTCTGGCAAGCGTCACAAGCTCGGATCATCTCATGAGCATCCCGGATGATGGTAGGCCAGAAGAAACCGGCGTCAAAGACCTTCTTCGCGGTCAAGGTATCTCCATGGTGTCCACCTGTCGGACCCTCGTGGCAGTGTCTAAGCACCTGAAGTGCCTCATCTCCAAACACACACCTGCACACGATCTGATCGGCTCCGACTCGAAACAAATAGGGATCTTCCCAGAGATAGTGCTTTACATCCGCAAAGAACTTTCGCTTTTGGTGATGCGTTAAGCCCTTAATCACAATCCCACTAGCAAGAAAGTTTGCAAAATCAGCAAACCATGGACACTCCTCATCCTGTGTCTGTATGTGCATGAGAAACTCGTGGGGAAAATTGTCATTTATGGATGACCCCACAAGTTCAGATGAAGCTGAGCACTCAAGACGGGACAAGTGGTCCGCTGCGACATTCTCCGCGCCCTTCTTATCGCGGATCTCAATGTCGAACTCCTGAAGCAGCAAAACCCACCGGATCAGTCGGGGTTTGGCATCCTGTTTGTTGAACAGGTGCCGAAGAGCTGCATGGTCAGTGAATACAATGGTCTTTGATAGGACGAGATAAGACCGGAATTTATCGAAAGCGAAGACAACGGCTAGGAGCTCTTTCTCCGTTATGGTGTAGTGCTCCTGTGCATCATTGAGCGTCTAGCTCGCATAATAAATCGGGTGGAACTGCTTCTCTCTCCTCTGTCCTAAGACCGCCCCAACAGCGAAGTCGCTCGCGTCACACATGATCTCAAATGGCAACTTCCAATCAGGAGCTACCATGATAGGGGCGTTCACCAACTTCTCCTTCAACAAATTGAATGCACTAAGGCATTCGTCGGAGAATATGAACTGGGTTTCCTTCTCAAGAAGCTGGGTCATCGGTCGGGCAATCTTAGAAAAATATTTAATAAAGCGTCTGTAAAAGCCCGCGTGACCAAGGAAGCTACGAATAGATTTTACGGAAGTCGGCGGGGGCAGCTTAGATATGGTATCAATCTTGGCTCTATCAACCTCAATCCCCGCGCGTGAAACCTTGTGCCCAAGCACAATGCCCTCCTTCACCATGAAGTGGCATTTCTCCCAGTTCAACACTAGATTGGCCTCTTTACACCTGGCCAACATCCTCTCCAGATTCCCGAGGCATTGATCAAAGGAGCTCCCAAACACAGAAAAGTCATCCATGAAAACCTCCATGGAGTCCTCAATCATATCATGGAAAATGGCCACCATGCAACGCTGGAAAGTGGCCGGAGCATTACACAATCCAAAGGGCATCCAACGATAAGCAAATGTGCCATAGGGACATGTGAATGTCGTCTTCTCCTGGTCCTCAGGAGCGATCGGGATCTGGAAGTAGCCAGAGAAGCCATCCAGGAAATAATAGAACATCTTCCCCGCTAATCTCTCCAACATCTGATCAATGAACGGGAGGGGGAAGTGATCCTTCCGAGTAGCATCATCGAGTTTGCGGTAATCGATGCACACTCTCCAACCTGTGACTGTACGAGTAGGAATCAGCTCATTCCTCTCGTTGGTGATAACAGTCATGCCTCCCTTCTTAGGGACAACCTGAACCGGGCTAACCCAAGGCGAATCAGAGATGGGATAAATCAAACCTGCATCAAGTAACTTAATCACCTCCTTCTTCACTACCTCCTGCATGTTCGGGTTCAACCTCCTCTGGTGCTGCACAGCGGGTCTGTAGTCATCTTCCATAAGGATCTTATGGGTACAGAAAGAGGGATTAATTCCCTTAATGTCCATAATCCTCCATGCAATAGCCTGCTTGTGCTGCTTCAGCACCTCCAATAGCCTCTCCTTCTCATCACTCGTCAAATCAGAGGCGATAATGACAGGTACTCGAGACTCACCATCTAAAAAGGCATACTCCAAATGGATTGGGAGCTCCTTAAGCTCAACAGGTGGTGGGTCCTCAACAGAAGGTCGCTCAATCGGCTCAGAATCTCTAGCAACCATTGCGAAAACCGCTGAACACTGGGGAAACTCATAGCTCTCCTGGCTAAACAACTGCTCATCAAACTGATCCTCACCAATTGGATCAATCGTCTCCCCCTACAATCTGGGTGTCCAGGGACTCCTCCTCAGCTGTGTCCTGGAGATGATCACTCACACAAGAATAAATAGTCTCAACAAAGTAAAGTGAATCATCCTGATTCTGGGTGTGCTGCATGGATCTCCCAACATCAAAGGTCACCTCCTCTTCATCCACCCTCAATGTAAGCCTCCCTGAATACACATCAATCAGGGCCTTAGCGGTGGCCAGGAATGGTCGACCTAGAATAATAGGGACATTCTTGTCCTCATCCATGTCCAGAATCACAAAGTCTACAGGAAACACAAAACGGTCAACCTTAACCAACATATTCTCCACTATCCCTCGCGGATACTTGACCGAACGATCGGCCAGCTGGATACTCATGCGCGTTGGTGCAGGTTCTCCCAACTCAAGCTTAGCAAAGACCGCATATGGCATGAGGTTAATGCTAGCACCAAGGTCAGCTAAGGCGTTGCTAACCGACAAGCTACCTATCAAACAGGGGATGGTAAAACTCCCCGGATCTCGTCTCTTCTCTGGTAGCTTGTTCTGAATCACCGCCGAACACTCCTCATTCAGCGTCACCTGAGACAACTCCTCCAATTTTCTCTTATTCGTGAGGATATCCTTCAAAAATCTCGCATACTTAGGCATCTGAGCTAGAGCCTCCACAAATGGAAAGTTGATATGCAACTGCTTAAACAACCCTAGAAACTTACCATACTGCTCCTCCATCTTCTGTTTCTTCAATCTGCCTGGGTATGGAACGGCGGGAGTGTAATCTCTCACAGGCTCGCGAGGGCGTGATGTGCTCGCCGGTTTACCCCTCGGCGGTGTCTCATCCGGAATCTCAATCACAACCTCCTCCTCGGATCACTCATGCACAGGGACCTGCGGATCCGGTCCTGTGCCTCTACCGCTCCTTGTAGTAATGGTCTTCACATGAGCCTTAGGATTGGGCTCAGTGTTGCTAGGCAGGCCACCTGGCGGTCTCTCAGAATGAAGCTTTGCGATCTGCCCGACCTGGTTCTCTATAGTCTGGATCGAAGCTTTCTGATTCCTCAACTCAGTCTCATGCGTGTTAAAACGCTCCTCCATGTAACGGTTCTGCTTCTCTGCCAACTGATTCTGACTCTCCGAGTTGGCAAGTAGTCGTGCAACCATGTCCTCCAAACTGGATTTACCATCAGGAGCGGGTGGTGGACCGCTGCTAGAACCTTGGCCTTGAAACTGGCCCTGCTGAGGTCGGAACTGGGAACTCTGTCCCTGAGACTGGTGAGACTGATGCTGGAATGGGGGGCGCTGAGTGAATCCGGGTGGTTGCTGGCTATTGTTGCCAGACTTCCAACTGAAATTCGGGTGATTCCTCTACCCCGGATTATATGTGTTGCTGTAGGGATTATTCTGGGGACGATTCTGGTTGGACATGAAATCAACCTGCTCGTGGGCCCCCTGATCCCCAACCTGACAAGCACTCGTGGGATGCGTCCCACCACAAAAATCACACAAGGACTGGGCCTTGTGGACGTGCATCTGATCAATCTTGGTGGAAAGTGCTTCCACCTGGGCAGCTAAAGCGGTAATTCCATCCACTTGATGGACACCCTGCCTCTGAGATCTCGCTCGGGAAGTATGCTGAGTGTAGCTCTTTGATGCTACCTTCTCTAGCAAGTCGTACGCCTCCTGGGGTGTCTTCGTCCCAATGTCTCCACCCGCGTATGCATCGATCAGCTGCTTCCCAGTCATCTCTAGACCATTGTAGAAGGTCTCACACTGCTGCCACTTCAACAATCCATGGTGGGGAACCTTCCTCATCAGTTCCTTGAATCTGTCCCACGCCTCATAGATCGTCTCCCCGTCGTCCTGCTGGAAAGAAAGAATCCTAGCCCTCAACTTTGATGTTTTCTCCGGAGGGAAATACTTTTCTAAGAATTTAGCAGCCATCTGGTCCCAAGTACTAATGGACCTATGGGGAAGTGACAGTAACCAAGCCTTGGCTCGATCCCGTAAGGAAAACGGGAATAACCGGAGCCGAATAGCATCGTCGGTAGCGTCACAAATTTTGAAAGTGGCGCAAATCTCTAAGAAACCGGCCAAATGAGTATTAGGATCCTCGTGATCCTTGCCATCGAACTGACACATGTTCTGCACCATCTGTATAATGCTGGATTTGATCTCGAACTGATGCGCTCCAACCGTCGGCCAGTTGATGCTCGACTCCAAACCCTCAAGTGTTGGTTTACCAAAATCCGAAAGCGTTCGACCCGCATCCTCTTTCGCCATCTCCTCTACCTCGTCAACAACAACCTCGTCAAACTCGAGTAACCGGGCCACAATTCGGGAACGGGTTCGCAATCTCCGATGAAGATCACACTCCGGTTCAGAAGACGGCTCAGGAACCTCCTCGACGGGAGTTGAGAACATACACGATCTGCACGACAAGTTAGATTTAAATACGCGAACCTAGGACAAAGACAACACAAGTTAGATAAAACAAATAAAAATAAAAATAAATAAAAATAAGAATAGAAGAAAATAAAATAGGATAAAAACAAAATATATATATATATATATACAAATGAAGCTAGATATAACAAGTAAAAATGCAAAAATATCTATACACACAAAAATGCAAAATAATAAACAAGAAAACACGATATTCACAAAAATATATATACTAAATGACTAAAAATTAATTCCAATCGTTCTCGCAAAAACCGTATCCCCGGCAACGGCGCCAAAAACTTGATGCGTGTAAACTATATATATATTTTAATAGAGATTTATCACACAGTATTAGTTTTAAAAAGGGTTTTCACCAAAGACTAATCACACACACATCGGGCAGTGTACCCGTCGGATAACAATATAGTAAAGGTAAGAACCGGATATCAATCCGTGGACACGGTGGAATGCGATAATAAACCGGAACTAAAATCTAATCAAGTGAGGGTATAAAGATATTTTCGGAGAGTTTTGTTTAATTAACTAACACGCAAATATATAAAAACTAAGCTAAGGTCACAATTCAAACAATTAGGGAGAAAATATCACTTCGGTGTTGAATCCATCTAGAATACATCCAATACACTCATAGAAACATGGCAATCACACGAAACATAAATTGACCAAATTCTTGTCAAAGACATCTAATCAAATGACTATTCGGAAGGCTAGCATGAATTACACAAACTAACCACCTAAAGTCATACAATGAAGCTCACGTGTTTAACAATCATGTTAATGTTTATAAAGATTAAACTAGTTTCCGGTTAAGGTACACTAGTCCAACAACTAGTTGGAAAGATAGTATGAACAACACACTACCCACCTCAAGTTGATTAAATTAGATAACAATATGCATTTCTTCAACATACAATGTTCATGTAAAGGTTATATAAATTAGGAGAATGTGTCAACAATTCCTAGATAAACATAAAACTAAGCATGAAACATTCTAACTAACACCTTGTCTTTCCAAACATAAGCATAAGGATACACATACAAATATAATGATTCATAAACAAGACTTCATTCACCATTCCTAGTCAAAAGCCACAAACTAGTATAAATACATACACCAATCCATGAATATAAGCATAAACCAAAAGTTTTCCAACATAATATGATATACACAAATACAAGTCTTGTAAACACCTCAAAACACTTGAATACATAATTTCATTGAAGAATAATCATACGGTTGTCATAACATTAACACAATAATTGCCAATAATCCATGAATGTTGTTAAATGTATCTAAACTTCATCTAAACCAAAGTGAACAGGAGTTTTAGCTCATCATGAGCACAAGAATTACAAATAAACAGGGAAAAGTAGTAAGAAACATGATATGGAAATAAGAATCAAACCACTCCTCCACGCCTAGATGTTGTTGTTGATGTAAGATGATCCTCTTGATGTTGTATCCTCTCCAAGAATCTTGAAATATTGCTGGAACAAGAGAAATACGAGCTGGAACAGTAGACTTTCTCCCCTGGTTGCTTGATATCTGAATGAGAGTTTAAGTTCTGTTTAAATAGAAAAGGGGAGGCACGACCGTGCCAAGGGAGAGGGCACGACCGTGCCAAGTGCAAAGGCGCGGTCGCGTCTAGGTCTTGCCACGACCGTGTGACAGAGGGTTGACCGATCCGGAGCTTCCATTGGGTCTCTTGCTTCGAGGTGTCAGACTCACGGGTGTTCCCGTGACCGTGTGGAGGCAGGGCACGGTTGTGCCTTGCCTTTTAGCTTGGCGCGGTCGTGCCATGTACGGGGCGCGACCGTGCTTAGGGTTTGCAAGTTAGGCACGACCGTGCCAATTAGGGGCACGACCGTGCCTTCATCACAGAAACCCTAAAAACTTCACTTTTTATCCTGGAATCTTCTTGTTTGTTCACAAGCTTCACAAAAACCTACAAAACAGGAAATGAAGCAAATAAGTGCCTAAACGTTGAATATAACCAAGAATTGATCGTTAAATGAGCGAAGTTTTGTGCCAAAAATATGTGTAAATACTAACACATCACTTTACCTTTCTTGAAACAGATGGTTTGGCCTCAGATTTGATCTTTGGATTTGCCATCGGTTTAACTGGTGGTTTCACCACATTTTATTTTGGACATTTGGGAGGTTTCACTGATGGCGACTTAGGGATGACAGCCGGTTGTGAAACAATAGGTCGTTTCCCTTGGTTCTTTGAAGGACAGTTCACAAAAATGTGACCAACCAAGCCACAGTGAAAGCAAGTCCTCTTGTCTGTGTAAGTCCTCCTATAAGGCTCATTAGATCTAGCATTAGATGACTCAGCATTATGAGCAGGAGAGGTTGGTTTGTGAATAGGAGTTTGACCCGATACAGATTGGTTCTTGGGAGTATAGTATTTTTGCAAATTTTCTTTGTAACCAAGCCCATAGTGAGCTGAACAATCCTCTTTCTTTACTTGATTAAGATTTTTACACCCCCCCATAAAGCATTACCTTTAATTTATCATTAGATTCAATGATATCGGGTTCAGTGAAAATACAGTTGTCACTATTAGTGATAATGTTTTTCTTGACTTTCTGTTCAGATAACAACTCTTCAGATACTACTCCTTCAGGGCAAGTGTTAACCAACCCATCATCAGAAGCAGTAAAGAACTCCTCATTAGATGTGGAGTTAGCCTTACTTGAGGAATCATCCTTTTTAGAGGAATCATCCTTTCCCGGGGACTCATCAAGACAAGTTAGATCAATGTCTACGAAGCTGTTGACAAACTTCCCGCTAACTGGTGGAGGAATGGCATTATGTGACACCCGACATTTCAGGTCAATATCCGTACATGTTATAAACAAGTTTACATTATAATTGTTTTTGTGATTTACTTAATTTCACAAACAAGGACATTAAGGTCTAACAAAAACCGTACATGGTCTCATTTCATATTTGGTAATTTTAGGAGTTACCGGTTCACGTACGAGGATAACCCGACTAAATACGAACACTAGTGGTTAAATTAAATAACCAGAAAAATAAATATATATATATATATATATATATATATTACACAAAATTTACGTTGAACTATAATTTATTTTTAAGACTAAATCATATAATATACGTAAAAGTAAAATAATGGACTTTTCGAAGACATTAATATGTAGCGCCACCTTTAGTTACTTATACCTACAAATAATCACCTCAACGAATTATACAATCCAAGATTTCAATATCTTTCATCAACGAGCTATAAACTTATTAAATTTACAATACCGTGAAAAATCTAAACCGAATTAAATTACCAATTGAAACTCTAATTAATATTAATACCCTTAATGAATTAATTAATTAACACTAAAATCTAATTATTAGATAAATTAACCCAAACCACTCCCTTGACTTTCTCGGCTGAAATGCAGAGAAGCCATTCCCACTTCCTACTTCACTCACATCCCAAATATCTATACTAAAATCCATACATTGCCTGCGAGAATTTAGATAAAAACCCTACCCCTCAATCAAAATCTCACCATTCGTGTTATCTTCCTCATTTTCCTACGGCAATCTCCCCATTTCTCTTTAAGTTGAATCCAAGTTTTAGGGAAAAATCCACCATATTTTGGTGTTATAAGAAGAGTTCCAAGTGTTTTTCTCAAGAATCAAGCTAAGGAGCTCAAGATCATTCTCTGTTTCTCTCGAAATCATCATCTCTGTTTAGAGGTAAAAACTCAATATTATTCATATTATTTTCTTTAAAACCGTAACTAAACATACAGTTTACTCGAACGTAAGAAAAATAACCAGAAAAGTGTGTCGAAATTCAAGATTTAAAACATGAATATATGCGTATATGTATGAACAAAGTTTTGAAGCTGATTCTGTCAATCAAAATTTCAGTAATCGAAACTATAGTTTCGATACCTGTTTACTTGATCGAAACTAGGAGTTTCGATACCTGTTTGATCGAAACTAGGAGTTTCAATACCTATTATTCAATCGAAACTAGGAGTTTCGATACCTGTTTGATCGAAACTAGGAGTTTCGATACCTATTATTCAATCGAAACTAGGAGTTTCGATACCTGTTTGATCGAAACTAGGTAGTTTCGATACCTATTGCTCAATCGAAACTAGGAAGTTTCGACATCTGTTCTGTCCAATCGAAACTAAGTAGTTTCGATACCTGTTTCAGGCCCATTGGGCAATAACTTAGAACTATTTTATAACGAAACAAGTGTTGGAAAACTAAGAAGATATTTAAACAAAAGCAACCAGATTTACTAAGTCGGTGAACAATTTGCATATGAGACATTCGGTCATAACACGAATTACCCTTTTTGTAATTAGGGTACGAATAGTCAAGTTTGACTGGAACAATTATCGTTGCTAACATACACAAAAACAAGGTGAGTTTCACGGCCCCTATTTACTGTTTTCAATATTTGGGGGAAGAACATACTTACAACTATTTTTATGTGATAACAAGAGAATAAGACTCGACTTTTATGTTTACATGAGTTAAACGATTTTAGGGCGCTAAAGTCCCCTGGAACAATTTAGTAACCATTAACTGTAGCCTAAGGTCCTATGAATAGTACTATGGAGGGTGACGTCTCCCGGTCATGGTTAGTCGTGCTAACCACAATCTGGAGGATTTATGGCCGCATAGAACCGGATAACGAAATTAGGGGCGTGTACAATTGTCATGGTTTGGTTACGGCTCGTGTAGGAACATATTATTTGTATTCCTAGCTAGTTTACAAATGGGTCAACAATTCTTATTCTGATTATCACATGCAACTGGAACTATTTACGAACAATTGAATTTTACAAAGATCTATTTGATTTAAACCTGTGAACTCACCAACCTCGTGTTGACAATTTTTAAGTATGTTTTTCCGGAAATTGACGTGATCGCAAGGTTAGCAATGTAGATTACATGCATGCACGATGGATACAACTTTTGGGGGATTTCTCTTGTATAACTCATTGTAATAGAGTCATATTTGCGAAATCTTCACTTTTTGTAAACTCAATTTACATTTTGGAATGTAAAACTTCAAACTTGTTTATGTATCCATTTATCATGTATGTGTTTGTGGTAATCATATGCTTTGGAAACCATGTAATGTTACGCCTCGCGTTTCCGCCTTGGCGGGGTGTGACAGATTTGGTATCAGAGCCATTGATTATAGCGAACTAGGAATCTACAATGGAACCTAGTCTATAATTTAAATGACTCACAAAATATTTTCATTGCATAAGCATTGTATAACCAGTCATCATGTCATGTGGATATTGTAGTCACAAGCATGTCGTCACATTCACACTCTGACCCCGACTCTACCTCTGAATCCAACGAGGAACTTTCCGCCACACGTCCCAAAAATCGAGTTCAAGTTCGCAGCTCCACACCACCCAATGTTGCCCTGGGAGAACCGCCTATCGTCTACCGAAAGAAAAGCTGAGGACCAATTATGGTAAAGAGTTCTAGGAAGAAGGTTCGATTTCCACGCAAGAGAACCCTAGCAGCCCGTGACTCGAAAGACTTGGAGATTGATGAGGAGCCACCTAGGCAACGACCCTGTTACCACCCTACGGTGGGGACTATCCGTTGGATGCCCCGTACCCTGGCACGATGGAGGGAGATGGAGAGCATTCCCTCTACCTTCGAGCTCGGAGAGTCCTCCAACTCCCCAACACCCCTACCCCACACTGGGGAAGCCATGGAGCTCACAGTGCCTACATTAGTAGCACGCGTTCATACGCACGAGGAGCGTCTTGATGATATTCGGGCACATGGGGATGCAGCCACGCGACTACGTCAAGGGCTCGGATCTCGAGTACAGACTCTGGAGGACAACACCCGAGACATACAGGGTGCCACTGACTACCTAGGGTTGAGAGCTGATATGGACTGGCAGTTCACTCTCACGGTCCGAGACATGGTGGAGGCGCTGGAAGAAAGGACTTTGGCTACAGAATTTGTGGCTAGGGCTAGCTTTGTCATGGCAGGACTCGCCATGATGATTGGATTGTACTCCCACTTCTTCTTTTAAACCTATTATGGGCGGGTTGTGCCCATAGCACATTATGTAGTTTAAAACTTTGGTACTGATGTGGTCATGAGAACCCATCCCTTTTTGTATCCTTGTCTTTTGGGAACAATGTACTATGTATGTGATGGTTTATGTTGTAATGATGGTTGACGTTTGATGTTGTGGTATCCTTATGTCATGATCTATCATTATTATTATATAATGTTGTTTCTTTTTAATTGATATGTTAGAAAGAACGTCATGGCACCTAAGCGTGGGACACCCCGTAACACTACTGGTGACAACAACGAGACGATTTCCCCAAACGTGGAACAACTCATAGCACAGCGAGTAGCTGCTGCTATGGAGCAGTATGAAGCGAATCTAAATATTGGAGGAGGAAACGGCAGCGGTACCGGCGGAGGAGGTGCAGGAGGTAGCGGTACAGCAGGAGGTAGCGGTACAGCCGGAGGTTCCGAAGGTAATGGAATAAATAAGCCATAACACGTAGTCATGATCCAAATTAATGACGTTGTGACTTGTAAATCTACAGATGCTCCAAATAGGAAGTGCACCTACAAGGCCTTCCTATCTTGCAACCCTCGCAACTTCAATGGCACCGAGGGTGCAGTTGGGCTAATGAGATGGATAGAAAAGATGGAGTCGGTGATTGATATTAGTGAATGCACCGCTGACTGCATGGTGAAGTATTCTACACGCACGCTCACTGATAAAGCATTAACCTGGTGGAATTGTCAGATGAAAACATTGGGAAGACAGACTGCATACCAGCTATCTTGGGATGATCTAAAAGCCATGATGATCGAGGAGTACTGTCCTAGAAATGAGTTGCAAAAGATCGAATCTGAAATGTGGAATTTACAAATGATAGGAGATGATGTGGCTGGTTACACTGACCGATTCAATGAGTTAGCAAGTTTAGTTCCACACATGGTTACCCCAGAATACAAGAAGGTTGAAAGATATTTGTGGGGTCTCGCACCTCAAATCCGAAGCCTGGTGACTTCATCAAACCCTATGGATGCAAAGAGCGCTATAACTCTAGCATTCAAACTAAGGGATAATGCTGTGCGTGATGGATTGTTTGAGAAGAAGGAGACCGAGGAAGGAAGGTCTGGGGAAAAGAGGAAATGGTTTGGAAAACCAAGCAATCAAAACAAGAATCAAGCTTACAAGAGACCTAAAACAATGAAAGCCTATGCTGCCAACATTGAAGGACAAAATGGATATCTTGGAACACGACCGAGGTGTGACAAGTGTGGATATCATCACAGTGGAAAGTGTACCCAATGTGGAAAGTGTAAAAAGTATGGACATCTAGCCCAAAATTGTTGGAGTAAAGCAAACCCTAATAAGATCAATCAAGTAGCAGGAAAGGTCAACCTAGGAGCAGAAAGGATGAAACAGGGATGCTTTGAATGTGGAGATCCAAAGCACTTTAGAAAAGACTGTCCAAAGTTGAAAAACCGAAACGACAATCAGGCCCGTGGAAGAGCGTTTGTGATAGGGGCTGGGGACGCACGATAAGATCCAAACATTGTCACTGGTACGTTCCCGATAAATAATCACTATGCCTCTATACTTTTCGATACGGGTGCTGATATGAGTTTTGTGTCAAATGACTTTAAGTCCCTACTCGGTATTAAGCCCAGCAAACTAGACCAAAATTTTACAATTGAATTAGCAAACGGGAAATTAATTAAAATCGAAGAAGTCAATCAGGGTTGTACTCTATGTTTGAAAGACCACACATTTAGTATAGACCTGTTACCTGTTGACCTGGGAAGTTTTGACGTTGTTATTGGTATGGATTGGTTGTCGAAGAATCACGCCGAGATTGTTTGTTTTGAGAAGATTGTTCATATTCCCCTCCCGAACGGAGAAGTTCTTTCGATTCAAGGTGAGAAAAGTGGAGTGACATTAAGGATGATAAACTGCATGAAAGCTCGTAAGTACCTACGTAAAGGCTATTGCGTGTTCCTGGCTCACGTCGTCGAGAAGAAACCCGAGGAGCGTCGACTTGAAGACATACCAATTGTTAAGGATTACCCCGAGGTTTTTCCTGAAGACTTACCTGGATTACCACCACCGAGGCAAGTCGAATTCCGAATCGACTTGGTACCAGGAGCCGCCCCGGTTGCGCGATCACCGTATCGATTAGCACCTTCTGAAATGCAGGAATTATCAAATCAACTACAGAAGTTACTTGATAAAGGTTTCATAAGACCGAGTTTCTCACCTTGGGGAGCTCCGGTCCTATTCGTAAAGAAAAAGGATGGAACCTTTAGGATGTGTATTGATTACCGATAATTAAACAAGCTTACAATCAAAAACCGATACCCACTTCCTCGAATAGACGATTTGTTCGATCAACTACAAGGTTCTAGCTTCTACTCTAAGATCGATCTACGTTCGGGGTATCATCAACTAAGAATCCAAGAAGAAGATGTACCAAAGACGGCATTTAGGACTCGTTATGGCCACTACGAATTTCTAGTTATGCCGTTTGGTTTGACGAACGCACCAGCTGTTTTTATGGATATCATGAACCGAGTGTGCAAGCCATACTTGGATAAATTCGTGATAGTATTTATTGATGATATATTAATATATTCACGAACCAAGGAGGATCATGAACATCATCTGAAATTAATTTTGGAACTACTCAGCAACAAGAATCTTTACGCTAAATTCTCTAAGTGTGAGTTTTGGATCCGAGAAGTGCATTTTCTTGGACATATCATCAACAAGGAAGGAATTCACGTTGATCCATCTAAAATAGAAGCGATCAAAAACTGGGAAGCACCAAAGACTCCGACCGAAGTGCGTCAATTTTTGGGTTTGGCCGGTTATTACAGACGATTCATCGATAATTTTTCAAAAATAGCCCTGCCTTTAACCACATTAACCCAGAAAGAAAAGAAGTTTTATTGGAGTGACAAGCAAGAGTCAGCTTTTCAATTACTAAAGCAAAAGCTGTGTAGTGCACCGATCTTATCCCTTCCTGAGGGAATCAACAATTTTGTCATATACTGCGATGCATCACACCAAGGACTTGGTTGTGTGTTAGTGCAAAGAGACAAAGTCATCGCATATGCCTCGCGACAACTAAAAGTGCACGAAAAGAATTATACGACCCACGACTTGGATTTGGGCGCAGTTGTGTTTGCACTCAAGATCTGGAGACATTATCTTTATGGTACGAGATGCACTATTTTTACTGATCACAAGAGTCTCCAACATATCTTTGATCAAAAAGAACTTAACATGAGACAACGTCGTTGGGTAGAGCTACTAAACGACTATGATTGTGATATCAAGTACCATCCCGGAAAAGCCAATGTCGTAGCAGACGCCTTAAGTCGCAAAGAACGAGTTAAAACTCTTCGTGTTCGTGCCCTCGGATTAACAATTCATACGAGTCTTACTACTCAAATCCGGATGGCACAACAAGAGGCAATCAAGGAAGAAAACATTCAGAATGAAGCTTTACGAGGAATGACAAAGCAGTTGGAATCAAAGTCAGATGACACTTTATACTTCATGAATAGAATTTGGGTGCCATGTTTTGGTAACTTACGGGAGTTAGTTATGGACGAAGCCCACAAGTCCAGGTACTCCATTCACCCGGGTTCAGATAAGATGTATAAGGATCTAAAAGAATTATATTGGTGGCCCAATATGAAAGGAGATATTGCCACATGTGTCAGTAAATGCTTAACGTGTTCAAAAGTAAAAGCCGAACATCAGAAACCATCTGGCTTGTTACAACAACCCGAAATTCCCCAATGGAAATGGGAACAGATTTCTATGGATTTCATCAAGAAATTACCCAAGACGTCGAGCGGGTATGACGCGATATGGGTAATTTTCGATCGTCTGATAAAATCAGCTCATTTCCTACCCATCAAAGAGACGGATAAAACCGAGAAACTTGCAAAGCTTTATATCAAGGAAATTGTGGCTAGGCATGGAGTGCCAATTTCTATTATCTCTGATAGAGACAGCAGATTCGTGTCTAGAATCTGGAAATCATTACAAGAAGCCATGGGCACACGTCTTGACATGAGCACGGCATATCACCCACAAACAGATGGTCAAAGCGAAAGGACCATTCAAACTTTAGAGGATATGCTCCGTGCGTGTGTAATTGATTTCGAAGGTAATTGGGATACTCATTTACCGTTGGCAGAGTTTTCCTATAATAACAGCTACCACACGAGCATTAAGGCAGCTCCGTTTGAAGCTTTATATGGTCGTAAATGCCGCTCACCGCTATGTTGGGCGGAAGTTGGTGAAAAACATTTGACAGGTCCTGAGATTGTCCAGGAAACCACTGATAAGATCTTCAAAATTAAGGACCGTCTGAAAGCAGCCCGAGACAGACAGAAGAGCTATGCTGATAACAGACGGAAACCATTAGAATTTCAAATTGGTGACCGAGTAATATTAAAAGTCTCACCATGGAAAGGCGTTGCAAGGTTTGGTAACCGTGGTAAGCTCAACCCTAGATACGTTGAACCTTTTGAAATACTGGTTAGGGATGGCCCTGTAGCCTACAAGCTCAAACTACCACAAGAACTAAGCAACGTACACGATACATTTCATGTATCTAATCTCAAAAAGTGTTTGTCAGATGAGACTTTGATCATACCGCCTAATGAAATTCACATTGATGATAAACTTCATTTCATCGAGGAACCGATTGAGATTTCAGATTTGAAAGTTCAAAGGTTGAGACGTAGTCGAATCAAACTGGTTAAAGTACATTAGAACTCAAAACGTGGTCCTGAGTATACATGGGAACGAGAGGACCAAATGAAAACAAAATACCCCTCCTTATTTAAGGATGCACCAGTTCAAGATGGCACGAATTGAATTTCGGGACGAAATTCTGTTAACATGGGGAGAATGTGACACCCGACATTTCAGGTCAATATCCGTACATGTTATAAACAAGTTTACATTATAATTGTTTTTGTGATTTACTTAATTTCACAAACAAGGACATTAAGGTCTAACAAAAACCGTACATGGTCTCATTTCATATTTGGTAATTTTAGGAGTTACCGGTTCACGTACCAGGATAACCCGACTAAATACGAACACTAGTGGTTAAATTAAATAACCAGAAATATATATATATATATATATAAATATATATATATATATATATTACACAAAATTTACGTTGAACTATAATTTATTTTTAAGACTAAATCATATAATATACGTAAAAGTTAAATAATAGACTTTTCGAAGACATTACTATGTAGCGCCACCTTTAGTTACTTATACCTACAAATAATCACCTCAACGAATTATACAATCCAAGATTTCAATATCTTTCATCAACGAGCTATAAACTTATTAAATTTATAATACCGTGAAAAATCTAAACCAAATTAAATTACCAATTGAAACTCTAATTAATATTAATACCCTTAATGAATTAATTAATTAACACTAAAATCTAATTATTAGATAAATTAACCCAAACCACTCCCTTGACTTTCTCGGCTGAAATGCAGAGAAGCCATTCCCACTTCCTACTTCACTCACATCCCAAATATCTATACTAAAACCCATACATTGCCTGCGAGAATTTAGATAAAAACCATACCCCTCAATCAATATCTCACCATTCCTGTTATCTTCTTCATTTTCCTACGGGAATCTCCCCATTTCTCTTCAAGTTGAATCCGTTTTAGGGCAAAATCCACCATATTTCGGTGTTATAAGAAGAGTTCCAAGTGTTTTTCTCAAGAATCAAGCTAAGGAGCTCAAGATCATTCTCTGTTTCTCTCGAAATCATCATCTCTGTTTAGATGTAAAAACTCAATATTATTCATATTATTTTCTTTAAATCCGTAACTAAACATACAGTTTACTCGAACGTAAGAAAAATAACCAGAAAAGTGTGTCGAAATTCAAGATTTAAAACATGAATATATGCGTATATGTATGAACAAAGTTTTAAAGCTGATTCTGTCAATCAAAATTTCAGTAATCGAAACTATAGTTTCGATACCTGTTTACTCAATCGAAACTAGGAGTTTCGATACCTGTTTGATCGAAACTAGGAGTTTCGATACCTATTATTCAATCGAAACTAGGAGTTTCGATACCTGTTTGATCAAAACTAGGAGTTTCGATACCTATTATTCAATCGAAACTAGGAGTTTCGATACCTGTTTGATCGAAACTAGGTAGTTTCGATACCTATTGCTCAATCGAAACTAGGAAGTTTCGACATCTGTTCTGTCCAATCGAAACTAGGTAGTTTCGATACCTATTTCAGGCCCATTGGGCAGTAACTTTGAACTATTTTATAACGAAACAAGTGTTGGAAAACTAAGAAGATATTTAAACAAAAACAACCAGATTTACTAAGTCGGTGAATAATTTGCATATGAGACATTCAGTCATAACACGAATTACCCTTTTTGTAATTAGGGTACGAATAGTCAAGTTTGACTGGAACAATTATCGTTGCTAACATACACAAAAACAAGGTGAGTTTCACGGCCCCTTTTTACTGTTTTCAATATTTGGGGGAAGAACATACTTACAACTATTTTTATGTGATAACAAGAGAATAAGACTCGACTTTTATGTTTACATGAGTTAAACGATTTTAGGCCGCTAAAGTCCCCTGGAACAATTTAGTAACCAATAACTGTAGCCTAGGGTCCTATGAATAGTACTATGGAGGGTGACGTCTCTCGGTCATGGTTAGTCGCGCTAACCACAATCTGGAGGATTTATGGCCGCATAGAACCGGATAACGAAATTAGGGGCGTGTACAATTGTCATGGTTTGGTTACGGCTCATGTAGGAACATATTATTTGTATTCCTAGCTAGTTTACAAATGGGTCAACAATTCTTATTCTGATTATCACATGCAACTGGAACTATTTACGAACAATTGAATTTTACAAAGATCTATTTGATTTAAACCTGTGAACTCACCAACCTCGTGTTAACAATTTTTAAGTATGTTTTTCAGGAAATTGACGTGATCGCAAGGTTAGCAATGTAGATTACATGCATGCACGATGGATACAACTTCTGGGGGATTTCTCTTGTATAACTCATTGTAATAGAGTCATATTTGCGAAATCTTCACTTTTTGTAAACTCAATTTACATTTTGGAATGTAAAACTTCAAACTTGTTTATGTATCCATTTATCATGTATGTGTTTGTGGTAATCATATGCTTTGGAAACCATGTAATGTTACGCCTCGCGTTTCCGCCTTGGCGGGGTGTGACACATTAGTACCCAGCCCTAAGCCATTCATTTGCCTCACTACAGATTCGTAGTGTTCCACCACAAAATGAGAGTTTTTCAACTTCTCATTAGAACATTTCAACTGTAAGATTTCATTTTGCAGCTTGTTAATTTCATTGTTCCTTTTCTCCAACCCCTTATATGCAATATCCAAGTGAAGCTGTTGATCGCTCATTTTTAGTGAATAATCACGTTTTTCCTTTTTCAACGTTTCAATTGAATCTTTAAATCGTTTTTCGTTTTCTTTGTAGTTTAACGCTGCAATACGAAGGGGTTCGACCTTGTCTTGAAGCTTAGAATTTTAAATTTTTAATCCTAGACATTTGGAAAAAGAAATAACAGAAAAATGATTAGAATCTACCTCAGTTGATGAACTTGTTGCCTCTCCAATAGCCATGAAAGCAACATCAATAGTAGATTCCTCTTGATCAGCTACAGCAGTTTCTTTTTCTTCAACTTCCCTTTTCTCAGCTTCCAATATCTACATGATCTCAGCCATGAGACCAACCTGAGTTTGTGCAATAATGGCATCTTCCAGATGAACACCCCAATCAAAGATGTCGTCCTGTTGAGCTACCAGTGCATTGGACGAACCACCGTAGCTTTGATTGTGGTTATTTGTGTTGTTATAGCCATGGCTGTTTCCTTGGTTAGGTCTGGTGAAACCCGAAGCCGGTGCTCTGTCTTCCTGACATTCACGAGCAAAGTGTCCAAAGTTTAGACACTTATAGCATTTGGACTTGGATTTGTCAAAACCAACCTTGGCATTAGAATGCCCGCCAATGAACTTTCTTCCTGTTCTGTTCAGGAAACGCTTGGCTCTCCTCAAGATCATGGCCATATTCCATTCAATATCCATGTCCTCCATGTCATCAGGATCCACTTGATTAAAATCTTCTTCAATTGTCTCGGGATCTATAAGCTTGCCACCTATGAAGTTCTCGTAGGCGCTATGCAAGATGAAAATAGTGCTACATGATCTTCAGCTATTTTGATTATAGCTGATTGGTTAGCTGAAGTTGTAACGGGAGGATTTCTTGAGGTGTGTTGTTGATGAGATCCAGAACCTGATCCAGATGCATAGCATGCATGACCACCACAACCATTTCTTCTTCAGTAGAGTTTCCAAAGAAAAGGGCAATTCCAGAGCCCGAAGATTTGGTTGTAGAAGACGTCCCATGATACATAGAAGGTTCTTGTATCTGAGGTCTTCCTGAGCTCTCCTTCTTTCTAAGGTTCATGTTATGAGCTTGAACCTTTCCAATTGCCTCCTCCACTGTCATTTCATAGAATTTTGGATTCTCTCTCATCAGGGTTGTGTACATTTCAAACCTAGGTGGCAAAGCATCTAGAAACTTTTCCACCAACTCTTCATCGGGATACTTGAGCTCAAAAGCTTTCAATTTTGTCTGCAGATGATAGAATCTAGAGATGAGGTCATCTAAAGACTCATTCTCCAAAAATCTGAAGCATTCATACTGCTTCCTAAGTAGATCCCGTTTACTCTTCTTGATATCACTATTCCCCTCGAATCTTTTCTGTAACGCCTTCCAAAGATCCTAAGAGTTGTCATAACCTCTGAAGCTGTGGAACAACTCCCGAGTTAATGCCATAGTGTTGTCATAACCTCTGAAGCTGTCGTTTGTTCTTGGCGCTCTCATAAGGATCCAATCTTCCGGAACTTCAAAACCGGGTTTGAGAATTAGGCATTCTGACTTGTCAAACATCACCGAGTACTCTTGTCACACATTTGGGAGACACTCAACAGGTTATGCTTCAGCTGCTCGCAGAAGTTGACATTGTCAAAGCTGACACAACCGTTCGAAACCACGCCTTGACACGTGATGCTGCCGCCTTTTCTCCGGCAAAGGCCACATAGCCGCCTCTGAATGGTTTCACGTCTTGAAGCAAGGCCATGTTTCCTGTCATGTGCCTGGAACATACACTATCTGCATACCAGCGGTTATAGATAGTACCCTTAGGACGTCCCTGCACGAGTCACAAAAGAATTAGTTAGATTTGGAGACCCAAGCCATTGTGGTATTGGGTCGTCCATCCTTTTCAAAATAAACTACTTCCTTTAATTCAAAATTGATGAATCTTTAGAAGAAATAGAACTTGGAGATTGAGAAGTTTTGGATTTGGCAGTCCAGGATATCTTCGGTTTCTTAACCGGAACAGGAGACTTTGGTTCAACAACAACAGGTGAACTTGTGGAAGCTTCACCTGATTGAACTGAAGTCAGCTATTCAAGCTTTCTCAACCTCTTGTTCCGTCTCCTCCTTTGTGGCTTAGAGAGTCTTGCCACAGGTTTCTCACCAGTACGTGTACTACCAGAGGTAGATACACGAGGTACAGCAGATTGTGTAACCTTTCTTGGAAGAGATGGTTTAGCTTCAGATATGATCTTAGTCTTTACCATCGGTTTGACTGGTGGTTTCACCACATTTTTCTTTGGATGTTTGGGAGATGGTTTCACTGGTGGCGACCTGGGGATAACAGCTGATCGTGAAACAACAGGCCGTTTCCCTTGGTTTTTAGAAGGACAGTTCACAAGAATGTGACCAACCAAGCCACAGTGAAAACCGTTCCTCTTGTCTACATAAGTTCTCTTGTAAGGCTCATTAGATCTGGCATTATGAGAAGGAGGAGTTGGTTTATGAACATTAGTCTGAACCTTACCAGTTTGGTTTTTGGGAGTATAATACTTTTCCAAATTTTCTTTATAACCAAGCCCAAAGTGAGCTGAAAAAGCCTTTTTCATTACTTGGTTAAGGTTTTTATACCCCCCATAAAGCATTACCTTAAGTTTATCATTTGATTCAATGACATCAGGTTCAGTTAAAATGCAATTATCACCATTAGTGATAATGTTTTTCTTGACTTTCTATTCAGTCAACAACTCCTCAGATACTACTCCTTCAGGGCAAGAGTTAACCGACCCATCTTCAGAAGCAGTAACAAACTCCTCACTAGATGTGGAGTTAGCCTTACTTGAGGATTCATCCTTTTTAGGGGAATCATCCTTATCAGAGGACTCATCTAGACAAGTGAGATCAATGTCTAATAAGGCATTGACAAACTTCCCACTGATTGGTGGAGGAATGGCATTGGTACCAAGACCTAGACCATTCATTTTCCTCACTACAGATTCGTAGTGTTCCACCACAAATCGAGAGTTTTTCAACTTCTCATTAGTGCATTTTAACTGCAAGATCTCATTTTGCAGTTTGTTGATTTCATTGTTTCGTTTTTCTAACCCCCTGTATGCAACATCTAAGTGAAGCTGTTGATCACTTATTTTTAAAGAATATTCACATTTTTCCTTTTTCAACGTTTCAATAGAATCTTTAAAAAGTTTTTCATTTTCTTTATAGTTTAGAGCTGCCAAACTTAGGGGTTCGATTTTGTCTTGGAGCCTAGAACATTCAAGTTTTAGCCCTTGACATTTAGAACATGAAATAACAGAGAAAGGGTTAGAATCTACCTCAGACGATGAACTTGTTGCTTCTCCAATGGCCATGAGAGCAACAACAGTGGTCGATTCCTCTTCATCAGCTACAGGTTCTTCCATTTCTTCAGCTTCCTTCACCTCCTCTGTAGCAGCAGTCGTAGATTCTTCTAGGTCAGCCATAAAAGCTTCCCTTTTCTCTGCTTCCATCATCTCCATGATCTCAGCCATGAGACCAACCTGGGTTTGTGCGATGATGGCATCCTCAAGATGAACACCCCAGTCAAAGTTTTCGTCCTGTTGTGCTACCAGTGCATTGGACGTTCCACTTTGGCTTTGATTGTGGTGGTTTAGATTGTTGTGGCCATGGCTGTTTCCTTGGCTGGGTCGGGTGAAACCAGAGGCAGGTGCTCTGTCTTTCTGACACTCACGAGCAAAGTGTCCATATTTCAGACACTTGTAGCATTTGGCCTTGGATTTGTCAAACCCGACCTTGGCATTAGGATGCCCACCAATAAACTTTCTTCCTGTTCTGTTCAGGAAACGCTTGGCTCTCCTCAATAGCATGGCCATATTCCATTGAATATCCATGTCCTCCATGTCATCAGGATCCACTTGATTAAAATCTTCTTCAATCGTCTCTGGATCAGTAAGCTTGCCACCTATGAAGTTTTCATATGCAAGCATGCAAGATGAGAATAGTGCTACATGATCTTCAGCTATTCTGGCTATAGCTGAGTTGTTAGCTGAAGACGTAGCAGGAGGATTTCTTGAGGTATTTTGATGATGAGACCCCAACCCTGATCCTGAAGCATAGCAAGCATGACCACCACACCCAGTTGAGTGGTCTTCTTCAGTAGGATTTCCCGTGAAGAGGGCAACTCCAGATCCCGATGACTTGGATGTAGAAGTCGTCCCATGATACATCGAAGGGTCTTGTATCTAGGGTCTTCCAGAGCTCTCTTTTCTTCTTAGGTTCATGTCATGAGCTTGAACCTTTCCTATTGCCTCTTCAACTGTCAGCTCATAGAATTTAGGATTTTCCCTCATCAGGGTTGTGTACATCTCAAATTTGGGTGGTAAAGCATCCAAAAACTTTTCCACCATCTCTTCATCCGGATACCTGAGTTCAAAAGCCTTCAACTCAGTCTGTAAATGATAGAACCTAGAGATGAGGTCATCTAAAGATTCGTTCTCAAAGAATCTGAAGCACTCATACTGCTTCCTGAGAACATCCCACTTACTCTTCTTGATGTCACTATTTCCTTCCCGAATCCCTTCTGTAAAGCTTTCCAGAGATCCTTAGAATTGTCATACCCTCAGAAACTGTGGAACAATTCCCGAGTTAATGCCATAGTGATCGAACCAAGAGCCTTCTTTTCTCGATCATAAGCTTTCTTTTCTTCATCTTCAAGCTTAGAGATAGGCTTTGGCATCACCTCATCAAGATAGATGTGTGTGGGATGCTTATATCCCTCATGGATTGGTATCCATAGCGATGGGTCGGTATATGAAATGTAGTGCTCGAAACGTGCTTTCCAATTAGAATAATCGTTCACGTTCAGCAACTTTGGAGAAATTTTACAAGTGTTGATCAAAGCTTATTGCTTCTATCGAAACTAGTTAGTTTCGATAAGTTCATCTCTATTGAAACTACTTAGTTTCGACAGTGTTGATTTCAGAAATTTTACAAGTGTTGATCAAAGCTTATTGCTTCTATCGAAACTAGTTAGTTTCGATAAGTTCATCTCTATCGAAACTACTTAGTTTCGTCAGTAAGGATTTCTGATTTTTCCTAAGTGTTGAAATACTTAGTTCTGATTGACCATATTCAGAACCTTTACTTATTGTGCAAAACTGATGAATTTTACAGGTATGGATCTCGTATTCGTGAAAAGGCACAATGTCTGTGCATTTTTTAATAGCAATGATCCGAAAGCTGCTGAGTTCATTCCGGTCTTAAATTTTCTTGCAAACTCCAACATAAGTTTTGCCATAAGCCACAACCTGCCGGTGTTTGAGGCAACTATTAGACAATTTTGGGAAACTGCAGAGATAATCACAGTTGATAATGTGCAGCACATTAGAGCAACTGTACATGGCCAAGAAGTATTATTTTCTGAAGACACAGTGAGAGAGGTACTGCAATTAAATGACAACCCAGAAGCACCCTTTGATTTTCCAATCTACTATGTGAAAGAATGCTTCAGAAGAATGGGTCATCCTGATGAGTTCAAGAGTGGTCAAATAATCAAGAACTCCTTACCAAGCCATTGGAGATATATAGTGCATATGTTTATTCACTGCCTATCAATAAGGAAAGGGGGTTTTGATTCAGCTAACAGTACTCTGGGATCAGCTATTTTGGGATTAATAAAGGGAAGAGACTACAACTTTTCTGGTTTCATATTCACTCAGCTAAAGGATAACTTAACTGGAGCAGTGAAGGAGAAGTTTCTAGCATATCCTATATTTCTACAAATTATCATCAATCATCTTCTTCCTGAGCTTCAACAAGGTGGAAACACCTTTGTGTTTGATAATATGATAGCCAAAACACTCAGCTACATGAAAAGTACCAACAAAAGGACCAACCGGGCGATAGCCGACGTTCCCATGTTCGGTAATATCATTGGAGAAGAAGAAGAGTTTATCCCTGACATTGATCCTGATCTTGAAGAAGAAAACTTATCATCAGATGAAGAAGAGCTGGAAGCTGAACAAAATCAAGGTAATCCACCTATTGATGAAGCTGAGATTGAGGTAGACATACCTATTGTTCAAGAAGAAGAGCAACATGTAATTGAGCCTGTGATAGAGGCTCCTTTTGTTGAAGAAATACAGATAGTTCAAGAGCCAGCAGTAAATGTTGAAGCTGGCTTACAGGAGGATGAAGAAGAAGTGGCAGAGTCAAGTGGGACTCTAGATGCAGGAATTTATGGATCAGACTATTACAAGTCTGATTCAGATGAAAGAATAGAGCAACTTGCATCTTCCTCAAAAAGACAAATTGAGTCAGAATCTGATTTTGAAGAGGAGGAGCCTAGGGCTAAAAAGATAAAGACTGGATTGGAGGATTTGTCATCCTCGTCAGAGTCTTCATTCACCACTCCAGAACCATCTCCTCATCCTACTCCACAACAATCTCCCATCCATACACCTCCTACATCTCCACAACAATTACCTATCCCTACACCTCCTACATCTCCACAACACTCACCCATCCATACACCTCCTACATCTCCACACCATGATTCAACCTCTCCTGTACCAAGAGTAAAGACACTAAGTCTCGAAATAAAGAAACTTCAAGACAATCTTCAAGAGAAAGATACAGAGATTGACGGCTTGAAGTCTAAGCTAAAAGAAGTTAAGGAGGAAGTCAAAGACTTGAAGCTGGAGGTTGGGGGATTACATACTCAAATAGATATTCAGCAGACTCAGCTGAAAACTCAACAAAGACTAATCAACACTCAACAAGAAGACTTTAAAGCCTTAGCTGAAATAGTTAAGCAGCTCAAAGACTCTGTCAACAAACCTACTCCACAACAGCCAACCACTTCAAAGGCTCAGGGGGAGACTACATCTGAACTTGAACCATCGTCTCCTGCCTTTTTCACTGATCCAAAATCAGCATTAACCGTGTATACTGGCCACGGTGCCATGACAAAGGAGTCTGTTGAAGTAAAGGTTGAAGAAACAGAGTCTGTCCTTCCCTCAGCTCATGAAAGAAGATAAGCAAGGAAGAGAGGGAAGGGAGCTATGACTAATATTGAAACAGTGATTCTGGATGAAGAAGACATCCCATCAGATGATGAACTGATTGCTCTTCTAGATGAGATTGACAACTTTGGATACAATGACCTTCATCCAGAAATTCTAACTACTGAAGAGAAAGAAACTGAACGAACTAGATATTTTACTGAAGAAGGAGATGAAATTCAAACCCTATCAGATGAAGAAGATGTTCAGATTAATCTCATCAAGACTATCTTCCCTGAACCAACCATTCCAATCTCTGAGTCAAATCCAACTCAAGATCAACCTTCAACTGCACCTGAACCTCCTATTTCAAGGAAGTCTTGGTTTAAAAAGATCATTCCAGAAGAGACTCCTCAAACTTATGAGTGGATAGCCGAGCATCAAGAACTGAAAAGGCCTCCAATTGGATGGAAATACGATGCTGAAAGGAAGCTCTTTATCATCAGACGATATAAAGGGGGAGTTCAGCACTTCAAAAACATGACTGACTTCCAGACTCTTCCTTTTTATGACCTCAGGGATTTAGCAAAACTTCCACTTCAAAACCCTGGGAAGGTCATGATGGCTTATGACTTTGAGAGGTTTCTGCATTCTCAAGTCAACAATGATTTCAAAGGAATGAAGCCTAGAAAAACTCAGAAGAAGATCTCAAAGACTAGGTTTCATCCCAAGACTAAAAATCCATATGTGTTCCTAAGATACAAGCCTGCCCAAACACACAAGACTATCACTATTCCAAAATCTGTACCTGTCCAGCTACAAACTTTCAGAAAGTGATTCTATAACCCAGTCATTGGCAGTGCAGTGATCGAGTGTGAGGGCAAGGAAGACATCACCATCTTTGAGCCCATGGAGCTGCTAAAATTTCAACCTGAAGATCTGGAGGTGCTATTCCAGAATCACATTCAGGCTTATAGTGATGAAGATGAAGCTGATGCCAAAGCCTATCAAAGAATTGTATCTCTCCATGTCAAACCTTTCATCCCAAAGACATCTGAAGGACCAGCTGCTTGATGAAGAGCTGAAGACAGTAATGCAACAGCTTAGGGGGAGATTGTAGAGTCATATATTTTGTATAAGCTGTTGTCATTTATTGTATGTTTAAACAATTTTAGACTAGTTTACTTTCTGTTATTTCATTATTGTAATTTCAGGTTTCTGTAATTAGTTAAGTCTGGGCCATCGAAACTACTTAGTTTCGATTGAGTCTGTTCAATCGAAACTAGTAGTTTCGATAGATGGTAGTTTCGACAGTCTGAGAATCAATTGTAAATGGTCAATCGAAACTAGTAGTTTCGATTGACCATAGTTTCGATACCTGTCACTATTATAAATAGCCTAGTTTGAGATTGTTTAGGGTGTGAGTAGCGGCTGTAACCCTGAACCTTCTCTTTCACATTTTGCTTGAATCAATACAATCTGCAATTGTTTATTCAATGTGTTCATACATTTTCATACCTTTTGATTGCTGATTCATAGTGTGGTTAGCTGGTTATCTTCACCAATACTGTTTCTATTATCTGTTTCACCTACATATACACAGTTTTCGCCTGTGTGTGTGTTCAATCAATCATATCAGTGTGATTCGACTGAAATCTGGACCTACAGTTTCTGTGGTGTACCGATCTCATTGTCATAATTTAACATTTTACCCAAATTCTAAAGGTTCGACATAGTGAACACTTAGTCAAAATTCAGAAAAATCAGACACAGTTGCGCATTTGGGATTGGCCTTGCGCACTTGAGAAATAGTCTTGCGTATTTAAGACTTGCTCTTGCGTACTTGTAAGTACGCAGGAGGAAATGATTAAGTACGCAGGATATAACTTAATTTTGCACAAGTTCAGTCTTGCGCACTTGTAAGTACGCAGGAGATAACTCTTGCGTATTTAGTAAGTACGCAGAAAACTGTACTTTTTGCCAAAAATGGTAAGTACGCATGATACCTTTTCAGCAACTCTCACCAACCTTTTCCGGTGACTGGAAAATCGCCGGAGATGGTAAAAATTGGCCTGATGATTAATGCAAATGAGCCAAAGGGTCAGAAACTTGTTTCTAACCAACCTTTGATGCTCAAATAACTCAAATACACAACAAAAATTGGTTTTTGAGAGATTTTTGCTTCTAAGAAAGTGCTCAAGAGCTACCCCTTTTTTATCACAAAAATACCTCTTTTTTCTTGTAAAACTCAGTAAAAACGTCTCCAAACTCACTTACAACACTCGAATTCAAGAGCAGTACTCTGATACCACTTGTAGGTCCCTTCGTGTGTGTCGGATCGTTGCATGCAAGTGGTCTACTAGTCAGACCGGGTGCGGAATACCCGTGACTAGGCGGAGAGTCTAACTAAAACAAAGTAAACCAAACACGAGAGTCACAATAAAAGCTCTTTCTATTTTAAACACTCGACGGTTACAGAGAGATTACAAATTGCGTACTTAACAAACTGAGTTCGTCTAAGATATGAGTTCTGCGTACTTATCCTCTGTGAACCAAACCTATTTATACAAACCTGATGCATGCGCACTTAGCAAGTGCGCAGGACCAAATGCTCTTGCGTGCTTAGCAAGTACGCATGGGTCTTCCTGCGTACTTGCTAAGTACGCAGGAGCTTTCTCCTGCGCACATATAAGTGCGCAAAATACTTAGAAGAAATGCAACATACATTATGTAAAAGTAAATACAACTCGATAAACTATTACATAACGACTCTTACATACAAAGACAAATTACAGACATTAGAAATACAAACTAAGACTCTATCCAGAGTGTTGTCACAGGAAAGTGCATCAACACAAACAAATCTCGAAACTCAGATTGATGATCTATTGGTTAAGCTAAAAGCTACAAGAGCTGAGCTGGCAGAACAAAAGGTCCATGTTGATAAATATGAATTTGTATCCAAAAAGCTGCAAAGACTTTTGGATGCTTAAATTCATGAAAAGGTGACTGCTGGTCTCGGGTACCAAGCTGAACAATACAAATCTGTTCCACCACCTCCTGACTATGTAGCCATACATGAACCCAATTTCAACCTCACAAATCTGGATCATACAAACCGAAATCTTGATCCTTCCAAGGAAGAAATTATTATGCAAGAATGCAGTACCTCCACTGAGTCTGAGTCCAAATGCTCAGATTCCACTGAAAACTCTGAAGCCCCTTTACTTCCCACAATGAAGTAATTCTGAAAACCACCAAATCTGGGAAAGTGATTCAAACCAACTTTCCAAGCCCTTTTATTCCATCCATACCAGTAACTCAACCCACCAAACAAATCAAAATCAGCTATCCTCCTCAAGGAAGAAAGCTGGTCATTGAAAAAGGACAATCCTCAACATCCACAAACCTCAAACCCAACCGTGCAAGAAAAGTGTTTGACATCTGTCATGCACATGGAGAGAGAGTTCCATATGTTTAGAAAACATTGGAGGAAGCAACCTTTGAACACAACAAAACCCATCCATGGAACTTCAAAGATTTGTTTAAGAGAAAGAACTATGTGTACTTTCAGAGGGAAAAGATTGCTAAATCATGTTTTTTTGTGGCAAATACAACCATACAGCAAGCACCTGTTCTATTATCTTCAGCAGCAAAGAAACCTCAAGCAACAAGCTTTTGAGAAAACAAACAAGAACAAAAAGGTACAGAGTTATGAAGAAAGTTCAATCCATTTTAGAAAATCCATCTCTCCACCAAGACAGCCAACTACTAAACAAAACCCAAAAGCTCAACAATCTTGTATCATCTATGGTGAATCAGACCACTTTGCTGCAAATTGTAAATTCAATCCATTCAACCAGCTTTCTCAATCATCAGCAACAACAGTCAAGATCCTCCCTGATAGACAAAAACCAGTCTATAGAAGAACTCCTACAGAAAAACCCACTTTCAACAGGAAGGTAAAGAAGGAGAAGCAAGAAATTGTTGAACCATCAGCAGGAACCAAGAATGCTGCTGATCATTTGAAGCCTAAAAGAATGAAGAACAAATCCAAGTCCTCAGCAGCAACCAAATCTGCTGCTGACCAATTAAAGCCATCAGCAGCAACCAAGTTTACTACTGATCAGTTAAAACCATCCGCAGCAACCAAGTTTGCTGCTGACCAGTCTAAGCACATCAATCTCAAGAATCAGGAAAAACTATCAGCAGCTAAAGCTACATCTGCTGCTGATAGTATTAAAAGAATTGCAAAGGTGACTCAACAATGGCAAGCAAAGTCTAAATCCTCATCAACTCAGAGTATCATTATTGGAACCATTGAATGCCAGCATGCTGAGCATTTTGGTCCTAAAACACACACACCACCCAAGTCTGCAAGGCCTTGGGTTCCTCTTTCTAACTAGAACTCTCTCATGTGCAGGAACAACCAGGTAACAAGGACAACACCTTGGTTGTAGACAGTGGTTGTTCCAGGCACATGATTGGCAATAGGTCTATCCTCTCAGACTTCAGAAACTTTTATGGTGGATATGTTGCCTTTGGGAGTAATTCAAAAGGAGGATCTATAACTGGACAAGGAATTGTGTCAAGTGAAAGAATGAGCATTGAAAGGGTGAATTATGTGAAAGAATTAAAATTTAATCTCATGAGTGTATCACAAATCTGTGATCAGAAGCATTGGATGCTTTTCATAGATGAAGAATGTTTTGTTCTTTCCCCTTGTCTAATCAAACCTCCTCTAGAGAAGATTTTGTTCACTGCTCAAAGAACATAAAATCTCTATGTGCTTGATATGAACAAAGTCACTCCATCTGGAAGTGTATCTTGTTTTCTATCCAAGGCATACGTTGATGAATCTGCTCTATGGCATAGGAGATTGAGCCATGTTAATTTCAAAACCATCAACAAGTTGGTTAAAGGAAATCTAGTCAGAGGACTACCTGATAAAGAATTCCAACTTGAAGATCACTGCATACATGTCTGAAGGGGAAGCAACACAAGAGTTCTCACAAGCTCAAGACACTGAATTCCAATGACACTCCATTACAGCTGCTGCATGTGGATCTTTTTGGTCCTACAAATTTCATGTCCATGGGCAAGAAGTCATACTGTCTGGTGATAACTGATGACTACACCAGATTCTCATGGATATACTTCTTGAGAACAAAAGATGAAACTATTGAGATTCTTAAATCCTTCATTCTTAGGGTTGAGAATCAAAGCAATCAGAAAGTCAAGACCATATGGTGTGATCAAGGTAAAGAATTCAAAAATAAAATCTTGAACTGTTTCTGTGAGAGCAAAGGAATTCAGAGACAATACAGTGTTTCAAGAACTCCTCAACAAAATGGGGTTGCTGAAAGGAGAAATAGAACTCTAATTGAGTCTGCCAGATCCATGTTGGCTGACTCAAAACTACCCCTCACATTCTGTGCTGAGGCATTTAGTACAACTTGCTACGTACAAAATAGAGTTCTCATTGTCAAGCCTCTCAATAAAACACCTTATGAGTTATAGTCTAACAGAGTTCCCTACATTGGCTTCCTAAACCTTTTGGATGTCCATTTACTATTCTCATTACCAGCAGTGTTCTTCCAAAATTTGGTGCAAAATCTGATAGGGGATACTTTGTCGGTTACTCCTCTCAATCCAAAGCCTACAAAGTATTCAACTATAGAACAAGAATAGGTGAAGAATCAGCAAATGTGGAATATAGAGAACACATTCTATGTGAAAAAGGTAAAGGGCGAGACTGGATGTTTGATATAGACTCCTCCCAAATATTTAAGCCTCTCATCTTCTCAAATATGGTGTCTTCATCTTCCAAAGAACAAGCTACCTCATCAAATGATGACTACAGATTGGGTTTCAATGGTCCATCTATAAGAATCAAAAGACAATCCATTTACCCTCCATCTGTTGTTGAAGCTATTGAAGCCAGTGCAGACAGAACAAGTAGCTCAAATGTGACCAATAGAAATCTCTCTGAACATGACCATCAAGATGAGTACATTGACCACTCTGCAGCTGACATAGAGGAACCTGCTGCTGATGAGGTAACTGTACCTGATAATGCTGATACCTCACTAGAAGATGTTGTTGCGGTTAAAGAATCCTCTAAAACAAACTCCCTTGAAGATGTTCCTGAACAAAACCAAAGCAATCTTGATCAAGAAGTCAGGCTGGAGGTGGTTCCAGCCCAAAGAATCAACAAAGAACGTCCTCTAGAAAATGTCATTGATCCTGTTCAATAGGGAGTTTAGACAAGAAGAAAGTCACATGAAGCCAATATATGTTTGTACTCCTGCTTTCTGTCTCAAGTTGAACCAAAGAAGATAGATGAAGCCCTGCAACACAGCAGTTGGATTGACGCAATGGAAGAAGAGCTGCTGTAATTCAAGAGACAAGAAGTGTGGACCCTAGTTGATCTGCCGCCTGGCCAAACTGCTATAGGCACAAGGTTGGTCTTCAGAAACAAACAAGATGAGAGAGGGATTGTAATCAAGAACAAAGCCAGACTTGTAGCTCAAGGCTACACTCAGGAAGAGGGAATTGATTATGAATAGGTATTTGCTCCTGTTGCCAGACTGGAGGCAATCCGAATCTTCCTAGCATATGCTACATCCAAGAGCTTTACTGTTTATTAGATGGATGTCAAGAGTGCTTTTCTATATGGATTATATATGGAAAGATTGGTGAGGAAGTATATTTCAGACAGCCTCCAGGCTTTGTAGATCCTTCACATCCTAACAAAGTATTCAAATTAGACAAGGCTCTATATGGGCTACATCAAGCCCCGAGAGCCTGGTATGAGACCTTGTCAGAATATCTACTCAACAACAACTTCAGAAGAGGTGCCATTGATCAGACTTTGTTTATCAAAGATGAAGGGGGAGAGATTCTACTAGTGCAAATCGATGTAGATGACATCATCTTTGGATCAACAAAGAAGAAGTTATGCAAATACTTTGAGATCCTAATGAACTCAAATTTGAAATGAGTTCAATGGGTGAACTAAATTTCTTTTTGGGTCTCCAAGTCAAACAAGTTCCAAATGGAATCATCATCAGCCAATCCAAATATGTCAAAAGTATTTTGGAAAGATTCAAGCTGGCTGATTGCTTTGCTGCAAGAACTCCAATCCAAGTGCACCATCAATTGTACCCAGACAAAAATGGTCAAGACACAGATCAACATCAGTACAGGGCAATGATTAGATCACTCATGTATCTGACTGCTTCAAGACCAGATATCATGTTTGCAGTTTCTTGTGTACAAGATTTCAAGCAGCTCCAAAGACTTCACATCTTCAAGCTGTCAAGAAATTTTTAGATACCTTAAGGGAGCTCCAGGACTAGGGCTATGGTACTCTAAAAATGATAAATTCATTCTATATGCATACACTGAAAGTGACTATGGTGGATGAAACTTAGACAAAAAGTCCACTTCCGGAGGATGCCAATTTCTGGGAGGAAGACTGATTTCCTAGTAATGCAAGAAGCAAACATGTGTGTCAACATCCACAACAGAAGCAGAATACATTGCAGCTTCCAGTTGCTGTGCTCAAGTCATCTAGATACAAAATCAAATGCTGGATTACGGGGTGACATTCATGGCAACTCCCATTCACATTGACAACAAGAGTTCCATATCAATTAACAATAATCTTGTGAAGCACTCCAAGACAAAACACATTGACGTCCATAGTTGCCGCTGATAGGCTTCTCAGCAGCATCAAACATTGATGCTGCTGATAGGAAAATCATCAGCAGCTTTGATTTTACTACTGACACCTTCTGCTGCAACACTGACACACCTATCAGCAGAAGGAATGTTATTGGTGCAAATGATAAAAGACAAGTCTACTACTTCTGAATTCCGTTGCAAAGATTTATACAAATACTTTTGCTCTGCAGATGTCTATTTGTTGCAGTTTGTCTTTTTGTTGTCTACCAATTGTAGTGTAACTTGTAACTATCAAAGATCAAAGGCTTGTGTTTGATCTGATCCTTAGAATCAGGGGTCTGTCTTGATTCTAAGTTCCTTTATATGTATTTTTTATCTTCATTTTACGCGTGTGCTTTCTAAGAGTTTTCTCTGCAACTTGTAAACTTTGAAGATCAATACAATTTGCATTTATCCGTATTTTCATTGTTACTTGTTAGATTGCACAGTTGTGATTGTTTCCGCCAATCTCAACAGAACAGAACCATCTTGTAAAACATTGATCCTAGAAATTCCTTTCAAAAGAAAGAAATAAGAGATTGTGAAATATGTGGAAGAAGACATTCTAGAAAGTGTCGGTTCAGGCCTCTCAATTGCATGAAGTGTAGGAAGACTGGACATCTGACACATTAGTGTACAAGTCCAGTTAGACTATGCTACACTTGTTACAAGCCAGGACATTTCAGCAGAGAATGTCTGGAACTACGATCTCAGACTGAGAAGGCCGGTGAAGGGTCAAGAGTGGCAGATATTGAAATTAAATGGATCGAGGCTCCGAAACCAAGAGGTAAGGTTTTCTAGATCATGACCGAGGAAGCGAAAGATGTTCATGACATCATATCAGGTACCTTCCTCTTCAAATTCCCTACCTGCTTGAGTTTGAAATCTCGAGTGTTAGAAACGTCGTAGTAACCAAAATATGCCGAGACTGCCAACTACTAATCAAGGAAGAAGAAGAATATGTCGTCGATCAAATCCTGATGTGATGTCGCTCGGACGGTCTATAAAAATAACTATATAAAACCTAACCTAGACTCTCTAGCTTTAAATTTATAAATCTAGACTCAATCTAATACTAGACCACACAACCGGCAAGTGTACCGATCAATGTAGTAAAGCCTAATGAAGTCCGGATATCGAACCCACGAGACACTAGCAATAACCCTACCTAGACTCTGACTCAACTAACTAAACTGAAATATATTGGGGGATTTTGTGTTGTAACTTAATGTAAACTTTCTAACTAACGACACTCAACTATCAAGCAGAACTCTTTAAACGAATTCAAGAATAGGGAAGGCACTACCTAGGTTAAGAATCTTACTTGCAAAGTATAACTTCTATCGATTCTGAAAACTATGATGGATCTGGGTTTCTAATGAAACAACTCTAGATAACCTAATGGATTCCTGATCACTCTCGGTCTCGGGATGTCACCAACTCAGCTACCTAAAGCGTATTAAACTCACCAGATAATTGGATCACTTCTCAGGTATTTCCAACTATGACAAGTACCCTAATAAACGGATTACCTCTCAGTCTCACCGTCTACCATACACTCAAGGAATGCACGGGGTAATCTCAAGCTAACTACTATGATTCGGATAGCTAAATTCACTAGACACCTAACACTAACGTCCTCTCAGACTGTTAATACTCGGATTCCTAATGACGAAGACTAAACGACTAATTCTCACCTCTCGGGTATTGAACTAGGACACACATTCACTTCTAATCAGTAATCACTTATGAATTCCTATGGCTACTACGTCTAGAAACCACTCACAATCACAAACCCTAAGATCTATGACCACAAAACGAAGATCAAACTGGCAGACAACCACAATCAACGCAGGAAATCACAAACAACCACAAGATCAGCAGTAAATATATACTAACATCATACATAATCAACCAAAGATCTTTACTAAATCATAAACCCATCAATTGAATCCAAAAACCAATAAAAATCATAACTTTAACATGCAATCATCTTAAACCTAGGCAGTATGCAAAATCTAGCCAACAAACATGTTCAAAACAACCAAAACAGAAGTCATAAACATAGTCATAGGTTCAATTAAACAAAGTAAAGATAAAAGAAGAAGAATCATAAACCGAACGATCACGAATAACCAATTCGGGTTCCAAAACTCCAACTCCTTGCTCCACTAGCCTTCTTCTTCCTCAAAATCGCCAAAAGGTTCTAACTTGACGGCTGGAATCGACCTTTTTTTCAATAACAGCCGACATCATCAATAAAAACCTAAAAATCCAATTTTTCCGGATTTACGACTCTCTCGCGTACCGCGAGAGAATTTGGGCCAGCCCCTCGCGTACCGCGAGAGCCAATTTAGTCGGGCGCGCTTTTGAAGATCTTCGCGTACCGCGAGACTTCTCCACTCCTCTATCGCGTACCGCGAGAGACATAAAATCTAGAAAATTGTCTTCTACAGCTTGGACTTTTTCGGGCTTGGTTCCTTTGTTCGTTTTCTTCATGTATTCACTTGTATTCCATACGAACTCCTACAAATATGATAAAGACTCAATTGTACATAAAAACGACTCAAAACAAATATAAAACTAACTAAAAACACATTAAAACAACGGAATAAAGACATGTGCTTTCGCACAATATCATGATGCCAATTCGACGTGACCATCGGAATAGACCGGTTATCTATACATGTTGCAGCAAAAAAATTGTACGCTCCACGACGTCTGTAGGAAAAAGAACTTAATGTCATTATGACTAAACCAGATCACGTAATGTGAGACAAGGTCACCAAGCCTTCATAGGTTATGCGGCCGAAGTGAAGATAGAAGGAAAGAACTGAAGCAAGTTCTAAATACATTCCCAGAAGTTTTCCCAACCGATCTCCCAGGTGCTCCACCTAAGAGAGAGATCGAATTCAAAATTAATTCAATTCCGGAAACTAAGCCAATGGCTAAGACTCCTTAACAATCGGTACATACTGGAATGGATAAATGTATGTCACAACTAAGAAAGTTGTTAGACAAAATACATACACCAATAGAATTCCAAGAAGGAGATTACGTTTTGTTAAAAATATCTCCTTGGAAAGGTCTAATTCGACGTAAGAAACGTTGCAAGATAAATCCATGATTCAATATTTCTTTTTAAGGATCATTAAACGAGTCGGAAGAGTGACTTATCAATTAAAGCTACCTGAAGAACCGAAACACGTTCCACATCTATAGATGTGTATAGCAGACGAGACTACACATGTTCCTTTGGTAAAGATAAAGGTTGACAAGAAACTAATATATGTCAAAGAACCTGTAAGGATTCTAGACATAAAGAGAAGCAGTTACATCACAAAGCGATTAAACAAATATTAGTGCAAATGAGGCACATAAAAGGATTGCAGAAGACTTTAGAAAGTGAGGAAGAAATAAGAAAGAATTACCCTCATTTATTCAAGAATTAACAGGTTTCGAGGGCGAAACCAAACTTAAGGGGGGTAGATTTGTAACATCCCAAACTCCTAAACATAGGTTAGGACATGTGTTGGCTAAGAAACACGACGCTAGAACGTAACCGGACGTGAAAACAGAAAGGCAGTTCGACCAGAAATAGCCCAAAACTTAACATAAGGATATCCAGAGCTAGAAAATGAGTTACGGAAGCCATAATATATGAAACTTGGGTGCCTCGGCGAGAAGATTCTGAAACTAGAGTCATAACGGACCATCACCATGTGTAACGGTCCATCACGGGTGTCAAAAGTCGTAACGGACCGTCACCGTCCGTGACGGTCCGTCACCCCGCAAAATTGTCACGCCCCAACCGACGGCGGAAACGTCGGGGCGGGACATGTAGACTGTTCATGAGCACAAGGTTGACTAGATTTTAATATTTTAATCATCAAATTTAACTTCAAATAATTCAACACAACCAAATTCAAACAAGTACATAAACGAAATACATAATAGTCTTTATTTAAATTTAACTAAGTCCAAAGTCTATGTGTAGCATGCCTTGATCAAACTCACTCATTAGCACCTGAAACATGAATAAAATAATGTCAACTAAGAAGTTGGTGAGCATACACAGGTTTGTATATAGATAGCATATAGATTATGAATAACCAAATCCTTACATAACATGATAAAATAAGGCATTTATGGAGAGCAGCTATTGTGTAACTAGCATGCAAAATTGTGTTGTCGGTAACAATCACCCCAATCTGGGTGGGTTTGTTAGACTCAATAGATCTATCATTGTTTACCGTCGGCTTGAATAGTTAATGATTGCATATGAATTGCACACAAAAGTTAGCACAACTAGCACTCAGGCTTAAAGCTCAAATTGCACACATGAATGTAAAGAGGATTTGTATTTGTATAGTTTGTGTAAATGTAAGGAATAGTATTGTATAGTTCCACCCCAAAAAGTGTAAAAGAGTAAAAGGGGCTATGTAATACTCACTTGATTCAAAAAGGCGTAGCTAACACGAGACACTAGATAGTAATATGATCCTTGTAATGCACAACGTTAACCTAGATTGGAATGTATATTGAATTAATAGTGTGCACAATAGTTTATGTCTAAGTCTAGAGTTGAATTAGACGTGTGTATAAAGTTAGTGGTTTGTTCTTGGAAGGTATTGCATAAAGTGAAAGATTCGAAATGGATATTTTTAGAACATTTTGATCAAAGTTTGAGTTTGAATAACTAAATAAATAAATTACAAAATTTTTATTTATTTACTTAGTTATAAAAATAATGTAGGTATTAGGGGTAATTAAGTATAACTTAAATAAATAATTCTTAAATATAAATTTAAAAAATAATTTTTACCTTATTTATTTATTTATAGAATATGTAACCTAGTCTTTTAGTTATAAAATATACCGGGTGTTTTATATTAATTATAATTTAATAATTAACTTTTGTTAATCTATTTTTATAAATACGTGTAAATATAATTTTGTAGATTTAAATGTATAACTTCTATTTATTCTAGAAATAGGCATTTGATCTTTTTAAATAAGATTAATGTAAATCTTTATAAAATCAATTATTTTGATATGAAAATTCATTTGGAATGCGTATTGATTTTAAAATATAAATTTTAGTATTCTGCCAAGATTTTCTCACACACACACGACCATGCTTGGGACAAGGCACGATCGTGCTAGAACCACGGGCGCGACCGTGCTAGTCGGGGCGCGACCGTGTTCATCAAACAGAGGATATAACTAAGATGTTCACTAGGCACGACCGTGTCTGGGCCAGGCACGAGCGTGTCTAGGGTTCTGAGGCATGACCTTATCTGGCTAACAGGCACGACTAGGTCATGTATGGGGCACGACTGTGCTCGGATAGGCACGACCGCGCTAGCAGATTAGCGCGACCGTGTCTGACTAATTTCATAAACAAATCGATTAAATCTTATAATTTAACGTTGGAAATCATGGGGCTTTCATCCATTAGGTTATTACGAGTTTATTGGTATAGATTGATTGTATTTAAAACATGTCCAGAACCGGATTCGATTAAACCATTTTTGAATGAAACATAAATTCGGGTTCGTGTTAATTTCCATATTGTAAGCCCCAATTGAGTTAGGGCTTTTGATCTATGGACTAAAACGAAAAAGTAGGAGGTTTCAATTACCCGAAAAGACGATGAATCGATAGTGTACGGCAGAGGTGAGTTCCGGCGACGACGGGTTTAATCTTCGGCGTCTTCTGCTGCAATTCCGACTGCTTCGATGTTTTCGGGAGCTTCAGAGAGGATCAATAATGTGTTTGCTTGGGAGGATTGCAATCAAAATGGAGGAATTGTTGGTCTCATGAAAGGGTTTGATGTTTTTGAGACGAATCAATTGAATTGGATTTACTTGTTGTAATTTCGGTGATTGAAAACTTAATTGTGCTCGTTAATAGTATTAACGTGTGTAATGGTTACGAATTTGAACGTCTCTGTGATTAAAGGCTGCACTTACGTTTCAACTGACGAGAGGCGCGACCGTGCCCATATGAGGCGGGACTGTGCCAAGGCACCGGGCGCGACCGTTCTAAAGCAAGGCGCGCGACCGTGCCAAGGCACTTGGCGCGACCGTGCCTAAACGAGGCGCGACCGTGCCTATTAGGGTTTCTTGTTAATTTATAAAATCAGTCCTTGCGAATTTCAGTTTTGATTGATTTGTATAAATATGAACTTATGTAGAATTTAATAGGATATTATCGTGTAAAATTTGCGAATTTGCATTGAAACATAGTATTTAATTGTTGGTACGAATAGAACAAATCAGTGTACTAGGATTGGGTTTGAAATGTATCACATTGAATTAAAATACAGATAATGAAAATCGGAAATGTTACAGTATCCCCATGTTGAGGGAATTTCGTCCCGAAATTTAGCTAGTGGAGGCGACGACATCAGTGAAGAAATGGGGGTACTTGACCTTCATTTGGTCCTCTCGTTCCCTAGTAAACTCAGGACCACTTTTAGATTCCCAACGAACTTTGACAATAGGAATACGGCTTCGCTTGAGCTACTTGACCTCACGATCCATGATTTCCACTAGTCTCTCAACGAAGTGCATCGTTTCGTCAATGTGCACGTCGTCAAGAGGTATGTGAAGATTTTCATCGGCAAGACATTTCTTCAGATTAGACACGTGAAAAGTAGGATGCACATTGCCAAGTGATGGAGGTAAGTCGAGTTTGTAAGCCACTTTCCCAATCCTTTCAAGGATCTTAAATGGACCCACATAGCGAGGTGCTAACTTACCTTTCTTTCCAAAACGGATCACACCCTTCCACTGAGACACCTTTAGAAGAACAAGGTCACCGACTTGGAATTCTAAGGGTTTTCGTCGTTTGTCGGCATAACTCTTTTGCCGACTTCTCGCTACTCGAATGTTGTCACGGATTTGGATAATCTTGTTGGATGTTTCTTGAATTAGCTCGGGACCGGTGATTTGTGCTTCACCAATCTCGTTCCAACAGATAGGAGAACGACACTTGCGACCATAGAGAGCTTCAAATGGAGCCATGTTGATACTCGTGTGGTAGCTATTATTGTAGGAGAACTCGATTAGGGATAGATGTGAATCCCAATTGCCACCAAAATCAATTACACAAGCTCTAAGCATATCCTCAAGAGTTTGGATTGTTCGCTCGGTCTGACCATCAGTTTGGGGATGGTAGGTCGTGCTCAAATCCAATCGTGTACCAAGAGTAGTTTGGAGAGATTGCCAAAAACGAGAGGTGAACCGAGCATCTCTATCGGAGATTATGTTTAAGGGAACACCGTGACGGCTCACAATTTCCTAAATGTAAATTCGGGCTAGTTTCTCAACTCGATAGTCTTCACGGATAGGCAAGAAATGAGCAGATTTGGTGACACGGTCAATGATTACCCAAATGCTATCGTAACCACTTGAGGTGCGAGGGAGTTTGGTAATGAAATCCATGGCTAAATTCTCCCATTTCCACACGGGAATTTCCGGTTGTTCAAGTAGACCGGAAGGACGTTGATGTTCGGCTTTGACTTTGGAGCAAGTTAGGCATTTGGCAACATAGAGAGCAATGTCTTTCTTCATACCGGGCCACCAATATTGTTGGCGAAGATCTTGGTACATCTTATCCGCACCAGGATGAATAGAATAACGAGTCTTATGAGCCTCTTTCATGAGAAGTGCACGGAGATCATCACGATCGGGAACCCAAATACGGTTTAAGTAAAAAAGCAAGCCATTGGGTTTTGATTCAAGCTGAAGTTCAACACCACACGACATTTCCTTGTACATGTTAACCTCGGTGATTGAGACGTGTTGAGCTTCTAAGATGTGGTTTTGAATGTCGGTTTGGATTCGGGCACAATGAAGCATGACATGGTCCTTGCGACTCAAAGCGTCGGCTACAACATTCGCTTTGCCTGGATGATAACGAATCTCGCAGTCATAGTCATTAAGGAGTTCAACCTAACGTCGTTTACTCATATTGAGTTCTTTTTTATTGAAGATGTGTTGGAGACTTTTATGGTCGGTGAACACAACACATTTTGTGCCATAGAGGTAATGCTCAAAATCTTCAATGCGAATACGACCGCACCCAACTCGAGATCGTGCGTCGTATAATTCTTCTCATGAATCTTGAGTTGTCTTGATGCATAAGCGATTACTTTGCCTCGTTGCAAGAGGACACAACCGAGACCTTGATTAAAAGCATCACAATAGACAACTAAATCATCATTTCCATCAGGGAGAGTCAAAATAGGAGCATTGCACAACTTTTGCTTGAGAGTTTGGAAAGCTTCTTCTTGCTTTGGTCCCCATTCATAAGGTTTACCCTTGTGGGTTAAAGCGGTAAGAGGGACGGCAATCTTAGAGAAATTTGAGATGAAACGACGATAATATCCCGCAAGACCAAGAAATGAACGAACTTCGGTGGGGGTCTTCGATGCATTCCAATTCTTAACCGCTTCGATCTTAGCAGGGTCAACATGAATTCCCTTGTCGTTGACGATATGACCTAGAAATTGAACTTCCTTTAGCCAAAATTCACATTTGGAGAATTTGGCATATAGTTGTTCCTTCCTCATGAGGTCCAAAACTAGTCTAAGGTGTTGCTCATGGTCAGCTTTAGTCTTAGAGTAGATTAAGATATCATCAATGAAGACGATCACGAATTTATCAAGGTACGATTTGCACACACGATTCATGAGGTCCATGAAAACTGCGGGTGCATTGGTTATCCCAAAAGGCATGACCATGAACTCGTAGTGACCATACCTTGTTCGGAAGGTAGTCTTTGGAATATCTTCCTCTTGTACACAGAGTTGGTGATAACCAGATCGAAGGTCAATCTTCGAGAAGCAAGTAGAACCTTGAAGTTGATCAAAGAGGTCATCAATTCTAGGTAAGGGATAACGGTTTTTGATGGTAAGCCTGTTGAGTTCGCGGTAGTCAATACACATGCGGAATGATCCATCCTTCTTCTTGACGAATAAGACGGGTGCACCCCACGGTGAATGACTTGGACAATTGATGCCCTTGTCAGAGAGCTCTTAGAGTTGACTTGCAAGTTCTTGCATTTCAGAAGGTGCAAGACGGTAAGGAGCTCTAACCACGGGGTTAGCTCCGGGTATAAGGTCAATGCGAAATTCTACTTGTCGAACGGGTGGAAGACCGGATAGATCTTCGGGAAATACTTCAAGAAAATCCCGAATGATGGGAATGTCTTGGATACTCTTCTCTTTGGCATCCTTCTGAACAACATGAGCTAAGAAGGCTACGTACTTCTTTCGTAAGTACTTTTGGGCGGTAGTGCATGACATTAACTTGAGTCCTTTGCAAGGCTTTTCACCAAAGACTCTTAACGTTTCTCCCGACGGTAGGGGTATTCGGATGCACTTCTCGAAACAGATGACTTCGGCATGATGATTTGATAGCCAATCCATGCCTATGATGATATCAAAACTTCCTAGTGGCATTGGTACAAGGTTGATTGGAAATGTATGATCATTAAGTTCTAGAGAGCAGTCGTGAATAACAGAGTCAATTGTAAGGGAGTCACCATTTGCTACTTCGACGGTGAAGGTTTTCTCTAATTGGGATCGTGTCTTTGCAAGTAAGGGTTCAAAGTTAAGTGACACAAAACTTGTATCAGCACCGGTATCAAATAAAATGGAGGCATATTGACTATTAACAAGGAACGTACCGTTGACCACATCATTTTTGGCTTGAGCTTCATTGGCGTTTATGTTGAAAGCACGCCCACGAGCTCCGCCTTGTCTAGCATTGATGATCCTTGGGCATTGGTCATGAAAATGATTTGGGTTACCACATTCATAACAAGCACGCCCATTTGCAATAACGGGAACACCTTGATTAGCCACTTGGGGTTTGGTTCGGTTTGGTGGGTTGATTTGGCCTGCAGGTGTTTTGGCTCTACAAACATTGACTGTATGGCCATATTTCCCACAGTGTGTGCAAAGGCGACATGGAATGTTTAGGAGATGGTGATAGTTGCATGTGGCACAGAGTGGGTAGATCCCAACATATGGTTTTTTGGCTGGTGCTTGAACCATAGGCGCAGCTTGGTTAACAGGGATAGCAGGAGTGACCATAGCATAGTTTCTACCCTTTCTTTCCTTATTATTACGGGAGGGTTCAGTTGTGGCTTCTTTGATGTGTGTGGGAGGGGTTGTGGTGTCGGGAACTTTCTTGGTGCCTTTTCTAGTCAGAGTTCCCGCTTTCACATGGTTGTCGGTTAATGTTGCAGATAAGCGGATAGCATCTTCGAGTGTTGCGGGATTTCTCCCTAAGACAGTATCTTGAATTTGCCTAGGTAATCCACCAATATACTTCTCGATGCAACGGGATAAAGGTGTGACCATATGGGGCACAAGGAGGCTCAACTCATGGAACCGAGTTGTATAAGCTAGACTTTCACCACTATCTTGGGCAAGATCCCAAAACTCGGCTTCCAGTTTCTTGACCTCATTTCGAGGACAAAATTCTTCGATCATTAGCCTTTTAACCTCATCCCAAGGTAAGTCCATTGCTACTTCCACGCCTCTAGTTCTCTTTTCCCCATTCCACCATGTCAGTGCCCGTTTTTGTAAGACACTTGTGCATGACGAACACGAAGGTTATCGGGGCAGTCACTATTGAGGAAGGTATTCTCAATACTTTAAAACCATTGAAGATGTCCCGTAGCTCCTTCGGTACCATAGAACATAAAAGGATTACATGAGTTGAAATGCTTGAAGGTGCATTGTGATGGGTTGGCACCACCATTACCATTAGCCCCATGGTTACTATTTGTGGCACCATTAGCTTGAGTGAGTTGAGTTACAAGTTGTGAAAGGATAGCAGCAATGTCGGTATTGTTGTTGGTCACGAGAGCACGACGGGGAGGCATTCTACAGAATTGCACAACACAAGAAAAAGATGTAAGAATTTATGAATGTTGTTCGGATTTAAAAGAATAAGATAACAAATAAAATAGTTAATCATGGTTTAGATTGTACTCAAATAGTGATATGATCACTTGAATACTATGACGCATTAAGGTTAATTAAACTCATATAATTTTTCAAGGAGACATGCTTTAGCCTATAAGTAAACACTCATCCCGGGAGTTCCCAGGAAAGCATACGGGTCCCTCGGTTGATTTTGATTTATGTGAAATGCTTTCCTAGACAGAAAACCCAGAATACAGGTGTCACTCTTTTAGATTGCACGTATCCTCAAATGTTTAACAAGTTTAAAAACCTTAACGAGGGCATAAAAGATTTTTATAGTTTTAGATCCATGAAGTTTCCACATGCTAAGAAGATGATGATAGAGAAGTAGGTAAGAATATTATGAGGTTTTAGGGTATAGGTAGGGATATTGTTTGTTTAATTATTATTTAAGTATATCTTAATAAGTCATGAATTTTTAACAAGTAAGGTATCAAAAAAGAAATAATAACTAATAATAGTAAGCATGTAACACATAGCATGTAGCACATATCACATAATCAAGAAGCATGGCATAAGTGGGTGTCCTAAAGTTATAGTCTAGGTCAAGGGTGTCTAATAACCTAGTTCCCTATAACCAAGGCTCTGATATCAATCTGTCACACCCCAACCGACGGCGGAAACGTCGGGGCGGGACATGTAGACTGTTCATGAGCACAAGGTTGACTAGATTTCAATATTTTAATCATCAAATTTAACTTCAAATAATTCAACACAACCAAATTCAAACAAGTACATAAACGAAATACATAATAGTCTTTATTTAAATTTAACTAAGTCTAAAGCCTATGTATAGCATGCCTTGATCAAACTCACTCATTAGCACCTGAAACATTAACAAAATAAGGTCAACTAAGAAGTTGGTGAGCATACACAGGTTTGTATATAGATAGCATGTAGATTATGAATAACCAAATCCTTACATAACATGATAAAATAAGGCATTTATGGAGAGCAGCTATTGTGTAACAAAGTACAATCAAACCTTTGTAACTAGCATGCAAAATTGTGTTGTCGGTAACAATCACCCCAATCTGGGTGGGTTTTTCAGACTCAATAGATCTATCATTGTTTACCGTCGGCTTGAATAGTTAATGATTGCACATAAATTGTACACAAAAGTTAGCACAACTAGCACTCAGGCATAAAGCTCAAATTGCGCACATGAATGTAAAGAGGATTTGTATTTATATAGTTTGTGTAAATGTAAGCAATAGTATTGTATAGTGTTCATGTTCCACCCCAAAAAGGGTAAAAGAGTAAAAGGGGCTATGTAATACTCACTTGATTCAAAAAGGTGTATCTAACACGAGAGACTATATAGTAATATGATTCTTGTAATGCACAACGTTAACCTAGATTGGAATGTATATTGAATTAATAGTGTGCACAATAGTTTATGTCTAAGTCTAGGGTTGAATTAGACGTGCGTATAAAGTTAGTGGTTTGTTCTTGGAAGGTATTGCATAAAGTGAAAGGTTTGAAATGGATGTTTTTAGAACATTTTGATCAAAGTTTGAGTTTGAATAACTAAATAAATAAATTACAAAATTTTTATTTATTTACTTAGTTATAAAAATAATGTATGTATTAGGGGTAATTAAGTATAAGTTAAATAAATAATTCTTAAATATAAATTTAATAAATAATTTTTACCTTATTTATTTATTTATAGAATATGTAACCTAGTCTTTTAGTTATAAAATATATTCGCTGTTTTATATTAATTATAATTTAATAATTAACTTTTGTTTAATTTATTTTTATAAATATGTGTAAATATAATTTTGTAGATTTAAATGTATAACTTCTATTTATTCTAGAAATAGGCATTTGATCTTTATAAAATCAATTATTTTTATATGAAAATTCATTTGGAATGCGTATTGATTTTAAAATATAAATTTTAGTATTCTGCCAAGATTTTCTCACACACACATGACCGTGCTTGGGACAAGGCACGATCATGCTAGAACCACAGGCGCGACCGTACTAGTCGGGGCGCGACCGTGTTCATCAAACAGAGGACATAACTAAGTTGTTCACTAGGCACGACCGTGTCTGGGCAAGGCACGACCGTGTCTGGGCCAAGCACGACGGTGTCTAGGGTTCTGAGGCATGACCTTATCTGGCTAACAGGCACGACTAGGTCATGTATGGGGCACGACTGTGCTCGGATAGGCACGATCGCACTAGCAAATTAGCGCGACCGTGTCTGACTAATTTTAGAAACAAATCGATTAAATCTTATAATATTAACGTTGGAACTCATGGGGCTTTCTTCCATTAGGTTATTACGAGTTTATTGGTATATATTGATTGTATTTAAAACATGTCCAAAACCAGATTCGATTAAACCATTTTTTAATGAAACATAGATCCGGGTTCGTGTTAATTTCCATATTGTAAGCCCCAATTGAGTTGGGGCTTTTGATCTATGGACTAAAACGAAAATGTAGGAGGTTTCAATTACCCGAAAAGACGATGAATCGATAGTGTACAGCAGAGGTGAGTTCCGGCGACGACGGGTTTGATCTCCGGCGTCTTCTGCTACAATTCCGACTGCTTCGATGTTTTCGGGATCTTCAGAGAGGATCGATAATGTGTTTGCTAGGGAGGATTGCAATCAAAATGGAGGAATTGTTGGTCTCATGAAAGGGTTTGACGTTTTTGAGACGAATCGATTAAATTGGATTTACTTGTTGTAAATTCGGTGATTGAAAACTTAATTGTGCTCGTTAATAGTATTAACGTGTGTAATGGTTACGAATTCAAACGTCTCTGTGATTAAAGGCTGCACTTACGTTTCAACTGACGAGAGGCGCAACCGTGCACAGGCACCGGGCGCGACCGTTCCAAAGCAAGGCGCGCGACCGTGCCTAGGCACTTGGCGTGACCGTGCCAGAACGAGGCGCGACCGTGCCTATTAGGGTTTCTTGTTAATTTATAAAATCAGTCCTTGCGAATTTCAGTTTTGATAGATTTGTATAAATATGAACTTATGTAGAATTTAATAGTATAATCGTGTAAAATTTGCGGATTTGCATTGAAACATAGTATTTAATTTTTGGTACGAATAGAACAAATCAGTGTACTAGGATTGGGTTTGAAATGTATCACATTGAATTAAAATACAGATAATGAAAATCGAAAATGTTACAAAAATCGTGAAAACTCATCGTTTTACGCCACGTATATGTGACTCATCCCACCCTAAGTCCATGACGGAACGTCATGGGCCGTGATGGTTCGTTACGTGGTCAGGAAGTGCTTGGAGGCCAAGAAACGGTAACGGACCATCACCGGCGGTAACGGTCCGTTACAGGATGAGAAATTTGCCTATAAATAGTTAGAGCTGGTTGTTCACTTGCAAACGCAACAGACACAAACACCATATCACACACATACAATCTGGAGAATATTAGAAGACTTAGTGCAGCGCGTTTAAATGCGAGTGCGGTGCGTTGAAAGTACGGTTCAGATCCGGAAAGACGTTTAAGCGAGGAACGAGCGTAGGAAACGACCAGAGATTATCGTAAGTACACTGGACCCATACCTTAGATAATTTTTTATATGATTTATGTGATTATATGTTACGTGCTATGTGTGGAACTAAGGTACGGGGATTAGTCTAAACACTAAACGGGAATAATGGAGTAGCCACGACGTATCCAAGGGGTGGTGGAAACGCAGTTGGTACTTCCTATATAGAAATCTCTTGGTGCTTCGTGGTGAAACCATTATGAATGTTTAGGGGTATAGACTAAAAGATAATGATGAAAATATAGTAAACGAACGGGAGATCTTCCGACCGGTATGTAGTTATCTGACAAACGGAATGTTCTATGTTAGAAAAGAGTTGTGTATAAATCCCTCCTGGACCCGTCACTCTTTCCTGGGAACTTCTCTGTTGGAGGTACTACTCTATAAGGATAATCACCCCAGTTTACAATATATGATAAATATGAATAAGGGAGGGCTTAATTCTAAATAAAGGAATATATGTGATGCATTATAGTGGTGGTGGGTACGCCGCTGGTACTCCCTATATATAAACCTCTTTAATGCATCATAGAGACACCTTTAGGAGGAATTAAAGCAAGGATTGAATAAAAGAATGAGGAAGTCATGCTATCAAATAAATGACGAGAAACGCTTAATCTTAAAAAAAGGAGTATTCATGAGATGTTAAAGGGGTGGTGGATATGCCGCTGGTACTTCCTATATATAAACCTCTTTAACATAACATGACGAAACCTTTGTAAGGGATTAGAGAAAGAGTTAAGATAAAAGCATAAAGAGATCATGCCACTAAATAAGAATTAGATGGGAAAGCTTAATTCTAAGTAAAGGAGTATTTATGGGACGTTAAAGGGGTGGTGGATACGCCGATGGTACTTCCTATATATTAACCTCTTTAACATAATATGGAGAAACCTTTATAAGGAATTAGAGAAGTGATGAATATGAAAGTATGACAAGAGGTCATGTTATATGTGCGAAAATGCAATGTGTGTTAAATATGAATATGTGAATGCATGATAGATGATCATGCTATATGTGTAAATACGAATATGTGATGGAGATGAGTCTAAGTCTTAAAATGGAATAACGGAGTACTCACGAAGTGTTAAAGGGGTTGTGAATCCCTCAGATCTGTTGATATTCAGGGATAAAGTCTTCAATCACTCTCTGAATTGGCGGAATCAAATCCACATCAAAATGAACAAATCAAAGAAGAACAATATCAATACTATCAATCACACCCAATGCATACCTCATGATGATTAGCTTCGTTAATCAAAAAATGTAATCAAGTATTCACAGCAGAAACACACAGAAATTCTCTTTTGATTAACTTGTAAAATCACAATACAAAATGAGAAAGTTACTTAAAATACAAAAGACACAACTATTTATACTATAGAGTTTTCGATCGAAATCTTCTTGATCGAAAAATGTTTTCAACCGAAAACATTTTCCGACCGAAAACTCTGAAGTTATACTTCTAAAACCTAATTGATTTCTATGGACTATTAGGTTCCAACAATCTCCCCCTAGTCCACAGAACATCAATTCTTCAAAAGTTGTCTTTTACAGGCTTGGATTTGACTTTAACATTTAGCTTCTTATCATCCACAGCAGCAAGTCTCTTCTTGATCACTTCAGCTTCATGTCTTCTTGACAAACATCGAGCCACGACTCTCATATACAACTTTGCTTCAGTTTTAATCTCCGTGCTCATATCACATCTAATAGGATTCGTATACAAAATCTTTAGATCATCATCAGAAAAGCTAAACAGATCCACTGGATCAAAAACTCTGACTTCTGGAAAATGATCCTGTATAATCATAGCTTCATGTGTTTTTCTATCATACACCCACTTCTTGAAGCTTTTAATGAATGTCTCTTTATGTGCTGGAATGTAAACAGTTGAAACTGTATCAGCAGGCTTCACAATGTATCTAAATCTTCTTTTGCCGTCTTTATCATTTCTTTTCAACTTTCTGCATTCAGGCACCTGTGGTTTGAACTTTTCAAATTTAGCTTTTCCACACTCTCTCTTTAAAAATTCTTCAAAATTAGCAGAAAATGAATTGTTCGATGGATTTATCACCTTCAGTTGAATTAGCTCTCGAATATCCCAGTATGGCAACGTGTTTAACTTTGAACTTCTGTCAAAATACTGGATATTCCCATCACATCTCTTTATTACATACATCTTCTTTTCACCATCATACATCCATGCTAATATTTCACTAGTTAGCGCTTGTTCTGGACTCTTTATTGTCTGTGTAATCTTTTCTACAATTGATGGCTTCTCAGTCACTGTCCACCAAGTACTCTTGTCAATCTTTGAATTCTTTGGCCTTTTAGATGGTGATTCAATATCTTCAGGAACAGTAAATGGCTCTCTTTCATCTACAAGCTTATCCAATTTACCAATCACTGAACCATCTTCTTCAACATACGTCTGTTGTTGTTTATATTCATACTTTTTGTATTTAGTGTTGGTTGGAGTTTCTTGTTCAACATCTTCAATTGTTTTTCCACTTCCACCAACACCACCAGTACCACCACTATTATCATCGTCATCTGAAGAATTGTTATCATCTTTTCTTTCACCAGTGATCACCACTTCTTCATCTTCCTTCTCTGTCTCTTCTTGATTCTCATCAATTTTCTCCAATCCTTTACCTTCATCATTGAGAAGCATATCATAATCAAATTACATGTTGTCTTCATACATAGTTGCTTCAAAAACTGGAGTTTGAACTTATTCACTAGTAGAAGGAATTGGTTCAGTGGCTGCTGGACTCTGAATCTCTTCAACATTTTCTGCTAGGTTTGTACCAATTTGAAAACCCGTATGAGCTATTAAATCCTATACCATCTTCTGAAGTTGATCAATCCGTTGCTGCTGTTGAGCTATTACACCCTTTTGTTTAGTACTTTCAATTTTCAACTCTCTGATCTCTCTGGAATTAGTAGCTTCTCTACTTTGCAAGTTTGAGATCTGAGTCTTTATTTGACTAACAACATTTGCAGCTTCCTTGGTTGCATAGTTAAGAAACTCTTCATCAACCAACTCATAACCTCTAGATCTTTTGGACTTATGCTTCTCTGGTACCTCTTTAGCTTTACCCTTGTCTTTATCAAGTCTTGTTGTAGTTTTCTCTTTCTTCTGTAATTCTGGATCAGTAAATACAATACCCTTAGATGGAGGAGGTCTAGAAGGTACTGTCTTTGTTTGTTCAAGTTCTTTTCTTTTCTTTGATGGGGTTGTTGCTGTGGCAATTAACTGTTCATCATTAATTTCTAATACTTCAGTGTTCACACTTAAGACATCGTCAGCTTCAGCAATAAATTCTTCTGTGTGACTTAGTAATGGTTCAATAAATTCTTCATTTACTTCAGGAACTCTGTTTTCTTCAAAAAAAAAACATATCATGTTCTTCAACTTGAACTTGACCTTCATGTTGAATAACATTTACTTGACCACCACCATGACCTTGATCATTATCATTTCCCTGATCATTATTCTGCACTTGATCAGTTTCATCATTGTCACTATCAACTCCATCTTCTATATCTTCTGCCATTAAGTCATTGATTTCATCTTCAATAGTAAAATCTGGATCAGGATTTTCTTCAATGTCACACCCCCAAATTTATTTATTTATTAAATAAATACAGGTTGCAACGATTGGTTCATTACACAATAGTGGAAGCTGTAATAGTGATTTCTAAGACTTGATTACATATACAATTACTAAAACCAAGTAATACTATGATCTAAGTTCTTCTAGATCAACGATAGACTTGAGACTTGATATTCTACGTCCTTCCAGTTACTAGGAATTGATCCAACATAGCTAGCCTATTCCAACCGCGCCATGGCTAAAGGTTACCAGAGAAACATACTTGAAAGTGTCAACACAAAGGTTGGTGAGTTCACAGAGTTAGTTATATTAGTGCTTATAGGTTTTTCCCGAAAACATGTACATGACTTTACCGTCATAAAACTAAGTAGTTTTCCTTTGAAAACATTACCATGACTTAACCGTCATAAAACATGTAGTTTTTCTTTGAAAACATTACCATGACTTAACCGTCATAAATCAAATGTTTAAACATGATCATTTTAACCTGATCAGAACCCTTTGTTTAAACCTGATCACTTTAACCTGATCAAAACCCCTTGTTTAAACCTGATCACTTTAACCTGATCAGCACTCTTTTGTTTAAACCTGATCACTTTAACCTGATCAGAACCCTTTGTAAAATTCAATTGTTCGTAAATAGTTCCAGTTGCATGTGATAATCAGAATAAGAATTGTTGACCCATTTGTAAACTAGCTAGGAATACAAATAATATGTTCCTACATGAGCCGTAACCAAACCATGACAATTGTACACGCCCCTAATTTCGTTATCCGGTTCTATGCGGCCATAAATCCTCCAGATTGTGGTTAGCACGACTAACCATGACCGGGAGACGTCACTCTCCATAGTACTATTCATAGGACCCTAGCCTACAGTTAATGGTTACTAAATTGTTCCAGGGGACTTTAGCGGCCTCAAATCATTTAACTCATGTAAACATAAAAAGTCGAGTCTTATTCTCTTGTTATCACATAAAAATAGTTGTAAGTATGTTCTTTCCCCAAATCGTTGAGTGTTGTTCATCCGAACGATCGTTGTGTGTTGTTCATCCAAACAATCGTTGAGTGTACTTGTGTCCATCTGTTTAGTTGAGCAAGTTTTCTCCCCGTTTGTTTAAAAACAATTTAAAAACAAGTAGTAAAAGTGGGGCCGTGAGACTCACAAGAAGTTAAACCAGAATGTTCGTATTGTCAAATGTATAAGCAATGTAATTCATGTTTTCAAAACATAACAAGTAAGTATGTTTCTCCCACGATGTTTACAAAACAGTAAAGAGTTAAAAGGGGGCCGTGAACTCACCTGGTGACGTGTCAGAATCACTAATTTCCTTTTGATAGCAGTGAAAACCAAGGCCCAACGTGATAGTCACGGGTTTACGTCGTCCTATTCAAGTCCTACGATACCTGTAGGTACTTTATGAGTTTTATAGACTATCCCTAATAATGTAAAACGAGTCTAAACTCGTATTGAGTTATCACGCGTAAAGTTGAGCTCTATTGATTCTTAACGGTATTATCGATTCGATAATATTAGTTGATTAATTCAAGTTGGGTCTTTCGACTCGGATAAGTTTTAATAGTTATATTCGAAATATTTGTTTGTCGTGGACACAATTGTATATAACTATGTGAACGTATAGTTACTAATAATTCAGATTATTGTCTCTTTTTAACAGAATATATGCAACTAAATGATTTAGTAAAACCATTTCAGGACTTGTAGTATATTCATACACGTATTTATAAATATAATTTCATTCATATGTTTATATAATTTCAAAATCCCAAAACATATCTGTACCGTAGTAATTCTCGAATAACCGTTCCTTTTTTGGGTTTGTTCGACTTTATGTGGACTTATACATGTAAATATATACTTAATTTTGTATATTCAATTAACATGTTTTATTTATTCACGTCTTGACCGAAAACATATATATATATATATATGTGTATATAATTTCATTCAATGAATATAATCGTCTCGCTTGTTTTCCAATAACACGTATATTTATATTGTATATACATACATGAAATATTATTTAATACGAGTATTAAAAGTATATAATTACGTATACTTTATATTACTTGTCCATGTCTTGTTAACATATTATGTTTTGAAATCGTTCGTATCACATATATAATCAAAACCCTAAAGTCATACACTTATCTATATTCGTATTTGAATATTATATTTAAGAAATAATCTTTCAATTTTGTGTAATGTGACTATATATATATATATGTGTCTGTGTTCTGATCTAAATTTTGTTTTATAAAATAATTATTTGGTTTCATATAAAGTATGAAGATTTTTAATTACATATATCTATACGAATACGTTTACATATATATATATATATATATATTTTAACGGATTATTGTTACTTGTCAAACTCTCGTTTTGTCTGTTTCGTTATAAATTAATTTGTATAAATTTAAGATCTTCAAACATAATATATAAGATACGAGTTTATCCTTATAATAATGGTTATCCAAGTTATCCCAAACAATAACCGTCATCAGTTTATATATTACGAACAATTAGTAAATATTTATATAACTAGGGTAATGATTATTATCCTTATATATATAAAACGATCGCTAGTCATAACAATGTCTCATCCTACAGATTACACGTTCGTTTCCTAATTTAAAGACTAATGATTTATACTTTTAGTTTGTACGGATCTCAATCACCAAATCATAAGTTAACATCATTTGTTAATATTAACGTCGACTTAATATTTATTTATTTTTTTTTAGTCGTTATTAAATCTTTTAGAGCTCAACGCGAATAACCGTTCACACGTGTTTATTTTTCATATAATCAACGTAATTCGTTAAGCATGCGTTTTTACCTTTCCATTCACTCGGTTCGCATACGCGAACCTGTTGACTCGTGTTGATCAGTTGACTTTCGTTGACCAAACTTGACCAGGTTTGACCACGACACGAAAATGCTCAAATCTCGAAAGACTTGTGTATCGGGACACCTAAATACCATATAAAACCAGATCTGCTTGTTTAGGACTCGTCGGAGTGTCGGGTGTCGTCGGAAACATCCAAACAGCAAAACAAGAACTATTGTTATAGACAATGCATAGATCTAAGTTTGGGAATAACGCAAAGACGGGAAAATAACTCACCGGGGTTCGTCGGAACCCTAAAATGGCTGCCGGAAAAAGGGTCTCGCCGGAAAAGCGAAACTGAGCCGCCACACGACTCCTCCCCGTCCTCTCTTTCTCGATCTGGACCATCCCGCACCACCACCTTCGTTTCCTCGTCTATACCCACCGTCGTCGCCTCCACTTGGTACGAGAACCCCTAACCCGACAGTACCGTCTTCCTCATCATCAACCACCACCACCTCCGACCTGTCATCGTAACAAGAAACCACCACCACTGCCTCGAAATCGGGGTAACCACCGCCCTTATTGGAACCAGGGCTTCGAGATCCCTCGGAAAAACACTCCCCTTTCCCGTACCTCGCCGGAAGACCAGGCGTTGCCACGACCGCCGCCGATCCGGCCGCCGTGTGGCGCTAGATGCTTCGCCGGAGGGGTCGCCGGAATGTGGCCGGACTCCCCTCCCATTGTCACGATCTGCATCTCTCTCTCTCTAGCTAATTGTGTGTGTGTGGAGGCTAGATAAATGAGAGGAAAAAAGGTTTATGAGTATTTATAGCTAGGTTTTTCAGGTGTGGGTTCTCATGGAAATAATACTGATTTGTTGAGAACGCGTATTCGTACGAGCCTTCGTCATGACTAAATTCTTGAATTATTGTTTTAGAATACCTAGAACTATGAAACGTTATTAATATTATTATTTAATTGTTTTAAATCGTCAAATCTTCGTTTCAATGGTTGTATGAATCGGTATGCGTTGGTACCGCGTTTTAACGCATTCGTTCTTTTTACATGTTTTGCGCTCCGAGTTTAACTATTATTATAACACTAATAATGTTAAATAAATATCTATAGTATTTTTAGCATCACTGTACATATCGGTAATAACCGTACCGCTTTTGTTAATATCACGAGCATCTGACGCGATTTAACGCTTATGTACGCGTACTTCGTGTGTATTTGTCTGAACGGTGTTTTCGAATGAACACGATACTACTTGATATTTATTATTCATCATCCTACTTATTTTGTCATGTCGAACACTCGTTTATGAACCGATGTCTGATGCATTTAATGTTTAAAGTGCTAGACCGCGTACGTACTTCTATCGTTTTGTAAGTTCTTAGAATGGTGTAACAAGTTGTTTAATGGAATCGAGTGACTAGTATGATGTTTGGATTATGTAATTCGGGCCTCGAATGGTTTTGGACTTCTATTGGACCTTATTGGGCCTTATTGGGCTTAGTTAGGCTTAGTCCAACAACTAGGTTTTAGATTCAGGAATTTCGCAGGTGTCACATTCTTCCCTCCTTAAAGAAATTTCGTCCTCGAAATTTGTTATACTTACAAGAATTAGGATTTTATATCCTTGCTTCATTTTTGGATTCTTAAGGAGAATGTTGAATAATTCCAATAGTAGTTGGTACACGAAGTTAAAGTGGATATCTCACCAACGAACGATATAGGATGTGTAAAGGTTTGAGACGTCAACGTATCAGGTAATAGCGTAACGCTATTGTTCAGCAGATATATCAAAAAGTGGATTTAAAACAATTCCTCTGATTATGTCGCCATTTGAATGAGGTTAGTTAAACCACGAGGTGATAACGTCATTACTAGCGTTTCCCGACCCAAAGGAATTATAATCGAAGAGGTCATAATGGTGTAATGAATAGATCATTAAGAGAATGTTTAATCGGTGTGAATCAAGATAGTGTGTTTTCACAAGTCAAGTGAATAACTCGTACATTAAGATAATTAATCATAGATTGGATGTCGAAGAATTTTGTTATGTGATCACCCTCATCAGATTGGAACTGTATGACAATTATTATTGGTAATGGAAAGGCAAAATGCATTCGTGTCTTTTAAACTACCGTCCACTGGTCCTGAAGAACAGGTATCGAAACTACCTTAATTTCGATTGGGCAAGACAGATATCGAAACTACCTAGTTTCGATTGAGTAAGACATGTATCGAAACTACCTTAGTTTCGATTGAGTAAAACAGGGATCGAAACTACCTTAGTTTCGATTGAGTAAAACAGGTATCGAAACTACCTAGTTTCGATACTGTTATTTCGATTGACAGCATCAGATTCCTATGATTTATCCTAAGATGGGAGTGAAATCTCGATTGAAGAAATATAATGCCAGGATGTAGACAAAAATCACGTATAGATTTAGGAGCTAGTCGCATGTGAGGGAGTCATGTCCTTAAGTTCGTTAAGTATGACGCATAGGCATTTCAAACGGTATTGAGATGAGTGAATACGGAAATTTTAAAGAAATTTGAGAAGGCAAGAAGGAATGTATATATGTAGACTTATATTAGAGTAATGTTAACTACGGCTCGTCTTGTGTTCATCTCCGTGGTGGCGTATAGTTTTAATCAGTCAACGATCGTGGAACATATGGATAAACTCTCAAGGTTCGACGTAGGTCCTCGATTTCATATTAAAGTTGGTTGAAATGGATTCTAAAGTTTTCAAACTTTTGTCTCATGAATTAGCAATGAAGAGGGTCGATTTGGTTATTCACCAACAACTGGTAGTGTAGTATATATGCACGTCCTTGGCTTTCGAATGGTATTTTCATAACTTTCCGTTCCGTATTTCACCTATATAGGTTATAGCCTTATAGTCCTTAGCACAAGGGCTTAAGTTGTAAGATTGAGGTAATGAGTGTTAAGGGTTAGAGATTTGTATTTTCTCTAGGAATGTTCAAGAGTTTATCTATCAACCTCATGTTTTGATATATAGGTAACGAAATCAAAAAGGAAAAGTTTATAGTTGAATTTCAAAAGGTGTAATAGTACTTTATAGAGAATTTCTAGATTCGATGCAAGTAGCGAAGTCAAATTAACCAAGAGTAGAAGTATTCAGTGTTTCGATCAAAGTTGTCATGCCAATGAAGTCTCGATAAGAGTTTTAGATTCATTGGAATTAATAGATGAAGGATTTTACGTACATTCCCACGTCACTTGGGATAGCCCATCTTATCATCCAATGCTCTTTTGACTCAACCCTTTGGTTATGAAAATTTCGATCATTAATCGAGTGATTGAGAATTGAGATTAGAAATACGGATTAATTGTGAACATTAGCTCAGACAGTATGACTCACTAGAGTTCTCATGTATAGCAAATTATGATTTCGTGTGCACCCGCTATGATAATTTGCTTTACATGGTCCCTATAGTGTTTCTCCTATCTTCCAGCTCTCAGTTGAAAGGGATCTGAAATGTTTATTAGACCGTGTCATTGTGTTGCACTCTTGCGCATGAGTGAGTATGTTCTATCGGATTACTCTTAGTAATGTGTACCGATGCTCAGGAATCCGCCGACTAAGGCTGTTATTGGGTGGAGTTTATGGAAGAGAGACGCAACCGATGCCTTCTAATAACAGGATATGTGTGCGTGGTGGAAGTCAGGCACTATGTTTAGGGCAGAGATCCTCAAATTAGTATTGAGCAATTCATGCTCCAAGTTTGTATGTACGTGTGGATCCACATGATTCCATTGATGTTTGGGTCTCTTGACCAGTGGAGTTCTCTCCCGTTTAGTCCTGCTTATCCACCTCAGGTTCCCTTATACTTAGGAAGTATCGTCTGTCATATCTCAAGGTGAAGGGTCTAATAATCTAATCCGACAATTCATGAAGGAGAGTGTGTATACCACACAAAACGAAGGCAACACCTGATAGAAAGAAAGTTGACTCCACAGCTAACGTAGTCGTAGGTGTTTATTAGATTTTAGTCACGTATACTACGTAATTGTATTTAGTATTAATACAGCTAATAATACACTAGTGTAACTACATACACTAATGGTCAACTTGAGTCTTTCGGCAACGGTTGGAATTTCTATACTCATGTCTTGGGTGTTCTTAGTGTGATACTGGTCTTAGGAGTCTTGGTCCCTAAATGAATCTGGTTAGAGCCTGGGTGACACTAAGGAAACCTAATTCGCTAAACCCATTGGCTCTGATACCAATCTGGCACACCCCCAAATTTATTTATTTATTAAATAAATACAGGTTGCAACGATTGGTTCATTACACAATAGCGGAAGCTGTAATAGTGATTTCTAAGACTTGATTACATATACAATTACTAAAACCAAGTAATACTATGATCTAAGTTCTTCTAGATCAATGATAGACTTGAGACTTGATATTCTACGTCCTTCCAGTTACTAGGAATTGATCCAACATAGCTAGCCAATTCCAACCGCGCCATGGCTAAAGGTTACCTGAGAAACATACTTGAAAGTGTCAACACAAAGGTTGGGGAGTTCACAGAGTTAGTTATATTAGTGCTTATAGTTTTTCCCGAAAACATGTACATGACTTTACCATCATAAAACTAAGTAGTTTTCCTTTGAAAACATTACCATGACTTAACCGTCATAAAACATGTAGTTTTTCTTTGAAAACATTACCATGACTTAACCGTCATAAATCCAATGTTTAAACATGATCATTTTAACCTGATCAGAACCCTTTGTTTAAACCTGATCAGAACCCTTTGTTTAAACCTGATCACTTTAACCTGATCAGCACTCTTTTGTTTAAACCTGATCACTTTAACCTGATCAGAACCCTTTGTAAAATTCAATTGTTCGTAAATAGTTCCAGTTGCATGTGATAATCAGAATAAGAATTGTTGACCCATTTGTAAACTAGCTAGTAATACAACTAATATGTTCCTACATGAGCCGTAACCAAACCATGACAATTGTACGCGCCCCTAATTTCGTTATCCGGTTCTATGCGGCCATAAATCCTCCAGATTGTGGTTAGCGCGACTAACCATGACCGGGAGACGTCACTCTCCATAGTACTATTCATAGGACCCTAGGCTACAGTTAATGGTTACTAAATTGTTCCAGGGGACTTTAGCGGCCTCAAATCATTTAACTCATGTAAACATAAAAAGTCGAGTCTTATTCTCTTGTTATCACATAAAAATAGTTGTAAGTATGTTCTTTCCCCAAATCGTTGAGTGTTGTTCATCCTAACGATCGTTGTGTGTTGTTCATCCGAACAATCGTTGAGTGTACTTGTGTCCATCTGTTTAGTTGAGCAATTTTTCTCCCCGATTGTTTAAAAACAAGTAGTAAAAGTGGGGCCGTGAGACTCACAAGAAGTTAAACCAGAATGTTCATATTGTCAAATGTATAAGCAATGTAATTCATGTTTTCAAAACATAACAAGTAAGTATGTTTCTCCCCCGATGTTTACAAAACAGTAAAGAGTTAAAAGGGGGCCGTGAACTCACCTGGTGACGTGTCAGAAATACTAATGTCCTTTTGATAGCAGTGAAAACCAAGGCCCACGTGATAGTCACGGGTTTACGTCGTCCTATTCAAGTCCTACAATACCTGTAGGTACTTTATGAGTTTTATAGACTATCCCTAATAATGTAAAACGAGTCTAAACTCGTATTGAGTTATCACGCGTAAAGTTGAGCTCTATTGATTCTTAACGGTATTATCGATTCGATAATATTAGTTGATTAATTCAAGTTGGGTCTTTCGACTCGGATAAGTTTTAATAGTTATATTCGAAATATTTGTTTGTCGTGGACACAATTGTATATACCTATGTGAACGTATAGTTACTAATAATTTAGATTATTGTCTCTTTTTAACAGAATATATGCAATTAAATGATTTAGTAAAACCATTTTAGAACTTGTAGTATATTCATACACGTATTTATAAATATAATTTCATTCATATGTTTATATAATTTCAAAATCCCAAAACATATCTGTACCGTAGTAATTCTCGAATAACCGTTCCTTTTTTGGGTTTGTTCGACTTTATGTAGACTTATACATGTAAATATATACTTAATTTTGTATATTCAATTAACATGTTTTATTTATTCACGTCTTGACCGAAAATATATATATATATATGTGTATATAATTTCATTCAATGAATATAATCGTCTCGCTTGTTTTCCAATAACACATATATTTATATTGTATATACATACATGAAATATTATTTAATACGAGTATTAAAAGTATATAATTACGTATACTTTATATTACTTGTCCATGTCTTGTTAACATATTATGTTTTGAAATCGTTCGTATCACATATATAATCAAAACCCTAAAGTCATACACTTATCTATATTCGTATTTGAATATTATATTTAAGAAATAATCTTTCAATTTTGTGTAATGTGACTATATATATATATATATATATGTGTGTGTGTTCTGATCTAAATTTTGTTTTATAAAATAATTATTTGGTTTCATATAAAGTATGAAGATTTTTAATTACATATATCTATACGAATACGTTTACATATATATATATTTTAACGGATTATTGTTACTTGTCAAACTCTCGTTTTGTCTGTTTCGTTATAAATTAATTTGTATAAATTTAAGATCTTCAAACATAATATATAAGATACGAGTTTATCCTTATAATAATGGTTATCCAAGTTATCCCAAACAATAACCGTCATCAGTTTATATATTACGAACAATTAGTAAATATTTATATAACTAGGGTAATGATTATTATCCTTATATATATAAAACGATCGCTAGTCATAACAATGTCTCATCCTACAGATTACACGTTCGTTTCGTAATTTATCGACTAATGATTTATACTTTTAGTTTGTACGGATCTCAATCACCAAATCATAAGTTAACATCATTTGTTAATATTAACGTCGACTTAATATTTATTTATTTTTTTTTAGTCGTTATTAAATCTTTTAGAGCTCAACGCAAATAACCGTTCACACGTGATTATTTTTCATATAATCAACGTAATTCGTTAAGCATGCGTTTTTACCTTTCCATTCACTCGGTTCGCATACGCGAACCTGTTGACTCGTGTTGATTAGTTGACTTTCGTTGACCAAACTTGACCAGGTTTGACCACGACATGAAAATGCTCAAATCTCGAAAGACTTGTGGATCGGGACACCTAAATACCATATAAAACCAGATCTGCTTGTTTAGGACTCGTCGGAGTGTCGGGTGTCGTCGGAAACATCCAAACAGCAAAACAAGAACTATTGTTACACACAATGCATAGATCTAAGTTCGGGAATAACGCAAAGACGGGAAAATAACTCACCGGGGTTCGTCGGAACCCTAAAATGGCTGCCGGAAAAAGGGTCTCGCCGGAAAAGCGAAACTGAGCCGCCACACGACTCCTCCCCGTCCTCTCTTTCTCGATCTGGACCATCCAGCACCACCACCTTCGTTTCCTCGTCTATACCCACCGTCGTCGCCTCCACTTGGTACGAGAACCCCTAACCCGACAGTACCGTCTTCCTCATCATCAACCACCACCACCTCCGACCTGTCATCGTAACAAGAAACCACCACCACTGCCTTGAAATCGGGGTAACCACCGTCCTTATTGGAACCAGGGCTTCGAGATCCCTCGGAAAAACACTCCCCTTTCCCGTACCTCGGCGGAAGACCAGGCGTTGCCACGACCGCCGTCGATCCGGCCGCCTTGTGGCGCTAGATGCTTCGCCGGAGGGGTCGCCGGAATGTGGCCGGACTCCCCTCCCATTGTCACGATCTGCATCTCTCTCTCTCTCTCTCTAGCTAATTGTGTGTGTGTGGAGGCTAGATAAATAAGAGGAAAAAAAGTTTATGAGTATTTATAGCTAGGGTTTTCAGGTGTGGGTTTTCATGGAAATAATACTGATTTGTTGAGAACGCGTATTCGTACGAGCCTTCGTCATGACTAAATTCTCGAATTATTGTTTTAGAATACCTATAACTATGAAACGTTATTAATATTATTATTTAATTGTTTTAAATCGTGAAATCTCCGTTTCAATGGTTGTACGAATCGGTATGCGTTGGTACCGCGTTTTAACGCATTTGTTCTTTTTACATGTTTTGCGCTCCGAGTTTAACTATTATTATAACACTAATAATGTTAAATAAATATCTATAGTATTTTTAGCATCACTGTACATATCGGTAATAACCGTACCGCTTTTGTTAATATCACGAGCATCTGACGCAATTTAACACTTATGTACGCGTACTTCGTGTGTATTTGTCTGAACGGTGTTTCCGAATGAACACGATACTACTTGATATTTATTATTCATCATCCTACTTATTTTGTCATGTCGAACACTCGTTTATGAACCGATGTCTGATGCGTTTAACGTTTAAAGTGCTAGACCGCGTACGTACTTCTATCGTTTTGTAAGTTCTTAGAATGGTGTAACAAGTTGTTTAATGGAATCGAGTGACTAGTATGATGTTTGGATTATGTAATTCGGGCCTCGAATGGTTTTGGACTTCTATTGGACCTTATTGGGCCTTATTGGGCTTAGTTGGCCTTAGTCCAACAACTAGGTTTTAGATTCAGGAATTTCGCAGGTGTCACATTCAAGCATATTTGGAAATAGTGGTGTCACAGTACCACTAAATTTGCTTGTCTTCCTCACATTATTCATGCTGCTGAAGATTGCTTCTTTCATTGAATCCAAAGGTAGTTCAACACCATCGTTTTCCAGATTCGGCAGCAGTGTATTAATACTCATTTGTACAAATCTTGGGGACATTAGAAACTTGTAGTTTTGCCTTGGTCCCACAAAGTTACTAATCATTGCCTCCAATATCATTCTTGAAAAATTGAATCTTCTATGAGTTGCTAGACACACTAACGTTCTGCTGAATACTTCACCTATTTGATCAAAAGCAGATGTTCTGGACTCATGCAATGAATTAATACATGGACAAGGTATCTCCATTGTTTTGCAAACATAGTTTTGATCACAAATCTTCATAGAAACGTTCCCTCATATCCCATACTCAGAATTATCCCTGAGATTGCAATATGATTAATTTTGTAAGGAAAATCAGTTGCGTCTCGGAAGTTTAACACTTCATGAATAACTTGTTCTGTAACTTTTATTGTATTTCCACCAACAGAGCTTTTTTATCCAAAACTCCCTCACATGTTTCTCAAACACTCTAACTTGTGTGGATATTGCTGTGTGAATTCTGGAATTTATCAAGAACCTGACAATCTCTTCATAACCACGTGCTTTCTTGGTATTTGTGGTTAAGCATGCACAAATGTTGTGCTTGGGTTCAAACTTTAAACGGTTCATATCTGTAAAGAACAAACACATAAAATTAGAAAATTTCTTAAAAAATACTTAACTCTGGACATTTTGATCGAAAACTCCCTTATTTGCAACATTTTCGATCGAAAAACTCCTTTTAACCTTTTCACCAGAAAAGTTGAAATCACAACTTTGAACATTTCGATCGAAAACTCTTAATCTGTACATCAATATTTCGATCTAAAACTCTGAGTTATACCTTTCTAACTTTCAACTTTTCGATCGAAAACTTTTGTAATCAATATAAACCATGACTATTTCGTTCGAAAACTCTAATTAATTTTCATCAAACGTCTTTTCCGATCGAAAACTCTTATTTTTCGAAAAATATTTCTCAATCCATGATTTTTCGATCGAAACCTTTTTTCGGTCAAAAACACATTTCGGACGAATCAGAATTAACTTCATTTCCATATGAAATACTTTTCGATCCATTCAACCGACTTTTCGGTTCATTCTTCCTAGTTTTCGGGCAATTCAAAAACTCATAAATTCAAATTAAAACTACGGCTTTGGATCTAACCTATCAACCTCTATGAATCAAGAGAACATACCTGGATGACCGAAAACCACTAAGAATCTAGATGACGTCACAATCAACCACTTTTTCGTACGAATCTTTAACACTTGTAAAACACGATGAAATTTGAAATGATACGGTCGATAGAATAATACAAGTGGGAAAAATATTTTCAATCGAAAACTTTGAATACATAGACTTTTCAAATCTTGACCGAAAACTTCAGTCATGACTTTTCGATCGAAAACTATTTCAGATGATTAATTTTCGGTCAAGAGATTTCGACTGAAAACTCCAAACATGAGAATTAATTTTTTTATTTTTTATTTTTATATTTTTTATTTATTTAAGTCCATTTTGACATCATTAAGACCTGTTTCAGAACTTTATTTTTCACACACACACAAAACAAACAAAACAACAAAAAAACATTAAACATAAAATCCAGATCATAACAACTATTTTATTCACAGACATTTTCTTTTAATGAACTGAAATGACATAGGATCATAAATGTATATTGTCTTAACTACACTGCATATCAAATCAGGATCTAAATAGTTCAACCTAGATTGCCAGTATTGTTATCCACATAAACTCATGCATCACATTTCAGCAAATAATGTGTGACATTTAAGGTTATATTAATCAATACAGTGTGTACCCCACAATTGAGATGGAATGAACTTAGAATTAACACAAAATTTCACCAGATCATGATCCAATCTCCAATATGAAGGTAGCGTTCTTAGCACAGGAAAAATAATCCAAGTGGATTTGATTTGAATCATATTGATTCAGAATCATTTTGATTCATTATCTTGGTTTCTGAGATAGTACAGAATCATATTGATTCATGTGAGATGTGAAGACTCATGAATGATTTTGGTATGCGGATATCCGTAAGATATTGGATATGTCAATTGAAATCTCGAATGATTCAAAGGGTGAAACAGACTGAATTCCTGGTTTCCATCCGAGATTTTCACCAGAACCATCAGCTGTATGAAGGTGTTTAACTCTAAATCATATATTTGACGTATATAGTCAATAGAGCAAACCCAGATCTGTTGTGAATCCCTCGGATCTATTGATATTCAAGGATAAAGTCTTCAATCACTCTTTGAATTGGCGGAATCAATTCAGAAATCAAATCCACATCAAAATGAACAAATCAAAGAAGAATAATCTCAATACTATCAATCACACCCAATGCATACTTCATGATGATTAGCTTCGTTAATTAACCAATGTAATCAAATATTAACACAAGAAACACATAGAAATTCTCTTTTGATTAACTTGTAAAATCACAATACAAAATGAGAAAGTTATTGAACCATTACTAAGTCACACAGAAGAATTTATTGCTGAAGCTGACGATGTCTTAAGTGTGAACATTGAAGTATTAGAAATTAATGATGAACAATTAATTGCCACAGCAACAACCCCATCAAAGAAAAGAAAAGAACTTGAACAAACAAATACCGTACCTTCTAGACCTCCTCCGTCTAAGGGTATTGTATTTACTGATCCAGAATTACAGAAGAAAGAGAAAACTACAACAAGACTTGATAAAGGCAACTGTAAAGCTAAAGAGGTACCAGAGAAGCATAAGTCCAAAAGATCTAGAGGTTATGAGTTGGTTGATGAAAAGTTTCTTAACTATGCAACCATGGAAACTACAGATGTTGTTAGTCAATTGAAGACTCAGATCTCAAACTTGCAAAGTAGAGAAGCTACTAATTCCAGAGAGATCAGAGAGTTGAAAATTGAAAGTACTAAACAAATTGTGCTAAAAACTCATCAAGATCCTGGTCTCATGGTATGACTACATTCACTTTGCATTCGAATGATGAAAGTACCGATATTCAATGTGGGTAAAACACAAAGATTGCGATTTAGTTAATCACACAAATATCGCCTAATTTACATATGCAGAGCTTACCAGCATATCAAAAATTATAACCGATGTCACCATCATATCTAATTCATGCATAAGCTCAGCACACACTTGTACTATCATTTCCTATATATACGTCATTCAGACACACAAATTTTCTTTTTCTTTTATTCTCCCCCTAATATTGTGATGTGACTTTATTTACTAATTATATCACATATGAGAACAAACATTCATTAAGCTAATCACACATATCAAGCGTACACAACACAATTTTAACACTGAAAAGAAAAATCTTTTGAGGAACATATTTCTGAGGTCTTTCAGTTCAAAAATGGACTATTTATTATTAATTTTTTTTAAAGAAATCATCCCCAACATCTCAACCAAAGAGTTAAACCGATCCTTTGAAAAAGCTTTTGTAAAAATATCGTCTTTTTGCTCTAGGGTATCGACATGGACCACTTCAATCATCCCATTCTCAAAACAGTCACGAATGAAATGTAACCTGATCGCAATGTGCTTTGTTTTGGAATGCTGAATGGGATTTTTTACTATTCCGAGCACTGCCTCGTTGTCACAATAAATCGGAGTTTCCAGGAAATTTACTCCAAAATCTAGCATTTGATGTTGAATCCAGATAACTTGTGAACAACAACTCGAGGCAGCAGTATACTCAGCTTCAGCAGTTGATGTGGATACATTCGTTTGTTTCTTACACTGCCAAGACACCAGTCTCTCCCCCAAAAATTGACATCCACCTGAAGTTGACTTCCTGTCCAAATTACAACCTCCATAATCGCAGTCAGTGTAAGCAAAGAAATTAAATTCAGAATCAGAAGGAAACCATAAACCAAAATTTACGCGACCATTAAGATATCGGAAAATTCGTTTAACTGCTGATTCATGAGATTCTTTTGGAGCTGCCTGATATCTGGCACAAGAGCAAACAACAAACATGATGTCTGGCCGACTAGCAGTCAAATACATCAACGAGCCAATCATGGACCTGTGCATCTTTTGATTTACTTCAACTCCAGATGCATCGACAGTTAAAGGTTCATGAGGAGCAATTGGTGTTGAAGCTGATTTGCAATCAGTCATTTTGAATTTTGTAAGAATATCTTTCACATATTTGGCCTTATGAATAAGAATTCCTGATTCAGACTGCTCAACTTGTAACCCCAGAAAAAACTGCATTTTTCCCATCAAGCTCACTTCAAAATTTAATTTCATAACTTGTTCAAATTCTTTGTAAAGAGCTTCATTTGTTGATCCATAGATAATATCATCGACATAAACTTGTACAATCAACAAATCAACATCATAATTCTTTAGGAATAAGGTCTTGTTAATTGTTCCACGAACGAAGCCATTTGATGTAAGATGTATTGACAAGGTTTCATACCACGCACGAGGCACTTGATGTAACCCGTACAATGCTTTATCAAGCTTATACACTAGAAATAGATGAGATGGATCTTCAAAACCTGGTGGTTGATTCACATAAACTTCTTCCTTTACCACCCCATACAGAAAAGCTGTTTTTACATCCATTTGATATACCGTAAATTTCTTGTACGATGCATAACCAAAAAGATTTGTATGGCTTCAATTCGTGCAACAGAAGCAAAGACATCATCATAATCTAGTCCTTCCTCTTGATAAAAATCCTTGTACAACCAAACGAGCTTTGTTCCGAACTACAATCCCACGATCATCCTTTTTGTTTCTGAAGACCTACTTCGTTCCAATTGGATATTTTCCCTCAGGTAAGTCCACAAGATGCCACACGTTTAACTTCTTAAACTGAATCAATTCTTCTTGCATAGCTTCAATCCAACTTGGATCTTGTAAAGCAACAATAACATTCTTTGGTTCCTCTTGAGATAAGAAACAGGAGCACAAACAAACATTTATATTTCTAGTTTGACTTCTTGTCTTTACTCCATCTTCCAGAGATCCAATAATATTCTCAACTGGATGAGCATAATGGATTTGATGATTTTGAATATGATCAACTTCCACAGATTCTGGCATGTTTGTATCATTCAACTTCGGTAATTGATCATTTGAAACTTCAACACTAGAAGAACTTGACTGAATTACATCCTCAGTCTGATCATTTATAGGATCCAACTGAAATTAATTAACAGTTGGTTCATCATTTGTACTTGGAATTTCTTGTACTTCAGAATCAACATTAGTGATAGAGTTATCAACAAGATCTTCTTGTGTTTGAGTTGATGTAGTGACATTCTTAGACATCTCATTTTGAATCATCAAATTCAGTGGCCCAACCAAAAACTTTCCAACTGATAGATCACTACTTGTAGAAGATTCAGTTACAGTATCCGAAGTACTTGATTCATTAGAATCCATTTAAAGTTGTTGATCAAAAGTTTTGAAGATTAATTCAGCATCAAAGAACCAATCAGGTCCATTTTGATCTGTAGGAGTATTTAGTTCTTGCCACTCCACATAAAACGATTCTTGAACAATTTTGGTTCTTTTGTTGTACACTATATAAGCTCTCTGATATGAAGAATAACCCAAAAAATAGCATTCATCACCGACAGCTGCAAATTTTGGCAATGAATCTTGTGTATTCAACAATGTACAAGAACAGCCAAATGCTCTGAAGAACTTGATATATGGCTTTCGTTATAGAATAGTTCATACGAAGTCTTTGTAAGTTGCTTCACCATAAGAACTCTGTTTAAGACATAACATGCAGTGTTTACTGCTTCAGCCCAGAAGATAATGGGCAACTTGGAATCGACAAGCATTGTTCGAGCAGCTTCTATTAAAGTTCTATTCTTCCTTCCAGCTACTCCATTCTGTTGTGGTATTCTTGCAACACTATACTGATGTGTTACACCTTTTTCTACACAAAACAAACTTATCAGTTTATTTTTAAATTCTGTTCCATTGTCACGGCGAATGATTGAAACTTTGCTATCACAGATGTTTTCTATTCGTTTGACAAAATCAATAATTGTTTCAGGTGTTTCATCCTTTGTTGCAAGGAAAAACACCCATGAAAATATTGAAAAATCATCTGTGATAACAAGACAATATGATTTTTTCGCATTACTTTTAACTCGAACTGGACCAAACAAATCCATATGAATAAGAAATAAAGGTCTAGTAAAAGTTGTTATGGTTTTTCTTGGATGAGACTTCTTGTGCTGTTTTCCCTTCGCACATGACATGCAATTTTCTTCAATTATGAATTATTTCTTTGGCAATCCTCGCACCAAATCTTTATGCATCAAGTTATTGGTGTTCTTTAAATTCACATGACCCATTCTTCGATGCCACAAACAAGATTCTGAACCAGTTTCCTTTGATAATAAACATGAAACATTTACTGGTGTAGTATGATCATTCATGTCAACCACATATGTGTTGAATTTCCTTGGAGCACGCATCAGAATCATTTCTTCTGGAATAACCAATCCAGGCTTTAAGAACAAGCATTCCTTTGCAGTAAAATGAACTGGTATGTCTTTATCACAAACTTGAGAAACACTTAGTAAATTGAATTCCAATTGAGACACAAAATTTACTTTTCGACACTGTTCCTTGACCAGTTATTTTTCCTCCCATTTTATCTCCAGCAAATGTAACAAAACCTCCATCAAAAGTTCAAAAATTTTCCAGAATTTTTCTTTGTCTAGTCATGTGCCTTGAGCAACCGCTATCAACATGCCAAGCATTGTTAATAGTCCTCCCGGTTAAACTCTGCACATTCAAGACAAAATTAATGATAAACAGGTATTCAGATCATCTTTAACCCGAGCTGACTTTTACCTTTTACAGTCTTAACATCTTTAACATCTTGTTCTTTCAATTTTATATTTTTCTTTATTCCAACCATATGTGAAGATTGTTCATTTTTAACTTCCAAAACATAACCAACATTTTTCGCATATTTCATAGTAATTTTTTTTAGCAAAATATATTGGTTGGTTAAATTTCTTCACATATTGTGAACCTTTTGGGACACGTTTATTCCCAAACTTTGGTAGCACATAATCACGGCAAACATTATAATAAAAAGCATGACAATTTCTGGAAAGCAAGTAATCACGACTGTATCTATATATCACTCCGGACTCTGACACACTGTCGTTCTCAGACGCTCGCTTGAAATGCCAATTAACGTTGCTCTTAACTTTCACTTTGTTCTTTGTGAACCTTGACTCACTAGAGTTGTGTTTGCAATTTCTCACAAAATGACCAACCTGACCACACACAAAGCAATTGTAGCTCTTAGGCTTTGACTTTGAACACTCGCCTACTTCACTCGTTATGCCACAACTTTTCTCTCTTAATTGTTCTTTGATTTGAATAGACTTATCTTTGACATCAATGAACTTGTCTTTTACATCAATGGATTTGCCTTTGACACACCAAGACTTTCTTTGGACATTTGTTGGTACACTTACTTTAACTTTGACAACTTTATTGTTCTCTGTCTCACTGGTAAGAATATGATTCTCTGGTGCTATGGCAATATTTTTCTTTGGTCTCTCACTTGACAAATCATACTCTTGAATCAGAGGATTTCCAAACTTATCTAAGACCACATCACCAACTAGAGTTGAGAGTTTATTAAGTGGGACATAGTCTCTAGCTGTATGCACTATTTTATCAAAGAAAGTAGATGTTGATGACACTTCAGAAACACAATCAAACTCAACACAACCGTTAGTAGAACATGCCAAAACATAAGAAATATCATAATCAGAATCAGAAGCATTAATATTTTTTGCATCAGCATTTAAACTAGAAATTGAAACAAATTTATCTAGATTACAGTCAACATCTAGGTACTGTTTATAGTCCCTAATAAACTCCCTAGTGCACTGTTTATTGAAAGCTGAAAAAATTTTCACTCCATCAAGTTCATTTTCATCATCCACACACCCTGAGTTTATATCTGCACTAATATACATATCATAAAAGTTATAATTTTTGACATTCATCAACTCATTCGATTCATGCGGTTCAGGAAAAGGTACAAATTTCTCAGGATGTGGAACCTTGTTGTAACCCAACCCGTCTTTGATATAAACAGTTCTCTGTTTGCTCACACATTCATCAAAGACATTTTGTTGCATTTTCCACTTTGAAACAGATACTCTTTCTTTTATTAAATCAGTTTCAGATTTGATAAAATTTTCTGAAAGATCTTTGATTAAAACGTCCTTTTTATCCAAATATTATTTAAATGTTACATTATATTTCAATAATGCTTTAATTTTTCTTGTAAAATTTACTTCATTTTGTTTCAATTCTTTGTTTACTCTTTTAGTTTATCATTTTTAGCAATCAGAAACGTGTTTGCTGCATGATAATTTTGCATTCGATCTACACCCAATGAGGAACATATATCAAATTTATTTTCAGAATTTACCTCATTCTCAGATGAAGTTTCATCAGAAACATCAGCTTTGCCCTTTCCTTTAGAATCGGTTTTGATCGCACAGTCACTAGTAATATCAGCTGGTTTCATTGAATCTTCAATTTCAGCCATCAAGGCTTCATCCATTTCATCCTCAGCATCCTCGATCTCATCCTCCCATTCACAATTACTCAGCTGTTTGGACATGAGTGCAGTTGGAGCCTTTTTTGACTTATCAGATTCATCAATCATTTCCACCAGCTTAACCCCGCTTCCCTCAACCTTCTTTTTCTTGTCCTTGGTACACTCACGAGCGAAGTGACCAAGTTGTTGACAGTTGTAGCACCTGAGTTTAGCTTTGTTAAAACCAACCTTTTTACCAAACTGCAACTTATCCTTCCCAACCTTCTGCAAATACTTTTTAGCCCTTACAGCTATCATAGCCATCTGCCATTGCAAGTCCATATATTCTAAATCATCAGGATTGATCTGAACAAGATCTTCTACATCATGCACGGCAGGTTGTAACTTTCCTGTCACCAGTGCATCGTAGCTGCTCATGAAAGCTTCGAACAGAGCAATCTGATCTTCAGGGATTTGTCCAGATGACTTGACTTTCTCACCAGAGGAGTGTTCACAACAACCTTTATTTTTCTCAGGTTTTGTTCCACTATTTCCTTCACTACTTCCAAAAAATAATGCTGTATTTGTTGAACTTGAGTTATTTTGTTTATCTTTGTTGTTCGGTTCTCTCTTCTTTGCATCCAATTCATAAGACTCGAGTAAACAGATAATATCATCAAGTGTTTTACTCTTCAGATCTGGAGTTGTGTTCTTGATTAGTATACAAGGTATGCTCCAGCAATCTGGCAGTGAGTCTAACAGCTTCTTTCCTAGCTCATACTCTTCACATTTTACTCCCATTTTTCTCAACCTGTTGATCATGCTTGTAAACCTAGTCACCTGCTCACCGAGAGTCTCATTCTTTTTATAACTAAACATGTTATATTGCTTCAGTAGAAGATCAGTTCTGCTTTCCTGAAGAGTTGCATTACCCTCAAATCTTAAGCACAAAGCGTTCCACAGACCCTGAGCATTTTCATGTTGCTCAAAATTCAAATACAAATCAGTTAGAAGTGCTAGAATAATAGAACCCAGTTCTTTGTTATCCCTTTTGATTAACTTCTTATCTTCCTCTGAATAAAGATCAGGATCAGCAATCGGGACTAACCCATCAGCATTTGCAGTCTTAGGAATGTGAGGACCTTTTACAATTGATTCCCAAAGTGTGTGTTTAGTAAATTTGAAATAAGCCTTCATCATTATCTTCCAATTTGAAAATTCTAATATTGATTTCAGCATCGGTGGTGATTTTCCAATAACCATCTCAGTATCGTATACCTTTCCAGTCATTCTTTACTTGTAATTTGTAACTTGGTTGAAATCAGAAAAATTTCCAACTTATAACTTTTCGGTCGAAAACTTAGTACAATACTTTTCGATCGAAAAGTCAGAATATTTTGGACAAATGAACTTTCGGACAATACTTTTCGATTTCTTCAAACATAGTTTTCGGCTACTTCAAACAAACTTTTTGGACAATTCAACAGAAGAACACTTGAATTGACCAAAAACTTTCTGTGACGATCCGAGTAAAAAATCAAGTCTTCAAACTTGATGCAAACTTCATCTCCATCAAAACTAGATTCAAATCAGCAACAATGGCACCCAAATTACTTCAATTTGATCAGATTTGACTTAAAATCTTCTTGAATACCAAGAGCTATTAACCAACAGCTCTGATACCACTTGTGAATCCCTCATATCTGTTGATATTCAAGGATAAAGTCTTCAATCACTCTCTGAATTGGCGGAATCAATTCAGAAATTAAATCCACATCAAAATGAACAAACCAAAGAAGAACAATCTCAATACTATCAATCACACCCAATGCATACTTCATGATGATTAGCTTTGTTAATCAAGTAATGTAATCAAGTATTAACAGCAGAAACGCAAAGAAATTCTCTTTTGATTAACTTGTAAAATCACAATACAAAATGAGAAAGTTACTTAAAATACAAAAGACACAACTATTTATACTATAGGGTTTTCGATCGAAATCTTCTTGATCGAAAAATGTTTTCGACCGAAAACATATTCCGACCGAAAACATAAAGTTTTCGACCGAAAACTCTGAAGTTATACTTCTAAAACCTAATTGATTTCTATGGACTATTAGGTTCCAACAGGGGTGGTGGATACGCCGTTGGTACTTCCTATATATAAACCTCTTTAATGCACCGTGAGGAAACCGTTACGAAGTTTTAAGGTAAGGAGTTGTTGGGAATAAGTTGGGAGGCTGTGAGTCTATGATACTCAAAATCCCAATGAAAAGAGATGTCCAGCCTATGAGGCGGGTCTCGAGAATGAATGGAAAAAGGTGCCGAGTCTACGGGACGGAAGGGCCTTAAATATGAGAATGGAAAAGTTACCAGTCTATTGGCGGAAGGACCCGGTAGAGGTGCCAAGTCTATAAGGCGGAAGGACCTAAAATGAATGATAACAAAATATACGAATGATGTGACCGGAGGTACGTCCGAAGATGGTCACGGGGGCGCCGAGAGCCCAGGAACTTGAACAATAATAAAAAACGTAAAGGGTTCATAATAAAATGAATGAAGCAGTGTACTTACTTAGCGTAAGCTAATTTAAAAACGTTTTCCAAACAATGCAAGAAAGAGGCACGTGGATTGAAGCTTTCTGAGGACGTGGCCGGTCGGAGTTAAAGAATCCCTATGTTACATAATGTAATAGTTTATGTAAAAACAATATTTATAACAAAATATACCTTTATCACTTAGTGATAAGGTTTTGAAAAATCTGGGACCCGTTTTCCGCATTAAACTCTGATAAGATAATATTGAATAAGTAGGATGTTTCATTCCAACAATTTCCCCTAAGACAGTTACAGTCCAACTTCTTTAATCTTCCTTGGGCTTGTCTTCCATTGGATCCTTGGGATTTCCTTGTTCTTTTTCTCTTTCTTCAATGCTTTCCTTGAGCTTGGCCATTATTTTCTTTAACTCAAATGCTCTGATAGTTGCACGAGCAAATAAGTGAGCTTCTTCTTAAGTGGCATGCCCAGCTCCCATTCTGATGCGGTTTTTTAACAAGATATCCAGGTCGGAGATTCAGAAAGAAATTAGATCCATCGGATCAAACAATCTGATTTCATTCACTAGAGTCACGTCTCTACACAACACGGCTTCTCTAGTATGATTATCATAATACCACTTGATGAAGTTTTGAAGGCAATCTTCACCTTCTTGAGGGATCAAGACTCTGGTCACCACCTTTGGAGGTCTCACAAATGTGATAATCTTTGGTCGTTTGGTTATCAGATCAACCTCTTTCTTTGACTTCCTTTTGATGGGTTGCTGTGGCTTGAAGGTCGGAAACTTCTTGTGACATTCAGAGCTGATGAAACTCTCAACATTGGAAACTTCTGAATGATTACCATGGTTGATCATATTCAGCTTCTCTAACGAGTAAATGTCCCAAGAAGGTAAGGACCGAAGGTAAAGTAAATAACATAAAATGTAAAATGTGCGTGAAGTGTGTAACATAAATGTAAATAATAGAATAGTAAATAATAGGAAAGTAAATATCTCAAGAATAATCAGATCACAACGAGTATTGCTTTGGGCTTCGAATCCGCTTGGTATATGATAATGTTATGTTAACTAATCCATTGGTATTACTAATACAAACGTCTAAGCAGTAAACCGCTATAGCCTCATTCTCACAACACTTGGTTCACGAATTATGTTCCTTAATAATAAAACAGTAAGACTCCTAGTCTGGGACATCATTACCCTCAATTCATCAATAGATCCGTACATTCGTATGCTTAAGATCTATCTCCGAGTTGGTTTAAGACATCAAACTTAAATACTTTTATTTTCATTAAAAGAGTGATTAGACTTTGTTCACCGGGATGCGATGTAACAACGGGACCATGTATAAAGACGTAATGTTCCCAATGTGAGTTCACCACCTCTTGGTTTCATAACAAGCTCGTATAAAGACGTATGATCTTATAAATATTAACCAAGCTTTGGATTATCAAAATCCGCTTGTATAAAGACGTACAAGTTTCAAGAGAAGTTTGATTAAAAGGGTTTTACGGTCTTACACTTTAAAATCAAGAACACTCACAAGTGTAAAGACTAATTTAGATAATAATAAAAACACCATCATGAAGATGGTTTTAAGAGAAAATAATTAGAGAACATAAACATATCATTAGACTAATAAGTTAAACATTAACATACACCAAACTTCATCTTCACCCAAGCAATACAAAGGGTTTAGCCACGAATGGCCATACGAACTAGCATAATGCTGAGTTTCGTAGCATTTCCATACGTGAAATTAGGATGGTTGTGGAGTCTAGGATGATAGGTGTAGGAGTTCATGTCATATTGTTTACATTCCCCAAACACCTAATTGACTTCTTCGCTCTTCTGATTGCTAATGGACATTCTGCTAAGGTATGGCCAATGTCGTTACACCCATCACAAACTAGGCAAACTTGAGACACGTTTGAGACATCCTTCCATGCTGATTTTCCCAACATTGCCAGGTGCTTCTCTACTACTTCAAGCCTTCCTTTGGTCTCATAATCTACCAACGACTTTGCTAAAGCCGGTTTTGCTCACCTACTAGATTGTTATCGCTTCTTTGAATTTCTGGTTGTCTTCTCCATGTAATTTGTAGGTCCTGAAAACTTGGATCTCGGTGCTAGAAAGATTCTATTCAAGATCAGATTAACAAATCAGCTATAGATCAGTTGTTTGTTGATGAAACAATAGAAATGCAAGAAGAAGATCATACAAACAAAGAACATAAACATCATAATCTCATTAAAAATCCACTAGAATGATTACAATAAGCTCCTGGAAAGTAAACCAACACAAAACACCTCTCAAACATGCTAAACACACACTGAATACAATGAAATTCTATCAAAAGGTCTAAATGTTATAAAAATGGTCAAATATTTATAGAAACAACAGAGTGTCGCAAATCTGCACGCCGACACTCTGAGAGTGTCGGCTGAAACCGACCTAGCAACACTCGACACTCTGACCATTTTCATAGACTTCCAAATAGTGCACTTTTAGCCGTGTACTTTAACTGGAATGTGACGGTTTGACAGGTTCCAACAATTTCCCCCAAGGCCGTTGCATTCCAACTTCTTTAATCTTCCATGGGCTTGTCTTCCGTTGGATCCTTGGGCTTTCCTTGTTCTTTTTCTCTTTCTTAGATGCTTTCCTTGAGCTCAGCCATTATTTTCTTTAACTCAAATGCTCTAGTAGCTGCACGAGCAAATAAGTGAGCTTCTTCTTAAATGGCATGCCCAGCACCCATTCTGATGCGGTTTTTAAACAAGTTATCTAGGTCGGAGATTGAGAAAGAAATTAGATCGATTGGATGAAACACTTTGATGTCATTCACTGGAGTCACGTCTCTACACAACACGGCTTCTCCATTATGATTGTCATAATACCACTTGATGAAGTTTTGAAGGCAATCTTCACCTTCTGGATGGATCAAGACTCTACTCACCACCTTTGGAGGTTTCACAAATGTGATAATCTTTGGTCATTTAGTTATCGGATCAACCTCTTTTTTTGACTTCCTTTTGATGGGTTGCTGTGGCTTGAAGGTCGGAAACCTCTTGTGACATTCAGAGCTGATGAAACTCTCAACATTGGAAACTTCTGAATGATTACCATGGTTGATCATATTCAGCTTCTCTAACGAGTAAATGTCCCAAGAAGGTAAGGACCGAAGGTAAAGTAAATAACATAAAATGTAAAATGTGCGTGAAGTGTGTAACATAAATGTAAATAATAGAATAGTAAATAATAGGAAAGTAAATATCTCAAGAATAATCAGATCACAACGAGTATTGCTTTGGGCTTCGAATCCGCTTGGTATATGATAATGTTATGTTAACTAATCCATTGGTATTACTAATACAAACGTCTAAGCAGTAAACCGCTATAGACTCATTCTCACACTTTTCTTGTTATCTTTCTTGCGTTTGAATATTTTGTATGTTTAGCTACGGTTTTTAAAGGAAATAATGTAGATAGTATTGAGTTTTTACCTTAAAACAGAGATGAAGATGATGAGAGAAAACAGAGAATGATCTTGATTCTTTGTTAAATTTCCTTTAGAAACACTTGAAATTCTTCTTAAAACACCGAATTATGGTTGGTTTTGCCTTAGAACTTGACTTCGATTTGGAGAGAAATGGGGAAAATTGCCGTATGAAGATGAGAGGTAAAAAGGAATTGTGATAAAAATGATTGAGGTGGTATGGTTTTACTTGAATTTCGAAGGCATGAGGTATGGTCATTCTCTGAAGTTTGGTCGAGAAAGTCAAGGAATTGAGGGGGGGAGGGGGAAGACCCATTGTCTCGGTCGATTAAAATATTTGGGTTGGGGTTTGGGTTAAATAAATCAAACTATTTGATTTAAGTGTAACTTAATATTATTTAGAGTTTTTAAATGGTAATTTAATTCGGTTTAGTTTTCTCACGGTGTTATAAATTTTGTAAGTTTATGGCTCGTTAAAAGAAAAATATTGAAATCTTGGATTGTATAATCCGTTGAGGTGATTATTTGTAGGTATGAGTACCTAAAGGTGACGATACGTGGTAACGTCTTCGGAAGGGTTCGTTATTTTACTTTTACGTATACCGAATGTTTTAGTCTAAAAAATAAGTTATTGACCAACGTAGAGTTTATGTACTATATATGTATATATATTTTTCTGGTTATTTAATTTAACCACTAACATTCGTATTTAGTCGGTTTATATGACACGTGAACCGGTATCTCCTAGAATTACCAAAATATGAAATGAGACAATGTTCGGTTTTTGTTAGACCTTAATGTCCTTGTTTGTGAAATTAAATAAATCACAAAAACAATTAAAATGTAAACTTGTTTATAGTACGTACGGATATTGACCTGAAATGTCGGGTGTCACATTCTCCCCATGTTAAAAGAATTTCGTCCCGAAATTCAATTTGTGTCTTCTTGAACTGGTGTATCCTTAAACAAGGATGGGTATTTGGTTTTCATTTGATCCACTCGTTCCCATGTATACTCAGGACCACGTTTTGAGTTCCAACGTACTTTAACCAGTTTGATCCTACTACGTCTCAGCCTTTGAACTTTCCAATCTGAAATCTCAATCGGTTCCTCGATTAAATGCAACCTGTCGTCTATGTGAATCTCGTCAGGCGGTATAATTAGCGTCTTGTCTGATAAACACTTCTTGAGATTTGATACATGAAATGTATCGTGTACATTGCTTAGTTCTTGCGGTAGCTTGAGCTTGTAGGCTACAGGGCCAACCCTAGCCAGTATTTCAAACGGTCCAACATATCTAGGGTTGAGTTTACCACGGTTACCAAACCTTGCAACTCCTTTCCATGTTGAGACTTTTAACATTACTCGGTCACCAATTTGAAATTCTAATGGTTTCCGTCTGTTATCAGCATAGCTCTTTTGTCTGTCTCGGACCGCTTTCAGACGGTCCTTAATTTTGAAGATCTTATCAGTGGTTTCCTGGACAATCTCAGGGCCTGTCAAATGTTTTTCACCAACTTCCGCCCAACATAACGGTGAGCGGCATTTACGACCATATAAAGCTTCAAACGGAGCTGCCTTAATTCTCGTGTGGTAGCTGTTATTATAGGAAAACTCTGCCAACGGTAAATGAGTATCCCAATTTCCTCTGAAATCAATTACACACGCGCGTAGCATATCCTCTAAAGTTTGAATGGTCCTTTCGCTTTGACCATCAGTTTGTGGGTGATATGCCGTGCTCATGTCAAGACGCGTGCCCATGGCTTCTTGTAATGATTTCCAGATTCTAGACACGAATCTGCTGTCTCTATCAGAGATAATAGAAATTGGCACTCCATGCCTAGCCACAATTTCCTTGATATAAAGCTTTGCAAGTTTCTCAGTTTTATCCGTCTCTTTGATAGGTAGAAAATGAGCTGATTTTGTTAAACGGTCGACAATTACCCATATTGTATCATAACCACTGGACGTCATGGGTAATTTCATGATGAAATCCATAGAAATTTGTTCCCATTTCCATTGGGGAATTTCAGGTTGTTGTAATAAGCCAGACGGTTTCTGATGTTCGGCTTTTACTTTTGAACACGTTAGGCATTTACCGACATAAATAGCAATTTCTCCTTTCATGTTAAGCCACCAATAGTGTTCTTTCAGATCCTTATACATCTTATCTGAACCTGGGTGAATGGAGTACCTGGACTTGTGGGCTTCGTCCATAACCAACTCCCGTAAGTTACCAAAACATGGCACCCAAATTCTGTTCATGAAGTATAAAGTGTCATCTGACTTAGTCTCCAATTGTTTGATCATTCCACGTAGTGCTTCATTTTGGATGTTCTTTTCTTTAAGTGCCTCTTGTTGTGCTATTCGGATTTGAGTGGTAAGACTCGTATGAATTGTTAATCCGAGGGCACGAACACGAAGAGTTTTAACTCGTTCTTTGCGACTTAAGGCGTCTGCTACGACATTGGCTTTTCCGGGATGGTACTTGATATCACAATCATAGTCGATTAGTAGTTCTACCCAACGACGTTGTCTCATGTTAAGTTCCTTTTGATCGAAGATGTGTTGAAGACTCTTGTGATCAGTAAAGATAGTGCATCTTGTACCGTAAAGATAATGTCTCCAAATCTTGAGTGCAAACACAATTGCACCCAACTCCAAGTCATGGGTCGTATAATTCTTTTCGTGCACTTTTAGTTGTCGTGAGGCATATGCGATGACTTTGTCTCTTTGCATTAACACACAACCAAGTCCTTGGTGTGATGCATCGCAGTATACGACAAAATTGTCGATTCCCTCCGGAAGAGATAAAATCGGTGCACTACACAGCTTCTGCTTCAGTAATTGGAAAGCTGACTCTTGCTTGTCACTCCAATCAAACTTCTTTTCTTTCTGGGTTAATGTGGTTAAAGGCAAGGTTATTCTTGAAAAATTCTCAATGAATCGTCGGTAGTAGCCGGCCAAGCCTAAAAATTGACGTACTTCTGTCGGAGTCTTTGGTGCTTCCCAGTTTCTGATCGCTTCAATTTTTTATGGATCAACGTGAATTCCTTCCTTGTTGATGACATGTCCAAGAAAATGCACTTCTCGGATCCAAAACTCACACTTAGAGAATTTAGCGTAAAGTTTCTCGTTCCTGAGTAGTTCTAGGATTAATTTTAGATGATATTCATGATCCTCCTTGGTTCGTGAATATATTAATATATCATCAATAAATACTATCACGAATTTATCCAAGTATGGCTTGCACACTCGGTTCATGAGATCCATAAAAACGGCTGGTGCGTTCGTCAAACCAAACGGCATGACTAGAAATTCGTAGTGGCCATAACGAGTCCTAAATGCCGTCTTTGGTACATCTTCTTCTTGGATTCTTAGTTGATGATACCCCGAACGTAGATCGATCTTAGAGTAGGAGCTAGAACCTTGTAGTTGATCAAACAAATCATCTATTCGAGGAAGTGGGTATCGGTTTTTGATTGTAAGCTTGTTTAATTCTCGGTAATCAATACACATCCTAAAGGTTCCATCCTTTTTCTTTACGAACAAGACCGGAGCTCCCCAGGGTGAGAAACTCGGTCTTATGAAACCTTTATCAAGCAACTCCTGCAGTTGATTAGATAATTCCTGCATCTCAGAAGGTGCTAGTCGATACGGTGACCGTGCAACCGGTGCAGCTCCTGGTACCAAATCGATTCGGAATTCGACTTGCGTCGGTGGTGGTAATCCAAGTAAATCTTCAGGAAAAACTTCGGGGTAATCCTTAACGATTGGTATATCCTCAAGTCGACGTTCCTCAGGTTTCTTCTCGACGACGTGGGCCAGGAATACGCAATAGCCTTTACGTAGGTACTTACGAGCCTTCATGCAGTTTATCATCCTTAATGTTACTCCACTCTTCTCACCTTGAATCGAAAGAACTTCTCCGTTCGAGAGTGGGATTTGGACAATCTTCTCAAAACAAACAATCTCGGCGTGATTCTTCGACAACCAATCCATACCAATAACAACATCAAAACTTCCCAAGTCAACGGGTAACAGGTCTATACTAAATGTGTGGTTCTTAAAACATAAGGTACAATCCTGAATGACTTCTTCGGTTTTAATTAATTTCCCATTTGCTAATTCATATGTATAATTTTGGTCTAGTTTGCTGGGCTTAATACCGAGTAGGGACTTAAAGTCATTTGACACAAAACTCATATCAACACCCATATCGAAAAGTATAGAGGCATAGTGATTATTTATCGGGAACGTAACAGTGACAATGTTCGGATCTTGTCGCGCGTCACCAGCCCCCATCACAAATGCTCTTCCACGGGCCTGATTGTCGTTTCGGTTTGGACAGTCTTTTCTAAAGTGCTTTGGATCTCCACAATCAAAGCATCCCTGATTCATCCTTCCTGTTCCTGGTTTGACCTTTCCGGCTACCTGATTGTTCTTATTAGGGTTCGCATTGCCCCAACAGTTATGGGCTAGATGCCCATACTTTTTACACTTTCCACATTGAGTACACTTTCCACTATGATGATATCCACACTTGTCACACTTCGGTAGTATTCCAAGATATCCATTTTGTCCTTCAATGTTGGCAGCATAGGCTTTCATAGTTTCGGGTCTCTTGTAAGCTTGATTCTTGTTTTGATTACTGGGTTTTCCAAACCATTTCCTCTTTTCCCCAGACCTTCCTTCCTCGGTCTCCTTCTTCTCAAACAAACCATCACGCACAGCATTATCCCTTAGCTTGAATGCTAGAGTTATAGCACTCTTGGCATCCATGGGGTTCGATGAAGTCACCAGGCTTCGGATTTGAGGTGCGAGACCCCACAAATATCTTTCAACTTTCTTGTATTCTGGGGTAACCATGTGTGGAACCAAGATTGCTAACTCATTGAATCGGTCAGTGTAGCCAGCAACATCATCTCCTATCATTTGTAAATTCCACATTTCAGATTCGATCTTTTGCAACTCATTTCGAGGACAGTACTCCTCGATCATCATGGCCTTCAGGTCTTCCCATGACAACTCATATGCTGTCTGCCTTCCCAAAGTCTTTACTTGTGAATTCCACCAGGTTAATGCTTTATCCGTGAGTGAGCATGTAGAATACTTCACCATGCAGTCAGCGGTGCATTCACTAATATCAATCACCGACTCCATCTTTTCTATCCATCTCATTAGCCCAACTGCACCCTCGGTGCCATTGAAGTTGCGGGGTTTGCAAGATAGAAAGGTCTTGTAGGTGCACTTCCTATTTGGAGCATCTGTAGAATTACAAGTCATAACGTCATTAATTCGGATCATGACCATGTGTTATGGCTTATTTATTTTATTACCTCCGGAACCTCCGGCTGTACCGCTACCTCCTGCACCTCCTCCGCCGGTACCGCTGCCGTTTCCTCCTCCACTATTTCGATTTGCCTCATACTGCTCCATGGAAGCAGCTACTCGCTGTGCTATGAGTTGTTCCACGTTTGGGGAAATCGCCTCGTTGTTGTCACCAGTAGTGTTACGGGTTGTCCTACGCTTAGGTGCCATGACGTTCTTTCTAACATATCAATTAAAAAGAAACAACATTATATAAAAATAATGCTAGATCATGACATAAGGATACAACAACATCAACGTAAACAACCATCATTACAACATAAACCATTACATACATAGTTAAAACACACATAGTACATTGTTCCAAAAGACAAGGATACAAAAGGGATGGGTTCACATGACCACATCAGTACTGAAGTTTTAAACTACATAATGTACTACGGGCACAACCCGCCCGTACTAGGTTTAAAAGAAGAAGTGGGAGTACAATCCAATCATCATGGCAAGTCCTACCATGACAAAGCTAGCTCTCGCCACAAATTCTACAGCCAAAGTCCTTTCTTCCAGCGCCTCCACCATGTCTCGGACCGTAACAGTGAACTGCCAGTCCATGTCAGCTCTCAACTGGAGGTAATCAGTGGCACCCTGTATGTCTCGAGTGCTGTCTTCCAGAGTCTGTACTCGAGATCCGAGCCCTTGACGTAAGCGCGTGGCTTCATCCCCATGTGCCCGAATATCATCTAGGAGATCATCAACACGTTCTTCGTGCATACGAACGCGTGCTACTAATGTAGGCACTGTGAGCTCCATAGCTTCCCCAGTGTGGGGTAGGGGTGTTGGGGAGTTGGAGGATTCTCCGAGCTCAAAGGTAGAGGGAATGCTCTCCATCTCCCTCCATCGTGCCAGGGTACGGGGCATCCAACGGATTGTCCCCACCATAGGGTGGTAACAGGGTCGTTTCCTAGATGGTTCTTCACCTGTCTCCAAGTCTTCCGGGTCATGGGCTGCCAGGTTTCTCTTGCGCGGAAGTCGAACCTTCTTCCTAGCACTTTGTACTTTAATTGGTCCTCCGCTTTTCTTTCGGTAGATTATAGGCGGTTCTCCCAGGGCAACATTGGGTGGTGTGGAGCTGCAAACTTGTACTCGATTTTTGGGACGTGTGGCGGAAAGTTCCTCGTTGGATTCAGAGTCAGAGACGGGGTCAGAGTGTGAATGTGACGACATGCTTGTGACTACAATATCCATATGACATGTTGATTGGTTATGCAATGCTTATGCAATGAAAACATTTTAGTGAGTCATTTAGATTATAGACTAGGTTCCATTGTAGACTCCTAGTTCGCTATAATCAATGGCTCTGATACCAATCTGTCACACCCCGCCAAGGCGGAAACGCGAGGCGCGACGTTCATGGTTTCCAAAGCATATGATTACCGCAAACACATACATGATAAATGGATACATAAACAAGTTTAATGTTTTACATTCCAAAATGTAATTGGGTTTACAAAAAGTGAAGATTTCGCAAATATGACTCTATTACAATGAGTTATACAAGAGAAATCCCCCCAAAAGTTGTATCCATCGTGCATGCATGTAATCTACATTGCTAACCTTGCGATCACGTTCAATTTCCTGAAAAACATACTTAAAATTGTCAACACGAAGTTGGTGAGTTCACAGGTTTAAATCAAATAGATCTTTGTAAAATTCAATTGTTCGTAAATAGTTCCAATTGTATGTGATAATCAGAATAAGAATTGTTGACCCATTTGTAAACTAGCTAGGAATACAAATAATATGTTCATACATGAGGCGTAACCAAACCATGACAATTGTACACGCCCCTAATTTCGTTATCCGGTTCTATGTGGCCATAAATCCTCCAGATTGTGTTTAGCGCGACTAACCATGACCGGGAGACGTCACTCTCCATAGTACTATTCATAGGACCCTAGGCTACAGTTAATGGTTACTACGTTGTTCCAGGGGACTTTAGCGGCCTCAACTTGTTGTTCTCATCTCATGTAAACATAAAAGTCGTGCCTTATTCTCTTGTTATCCCATAAAATAGTTGTAAGTATGTTTTTCTCCCAAATATAGAAAACAGTAAAAAGGGGCCGTGAAACTCACCTTGTTTTTGTGTATGTTAGCAATGATAATTGTTCCAGTCAAACTTAACTATTCGTACCCTAATTACAAAAAGGGTAATTCTTGTTAAGACCGAACGTCTCATATTGCAAATTGTTCACCGACTTTGTAAATCTGGTTGCTTTTGTTTAAAATATCCTCTTAGTTGTTCAACACTTGTTTCGTTATAAAACAGATCTTAGTTTCTGCCCAAAGGGGACTGACACAGGTATCGAAACTACATAGTTTTGATTGAACATGACAGTTGTCGAAACTTCCTAGTTTCGATTGCGCAGATTAGGTATCGAAACTTCCTAGTTTCGATTGACCAAAAACTAGTATCGAAACGACATAGTTTCGATTGGAAAGAAGGGTATCGAAACTACCTAGTTTGGATTGAGTAATATGTATCGAAACTACCTAGTTTCGATTTAGTAGGCAGGTATCGAAACTCACAGTTTCGATTGAGTAAACTGGTATCGAAACTCCCAGTTTCGAATGAGTAACAGATATCGAAATTATAGTTTCGATTACTGGACTTCTGTTTGACAGAATCATTCCTGCATATTTTTATGTTTTAAATCTTGAATTCGACACACTTTTCTTGTTATCTTTCTTGCGTTTGAATATTTTGTATGTTTAGCTACGGTTTTTAAAGGAAATAATGTAGATAGTATTGAGTTTTTACCTTAAAACAGAGATGAAGATGATGAGAGAAAACAGAGAATGATCTTGATTATTCTTCTGTTAAATTTCCTTTAGAAACACTTGAAATTCTTCTTAAAACACCGAATTATGGTAGGTTTTGCCTTAGAACTTGATTTCGATTTGGAGAGAAATGGGGAAAATTGCCGTATGAAGATGAGAGGTAAAAAGGAATTGTGATAAAAATGATTGTGACACCTGCAAAATTTCAGAATCCAAAACCCAGTTGTTGGGCTAAAACCCAACTAGGCCCAATAAGGCCCAATAGGAAGTCAAGTCCATTTGAGGCCCGGTAAGGATCCAAGCCCGTTAGAAATCCAAATTTACACAATCCGAATATCATATTAGTCACACGATTTCATTTAATGACTCGTTACGCGATTCTGAGAATTTAAGAAAAGATATAAGAACGTACGCGGTTCAGAAATTCTAAACGTTAAACGTGTTAAACAACGGTTTTTACCGGGTATTCGACAGAACGATTAAATGAATTAATGAATTATTGATATTAAGTATTAATATTCATTTGAAAAGACTGTTCGGATATATACACGTGTAGTACGTGTATACGAATGTTAAACCACGTTAGATCCTCGTAAAACTAACGATAGCGGTACGGTTATTACCGATACGACAAATATTATAAATATTTGTTTATAATAAAAATGTTATTAATAACCGGAGAGTGAAACGATAAATCCGACGAACAGACTCACACACGCGTTGTCAGCTCATACCGACTCGAATATTCTCCGGTAATAAGCTAACAAAATAAATTATTTGAATATTTATTTTAGTATTAATATTTATATTATGAACGACAAATATTAATCGGGAACTAAATGCATGACGATATTTTGGGTTTGACACGCGTTACTGGTAGGTAGCCTACCCACTTAAAATGCTAGATATATATATAAAATCTTCTCATCTTTTTCCTCATTTGCACAAAAAACACACACACTTGTGTGTGTGTGTTCAGAGAGAGAACGAGAGAAAGGAAGGGGGGGTCGGCCACCTTTCGGCGGCCTCCTCCGGCGAGCATGAATGGAAGAACAACGGCGGAGAGCAGCGGCGCACGGTGGCGCAGCGATAGCATCAGGAGGCGGCGGCGCACAGCGGCGGATCACAGCGGACCGGCGAGTGGCGGCAAGTGCACCACCTCATCTGATAGATCTCGACGTCCTGAGTCCGATGGTGGTGGTGGTTTGCACTAGATCGCGACGGTGGTGGAGATTCCGGCCAAAAACACTTTTCCGGCGACCTCGACAAATGGGGCTTTTGCTAGAAAAGGGTTCCTAAAGGTCCGATCTACGCATACGAAGAAGTTTGGGTCGAAAAAGTGAAGCTTTCCGGCCAAAACCACCAAATCCGGCCACTGTCCGGTTTTCCGGCAACGGCGGCGGCGGCGGCCGGCGGCGGAGACCGGCGGCGCTGGTGGGGCTTGGCGAGACGAGTTCATGGCCGCTTGAATCACCTCAATCGGAGTTCGTATGATCAAGTTATGAGCGAAACAAGTTTCTTCTCGCGTCGTGCTCAGCTTTTCGTACAAAACCGCTTAGAACGGCTTGTAGGCTAAGGTATGACCCGAAACACTTATATATCTATTGTCAGGTAGTAGCACGGGACCTATAAATTTTGTCGGGGACGTCTTTTGAGAACGTTTTTCGGGCACGTTAAATTGTATTATAATGATATAGTTTTTATATATTTATTAAATAATTGTCGAATTGAAGTATGACTTTAGTATTAGGATCTAAAGTGCGGTTTATTGGATTATTGGTGTAAGTTGGTGTTGTAATTGGACAATTGGATATTGTCGGGTTTAGCCAAAAACAAACGGGACTCTGCCCAATTTTCGTTAAAAATAAGGAATTTGGTTTCTACAACTTAGATGTCCTCAACATGGGTTGGGTTTTGATTTGAAACCATAATGTTAGGGCACGATCCTAATTATATTGTTGTTGATATTGACAACACTTGTTTGAACAATAGGAACCGTTTAGGATCGTTGCGCTCACTTGTTGTCAGTTGAGCTTGTGATCGCATTTGCTGGACTTGAGGTGAGTTCACTGTCCCCTTTTAACTTTTAATGTTTTAGAAACATCGGGGGAGAAACATACTTCCATAACACGTTTGAAAACACGAAACATCATTACTTGATACATCTTAGAAAACATAGAACACATACTTATAAACATTTTCATATGGTAAAGAGAAAACAAGACCCGACCTTTATGTTTGCATGAGTGAACACGTTTGGAGCTCGTAAAACCCCCTGACCATCATATTTTATAACCATTAGCTAAGGATAGCCTGGGATTCTATGGATAGTACTATTGGGATTGACACCCCGGTCATGGTTAGTCGCGCTAACCATGGGTCCCTCTGGCCAAATGACCGCATAGTGTTCAAACATTGCTCGTGAGGTATGAGCGAGGGGCAAAACACCTGTGTCATGGTTTGGTTATGCCTCATGTATGTACATATTATTTGTATTCCTAGCTAGTCTACAAATGGGTCAACGTTACTTGTTTTGTTTATCATATTCATTGAAACGTTTTCGTGCAGATGGATCTGCCAATCACTTATACACCAATGGTTTTGCCATTCGTTTACGTGGAAATGTTTTTATCAATGTTTTCAAGGAAAACAGTTTCATATTATGGCCATGTACACATTATCAATGTTTTAAGGAAAAACGACTTATTTTATGACTATGACGTCATCACATGTTTTCGTTGGGAAAACTACTCGTTTTATGACTATGAAGTCATCACATGTTTTCATTGGGAAAACTACTCGTTTTATATGAAGTCATCACATGTTTTCATTGGGAAAACTACTCGTTTTATGACTATGAAGTCATCACATGTTTTCATTAGGAAAACTACTCGTTTTATGACTATGAAGTCATCACATGTTTTCATTGGGAAAACTACTCGTTTTATGACTATGAAGTCATCACATGTTTTCATTGGGAAAACTACTCGTTTTATGACTATGAAGTCATCACATGTTTTCATTGGAAAAACTACTCGTTTTATGACTATGAAGTCATCACATGTTTTCATTGGGAAAACTACTCGTTTTATGACTATGAAGTCATCACATGTTTTCATTGGGAAAACTACTCGTTTTATGACTATGAAGTCATCACAGGTTTTCATTGGGAAAACTACTCGTTTTATGACTATGAAGTCATCACAGGTTTTCATTGGGAAAACTACTCGTTTTATGACTATGAAGTCATCACATGTTTTACGAGGAAAACAACCTTACATTAAACTCGTGTACATATTTTAAATGTTTTCAAGGAAAACAGTTTCGTATCATGGCCATGTACACAATATCAATGTTTTCAAGGAAAATCACTTTAGATTGCAACAATCAAACCTGTGAACTCACCAACCTTTGTGTTGACATTTTTAAGTATGTTTTTCAGGTAATTCATAGTCATGGCATGGTTGGAATAGGTTAGCCTTTTGGATTAAACCCTAGAAGCCGAAGGAGTATGATCGTCAAACCTCAAGATGGCTTTCACCTATACATGGTTCTAGGACAATGTACAAGTTTATTATAGTATTTGTAATGGTGTTCAATATTCAGAAGTCTTTACTTTAACTTCCGCTGTTGTGTAATGTTACCAATCGTTGCAACCTTAATTTATTTATTTATTCAATAAGTAAATAAATTTGGGGGAGTGACAATTGAGGTGGTATGGTTTTACTTGAATTTCGAAGGCATGAGGTATGGTCATTCTCTGAAGTTTGGTCGAGAAAGTCAAGGAATTGAGGGGGGGAAAGACCCATTGTCTCGGTCGATTAAAATATTTGGGTTGGGGTTTGGGTTAAATAAATCAAACCATTTGATTTAAGTGTAACTTAATATTGTTTAGAGTTTTTAAATGGTAATTTAATTCGGTTTAGTTTTCTCACGATGTTATAAATTTTGTAAGTTTATGGCTCGTTAAAAGAAAAATATTGAAATCTTGGATTGTATAATCCGTTGAGGTGATTATTTGTAGGTATGAGTACCTAAAGGTGACGATACGTGGTAACGTCTTCGAAATGGTTCGTTATTTTACCTTTACGTATACCGTATGTTTTAGTCTAAAAAATATGAAATGAGACAACGTAGAGTTTATGTAATATATATGTATATATATTTTCTGGTTATTTAATTTAACCACTAACATTCGTATTTAGTCGGTTTATATGACACGTGAACCGGTAACTCCTAGAATTACCAAAATATGAAATGAGACAATGTTCGGTTTTTGTTAGACCTTAATGTCCTTGTTTGTGAAATTAAATAAATCACAAAAACAATTAAAATGTAAACTTGTTTATAGTATGTATGGATATTGACCTGAAATGTCGGGTGTCACAAAACTCGAAAGAGATTTTCTTAGACTGGAAGATAGTAGTATGACTCACCGAGAGTATATTACCAAGTTTAATAGAATGGCTCGTTTAGTACCCCATCTGATAACTCCTGAATCTGTACGCATCAAGCGATACGTACAAAGTTTACCATCTGAGGTACGAAGATTGGTAAAGACTTCAGACCTAAAGACTTATCGTTCTACCGTACAACTTGCTTCGAGGATGTACGATGAAGTCTTCGGTTCCCGCCCCGTGGAATCAAAGAGAAAATGGTCTGACATTTCTAAAAATCAGAACAAGAATGGAGGAGGAGGAAAGAAGCAGGAACAGAGTGGTGGATCTAAATGTACCAAATGTGGTAAACTACACACTGGAGAATGCATGTATGGGACAAATACTTGCTACAGTTGTGGTAAACCAGGGCATATAGCCACTAATTTTCCAAGTAAGTCGGGACTAAGGTGTTACAAGTGTGGAGAACTTGGACACCTAATTATAGAATGCCCAACCCTAAGGATTTCAAATCCAGTAGTTATTAAAGATGGAAAGGAAAAGGAAGCCCCAAAGGCCAAGAGTAGGGCCTATACCTTGACGACAGAGGAGGCTAAGGCACTTCCTGATGTAGTAACAGGTACATTTCTCATTAATAACGTACCTGCTACCGTGTTATTTGACTCAGGAGCTATTAGAAGTTTTGTATCTTTAGATTTCTATCCTTCCTTAGTTAGACCTACCATAAGTTTAGCCGAAACTTTTGAAGTCGAAACGGCTATTGGGAAGACGATGAAGGTGGCAGAAGTCATTCAAGATTGTTTTATCAATCTTGAAGGACATAGATTTTCCTTTAGACTATATCCAATGATCCTCGAAGGATTTAATGTAGTCTTAGGAATGGACTGGTTGGCTGCAAACGATGCCAGATCATTTGCAACCAAAAAGCAGTTCAGATGCAGACTCCTGACAGCAATCGGATTACAATCCACGGTGATAAGATAAGATCAACCGTTAGAATCATTTCTATGATGAAAGCCACAAGTTATATGAGTCAAGGCACTGAGGCCTACCTGGCATACGTTATTGATTCCAAAGTGAAAACTAAAGAATTGAAAGACGTGCCAGTAGTATGTGACTTTCCTGATGTATTTCCCGAAGAATTACCATGAATACCTCCCAAAAGAGAAGTGGAGTTTCGAATCGACTTATTGCCTGGTGCTTAGCCTATAGCTAAGGCACCTTATCGATTAGCTCCATCCGAAATGAAGGAACTAATGTCACAACTGCAGGAGTTGTTAGATAGATGTTTTATTAGACCGAGTATCTCACCTTGGGGTGCTCCGGTTCTTTTCGTGAAGAAGAAGGATGGTAGCATGCGTATGTGCATAAACTACTGAGAGTTGAACAAACTTACCATCAAGAACAAATACCCATTACCTAGAATCGATGACTTTTTCGATCAATTACAAGGAGCAAGCTGGTTCTCCAAAATCGATCTAAGGTCGGGGTATCATCAGTTGAAGGTTAGAGATGAAGATATTCCAAAGACAGCCTTCCGTACAAGATATGGACATTAAGAGTCCTTAGTAATGTCAGTTGGTTTGACTAATACCCCCGCTGCATTCATGGATCTCATGGATAGGGTTTGTCAACCAATGTTGGACCGATCTGTGATCATGTTCATTGATTATATTCTAATCTACTCAAAGAATGAAGGGGATCATGCATGTCATCTCAAGGAAGTGTTGGAAACACTTAGAAAAGAAAAGTTGTATGCAAAATTTTCTAAGTGTGTGTTTTGGCTCCGAGAAGTTCAATTCTTAGGTCACATAATAAACGCATAAGGTATTCTTATAGATCCTTCAAAGATAGAAACTGTGATGAAATGGAACCCGCCAAAGACACCTATAGAAATTCGAAGTTTCTTAGGTTTGGCTAGTTACTATAGAAGATTTATTCAGGATTTCTCCAAGATTGCTACCCCATTGACAAAACTCACAAAGAAGGAGACAAATTTTGTATGGGGAACAGAACAAGAAAGTGCTTTCCAAAAGCTAAAGGAGAAATTAACTCAAGCACCGATTTTGTCTTTACCGGAAGGGACAGAGGATCTGGTAGTTTACTCTGATGCTTCATATCAAGGACTGGGGTGTGTATTAATGCAGAGAGGCAAGGTTATAGCCTATACTTCAAGACAACTCAAACCCCATGAAGCTAACTACCCGACCCATGATTTAGAGTTAGCTACTGTAGTATTTGAACTTAAAATATGAGACACTATCTGTATGGAGTTAAGTGCATAATCTAGACATATTATAAAAGCTTAAAGTATTTCTTTGAGCAAAAAGATCTGAACATGAGACAGCGAAGATGGTTAGAGCTGATAAAGGATTATGATTGTGAAATCCTATATCATCCAGGAAAAGACAATGTGGTGGCAGATTCTCTAAGCCATAAGGAAGAGTATCCTCCTATTAGGGTGAAGTCATATAAGTTAGTTGTAACTTCTGACTTTATGACTCAGCTCAGGAATGTTCAAATAGACGCATTGAAAGCAGAGAATGTTAAGAAAGAAAGAATGGCTGGACAAGAGAAATACTTGGAACAAAATGAGTATGGAGTTAAGATTCAATTCGGCCGTATGTGGATACCACATATGGGTGAATTTAGAGTTAAAGTTCTAGATGAAACTCATAAATCACGATATTCGATTCATCCGGGTACTACAAAAATGTACCAAGATCTACGCCAAGATTATTGGTGGCCCGATATGAAATTCGATATCATGAATTATGTGGCTAAATGCTTGACTTGTTCTCAAGTCAAAGCAGAGCATCAAAAGCCTTATGGCAGATTGCGACCACTAGATATTCCATAATGGAAATGGGAGCATATCACTATGGACTTCATAACAAAGCTACCAAAAATAGCTTAAAGTTATGATACCATATGGGTGATAGTAGACAGATTGACTAAGAGTGCTCACTTCTTACCGATACGTGAGACGTACTCTTAAGAAAGGTTAGCAGAGGCATTTATCAAAGAAATTGTTTCACGGCATGGAGTGCCGGTTTCAATTGTATCTGACAGAGACACACGTTTTACGTCGTGTTTCTGGAAGAAGTTCCATGAATAAATGGGAACTAAGTTATTGATTAGCACGACGCATCATCCTCAAACGGATGGACAAAGTGAAAGAACGATACAAACACTTGAGGATATGTTGCATGCTTACATTATTGACTTTGGTGGAAGTTGGGATAGTCATCTACCTTTGATAGAATTCTCGTATAACAACAGCTATCATGCAAGTATTGGCATGCCACCATACGAGATGTTATACGGAAGGAGATGTAGAACTCCCATATGTTGGGGAGAGGTTGGATAGAAAGAGTTGGGAAGTAAAGAAATTGTCCAAGTGACATGTGTAAAGTTAGATCAGATTAAAACTCGTCTGAAAGCTGCCCAGGACAGACAAAAGTCATATGCTGACAAAAGACGAAGACCGATAGAGTTCCAAGTCGGAGACTACATTCTGCTAAAAGTATCACCTTGGAAAGGAATCATTAGATTCGGAAAGAGAGGGAAGTAGAGTCCAAGATTTATTGGACCATTTAAAATTTTAGCTCGAGTAGGGAAGGTTGCGTATAGATTGGAATTGCCAGAAGAGTTGAGTGGAATACACACAACATTCCATGTATCACACTTACGAAAGTGCCTGGCAGACGAAACCTCTCATGTACCACTGAATAATATAGAGGTAGACGAAAGATTGAATTATGTCAATAAGCCAGTGGCTATACTCGACTGGAAAGAAAAGAGATTACGAAATAAAAAAATCAAGCAAGTTAAAGTTCAGTAGCAACATCGAAAGGGATCAGAACCCACATGGGAGACAGAGGAAGAGATGAGGCAATCTTATCTGTACTTATTCGAGGAAGTAACAAGTTTCGAGAACGAAACCTTTGTAAGGGGGGTAGATTTGTAACACCCCAAGATCCTAAACATAAGTTAGGACAAGTGCCGGTTAAGAAACATGACACTTGAACGTAACCGGACGCGAAAAGAAAAGACGGTTCGACCTGAAACAGCCCAAAACTTCATATAAGCATATCTCAGGCTAGAAAATAAGTTACAGAAACCATAGTATATGAAAACGACGTTTCTCGGTGAGGAAAATTTGAAAATCATATAAGTTAAGCCGGTAGCGGACCGCTACCCATGGCTTAACGGTCCGCTACTTGCGTAGGAAGGAAAAACCCCTGAATCAGGCACGTGTCATGCTGAGGCGGTGGAGGACCGCTACCAGAACCCGTAACGGTCCGCTAAGGTTCCAGAATCAGCCTATAAATAGAAATTCAAGAATTTAAGTTGAGATACCAATTCCACTTCTTCGGGAACGCTCTATTTCGATAATCCCGAGCTTGAAATACCCTTTGGGTGTTACAAGCAAGTCGTTTTGGAGCAAGGGACGTGGAAACTCTACATCAACGTGTCGTAGATAGTCTTTCGGTAAGTCCTCTTCATTAGTTAGGAATGGGTAGCCTCGAGGGTTGGCACGGGCATAAGGAGAATGCCCGAGAAGTGCCAACTAGTGAAGGCTATACCCGAAGGGTTGGCATGGGCATGGGGAAATGCCCGAATAATGCCAAAACATAGATAAATATTAGGGCAGGGATGACGAAGTCTCCCTGATGGGGATTATATTATCTTAGATATAGACTAAAATAGTATTGTATTTCCATAGGATCGTGTAATTACTAGAGCTAGCACCAGTTCTGCTCGATTATAGATTTTAAAAGTAGAGACGCTATTAAGGTGAGTTCTATGAGGCCCTTTTTAATGTTTTACTTTAAATGTTTTGGGTTGGTATGCATGCTAGGAAGATTTACATAAATGTTATATACCTTGATTTAAATATTTGGGATAGCATACATGTTGCAAGAGGTTATGTATAAAACATGTCTAAATCTTAAAACTAAGTAACGGAGTATTCATGAGATATCAAAGAAGTGTTGGGTAACCATCCAACCGGTATGTTGTTATCTGGCAATCATAATGTTCTTTCTAAGGAAAGAGTGATGTATAAATCCCTACTGGATCAGTCAATCTTTCCTGGGAACATCTCTGTTGGAGGTACTACACTGGGAGAATAACCACCTTGTCTTCTTTGATATACCATGGAGAAACCTTTACAAGGATTTAGGATAAGGACTGGTTTTGAAAGGAATGCTTAGAATGGAAACTTGCCTTTCGGCATGATTTCACATTAAAAATATTTTGAGAAAGAAAATGGTTTTGACACGTAAACGTTTTAGAACTTATCATGGTGTGCCCAGCTAAGTAATGGTAGAGAAGTCAGGGTTTTACCTTGACTAGCAGAGGTCTTGACAATTATTGTCTTGACAAAGAGTAGAGAGAAAGAGATAAATTTTTTGGCATGTTTTGCCATGTCAAATATTTTGACCATATTGGTCAGAAAGAAAGGAAAGATTTTTCCACGTCTAGCCAAATGCCACATAATATCTTGCAACTTAGATAGACGCAGAGAAGTACTACATTCCTTTGTGGAATGTATTATAGACACCTTGTGCAAGGGTATGTATAAGTGGTGACGACCGCTTGGAGGTTAACGTGACCTCGGAAACCCAAGCGTGCAAGTTCAAAGTATTATGTTTGGGCAATAAGTAAATGTGATGTTTTAAATGCGTGTCATATAAATCCATTTATGTATCAGACAGAGGTCAAAGATATTTTGAATAAAACTAAGAACTCACCAGCGTAAGCGGACATATGTTTAAGCATGTGTATCAGGTAAAGACGTAGCCTCCTGCAGTAAAGGTGAGGGGCTAGAGTAGAGGCATCTGGTGGGCTATCTGGCATTCTCTGGCAGACTGGCATTAGAATAGAAATGTTTGAACTTTCTTAAAAATGTACATTAAGACAAGTTTTATGAAATAAATATAGTATTTTAAAGTCTTCCGCTGTGTATGATCTTTTTTTACTATATGTTCATGAGTAAATCCGACAAGTGGCCGGCATCGAAAGGGATCTGAAGCCAAATGGGAGACAGATGAAGAGATGAGGTAATCTTATCCCTACTTATTCGACTATGTAATAGGTTTCAAGTACGAAACCTTTGTAAGGGGGTAGATTTGTAACACCCCAAGATCCTAAACATAAGTTAGGACGAGTGTCGGTTAAGAAACATGACACTTGAACGTAACCGGACGTGAAAAGAAAAGACGGTTCGACCGAAAACAGCCCAAAACTTTATATAAGCATATCTCGGGCTATAAAATGAGTTACGGAAACCATAATATACGAAAACGACGTTTCTCGGCTTGGAAAAAGTGAAAATAGTATAAGCTAAGCAGGTAGCGGACCGCTACACATGGATTAACGGTCCGCTACTTGCGTAGGAAGCAAAAACCCCTGAATCTGGCACGTGTCATGTTAACTAATCATGCGGAGGCGGTGGAGGACCACTACCAGAACCCGTAGCGGTCCGCTAATGGTCCAGAATCAGCCTATAAATAGAAATTCAAGGATTTGAGTTGAGATACCAATTCCACTTCTTCGGGAACGCTCTATTTTGAGAATCCCGAGCTTGAAATACCCCTTTGGGTGTTACAAGCAAGTCGTTTTTGGAGCCAGGGACGTGGAAACTCTACATCAACCTGCCGTAGATAGTCTTTCGGTAAGCCCTTCATTAGTTAGGAATGGGTAGCCTCGAGGGTTGTCACGGGCGTAAGGGGAATGCCCGAGAAGTGCCAACTAGTAAATGCAATACCCGAAGGGTTGACATGGGCATGGGGAAATGCCCGAATAATGCCAAAACATGGATAAATATTAGGGCAGGGATGACGAAGTCTCCCTGAGAGGGATTATATTATCTTACATATAGACTAAAATAGTATTCTATTTCCATAGCATCGTGTAATTACTAGATCTAGCACCGGTTCTGCTCGATTGTAGATTTTAAAAGTAAAGACGCTATTAAGGTGAGTTCTATAAGGCCCTTTTTAATGTTTTACTTTAAATGTTTTGGGCCGGTATGCATGCTAGGAAGATTTACATAAATGCTATATACCTTGATTTAAATATTTGGGATAGCATTCATGTTGCAAGAGGTTATGTATAAAACATGTCTAAATCTTAAAAGTAAGTAATGGAGTATTCACGAGATATCAAAGAAGTGTTGGGTAACCATCCGACCGGCATGTAGTTATCTAGAAAAAAAATGTTCTGTCTAAGGAAAGTGTGGTGTATAAATCTCTCCTGCACCCGTCATTCTTTCCTGGGAACATCTCTGTTGGAGGTACTAATCTGTGAGGATAACCACCTTGTCTTCTTTGATATATCATGGAGAAACCTTTACGATGATTTAGGATAAGGACTGGTTTTGAGAGGAATGGTTAGAATGGAAACTTTCCTTTTGGCATGATTTCACATTAAAACGATTTTGAGAAAGAAAATGGTTTTGACACGTAAACGTTTTAGAACTTATCATGGTGTGCCCAGATAAGTAATGGCAGAGAAGTCAGGGTTTTACCTTGACTAGCAGAGGTCTTGACAATTATTGTCTTGACAAAGAGTAGAGAGAAAGAGAAAAGTTTTTGGCATGTTTTTGCCATGTCTAATATTTTGACCATATTAGTCTGAAAGAAAGGAAAGATTTTGCCCGTCTGGCCAAATGCCACATAATATCTTGCAACTTAGATAGACATAGAGAAGTACTGCGTTCCTTTGTGGAATGTAGTATAGACACCTTGTGCAAGGGTATGCATAAGTGGTGACGACCGCTTGGAGGTTAACGTGTCCTCGGAAACGCAAGTGTGCAAGTTCAAAGTATTATGTTTGGGCAAGAAGTTAATGTGATGTTTTAAATGCGTGTCATATAAATCCATTTATGTATGAGACAGAGGTCAAAGATATTTTGAATAAAACTTAGAACTCACCAGCGTAAGCTGACATATGTTTAAGCATGTGTATCAGGTAAAGACGTAGCCTCCTGCAGTAAAGGCAAGGGGCTAGAGTAGAGGCATCTGGTGGGCTATCTAGCATTCTCTGGCAGGCTGGCATTAGAATAGAAATGTTTGTACTTTCTTTAGAATGTACATTAAGACAAGTTTTATGAAATAAATATAGTATTTTAAAGTCTTCCGCTGTGTATGATCTTTGTTTACTATATGTTCATGAGTAAATCCGACAAGTGGCCGGCATCGAAGGGTGAGCCAGGATGTGGATGTCACAATATCTCACATCTACAACTGATTTCTACAAAAAAAGTTTGAAAGAAAATTTGATTTTTGAGGTGTTTTTCTCCCACAGTGTGTGTTTTCTTGGTGTTCTTGGCAGCCTCATATCTTCATCAGGCGACTTTTGAACAAACATTCAGTTTTTCCGGTGACAGTCGTGTTTCTGGCGACACTAATTTGAACGAAAGTTCACCCGGTGAATTAATTTGTCTTCCGGCTACGTTTCTCCGGCGACACTTGTTTTACCGATGGCATTCCAGGCGCGACGGTGCTTCTGGCGGCATTAGGGTTTTTGCCTTTATACTACAGCCACCTCCAATTCCACCACCGTTCAACCTAACACCACTATCCATCGCCACTATCCACGACCACTCTACTAACATTAACCACCATAGCTACCGCCCCCATCCCCTATTTCGAACCACAATCACCACAGTCGTCTAACCACCACTTGAAACCACTAACCCACTCCACCAAACTGTCACCGCCACCGTTCACCCATTTCTCCACCGCCGTCGTTCACCCCTGTCACCAGCTGCGCTGATTTAGGGTTCCGTTTTTGTTCATTGTTTGTTTTCGGAGTGAACTGTAACATTTCTAGTTTTCGCGTACTTGTAACGCTTACCATATTCATGAATCAATGAAGCTTGAAACCCTCATCAAAGCTCGTGTTCACATCATACTTGAAACATACGTATTTCATTCACATTATACTTATTACATGGTCACATGTTGACTGCAACGCTTGGAATTGCCTTAAATTGCAACTTGGACCGTTAAACCGTTTAAAAACTCGTTTACCGAGACGAAAACTCACCCACTACTAATTCAAAGGCAATGTATCAACCATATATGCCTAACATAGTTATTTAACTCATTCAAGTTGTCACATAATTCAAATTAATGCCATAGTACGTTAGTTAGTTCCTATACGTTTTCGTTCGCCATCCAAACCGCAGTTTGACTCCGTACCGTCCACACCAACAAATACATCCTTTATGACACTAAATTATGTTTTAAAATGACTAACACATTCATTTCATTAAATAAAACAACTTTCATTTACAAAAATTTCCTTAAAAAATCACCGAAATTCAAAAAACGATCAAACTGCGCGTAAACGAACCGTTTGGACCATCCATGGGTCAAGACAACCCAAGAACCCTACCCACTTGACCATTTGCAAAACCCAAGCCCCAACCCACATGAAAATTTCGGCCTCCTTCTCCTTTTGCACCCCTTGAAATCCTAAAACTTGTTCAAAAAGTCTTTCCATATTTTAACCCCTTAACCTACAACTATAAATACAAGGCTTAATTCCCCCCATTCTCTTCACACTTTGCTACAACTTTTACTAGCCAAATCTCTGCCCTAATCCCCTACAAAATTCGTGAGCCACCCTCCTCCATCCAAGAAGAAATCGCAACAACAAGGTAAGCTAGTTCGTCTTTCGTTCTTTCATCCTTGTCTCGACAGAATGCTTATGTCGACTTTGAATGGCCATATCTTAGCCATTCCTTAAACAAAAAGGTTGATTCTTGAGTCTAAAAGCAAGTTTCAAGAGTCTTCTTTCCATAAAATCTAACTTCATAATTTTTCGACAAGTTTAAGGCATTCAAACGTATTTTTTTAGAGGTAAAGGTCAATTCTAACTTTTTGACAGAATATTTGTCATTACTTTCCGGGACCATATCTCTCAATATACAAATACAATCGTGTTCAATATTTTTGCAAATCAAATTTTATTTAATATTATTTAAAACCATGTATAATTGACATCCTAACTCTTTGTAATACTCCCTAAAATGACAAAACAAGACAGAAAGTTCTATTCTGGACCACTGATCTTGTGTCACAATTTTGGGATATTTAAGTTGCCCAAATTAAAAATATTTCTTAAAAAAAGTTGTTTATTATAACCTAAATTAAAGATCAAGAGAATCTTAGAATTTTAGGAAATTTGTTATTATTTTTAAAACTTGCCTAAAGTTCAGCAACACAATATGTCCAAATCTAGATTTTACAAAACTAACCCTAATTTCCTAACATTTGAGCATCCTTAATTCTTTGATTTTCTTTTCTTAAAAACATTATATTCATAATCTAAGGTGTTGCATGCATTAGAACCCTATCCAAGTGTAGATGCATATTATGTCCCTAATCCCTTGTAATATGTATTTCATCTATGTTTAATGTAACTATTTGATGTATTAATGAAATTACATGTTTATCCTTAATGTTTACTCATATATAACAACTGTGTATTAAATGATCTGATAAATATCGATAACGTTGATCAATCGTGCTATTGAAAGGCCCATTCGCACGAATGGATCATGAGAATGATCCATTCGTGCGAATAGATCATGAGAATGATTCATTCACTAGAATATGTCATGAGAATGACTCATTCGCACGAATGAAACATTCTGATGATTCGTTCTTACGAATGAACCATTCTGCTGATTCATTCGCACGAATGAGTCCATTCACATGGCTCATTCGTACGAATAGCCTCTGCACTATATATATAACTTTCATTTCATGAGCACATAACAGAAAAGATATACAACACATATACACATACTGTCCAGAGTAGAACAAGACTAAGAACAGAACACACAAAAACTCTCTTCACCTGTACTGTCTAATATCTGTCCGTTGAGAGTTTCTAGGTCTTGTATCCAACTTCTCTACACCAAAGGGTCGATAGAAACTTCGATTCGTCGTCTAATCCGCTCGTTTCTTACGACCCGATCCGTGTCATAGATTGGATTGCCAATCAAATCGGATTCCGCACGATTTGGTTCGGTTAATGTGTTGAATCATTGGATCAAGGTAGATCCCGAGACACTTTCCACTCATCTTTTGAACAACGGATTTAGAAGAGGTGTCATCGACTGCACGTTGTTTATTCGGGAAAAGGGTGGAGAACTTTTAATGGTACAGGTATACGTGGATGACATTATTTTCGGATCGACGAATGATGTTCTGTGCAAAGAATTTGAAAGAGTTATGCAGGATAAGTTCGAAATGAGTTCCATGGGAGAGATGAAGTTCTTTCTAGGGCTACAAGTAGATCAATCTGAGGCAGGGATTTTCCTTCATCAAACCAATTATGTTGGAGACATACTGAGCCGATTCAGTATGACTGATGCCAAACCTGCTGGTACTCCATTGGCGATCAATCACGGGATTTCGCCTGATGACAAGGGGGAGTATATTGATGCTACTCTCTATCGAGCCATGATCGGATCTCTCATGTATCTCACCGCATCTCGACCAGACATCATGTTCGCCACGTGTCTCTGTGCCCGATATCAGTCAAAACCAAAAGTCTCCCACTTAATTGTTGTCAAAAGGATTTTTCATTATCTGAAGGGTACTCCTAATCTTGGATTATGGTACTCTAATGATGATAACTTTGAGCTTACTGCATATAGTGATTCTGATTATGGTGGTTGCAAAACAGACTTCAAGTCTACATCTGCAGGGTGTCAGTTCTTTGGAAACCGTCTCGTGACATGGCAATGCAAAAAGCAGACTTCAGTGGCTACATCTACATGTGAAGCTGAATACATCGCTGCTGCCAGTTGCTGTTCTCAAATTATCTGGATTCAACAGCAACTTCGGGACTACGGTTTGCAATTCTCTAACACTCCTATTTATGTAGATAATTCTGCTGCCATAGCTATCACTAAGAATCCGGTTCAGCATTCAAAAACCAAACACATCGGTATAAAATATCACTTCATTCGTGATTGTTTTGAAAAGAAACTTATTGATATGGTTCAAATTAACACTGATTTCCAAATGGCCGACCTCTATACAAAAGCCTTTGACAAACCAAGATTTTATTCTTGTTAGAGGTAAACGGCATGAAAAAGAAGGATGACGTTGTTCCAGACCAAGAGTCGAGTCAATAATCATTTTTATCAATTACATTCCTGTATATATTTTTCTTTCTTGCGTTTCTTAAAAATTTTAAAAAAAAAATAAAAACTCAAAAAGATTTTTCATTTTAAAATTTTAGGGGGAGAAAATGTCAGTAAGAAAATGATCTCTCGCTGAGAAAAATGATAGTACACAGATGCTAGTTATCTGAGACAATCAAAAAGATTTACTAATTGTGTACAGTTTGTTTAAAAAAAAAAAAAAAAAAAAAAAATTTGTACAGTCTAAAACCCAAAAACATCTGAAAAATTCAAAAATGAGAAATCGTATCCAACCTTTGGGAAGTGATGGCACACTAACCATATGTATGAAACACATTGCATTTAATGTCATAGTGAATAGTCACACTAAGTCGACATGTGATGCATTGATAGGCTTATCTTACTGAATCTCGACCATTGATGATTGATCTATACCATATTAGATATTGTCTTGTGAGTCACATAATGGTGAAAGGATTGACGAAAATCAACAATAGAAACTGAAGGTGTTTCTCATTCTGTGCACACCAGTTATCATCGTTTTAATGAGATATCAGAAAGTAGTTATAAAATTAAAAAAATTAGATTCCGAAGTCGTATACGTGCCATATTGCCTTGTAAATACCTGGCTGAAGCCGTCCATGCGATTAAGAATAAAATAAAAGTATGAATCCGAATCCGTATATGTGCCATATTACCGGGTTGCAGCCTGGTTGAAGCCATCCATGGGATAGGATGAACACAAACACCGTTAGCTGCATACGTGCCATATTGCCTTGTAAATACCTGGCTGAAGCCGTCCATGAGCTGATGGCTGTCACTGTGAATACTAAAAAAAAAAAAAAAAAAAAAAAAAAAAAAAAAAATTGATTGGTGTAGTAAAGAAGTAACAGGGAATAACTGAGATCTCATGAACTTATGATGACTGGTTAAATAAGTTGTGCTGATTTGAAACATTAACATGTTTTGAAAAGTAATTCAAGTCAATTCTTAACTAGTGTGGGACACACAGATAATGGACTTAATCCTTCAAGATCATCTTGTAAGTGTTGAGAAAAGGTATGCATAAGTTTAAGATGGACAAACATATCAATGATCGCATTTTGACTAAGTGTACTTAAAGCTCAGATAATTTGCAATGTTAATGATTGCTATGAGTCTAGTACTGATCCCATGTTCGGATCTTTCTCACAAAAAGATGTGTAAATACCATTGTATAGTTGTATCTACAAAATTCAAAATGTCTCAGATCATTAGTCATTAAGTCTGTATGATTTCTCATAAGGATCATTCTTACTAAGACATGTGTGTATATATTTTGTTGATATTATTTTCAGTATTACATATTCAAAAAATCCAAAAAGATTTTAATTTTTCTGAATTTTAGATTATTCGATAAGACTCGAACGACTGTTATCAACCAAATTTGAAAACCGCTTGACTTCCTGATTGATCAAATCGTTCCTTTACTTCATAACCTATTCCAAAACTTCATAATTGATCCCTCACTTCATAATTAAATGTAAATTACTTCATAATCAAATTGTTGTCAAGACCAATGTGGTCGGATATCCCATTTAACCTGAAAAGTTTAATTTGCATAAAGGGATTGTCCCATTCGTACGAATGGATGAGCAGAATGGCTCACTCGTACGAATGGATGAGAAGAATGGCTCTCTCGTACGAATGGATGAGCAGAATGGCTCACTCGTACGCATGGATGAGGAGAATAGATCATTCACACGAATGGACTGACCAGAATGGTCCATTCGTACGAATGAGTGGCAAAATGAATCAAGTCTGGTCCACTCGCACGAATGGACTGACCAAACCAGGCCATCTTATAAATATGCCATTCATTCGCATGTGCAGTCTCATTCGCACATTTCAGAAAGCATTCGCACGTCTGTTTGATTGAAATTCTGATTTTGAACAAAACTCCGTCCAAAAATTAGACAAACCAGTAGGCCCATCATCAGATACACAAAAGGGAACTAAAGGTTGATAGTTTTTGTTTTAAGTGTTTTAAGTTGTCTTATTGTAAATATTAGATTATTATGTAAATAATTTCAGTTTTATTTTGATTAAATCAATGAAATTTCAAATTCTAACATGTTTATTCTTCGTTTGTTTATGAAAATAGTTTTGGATGTGATGCCTCTCAAGCAACTACCTTCAAAGTTAACTTATGTGCTTGACATGCAAGGGATCATCCAACATTCAGTTATTTATGACAAAGAGGAAGGGGAAATCGTACACTGCTTGTTAAAAGAACAGATTGCCGAGCTATTTCAAATGAATCCCGACGAAGTCATTACTGAAGAGGCATCTGTTCAAACAACTGATTATCCCTCTTCTGACGAACTAGAAGACGTTGATGAGGTTGAAGTCGAAGACATCACTGATCAAGAATATCCAAAGTACACATCAGTAGATGGTGATGATCTTCCCTCCTTCGCGGACTTATTCACTCAGCAGTCCGACGAGGAGGTCAACCGCATTATCGACAACAAACAGGATGAAGCCGGTCCCTCCACTATTGACATTGACGAGCTGAATGAACGTAAAAGTCAGTGGATGGAATACATGGCTGAACTAAAGAAGAACTCAAAGCCCTCTCCTCCAACCAAGTACACTAAAGTTTATCGACTCAAAGGACACAAGTCTGATGGTCGTATAATCAGTTGGGCATACTTCAACGACTTAAGCTGCTATGCTATAAAAAGAGAGAAGGGCATACAATATTTCAGGTACCTTCATGACTTCAAGACGCTGCCTGCATTTGAAGTAAATCAATTGGCGCGTCTAAAGCTTCTATACAGCGAATCTTCCGGTCTGTCCGAATGGTTTGAACGTCAATTACAGTATGAATACCTGAAGAATTGGGTGAACTTCAAGCCACAAATGCCTACACGTTACATTCACAAGGAAAAGGTTCATCCAATAACCAAGAAGCCCCTAATTGTATTAAAGTGGAAACCTCCAACGATCATGAAGAATATTCCTTTAAGGAAAATGATCCAGGACTTCTCAGATCAGTTCAAATGGTGGTACTATGATGGGCGTACTGGTGAAGCTGTAATAGTGCTTTGTAAAGAAGGGTCATGGGAGACCATCAGGGTCTTTGATCCGTTGTGGCTGACCAACTTGTCTGAACAAGATGTTACCACTTTATACAAGTGTCAGCCGTTTTTTGAAGTTGAAGATATAGACCAGGCGTTGCAGTATGTGAAGGTGATACGTATATGCTTTGCTTTTAACATACACGCCGGGGTCAACTGGAAAACTCGTTCAAAAGAGATGTTGAAGACCAACTAATGTTAGTTAGGTCATTTTGAAGGGATCTAGGTCCAAGGGGGAGTATGTAGATGCATATTATGTCCCTAATCCCCTGTAATATGTATTTCATCTATGTTTAATGTAACTATTTGATGTATTAATGAAATTACATGTTTATCCTTAATGTTTACTCATATATAACGACTGTGTATTAAATGATCTGATAAATATCGATAACGTTGATCAATCGTGCTATTGAAAGGCCCATTCGCACGAATGGATCATGAGAATGATCCATTCGTGCGAATAGATCATGAGAATGATTCATTCACTAGAATATGTCATGAGAATGACTCATTCGCACGAATGAAACATTCTGATGATTCATTCTTACGAATGAACCATTCTGCTGATTCATTCGCACGAATGAGTCCATTCACATGGCTCATTCGTACGAATAGCCTCTGCACTATATATATAACTTTCACTTCATGAGCACATAACAGAAAAGATATACAACACATATACACATACTGTCCAGAGTAGAACAAGAATAAGAACAGAACACACAAAAACTCTCTTCACCTGTACTGTCTAATATCTGTCCGTTGAGAGTTTCTAGGTCTTGTATCCAACTTCTCTACACCAAAGGGTCGATAGAAACCTTCGATTCGTCGTCTAATCCGCTCGTTTCTTACGACCCGATCCGTGTCATAGATTGGATTGCCAATCAAATCGGATTCCGCACGATTTGGTTCGGTTAATGTGTTGAATCATTGGATCAAGGTAGATCCCGATCCAACACCAAGCCTACGATGTACGTATATAACAAATGAACTGTTCTAGCTACGGAAGACGCAGTAATCTAAACAAGTCCTTTGCGACCGACCCCTCTTTCCTGGAAATCTTTTCATTGGATGTACTACTCTAGGTGGATTATCATGTTCTATTATGCAACCACCTATCCTCCTTCATCGTTCTCATTCAAACTTTCTCTTCGCGTAACGATAATTTCTTAAACTTATTCAATTCTTAAATTCTATAGGGCACGTTCACTAAGGTTGATACACCCGCCTCCTCTCTAATCAACAAGGTGATATTCATATCCCCTTTTCTTCTAATATTTTGGGGTGGCACATGTAAACATATCAAAAACACATTTTCTATCAAATACAATTCAAACATAGCAAGACGTTCAACTAAACTTCTTATTAAAAAGTTCAACATGATAATCATAATCTTTCGCAAACATTAATCATAATCTTTCACAAACATTGAACTACTCGGGGTTTTGACGTATTCTTGTTCAAACACGAGGAAGCTATAAACTTTGAACAACTCGGGGTTTGACGTATTATTGTTCAAACACGAGGAAGCTATAAACTTTGAACTACTCGGGGTTTGACGTATTCTTGTTCAAACACGAAGGAGCTATATACTTTATGGGTAATCTTGAGGATTATGCTATCTATTTAGAACAGCCATGGGGTTGTGCCACATTGTTATTCTTTTGGTATTCTTTGATTGATTTTATTATCTACATACGTGCTTGCTTGATAATGTGTTTATTTGAATCTTGTTAATGAATTGTATAAAATCTTTTATTATGCTTTTATCTAAACCTATGCATCTCACCAACTATGTTTATTTGACCCATTTTATTACATGTTTCAGGAAATACCGCGTAAGGACAGACTTTGGATTTGCTCACATAGGATGGCCTAGTTATCAATTGAAGACTTATGATTTATTTTAAAGTTGTTTTGTTTGATCAAGATTGTTATCTTTGGTTATTTTGAGACACGTGTAATCAATTTAATGTTTATGAAATCTTAATAGTAATTTTCTTTATTGTCTTGTGTTTTCTAATTCAATTTCGTCGCAATCTCGTGTTTCCGCCGCTGATGGGGGTGTGACTGATTGGTATCAGAGCCATGGTTTTAGAGAATTAGGTCCCCTAGAAATGACCTAGACTATAACCCTAGGTATCCCTTATCATAGGAACTATGTGCATACGTGATTTACTTGTACTAACCATTCCTCTTATAAAACGTCGACTTATTCTGCTAACGTCTCCGACAACACCCTTGTCACCTTGGCTCGTGAGGACTGGGTTCTACCATCTTACACCGGAGAATCCTTGATCCCAAGGCCCAACCCATTTAAGTAAGCTAATCTCACCCCGATCATCTTCACGAAGCACACTACCCTTGAGCTATTTCATCAAGCCTAGAGATCCCGAATTGCTCTCTGATGCAACAAGCCAATACCATACTGCACCAGTACCTGAGGTGGGAGTCATCAACATCTTGAGTGATTCCGAGCCCAGCGATGCGGCATGTAGAGTTGGACCGAAGAGCAGCAGCCCAAGAAGAAAATGAAGACCTAGCAAGAGGAAGAAGACCCCGAACTCTCATCCAATTCGACAAGCAAACACCAAAGAAATGAGGGCCCAAGCGACAAGGAAGGCAAGGTTGGGCCTGCACCCAAAGCCTAAATACCCTTAAAGAAGAGAAAAACCAAGACCAATGAAGACGGATCAAGCTTTTGGGCTACAGTGCCCAATTCTTAAACCATCATCGACATCAAAGGCCCAACGATAATACTCGTGACACATGTGAACTGGAAGAGTGAGTGTATGTACGCTGGGGTCTCTGCCACTAAGGAAAGTGTGTTGCGCAGGACGTGGTGCACTTTCCTGGGATGCCCTAGTTGTGAGTGCTTGCTTTTAGGAAAACATATCTTTTTAGTACTATTTATTGGACCCTGAATGTTGATAAGTCAACTATTATCCCTTTTAAATATTTCAATTTTTTGTAAACATCAAATAGACAATGCCTCCTCGTCGTGAACCTACTGACACCACTATCTCTAATATTGGCGATACTACCAACACTTCTTCCACTACTGACAGTACTGCCATAGCCACCCTCCTCACACAGCAACTCGTCGTCATACTACCCGACTTGGTCACACAACTCAGAACTACAGAACCAACACCAATAATTTCATAATCACCAACCCTGCACCTGTCAGTTATGTTAGGGTCTGCTATATATGCGATGGCCTTGACCACCTCAAAACAAAAACTGTTCTCCCAAACTTCACCTTGTTAACAATCAAGCTGCTCAAGGTCGGGTTTTTTGTCTTAGGAGCACATGAAGACCTTGCTGCCCAAGATGACGTGAACCCCACTGTTAAGTTTTGGGATGAAATCCCATTAACTAGAGGAGACATGATAACTACATTTCTCATTTGATTTCTTGATTTTTATCTTGGATTATCAAAGCTTGGATTCTATGTTAGCTTGGATGACTCTATCTTATGACTTAAATTAATTTTTATCAATAGATTGTATTTGATTTTAAATTTACACTATGTTTGTGATATATTATTCAAGCATTTGTACCAGTTTCATTTTGTGGATCGCTATATGTGGATGTCCCAATTTACACACTACTACTTGATATGCATATCTACTTGAACATGAGTTCTAAATCTCAAAATAACATGTTTCCACTGCTTTCAGTAACATTTACAACTCCCGTATACATTACTATCATTGGTTATCGTTGCATAGTAGAAAGACATAGCACACTCGTGTCAGGTAAATTGATGATTGCGGTCGCGAACGTAATCGTGAATTTACAGGTACATTGGTGTGAGATGAAATTCTACGGTGTAGCTACCCGTAATGAATCTCTAAACTCAAATCATGCCACCCAACATTATCCGTGTTAGTGGTTGTTTTGGTAGGTGACTAGGACGCTTCCAAGGTTCCAAAAGTATGGTGGGTTAGCTGCGGTACACCTTATATATAAACACTGATGGTGCATTGGGAGTGAGACTAGCCGTTAGACCAAGAACTGGCCCTAGTCAATGTATATCATAACTTATCCTTTCCAAAATATCACCGTCTCTACTAGTTGAATTTCGGGGACAACATTCCCTTAACAAGGGGAGACTGTAACATTTATGCTTTTCGCGTACGTGTAACGCTTACCATATTCATGAATAAATGAAGCTTGAAACCCTCATCATAGCTTGTGTTCGCATCATACTTGAAACATACGTATTTCATTCATATTATACTTATTACAAGGTCACATGTTGACTGCAACGCTTGGAATTGCCTTAAATTGCAACTTGGACCGTTAAACCGTTTAAAAACTAGTTTACCGACACGAAAACTCACCCACTACTAATTCAAAGGCAATGTATCAACCATATGTGCCTAACATAGTTATTTAACTCATTCAAGTTATCACATAACTCAAATTAATTCCCTAGTACGTTAGTTAGTGCCTATACGTATCCGTTCGCCTTCCAAACCGCAGTTTGACTCCGTACCGTCCACACCAACAAATACATCCTTTATGACACTAAATTATGTTTTAAAATGACTAAAACAACCATTTCATTAAATAAAACAAATTTTATTTACAAAACTTTCCTTAAATAAACACTGAAATTCGAAAAACGATCAAACTACGCGTAAACAAACCGTTTGGATCATCCATGGGTCAAGACGACCCAAGACCCTTACCCACTTGACCATTTGCGAAACCCAAGCCCCAACCCACATGAAAATTTCGGCCTCCTTCCCCTTTTGCACCCCTTGAAACCCTAAAACTTGTTCTCAATTTTTTTCCATACTTAAACCCCTTAACCTACAACTATAAATACAAGGCTTAATTCCCCCCATTCTCTTCACACTTTGCTACAACTTTTACTAGCCAAATCTCTGCCCTAATCCCCTACAAAATTTGTGAGCCACTCTCCTCCATCCAAGAAGAAATTGCAACAACAAGGTAAGCTAGTTCGTCTTTCGTTCTTTCATCCTTGTCTCGACAGAATGCTTATGTCGACTTTGAATGGCCATAACTTAGCCATTCCTTAAACAAAAAGGTTGATTCTTGAGTCTAAAAGCAAGTTTCAAGAGTCTTCTTTCCATAAAATATAACTTCATAATTTTTAGACAAGTTTAAGGCTTTCAAACGTATTTTTTTAGAGGTAAAGGTCAATTCTAACTTTTTGACAGAATATTTGTCATTACTTTTCGGGACCATATCTCTCAATATACAAACACAATCGTGTTCAATATTTTTGCAAATCAAATTTTATTTAATATTATTTAAAACCATGTATAATTGACATCATAACTCTTTGTAATACTCACTAAAATGACAAATCAAGACAGAAACATCTATTCTGGACCTCTGATCTTGTGTCACGATTTTGGGATATTTAAGTTGCCCAAATTAAAAATATTTCTTATAAAACGTTGTTTTTATAACCTAAATTAAAGATCTGTAGAATCTTAGAATTTTTAGAAATTTTTTATTATTTTTAAAACTTGCCTAAAGTTCAGCAACACAATTTGTCTAAATCTGGATTTTACAAAACTAACCCTAATTTTCTAACATTTGAGCATCTTTAATTCTTTGATTTTCTTTTCTTAAAAACATTTTATTCATCATCTAAGGTGTTACATGCATTAGAACCCTATCCAGGTCTACGATGTACGTATATAACAAATGAGCGGTTCTTGCTAGGAAAGACGTGGTAATCTAAACTAGTCATTTGCGACCGACCCCTCTTTCATGGGAATCTTTTCATTGGATTTACTACTCTAGGTGGATTATCATGTTCTATTATGCAACCACCTATCCTCCTTCATCGTTCTCATTCAAACTTTCTTTTCGCATAACGATAATTCCTTAAACTTATTCAATTCTTAAATTCTATAGGGCACGTTCACTAAGTTTGATACACCCGCCTCCTCTCTAATCATCAAGGTGAGATTCATAGCCACTTTTATTCTAATATTTTGGGGTGGCACATGTAAACATATCAAAAACACGTTTTCTATCAAATACAATTCAAACATAGCTAGACGTTCAACTAAACTTTTTATTAACAAGTTCAACGTGATAATCATAATCTTTCGCAAACATTGAACTACTCGGAGTTTTGATGTATTCTTGTTCAAACACAAGGAAGCTATAAACTTTGAACTACTCGGGGTTTGACGTATTCTTGTTCAAACACGAGAAAGCTATAAACTTTGAACTACTCGGAGTTTGACGTATTCTTGTTCAAACACGAGGGAGCTATAAACTTTATGGGTAATCTTGAGGATTATACTATCTATCTAGGACAACTATGGGGTTGTGCCACATTGTTATTCTTTTGGTATTCTTTGATTGATTTTATTATCTACATACGTGCTTGCTTGATAATGTGTTTATTTGAATCTTGTTAATGAATTGTATAAAATCTATTATTATGCTTTTATCTAAACCTATGCATCTCACCAACTATGTTTATTTGACCCATTTTATTACATGTTTAAGGAAATACTGCGTAAGGACAGACTTTGGATTTGCTCACATTGGATGGCCAAGTTATCAATTGAAGACTTATGATTTAATTTAAAGTTGTTTTGTTTGATCAAGATTGTTATCTTTGGTTATTTTGAGACACGTGTAATCAATTTAATGTTTATGAAATCTTAATAGTATTTTTCTTTATTGCCTTGTGTTCTCTTATTCAATTTCGTCGCACTCCCGTGTTTCCGCCGCTGGCGGGGGTGTGACAGATTGGTATCAGATCCATGGTTATAGAGAATTAGGTCCCCTAGAAATGACCTCGACTATAACCCTAGGTATCCCTTATCATAGGAACTATGTGCATACGTGATTTACTTGTACTAACCGTTCCTCTTATAAAAGTCGACTTATTCTGCTAACGTCTCCGACAACACCCTTGTCACCTCGGCTCGTGAGGACTGGGATCTACCATCTTACACCGGAGAATCCTTGATCCCAAGGCCCAACCCATTGGAGTAAGCTAATCTCACCCGGATCATCTTCACGAAGCCCACTACCCTTGAGCTATTTCGTCAAGCCTGTAGATCACGAATTTCTCTCTAATGCAACCAGTCAATACCATCCTGCACTAGTACCTGAGGTGGGAGTCATTAACATCTTGAGTGATTTCGAGCCTAGCGATGTGGAAAGTAAAGTTAGACCAAAGAGCAGCAGCCCAAGAAGAAAATGAAGACCCAGCAAGAGGAAGAAGACCCTGAACTCCCATCCAATGCGACAAGCAAACACCAAAGCAACGAGAACCCAAGCGACAAGGAAGGCAAGGATAGGTCTGCACCCAAAGCCTAACTACCCTTCAAGAAGAGAAGAACCAGAAGGATCAAGCTTTTGGGCTACAATGCCCAATTCTTTAACCATCAACGAGATCAAAGGCCCAACGGTAATACTCGCGACACATGTGGACTGGAAGAGTGAGTGCATGTATGCTGGGGTCTCTGCCACTAAGGAAAGTGTGTTACGCAGGACGTGGTGCACTTTCCTTGGACGCCCTAGTTGTGAGTGCTTGTTTATAGGAAAACATGTCTTTTTAGTATTATTTATTGGACCCGAATCTTGATAAGTCAACTATTATCAATTTTAAATATTTTAATCTTTCGTAAACATCAAATAGACAATGCCTACTCGTCTTGTTCCTACTGACACCACTATCTCTAATATCGGCGATACCACCAACACTTCTTCCACTGCTGACAGTACTGCCATAGCCACCCTTCTCACACAGCAACTCGTCGTCATACTACCCGACTTGGTCACACAACTCGAAACTACAGAACCAACACCAATAATGCCACAATCACCAACCCTGCACCTGTCAGCTATGTTAGGGTCTGCTATATATGTGATGGCCTTGACCACCTCAAAACAAAAATTGTTCTCCCAAACTTCACCCTGTTAATAATCAAGCTGCTCAAGGTCGGTTTTTTATCTTAGGAGCATGTGAAGACCCTGCCGCCCAAGATGACGTGAATCCCACTGTTAAGTTTTGGGATGAAATCCCCTTAACTAGGGGAGACATGATAACTACATTTCTCATTTGATTTCTTGATTTTTATCTTGGTTTATCAAAGCTTGGATTCTATGTTAGCTTGGATGACTCTATCTTATGACTTAGATTGATTTTTATCAATAGATCGTATTTGCTTTTAAATTTACACTATGTTTGTGATATATTATTCAATCATTTGTACCAGTTTCATTTCGTGGATCGCTATATGTGGTTGTCACACTTTACACACTACTACTTGATATGCATATCTACTTGAACATAATTTATGAATCTCAAAATAACATGTTTCCACTGCCTTCAATAACATTTACAACTCCCGTCTACATTACTATCATTGCTTATAGTTGCATAGTAGAAGGACATAGCACAATCGTGTAAGGTAAATTGACGATTGCGGTCGCGAATGTAATCGTGAATTTACAGGTACATTGGTGTGAGATGAAATTCTACGGTGTAGCTACCTGTAACGAATCTCTGAACTCAAATCATGCCACCCAACATTATCCGTGTTCCAAGGCGCCAAAAGTGTGGTGGGTTAGCTGCGGTACACCCTATATATAAACATTGATGGTGCATTGGGAGTGAGACTAGCCGTCAGAACAAGAACTAGCCGTCAGAACAAGAACTAGCCCTAGTCAATGTATATCATAACTTATCCTTTCCAAAATACCACCGTCTCTACTAGTTGAATTTTGGGGACGAAATTCCCTTAACTAGGGGAGACTGTAACATTTCTGCTTTTCGCGTACTTGTAACACTTACCATATTCGTGAATCAATGAAGCTTCAAACCACCAACCCACTCCACCAAACCGTCACCGCCGTCGTTCACCCATGTCACCAGGTGCGCTGATTTAGGGTTCCGTTTTGTTCGTTGTTTGTTTTCGGAGTGAACGAAGTAAGAAGAAGGATGTTAGAAATTATTTTAGGGTTTTGAATATTGATGTCCATGAAAGGAAGAAGAAAGAGTAAAGTTTATGGATGGGTTGTTGGTCTGCATAAATGTGAAGACGAAAACAGAGATGAAAAGATAAGGTCAACTCATTTTTAATGAAGTCCGTTTTCTTTTGGAATCCACGTGATATTTTGGAATCCACATGATATTATTTTCGTTTGAAATCCGTTTACTCCAAAGTTGATGTCCGGAAGTTCTTAATTTCAATTTGGGCTAAAAGGTTTAGAAAAGAATTGGGATGATTTTAATTGGACTATTTTTAAATCTTAAATTCGTATTTGGACCATTCGTAAACGGACGTGATTTTATTAGTTGGTTATTTGGCCAATTGCAAAAACAAGATTGAATAATTTCAATTCAATTAAATCCTCTTTTAAAAAAAAAATCTATGACATCCGTGAGTTATCAAATATGAGGAGGTGCAAATTTCTTCTATGTGTGGGGCCACCATTGGTTTCTAATTTAAGCATGGACTAATTTTATTTTATTACTATTAATCCTAAGTGTCGGTAGTTTTTTTTTTTGAGATGCAATATTCACCCCTATTAAAACTTTTGGAAAATACACTATTCATTTCTTTGTTATTTGAAATAACATAACTCATACTAACTTTATAAAATTTCATTTTAACACACACAAGTTTAATAAAAATTAAAGTATATAAAATATAAAATATTTAAATATATAAAAAATCTTTAATGAACGAACGAGTCTATATAATAACATTCGTTCGTTAATTAAAATTTTTCTTGACGTGCCAGCATAAATTTCGTTAAAAACGGAGTCATATTAAATGTAGGGTATTTTTTAGGTGTCGTGAGTTATATCGACCGACGATAATGTACTGGTACCGTGAAGAGCGAGACCGAAACCGACTGAAAAACACCGATTCCGTTATATAACTGTTTTTTATCTATCTTTGTAACTTTATATGTTTTTTCTATGTACTTAACCACGTTTCTTTTTGTGTTTAGCCATGTTAACGCCACGCCTCAGCCTTTTACGATCCACCTCTCACCGTGTGGCGTGGGCGCCTAATGCCACGGATCGCGGGGCTCATTTTCTAGTTCTCTAAATCAAACAACTAGGACGTTAATTTTTTTTACGGACAATCTAGTGACAAAGTAAATAATTTGAGGTGGTTGTTTGAAATGGATAAGCTTTCAGAGATGGGTTTAATGGTTTGTTCCGAAAAAGATACGGGTTGTTACGGTTTTGTTTTTCAAGGGATTTGAATTCGTGTTCGGTTGACTCGGAATTATTTCGTAGTTGAGACGGGTTTGATTTTAGTGATCACGATTGCTCGTATATATTTTCAGTTAATATGAGCTCGTTTTGGATGATTTAAAAGTCGTTTCAAGAAGTGTTTCGGTTATATTCAGATATTATTTTTTAAGTCATGGATTTATATTCAGAGTGAAATGTATTTATTTTTGAGTGATCTGAACTGCGTTTCAAGTTTATTCGGATATTTCGGATATTATTTTCGGGTATTACGGACTGAATTTTAGTTTTGAGTGATTCAGAATTGACACTGAGGTTTGATTTGATACGGATATCTTTTGGGTTATCTTGAAGAATGGATCCGTTTAAGACAGTTATTGGTACTCGTCCTCCAAAGATCTTGTCAGATGACGATTTCCCAAATTGGAAGAATAAGATAAAGTCATTTATTCTCTTTTCTGACTACACACAGTGGAACTCGATTCTGATCGGTCCACACATACCAATGCCGCCTTCAGGGTCATTTGTCTTTCCTTTTCTCTCTTTCGATGGTTCCTTTTCTTTCTCAGATACTTTTGTAGGTCCCGGGAGCCTCGTCACGTAGCGGAAAAACAAAGATCTGCTCGTTGATTCGTGTGGGAACCAAGAAACAAGACAGAGAAAACCACCAACATAAAGACAAGAGAATCGACAAAGACGAAACGTAATCCATAACAAAGAAGTCATCTCACATTACAGACCACATACCGAAGGAGTACACATCTCTCGTTTATGCTCACGGTTCACGGGGGCCGGGAGAGCTCATCCCGGCCAGAACCTCTCTCAACCTTGTCCCAAGTTTCGCCTACAAATGAAGACAACACCTTCTATTTATAGGGGTAGGAACATTACCTGCGTACTTGGCTAATTACGCAGGTTATTGGCCATGCGTACTTGATAGGTACGCATGGCAGAAGCCATGCGTACTTACTAAGTACGCAGCACCAACTGGTGTACAAGCTAAGTATGTAGGAACACCCTCCTGCATACTAGCTAAGTACACCGATACATAGAATTTTATCTATAGTTACAAAAACATGCTTCTACAAACTCCCTCTTAACTATAACATCAAATTCTATCTATCACTAACACTGATAATCATCAGTTTACAAAGAATGTCCTAACAGTAATGTGTAGGCTAGTCAAGTGTTTGTAGTAATTAAGGTATCACACGGGTAGCAATTTTTTTTGTAAACATACAAGTTATCAAGTAATATAGTACGTAAGGTATCACGTATTGTATCATGCAATGTAATGTATAAGATAACATGTAGGATCATCTCGCAAGGGTATCCTAAGGTTATAGACTAGGTCATTGGTTCCTAATAACCTAATTCCCTATAACCATGGCTCTGATACCAATCTGTCACACCCCGGTCGACGACAGATTATACATCGGGGCTAACGCGGTTGTTCATAAGCACATGATCATCTATTAAATGCGTTCAATAATTATTCATCATATTAAAATATCTGTTACAAAAGGAAACAGAGACACAGTGTTCATAACATAAACAAAATTTATATTTATTAATGCTAAGTCCATAACCCTAATTGATCAAGCATGGTCCTCAAACAGTTGCACCTGAAACATGTAAGTAAATGTCAACTACAAAGAGTTGGTGAGTAACATAGGTTTTGACACCAAACAAAGTTAAGTATGTTTTACAATTCAGTATTTTCAAAACAAGTCTAAAGCATATATGTGAAACACATACAAGGTTCCAAAGCGTATAATCAAGCCATGTTTATATGTATGCACAATCCCCCGGATTGCGTGAAGTTCCAAAAATGTATACATAAAACCCGCCAAGGTTTTGTGTTAATTAATGAATCGGATTCCCATATAAATGATCATAAAGGTACTACCTTAGGCTTGCCACACAAGTTAATGATTGTACTAACATGAACACACATATGGTCACCAAGCAGTTTAAGACATAAAGCATAAAGACCTTTGTATAAGAACATATGTAATTGAATTATGTATGTAAAGTATGTAAGCATGTTCCACCCCGAGTATTTGTAAACAAAAGTATGAAAAGGGGCTATGAAACTCACCTTGCAATATGAAGCTTCGTATGTCACACAAGTATGTTGTTGTACAGATGTCTAGCTAACAACAAGTTCAACCTATGTTTGATGATATAATTGCATCTATGATGGGTTCAAAATGATTAAAAGGACTCCTAATGTGAGAAGGGATTAATGTGAGTTTCCTCATTTTATAAATCAAATGATTATGTGAGTTTCAAATTACATTTATGTGAATGAATGTGTTTGAATTTGAATAATTGAACATATAAATACGAGGTTTTTCCTTGTTTTACAATTAAATAAGTGGCTAATGACCCTTTGTTTGTAAGCAAGTAATTACATAATTATGTAAATGATTTCCTCTTATTTGCAAATAATGACTAATAAGTAAATAATTAGGGAGTAAATAAGTAAGTAAGGAGTAGTTGGATAACTATTTAATTCACCAAATAAATAAACAAATAATTCTTCTTATTTAGTTTAGTTTGGATTTCATGAAAATTAGGTGTAAAATAATTTTCTAATTAATCGATAATTAAGTCCCGATTAATTATTAATTAAGAGTATAGAAAACGGTTTTTGTGTGATAAAAATAATTATTTATAAAAGGAAGAGATGTATGAATCTTTACAATGTTTTATAAGCATATTCATACTCATGTTACATATACTTTATAAATTTGAGACCTTAAGTAATTTGTTAAAAGGGTTTGTATCAAATAAATTGAGTGTTAAAAATAATGGTCTAATTAATAGATAATTAAATCATACTTAATTATTAATTAAAAGTATATAAGTTTTTTTAAAGGTATAAAATATATTAATTAGAGGGTTTATTGTTTTACAACACAATTTGTATCAAAAATATTTTATAGTCCAAAACTTTCGGACATAATATATAAAATGAACCAATACACGTGCATAAATAATAATGCCCAAAATACAGATCATTTAACGTTGGTGATAATCAGAATATTTAAACGTAGCTATAAACATATAAGTTTCTTTATTTAAAAAGGATACTAAAATTCTTAAGAAAATTCATGGAGGAAAATCGTTCATAAAACTAGTTGTTTTATTAATAATATATATGAATGTATATGAATATATATGTATATATATATATAATCATAAAGAAAAAGTGTAGGTGTTTTTAGCACTTATAAGGGTTATATGTGTGCAATTGTATATTTACATATATATATATATGTGTGTGTGTGTGTTAACAAGGACAAAGCAAAAATAACCAAAAAAAGTTGGCAGGCCGGGTTTTGAACCCGTGACCTTGCCTTAGAATGTATGGAGCTCTAACCCGTTGATCTGGGGCATATGCCTTGATAGGATCCCAAATGATAAACTTAAAACAAACACCCCAGTATCCCCTTCTTCTTTAACCACCCCCCCTCCTCATCGCAACCCGAATCCCAGAAGTGCAGAATGGCTCACCGATTTTAATCATAAACGAAAGAGGATGAATCGATCAACAAGGAGGATGATTACCTGAAGTTAGTTCCTTGCAATCCAAGCCGTATGAGAGGATTCGCCCCCCTTTTATGTGTTGCAAATCACACATCCATTTCCGTTGTATTTCGTGTCGTTTTAATATAGTTTGATAGTCGTTTTGAGTCGTTTATAGCTAGTATTGATTTGTGCCATGGTTTGTAGGTAATCGGGTGAGTTTGGAGCTAAAACGAGCAAGTATGGTGAAGGAACGAGCGAACGAGGAAAACCGATCACAGAAGCAAACTTTCTGTGATAGTGACTGCCTCGCGATACGCGAGCCATTTAGGCCCTCCCCCTCGCGATACCCGAGGGGTGTATTTTCAGGAAAACTCCGTGTGAAGCCGGTCTTAGGCGTTACGCGAGAGAATGCCTCCCTGGGCCTCGCGGTACGCGAGAACACCCAGTTATGGGTATTTTCACCTATTTTCAAGGTATAAAAGGAGAGGTTCGATCCTAGGGTTTATTATTCGATTCCAGACGTAAAGTTGAGAGCATTTTGGTGATTCTAAGTGGGAGAAAGCTTCTAGGATCAATTGGAAGTGTGGATTGAAGTTGGAGATCATAAAGCGGGTCGATTACGTCTTCCGGTTCTTGTTTTCTTTCTTTGTTCTACTTTTTCCAGATTTGAAACCATGTTATCTTTGTTTGATTCTTCTGTTTTGATGTTATTAGACGTGATGATTGGCTAGACTTTCATAGCTACGTAGATTTTGATGATTATGCGTCGTTATTTGGATTGATTTCGGATTTCGGTTTCTTGTTGATGGATTAATATTAAAGTAAAGAACTTGGTTTTGTTTGATTGGATGTGTATGCGTATTTAATTTTGATTGATGATTTGTTGAATGTTCCATATGCTACTTTGTGAATGTCTTTCATGAGTGGTTGCATATTAGGTCACTAGCAGTGTGCATGTGATTTGTTTATGGTTTACTACGTTATATCCATAGGAACATCGATAGAGAGTCTATTAGGGTAAGTATTATGCCTGCTTCAATACTTGAAAGGTGCGAAGTTGTCGGGTAATCTTTGGTGTTAGGGTTGTAGGTCCACTACTCTGAAAGGAGGGTTTCTTAGCGTCATTGTTATTCCATGTCTTGTCAAGTGACATCAGGTTACTCCTTGCACTAAAAGGTGTATTAAGATAGTGATAATGAGAGGTAATCCATCTAGCGAGTACTTTAGTGTTGTTGGAGATAGCTGAGAGGTGATCCGACTAACTGGTGATTTTCACACGTCCCTTAGGGTTTTTTTTGTCATACCCGGAGAATGATCTGGGATCCATTAGATATTCTGAGTGTGTCGTATTCTAAGAGCCCGGTTCCGTCATAGTTTCCGTATCCGAGAGATTTCCAAGGTACATACATAGGATTCAGAGTCTAGGTAGTGCTTCCCCATTTGTGAGTTGTCTAAAGTCTCTTCCTTTCTATTTGATGTCGTTAGTTAGAGAGTTCCATTAGTTATAATCAACACAAAACCCCCTATATAATTCAGTTTAGTTAGTTGAGTCAGAGTCTAGGTAGAGTTGTCACTAATGTCTCGTGGGTTCGATATCCGGACTTCATTTGACTTTGCTACATTGATCGGTACACTTGCCGGTTGTGTGGTCTAGTGTTAGGTTGAGTCTAGATTTATAAATTAAAAGCTAGAGTATCTAGGTTATGTTTTATAGTTAGTTTTTATAGACCGTCCGGCACACATCACCCCTCCCTTTAGTACCGATCGGAAAAGTGAAAGAAAAAGGATGAGATTTGCAATCAACTTCGATTTATAAGTGATATGGATGTTTAAAAGATGCAAATGGACGATTTGAAATGCGTTACAGCTTTGAATGGGAAGGAATTTCAAGGGTTTAAGAGCTTGATTACGTGGGTTTGAATACCCAAAACTGAAACCCTTTAAATGGGTGAAATAAATTCGATTTCTCAATTACATACGAATTAAATATTCCTAAATGAGTGTTAATGAGTGGAAAACGGTTTTAGGAAGGTTTAAAATTCTGGAATCACAGGGATTGAAGGTTTTCACGGGTGTTTTGACTTTTTCAAGTCAAAATTGGCTTGATTTCTTGTCAAGGTTCAAGGGTAAAGGTTCAAAGGCAAACAGAGAGTTCAAGTAATTACGGGGGGTTATTTGCTTTTGAAAAGGGGTTCAAACCACTTTATTTGGTTTAAGAATTATTTTTAATTATAAAACTAACTTTTTTATTTTTATGAAATTTATAAGACCAATACCTTTTGGTTTAATCAAAGTAACTCTATGATTATTTATTTAAGTATGTCAAATATATATATATATATATACATATTTATATCTTTTTTTTTAAATCAAGCAATTATTTAATTTTAATCATAATCATAATATTTTATAAAGGAGAGGTTTTCCCTTCTTTATAAATTCACAAATTGTGTGAATGCTTATTTAGGATGATCAAAATTACATATATTAATAAATGAATAATTAGATAAATGTTTAAATAAAAGGATCTAACTACATTATTAAGATTATAAATTCTATTAAAAAGTATATATATACAAATGCATGTGTTCTATATATAATACGGAATTGCAATATTAAAACTTTGAATTGTTACAAGTTAAAATAATAGTTAAGGTGACATATTTTGCCAGGCAAGTACGGGATTGAAGCGGATTGTTATTATTATATAAATAAATTAAAAAATATAGCCGGGAAAATCATGGAGGTTACAAGTTTCTCCCCTTCGCGTGGCGTGAAGGGGTGAATTTCTGATTTTGCCCTTTGGGTTCTTCGTGTGGCGCGAAAGTTGACTTTAGAAACTTCGCGTGGCGCGAGGAACAAAGAATCCCGATTCTTTCTTTTGTTCTTGGTGTGTCGCGAAGAACTCTCTCCTGAGGTTCGCGTGGCGCTAAGACACATTATTCACAGAAAGTTTCCCCGTTTTTACTTAGAAAAATTTTTGACCTCTAATTTTCTTCTTCACCCAACACCTCTAAAAACATGTTCCAACCCCAAGATCAAGTGCAAACATACCTGGAACTTTGTTTTTGATGATTTTCCTTGCCAAGACAGTCACGAATCCCTGAAACACACAAACAAACGAAAACACACAAACCGAAAACACAAAAGAAAACATGAAAATACACATAAGGACGTATAAAAACTCTACACTCGGGATCTAACCGAAGAACCTATTCTCACTCACTTATTTTTTCCAGGTGTGTCAAGAAAAACCACATCCCCCTCGACATTCTTAATCGGTCCTCCGATGTAGTGCTTCAACCGATGATCTTTTACCTTCCACGAACTACCCTTCTCATCTTGTATCTCTACCGTACCGTATGGAAACACTTCCTTCACCGAATACGGTCCAGTCCATCTGGATTTAAGCTTCCCCGGGAATAGTTTCAACCGTGAGTTATAAACCAGCACTATATCCCCACACTTAAACTTTTTCACACTCTTCAACCGACGATCAAGCAAATCTAGTCTATGGATGATAGGCAGTCAACAACCGATGGGTGACCCCATAGCGTGATAATACCTTCTCCATCTGGGCATTGCAGAAATGGGTACCTTGTTGAAGCACTTTTCTGTGACAAACACTCTGGATAGATTATGGATAGATAGAGTCTTAGTTTAGTACTTTCATGTATGTATTTGTCTTTGTTTGTAAGTGTCTGTATGTATTAGTTATCGAGTTGTATTTACTTTTACATATTGACTGTTGCAGATTTCTCTAAGTGTTTTGCGCACTTGTATGTGCGCAGGAGATAGTTCCTGCGTACTTAGCAAGTACGCAAGAATACCTTTGCGTACTTGCTAAGTACGCATGAGCAAATTGCCCTGCGCACTTGCTAATTGCGCAGGCATCAGGTCATGTATAAATAGGAATGGTTGACAGTAAATAAGTACGTATTCAGATTAGCAAATACGCAGAACTTTGTAATCTCAGAACTTCTCTCTGTAACCTTCAAGTGTTTATAATAGCCGAACGTTTATAGTGATTATCTTGTCGGTTTACTTTGTTTCGTAAGACTCTCCACCTAGTCACGGATATTCCGCACCCGGTCCTACTAGTAGACCCACTTGCTTGTGACGATCCGCCACACCCGAGAGACCTACAAGTGGTATCAGAGCATTGCTCTTGATTTCGAGTGTTGTGAGTGAGTTTGGAGAGTTTTCTACAGAGTTTTACAAGCAAAAGGAGGTGTTTTTGTTGATTTTTGTGATAAAATAGGGGTAGCTCTTGAGCACTACTTTAGAAGCAAAAATCACTCAAAAACCGACTTTTGTTGTGTATTTTGAGTGTTTTGAGCATCAAAGGTTGGTTAGAAACAAGTTTCTGACCCTTTGGCTCATTTTGATTGTTCATCCGTCCGATTTTTGCCATTTTCGGTGTGTTTCCATTGACCGGAATAGTTTGGTGAGAGTTGGTGAAAAGGTGTTCTGCGTACTTACCATATCTGGCAAAAAGTACAGTCTTGCTGCGTACTTACTAAATACGCAAGACTAATCTTGTGCGTACTTAAGTTATATCATGCGTACTTATCATTTACCCCTGCGTACTTATCAAGTACGCAAGAGCAAATCTTAAATACGCAAGACCATTCCTCTAAGTGCGCAAGGCCAATATCAAGTGCGCAATTGTCTCTAATTTTTCTGAAATTTGACTAAGTGTTCACCATGTCGAATCTTCAGAACCTTGGAAACCTTTTAAACTATGACAATGAGATTGGTACTCCTCAGAAACCGCCAAAGCTGCTAAATGTAAATGATTATTCTAACTGGAAGGCATGCTTTGAGCATTACATTTCATACACCGATTCCTCGTTATGGATACCAATCCTAGAAGGATATAAGCATCCCACACACATCTATCTTGATGATGAACTGCCTAAGCCTATCTCTAAACTCGATGAAGAAGAAAAGAAAGTTTATGATCGAGAGAAGAAGGCTCTTGGTTCAATCACTATGGCATTAACTCGGGAGTTGTTCCACAGCTTCAGAGGTTATGACAACTCTAAGGATCTTTGGAAGGCACTACAGAAAATATTCGAGGGGAATAGTGATATCAAGAAGAGTAAACAGGATCTACTCAGGAAGCAGTATGAATGCTTCAGATTTTTGGAGAATGAGTCTTTAGATGACCTCATCTCTAGATTCTATCATCTGCAGACAGAATTGAAAGTATCCCGATGAAGAGTTGGTGGAAAAGTTTCTGGATGCTTTGCCACCCAGGTTTGAAATGTATACAACCCTGATGAGAGAGAATCCAAAATTCTATGAAATGATAGTGGAGGAGGTAATTGGAAAGGTTCAAGCTTATAACATGAACCTTAGAAAGAAGGAGAGCTCAGGAAGACCTCAGATACAAGACCCTTCTATGTATCATGGGACGTCTTCTACAACCAAATCTTCGGGCTCTGGAATTGCCCTTTTCTCTGGAAACTCTACTGAAGAAGACCACTTAAATGGTTGTGGTGGTCATGCATGCTATGCATCTGGATCAGGTTCTGGATCTCATCAACAACATACTTCAAGAAATCCTCCAGCTACAACTTCAGCTAACAAATCAGCTATAGCCAAAATAGCCGAAGATCATGTAGCACTCTTTTCATCTTATATGTTGGCCTACGAGAACTTCATAGGTGGCAAGCTTACAGATCCTGAGACAATAGAAGAAGACTTCAATCAAGTGGATCTTGATGACATGGAGGATATGGATATTCAATGGAATATGGCCATGATGCTGAGGATAGCCAAGCGTTTCCTGAACAGAACAGGAAGAAAGTTCATTGGCGGGCATTCTAATGCCAAGGTTGGTTTTGACAAATCCAAGGCCAAATGCTATAAGTGTCTAAACTTTGAAAACTTTTCTCGTGAATGTCAGAAAGACAGAGCACCAGCTTCGGGTTTCACCAGACCTAGCCAAGGAAACAGCCATGGCTACAACAACACTAACAACCACAATCAAAGCCACGGTGGTTCGTCCAATGCACTGGTAGCTCAACAGGATGACAACTTTGATTGGGGTGTTCATCTGGAAGATGCCATCATTGCACAAACTCAGGTTGGTCTCATGGCTGAGATCATGGAGTTGATGGAAGCTGAGAAAAAGGAAGCTGAGGAGAAGGAAGCTAAAGAAAAGGAAGCTTCTGTAGCTGATCAAGAGGAATCTACTACTGCTGTTGCTCTCATGGCTATTGGAGAGGCAGCAAGTTCATCAACTGAGGTAGATTCTAATCCTTTTTATATTATTTCTTGTTCAAAATGTCTAGGCTTAAAACTTGAAAATTCCAAGCTTCAAGACAAGGTCGAACCCCTTCGCATTGCAGCTCTAAGTTATAAAGAAAACGAAAAACGTTTTAAAGATTCAATTGAAACGTTGAAAAAGGAAAAACGTGAGTATTCATTGAAAATGAGCGATCAACAGCTTCACTTGGATATTGCATACAAGGGGTTGGAGAAAAGGAACAATGAAATTAACAAGCTGCAAAATGAAATATTGCAGTTGTAATGTTCTAATGAGAAGTTGAAAAACTCTCGTTTTGTGGTGGAACACTACGAATTTGTAGTGGGGCAAATGAATGGCTTAGGGCTGGGTACTAATGTCATTCCTCCACCAGTTAGCAGGAATTTTGTCAACAGCTTAGTAGACATTGATCTAACTTGTCTTGATGAGTCCTCAGGAAAGGATGATTCCTCTAAAAGGGATGATTCCTCAAGTAAGGCCAACTCAGTATCTGATGAGGAGCTCTTTACAGCCTCTGATGATGGGTCGGTTAACACTTGCCCTGAAGGAGTAGTATCTGAGGAGTTGTTATCTGAACAGAAAGTCAAGAAAAACATTATCACTAATAGTGATAACTGTATTTTAACTGAACCCGATATCATTGAATCTAATGATAAATTAAAGGTAATGCTTTATGGGGGGGTATAAAAATCTTAATCAAGTAAAGAAAGAGGCTTTTTCAGCTCACTTTGGGCTTGGTTACAAAGAAAATTTACAAAAATACTATACTCCCAAGAACCAATCTGTATCGGGTCAGAATCCTGTTCACAAACCAACTCCTCCTGCTCATCATGCCGAGTCATCTAATGCCAGATCTAATGAGCCTTACAGAAGAACTTACACAGACAAGAGGACTTGCTTTCACTGTGGTATGGTTGGTCACATTTTTGTGAACTGCCCTTCTAAGAACCAAGGGAAACGGCCTGTTGTTTCAAAACCGGTTGTCATCCCTAAGTCACCACAAGTGAACCATCCCAAAAGTCCAAAAGCAAATGTGGTGAAACCACCAGTAAAACCGATGGTAAAGCCAAAGATAACCTCTGAGGCTAAACCATTTGTTTCAAGGAAGGGAAAGCAGCCCGCTACACCTTGTGTATCTACCTCTGGTAGTATACCTACTGGTGAGAAACCTGTGGTGAAACTCTCTAAGCCACAGAGAAGGAGAAGGAATAAGAGGTTCAGAAAGCTAGAACAGCTGACTGGAGTTCAATCAGGTGAAGCTTCCACTAGTTCACCTGCTGTTGTTGAACATAAGTTTACTGTTTCAGTTAAGAAACAGAAGAGGTCCTGGACTAACAAATTAAAAAATTCTCAATCTCCTAATCCTAATTCTTTTAAAGATTCATACATTTCGAACAGTCATCACGACTGTGAGTTAAAAGAGGTAGTTTATTTTGAAAAGGATGGACGGCCCAAGACCACTATGGCTTGGGTCTCCAAAACTAACTAATTCTTTCTGTGACTCGTGCAGGGACGTCCGAAGGGTACTATCTCTAACCACTGGTATGTAGATAGTGGATGCTCCCGGCACATGACAGGAAACATGGCCTTGCTTCAAGACGTGAAACCATTCAGAGGCGGCTATGTGGCCTTTGCTGGAGAGAAAGGCGGTAGTATCACGTGTCAAGGCGTGGTATCAAATGGTTGTGTCAGTTTTGACAATGTCAACTTTTGCGAGCAACTGAAGCATAACCTGCTGAGTGTCTCCCAAATGTGCGACAAGCAGTACTCGGTGATGTGTGATAAGAATGAATGCTTAATTCTCAAGCCTGGTTTTGAAGTTCCTGAAGATTGGATCCTGATGAGAGCGCCAAGGACAAACGACACCTATCAGATTGATATGAGCGTGGAAACAACCACCTCATCAGTTGCTTCTTGTTTTCTTACCAAAGCGACAGAGCTTTACTTTATCTTGTGGTATAGGAAACTCGGACATATTTCGTATCGTAAAATGAACCATCTTGTCCGAAACGGTTTGATAACCGGGGTTCCTAAGCTGAGATTTACCATTGCAGATGACTGTATGCCGTGTAAAAAGGGCAAACAGCAGCGGAAGTCTCACAAGCCCAAGCTCCAAAACTCCATTGATACCCCTTTGGAGCTATTACACATGGATCTGTTTGGCCCCATAAGTATCGGGAGTATTGGAGGTAAGTCGTTCTGTCTGGCTGTAACTGATGATTTCTCACGTTTTTCTTGGGTGCATTTTTTAGGTACAAAGGACGAGATAGCTGAAATTCTTCAATACCTGATCCTGAGCTTGGAATCTCTTTGCAAGCTGAAAGTTAGAAGAATAAGGAGTGACAACGGAACTGAGTTCAAGAATAATTTGATGGAACTTTTCTGTCTCAAGAAGGGGATCAGTCACGAATTCAGCGCCCCGTACCCACCGCATCAGAATGGAGTTGCAGAACGGAAGAACAGAACATTGATTGAGACTGCAAGGAAAATGCTGTCGGATGCAAAGCTTCCTGTCACTTTCTGGGCAGAAGCAGTTAATACAGCTTGTCACGTCTTGAACAGAGTTCTGGTTGTGAAGAGGCACAACAAGACTTGTTACGAGTTGATCAACAATCGACTTCCCAATCTTGATTACTTAGTTCCTTTTGGTAGTCCCTGTTCCTTGTTGCTACAGTACAAAGACCGCCGGTCTAAGTTTCATGCAAAAGCGGTGGAAGGCATCTTCTTAGGATACGTTGCCAACTCGCCTTGCAAGAGAGTGTACAATATAGGAACTCGTACTGTCGAGGAATGGTTTGAAGTGGATTGCAGTAAACACAACATTCCACCAGATCCAACAAGTCCAACTTGGGGTTTTGATTATGATGCGCTATTCAAGTTATTCAATCTTCCTGATCTATCTGCAGTTGACGCCGCAAATGTTTATAAATTATTGGGTGGCGGCGATGACTCCAGTTTCTCTACTCGTGCTACTGTACCGATTGTAACTCCTAATTCCAACGCTGCATCTGCATCTGGAACTCTTAATGGTGATAACAGTGAAGATGTTCATGTTAATGGAGATGACGCTCAAGATAATCCTAACACAACTGTAGGAAATGAAGCTCCAGCTGATCCAGTTAACATTGAATCTACTTCTTCTGGAACACAAGAAATGGGGGAGTTAAGCACGAATCTCGACTCAGAAATTCAGTAACTGAATGTACCAGAGGCGAGAGTGCATAAGAATCATCCAATTGACAACATTATTAGTGATCCTCATGCCGGTGTTCAGACTCGTCATCGAACTATCACTGAGAACACTAGTCTTTACTCAGAGATACTTGACACTGGTGTCATGGAAACATGTCTGCATGCTGCATTCGTGTCCCAGTTAGAGCCGAAGAATGTGAAGGAGGCTCTCACTGACAACTGCTGGATTGAGGCGATGCAAGATGAATTGTCACAATTCAAAAAGTTGCACATGTGGGATTTGGTTGACTTGCCAAAAGGCTTTCAGCCAATTGGAACAAATGGGTGTTCAAATGCAAGACGTATGATCATCATGTGGTTGTGAAGAACAAAGCAAGATTGGTTGTTCAGGGTTTTTATCAACAAGAGGGCTTGGATTACACGAAAGTATATGCCCCAGTTGCTAGAATTGAGGCCATTCGACTGTTCTTGGCTTATGCCACATATGTCGGCTTCAATGCCACATATGTCGGCTTCAAGGTCTATCAACTTGATGTGAAGAGTGCTTTCCTATATGGAAAAGTTCATGAAGAGGTCTATGTCACTCAACCTCCTGGCTTTGAAGATCCGCATAATATCAATAAAGTGTATAAGCTCGACAAAGCAATTTATGGTCTTCATCAAGCACCGCGGGCATGGTATGAGACATTATCTAAACATCTACTGTCTAAAGGTTTCGACCATGGACAGATTGACTCGACCCTCTTCATTAGGAAAGCAGGAGGTGACATTCTTCTTGTACAAGTGTATGTCGACGACATTATTTTTGGATCTACAAATGAAGGGATGTGTAGGGAATTCGAGCAGGTGATGAAGTCCAAGTTTGAAATGAGTAACATGGGTGAATTGTCGTTCTTCTTGGGTCTACAAGTCAGTCAAAGAGAGGATGGCATTTATCTACATCAAACAAAGTATGTGCAGGACATCTTGTTGAAATACAAGATGAATGATAGCAGTACTTATGGCACACCTATCCCAGTCAATCATGGTCTGCATCCTGACAAAGATGGAAAGGATGTGGATTGCAGATTATACCGTGGGATGATCGGATCACTTATGTATCTCATAGCTTCAAGACTCGATATAATGTTTGTTGTGTGCTTGTGCTCAAGGTTTCAGCCTCAACCGAAGTAGTCACATATGATAGCCGTGAAGAGAATTTTCAGATACTTGAAAGGGAAACCTCGATTGGGTATTTGGTACTCTAAGCAGCAGTCATTCGACTTCAAAGCCTACACTGATTCAAACTATGAAGGTTGTAACCTTGACAGAAAGTCAACTTCTGGTGGATGTCAATTCTTAGGAGACAGACTGGTTTCCTGGCAGTGTAAGAAGCAGTCAACGGTTTCTGTCTCAACTTGTGAAGCAGAATACATTGTTGCGGCGAGCGGTTGCTCTCAAATACTGTGGATTCAACAGCAAATGAGAGACTATGGCTTGAACTTCACTGGAACTCCTTTGTTCATTGACAACAATGCCACAATGTCCATCACAAATAACCCGGTGAAACATTCCAAAACTAAACATATAGAAATTCTCCATCATTTCATCCGTGATTGTGCTGAAAAGCATTTAATTGAACTTGTTAAAGTTCACACGGATGACAATCTTGCTGACCTTTTCACAAAGGCTTTTGATCAATCCCGTTTTGAGCATCTTGTCAACTTGATTAGAATGTTCAATCCTGAGTGAAAACTTGTTTTTCGTAAATTAATTCAATTCATGAAAGTTAAATTTTATTTTCTTTTAAGTTTTCTGTATAGTTCTTTTAGCTTTCAAAAACATTTTACAAAATCAAAAACAAAATAGAAAATGGAGAAATTTTCAAAGTTAACTTGAGAAAAGAGGAAATGATAGTACATCAGAAATGATCTAAACGTCACAGACTGCTCATATGGGAAATGATTGTGCCATGCTTACTTAATTGTGTAAATTATTATGGTTTTAATCTGCTTATTTACAAGTAATTTGAATTGTCAGTAGGCTGTATGCGTCTTTGAGTCACTAGTAGTGTGGAAACTTAATCTAAAATTAAAATTGTGATTTGAACCCATGATTGCTAGTGTGTGTGCGTAAAAGAATAGAAAAGATCATTATCAGATAAAGGATGTTAGATTTTGGCAATAATTTTCTTTTGAGATCAGTTTCGGGTTATGTTGTTAGCACAATTAATGTGGTTCATCTCACTGCCCATACTCACAAGTATGTAAGGTGAGATTGAATCAAGACATGTCTCTACATCAACCGTTGAGCATGTATTCACCCTTGAATCACTCCTGATTCATTGAAATCAAATCCAGATAAAAGTTGGATTCCCTTACCTTATTCAAACACCATATTCATTATCCTGAATCATCATACCGATATTCAATGAAGAAATCAAATGAAACCAAGACATATGAATCACTCGATTCTGAATCTTATGATTCCTGATAATCCTTATGGATTCTGCTTGATTTTTCCTGTGCTAATTGATGTAGCTTCATTCTGAAAATTTAGAAAATCATTGGGAAAATCTTAGATGCCTTGAGATAGTGCAATTTACATTATTGTAGCATATCAGTGGGGTACACGTTGTATATCTTATAAGTAATATCTTAATACACAAGAACGTGATACAAAGATGCTTATAGTTTCAAATCTTATAATATTGTCAACTTGAATTACTTGTTTATGTGCTTATTATGTATGAATAAATAGTAATCCATGACATGATCCCATATTCTTTGATGTTTATATTGTATCATTTTTGCTATAAGTTAGCCTGATTTGATCCTCTACTCGTGTCTTTGATCAAAAATAGTTTGTGTAAATACGTGTATATTTCTATCTAGAAAAGATCAAAAAGATTTTAAGTTTATGAACAGTTCAATCTTAATCAGAAAAACCAAAAATATTTGTGTTTAATCTTCCTGAATTGATTTTGAATCCTGTAGGTCCTCATGGCACTTCTACGGATCGTTCTCGTGATAAGACGTGTCGTTAACTCGAAGTGCGGAATCCAACGAATCAACGATTGCATACACAAAAGACAAAATAGACAATCAAGTAAATAACATTCACGCTAGTATTCCAATTCTCAATAGAGTTTACAGACTCAATCGTTCAACTCTGTTTTCTTTCTGTTCGATACTCAAACTGACTCTGTAAACATCTATATATAGACATCTGACCTGTATTACTAAGCGAACTTAACAAGTTCGCCTCAGATAGACTTAAGCGAACTTAACAAGTTCGCCTCGGTTAGACTAGACTAACTTAACAAGTTCGCCTCTAGCATAACTTGCATAAACACTTAGAACATATTACATTACAAAAACATACATTAGATCTAAACTATTACAAAGCTTTTGTCATTACAAACTATGTCCTAACAGACTCCCCCTTGACAATAACTTGATCTTCAGTCTTTTGTCTTTATGATGAGCTCTTCCAATTATCCGGTAATCTGCTGCCTGCATGCACTCCATATCTTCTACATATCTCCAACACCCTCTTGTACTGCAATCCTTGTTCTTTCCATTCATCAGTGAACATGATTTCATTCTTTCTCAACGTTCTCTGATCATTCTTTGAAAAATTGATAAGATTCATTGCATCATAGAAACATACAATGACCTTATTAGCTTTGTCTTCAATCCTTGCTTCACCAGTATTAACATTGACATACCACCATTTCATATTCCCAAGGAAATCTTGAGGAATCTTCTTCAATGGTATCCTGTGTACAGCACGTACTGGTTTGAATTTGTACTTCCAGGTCACTTTCCCAGTCTTTTGATCTATGTTCTTCACTCTCTTTCCTTTTTGAGGCTTTAGCCTTTCATACTTCCCCGAACCACCTTCTCTCTTGATCAGATTTTCAATTACATCAGCTAATCCAAACTTGGATCTATTAATAAGTGGCTTTGAAGCTAGACCATTCATTTCACACCTTGGCAAGGTATTGAAATACTTGATCCTCGGCTTTAAGTACTGAACACCATCAGATCTTTTAATAGCAAATAATTTTGTGTCATTATCATAAAACCAACTTATGATTCTTCCTACACACCTCTCTTTATTCACATAGTTTTCTTTCTTAGCAGGTTGTGCTTGAGACTTGGGTAGCACCTTCATCCAGCTATTCACAACTTCTCTCCACTGTTCTCTGGTCATACCTGTATTTCTGTACATCCCAGGTTCTTCATTCACCTTTGGAGACTCAGTGTGAGTAGTATTAGCTTCAGCATCTTTATTGGATTGAATGTTTTCATCATCAGTATCAATCTTAGAATCAGCAGTATCTTCAGGCAGTGTGATGTCTTCAATGAAGTCCATAGAATCTGTTACTCCTTCATAAGTAAACTCAGGAATAACATCATCTTGGATGAAGTTATAAGGAACATTAAGACCATCACAGCCTTCATAAATCACATTATCTTTACCTTTCTCTATCTCTATCTCCACTATATCTCCTTCTTCTATTTCATTATCTGACACATCATCTTCTATGTCATTGAATAATTCATCAATGTCATCAAGACATGCTATCTTTTCAGCTTCTTCCTCCTCAGACTCTGCAAAGAACTCCAATAATAAGATTTCTTCTTCATTAACTCCAGAAGTATCTTTGTTTCCATCAATGGATTGTGATGTCGACTCCCCCTGAACTTTAGATATAGGATTAACGTCAGCGTATTGACGATCATCCTCAATATTACTAGAAGGATCATTGTCTTCATCATCATGTCTTTGAATAGACTCAGTGTGACATGTATCACGTATCCTTAACTCCCCCTGAGCGTCAAGACGCTCAACAAGTTTGGACACTAATGCCTGCATGGCAGCAATCTGCGTAGCTTGAGTCTGAATCACCAGCTATCTTTGAGTATCAGTAGATACAAGAGTATCCACCTGAGTTTGTAAAGCAAGCACTTGAGATTCAAGGAAAGTAATCCTATCAGAATCAGAAGGCTTAGAAGGACCAGCCGAAGATTGAGGCACTGAAGTACTAGGAGTAGGAATAATCACAGGAGGAACAAGAGTTAGAACAAGAGATGGATCTTTAGAACGTGGAGGTGTAACTATTAAGGAAGCAACAAAAGTAGCATCCTCTACACCCTGTGAAGATTGAGCAGCAGCAATTGATGCAGACATAAGCTTTTGAGTTTTAGGATCTGGATTAAAATCACTATCAGAACTCTCATCCACCAATGTTCTTTTTCCAAGTACTGAACCGGAAGGAGGATCCCGAACAGACCTACGTCTTTGTCTTTTGGCTGTAGATTTAAGACGTTTACCAGCATTAGCCAATGTTATATGAGCCAACATCTCATAATGATCTGAAGAGAAATCTCTAGATTCATCAGAATCGGTTTCTTCAGAAATAGGTAAAATCGTATCACTTGAGCTAGAACTCAACTCATTATCTGTTAGCACATTCCCTTCAGATTCATGAATGGGTGAGTTCACAGCATCATCAACAAAATCATCCATATTCATCCCTAGATAGTGTTCATGTTCATGAACGACCTCTTCTGGAACAGGTTCATGAACAGGTATATCAACCTGAGCTTGTTGAATTGGAACTTGTTCTTGAATAGGAATTTGTTGTTGTATGGGAACTTGTTGTTGTTGAACTGGTACTTGTTGTGGAATAGGTTGTTGTGGTTGTTGTTGTTGTTGTTGTTGAACATTCAGACCTTGCACTTGAGCTATCTCATCAGGATGAAACCAGTTGTCATTCGGTGGTTCAACATAATCAGGATTGATTAAGTGACCAAACAATGGAGTATTAACAGGAATCAACGCTGCATTCTGTTGTTTCACCTTAGTGTAATCAGTAAAGATACGCTTGGACATCGGAGTCAAAGTTAATCTAATCGGATGCTGTGGGAGATCAGGAAGAAGATGATTCAGAATCATCTGGATAAACCTAGGATACATCAAAAATCCTTGACCTTCAGCAGGTGTGATTTGCATAACCATCTCTCGATAAACATAACGTGCAAAATTGAACCGCTTGTTCAACGTCAAAGCTACCATTGCAGCTTGAAGAGCAGTCTTTAAACCATCTGTACCAGGTTTACGAGGAGACAGACATTGGATAATCACATGCATGAAGTATCTCCATTCACTAACCAAACCACCTTTACGAGCTTGTGTATCATTAGGTCTTCCACGGTAACCCATCCTCTGAAAGCATCCCATAATCAATGTATTAGGATATGATATAGGATCATCAGCAGCACCACCTAGAGCAAGAGCAGCACGAATAGTTTCTTCAGATATTGCAATCTCCGTATTGTTTACAGTTGCACGAAGAACATGAGGTTCTACGTCAGTATCTGAATGAACAGTGTCCCAAAATTGTTGAATATACACCAGACTAATGTATGGATCTGCAGATAATGCGACACGAAGTCGTGAACGATTCAGAAATCCAATAATCCCTAATGTATGGATCTGCAGATAATGCGACACGAAGTCGTGAACGATTCAGAAATCCAATAATCCCTTGAAAGTTTATGGCTTCTGACATGTTAGGATCTAACAATGCCACCTGGTTATGTTTGTATTTGACACAACGAGCCATCTGAAAAATATTTGGACAACAAACACAAATAACAAACACAAACAATACGAAAAACAAATTTGAAACAAAAACAAAACAAAAAAAAATTTCAAACACAAAAATTTACAAGTCCAAAACTCCTTCCGACCCCTAGGCGAACTTAATAAGTTCGCTTAGTGTTGTAAGAGGCGAACTTATTAAGTTCGCCTAGACAAGTTCGCTTGAACAAGTTTGCCTGAACTGTCTGACGTTTCAAATTCTAACTCAGAAATCAAATTTCGCTTAATCGATGATTTAACCAAGAATTAAACATAGAAATGACAGTGACTAGTACCCTCAAAACAAATGCAACAATCAATTTTAAGATTTAAGTCAAGATAAGCATCAATTTTAGGGCAAACAGTCACGCAATTAAAGCCGAGATAACAACTTCAATTTTCTCACAATTGAACGGATGAAAATCGATGAAATTACCTTAGTCACGTTCGCAATTCAATTTCGAACCAGAATGTACCGATTAACAACCCAACAACCACTTAATTTGAAAATTTTAAAAAAATTCACCAACAGACAAGTTCGCTTCAATGTGAAGAACATGAGTGAATATGTTCGCCTCGACAAACCCTTATACAGATTAAGTTCGCTTATTTAGGCGAACTTGTTAAGTTTGCTTAACAAGCCCTAGGCGAACATAATAAGTTCGCTTCACCAACATCATGCGAACATATTAAGTTTGCTTCACCAGAATTAGGCGAACTTAATGCCTTCAACTTTTCCGTTGATCAAATTTTTACCAACTTTCAACCCGTCACTTCTTGAACTTCCGTCAGCAGCATGTATTTGATCCAATCCCGAAAAATTTAATAAAAGTTTAGAATTTTCATGGAAAATAAAAAACAAAATCTTTTTGAATTTTATCTATACAAACGGAATCACATATTTTTGGATTTTTATCTGTACAAACGAAAACACATATTTTTGAATTTTTATCTGTATAAACTGAAATCACATATTTTTGAATGAACATCATGAGTAAGAAGATCATAACAGTATCCGAGTAGTTCATCACACATTTTAGCAATAACCAAGGATAACCTATGATATGAAACAATCCAACTCATCTTGTACTCTATGTATCTTTTTCCGTATTTATAAATCAATCAATTTGAATAATATTTGAAATGATACGCGATAAATTTCAAAGTAAATAAGATCAGGTTATGAAATGCTCAATTATTCATACCGAATTTGTAATATAAAGCATGAATTCTTAAATTTGTCAATATTTTATTATTTGAAACTATAAGCGTTTATTCTCCAAATTCATGTGATTTAGTACTATTTAGATGAAAAACATCGTGTACCCCACATATATACCAAACAGAAATATAAATTGCACTATCTTCAAGACATATACAGTTTATTTTAAGATTAGATCAATTTCCAAGATGAAATTATCTCATTTAGCACAAGAATATAAGTAGATCCCAAAGGATATAAGAATCATGATGATTCAGAATCAGAAGATTCTAATGAATTGGCTGTATAATCAGAATCAACAGATTCAGGTATGAGGATCCAACTATTGTCTGAATAAGATTCAATGGAGTCAGACTAGATGATGTATCTAACTGATCCAAGGGCTAATATATGTTTCAACAGATTTTGAAAGCATATCTTAGTTCCACAATACATTGCATGTTTTTCGGGGCATGGGCAGTAATGTGAACTGAAATAGATTTGTGCTAAAGATATAATTCGATATTGGTCTCATGAAATTCTTTAAAACCATATATTCTTTATCTGAAAATGATCTTTTACACACACACCCAGGCATATAATGGATTCAAATCACAGATGTAATCATATCATATTTAATTTTCACACTACTATTAGTTTCAAAACGCTTCTAGTCTATTGACAATTTAAGTTTCAAAACTCATACACAAATTTAAAAAATTATCAAGATTAGAGCATTCACAACACTATCATTTCACATTTATGCAGACTTTGAAATTTAGATCAAATCAAATTACTTTAAACAATCATATATCAAAGGTCTACTAAGGTCATGTGAAATGAACTAATCACTGATGTACTATCATTTCTTCCCTAACTTCAAATGATGTCAAATTTTATAGTTTTCACTTTGTTTTGACTTTTTATAAATTAAGAACTTTTTGACTGAAAATTTAAAATGCAGAAACGTAATAAAGCAATAAAAGAAATAAAAAACAAAATTTTCCATGAAAATCTGATTTTGAAAAACTTTTATTCGGGATTGATCATACCTATCATTTTGATTAGAAATTCAAACCTGGTACGATCAAATGACTTGGTAAACAAATCAGCAAAATTATCATCAGTGTGTACCTTTACCAGCTCAATCAACCTTTTCTCTGCACAATCATGAATAAAATGATATCTAATCTCAATGTGCTTTGTTTTACTATGCTTAACAGGATTATTAGTTATAGACATTGTAGCATTATTATCAATAAACATAGGGGTTCCTATGAAATTCAAACTGTAATCTCTTAATTGCTGTTGTATCCATAGGATCTGTGAACAACAACTTGCAGCAGCGATGTATTCTGCTTCGCATGTAGAAATGGAGACTGTGGTTTGCTTTTTGCCTTGCCAGGAAACAAGTCTATTACCCAAGAACTGGCAACCACCTGTTGTAGATTTCCTATCCAAACAACAACCACCAAAATCAGAATCAGTATAAGCATTAAAATCAAAGTTAGAACTATGTGGATACCATAGTCCCAATCTTTGTTTTCCTTTCAAATAACGAAAGATTCTTTTTACAGCTATTAAGTGATATTCTTTTGGTTTTGCCTGGAATCTGGAACAGATGCACACAACGAACATTATATCTGTCCTTGAAGCGGTTAAGTACATGAGAGATCCAATCATTGCTCTGTAAAGTCGACAATCCACATCTTTTCCATCCGGGTCAGAATTCAACTTATGATTGACCGGAATCGGAGTATCATATGGGGTACAGTCCTCCATCTTGAACCGGCTCAAGATGTCTTTTACTTGGACTGATGAATAAAGAAACCATCTTCCTTTTGATTTACTTGTAAACCTAAGAAAAACGATAACTCTCCCATAGCTGACATTTCAAACTTCGATTTCATAACACTCTCAAAATCTTTGCATAACCCTTCATTTGTTAAGCCAAAAATAATATCGTCCACATATATCTGCACCAGTAGGTAATCTCCCCCTGATTTCTTTATGAATAAGGTCGAGTCAATCTTGCCACGAACAAAATCATTTGCCAAAAGATGTGTAGACAACGTTTCATACCACGCTCGAGGAGCCTGATGAAGACCATAGAGGGCCTTATCAAGCTTGAAAACCATATTCGGATTAAGTGGATCTTCAAACCCCGGCGGCTGACAAACAAAAACTTCCTCCTTGACCTTTCCATATAAAAACGCACTTTTCACATCCAATTGAAACACCTTAAAACCTTTATAAGAAGCAAAAGCTAGAAACAGCCGTATAGCTTCAAGCCTCGCAACAGGCGCATAAACCTCGGTGTAATCAATTCCCTCTTGTTGATTGAAACCCTGGACAACTAATCTTGCCTTGTTTCTTACCACGACACCTCGATCGTCTTTCTTACATTTAAACACCCATTTAGTACCAATCGGATTTACACGCTTCGGAAGATCTACAAGATTCCAAACCTTAAGTTTGTCAAACTGAGCAAGTTCTTCCTGCATGGCCTCTATCCAATTGTTATCATTTAAAGCCATTTCAACATTTTTGGGTTCGACCTGAGAAATAAAACATGAATGTGAGCAATCATCAAGAACACCAGAATTTTTAATACATGTATACAAACAAGTATTGTCAACAATAGAACGTGTTTTCACTCCATCCTGCAAATTCCCAATTATATTTGTCACCGGATGATCTTTGAATTCCTTGATGGAAGCAACCTCAGGAACCGGCAACACTTCAACATGAGTTGTATCAGATTGATGAGATAAATCATGATTAATTAGAATTTCCGAGTCTAAATTTGTAGGAATCTCCCCCGAATCCTGTGTCGAAGGTAATGGATCATCACCCAACAAAGGATCAGCAGAAGAATCTTGAAAAATAGTATAATCTTCCTCACTCTCTGAATCTTGTGGTCCCGAACAAGAAGCAACATTAGGATCGGGAGCAGAAGTAGATGGAACCGATGAATGTGGAACAGCATTTGGTAGAAATCCATTGTGTTGTGCATCCTGACATGAATCATAGAGAACAGTAGCTTCATCAGGAGAAATATCAAAAGGTAAATGAAAAGACTTGAATAAGTTTTCATAATCAAATGCCCAATCTAGTCCAATCGCCATTTGAGGTAAAGACCGATTTGAACAGTCAATATGGAACCATTCTTCAACTTGGCGCGTCTCTTTGTTATAAACCCTCTTGGTAGTCGAATTGGCAACATACCCCAGAAAAATCCCTTCAGTAGCCTTGGCACTGAATTTGGTTGGGACATCTCGAACTTTCAACAAGGTGCAAGGATTACCAAAAGGTAGTAAATATTCCAGATTCGGCTTTCGATTATTCAGCAATTCGTAGCAAGTCTTGTTGTGTCGCTTGACGGTCAAGACCCTGTTCAAAACGTGACATGCAGTATTCACAGCTTCAGCCCAAAAAGTAACTGGAAGCTTATAATCTACAAGCATCGTGCGTGCCGTTTCAACCAACGTCCTGTTCTTTCGTTCAGCAACACCGTTTTGTTGAGGAACATATGGCGCACTGAATTCATGATGAATTCCCTTTTGAAGACACAATAAGCCCATCTTGCTATTCTTAAACTCGCTGCCATTGTCACTCCTAATTCTTTTTACCTTCAGATTGAACAAATTCTCCAGACCTAGAATTAAGTATTGTACCAACTCAGTGGTTTCAGCTTTAGAAGAAAGAAACTTAACCCATGAAAATCTAGAGAAATCATCCGTTACTACCAAACAGTACGATTTTCCACCAATGCTCCTGATACTAATCGGACCAAACAAATCCATATGCAGCAGCTCCAAAGGAGTTACGATAGAATTCTTTGATTTAGATTTGTGTGATTTCTTTCGTTGTTTCCCCTTCTTGCAAGGAATACAATCATCAGGAACTGAGAATTTCATCTTCGGAATACCAAGAACCAGATCATTCTTAACAATATAGTTCATCTTCCGATAATAGAATCTGATTCCGACGCCTTGGAGAGTAAACATGTAGGAATTGAATCCGTTGTAGTAGCAACACTCATGTCAAGGACATACGTGTCATTTCTCCTCGGGGCCTTCATGAGAATCCATTCGTCAGGAATAACGAAACCAGGTTTCAAGATATAACACTCAGCATCATTGAAATGGAACGAAAACTTCTTGTCACAAACTTGTGATACACTCAAAAGATTGTGTTCAAGTTGCTCCACATAATTCACCTTCTCAAATTTGACTTTATCATTCTTTAAAGTACCCTGTCCAGTTATGTACCCGCCTTTATTCCCCGCAAAAGCGACATAACCTCCATCAATATTTTTAACATCTTCAAGCAATCTAATATTCCCTGTCATATGTCGAGAGCAACCACTATCCACATACCATGTATTGTTGATAGTCCTCCTTGGTTGTCCCTACATAAACAACGAAAATCAGCTAGAAATAGGAACCCAAGCCATTGTGGTCTTGGGTCGTCCAGATTGATCAAAATAAACAACTTCTAGTAATTCACAATCAATGTTATCATTAACCTTTGGAATAGAAGTTTTACCAACAGACTTTTTCAAATGAGACATATTTTGATTATTTTGAGAAACATTATTTGATATATTATTATCAGATTCAGATGTTTCCAAAATTTTCTTCAATTTTCGGTTTCGTCTTCTCCTTTGTGGTCTAGACAATTTAACTTCAGATTGAGAATCTTTTGAAATTCTAACATGAGGAATCTCAAGTTTCTCTTGACAAACAAATGATTTAGAGTTCAATTTATCCTACTGTTTAAATCCAGAGGATTTAACAAAAGATCGACAGGACGTATTTTTCTCCAAACTAAATGATGACTTTCCCTCATCTGTTCTTTTTAGAATCTTCACCACTTTTGGTTGTGAAGGAACAGTCTTCAATTTGCCCTGGTTATTATAAGGACAATTGACCAGAATGTGACCAGCCTCGTTGCAATGAAAACAAACTCTTCTCTCTTTATACGTTCTGAAATAAGAAGTGTTCTTTGAGTTTGAGAAGCCATCAGAGGAATAAACTTTAGAAGATTTTCCAGAACAGATTACTGACTTCTTTGGAACATAAACCTGTGTAGGCACCTTTGATGAATGCACCTTTTGATGACCAGCAGCGACAAAACCACTTGACTGTAGAATTGAGGAAACCTTAGGTGTAACAACTTTCACCTCATCAGGTTCAGTCAGAATGCATCTATCACGGGTAACAGTTTTTACAACTGTTGGTTCATCATGTTTCACCTCTTTTGGAATACCTTCAACCTTCTTTCCATCAAAAACCTCATCCTCAAAATCAAACTCATAAAACATATCCTCACCAGTTACCGGATTGACTTTCAACACTGTTTTTGGATCTATTTCCTCTTCATGTATGATTTCAGGCTCAATCGTTCAACTCTGTTTTCTTTCTGTTCGATACTCAAACTGACTCTGTAAACATCTATATATAGACATCTGACCTGTATTAGGCGAACTTAACAAGTTCGCCTCTAACAGACTAAGCGAACTTAACAAGTTCGCCTCAGATAGACTTAAGCGAACTTAACAAGTTCGCCTCTGTTAGACTAGGCGAACTTAACAAGTTCGCCTCTAACATAACTTGCATAAACACTTAGAACATATTACATTACAAAAACATAAAGACATTAGATCTAAATTATTACAAAGCTTTTGTCATTACAAACTATGTCCTAACAAATCCTCTTGATTGAATATTTTTTATCTTGTTCGTTATTTGACTTGAAAATCTTCATAATTTGAGTTGAAAGTTTGCGCACTTAAGGGTTTCTGCGTACTTGTCAAGTGCGCATGAAGTAAGCCATGCGTACTTAACAAGTACGCAAGTGTTAAGTCTTGCGCATTTGTAAGTACGCAGGAGTTAAAGCTTGCGCACTTAGCAAGTACGCAAGACCTTTTGGTGTTGTTTTATATAAACAGGAGTTAGAAAATTTCAGAGTTTTATCTCATTCAAACTTAACGCCTGTTCATTTTCCCTCTACAAAATTTTCTCAAAAAAATTCCGAGTGTTCCAACCGATTTTTCGTCCCATCTCTAGTATCATCATTGTCCAACAATCCGTTAGTGAGAATCTAGAGGCATTCCATCCGCTAAATCATGATTCATGGACCGATTTTGAGAAGTTAAATTTTATTTGGGTTTAATTCGCGATTTTGGACAAATTATAGTTGTTTTGGTAAAACTTGATAACTAAAACTTGTATAGAACTCGTAATAGACCATGAATCAGTCGTTAATCGTCCTTATTTTTTACCTCACCTTGGATTTGACCGACGGTTCGTCAGGGTCATCGATTAGGTCAAAATTGGACTAGTGTAGCAAGTATTTGGTGTGAAGGTTGGTCCCATGGGTCGTGATCATTGATTCCGACCTTGTGGTGACCTAATCCACCTCCTTTTTTAAACATCTGTTGATTTTTACAACTTCTGAAATTTTTTAACAAGTATGTTTCTTGCGCACTTAGCAAGTACGCAAGAAGTAATTCTTGCGTACTTGTTAAGTACGCAAGAGGAAATTCCTGCGTACTTGCTAAGTACGTAGGACCAACACTTGGGAAAAATTTCTAAGTCTGAAATTTCAGTTCAAAGAGTAACTGCTATACTACGTCATGTTTATTCATTTCCAATGAAACTTGTTGTTCTGATTATGTTTTCTGTGTGTTTTGCAGATTATGGCTCGGGCGTTTACGAACGAATTCAATCTGTTAGCTAATACTCAACCGGAATGGAAGGGTGCAGCGCTTCAGTATCGAGAGATAGTTGATTTCTTGAACCGTTCAAGAATCAGCTACGCTATTTCAGCTGACCCGATCGTTTCAAGACCTTATCTGGAGCAATTTTGGGAGACCGCGGAGCATGATTGCACGGTAACCCCCAATGCAATAAGGGCTACCGTGGCTGGTCATGAGATCGCCTTCTCTAAAGATACAATTAGAAGGGTCCTGCAATTCTGAGATCTCTCGACCGACCCTACAGTCTATCCAGACTACTTTGTGGATGGTTGTTGGAGGCAACGAATGAGATATGTCGGTGCGAGAGACTATGCTTCGTATAATAAAATGTGGGTGCTTGACCAATGGAGATAATTTTCCCACGTCATGATCATGTGCATCTCCTCAAGAAAAGCTGGAAAGGATGCAATGGGTCATGACCTTGCTGCAGCCATGGTTGGCTTATCTCTCAATAAGGGCTACAACTTCTCACGCTACATATTCAAAGCCATCAATGACCAGATCAACACGGCTGAGAGGTTCAGGTTCTTGTTATACCCTAGGTTTGTGCAACTTCTGATAAACGATGCGTTACCAAACCTACCTGCTATCGGGGAGAGATTGCAAGTTAAAAGGGTGGACAAAAGGGTGTTTGCACAATTTTTAAAGCCAGGCAGTGTAGATCCTACGCCTGAGCACACAGAACTCTTTGGCCACCTTATAAATGAAGCGTATGTGGCACCAGGTGACTGGAGATGGTATAGTCACGATTCGGAGCCAGAGTTGAGTGAACATTCAGATGAACAACAACAACAACAAGAGGAGGAAGTTGAAAGTGAAGATGAATCGTCGGATAGTAGAGACGAAGGAGCGGGGAATGATGGTGCTGAGGGATCCGACTCGGAAGAGACTGAGTCTGATTCTTCTGATTCCGATGATGCACCATCTCAGGCACACCCAAGGAGAACGACAAAGGTAACCCTTCCTGAGTCGTCCTCAAAGAGAAAGCGACAGTCCTCTAGCAGCGAATATGAGCCAGATTCTGACTCTGACGCTGCTATTCAAAGGCAACGACGTGAAAGTATACATAAGAATAGGGGGTAGGCAGCAACAACCTATTCCTAGTGAGGTGGTGGTGAGTCCTCAGCAGCAAGTACAAGTTTAAGCTGCGAGTTCTGACTCAGCTTCCACCCCACCTTCACAGCAGCTATACAGGAGACAGAGGAGGAGGCCACAGGTACAACCTGAGGTGGCAGTCACTTCAATCACATAGGAGGTTCCTGTGATAGTGACTACTCCAATTCTCACGGTGGCAGTGACTACTCCAATTCTCACGGAGTCAGTCACCATCACCCCTTCCATAACACCTACAACCGTCATCACATCCTCAATCCCAACAACCACCGAACCAATAAGTCAACCCTTCAACTACGGAGAATTTACTCTAAGGGTTTGACTTCGACACCATCTTCTCCTCCCCAATTCACAATGCCGAAGCGTCATCATCTAGAAATCCTGATCCTAATGATGCAAGGATAGATGTTCTGGAAACCCAAGTTGCTGGATTATTGGAAACTATTCGGAAGTCAAAGGAGGAATCTGACGCTCAACAAGCACAGATTAATTCGTTGGTGGATGAAGTTAGGATTCTAAGAAGCCAGAGAACGGGGACTGACGAGAGACTGAAGAACGTCATGGCCCAGAACGAGCTTCTAATCAGGACAAATGAAATGATTTTGGGTCACAGGTCATCTCTAGAGCTGAGGTTTGATACTCAACAGAAAGAGCATGAGCTGATGGTCAAACTAATTGCTGATCTGACCAAGAAACTTGATGCTCAGGGGGAGAAAGATAAGGAGAAGGAGAAAGAGAAGGAGAAAACTACTGGTGATGAGGCTTGTCATCCTATTGACTTGACTAAGGATGACGACAAAGACAAGGATCCCGAAGCCGGTCCTAGTGGAGGTGAGCACCAAGCTTTAGCAATTGTGCCCATCTCTGCTATTCCAATGGATCAGGGGGAGTCTACTCATCAAGAGGGTGGTGATACCTCTGGTGGTGGTGACAAAGGAGAGTCAGTGGTTGATGTGCTTAAGGATCTATCTAATGATGAGATCTTATACTTAGAGCCTGACTATTCCAAGGAAGCACAGATCGATGCTCTCTTTAATCTACAAGAAGGAGAGATCGACTCTGGTGATGATTGGGATGAAGATGATGAGGATGTAGTGATATAAGTTCCCAAGGGTGACGGGGAAGGAGAGTACGAGTTAGAAGATGGAGAGATCTTTGAATTTCCATCCTTCGAAGCTCAGCTTGACACAGGTTTAGTCGAGCATGCTAGTAATGTGGAAGCCTCGACTAAAGCCTCCCCAGTTAACCCTACATCTGTGGATCCGGAGGCACCAAAAGAAAAAGATATGCCTTCTACTTCATCTAAGGGTCCAGCTCCTGTTTGGCAGAAGACGTCTATCATAGACAAACAAGGGGCAATAGGGATGACTTTGGCTGTAAGGTTCGAGGAGGATAACCAGTTGTTCGCAATCAAAAGATCTGGGGGGGTTCAATACTTGAAACCAACCAGTGAAGCGTTCAACTCCTTACCCAAATACGACCTTGTGAACCTAGCAAACCGAGAGCTGCTGGGTCATTCTAATCATGCAGTGGCGATGGGTTTGTGGGTGGTTCTACAGCGGGAAGCAAGATCTGGGAAGTTTGATATGTTCAAGCCTCAAGTGCCCAAGAGAGTCAAGGATAAGACGGCAAGACATCATGTGACTAAGAAATTCTTAAAGAAATTGGTATACAAGCTAGTGCTATGTGAAACCAAGATTCCCCTGAGCAAGTTATCTCAGGATATCCTCGGTGACATGTGGTACTGGTACGTAGATTCAAAGACGGGCAAGGCTGTGGTGATTGGAAAGGTGAGGTCAGAAAGTGGATGCTTAGTGCCGAGGGAACTAATCAGAGTATTTGATGAAGTCTGCTTCATTAACTTCTCTGTGAAAGATTTGGAGGCACTAGCAGACAGGTATTGCATGCATACGGATGAATGGACAAAATTCCTTGCTTCTAAATATGACAAGGTGATCAAGTTCTGCCTTGACTATAAGAAGAAGACGGAAGCTAAAGATGCATAGCTGTGAAGACTAAAGACTGAAGACTAAAGATCGATGATGATCCAGAGCTGTTATCAAGGGGGAGTTTGTTGAAGCACTTTCCTGTGACAAACACTCTGGATAGATTATGGATAGATAGAGTCTTAGTTTAGTACTTTCATGTATGTATTTGTCTTTGTTTGTAAGTGTCTGTATGTATTAGTTATCGAGTTGTATTTACTTTTACATATTGACTGTTGCAGATTTCTCTAAGTGTTTTGCGCACTTGTATGTGCACAGGAGATAGTTCCTGCGTACTTAGCAAGTACGCAAGAATACCTTTGCGTACTTGCTAAGTACGCATGAGCAAATTGCCCTGCGCACTTGGTAAGTGCGCAGGCATCAGGTCATGTATAAATAGGAATGGTTGACAGTAGATAAGTATGCATTCAGATTAGCAAATACGCAGAACTTTGTAATCTCAGAACTTCTCTCTGTAACCTTCAAGTGTTTATAATAGACGAACGTTTATAGTGATTATCTTGTCGGTTTACTTTGCTTCGTAAGACTCTCCACCTAGTCACGGGTATTCCGCACCCGGTCCGACTAACCCACTTGCATGTGACAATCTGCCACACCCGAGGGACCTACATACCTCTATCACTAATCAAAGCTTTGGGAGTCCCAAACCTACTAAACAATCTCTTCAAGAATCCCACCACTACTCAGGCGTCATTAGTGGGTAATGCTTGCGCTTCATCCCACTTAGAAACGTAGTCTATCACCACGAGAATGTACCGTTCCCTCGTGATGAAGGAAACGGACCCATGAAGTCAATTCCCCAAATATCGAATACTTTAACTACCTGGATAGGGTTCTAGGCATCTCGTTACGGGAAGAGATATTACAGGTGAATTGACATGCATCACACCATCTTACAAACTCATCGGCATCCTTAAACACTGTCGGCCAGTAAAAACCAGAATCAAACACCTTTTTCGCGGTGTAAGAGGGCCCATGATGACCTCCCGTCAAACCCTCATGACAGTGTTTCAGGTTCTCAGCTTCTTCTTACTTACTCACACATCTCCTTAATACTCTATCAGCTCCCACTCGAAACAGATATGGAGCATCCCAAATGTAGTGGGTGGCATCGGCAAAGAATTTCTGCCTCTGTTGGGATGTCATTCCCTTAACCACTAAACCGTCTGCCAAGTAATTTGCTATGTCAGAAAACCATGGCAAACCTTGCACCTCAGCACTGAAATAGAATACCGGCTCCTTCTCCGGTCCTAAACTCAACATCATCATCAACGACTCATGGGGAAATGTGTCACACCCCGAGAAATCACACCCCGGGTGTGCGACTCAGATTGGTACTTGTTTTGAACAATCATTTTATTTGCACAGCGGAAATTACATGGTTTTGAGTTTCATGAAAATTCTCGACTTTTGTAGTCAAGTAACTGTCATTTTCATAAAACTTGAGGAATTAAACAACCCTAATAATTTACAATCATTATTCTGAAAATTCGAAGTTTATACTTCGGATTACAATATTGTTTAATAATATCCCGAGGCATGGGAGTCATGCTTCTATGTACCATAGTCATCACCAGTTGGTCCAAAACTAAGTAAGGTATTCTGGAGTCTAGGGGTATATCCTCCCTAAACCGCTACCGTACTATCAAAGCTATTCATGATTACCTGAAAACATTTTGAAAATATACGTCAACGAAAGTTGGTGAATAACATTTACAAGACACAAAACATTTTGCCACATGAAACAGTTAAATCTATTTAATCTTAATTTGCATGGTAACATACACATACACTACCACCTCATACACTAGCAACTGAAATTCAAGTGGATATAACTTCCGGTGTATCTCCGGCTACGCTATAATCCTTCCACAAGAATGAAGCTAGCCATACCATAGCCGCACCATGGTCATATACTAGCAACTGAAATTCAAGTGGATATAACTTCCGGTGTATCTCCGGCTGCGCTATAATCCTTCCACAAGAATGAAGCTAGCAACCATAGCCGCACAATGGTATGTATATCAATTTGATCAAACCATATGTACAATAAATGACAAGATCCTTCCCCTAAGTTACCTTTATGTATTAGATATATTTAACTGGGTTCATGCCATTTTGAAATTATAAAAACTTTGTATGGTTTTAAAAATACTATAAATGTATTCACCTTAAAGTTGAGTTCCTAATTGAAAGCAACGATTCGTCTCTTATAATGAAGATTTATGGGTGTTGATAAAGTAAGCCTATGTTAGGTTAGTGTACACCTAACTAATTAATATTTTGATTGATATTGGCTAACGCTGCCCTGGTTAAGCATAGATGATCAGTCCACATTTTCGTGTACATATATCTTGTATCACGTTATCTGAAGAAAAATTGGTACTTAGGTCGTCATCATTGGGAATTTCTATTAACATCGTCGGAGTTTCATAGAGATTTTCTATCGATTCTTGTTTAATAGGACGATTGATATCATAATTGCTATTATAACTATCATCACTCGACATCCTGTAATTTCTTATATTTTAATCTTAGATAGCACTATCTACGTACAAGTATCTACCTACATTTCTTAGAAGGCATTTCTTTTGTCTACTTAAAGCTTAGATACTATGGCAAGAATCTAACTAAAACCTGAGGTATCAAGGTTAAAGCTTAGATACTATCTTAAGTATCTAATTCGTTAAAACATTTGCCTCTGATACCAAACTGTCACACCCTGAGAAATGACACCCCGGGCGTGCGACTCAGATTGGTACTTGTTTTAAACAATCATTTTATTTGCACAGCGGAAATTACATGGTTTTGAGTTTCATGAAAATTCTCTACTTTTGTAGTCAAGTAACTTCCATTTTCATAAAACATGGGGAATTAAACACCCCTAATAATTTATAATCATTATTCTGAATATTCAAAGTTTATACTTCAGATTACAATATTATTTAATAATATCCCGAACCACGGGAGTCATGCTTCTATGTACTGTAGATATCACCAGTTGTTCCAAAACTAAGTAAGGTATTCTAGAGTCTAGGGATATATCCTCCCTAAACCACTACCCTACTATCAAAGCTATTCATGATTACCTGAAAATATTTTGAAAATATACGTCAACGAAAGTTGGTGAATAGCATTTACAAGACACAAAACATTTTGCCACATGAAACAGTTAAATCTATTTAATCATAATTTGCATGGTAACATACACATACACTACCACCTCATACACTAGCAACTGAAATTCAAGTGGATATAACTTCTGGTGTATCTCCGGTTGCACTATAATCCTTCCACAAGAATGAAGCTAGCCATACCATAGCCGCACCATGGTCATATACTAGCAACTGAAATTCAAGTGGATAAAACTTCCGGTGTATCTCCGGCTGCGCTATAATCGTTCCACAAGAATGAAGCTAGCAACCATTGCCGCACAATGGTATGTATATCAATTTGATCAAACCATATGTACAATAAATGACAAGATCCTTCCCCTAAGTTACCTTTATATATTAGATATATTTAACTGGGTTCATGTCATTTTGAAAGTATAAAAACTTTGTATGGTTTTAAAAATACTATAAATGTATTCACCTTAAAGTTGAGTTCCTAATTGAAAGCAGCGCTTCGTCTCTTATAACGAAGATTTCTGGGTCTTGATAAAGTAACCCTATGTTAGGTTAGGGTACACCTAACTAATTAATATTTTGGTTGATATTGGCTAACGCTTAAGCATGGATGATCAGTATATGCCTAACTAAAGCTAGACTACCCAATATCTATCCTAATAATAACCCTAAGGTCTATTATTATCCTTGTTGATATTGGCTAACGTTGCCTTGGTTAAGCATGGATTATCAGTCCATGCCTAACTAAAGCTAGACTACCCAATATCTACCATAATAATAACCCTAAAGCCCAATAATAATAAAATAACTAATAATTAACTAGACATAAACTTAAATGAGAATGTATCTGAAAACTATCTATAGCAATTTGATGTAGAGTCTCCCTACTCGTGCTCCAAAATAACTATTAACAACACCCAACGAGGGTATTGAAAACTTAAAATTCTTTTTATAATAGAGCGTTCCAAAAAAAACTTATAATATAATTGATACCTATATAATCCTATTTATAGGCGACGAAAACTCCTCAGGTTCTTAAATTGATCGATGTGAGATGGAAAGCTGAATACGTCAATATGACGTACAACACACATTTTGAATGTTAGATGATATTTTTATTATTTTAATTAATTCAGCTGCTTACCTCGTTTTTCGCTTATAACTTTTAAAATATGATATTTTATAAAATTATGAATACGTCGTTGGGACGAGCTTATTTTTCTCTACAAGTCAACCTAAGTTTCGTTAAAAACGGAGCAAGTTTCAAAAATAATAATATTTTATTATATTATTATTATTATTATTAAATGGTATCTTATTACACTAAAAGCTTGTCTAAATCTCAAATTTCGAGTAGTCATTTTACTCGTTTATGATTACGAGGTCGAGCGTTATAAAAATATCCAGGGTATTACCAAATGTATCCCCTATGGCCTCCTCACGGATCTCCTCTCTACTCGGATCCTCTAACCGCGACAAATGGTCAGCCGCCACATTCTTCGCTCTTGATCTCAATATCAAACTCGGAAAGTAGGAGAATCCATCGAATCAATCTAGGTTTGACATCTTTCTTTGCGAACAGGTATCGCAATGCCGCATGATCAGTATAAACGATGGCCTTAGATAGCACTAAATAAGATCAGAATTTATCAAACGCGAAGACCACCGCCAACAGCTCCTTCTCGGTAGTCGTGTAATTCTCCTGAGCATCATTGAGGGTCTTTGTGACAACCCTGAATTTTGGGTCCATAATCCCTGGCAGTCGATTCACAATATAAAAGGCCTCGGCCCATTAACGGCCCAGTTATAGGCTCAATATATGAACTTGAGTAAGTAACCTTACTTGACGGATCATGGGGTGATTCGAGATAACATGTTAATATATAGTAATCACATAGCCTTACGATGTACGGTTAAACAAATTAACGCATCCGTAGTTAGTAACCGACACACGACGTGATATTTAATTTCTAATATTAAATAATCATGATAATTATTCGTAATTACTTCAAACGATTATTTAGAAATTAACATGAGAGTCATACGACATAGAACATGCTGATATGACTAATACCAGCATAAACTTAAATTATACTATTTATTACCTTATGTGATTAAATAATATAAGCGAATATCGATATCATCGTTGTTTAATTCCTATTATTATTATTTGAGAAAATAATAATTTTAATAGCGCGTGAAACGTTAAAACGACGTACGCGTTGGACACATGGTACTGGCGCGTACAAGACTGGACAGCAGTCGGAGCAGAAACTTCATAAAATAAATAACGAAATAAATCTATAATAGCACTACACGATCCTAAAAATTTTAATATAATAATGCGGAAATTTTAGTCGTGTCAGATAATCGAGAGTAGACGCGTTTTACCCGCATACAGTCCAAACTACATTGATTAGGAGACTAATCTAAACCCTGGATATATATAAGGATATTATCCCCTTTTATTCCCTCATTTCTTCAAAACACACCAGCACAAACACATACACGCACATGTGCGTGTACCAGAGAGAGAGAGATCGGAGACATGAGGGAGGAGGCCGGCCACACCCCCGGTGGCTCCTCCCGGCGGCGACAGTGGTGGTGGGTATGACCTCGTGCCCCGAATGGTGGTGACGGATGCAGGTGAACGAAGAAGACGACGGCGGCATCGGTGGCTGATCTGGTGGTGCCCGACAACCTCTTTCCCGTTCCCCTTTTTCTGGCAAAAGTCGTCTTTCCGACAACCCTAATCAGCCGCATCAGGCGGTGTTCGAGCAAAGCAGAGAAGACGATGATGATGTGATGTTGTTGGAGACGACGGCAGCAGCGATCCGCCGTTCCGACCCGCAGTAACGGCGACGTCGGCTAGGGTTCCGCCTCCACAGGGTGTTTCGGTAAGCTCCGGTGACGGAGCTAGAGTTTCGACGCCACCTCAGGCTACCCGATCATGTTTTAAGCCTATCTCGGTCTAGATCCACAGCTTCTTGCGTGTTTCCGTCCAAGATCCGGCTGAAAACGGTTTTTCGGCGGGATTTCCGACGACAGAATTAGTTTTCCGACGAGTTTCGCTTTTCAGGCGAGTCCCTATTTCATTTTTATTGCCATTTAAGCTTAAATCTACACAATTTTGGTGTTAAATGCTTCTTTGGAATGATTCCGGCGAACAGAAGCGTTTTCCGGCAACACCGGTAGACCCCACTCGACCGGATCCGTGTTGTTGTAGTTCTAAGATCCCGATTTACAAAGTCTTGAGGTTAGTTTTGTATTTTGAGCATAACTTTAGACGACCGGTTATTATCCGTTTAGATCTAGTTATTTGGTGGCCGGGTTTCATTCCCGTGTATAAAATGCGTATTTTGTACAGGAAACGACGTCACGAGCCTCGGTCAAACATGGTCAAACATGGTCAAACGTTGTCAAACTCGGGTCAACGGTGGTCAAACGTGGCCAATACGAAAACCGTGAGGTTTAGGACGTGTCGGTTCATAAAAGAGATGTTCGAAAGGTATAAAACGCGCACTAAAAAGACTATATTCATTTACCTAAAAGTGACACGCGTGCACGGGAAATTTCGTTGAGTCATAAACGACGTATTAACGGTGAAAATAAATATTAACTTAATAATTGCCATCATCGGACCGCAAAAACGTATGTTTAGTCAACAGAGATCCGTTCAATCAAAATATATATAATTATTAAACTAGAAATTTAATCATGAACACATAATAAGTAACAAAGAGACGTTTATATGACTAACGATCGTTGCATATATATACACGAATAATAAATATTACTTGAGTCGTTTAAAGATTTACAAAATGTTCGTTATATAAAAGCCGTTGATATTTATTATTTAGATATGTTGGTTAACGACTATATTAAGGTCAACTCGTATCCGAGATATTACGTTTTAACATTTTTGGAACTTATACGAATCAATTTATAACGTTATCGACTAAACGAGGGCTTATTCAAAATCAAACGATTATTATATAAAACAATATTTAGGCCCGGATATGTATGTATGAGTGCACACACCTACACACGTATGTAAAGATAAACGTATATACATATATATACCGATATGAAATCTCAATATACAAGAATCGGACATTTATTTGTTAAATACAATATTCAGTTATGGATTTAAATAAACATACGATTTCAAAGTTTTGGGATACATATTATACGAACAATTTCAAAACCTAAGACGTTAAATTATTATATTCGAGGATTGTAAACGTATATTTAACTATATAGTTTCGTACCTCGTCTTAAACGGTACTTCACTTATATACACACACACAGTATATAAACGTATGTTTTGGAAAACAAATGAACATATGATTACTTAAGGCAATTACATTAAGGATAAAGTGATATGTATATATATATATATATTCGATTATGACTTGAATAAATAAAATATGATAACTAAATACACTAAAGAATGTGTATTGCACGTATATGTTTACATAAAGAAGAACAAATCCTTATTAAGGAACGTTTATTCGCGAAATATGTTACGTTACATATATATATATATACATATATATATTTTCAAAGTTTTGAGACTATATAAGTATATGAATACGTATATATTCATAAGTGCTAGTATGAATACACCATTAGTCCTGAAATGGTTTTACTAAATCATAGGGTTACACACATTCTGATAAAAGGCGCACGAACATGGATTAATATTTATTATACGCACACCTAGCTATATACGGTCGTGTCCTCGACAAACTAACATTTATGTATATAGCTATTGAAACATATTCAAGTCAAAAGACCCGATTTGAATTAAGCAACTAATATCACCGAATGTTAAACTGAAGCCATATACCACGTCAGTAATACCGTTGAAAATCAGCAGGGCTCAACCGCACGCGTGATAACTCAATACGAGTTTAGACTCGCTTTACATTATTAGGGTTAGTCTATAAAACTCATAAATTACCTACAGGTATCGTAGGACTCGAATAGGACGACGTAAACCCGTGACTATCACGTGGACATTGGTTTTCACTGCTATCAAAAGGACACTAGTGTTTCTGACACGTCATCAGGTGAGTTCACGGCCCCCTTTTAGCTTTTAATGTTTTGTAAACATCGGGGGAGAAACATACTTATACAACACATTTGCTTACGTATTTGAAAGCATGAAAAATAAATGTTTGATACATTTGAGAAAACATGAAACACATTTACAAACACTTTCATATGGTAACAAGAGAACAAGACCCGACCTTATGTTTGCATGAGTTTACGAACAAAGAGCTCACTAAAGTCCCCTGGAACAATTTAGTAACCATTAACTGTAGCCTAGGGTCCTATGAATAGTACTATGGGGAGTGACGTCCCCCGGTCATGGTTAGTCGCGCTAACCGCAATCTGGAGGATTTATGGCCGCATAGCATCTGATAACAAATGAGAGGGGCAAATGAACAATTGTCATGGTTTGGTTACGCCTCATGTATGAACATTTATTTGTACTCCTAGCTAGTTTACAAATGGGGTCAACATCACTTGTTTTGTTTATCATATACATTGAAACGTTTTCATGCAGATGGGTCACCCAATCGTTTACACATAAATGGTTTTGTTATACGTTTACGTGCAAATGTTTTTATCAATGTTTTCAAGGAAAACAGTTTCATATTCTGGCCACGTACACATACCATTGTTTTCAGGAAAAACAACTTATTTTATGACTATGACATCATCACATGTTTTCATTTGGAAAACTACTCATTTTATGACTATGAAGTCATCACATGTTTTCGAGGAAAACGGTCTCGCATTAAGCCCGTGTACATATTTTCAACGTTTTTGAGGAAAACGGTTTTATATTTTGGCTACATATACACCATCAATGTTTTCAAGGAAAACCACTCTACATTGTGAAAATTAAACCTGTGAACTCACCAACGTTTGTGTTGACATTTTTATGTATGTTTTTCAGGTAACACATAGCTATGGCACGGTTGGAATAGGTTAACCACTCGGATTAAAACCCTAGAAGCCGAAGAAGAATAATTGTCAAACCTCAAGTCGGTTTTGACCTTCATAGTTCTAGTCAATGTACTATTTCAATTTAGTATTTGTAATGGTGTTTAACACCTTAGAAGTCTTTACTTTAGCTTCCGCTGTTGTGTAATGTTACCAATCGTTGCAACCTTTACTTATTTATTAAGTAAATAAATTTGGGGGTGTGACAGATTGGTATCAGAGCCAATGGTTTTAGCGAATTAGGTCTCCATAGTGACACCTAGGCTTTAACCAGACTTATTTAGGGACCAAGATTTCTAAGACTTCAATCATACTAAGAACACACAAGACTTGAGCCTATAAATTCCAACCGTTGCTGAACAACTTGAGTCAACTATTAGTGTATGTGATTGCACTAGCATATCATTAACAACTTTGATACTAGAAACAATTGTGTGGCATACATAACTAATATCTAATACTTACAACTATGTGAAAATAATAAACGGATACGATATGAAATAATAGAGTATCACTGTTCGAATTACGAAACGAGGATGACGGGTACTCATCACATTGTAACCCTAAAAGATCGAGTTACGAGTTGAACTTGGGCGACGCCGGTAGTAATCACCAGTTACCGATCTTGGTATCACAACAAGCTACACCCGTACCTGAACATGTACCTACGCCACGCCTACATCTACTCCAGTCGTGGAGTCAAATTTCCTTTCTGACATATGTTGTCTTCATTCGGTGTGGTATATATATATATATATATATACACTCTCTTTCATGAATTTCTGGATTGGATGACAAAAACCCTCACGAAGATATATGGCAGACGAGATTGCCCAAGCAGAAGGGAACCCGAGGTGGATAAGCAGGACTAAATAAGAGAGAACTCCAAGGGTCAGGAGACCCATAGCCTCATTGGGATCATGTGAATCCACATGTACAAACAAACTTGTAGCACGAGTTGCTAGACACTGATTGGAGAATCTCTGCCCTAATATAATGTCTGGCTTCCACCACACACATCCAGTTATTAGAAGACACCGGTTGTGTCTCTCTACCATTAACACCATCCAGAAACAGCCCTAGTCGACAGATGCGAGAGTATTAGTACACATGACTAAGAGTAATCCGATATAACATACGCGCTCTTGCGCGAGAGTGCAACACGATGACACGATCTAATGAACATTCCAGTTCCCTTTTGGCTAAGAACTTGAGATGGGGAAAACACTAGAGGGACCATGCGAGGCAAATTATCATTACGGGTGCACACGTAATCATAATTTGCAGCGCATGAGAAGTCTGGCGAGTCTTAATGTCTGAGTTAATGTTCATGATTAATCCGTATTCCTAATCTCAACTCCTAGTCACTCGATCGATGATCAAAATTTCCATAACCAAAGGGTTGATCCAAAAGGCATCAGATGATGCGTTGAACTCTCACAAGTGATGTGGAAATGTACATCATCTCCTTCTACTTTGAATTCTAATGAATCTAAAATTCTTATCGAGACTTCATTGGCATGAAAAATTTTGACCGAAACACTGAATATGTCTATTCTCAATTGATTTGAGCTTGGTATTTGGACCAAATCTAGAAATTCTCTGTAAAGTACTATTACAACTTTTGAGATACAGCTATAGATCTCTTTACGATTTCGTTACCTAACTACCAAAGCAGGAGGCTGATATACGAACTCTTAAACGTACCCAGAGGAAATTGCAGGCATACTGTGCTACCAGTAGTTGACAAATAATCAATTCGACCCTTTTCAACGCTAGATCACGAGACAAATTCCTGAAGTTATATTCGATTCGTGTCCACTTTCTGACACCTACCTAAAGAGGGTCAAGCCGTAGACTAAATTGAAGATGATATTACATCAAAGTCTACCAATTTAATGATTGGCAAACCCGGAATCGATTTCAAGAAAACACTACTTCTATGAGACCATTTCCATTATATGACTTTTACTTTCCCATCTAGACGAACTGCAACTTTTCCAAACGAACATAGAACCTCTTAAGGCTTACCTACCTCGTGCACATGATAGTCAAGTTTTCATCCCACAAATCATGATATCACAACCTAAAGTTCTAGACTGCAGTAGAGGTGTGGTGCAAACAGTGATTAATGAAGTATCGAACTCAGTCTTTGCAAACGAAAGCTAGACTATTCTCAAACACTTGTTCCTGAACCCCATGAAGGTCCATTTATCCTTAGTATCTGGGAGCCAACTCAACTAGACTATTTCCAAATACTTCGACATTCTCGTTCTTCATCAAGATTCCACTTCCATTTTAGGAGAGATCATAGAAATCTAAACGATTCAAAATCTGGATGATTCACTATTACAAGAAAATTGTTATCCTTCGAGCTTATTGTTCGACATCTATTTCGTTAAGATCCCTATCCAGATCAGATTACGAAGGACATGAGTGATGATGCCATTAGCAATGAACTTGGATGAAACCAAGATCAATCTTATAGGATCAAGTATCCATAAAAATCTTACTCCATATATAGTTGTCTAATTCGTTAACTAGCCAACTCATAGCGATTTCTATAAACCATTCCAGCCCCCTTGTGGGAAATTGCATACGCTAATATTACTTTCTTAAACTCAATAGAATCAGTTTCATCTACATACTTATTAGACCGATGAAATGTCAGTTAAAATATTTTGCTCAAAAAAAAAGAAAAAAAAAAGAAAAAAAAAGGCTTTGACTCGTTGTGACAAACGGACAATTACCTGATTTTGAACTAACATGTGAACATTTCAGCAGAACCACCTGGCATATCTTATTGGAACTTACGATGAGTCTTCTGTCAGATTCTATCATGGTTTATTTTCGTGAGTGAAAACCCGGATATGAATAAAGAATATGCGCTCATACACTTTCGGAAATCCGCATGCATGAATGCATTTTTGTCATCCATTACTAATAATGAAAGATCATACGGTTGCACTATGATGAGAATGATCACGTAAATAAATTTTTTGACATCTAAACCTTGATAGTTTACTCTAGTGTGTGCGTTGTTTACTTGTTTCGTGAAAACTCGTTATTTTAATTCACATCGAGTAAACATTCTTTTAATGACTTGCTCATTATACGAAAAGGACCCCGCTGGTTGTAATCCCTTTTGTTTATGGGACTCTAGTGTCGACATTACCACCGTCTGGCATAGCTAATGTCCTTCACATGGCGACATAATCAAAGGACTTCCAAAATCTACTCGTTTGATATAATATCTGCTCACTATTACATGATACGATGACATTTCAAATCCATACATATCCAACATCGTTAGTCGATGAGGTATTCGCTTTACCTTCGAATACCGATTACTAAGTGAATTGAGTTAAAATTCTCCTTATGAGCTAGAAATGAACAAAGTATATGGAACATCCATCTGAACAAGTTGAGTCAATCCTAGAGGATAGCTCAAGCTAAGTTTCGAGGACGAAACTTCTTTAACGAGGGGAGAATGTGACAACCCTGAATTTTGGGTCCATAATCCCTGGCGGTCGATTCACCATAAAAGGCCTCGGCCCATTAACGGCCCAGTTATAGGCTCAATATATGAACTTGAGTAAGTAACCTTACTTGACGGATCATGGGGTGATTCGAGATAACATGTTAATATATAGTAATCACATAGCCTTACGATGTACAGTTAAACAAATTAACGCATCCGTAGTTAGTAACCGACACACGACGTGATATTTAATTTCTAATATTAAATAATCATGATAATTATTCGTAATTACTTCACACGATTATTTAGAAATTAACATGAGAGTCATACGACATAGAACATGCTGATATGACTAATACCAACATAAACTTAAATTATACTATTTATTACCTTATGTGATTAAATAATATAAGCGAATATCGATATCATCGTTGTTTAATGTAACATTTCTGATTTTTAGTATTCATATTTCAATTCAATGTAATGAAATTTCAAGTTCTATACTCGTGCAATGTCTCAATATTTTTCTCGTGGTAAATAAAATGCAATGATTCTATACAAGTTCGCAAGTTTTACTCGATTATATGCACATAAACGCTATACAAGTAACTATATATTTCAAATTTATAAAATCTGAAAAGTCAAGGACTAAAGTTGAAAATTTATCAAGAAACCCTAGTTAGCACGGTCGTGCTTCGTTCTAGCACGGTCGCGCTAAGTGCCTCGGCACGATCGCGCGACTGGTCCTGGAACGATCGCGCCCGGTTCCTAAGCACGGTCGCGTCTGCGAAACAGTCGAAACGTAAATGTGATTTCAAAACGCTCAATCGTTCGAATTTCAAATCCGATTACGTTTCTTTTCCTTTAACGCGAGTTATACCATTTTCAATTACTCAACGCCTCAGTTTTTCTCCATCAATCTCGAATTCTCTCTCAAGCAATTCAAACAAAACTCGAGTCTTCCTCCTGGAACCCAAATTCTCCCGATCAAGAGAGGATTTATCATCTCCCGGCTCTCTCCAAGACTCTGGACTCTCTGGCCTAGCCGGAATCGCAGTCGAAGTCACCGGAAACCTTTACCTCCGTCGCCGGAACTCATCTCTGCCGTTCTTCATCGATTCGTTACGTTTCAGGGTAAGTATACTCTCCATCTCACTCATTTCAGTAACGTTATCAAAAGCCCTCATTCAATTTGGGCTTCCATTATAGAATTCGATCAGAATCAGAAATCATATTTTAATAAAAATGATTTAATCGAACCCATGCTTAAACTCGATTTCCATACAATTAAGTTATATGAAAAGACTCTTAATAACCCATTAATCAAAAGCCCTAACAATTCCTGTGTTCAAAATACAAGAAACTCTCGATTCGTGTCTGATTTGGAATAGACACGGTCGCGCTAATCATCTAGCGCGGCCGTGCCTCGTTTAGCGCGGTCGTGTCGACTAGCAGCGCGGTCGTGTCATCCGTCCAGACCTTGTCATGCCCTTTGGGCTAGTCTCTGTTGTGTCTAAAAATCATAGACGCGACCATGCCGGGCTAAGGCACGGTCGTGCCTGATGACTTGTCTAGATTGTGCTCCTGATTGATCAACCCGGTCGCGCCCCGACTAGCGCGGTCGCGCCCGTGGCTTGAGCACGATCGTGCCCTTCCGAGGCACGGTCGTGCTAGACTCAGAATTTTTAACAGAATTATAATTTTTTATATTTTAATCAGTAAATGTTTCAGATTTTATAAAAATATGTTTTCTGTATTTAAAAATAGATTAAAAGTTTAATCTTGGCATAAATGTAATTTATTGAAAAGTTTATAAAAATTAAATTTATATTTATCATCTTACACTTAAATGATATTTTAAATAATTAAGTTACAAAATTTATAAATAATGATGACTTATTTACTTTACATTTTAAATCAAAATCGTTTTATTTATTTATACTTAATTACAATTAATATTGACATTATTTCATAAACTATAGTTATATACTTATTTATTTAATTCAAACCTAATTAAATTGTTTCAAGCATATTTTACCTCAAACTTTATATATTTTATTCAATCCTTTTTAAATACAAACCAATGGTTTTATATACAAATCCAACTTTCATTTTTAAACTTTATACATCTATGTGATTCAATGCATATTACTATTTAGGTTAAAGTGTGCTTTTCAAGGATCTTTTTGCTATCTATATTCCTTGTTAGCTTCACTTCCATACCAAGTGAGTATTCACAACCCTTTTACTCTTTTACACTTTTGGGGTGGAACATGAACTCTATACTTATTACACATTACACATTTACATTTACACAAACTACACAAGTGCAAAAAAAATCCTATTTACATACATGTGTGCAAAAATTTGAGCTTTGTGCCCGAGTGCTAGGTGTCTTTAACCTTTGTATGCTCTTATGTGCAATCATTAACTATACAAGCCGACGGTTTTCAATGATGGATCTATTGAGTCTGACAAACCCACCCATGGTACGCGGTGATTGAAACCGACAATACACTTTGTTTTGCATGCTAGTTACAAGGTTTGATTGTACATTTGGTTACACAATAGTTACTCCCCATGAACGCCTTATTTATCATGTCATGTAAAGGATTTGTTTTCAACTATATGCTATCTATATACAACTGTGTTATACTCACCAACTTTTTAGTTGACTTTATTTTATTCATGTTTCAGGCCCCAATATGTGAGATTGATTCAAGACGTGTTCAACATAGGATTTGGACTTAGCAAAATAAATCAAGATTTTATGAATTGTTTATGTTTCTTGTTTGAATTTGATCTTGTACTTGGATTTATTGTAATGCAAATTTGACTTTAATATATTTCAATTTAGTCAACCATGTGCTATGAACAGTCTTACATGTCCCGCCCCGATGATTCCGCCATCGGTCGGGGTGTGACAGATTGGTATCAGAGCCTTGGTTATAGGGATTTAGGTTATTAGACATCTTGACCTAGACTATAACTTTAGGACACCCACTTATGTTATGCTTCATGATTTTGTGCTATGTGCTACATGCTTACCATGATTAATTATTATTATATTTGCTACCTTCTTTGTTAGAAATGCATAACTTATTAGGATATTCTTAAATAATAATTAAATAAATAACATCCTTTCCTATGGCCTAAACCTCTTATTATTCTTATCTTCTTTTTCTATCTTTATCCTTTCTAAGCATGTGGAAAATTCTTGAAGCAAAAATCTTTAAATAAAATTTTTATTTCTTCGTTGAGGTTTTTAAACTTGTTAAATTATTTGAGGACACGTGCAATCTGGAAGGGTGACACCTGTATTTTGGGTTTTCTGTCTAGGAAAGCATTTCGCATAAATCCCAATCAACCGAGGGACCCGTATGCTTTCCTGGGAACTCCCGAGATGAGTGTTTACCTATAGGCTAAAGCATGTCTCCTTGAAAATTATATGAGTTTAAATTAACCTTAATATGCCTTAGTATTCAAGTGAATTTTTGTCACTTTTGAGTACAATCCAAACTATGATTATCTATCTTTTATTTTGTTATCTCATTCTATTAAATCCTAGCAATTCTCATAAGTTCTTACAATCTCTCTTGTCTTGTGTTTCAAATCTGTAGAATGCCTCCTCGTCGTGCTCCCGCCGCTAACGCCAACTCCGACATTGCTGCTATCCTTACTCAATTGGTGACACAACTCACCCAAGCCAATGGTGCCACTAATGGCAATGGAAGCAATAGTGGTAATAATGGTGGTAATGGTGGAAATGGTGGTAATCCATCCCAATGCACCTTCAAGCACTTCAATTCGTGCAATCCCCTAAAGTTTTATGGAACCGAAGGAACTACCGGACTCCTCCAATGGTTCGAAAGTATTGAGAATACCTTTCTCAATAGTGACTGTCCCGACAACCTCCGTGTTCGTCATGCTACTAGTGTCCTTCAAAAGCGGGCACTTACATGGTGGAATGGGGAGAAAAGGAATAGGGGTGTTGATGTAGCTATGGCCTTACCTTGGGATGAGGTCAAAAGGCTTATGACCGAGGAGTTCTGTCCTCGCAATGAAGTGAAGAAGTTAGAGGCCGAATTTTGGGATCTTGCCCAAGATAGTGGGGAACACTTGGCTTACACAACTCGGTTCCATGAATTGAGTCTTCTTGTGCCCCACATGGTCACTCCATTATCTCGTTGCAACGAAAAGTACATTGGTGGGCTACCAAGACAAATTCAAGATACTGTCTTAGGTAGAAATCCTGCTACTTTGGAAGATGCCATCCGCCTGTCTGCTACCCTAACCGATAATCATATTAAAGCTGGAACTCTTACCAAAAAGGGTTCTAAGAAAGTTGCTGAAACCGTAACCCCTCCTAACCACACCAAAGAAGCTACAACCGAGCCCTCTCGCAACACTAGAAAGAGGAAGGTTAGAAATTTTGCTGTGGTTACTCCTGCTGTTCCCGTGAACCAAGCTGCACCTATGGTTCAAGCACCAGTCAAAAAGCCATATGGTGGAATTTACCCACTTTGTGCCACCTGCAACTATCATCATCCCTAAAACATCCCATGTCGCCTTTGTACTTATTGTGGGAGATATGGTCATACGGTTAATGTTTGTAGGACCAAAGCCCTTACGGGCCAAGTCAACCCTCCAAACCAAACCGTACCTCAAGTGGCTAATCAAGGTGCTCCCGCCATTGCTAATGGGCGTGCTTGTTATGAGTGTGGTGACCCGAATCATTTTCGTAATCTATGTCCAAGGCTCGCAAATACTAGACAAGGTGGAGCTCGTGGGCGTGCTTTCAACATTAACGCCAACGAAGCTCAAGCCAACAACGACGTGGTTAATGGTACGTTCCTTGTTAATAGTCAATATGCCTCCATTTTGTTCGATACCGGTGCCGATAAAAGTTTTGTGTCACTTAATTTTGAGCCTTTACTTGCAAAGACACGATCCCAATTAAAGAAAACCTTCACCGTTGAAATAGCAAATGGTGACTCCCTTACAATTGAGTCTATTATCTATGATTGCTCTTTAGAACTTAATGATCATGCATTCCCAATCAACCTTATTCCAATGCCACTAGGAAGCTTTGACATTATCATAGGTATGGATTGGCTATCAAATCATCATGCCGAAGTTATTTGCTTTGAAAAGTGCATCCGAATTCCGCTACCTTCGGGAGAAACCTTAAGGGTTTTTGGTGAAAAGCCTTGCAAGGGTCTTAAATTGATGTCTTGTACTACTGCTCAAAAGTACTTGCGAAAGAAGTACATCGCCTTCCTAGCTCATATTGTTCAAAAGGATGTCAAGGAGAAGAGTATCCAAGACATTCCCATTATTCGAGATTTCCCGAAGTGTTTCCTAAAGATTTATCCGGTCTTCCTCCCGTTCGTCAAGTCGAGTTCCGTATTGATCTCATGCCCGGAGCTAACCCTGTTGCTAGAGCTCCTTATCGTCTTGCACCTTCCGAAATGCAAGAGCTCGCAAGTCAACTTCAAGAACTCTCCGATAAAGGGTTCATTCGCCCGAGTCATTCACCGTGGGGTGCACCCGTCTTATTTGTAAAGAAGAAGGATGGATCATTTCGCATGTGTATTGACTATCGCGAACTCAATAAGCTTACTATCAAGAATCGCTATCCTTTGCCTAGAATCGATGATCTCTTTGATCAACTTCAAGGTTCTACGTGTTTCTCGAAGATTGATCTTCGATCTGGTTATCATCAGCTCCGTGTTCAAGAAGATGACATTCCTAAGACTGCTTTCCGAACAAGGTATGGTCATTACGAGTTCATGGTTATGCCTTTTGGATTAACCAATGCACCCGCAGTTTTCATGGACCTCATGAATCGTGTGTGCAAACCGTACCTTGATAAATTCGTGATCGTTTTCATTGACGATATCTTAATCTATTCCAAGACTAAAGCCGACCATGAAGAACACCTTAGATTGGTTTTGGACCTTTTAAAGAAAGAACAACTATATGCCAAGTTCTCCAAATGTGAATTTTGGTTAAAAGAAGTTCAATTTCTTGGTCACATCGTCAACGACAAGGGTATTCATGTTGATCCTGCTAAGATTGAAACGGTTAAGAATTGGAATGCCCCGAAGATTCCTACCGAAGTTCGTTCGTTCCTTGGTCTTGCGGGTTATTATCGTCGTTTCATCTCAAACTTCTCAAAGATTGCTGTCCCTCTTACCGCCTTGACCCATAAGGGTAAAGCTTATGAATGGGGACCGAAGCAAGAAGAAGCTTTCCAAACTCTTAAGCAAAAGTTGTGCAATGCTCCCATCTTGACTCTCCCCGATGGAAATGATGATCTAGTTGTCTATTGTGATGCTTCTAACCAAGGTCTTGGTTGTGTCCTCATGCAACGAGGCAAAGTGATCGCTTATGCATCAAGACAACTCAAAATTCATGAAAAGAATTATACGACGCACGACCTCGAGTTGGGTGCGGTCGTATTCGCGTTAAAGATTTGGAGACACTACCTATATGGCACGAAATGTGTGGTATTCACCGACCACAAAAGTCTTCAACATATCTTCAACCAAAAAGAACTCAATATGAGGCAACGACGTTGGGTCGAACTCCTTAACGACTACGACTGCGAGATTCGTTACCATCCCGGCAAAGCGAATGTTGTAGCCGATGCCTTGAGTCGAAAGGACCATGTTATGCTTCATTGTGCCCGTATTCAATCCGATATTCAAACCCGTATCCTGGAAGCTCAACACGTCTCGGTTACCGAGGGTAACATGTATGAAGAAATGTCATGTGGTGTTGAACTTCTTCTTGAATCTAAACCCAATGGCTTACTATATTACTTGAACCGTATTTGGGTTCCCGATCGCGATGATCTCCGTGCAATTCTCATGAACGAGGCTCATAAGACTCGTTATTCTATTCATCCTGGTGCGGATAAAATGTACCAAGATCTTCGTCAGCTTTATTGGTGGCCCGGTATGAAGAAGGACATTGCTCTTTATGTTGCCAAATGCTTAACTTGCTCCAAAGTCAAAGCCGAACATCAGCGTCCTTCTGGTTTGCTTGAACAACCGGAAATTCCCGTGTGGAAATGGGAGAATTTAGCTATGGATTTCATAACCAAGCTCCCTCGCACCTCGAGTGGTTATGATAGTATTTGGGTGATCATTGATCGACTCACCAAATCTGCCCACTTTTTGCCTATTCGTGAAGACTTCAAAGTGGAGAAACTTGCCCGAATTTACATTGATGAAATTGTGAGCCGTCATGGTGTTCCCTTGAACATAATATCTGATAGAGACGCTCGGTTCACTTCTCGATTTTGGCAATCTCTCCAATCTACTCTTGGTACTCGTTTGGATTTGAGCACGGCTTACCATCCCCAAACTGATGGCCAAACCGAGCGAACAATCCAAACTCTTGAAGACATGCTTAGAGCTTGTGTAATCGATTTTGGTGGCAATTGGGATTCACATTTATCCCTTATTGAGTTTTCTTATAACAATAGCTACCACACAAGTATCAACATGGCTCCATTCGAAGCTCTCTATGGTCGCAAGTGTCGTTCTCCGATCTGTTGGAACGAGATTGGTGAAGCACAAATCACCGGTCCCGAGTTAATTCAAGAAACTTCCGACAAAATTATTCAAATCCGTGACAATATTCGAGTAGCGAGGAGTCGGCAAAAGGAGTTATGCCGACAAACGTCGAAAACCCTTGGAATTTCAAGTCGGTGATCTCGTTCTTCTTAAGGTATCTCCATGGAAGGGTGTGATCCGTTTTGGAAAGAAAGGCAAGTTATCACCTCGTTATGTTGGTCCATTCAAAATCCTTGAAAGGATTGGGAAAGTGGCTTACAAGCTCGAGTTACCTCCATCTCTTGGCAATGTGCATCCTACATTTCATATATCTAATCTAAAGAAGTGTCTCGCTGATGAAAATCTCCATATACCGCTTGACGACGTGCGCAATGATGAAACGATGCACTTCGTTGAGAAGCCGGTGGAAATTATGGATCGTGAAGTCAAACAACTCAAGCGAAGTCGTATTCCTATCGTTAAAGTTCGTTGGGAGTCTAAGCGTGGTCCTGAGTACACTTGGGAACGAGAAGACCAAATGAAGCTCAAGTACCCTCATCTTTTTACTATTAATGTTGTTTCCTCTAGCTAAATTTCGGGACGAAATTCTCTCAACATGGTGAGACTGTAACATTTCTGATTTTTAGTATTCATATTTCAATTCAATGTAATGAAATTTCAAGTTCTATACTCGTGCAATGTCTCAATATTTTTCCCGCGGTAAATAAAATGCAATGATTCTATACAAGTTCGCAAGTTTTACTCGATTATATGCACATAAACGCTATACAAGTAACTATATATTTCAAATTTATAAAATCTGAAAAATCAAGGACTAAAGTTGAAAATTTATCAAGAAACCCTAGTTAGCACGGTCGTGCTTCGTTCTAGCACAGTCGCGCTAAGTGCCTCGGCACGATCGCGCGGCTGGTCCTGGAACGATCGCGCCCGGTTCCTAAGCACGGTCGCGCCAATCTTGGCACGGTCGAGTCTGCGAAACAGTCGAAACGTAAATGTGATTTCAAAACGCTCAATCGTTCGAATTTCAAATCCGATTACGTTTCTTTTCCTTTAACGCGAGTTATACCATTTTCAATTACTCAACGCCTCAGTTTTTCTCCATCAATCTCGAATTCTCTCTCAAGCAATTCAAACAAAACTCGAGTCTTCCTCCTGGAACCCAAATTCTCCCGATCAAGAGAGGATTTATCATCTCCCGGCTCTCTCCAAGACTCTGGACTCTTTGGCCTAGCCGGAATCGCAGTCGAAGTCACCGGAAACCTTTACCTCCGTCGCCGGAACTCATCTCTGCCGTTCTTCATCGATTCGTTACGTTTCAGGGTAAGTATACTCTCCATCTCACTCATTTCAGTAACGTTATCAAAAGCCCTCATTCAATTTGGGCTTCCATTATAGAATTCGATCAGAATCAGAAATCATATTTTAATAAAAATGATTTAATCGAACCCATGCTTAAACTCGATTTCCATACAATTAAGTTATATGAAAAGACTCTTAATAACCCATTAATCAAAAGCCCTAACAATTCCTGTGTTCAAAATACAAGAAACTCTCGATTCGTGTCTGATTTGGAATAGACACGGTCGCGCTAATCATCTAGCGCGGCCGTGCCTCGTTTAGAGCGGTCGTGTCGACTAGCAGCGCGGTCGTGTCATCCGTCCAGACCTTGTCATGCCCTTTGGGCTAGTCTCTGTTGTGTCTAAAAATCATAGACGCGACCGTGCCGGGCTAAGGCACGGTCGTGCCTGATGACTTGTCTAGATTGTGCTCCTGATTGATCAACCCGGTCGCGCCCCGACTAGCGCGGTCGCGCCCGTGGCTTGAGCACGATCGTGCCCTTCCGAGGCACGGTCGTGCTAGACTCAGAATTTTTAACAGAATTATAATTTTTTATATTTTAATCAGTAAATGTTTCAGATTTTATAAAAATATGTTTTCTGTATTTAAAAATAGATTAAAAGTTTAATCTTGGCATAAATGTAATTTATTGAAAAGTTTATAAAAATTAAATTTATATTTATCATCTTACACTTAAATGATATTTTAAATAATTAAGTTACAAAATTTATAATAATGATGACTTATTTACTTTACATTTTAAATCAAAATCGTTTTATTTATTTATACTTAATTACAATTAATATTGACATTATTTCATAAACTATAGTTATACACTTATTTATTTAATTCAAACCTAATTAAATTGTTTCAAACATATTTTACCTCAAACTTTATATGTTTTATTCAATCCTTTTTAAATACAAACCAATGGTTTTATATACAAATCCAACTTTCATTTTTAAACTTTATACATCTATGTGATTCAATGCATATTACTATTTAGGTTAAAGTGTGCTTTTCAAGGATCTTTTTGCTATCTATATTCCTTGTTAGCTTCACTTCCATACCAAGTGAGTATTCACAACCCTTTTACTCTTTTACACTTTTGGGGTGGAACATGAACTCTATACTCATTACACATTACACATTTACATTTACACAAACTACACAAGTGCAAAAAAAATCCTATTTACATACATGTGTGCAAAAATTTGAGCTTTGTGCCCGAGTGCTAGGTGTGTTTAACCTTTGTATGCTCTTATGTGCAATCATTAACTATACAAGCCGACGGTTTTCAATGATGGATCTATTGAGTCTGACAAACCCACCCATGGTACGCGGTGATTGAAACCGACAATACACTTTGTTTTGCATGCTAGTTACAAGGTTTGATTGTACATTTGGTTACACAATAGTTACTCCCCATGAACGCCTTATTTATCATGTCATGTAAAGGATTTGTTTTCAACTATATGCTATCTATATACAACTGTGTTATACTCACCAACTTTTTAGTTGACTTTATTTTATTCATGTTTCAGGCCCCAATATGTGAGATTGATTCAAGACGTGTTCAACATAGGATTTGGACTTAGCAAAATAAATCAAGATTTTATGAATTGTTTATGTTTCTTGTTTGAATTTGATCTTGTACTTGGATTTATTGTAATGCAAATTTGACTTTAATATATTTCAATTTAGTCAACCATGTGTTATGAACAGTCTTACATGTCCCGCCCCGATGATTCCGCCATCGGTCGGGGTGTGACATTTAATTCCTATTATTATTATTTGAGAAAATAATAATTTTAATAGCGCGTGAAACGTTAAAACGACGTACGCGTTGGACACATGGTACTGGTGCGTACAAGACTGGACAGCAGTCGGAGCAGAAACTTCATAAAATAAATAACGAAATAAATCTATAATAGCACTACACGATCCTAAAAATTTTAATATAATAATGCGGAAATTTTAGTCGTGTCAGATAATCGAGAGTAGACGCGTTTTACTCGCATACAGTCCAAACTACATTGATTAGGAGACTAATCTAAACCCTGGATATATATAAGGATATTATCCCCTTTTATTCCCTCATTTCTTCAAAACACACCAGCAAACACACATACACGCACATGTGCGTGTACCAGAGAGAGAGAGAGATCGGAGGCATGAGGGAGGAGGCCGGCCACACCCCCGGCGGCTCCTCCCGGCGGCGACAGTGGTGGTGGGTATGACCTCGTGCCCCGAATGGTGGTGACGGATGCAGGTGAACGAAGAAGACGACGGCGGCATCGGTGGCTGATCTGGTGGTGCCCGACAACCTCTTTCCCGTTCCCCTTTTTCTGGCAAAAGTCGTCTTTCCGACAACCCTAATCAGCCGCATCAGGCGGTGTTCGAGCAAAGCAGAGAAGACGATGATGATGTGATGTTGTTGGAGACGACGGCAGCAGCGATCCGCCGTTCCGACCCGCCGTTCCGACCCGCAGTAACGGCGACGTCGGCTAGGGTTCCGCTTCCACAGGGTGTTTCGGTAAGCTCCGGTGACGGAGCTAGAGTTTCGACGCCACCTCAAGCTACCCGATCATGTTTTAAGCCTATCTCGGTCTAGATCCACAGCTTCTTGCGTGTTTCCGTCCTAGATCCGGCAGAAATCGGTTTTTCGGCGGGATTTCCGACGACATAATTAGTTTTCCGGCGAGTTTCGCTTTTCAGGCGAGTCCCTATTTCATTTTTATTGCCATTTAAGCTTAAATCTACACAATTTTGGTGTTAAATGCTTCTTTGGAATGATTCCGGCGAACAGAAGCGTTTTCCGGCAACACCGGTAGGCCCCACTCGACCGGATCCGTGTTGTTGTAGTTCTAAGATCCCGATTTACAAAGTCTTGAGGTTAGTTTTGTATTTTGAGCATAACTTTAGACGACCGGTTATTATCCGTTTAGATCTAGTTATTTGGTGGCCGGGTTTCATTCCCGTGTATAAAATTCGTATTTTGTACAGGAAACGACGTCACGAGCCTCGGTCAAACATGGTCAAACACGGTCAAACGTGGCCAATACGAAAACCGTGAGGTTTATGACGTGTCGGTTCATAAAAGAGATGTTCGAAAGGTATAAAACGCGCACTAAAAAGACTATATTAATTTACCTAAAAGTTACACGCGTGCACGGGAAATTTCGTTGAGTCATAAACGACGTATTAACGGTGAAAATAAATATTAACTTAATAATTGCCATCATCGGACCGCAAAAACGTATGTTTAGTCAACAGAGATCCGTTCAATCAAAATATATATAATTATTAAACTAGAAATTTAATCATGAACACATAATAAGTAACAAAGAGACGTTTATATGACTAACGATCGTTGCATATATATACACGAATAATAAATATTACTTGAGTCGTTTAAAGATTTACAAAATGTTCGTTATATAAAAGCCGTTGATATTTATTATTTAGATATGTTGGTTAACGACTATATTAAGGTCAACTCGTATCCGAGATATTACGTTTTAACATTTTTGGAACTTATACGAATCAATTTATAACGTTATCGACTAAACGAGGGCTTATTCAAAATCAAACGATTATTATATAAAACAATATTTAGGCCCGGATATGTATGTATGAGTGCACACACCTACACACGTATGTAAAGATAAACGTATATACATATACCGATATGAAATCTCAATATACAAGAATCGGACATTTATTTGTTAAATACAATATTCAGTTATGGATTTAAATAAACATACGATTTCAAAGTTTTGGGATACATATTGTACGAACAATTTCAAAACCTAAGACGTTAAATTATTATATTCGAGGATTGTAAACGTATATTTAACTATATAGTTTCGTACCTCGTCTTAAACGGTACTTCACTTATATACACACACACACAGTATATAAACGTATGTTTTGGAAAACAAATGAACATATGATTACTTAAGGCAATTACATTAAGGATAAAGTGATATGTATATATATATATATTCGATTATGACTTGAATAAATAAAATATGATAACTAAATACACTAAAGAATGTGTATTGCGCGTATATGTTTACATAAAGAAGAACAAATCCTTATTAAGGAACGTTTATTCGCGAAATATGTTACGTTACATATATATATATACATATATATATTTTCAAAGTTTTGAGACTATATAAGTATATGAATACGTATATATTCATAAGTGCTAGTATGAATACACCATTAGTCCTGAAATGGTTTTACTAAATCATAGGGTTACACACATTCTGATAAAAGGCGCACGAACATGGATTAATATTTATTATACGCACACCTAGCTATATACGGTCGTGTCCTCGACAAACTAACATTTATGTATATAGCTATTGAAACATATTCAAGTCAAAAGACCCGATTTGAATTAAGCAACTAATATCACCGAATGTTAAACTGAAGCCATATACCACGTCAGTAATACCGTTGAAAATCAGCAGGGCTCAACCGCACGCGTGATAACTCAATACGAGTTTAGACTCGCTTTACATTATTAGGGTTAGTCTATAAAACTCATAAAGTACCTACAGGTATCGTAGGACTCGAATAGGACGACGTAAACCCGTGACTATCACGTGGACATTGGTTTTCACTGCTATCAAAAGGACATTAGTGTTTCTGACACGTCATCAGGTGAGTTCACGGCCCCCTTTTAGCTTTTAATGTTTTGTAAACATCGGGGGAGAAACATACTTATACAACACATTTGCTTACGTATTTGAAAGCATGAAAAATAAATGTTTGATACATTTGAGAAAACATGAAACACATTTACAAACACTTTCATATGGTAACAAGAGAACAAGACCCGACCTTATGTTTGCATGAGTTTACGAACAAAGAGCTCACTAAAGTCCCCTGGAACAATTTAGTAACCATTAACTGTAGCCTAGGGTCCTATGAATAGTACTATGGGGAGTGACGTCCCCCGGTCATGGTTAGTCGCGCTAACCGCAATCTGGAGGATTTATGGCCGCATAGCATCTGATAACAAATGAGAGGGGCAAATGAACAATTGTCATGGTTTGGTTACGCCTCATGTATGAACATTTATTTGTACTCCTAGCTAGTTTACAAATGGGGTCAACATCACTTGTTTTGTTTATCATATACATTGAAACGTTTTCGTGCAGATGGGTCACCCAATCGTTTACACATAAATGGTTTTGTTATACGTTTACGTGCAAATGTTTTTATCAATGTTTTCAAGGAAAACAGTTTCATATTCTGGCCACGTACACATACCATTGTTTTCAGGAAAAACAACTTATTTTATGACTATGACGTCATCACATGTTTTCATTTGGAAAACTACTCATTTTATGACTATGAAGTCATCACATGTTTTCGAGGAAAAAGGTCTCGCATTAAGCCCGTGTACATATTTTCAACGTTTTCGAGGAAAACGGTTTTATATTTTGGCTACATATACACCATCAATGTTTTCAAGGAAAACCGCTCTACATTGTGAAAATTAAACCTGTGAACTCACTAACCTTTGTGTTGACATTTGTATGTATGTTTTTTAGGTAACACATAGCTATGGCACGGTTGGAATAGGTTAACCACTCGGATTAAAACCCTAGAAGCCGAAGAAGAATAATTGTCAAACCTCAAGTCGGTTTTGACCTTCATAGTTCTAGTCAATGTACTATTTCAATTTAGTATTTGTAATGGTGTTTAACACCTTAGAAGTCTTTACTTTAGCTTCCGCTGTTGTGTAATGTTACCAATCGTTACAACCTTTACTTATTTATTAAGTAAATAAATTTGGGGGTGTGACAGTCTTACTCGCTTAGTAAATAGGATGGAAGTGCTTATCTCTCCTTTGGCCTAGAACAGCCCCAACTGCAAAGTCACTAGCATCACACATGAGCTCAAAGGGTAAGCTCCGGTCAGGTGCTATCAAGATGGAAGCACAAACCAACTGCTCCTTCAATAACTCAAACGCCTTAAGACAGTCTACATCAAACTCAAATCGGACGTCTTTCTCAAGAAGGTGTGTCATGTGCCGACTAATCTTTGAAAACAATTTTATGAAACGACGATAGAAACCCGCATGGCCCAAGAAATTATGAACATATTTCACGCTAGTCGGTGGTGGAAGCTTACTGATCGTCTAAATCTTAGCTTGGTCCACCTCAATACCGGCACGTGAAATTTTATGCCCGGATGTTAGGACATAGTTTGTAATGACAAAAGCTTTGTAATAGTTTAGATCTAATGTCTTTATGTTTTTGTAATGTAAAATGTTCTAAGTGTTTATGCAAGTTATGCTAGAGGCGAGGCGAACTTGTTAAGTTCGCTTAAGTCTATTTGAGGCGAACTTATTAAGTTCGTTTAGTCTGTTAGAGGCGAACTTGTTAAGTTCGCCTAATGCAGGTCAGATGTCTATATATAGATGTTTACAGAGTCAATAGTAGATACTAGAACAGAGTTGAACGATTTGGTCTGATTGAGTCTGTAAACTCTACTGAGAATTGGAATACAAGCGTGAATGTGTGACACCCAGCATTTCAGTTCAATATCCATATTACATAAATGCACGTTCATACTTATTATTTCCTGATATTTTATTTTGACTAAGTAAAGTCAAGAAGTCTAGCAAAGGAGTTTTTCCAAGTCTAGTAAATCTTAAAGAATTACTAGAAAAAGTAAGCAGTATAACCCGACTAAATACGAACGTTAATGGTTAAATAAAATAACCAGAAAAATATATAAATATATATATATATATATCAAAAACCAAGATTTCAATATTTACTTCAACAAGCCATAAACTGGTTAAAAATTATAATACCGTGAGAAATCTAAACCGAATTAATTTACCTTTTAAAAACTCTAAATAATATTAAGTTACACTTAAATCAAATTAATTGATTTAATTAACTCTAAACCCAATCATCATATCGGTCGAGACAAGTGGGTTTTCCCCCTCAATTCCTTGACTTTCTCGACCAAACTTCAGAGAATGACCATACCTCATGCCTTCGAAATTCAAGAAAAACCATACCTCTTCAATCATTTTTCTCACAATCCCTTTCCTACTTCTCATTTTCTTACGGCAATTTCCCCATTCTTCTTCAAGTCGAAGTCCAGTTTAAGGCAAAAATCCACCATATTTCGTTGCTATAAGAAGAGTTCCAGGTGTTTTTCTCAAGAATCAAGCTAAGGAGCTCAAGATCATTCTCTGTTTCTCTAAAAATCACCATTTCTGTTCAGAGGTAAAAACTCGATATCATCCATTTCATTTTCTTTAAAACCGTAGCTAAACATACAAATCGTTCGAACGCAAGTAAGATAACAAGAAAAGTGTGTCAAATTCAAGATTAAAACATAAAAATATGCAGGACTGATTCTGTCAAAAGTTCAGTAATCGAAACTAGGAGTTTCGATACCTGTTGTTCAATCGAAACTAGGAGTTTCGATACCTGTTGTTCAATCGAAACTTGGAGTTTCGATACGTGGTGTTCAATCGAAACTAGGAGTTTCGATACCTGTTGTTCAATCGAAACTAGGTAGTTTCGATACCCAGTTTGCTCAATCGAAACTAGGAAGTTTCGACATCCGTTCTGTTCAATCGAAACTAAGGAAGTTTCGATACCTGTTCATCAGCCCCATTGGGCAGTAACTTAGAACTATTTTATAACGAAACAAGTGTTGAAAAACTAAAAAGATATTTAAACAAAAGTAATCAGATCTGCTAAGTCGGGTGAACAACTTGCGTTTAAGACGGGTAGTCTTAACGTGTATGATATCCTTGTGTAATTAGGATACGGATAGGCGAGTCTGCTGATTATTCAAATATTTGCTAGCATTCATACTGTCGAGGTGAGTTTCACTAATCCCCCTTTTTTCTAAAGTTTTAAAATGATTTGGGGTGGAAACATACTTGTAAAGAATTTTCGTATGTAAATGAATGAAACTAATGATCTGACCGTATGTATGTATTGAGGGAACAATAAAGCGCTTAAAGTCCTCGGAATAAATTAGTAACCATTAGCTATGGACTTAGCCCGGGATTATATGAATAGTACTATTGGGGGTGACGCCTCCGGTCATGGTTAGTCGCGTTAACCAGGGGTCCAAATGGCCGAATGACCGCATATTGTCTTACTCACAGAAAGGCGAGGGGAGGCACAGAATGTTGGGGTTTGGTTACGGTCTCGTACATTACATACTATTTTGTATTCCTTGCAAGCTTACAAATGGGGTCAATAGATCGGATTAGTATTCATATTCATTAGTAATACAAACAAAAGAGTTCTGATCAGGCTAAAGTGATCAGGTTTTAAACAAAAGAGTTCTGATCAGGCTAAAGTGATCAGGTTTTAAACAAAAGAGTTCTGATCAGGTTAAAGTGATCAGGTTTTAAACAAAAGAGTTCGGATCAGGCTAAAATGATCAGGTTTTAACAATAGAGTTCTGATAAGGCTAAAGTGATCAGGTTTTAAACAAAAGAGTTCTGATCAGGCTAAAGTGATCAGGTTTTAAACAAAAGAGTTCTGATCAGGCTAAAATGATCAGGTTTTAACAATAGAGTTCTGATCAGGTTAAAGTGATCAGGTTTAACAAAGAGTTTTGATCGGAAAATGATCAGATTTAAACATTGGGTTTATGATAACTCTTTATAATAACTTGTGAACTCACCAACCTCGTGTTGACATTTTTAAGTATGTTTTCAGGAAATTGAACGTGGTCATCAGGTTAACAATGTAGGATACATGCATGCATGTGGATACGGCTTTTGAGGAGGATTTCTCTTGTATAACTCATGGTCTTGAGTCATATTTGCGAAATCTTAAACTTTTGTAAACTCAAGTTGATATTTTGCGATGTAAATATTTTAAACTCGATTATGTATCCAATTACGTGTATGTGTTTGCGGTAATCATATGATTTGGAAACCAGTGAATGTTACGCCTCGCATTTCCGCCTTGGCTGGGTGTGACAGAATGTTATTTACTTGATTGTCTCTATTGTCTTTATGTATGCAATCGTTGATTCGTTGGATTCCGCACTCCGAGTTAACGACACGTCTTATCCCGAGAACGATCCGTAGAAGTGCCATGAGGACCTACAAGTGGTATCAGAGCTTATGCTCGTGATTCTTGGTGATTCTAGACGGTTTTGTATGCAAATTGACAAGAAATTCATCATCTTTGAAATTTTCATTTCCATGGAGTTTTCAAGCTTAATTTGGTTCTGATTTTGTGTTTTTGAAGAGGATTTTGAAGAAATTGATCCGATAGAAAGGTTCTAATTGAGAAATTACACAATCCTACGGTTTGATTTTGACTAATTCCTTCAAATCAGTGAATTATGAAGTTTTTATGTTGAAATTTGGTTCGCGGTTTCTGGACTGAACTGTTCTTGATTTTGATTCTGCTGAAGCAAGCGAACTTGCTGATTTGGTGTGCAAGCAAACTTGTGAGAAGCGAACTTGTCAAGTTCGCTTCTCACAAATTAAGCGAACTTATTTTTAGGCGAACTTGTTAAGTTTTCTGGATTCTGGTTAAGCGAACTTATTAAGTTCGCTTCATATTAACTTCGCTTGGGTATCACAGAAGCGAACTTTCAAGCTTAATTTGGTTCTGATTTTGTGTTTTTGAAGAGGATTTTGAAGAAATTGATCCGATAGAAAGGTTCTAATTGAGAAATTACACAATCCTACGGTTTGATTTTGACTAATTCCTTCAAATTAGTGAATTATGAAGTTTTTATGTTGAAATTTGGTTCGCGGTTTCTGGACTGAACTGTTCTTGATTTTGATTCTGCTGAAGCAAGCGAACTTGCTGATTTGGTGTGCAAGCGAACTTGTGAGAAGCGAACTTGTCAAGTTCGCTTCTCACAAATTAAGCGAACTTATTTTTAGGCGAACTTGTTAAGTTTTCTGGATTCTGGTTAAGCGAACTTATTAAGTTCGCTTCATATTAACTTCGCTTGGGTATCACAGAAGCGAACTTATTATCTTCGCCTAAGGGTAGTGGGTGTTCAACACTTGGAAATTTTTTCAAGAAAATGGCAAAATATGGTACAAGTAACAAATATGTTCAATTATGATAATGAGATTGGTACATCTCAAAAACCGCCGAAGTTGTTGAATCTTGCTGATTATTCTAATTGGAAAGATAGGTTTGATCAGTTCGTATCTTTTACCGATACCAGTCTATGGATTCCTATTATAGAAGGATATACGCATCCGACTTATTCGTGGATGGGAAAGGATGATGTTCCAAAGCCGGTGTCAGCGTTAACTACTGAAGAAAAGTTGTTGTTTGATAGGGAAAAGAAAGCGATGGCAAGTATTTCAATGTCTCTTCCAAAGGAAATATATCATAGTTTCAAACAATTCAAGTCTTCTCAATAACTGTGGGAAGCATTATAGAAAAGATGTGAAGGTAGTTTGGATGTAAAGAAGAGTAGAAAAGAGCTACTGAAGAAGCAATTCTTGGTCTTCAAACATTTTCAAAGTGAATCCTTGGATGATCTTGCTACCAGATTCTATCATCTGCTTAGTGAACTGTCGAGTGCTTCTGTGGTGTATGAGACCACATAAATTAATGATAAGTTCTTGGAGGCATTACCATCAAAATTTGATGTGTATACGGTTTTGATAAAAGAAAATATCAAGTACAAAACCATGTCTCTTGAAGAAGTTCTTGGGAAGATTCAATCACATGACCTGAATATGAAGAAGAAAGAGACTAACATGGAGCATATCCAGGATCCTTCAATGTATTTTGCCAAGACTTCTGGTTAAACTGGTACAGGAGTTGCATTCTTTTCTGGCGATGCTCAAGATTCTTCTAATGATCAGTGTTCTGGAGTTCCTATTCATTCTTGTCATTCTGGATTTTCTGCGACTACAGCTTCTACATCTTCTGGATCTCATATAAATCAAAAGGTTGCTTATGATTATCTAGCTATGTATTCCTCATTCATGGCTTCGTATGAGAATTTTATTGGAGGGAAAATTCATGATCCTAAGGTTATTGAAGAAGATTTCAGACAGATCGACCCTGTTGATCTGGAAGAAATGAACATCCAATGGAATATGGCCATGTTGATGCGTCAAGCAAAGGATTTCTTGAAAAAAACTGGCAGAAAGTATATTGGGTCTAATAGTCGATCACACATGGGATTTGATAAAACCAAAGTGCGTTGTTATAACTGTCAAGAGTATGGTCACTTTGCTAATGAGTGTGTGAAGCAAAAGGTTGAGTTTGATTCTCAGAAGAAGCAGAATAATTTTCAGAATAATCATAATCAGTCACATGCTTCATCTGGAAATTCAAATCATGCATCTGCATCATCGGCGTTGGTTGCTCAAAACGATGAAAACTATGACTGGGGTATTCACCTGGAAGATTTAGTGGGTGCTGTAAGTCAAGCCTTTGTAGCAGAAATTCATTCTGAAAAATCAGAAGAGGTGATTGATGATGACAGTTCGAGTGATGGTTCGAGTGATGGTGAAAGTGTGCAGATTGTTGATGAAGAGATAGAACAAGTGCATAATATTGATTCTGATGTTGCATCAGGTGTTGCTGAAGATGATATTGTTCTAACACAAAATGCTTCAGATGGTGTTGATCAGAGAATATTCCCATTGCCAAAGTTTTCATGGCAGACATGTCTGATCCGTCAAAGGTAAAAGACTCTGTTTGTCATATTTACTATTCTAACTGCATTACTATAAAAGATAAATTGCAAAAAGTCATGGATGATAACACAAACTTGATTTGTGATATGAAATCGATGCATTCAGTTAATCGGAAACTGAAAGATAATGATAAATTGTGCATCGATAGAATTGAGTCTTTGAAAAGAGACTTAAATTCTCTGGGGTTGAAATATAAAGAACAAGCTTATCATCTGGATATGGCTTATGCTGAGATAGAAAAACGAAATGAAGTTGTCGCACAAAAGAATAAAGAAATTTCTGACAAAGAGTCTGAAGTGATCAAACTTCATAGAAAAATGGAAAAGTTTGAAAATTCATTGGTTGTTTTGGATTATTTTAATTCAAAGGGTGATCCTACTAAGCGGGTTGCTGGTATTGGATTTGTTCCTCCTCCATTTAATGCAAATTATGTGGTTAAACCTGAAATCATACATGAAGAGGAAATAGATCCAAAAACAGTGTTGAAAGTCAATCCGGTAACTGGTGAGGATATGTTTTATGAGTCTGATTCTGAGGATGAGGTGTTTGATGGAAAGAAGGTTGAATGTATTCCAAAAGAGGTGAAACATGATGAACCAACAGTTGTAAAAACTGTTACCCGTGATAGATGCATTCTGACTGAACCTAATGAGGTGAAAGTTGTTACACCTAAGCTTTCCCCAATTCTACAGTCAAGTGGTTTTGTCGCTGCTGGTCATCAAAAGGTGCATTCATCAAAGGTGCCTACACAGGTTTATGTTCCAAAGAAGTCAGTAATCTGTTCTGGAAAATCTTCTAAAGTTTATTCCTCTGATGGTTTCTTAAACTCAAAGAACACTTCTTATCTCAGAACTTATAAAGAGAGAAGAGTTTGTTTTCATTGCAACGAGGCTGTTCACATTCTGGTCAATTGTCCTTATAAGAACCAGGGCAAATTGAAGACTGTTCCTTCACAACCAAAAGTGGTGAAGATTCTGAAAAGAACAGATGAGGGAAAGTCATCATTTAGTTTGGAGAAAAATGTGTCTTGTCGATCTTTTGTTAAATCCTCTGGATTTAAACAACAGGATAAATTGAATTCTAAATCATTTGTTTGTCAAGAGAAACTTGAGATTCCTCATGTTAGAATTTCAAAAGATTCTCATTCTGAAGTTAAATTGTCTAGACCACAAAGGAGAAGACGAAACAGAAAATTGAAGAAAATTTTAGAAACATCTGATTCTGATAATAATATATCAAATAATGTTTTTCAAAATAATCAAAATGTGTCTTCTTTGAAAAAGTCTGATGGTGAAACTTCTATTCCAAAGCTTAATGATAACATTGATTGTGAATTGCTAGAAGTTGTTTATTTTGATCAATTTGGACGACCCAAGACCACAATGGCTTGGGTTCCTATTTCTAACTGATTTTCGTTGTTTATGTAGGGACAACCAAGGAGGACTATCAATAATACATGATATGTGGATAGTGGTTGCTCTCGACATATGACAGGGAATCTTAGATTGCTTGAAGATGTTAAAAATATTGATGGAGGTTATGTCGCTTTTGCGGGTAATAAAGGCGGGTACATAACTGGACAGGGTACTTTAAAGAATGAAAAAGTCAAATTTGAGAAGGTGAATTATGTGGAGCAGCTTGAACACAATCTTTTGAGTGTATCACAAGTTTGTGACAAGAAGTTTTCGTTCCATTTCAATGATGCTGAGTGTTATATCTTGAAACCGGGTTTCGTTATTCTTGACGAATGGATTCTCATGAAGGCTCCGAGGAGAAATGACACGTATGTCCTTGACATGAGTGTCACTACTACAACGGATTCAAGGGCATTCATCATGAATTTAAGAATAGCAAGATGGGCTTATTCTGTCTACAAAAGGGAATTCATCATGAATTTAGTGCGCCATATGTTCCTCAACAAAACGGTGTTGCTGAACGAAAGAACAGGACGTTGGTTGAAACGGCACGCACGATGCTTGCAGATTCTAAGCTTCCAGTTACTTTTTGGGCTGAAGCTGTGAATACTGCGTGTCACGTTTTGAACAGGGTCTTGACCGTCAAGCGACACAACAAGACTTGCTACGAGTTACTGAATATTCGAAAGCCGAATCTGGATTATTTACTACCTTTTGGTAATCCTTGCACCCTGTTGAAAGTTAGAGATGTCCCAACCAAATTCAATGCTAAGGCTATTGAAGGGATTTTTCTGGTGTATGTTGCAAATTCTACTACCAAGTGGGTTTATAACAAAGAGACGCGCCAAGTTGAAGAATGGTTCCATATTGACTGTTCAAATCGGTCTTTACCTCAAATGGCTATTGGACCAGATTGAGCATTTGATTATGAAAACTTATTCAAGTCTTTTCATTTACCTTCTGATATTTCTCCTGATGAAGCTATTGTTTACTATGATTCATGTCAAGATGCACAGCACAATGGCTTTCTACCAAATGCAGTTCCACATTCATCGTTTTCATCTACTTCTGCTCCCAATCTTAATGTTGCTTCTTGTTCGAGACCACAAGATTCAGAGAGTGAGGAAGACAATGCTATTTTTCAAGATTCTTCTGCTGATCCTTTGTTGGGTGATGATCCATTACCTTCGACACAGGATTCGGGGGAGATTCCTACAAATTTAGACTCGGAAAATTCTAATTAATCATGATTTGTCTTATCAATCTGATACAACTCATGTTGAAGTGTTGCCGGTTCCTGAGGTTGCTTCCATCAAGGAACTCAAAGATCATCCGGTGACAAATATAATCGGGAATTTGTAGGATGGAGTGAAAACACGTTCTATTGTTGACAATACTTGTTTGTATACATGTATTAAAGATTCTGGTGTACTTGATGATTGCTCACATTCATGTTTTATTTCTCAGGTCGAACCCAAAAATGTTGAAATGGCTTTAAATGATAACAATTGGATAGAGGCCATGAAGGAAGAACTTGCTCAGTTTGACAAACTTAAGGTTTGGAATCTTGTAGATCTTCCAAAGGGTGTGTATCCAATTGGTACTAAATGGGTGTTTAAATGTAAGAAAGACGATCGAGGTGTCGTGGTAAGAAACAAGGCAAGATTAGTTGTCCAGGGTTTCAATCAACAAGAGGGAATTGATTACACCGAGGTTTATGCGCCTGTTGCGAGGCTTGAAGCTATACGGCTGTTTCTGGCTTTTGTTTCTTATAAAGGTTTTAAGGTGTTTCAATTGGATGTGAAAAGTGCGTTTTTTATATGAAAAGGTCAAGGAGGAGGTTTATGTTTGTCAGCCGCCGGGGTTTGAAGATCCACTTAATCCGAATATGGTTTTCAAGCTTGATAATGCCCTCTATGGTCTTCATCGGGCTCCTCGAGCGTGGTATGAAACTTTGTCCACACATATTTTGGCAAATGTTTTTGTTCGTAGCAAGATTGACTCGACCTTATTCATAAAGAAATCAGGGGGAGATTACCTACTGGTGCAGATATATGTGGACGATATTATTTTTGGCTCAACAAATGAAGGGTTATGCAAAGATTTTGAGAGTGTTATGTGTAATGGCCCCATTCCCGGGTAACCACACTTGTTGGATTTACTCATAAACATAGTTGTAATTACTGAACTTAAATTTAAAACATTCGAATTCAATCATTACATAACATGACATAACGTGACATAACAGCGGAAGTCTTAACAATTAAATACATAACATTGTCTTAACATATATAAAAGTGGGATGTCAGTCTTGTGCCGGGTAACCTTCACGCCATCGCACGACCCTTCCTTTCTTTACCTAAAATGTATACTAAAAGTCAGCTAACGCTGGTGAGTTCTAGTTTAAAGATAATCATACATAATATTTATCTTATCTTGAGTATTATATATATATATATAATACACTTAACATTCGAGCTTTTACATATTCTTTGCTTTACTGTTCTCACATAACATTCATATTGAGTATATACATATGTACATACATACTTACTTGGGGAGAACATTCATTTGGCCATAAACTTATGGGTGATCAACCCATCACGCTTGTCGCGAATGTCACAAAGACATCGCAGTGAGAACTACTGTCGTAGCCCTTTTCATTAACCGTCCGGCTCTAGAAAACCGTCCGTCGAAACTTAAATCCGTCCGACAACCTTTGTCCGTCCGCTCTTAAACCCGTCCTACCGTCGTAGTCCGTTCATTCGCCCGTCTGCCCAAGGACATCCGTTTCCCATGTGGCTATTATTTATGCAACCGTTCTAAATATAATAAGGCATTTGCTTCGACCGTCCAATAGGGCCTTTTTATACGTCCTAGCTTGCGAAAGAACGTTTTTGTCCCGGTTGCAAAATAGTCACGTGGTCGTCCGTCTACCGAAGTAGCCATTGTCATAGAAGGGTTCATAACGTTTACATACATTCATAACATGCAATATATATAATATAAAGCAAGATTTCATTCATTTACGTTATGTCCTTCTTTCATTCATTCTTTATAATCATACGTTTCATTGTTTGTTCATAATTCATTTTCATATTTATGTATATATATATATATTTGTATACCACGTATGATCACATTGACATTCATAGCTTTTATTCATTTAGTGTATACACTTCAGCCCCAAAACATTTAAAATGATTTGCACATAACATAGAAGGGGGCACATAGAACTCACCTGATGAGTAGTTTCTGAAATACTCTTAGCTGGCTACTGAGCGTCACTAATGTCACTCACGATCTGTATAATAAATTCATACTCGTAAGGTAGTGCTCCTAGATGACACTAGACATTACTATGCTTGAACCTAGTAGTTTCGATGGATTTGCTTATATCGAAACTTGATAGTTTCGATAGGTTGCTTATGTCGAAACTTGGTAGTTTCGATAAGTTGCTTATGTCGAAACTTGGTAGTTTCGATAAGTTGCCTATGTCGAAACCTGGTAGTTTCGATAAGTAACTTAGGTGTAATCTTAGCTTCGGATCGTGGGCTCATATCGAAACTATGGTAGTTTCGATGGGTATGCATATATCGAAACTGAGTAGTTTCGATGGACTTGCACATATCGAAACTGAGTAGTTTCGATGGGCTTGCACATATCTAAACTGAGTAGTTTTGATGGGTCTACACATATCGTCTTCCCAAAAATCTAAAGTTTTTGCATGCGAGTCTAATCGAGTCAATATCTCATTTTTTCTTAGATCAAAACGCTCGGTTTTCATTCTAGATGCTATACCTAAGCTCATTTTCAAGTTTCATCCGCAAAATCGTTACCTTTTTAGCCAAAACCCGAAATTCCCAAATTAAACAAAAACTCAGTTTAGAGTTGAATCGTTACCTGGATTTGGGTTGTGATTTGGAGGTTTTGCTCACGAGCTTAGCAGTAATGTAGATGCATGATATGTCCCTAATCCCTTGTAATATGTATTTCATCTATGTTTAATGTAATTATTTGATGTATTAATGAAATTACATGTTTATCCTTAATGTTTACTCAGATATAACGACTGTGTATTAAACGATTTGATAAATATCGATAACGTTGATCAATCGTGCTATTGAAAGGCCCATTCGCACGAATGGATCATGAGAATGATCCATTCACGCGAATAGATCAAGAGAATGATTCATTCGCTAGAATAAGTCATGAGAATGATTCATTCGTACGAATGAACCATTCTAATGATTCATTCTTACGAATGAACCATTCTGCTGATTCATTCGCACGAATGAGTCCATTCACATGGCTCATTCGTACGAATGGCCTCAGCACTATATATAGAACTTTCACTTCATGAGCACATACACAACATAATATACAACACATATACACATAGAAGAGACTAACCAGAGCAGAACCAGACTAAGCAACAGAACACACAAACTCTTTGCACATGTATTGTCGAATCTCTGTCCGTTGAGAGTCTCCAGGTCTTGTATCCAACTTCTCTACACCAAAGGGTCGATAGAAACCTTCGTTTCGACATCTAATCCGCTCGTTTCTTACGACCCGATCCGTGTCATAGATTGGATTGCCAATCAAATCGGATTCCGCACGATTTGGTTCGGTTAATGTGTTGAATCATTGGATCAAGGTAGATCCCGATCCAACAAAGTGGTATCAGAGCCATTGTGCTCTAGATTCAACATAGAAAATCTAATCTTGCTTTTTCTAGCTACTTGAATGTTATAAAGATCACTTGATCGTTGTTTAGCCACGTTCAAAACTTGTGATTATTGCTTCTGAGTGATCTGATCGTTTCAGTATCCAGATCTGATAATAGGCTCAATCATTGGTGCTTTTTGGTGCAAAAAAGTCAAAAAGCCCTCTGTCGTACGAATGGCTACCATGATGAACTTCATTCGCACGAATGGCTCCTACCATTCGCACGAATAGATCAAGTCTCCCGCTCATTTGTTCAAACTTCCAATCGCACGAATAGAAAATTCCATTCTCACGAATAGAAAATTCCATTCGCACGAATAGAAAATTCCATTCGCACGAATAGAAAATTCCATTTGCACGAATAGAAAATTCCATCCGCACGAATAGACCCATTCGCATAAATCTCTTCTGAATTTTTTTTTTGTCGAAAAACTTCGTTTTTTACCATGTCGGACTTAGCCTTTGTTGCCAGTCAGAACAGTAAAATCCAAAACTTGTTATTAATTGATAATGAAGCTGGAAATGCTAACAAGGCTCCAAAACTCATGACAATGGACGAATATCATCACTGGAAAAACAGGTTTGAGATACACATTAATGGAGTTGATACAAACTTATGAATGATGATAGAGAATGGATATCAAAAAGTGTTGAGTGAGGATGGAACTCCTGTTTTGGCTTCCCTTTTAAGCGAACAACAAAGAAAAGATTATGACTTAGAAAAGAAGGCATATGCTATCTTATCTCAGACCATATCAAGAGAAATATTTCATCAATTCAGGCAGTTTACATCTTCAAAATCTCTGTGGGTTGCCTTAGAACAACGTCACGAAGGAAATGCTTCGTTGAAAGCTATCAATGCTAAGGCCATTAAGAAGGAATTTGATAATTTCATGTATATTGGGAATGAGTCCTTATATGATCTATTTGAGAGATTCTATCACTTGATGAGTGAATTGCATGCCCATGAGATCAAAACAACGAAAGAAGAAAAGGTTCAATGCATGGCAGATGCGCTACCACCAAAATGGGATTCATTCTTGATGGTTCTCAAACAGAACAATACTCTTGAAACCATTGATATCAATGAATTTCTTCAGAAATTGAGAGAACAAGAGGTGATGAATAAGTGGAAGTTAAAGAGAGGCGTACAAGCTCAGGATCCTTCATTATACTATTCCACATCAACTCAACAAAATGCTCCTTTACAGACTGCGTTTGTATCAAACATGTCAAATGTTTCATCCAGCCAGTCTTCAACAGCTCATGCTTCAGTTTCATCAAGCCCGGTTCCACAGCAGGGAAATACTGCTAATACTCCTCCACCAAGCCCCATTAAATTGCAAACAGACAACTTCGACAAGGTTACTATCGAAGTGGCCAAGGAACACATGGCACTGTTGTCTACTGTTGTCAATTCATATGACAGTCTTTTTGCTGGACAGGTTGGAAACAGTCATCTGACAGCAGAAGACTATGCTCAGATTGATAAGGATGAAATGGATCGAATTGATATAATGTGGGCTCTTGCAAGTGCAGTCAGAAGAGCGAGAGATTATGTAAAAAGGACAGGAAAAACTCTCGAAGGGAACAAAGACACTACTTATGGTTTTGATCTGTCTGCTGTTGTTTGTTTTAACTGTGGTGAGAAAGGGCATTTTGCTAGGCAATGTGAAAAGCCTAAACAGACTGGAAACCGCAACCCTTTCAACAACCGTCAAAGCCAACCGAAGCCACAAAATCAAAATACAGAAACAAACCTTGTTCCAGTTACTCTTGCACAAGATAAGGGCACTTCAAGTGGAACAAAAGCTATGGTTGTTCAAACAGATTAGACTGTTGATTGGTCTTTTAAATTTGGAGCTGATGGTAGTTCAGGGGATAGAGCTTACATGGCAAAGGCTGTAGAAGTCAATGAAGAATCAGATTCTGATGCTGAGAGAGAGATTGCTTCAGAAAGTTCATCAGCTGCAGACGACACATCTTCAAACAGTTCTGGCTTCACAGCTGAGAATGAAGATAAATCATCTGTTGTCTCTTCAAGTCAATCGACAGCTGATGTGGATGATAACAATTCCTCTTCTGAATCTACCTGTAGCTGTGCTTTTATGGTAAAAACATCCACAGGCATTCAGGTAAATTCTGACAGTTTTGAAAGTGAGTCTGAATCTCAACCGTGTTTAATTTGTGATGAACTTGAGAAGAAAGTTGAGACACTTAAAAGTCACAACACAGACTTAATTGCTGATTTAACTAATTGTCTTGAAGCAAACCGTGTTTTAAAGGGAAACGAACTTGCCTTCAAAAACAAAATTGATCTTTTAAACAGGCAAGTTCATGAATTAGAAATCTGTGTTATCAACAAACAAAATGCCATCACTTTTTATTTAAACACGATTGATGAAACAAAGAAAAAGCTGGCGCTTGTCGAATGTGATTATGAAACTTTAAATCAAAAGCTGAAAAGTTATTCAAATTCTTCTTACCTTCTTGATTACATGATTTCACGGCGTACAGGAAAGAAAAATGCTGGGTTTGGGTATAAAAATTGTCCTCCACCGGTGTTGAATACTATGGTAAACACACCGGATGATAACCCAATCATTGACTTTAAGGTCAAAACGCCACTTGTCGTTGATCCAACCGAAGACAAAATTTCTCAACCAAAGGTTAACGATAATGGTGCTTCGACCTCGGAGTCCCAGTGTGTTGATGGAATGGTAGAAGAGTGGGATGAAGACGACGATGAGTGTCCTACTCGTGGTTTGGGACACAAAAACTCGTCTGCTCCACAGAATGACAGCATTGGTATTTCAAAATCTGCTTCTAAAAATGTTTTTAAAATTAAACCAACCAATTGCCGTCCATCTTATCCCACTACTTCTGATCAGAAGAGTCAAGTAACCAAAGCCTCAATCAAAAAGGTTAATTTTGTTAAAGCTGGAGAGTCTGTTCAATCAAACAAGTCACTCTCTTCAGCTGAACAAAAAGAAGCTAAGGCTGGTGGTTCAAAAACTCACCAAAGTGAAAATCAATACAGATCTCCGAGGTTGGTTGAGCGGAGATACTGTTTTGAGTGCGGTACACAAGGACACGTTGTTGTCAACTGTCCTTATCTTCAGAAGCCAAGTAAAAGAGTTAACCATTTTCCAGAAAATAAACAAAAGTTTATAAAGTCAAAATCTAACTCTTTTACCCAACAACAAGTGCATCAAAAGAAAGTTAAAAAAAAGATGCATGACTTGTTGGTCTCTGATTCGAGTTCCACACCTGTACAAATCGTTAAGCAATCCACTGTTTACCACAAACAGTCGTTGCACAAACAACATGTGTGGAAAGCAAAATCAGATGATGCTTCTGACGACTGTACTTCAAAGTCAAATGGTTGTTCCAAACGTCCACAAGGATAGTGGATGGATTGTACTGTTGTAGATGAGACTGGGAAACCCAAGACCGTAAAGGCTTGGGTTCCTAACCTAAACTAATTACTTTCCTTATTGTGCAGGTTGTCCTTTATAATCCTATTAGCAATAATTGGATTATTGATAGTGGGGCATCTAGGCACATGACTGGGAACTTAGCTCTCCTTTTCGACGTCAGAAATATCAAAGGGGGCTATGTTTCATTTGCAGGCGATAAAGGTGGTTTTATCTCAGCTCAGGGAACACTGTCTAATGGAGTTGTCAGCTTTGAGAAGGTCAACTTTGTCAAACAGTTGGATAACAACTTACTTTCTATTTCTCAAATCTGTGATAAGGAGTTCAAGGTTCTTTTTGATGACAAGCATTGTTATATCTTGAAAAAGGAGTTTATGATTCCAGAAGACATGGTGGTTATGTCTGCTCCAAGAGTGAATGATCTTATATTCTTGACATGTCACAAGCATCATCCTCAGTGTCCACAGCGTCATGTTTTGTTTCAAAAGCCACTGAGAAGGATTCTATTTTATGGCACAAAAGAATGGGACATCTCAGTTTCAGAAAAATGAATCATTTGGTGCACAAAAATCTTGTTGAAGGAGTCACTGTGAAAAGTTTTCATCTTCCTGACGTGTGTGTTTCTTGCAAGAAAGGCAAACAAACCAAGAAATCTCATAAACCCAAATCTCAACATTCCATCACTATACCACTAGAGCTCTTACACATGGACTTGTTTGGTCCTATCAACCGGAAGAGCATTGCTGGAGACTTATATTGTTTGGTTGTGACGGATGAGTATTCAAGATATTCTTGGGTGATGTTCTTAAAATAAAAATCTGAAACTTTTGAATATGTGGAGATTCTGATTACCAAATTGGAGTCTCTGTATAAGTTAAAGGTTAGGAGGATCCGTTCGGACAATGGTACTGAATTTAAAAATCACCTTATGGAAACTTTCTGTCAAAAACTTGGTATTCACCATGAATTCAGTGCGCCATATGTTCCACAAATGAACGGTGTTGCTGAGAGGAAGAATCGGACCTTGATAGAAGCTGCAAGGACTATGCTCGCTGACTCAAACTTACCCGTGCAGTTCTGGAATGAAGCTATTGCTAATGCGTGTTACACGCTCAACCGGGTTCTAGTTGTCAAGCGTCACGATAAAACTTGCTTTGAATTGTTGCATCGACGGAAACCGAACTTACAGTATCTTGAACCGTTCGGCGCTCCATGTACCATGTTGAAAAAGGATGCTCATGGCAAGTTTAACGAGAAAGTAGAGGTAGGTTACTTCTTAGGGTACAGCACTCCCAATAAAAGAGTTTACAACAAAGCTTCTAGGAATGTAGAAGAATGGTACCATGTTGATGTTCAAAAGTATACCTCTCCTGCTGCTGGAAAAGGTCTTCCTTGGATGTTTGATTATGAAGAACTTTTTGCCTTGTTTAATCTTCCTCCAGAATGTTCAGATGAGGAGGTTGCTGTTAAAATGATGTATGATGCTCAAAACGCACCTGATGAACATGTGCAACCTACTCCCTCATCATCTGACATTCCTGAGTCCTCCAATAACACACAAGTCACACAGGATGATGACTCTTCTTCTTCTTCAGAGTATGAGGGTTCTCGACAAGAAATAGACCAGGTGATTGAAGATCCTTCCCATGATGTTGTACAATTGAGTGATGATGTTTCACATTCTGTGGAAATTGAACAGAGTATCACTAACCTTGATCAAACTGTTGAGGTTCCTGCTCATCCTGTGGGTAGGATTGATAGAATTCATCCTCAACAGAACATTATTGGTGATCCCACATCTGGTGTTAAAACTAGGGGTCAGATCAACTCTGGAGTCTACTCAGAAATCATGGAATCTGATGTGGTCAACGATTGTGCGCATTCATGTTTCATCTCGCAAATCGAACCACGGTCTATAACAGATGCTTTAAAAGAAGAATCTTGGGTAAATGCAATGCAGGAAGAACTACTCCAATTTCAGAAGCTCGAAGTTTGGAAGTTAGTTGATTTACCAAAAGGAGCTAAGAAGATTGGTACTCGATGGGTTCTTCGTTGCAAAAGGGATGATCAAGGAATAGTCATAAGAAATAAGGCTCGTTTGGTCGTTCAGGGATTTAGGCAAATTGAAGGTATAGATTACAATGAAGTGTTTGCACCGGTTGCTCGTCTGGAAGCAATTCGAATTTTTCTTGCTTATGCATCCTACAAAAGGTTCAAAGTCTATCAAATGGATGTAAAGAGTGCATTCCTTCATGGAGAAATCAGTGAAGTCGTATACGTCAGTCAACCTCCCGGGTTTGAAGATCCTATGCATCGTGACCGTGTCTACAAATTGGACAAGGCACTGTACGGATTGCACCAAGCTCCGCGAGCGTGGTACGAGACACTTTCCACTCATCTTCTGAACAATGGTTTTAGAAGAGGTGTCATCGACTGCACGTTGTTTATTAGAGAAAAGGGTGGAGAACTTTTAATGGTACAGGTATACGTGGATGACATTATTTTCGGATCGACGAATGATGTTCTGTGCAAAGAATTTGAAAGAGTTATGCAGGACAAGTTCGAGATGAGTTCCATGGGAGAGATGAAGTTCTTTCTAGGGCTACAAGTAGATCAATCTGAGACAGGGATTTTCCTTCATCAAACAAATTATGTTGGAGACATACTGAGCCGATTCAGTATGACTGATGCCAAACCTGCTGGTACTCCATTGGCGATCAATCACGGGATTTCGCCTGATGACAAGGGGGAATATATTGATGCTACTCTCTATCGAGCCATGATCGGATCTCTCATATATCTCACGGCATCTCGACCAGACATCATGTTCGCCACGTGTCTCTGCGCCCGATATCAGTCAAAACCAAAAGTCTCCCACTTAATTACTGTCAAAAGGATTTTTCGTTATCTAAAGGGTACTCCTGATCTTGGATTATGGTACTCTAATGATGATAACTTTGAGCTTACTGCATATAGTGATTCTGATTATGGTGGTTGCAAAACAGACTTCAAGTCTACATCTGCAGGGTGTCAGTTCTTTGGAAACCGTCTCGTGACATGGCAATGCAAAAAGCAGACTTCAGTGGCTACATCTACATGTGAAGCTGAATACATCGCTGCTGCCAGTTGCTGTTCTCAAATTATCTGGATTCAACAGCAACTTCGGGACTACGGTTTGCAATTCTCTAACACTCCTATTTATGTAGATAATTCTGCTGCCATAGCTATCACTAAGAATCCGGTTCAGCATTCAAAAACCAAACACATCGGCATAAAATATCACTTCATTCGTGATTGTTTTGAAAAGAAACTGATTGATGTGGTTCAAATTAACACTGATTTCCAAAAGGCCGACCTCTATACAAAAGCCTTTGACAAACCAAGATTTTTATTCCTGTTAGAGGTAAACGGCATGAAAAAGAAGGATGACGTTGTTCCGGACCAAGAGTCGAGTCAATAATCATTTTTATCAATTACGTTCCTGTATATATTTTCTTTCTTGCGTTTATTAAAAATCTCAAAAACTCAAAAAGATTTTTCATTTTGAAATTTTAGGGGGAGATAATGTCAGTAAGAAAATGATCTCTCGCTGAGAAAAATGATAGTACACAGACGCTAGTTATCTGAGACTCCAAAAAGATTTTCTTAATTGAATACTAAAAAAAAAAAAAAAAAAGATTTTCCATTTTTGTACAGTCTAAAACCCAAAAACATCTGAAAAACTCAAAAATGAGAAATCGTATCCAACCTTTGGGAAGTGATGGCACACTAACCATATGTATGAAGCACATTGCATTTAATGTCATAGTGAATAGTCACACTAAGTCGACATGTGATGCATTGATAGGCTTATCTAACTGAATCTCGACCATTGATGATCAATCTATACCATATTAGATATTGTCTTGTGAGTCACATAATGGTGAAAGGATTGACGAAAATCAACAATAGAAACTGAAGGTGTTTCTCATTCTGTGCACACCAGTTATCATCGGTTTAATGAGATATCAGAAAGTAGTTATAAAATTAAAAATTAGATTCCGAAGTCGTATACGTGCCATATTGCCTTGTAAATACCTGGCTGAAGCCATCTATGCGATTAAGAATAAAATAAAAGTATGAATCCGAATCCGTATATGTGCCATATTACCGGGTTGCAGCCTGGTTGAAGCCATCCATGGGATAAGATGAACACAAACACCGTTAGCTGAATACGTGCCATATTGCCTTGTAAATACCTAGCTGAAGCCGTCCATGAGCTGATGGCTGTCACTGTGAATACTAAAAAAAAAAAAAAATTTGGTGTAGTAAAGAAATAACAGGGAATAACTGAGATCTCATGAACTTATGATGACTGGTTAAGTAAGTTGTGCTGATTTGAAACATTAACATGTTTTGAAAAGTAATTCAAGTCAATTCTTAACTAGTGTGGGACACACAGATAATGGTCTTAATCCTTCAAGATCATCTTGTAAGTGTTGAGAAAATGTCTGCATAAGTTTAAGATGGACAAACATATCAATGATCGCATTTTGACTAAGTGTACTTAAAGCTCAGATAATTTGCAATGTTGCTGATTGATATGAGTTTAGTACTGATCCTATGTTCGGATCTTTCTCACAAAAAGATGTGTAAATACCATTGTATAGTTGTATCTACAAAATTCAAAATGTCTCAGATCATTAGTCACTAAGTCTGTATGATTTCTCATAAGGATCATTCTTACTAAGACATGCGTGTATATATCTTGTTGATATTATTTTCAGCATTACATATTCAAAAATCCAAAAAGATTTTACTTTTCCTGAATTTTAGATTATCTTATAAGACTCGAACGACTGTCTGAAAATCAAAATTTGAAAACCGCTTGACTTCCTGATTGATCAAATCGTTCCTTTACTTCATAAACTATTCCAAAACTTCATAATTGATCAAATCGTTCCTTTACTTCATAAACTATTCCAAAAATTCATAATTGATCCCTCACTTCATAATTAAATGTAAATTACTTCATAATCAAATTGTTGTCAAGACCGATGTGGTCGGATACCCCATTTAACTTGAAAAAAGTTTAATTTGCATAAGGGGATTGTCCCATTCGTATGAATGGATGAGCAAAATGGCTCACTCGTACGAATGGATGAGGAGAATAGCTCATTCACACGAATGGACTGACCAGAATGGTCCACTCGTACGAATGAGTGGCAGAATGAATCAACTCACACGAATGGACTGACCAGAATGGTCCACTCGTACGAATGAGTGGCAGAATGAATCAAGTCTGGGTCACTCGCACTAATGGACTGACCAGAATGGGCCATTCGTACGAATGAACCAGGCCATCCTATAAAAAGGCCATTCATTCGCATTCTCAGCATCATTCGCACAAATCAGAAATCCTTATTCGCACGTCTGTTTGATTAAAATCTGCATTTGAACAAATCTCCGTCCAATCACCGATCTAACGCTTGATTTTTGTTTACAGGTATACCCTCAAGAGATGAATCATCTGTATACTCGATTCTTGGATGACTCGACTAGATTTAGGGTTCAAAACCGAAAACCAAACCTAAAAAACGTAAAAAGTGACTTAATAAACCAATTAAAATGCTAAATATTGGTTGAAAATCATAGTCGAGTGTGTTGGTGTCTTTTTCGGCAAATCTTTTCAAGTCTTGATCGAATTTTTGGACAAGTTGGATCGTGACCCGTCTGTCATACGAATGGACACACTCTTCATGTTCATTCGTACGAATGAGCACTCATTCACAGGAATGAACACTCATTCATACGAATGAAACTCATTCGCACGAATGAATACTCATTCATATGAATGAAACTCATTCGCACGAATGAATAGGCAGAATGATCCATTCGCACGAATGAACCAACTTTTTGGGTTCATTCGTACAAAGGGAAAATGGTCCAAAAGTTCATATTTCCAAAATCTTGCATGTACTGATCTGATGTGCTTCATGTTTTTGTGTTTGCAGACTGATCGTTATGGCGCACAGAGCTCCAGTTGTTCTTAAGGCTTCAATAAAAAGCAACATATGTGCGTACATGATTCCTACATCAAAGAATGCACGTCTGTTTGTCGGCATGATCGAGTTTTTATCAAGATCAAGGATTGCTCATGCTATATCCCATCACCGGACTCCATATACGTCGCATCAAAGGGAGTTCTGGGCCTCTGCCGAGATTGACTGCGAGGTATCTCCACCGGTCATACGAGGGAAGATCGCAGGTCAAGATGTGGTTGTATCGGCAGCTCACATTCGCCGATTGTGTCAATTCGGTGATCATCCTGAAGATCCAGTGACACTGGATAAATATCTGGTCCGCGGATGCTTCATGAGAATAAAGTACGACGGGAATGTAGCAGAGGGAGTTTTAAACAAAGCGAACCTCTGTCCGCAGTACAAGTATCTTGGACATGTTCATCTGCATTACCTCGGTTCCCGTCGTGGCGGATTTGATGATATGCGCGAAACAATTCAAAGCGCATTCGTTGCACTGGTGTTGAACATTCCGTTCAACTTTTCCGAGATGGTGTTCACGCATCTTAAGGAAAACATCTATCTTAAGGGGGACAATGCGTATCTTATGTACCCCAGATTCTTACAAATGATAATAGATGACCAGCTTCCTCTTCTGCCAAGGTCAGACATCGACATGATCAAGCTAGAACACATGACGGATGTCACTCTAAACAAGGTACAGACCTACAGGGGCAGACCAACAAAGCCACCTCACAAACGACTTATTGGACATCTGGAAAATCCAGATTATGTGGCACCAGCAAACAGAAAATGGCGTCACGATAACAGTGATTCTGACAGGGAGGATATTGTTGTACCTCCAGCTGACGACCAAGATGGTCAGGGAGATGGTGGCAATGCTCCTAATGTTCCATCTACCGCTGCCACCACCCCCACTGTTGCTGCTATTGATTCTTCCCTTCCAACTAACCCAGAAGACGTTAACCTGGACACCGTCCTGTTTACTGATTCTGAGGACACTGAAGACGAATTTGTAATCAGTCAACAAGGGGCAAGATTGGTCGCAACAAAACGAAAAAGGGGAGCAGATCAAGTAAGCTCAAGGGTTGATGATGACGTCAGGGATGCTGACTTTGTCCCTGACTGTCCACAAGTATCTGCTGCTCCTTCTTCCCAATCTACCCCAGTCAAGAAAGGAAGAGGAAAGAGAATGGCCAAACGCCAAAAGTTTAAACTTCTTAGAAGGACGGAGAGCACCTCTGCTACTACAGCAACTGCCACCAGGTCTGAGGCTCCAATGTCAACATCTATGCCTCAGACACAAACTGTGCCTCCTCCCATCTACACGACTGCTCCTACATCACAGCCATCAACTATTCGAGCTGAATCTTCAATGTCACTGCCGACTGTCTCTCTACACGACCAGATCAGTACTTTAAACAGTTTGGTACTTCGTTTACTGGCTCAGAATGAAGAGCAATCAAAGCGTATTGACCAACAGGGCTCGCAGATTAGTCAGTTGACTCTGCAAAATACTGAACAAGCCCAAGCCATCACAAGTCTTTCCACTAGGTGTAATGATCAACAAGCCCTCCTTCTCACTGCTACAAACCAGAATCAACAGTTGTCTAAAACTGTTGATGCACATGCTCAGAGGATACAAAGGCTTGAGGAGGATAATAAGAGACTGTTGGAAGACTTAGAAAGCAGAAGAGACCCGACACCCAGAATTGAGGGTGCTCGCAATGATGGTGATGATGGTGATGATGGTGACGATGATGATGATGATGACGATGATGATGATGATAGTGATGATGATGATGACAATAATGACAAAGATAAGGATGATGGTGCCAATGCTGGTGCTGCAACAAGTGCTTCAAAGACAGCAGAAGCAGAGGCACGCACAAAGCAAAAATCAGACAAATCAGAAGGTCCATCATCATATACACAAAAGGGCACTGAAGTTTTAGATGTGATGCCTCTCAAGCAACAACCTTCAAAGTTAACTTATGTGCTTGACATGCAAGGGATCATCCAACATTCAGTTATTTATGACAAAGAGGAAGGGGAAATCGTACACTGCTTGTCAAAAGAACATATTTCAGAGCTATTTCAAATGAATCCCGACGAAGTCATCAATGAAGAGGCATTTGTTTCTACAACTGATTATCCCTCCTCTGACGAACTAGAAGACGTTGATGAGGTTGAAGTCGAAGACATCACTGATCAAGAATATCCAAAGTACACATCAGTAGATGGTGATGATCTTCCCTCCTTCGCAGACTTATTCACTCAGCAGTCCGACGAGGAGGTCAACCGCATTATCGACAACAAAGGAGATGAAGTCGGTCCCTCCACTATTGACATTGACGAGCTGAATGAACGTAAAAGTCAATGGATGGAATACATGGCCGAATTAAAGAAGAACTCAAAGCCCTCTCCTCCAACCAGGTACACTAAAGTTTATCGACTCAAAGGACACAAGTCTGATGGTCGTATAATCAGTTGGGCATACTTCAACGACTTAAGCTGCTATGCTATAAAAAGAGAAAAGGGCATACAATATTTCAGGTACCCTCATGACTTCAAGACGCTGCCCGCATTTGAAGTAAATCAATTGGTGCGTCTAAAGCTTCTATACAGCGAATCTTCTGGTCTATCCGAATGGTTTGAACGTCAATTACAATACGAATACCGGAAGAAGTGGGTGAACTTCAAGCCACAAATACCTACACGTTACATTCATAAAGAAAAGGTTCATCTAATCACCAAGAAGCCCCTAATTGTCTTAAAGTGGAAACCTCCAACGATCATGAAGAAGATTCCTTTAAGGAAAATGATCCAGGACTTCTCAGATCAGTTCAAATGGTGGTACTATGATGGGCGTACTGGTGAAGCTGTTATAGTGCTTTGTAAGGAAGGGTCATGGGAGACCATCAGGGTCTTTGATCCCTTGTGGCTGACCAACTTGTCTGAACAAGATGTTACAACTTTATACAAGTGTCAGCCATTTTTTGAAGTTGCAGTTATAGACCAGGCGTTGCAGTATGTTAAAGTGATACGTATATGCTTTGCTTTTGACATACACGCCGGGGTCAACTGGAAAACTCGTACAAAAGAGATGTTGAAGACCAACTAATGTCAGTTAGGTCATTTTAAAGGGATCTAGGTCCAAGGGGGAGTATGTAGATGCATGATATGTCCCTAATCCCTTGTAATATGTATTTCATCTATGTTTAATGTAATTATTTGATGTATTAATGAAATTACATGTTTATCCTTAATGTTTACTCATATATAACGACTGTGTATTAAACGATCTGATAAATATCGATAACGTTGATCAATCGTGCTATTGAAAGGCCCATTCGCACGAATGGATCATGAGAATGATCCATTCGCGCGAATAGATCAAGAGAATGATTCATTCGCTAGAATAAGTCATGAGAATGATTCATTCGTACGAATGAACCATTCTAATGATTCATTCTTACGAATGAACCATTCTGCTGATTCATTCGCACGAATGAGTCCATTCACATGGCTCATTCGTACGAATGGCCTCAGCACTATATATAGAACTTTCACTTCATGAGCACATACACAACATAATATACAACACATATACACATAGAAGAGACTAACCAGAGCAGAACCAGACTAAGCAACAGAACATACAAACTCTTTGCACCTGTATTGTCGAATCTCTGTCCGTTGAGAGTCTCCAGGTCTTGTATCCAACTTCTCTACACCAAAGGGTCGATAGAAACCTTCGTTTCAACATCTAATCCGCTCGTTTCTTACGACCCGATCCGTGTCATAGATTGGATTGCCAATCAAATCGGATTCTGCACGATTTGGTTCGGTTAATGTGTTGAATCATTGGATCAAGGTAGATCCCGATCCAACAAAGTGGTATCAGAGCCATTGTGCTCTAGATTCAACATAGAAAATATAATCTTGCTTTTTCTAGCTACTTGAATGTTATAAAGATCACTTGATCGTTGTTTAGCCACGTTCAAAACTTGTGATTATTGCTTCTGAGTGATCTGATCGTTTCAGTTTCCAGATCTGATAATAGGCTCAATCATTGGTGCTTTTTGGTGCAAAAAAGTCAAACAGCCCTCTGTCGTACGAATGGCTACCATGATGAACTTCATTCGCACGAATGGCTCCTACCATTCGCACGAATAGATCAAGTCTCCCGCTCATTTGTTCAAACTTCCAATCGCACGAATAGAAAATTACATTCGCACTAATAGAAAATTCCATTCGCACGAATAGAAAATTCCATTCGCACGAATAGAAAATTCCATTCGCACGAATAGAAAATTCCATCCGCACGAATAGACCCATTCGCATAAATCTCTTCTGAATTTTTTTTTTGTCGAAAAACTTCGTTTTTTACAATGTCGGACTTAGCCTTTGTTGCCAGTCAGAACAGTAAAATCCAAAACTTGTTATTAATTGATAATGAAGCTGGAAATGCTAACAAGGCTCCAAAACTCATGACAATGGACGAATATCATCACTGGAAAAACAGGTTTGAGATACACATTAATGGAGTTGATACAAACTTATGAATGATGATAGAGAATGGATATCAAAAAGTGTTGAGTGAGGATGGAACTCATGTTTTGGCTTCCCTTTTAAGCGAACAACAAAGAAAAGATTATGACTTAGAAAAGAAGGCATATGCTATCTTATCTCAGGCCATATCAAGAGAAATATTTCATCAATTCAGGCAGTTTACATCTTCAAAATCTCTGTGGGTTGCCTTAGAACAACGTCACGAAGGAAATGCTTCGTTGAAAGCTATCAATGCTAAGGCCATTAAGAAGGAATTTGATAATTTCATGTATATTGGGAATGAGTCCTTAGATGATCTATTTGAGAGATTCTATCACTTGATGAGTGAATTGCATGCCCATGAGATCAAAACAACGAAAGAAGAAAAGGTTCAATGCATGGCAGATGCGCTATCACCAAAATGGGATTCATTCTTGATGGTTCTCAAACAGAACAATACTCTTGAAACCATTGATATCAATGAATTTCTTCAGAAATTGAGAGAACAAGAGGTGATGAATAAGTGGAAGTTAAAGAGAGGCGTACAAGCTCAGGATCCTTCATTGTACTATTCCACATCAACTCAACAAAATGCTCCTTTGCAGACTGTGTTTGTATCAAACATGTCAAATGTTTCAGCCAGCCAGTCTTCAACAGCTCATGCTTCAGTTTCATCAAGCTCGGTTCCACAGCAGGGAAATACTGCTAATACTCCTCCACCAAGCCCCATTAAATTGCAAACAGACAACTTCGACAAGGTTACTATCGAAGTGGCCAAGCCCAAGCCCGCTCCCTTTGTTTAAATATTCCGACTAAATCACCGGTCTCGCTATATTTATTCGTTTTATTATTTTTAGGTGTTACAAGTTACTTGTAATGGCCCCATTCCCGGGTAACCACACTTGTTGGATTTACTCATAAACATAGTTGTAATTACTGAACTTAAATTTAAAACATTCGAATTCAATCATTACATAACATGACATAACGTGACATAACAGTGGAAGTCTTAACAATTAAATACATAACATTGTCTTAACATATATAAAACTGGGATGTCAGTCTTGTGCCGGGTAACCTTCACGCCATCGCACGACACTTCCTTTCTTTACCTGAAATGTATACTAAAAGTTAGCTAACGCTGGTGAGTTCTATGTGCCCCCTTCTATGTTATGTGCAAATCATTTTAAATGTTTTGGGACTGAAGTGTATACACTAAATGAATAAATGGTATGAATGTCAATGTGATCATACGTGGTATACAAATATATATATACTTAAATATGAAAATGAATTATGAACAAAGAATGAAACGTATGATTATAAAGAATGAATGAAAGAAGGACATATCGTAAATGAATGAAATCTTGCTTTATATTATATATATTGCATGTTATGAATGTATGTAAACGTTATGAACCCTTCTATGACAACGGCTACTTCGGTAGACGGACGACCACGTGACTATTTTGCAACCGGGACAAAAACGTTCCTTCGCAAGCTAGGACGTATAAAAAGGCCCTAATGGACGGTCAAAGCAAATGCCTTATTATATTTAGAACGGTTGCATACATAATAGCCACGTGGTAAACGGATGCCCTTGAAACTATCAAGTTTCGATATAAGCAAATCCATCGAAACTACTAGGTTCAAGCATAGTATTGTCTAGTGTCATCTAGGAGCACTACCTTACGAGTATGACTTTATTATACAGATCGTGAGTGACATTAGTGACGCTCAGTAGCCAGCTAAGAGTATTTCAGAAACTACTCATCAGGTGAGTTCTATGTGCCCCCTTCTATGTTATGTGCAAATCATTTTAAATGTTTTGGGGCTGAAGTGTATACACTAAATGAATAAATGCTATGAATGTCAATGTGATCATACGTGGTATACAAATATATATATATATATACTTAAATATGAAAATGAATTTTGAACAAGCAATGAAACGTATGATTATAAAGAATGAATGAAAGAAGGATACAACGTAAATGAATGAAATCTTGCTTTATATTATATATATTGCATGTTATGAATGTATATAAACGTTATGAACCCTTCTATGACAACGGCTACTTTGGTAGACGGACGACCACGTGACTATTTTGCAACCGGGACAAAAACGTTCCTTCGCAAGCTAGGACGTATAAAAAGGCCATAATGGACGGTCGAAGCAAATGCCTTATTATATTTAGAACGGTTGCATACATAATAGCCACGTGGGAAACGGATGCCCTTGTGCAGACGGGTGAATGAACGGACTACTGTTTCACGTATTGGCAAAAAGTGAGCACTCTTTGTCAAGCGGTCGACGATCACCCAAATGGTATCATTGCCTTTAGCTGTTCGCTGTAGCTTGGTAATGAAGTCCATCGCGATCTCCTCCCACTTCCATTTCGGTATTGGTGGAGGTTGCATTTTACCGCATGGTTTCTGGTGCTCGGCCTTAACTAGTGAACACGTTAGGCACTTGTTCACGTACTCGGTCACATCATTCTTCATGCCAGGCCACCAGTACTCTTTTTTCAAGTCTTGATACATTTTGTTTGTCCTGGGGTGGATGGAATAGCGAGACTTATGGGCCTCATCGAGTATTTTGGCTCTAAGCTCTCTAATCTTAGGTATCCACATTCGGCTAAACCTAGTTCGTACACCGTATGCATTTGCATCCAAATTCCCTTGTTGTCCTACTATTCTTTCCCATTTTATATTTCTTTCTAATAGTGCTTCATCTTTTGCCTTTGATATCTCACTCATCAAATCTGGTGTTATAATCAGCTGACACGCTTTGATCCGTATAGGTTCTGATTCTTCCTTTCTACTTAAAGCGTCAGCCACCACGTTTGGCTTGCCTGGATGGTACAATATCTCACAGTCATAGTCATTCAGTAGCTCTAACCACCTCCTTTGCCTCATGTTTAATTCCTTTTGCCTGAAAAAGTACTTCAGGCTTTTGTGATCTGAGTAGATGGTGCATTTAACTCCATACAGATAGTGCCTTCGTATTTTTAACGCGAAAACTACTGATGCTAACTCTAGATCGTGTGTTGGGTAGTTAACCTCGTGAATCTTTAGTTGTCGCGAGGCGTAAGCAATTACCTTTCCTTGTTGCATAACTACGCAACCTAAACCCTGACCTGAAGCGTCAGAGTAGACTACTAAGTCTTCATTTCCCTCAGGTAGTGTCAAGACTGGAGCTTGTCGTGCCTTAAGTTCCTCAAAGGCGTTGTTTTGGGTTGGACCCCATTCATATTTCACTTCCTTCCGTGTCAACTTAGTTAGTGGCGAGGCTATTCTTGAAAAATCTTGAATGAACCTTCGATAGTAGCCTGCCAATCCTAGAAAGCTTCATATCTCTGTTGGTGTCTTTGAGACGTTCCATTCCTTTACTGTCTCGATCTTTGCAGGATCCACCATAATGTCGTTTGGGTTTATTACATGACCTAGGAATTGGACTTCCCTAAGCTAGAACGCGCATTTGGAGAATTTTGCGTACAATTTTTCCTGCTTTAGCACCTCCAGAACCTCTCTTAAGTGGCAGTGGTGATCACCCTCGCTTTTCGAATATACTAGTATGTCGTCTATAAAAACTATCACTAATCGATCCAACATGGGTCGACATACTCTATTCATCAAATCCATGAACGTTGCTGGTGCGTTGGTCAATCCGAAGGACATCACGAGAAATTCATAATGCCCATAATGCGTGCAAAACGCGGTCTTTGGTACGTCTTCTTCTCTTACTTTCAACTGATGGTATCGATCTTTGAGAACCAACTTGCACCTTGCAGTTGATCAAAAAAGGTCGTCTATTCTAGGCAGTGGGTATTTGTTCTTTATTGTCCTCTTGTTCAACTCGCGGTAGTCAATGCACATGCGCATGCTGCCGTCCTTCTTCTTTACAAATAGTACCGAAGCGCCCCACAGTGAGATGCTCGGTCTAATAAATCCTTTTTCTGTTAGTTCCTCTAGTTAAGACATCAATTCTTTCATTTAACTGACGGAGACAATCGGTAGGGGGCTTTGGCAACGGGCTCAGCTCCTGGCAGTAAGTCAATCTGAAATTCTATTTCCCGATCGGGTGGTAACCCAGGTAGATCCTCAGGGAATACTTCCGGAAAGTTGCACACCACAGGTACATTCTTGAGTTCATTCATTTTCATTCTATCATCAATAACATATGTCAGATAAGTTTCGCAACCGCGCCTCATGTAACTTTCGGCCTTGATCATCGAGATGACGTTCGACATCGTGCAATTCCAATCCCCATAAACCGTAATTGGACTGCCGTTAGGAGCTTTGAGGTGTATCATCTTACGTTTACATATGATTTGAGCTTCGTTGGCAGATAGCCAATCCATACCCAATACTATATCGAATCCTCCTAAGGTGAGAAGGAATAATCTAGAAGGGAACTTATGACCCTCTATTTCTATGATGCAATCCTCTGTTACTTGAAATACTGCCGAATTTTTACCAACGGCAGTTTGTACGCTAAAGACCCTTACTATTGTGTTGATAGTGCATCCTAGTTTATGACTAAATGCATTGGATATAAAACTTTTACTAGCACCAGAGTCAAATAAAATAGCAGCATGTTCGTTATTAACTAGGAACGTACCTGACACAACATCAGGGTTTCCCCTTGCTTCCTCTTCAGTCAGGGCGTAGGCTCGAGTCCTCGCCTTCGGCTGTTCCTTTTCTTTTCCCAAACCAGATTGTCTGGTTCTCCTGCAATTCTTGGTCAGATGTCCAAATAGTCCACAACCATGGCATTTAGTGTCTCTTAAACAGTCGCGAGAATAGTGCCCCGCCTTCCCATACCTATAACAGATGGTGGAACCAACTAGGCACTCGCCTTGGTGTTTCTTCAAACATTTCTTACAAGCTTCGTATTTTTCAGTTCTTGGCTTCCTAGCCTCAGCTGTATAGTTCCCCTTTCCAGTTCCCTTAGACATGTTTTCCCATTTCCTTTTCTGTGTCTCAGGTAACAGACCAGGAAATACGCTCTTCAGTGTTAGTACAACCTCACGGGCAATAGCATCCCTAAGTTCGGGTTCCAATCGTATTGCCCCTTCATTGTCACCTCCCGGTGGGGTCACATTAGTGCCATGCACTCTCTCGGTGTATTTCGCGTGCAATGTTTCTTCTTCCTCTTGTCTTAGGTTCAATGGCGGTCTACCTACTCGGCCCGTATGGCCGCCTTGTCGTGCAGTTCTTCCTCTACTTGCCATAGTTTTCTAGAATTTTCTGATATGTAAAGGGAATACATCAATGTCATTTCTTCATATTATAGTTTTAGAACAGTACGAGCAAGGTAAATTTTTAATTACAGTGACCGGTTTGTGATTACTAATTTACATTGCTTTTCGGGTTCAAAACTCTTCAATTCGGTTGTAACATTGACATCTATTTGTTCTAAGTTAATGTATCTATTCTTATCCAAGTGTATTAACTCTAGTACTTACTTACCGTGCTGGCGTTGGCGTTGGTTACCCATACTGACATCCGTGCGTCGGTCCCATAATCAGTTTGAGTACAGACATTTAGGGATGTCTGAATCTCTCAAACTATTGCTCTGATACCAACTTGTAATGGCCCCATTCCCGGGTAACCACACTTGTTGGATTTACTCATAAACATAGTTGTAATTACTGAACTTAAATTTAAAACATTCGAATTCAATCATTACATAACATGACATAACGTGACATAACAGCGGAAGTCTTAACAATTAAATACATAACATTGTCTTAACATATATAAAAGTGGGATGTCAGTCTTGTGCCGGGTAACCTTCACGCCATCGCACGACCCTTCCTTTCTTTACCTGAAATGTATACTAAAAGTCAGCTAACGCTGGTGAGTTCTAGTTTAAAGACAATCATACATAATATTTATCTTATCTTGAGTATTATATATATAAATATATATATATATATATAATACACTTAACATTCGAGCTTTTACATATTCTTTGCTTTACTGTTCTCACATAACATTCATATTGAGTATATACATTTGTACATACATACTTACTTGGGGAGAACATTCATTTGGCCATAAACTTAAGGGTGATCAACCCATCACGCTTGTCGCGAATGTCACAAAGACATCGCAGTGAGAACTACCGTCGTAGCCCTTTTCATTAACCGTCCTGCTCTAGAAAACCGTCCGTCGAAACTTAAATCCGCCCGGCAACCTTTGTCTGTCCGCTCTTAAACCCGTCCTACCGTCGTAGTCCGTTCATTCGCCCGTCTGCCCAAGGGCATCCGTTTCCCACGTGGCTATTATGTATGCAACCGTTCTAAATATAATAAGGCATTTGCTTCGACCGTCCATTAGGGCCTTTTTATACGTCCTAGCTTGCGAAGGAACGTTTTTGTCCCTGTTGCAAAATAGTCACGTGGTCGTCCGTCTACCGAAGTAGCCGTTGTCATAGAAGGGTTCATAACGTTTACATACATTTATAACATGCAATATATATAATATAAAGCAAGATTTCATTCATTTACGTTATGTCCTTCTTTCATTCATTCTTTATAATCATACGTTTCATTCTTTGTTCATAATTCATTTTCATATTTAAGTATATATATATATATATATATATATTTGTATACCACGTATGATCATATTGACATTCATAGCATTTATTCATTTAGTGTATACACTTCAGCCCCAAAACATTTAAAATGATTTGCACATAACATAGAAGGGGGCACATAGAACTCACCTGATGAGTAGTTTCTGAAATACTCTTAGCTGGCTACTGAGCGTCACTAATGTCACTCATGATCTGTATAATAAAGTCATACTCGTAATGTAGTGCTCCTAGATGACACTAGACATTACTATGCTTGAACCTAGTAGTTTCGATGGATTTGCTTATATCGAAACTTGATAGTTTCGATAGGTTGCTTATGTCGAAACTTGGTAGTTTCGATAAATTGCTTATGTCGAAACTTGGTAGTTTCGATAAGTTGCCTATGTCGAAACCTGGTAGTTTCGATTAGTAACTTAGGTGTAATCTTAGCTTCGGATCGTGGGCTCATATCGAAACTATGGTAGTTTCGATGGGTATGCATATATCAAAACTGAGTAGTTTCGATGGGCTTGCACATATCGAAACTGAGTAGTTTCGATGGGTCTGCACATATCGAAACTGAGTAGTTTCGATGGGCTTGCACATATCGAAACTGAGTAGTTTCGATGGGTCTGCACATATCGTCTTCCCAAAAATCTGAAGTTTTTGCATACGAGTCTAATCGAGTCAATATCTCAATTTTTCTTTGATCAAAACGTTCGGTTTTCATTCTAGATGCTATACCTAAGCTCATTTTCAAGTTTCATCCGCAAAATCGTTACCTTTTTAGCCAAAACCCGAAAATCCCAAATTAAACAAAAACTCAGTTTAGAGTCGAATCGTTACCTGGATTGGGGTTGTGATTTGGAGGTTTTGCTCACGAGCTTAGCAGTAACGTGCTCCCTCAATTCCGGGACGATCCATCAACTCTCTCTCTAGACCCGAGCTCTTCTTTCTCTCTCTAGAAGTTGCGTGAGTGGGGAATGAGCAGGGAAGAGGCCTGCCTTGCCTCTTTTATATCTGGGCTTCCCTCGACCCATTGAAGCCGAGCCCAAGCCCGCTCCCTTTTGTTTAAATATTCCGACTAAATCACCGGTCTCGCTATATTTATTCGTTTTATTATTTTTGTGATGTTACATTATGAAGTCGAAGTTTGAAATGTCAGCTATGAGAGAGTTATCGTTTTTCTTAGGTTTACAAGTAAATCAAAAGGAAAATGGTTTCTTTATTCATCAGTCCAAGTATGTCAAAGACATCTTGAGCCGGTTCAAGATGGAGGACTGTACCCCATATGATACTCCGATTCCGGTCAATCATAAGTTGAATTCTGACCCGGATGGAAAAGATGTGGATTGTCTACTTTACAGGGCAATGATTGGATCTCTCATGTACTTAACCGCTTCAAGGCTAGATATAATGTTCGCTGTGTGCATCTGTTCCAGATTCCAGGCAAAACCAAAAGAATCTCACTTAATAGCTGTAAAAAGAATCTTTCGTTATTTGAAAGGAAAACAAAGATTGGGACTATGGTATCCACATGGTTCTAACTTTGATTTAAATGCTTATACTGATTCTGATTTTGGTGGTTGTTGTTTGGATAGGAAATCTACAACAGGTGATTGCCAGTTCTTGGGTAATCGACTTGTTTCCTGGCAATGCAAAAAGCAAACCAAAGTCTCCATTTCTACATGCGAAGAAGAATACATCGCTGCTGCAAGTTGTTGTTCACAAATCCTGTGGATACAACATCAATTAAGAGATTACGGTTTGAATTTCACAGGAACCCTATGCTTATTGATAATAATGCTACAATGTCTATAACTAATAATCCTGTTAAGCACAGTAAAACAAAGCACATTGAGATTAGATATCATTTTATTCATGATTATGCAGAGAAAAGGTTGATTGAGCTGGTAAAGGTTCATACTGATGATAATTTTGCTGATTTGTTTACCAAGGCATTTGATCGTACCAGGTTTGAATTTCTAATCAAAATGATAGGTATGATCAATCCCGAATAAAAGTTTTTCAAAATCAAATTTTCATGGAAAATTTTGTTTTTTAATTTCTTTTATTGCTTTATTACATTTCTGCATTTTAAATTTTCAGTCAAAAAATTCTTAATAAAAAAAATGATATATATAAAATTTGACATCATTTGAAGTTAGAGAAGAAATGATAGTACATCAGTGATTAGTTCATTTCACACGACCTTAGTAGACCTTTGATTTATAATTGATTAAACTGAGTTAATTTGATCTAAATTTCAAAGTCTGCATAAATGAGAAATGATAGTGTTTTGAATACTCTAATCTTGATAATCTGTTTTTTTAAATTTGTGTATGAGTTTTGAACCTTGAATTGTCAATAGACTAGAAGCGTTTTGAAACTAATAGTAGTGTAAAAATTAAATATGATATGATTACATCTGTGATTTGAATCCATTATATGCCTGGGTGTTTGTGTAAAAGATCATTATCAGATAAAGAATATATGGTTTTAAATAATTTCATGAGACCAATATCTAATTATATCTTTAGCACAAATCTATTTCAGTTCACATTACTGCCCATGCCCCGAAAAACATGCAATGTATTGTTGAACTAATATATGCTTTCAAAAATCTGTTGAAACATATATTAGCCCTTGGATCAGTTAGATACATCATCTAGTCTGACTCCATTGAATCTTATCCAGATAATAGTTGGATCCTCATACCCGAATCTTCTGATTCTGAATCATCATGATTCTTATATCCTTAGGGATCTGCTTCTATTCTTGTGCTAAATGAGATAATTTCATCTTGGAAATTGATCTAATCTTAAAATAAACTGTATATGTCTTGAAGATAGTGCAATTTTTATTTCTGTTTGGCATATATGTGGGGTACACGATGTTTTTCATCTAAATGGTACTAAATCACATGAATTTGGAGAATAAACGCTTATAGTTTCAAATCATATAATATTGACAAATTTAAGAATTCATGCTTTATATTACAAATTCTGTATGAATAATTGAGCATTTCATAATCTGATCTCATTTACTTTGAAATTTATTGCGTATCATTTCAAATATTATTCAAATACTGAAAAGAATGTATAAAAATGAAAAAGTTGTAAAGCGCACAATAATGAGTTGGATTGTTTCATATCATAGGTTACCCTTGGTTATTGCTAAAGTGTGTGATGAACCACTCGGATACTGATATGATTTTCTTACTCATGATGTTAATTCAAAAATATGTGATTTCAGTTTAATCAAATGTTAATTCAAAAATATGTGATTCCGTTTGTACAGATAAAAATCCAAAAATATGTGATTTCGTTTGTATTGATAAAATTCAAAAAGATTTTGTTTTTTTATTTTCCACGAAAATTCTAAGCTTTTATTAAATTGTTCGGGATTGGATCGAATACATGCTGCTGACGGAAGTTCAAGAAGTGATAGGTTGAAAGTTGGTAAAAATTTGATTAAGGGAAAAGTTAAAGTCATTATGTTCGCCTAACTCTGGTGAATTGAACTTTATATGTTCGCCAGATTTGGTGAAGCGAACTTATTATGTTCGCCTAGGGCTTGTTAAGCGAACTTAACAAGTTCGCCTAAATAAGCGAACTTAATCTGTATAAGGTTTTGTCCAAGCGAACTTAATCAATCATCCTCTTCACATTTCAAGCGAACTTGTTTTTTGGAGAAGTTTTTTTAAATTTTCAAAATCAGTGATTGTTGGGTTGTTTACCGATTTATTCTTGTTCGGATTTGAAATACGAACTTGCCTAAGGTATTTTAATCGAATTTCATCCGTTCAATCATGAGAAAATTACCTTTTTCAGTCGGTTTTCCTCGCGGGACTGTTTTGCCCTAAATTGATGGTTATTCGGACTTAAATATTAAAATTGATCATTGATATTGACTCATTAGTGCTAAACGATGTGATTCAAATGCTTATTTCATGTTTTCCAATCGATTTGAAGATTGTTGATTTCTGGGTTGGTATTTGAAACGTCAGACAGGTTCAGGCGAACTTGTTCAAGCGAACTTGTCTAGGCGAACTTAATAAGTTTGCCTCTTGCAACACTAAGCGAACTTATTAAGTTCGCCTAGGGGTCAGAAGGGTTTTTGGACTTGTTAAATTTTTTTTGTGTTTGTTTGAAATTTTTTTTATTAAACTTTTTTGTTTCAATTTTTTTCTTGTTGTTTGTGTTTGTTATTTGTCTAATATGTTTGTTGTCCAAATATTTTTCAGATGGCTCGTCGTGTCGAATATAAACATAACCAGGTGGCATTGTTAGATCCTAACATGTCGGAAGCAGTAACTTTCAAGGAATTATTGAATTTCTGAATAGTTCACGACTTCGTGTCGCATTATCTGCAGATCCATACATTAGTCTGGTGTAGATTCAGCAATTTTGGGACACAGTTCATCAAGATACTGACGTAGAACCTCATGTTCTTCGTGCCACTTTAAACAATATGGAGATTGCAATATCAGAAGAAACTATTCGTGCTGCTCTTGCTCTAGGTGGTGCTACTGATGATCTTATGTCATATCCTAGTACATTGATTATGGGATGCTTTCAGAGGATGGTTTACTGTGGAAAACCTAATGATACACAAGCTCGTAAGGGTGGTTTGGTTGGTGAATGGAGATACTTCATGCATGTGATTATCCAATGTCTATCTCCTCGTAAAGCTGGTACAGATGGATTAAAGATTGCTCTACAAGCTGCAATGGTGGCTTTGACATTGAACAAACGGTTCAATTTTGCACTTTACATTTATCGGGAGATGTTTATGCAAATCACACCTGCTGAAGGTCAAGGATTTCTTATGTATCCTCGGTTCATCCAACTGATTCTGAATCATCTTCTTCCTGATCTCCCACAGCATCCGATTCGATTAACTTTAACTCCGATGTCCAAGCGTATCTTTACTGATTGCACTAAGGTGAAACAACGGAATGCAGCGTTGATTCCTGTTAATACTCCATTGTTTGGTCACTTAATCAATCCTGATTATGTTGAACCACCGAATGACAACTGGTTTCATCCTGATGATATAGCTCAAGTGCAAGGTCAGAATGTTCAACAACCATAACAACAACCACAACAACCTATTCAACAACCAGTACTAGTTCAACAACAACAAGTTCCCGTACAACAACAAATTCCTATTCAAGAACAAGTTCCAATTCAACAAGCTCAAGTTGATATACCTGTTAATGAACCTGTTCCAGAAGAGGTCGTTCATGAACATGAACAAGATCTAGGGATGAATATGGATGAATTTGTTGATGACGCTGTGAACTCACCCATTCATGAAGCTAAAGGGAATGTAGTGACAGATAATGAGTCGAGTTCTAGCTCAAGTGATACGATTTTACCTATTTCTGAAGAAACCGAATCTGATGAATCTAGATATTTTTCCTCATATCATTATGAAAGGTTGGCTCGTATACCGTTGGCTAATGCTGGTAAACGTCTTAAATCTACAGCCAGAAGACAAAGACGTAAGTCTGTTCGGGATCTTCCTTCTGGATCAGTACTTGGCAAAAGAACATTGGTGGATAAGAGTTCTGATAGTGATTTTAATCCTGATCCTAAAACTCAAAAGCTTATGTCTGCTTCAATTGCTGCTGCTCAATCTTCACAGGGTGTAGAGGATGCTACTTTTGTTGCTTCCTTAATTGTTACACCTCCAAGTTCTAAAAATCCATCTCCTGTTCTAACTCCTGTTCCTCCTGTGATTATTCCTACTCCTAGTCCTTCGGTTCCTCAATCTTCGGCTGGTCCTTCCAAGCCTTCTGATTCTGATAGGATTACTTTCCTTGAATCTCAAGTGCTTGCTTTACAAACTCAGGTAGATACTCTTGTATCTACTTATACTCAAAGACAGCTGGTGATTCAGACTCAAGCTACGCAGATTGCTGCCATGCAGGCATTACTGTCCAAACTTGTTGAGCGTCTTGACGCTTAGGGGGAGTTAAGGATACGTGATACATGTCACACAGAGTCTATTCAAAGACATGATGATGAAGACCATGATCCTTCTGGTAATATTGAGGGTGATCGTCAATACGCTGACGTTAATCCTATATCTAGAGTTCAGGGGGAGTCGACATCACAATCCATTGATGGAAACAAAGATACTTCTGGAGTTAATGAAGAAGAAATTTTATTATTGGAGTTCTTTGCAGAGTCTGAGGAGGAAGAAGCTGAAAAGATAGCATGTCTTGATGACATTGATGAATTATTCAATGACATAGAAGATGATGTGTTGGATAATAGAAGAAGGAGAGATAGTGGAGATAGAGATAGAGAAAGGTCAGGATAAAGTGACTTATGAAGGCTGTGATGGTCTTAATGTCCCTTATAACTTCATCCAAGATGATGTTATTCCTGAGTTCACTTATGAAGGAGTAATAGATTCTATGGACTCTTTTGAAGACATCACACTGCCTGAAGATACTGCTGATTCTAAGATTGATACTGATGATGAAAACATTCAATCCAATAAAGATGCTGAAGCTGATACTACTCACACTGAGTCTCCAAAGGTGAATGAAGAACCTGTGATGTACAGAAATACAGGTATGACTAGAGAACAGTGGAGAGAAGTTGTGAATAGCTGGATGAAGGTGCTACCCAAGTCTCAAGAACAACCTGCTCAGAAAGAAAAATATGTGAATAAAGAGAGGTGTGTAGGAAGAATCATAAGTTGGTTTTATGATAATGACACAAAATTATTTGCTATTAAAAGATCTGATGGTGTTCAGTACTTAAATCCGAGGATCAAGTATTTCAATACCTTGCCAAGGTGTGAAATGAATGGTCTAACTTCAAAGCCACTTATTAATAGATCCAAGATTGGTTTAGCTGATGTGATTGCAAATCTGATAAAGAGAGAAGGTGGTTTGGGGAAGTATGAAAGGCTAAAGCCTCAAAAAGGAAAAAGAGTGAAGAACATAGATCAAAAGTTTGGGAAAGTGACCTGGAAGTACAAATTCAAACCAGTACGTGTTGTACACAAAATACCATTGAAGAAGATTCCTCAAGATTTCCTTGGGAATATGAAATGGTGGTATGTCGATGTTAATACTGGTGAAGCAAGGATTGAAGATAAAGACAATAAGGTCATTGTGTGTTTCTTTAACGCAATGAATCTTATTAACTTTTCAAAGAAAGATCAGAGGACGTTGAGAAAGAATGAGATCATGTACACTGATGAATAGAAAGAACAAGGATTGCAGTACAAGAGAGTGTTGGAGATATGTAGAAGATATGGAGTGCATGCAGGCAGCAGATTACCGGATAATTGGAAGAGCTCATCATAAAGACAGAAGACTGAAGATTAAGCTATTGTCAAGGGGGAGTCTGTTAGGACATAGTTTGTAATGACAAAAGCTTTGTAATAGTTTAGATCTAATGTCTTTATGTTTTTGTAATGTAAAATGTTCTAAGTGTTTATGCAAGTTATGCTAGAGGCGAACTTGTTAAGTTCGCCTAGTCTAACAGAGGCGAACTTGTTAAGTTCGCTTAAGTCTATCTGAGGCGAACTTATTAAGTTCGCTTAGTCTGTTAGAGGCGAACTTGTTAAGTTCGCCTAATGCAGGTCAGATGTCTATATATAGATGTTTACAGAGTCAACAGTAGATACTAGAACAGAGTTGAACGATTTGGTCTGATTGAGTCTGTAAACTCTACTGAGAATTGGAATACAAGCGTGAATGTTATTTACTTGATTGTCTCTATTGTATTTTGTGTATGCAATCGTTGATTCGTTGGATTCCGCACTCCGAGTTAACGACACGTCTTATCACGAGAACAATCCGTAGAAGTGCCATGAGGACCTACACCGGACACAATTCCCTCAGTCACCATGAAGTGACACTTCTCCCAATTCAACATCAGCTTTGTCTCGATGCATCTCCTCATCATCTTCTTTAAATTCTGCAAACAATGATCAAAAGAACTTCCAAACACAGAAAAATCATCAATGAAAACCTCCATGGAAGTCTTGATTATATCTTGAAAGATGGTCACCATACATCTCTGAAAGGTAGCTGGAGCATTACACAAACCAAATGGCATACGCCGGTACGCGAAGGTACCGTATGGGAATGTAAATGTGGTCTTTTCCTGATCCTCCGGTGCAATGGGGATCTGGAAATAACCCGAGAAGCCGTCAAGGAAACAGTACAACTGCTGCCCTGACAGGCGCTCTAGCATCTGGTCAATAAAAGGAAGAGGGAAGTGATCCTTCGTCGTGGCATCATTCAGTATCCTATAATCAATGCACACAACTGTCCTCATGGGAATCAACTCATTCTTCTCATTCGTCACAGCTGTCATCCCACCCTTTTTCAGGACAACCTGAACTGGGCTTACCCATGTGGAATCAGAAATAGGATATATCAATCCAGCATCAAGGAGTTTAAGGACCTCCTTCTTCACCACATCAGACATATTAGGGTTAAGCCTCCTTTGAGGTTGAACAACATGCTTATGCTCATCCTCCATGAGTATCCTATGCATGCAAAAGGTAGAGCTGATACCCTTTATGTCCATGAGTTTTCACGCAATGGCCTGTTTTTGTGTCTTCAACACATCAATCAACCTCTTCTTCTCATCCTCCGTCAGTGCCGCAGAAATAAATACGGGTAAGCCGACCTCACCATCCAAGAAAGCATACTCCAAGTGCGAAAGTAGCTCATTAAGCTCAAGGGACAGTGGTGCCTCAACCGAGGGCTTCTCCTCCTCCTCGGTACGCTCAATGACCTCAAGCACCTCTAGGTACTCGGGAGGCTTACTAGCCAGACGGCTCGGACAGTGCTCCGGGGGAACATCAGTCTCAACCGCCTGGTTCTCCTCACCCAGGTGTTGTGTATTAAGCAAGTCAGCTCCACAAACGTAGTCAAGGCAACGATCCATGTGAGATATGAAAGTGTCAAGAAAGAACACAGAATCGTCCTGACCATTAAATTCTTCATCGATTTCATGACATCAAAGGTGACATTTTCATCCCCCACATGAATTGTGATCTTACCGTCGAAGACATCAATCAATGCCTTGGCAGTGCACAAGAAGGGGCGCTCCAAAATGAGTGGGACTCTATCATCAACCGGCATATCTAGAATGAAGAAGTCCGTGGGGAAAACAAATTTGTCAACTTTGACTAACAGGTTCTCCACTATTCCCCGTGGATATTTGACCGAAAGGTCGGCCAAAGATATGCACCTGTGCGTAGGAACCGGATCTCCAAGTCCTAGCTTCTCGAAAGAGAGTATGGCATCAGATTGATGCTAGCACCGAGATCGGCCAACGTGTGGTGCAAAGTAGAGCTGGAAACAGACACGGGATCGTGAAACTACCCGGATCTGCTAATTTCTCCGGCAGCTTGTTCTGGACCACCGTAGAACATCGTTCATTTAGAGTAACTGTCGAAAGCTCCTTTAGTTTCCTTTTGTTAGATAGAAGATATTTTAGGAATTTGACATATTTAGGCATATGCTGGAGTGCTTCGAGGAACGGAAGATTGATTTTGAGCTATTTAAACAATTCCATAAAGTGTCCATAATTCTTAGTATATTTCTGCTGCATAAGACGAGCAGGATATGGAACACGGCTCATATCAACATTGGGAATCTTCTTCTTCCCCTCACTCTTCTCCTCTACTACTTTGTCTACTGGAGACTCACTGTTAGGCGCGGTACTTGCTAGGACTCGCCTCTCATGCACCCCTCCAGGGGTCTCCATCTCGATCTCCTCATCCACCGGCTCTTCATCATCATCCACCGGTGGTTGCTCCTTGTGACAATCTGACTTTTCAAGTTAACTCAGTTAGTAAATTCCGTTAACTATTCTGTTAAAAACTCAACCCCGTTAAATTAGCCCAGTTAAATCTTAACTTATTTAACAAAATTAAACCTCAGGGATCATTCCTGCCAATATTTAATCTTAGAACCACAGGGACTTGTTTGTAATTACCAAAAATCTAATCCATTGACTTCTCAAAGTCAAGATTAATCAAATTTCGTTCATGTTGACTTTTATAAAGTCAAATTCGCTACCATTGATTCAAAATTCGAATCCCACTATCAATTCCCGGTTGATATTGTAACTGAAAAACATCCATGTCTTTAACAACAATCATCATGACCATTAACAGCCCAATCAATCGCGAATTAATCCAATTAATGGCTAATGAAGCCAAATCGGTCAAAACCGTCGACCCCTTCACCAAAATAGGTAAATTCGTGTATGATTTTCACAATCCGAGTTATCTCACACCTAAATCGCATACCTCTGGAAACCTTTGCACGTCTCAATTCGACCGAAACCATAGCAGAAGTCACCGGAGATCAAACCTGTACAAGTCGGAACTGTTTTACTCGATTTCCATCAATCCATCATCTATTCTGGTAATTGCTTTCACCTTTAGCTTCGTTTCAATACCCAAATCGAAAGCCCTAATCCAATTGGGACTCACATTATCGGATTTATCACAATCCTATACCTAGGGTTCATATGTATCCTATTTAATCGAAACCCATCAATCCGATAATGGAAACTAAAATTGATCATACCCACAGACTCGCCTCGACGTCTAGATCAAAAGCCCTATACTCTTTGGGGCTTACATGGTCGAATTGATTATGATCAAGAATCTTAGGTTCATACGATTCGGGTTTAATCGAACCCTAACCTAAACACAATCTCAATCCAATTAATTGGTATGGTTAGACTCGAAATCATTAACTCTTTTAAAGCCCTATAAATCCAACAACTTATATTATCAAATTTAATCATTTTGATTTGTGGTTAGAACCTAAGGTTTTTGGTTCCTAAAACAGAAATTAAACGAGTCTAAACCTAATGATTTTGCAATTAAATCCATCTACAGATTCGCAATACCATAATGAATAAAACCCCTATGATTCCATGATTCATCGCGATCGATTTCAGGGGTTAAAGATGGGTGTTTGGGTTCGGTCGCGATAGAGGGAGATGGACCCAGTTGGTTATGTGTTAAAACCAATCCGTTCCGGGTTTAGTCGCAATACCCTAGCGGGCGGGACTGGTTAGGACAGTGTGCGTGTGTGGGAGAGACCCGGGTTCGAGACCGGGCTCCGACAATTCATTTTTGAGCCACTTTTTTTAGTATATTTAAATATTAAAAATCAAACCCCCTATTATTATAATATTGTATAAATGTGTTTTTGCCCGAAAACAACCCGTAGACTCAGGTTTGAATTATTAAACCATTTTTATTATTATTTTCTACTCATAAAAATAATGTATTTACACTATTTGCAAACCATAACTTTGTATAAAATATATGTTTATATCATTTTCAACCCATGACCCGTATTATTAAATAATATATATTTATATTATTTCGAATCGTTTTATAACCTCGTGTAACGTTTGGGATTAAATAATAATATAATTGGTTATATTATTTACTCGTGTTTATTACTTCAATAATAATAATGTATTTATTATTCTTACCTCAAATGAGTAATTAGAATATTCCTTCGAACCTAAAAATAATATATTATATTATTTTCTTAGTTTTTCTGAATGACAAAACACTCGATTATATTTATTATTATTTTTGTCATTCGTCGCGTAACGTAATTATAATTTGATTATTTAAGGAATTCCTATCTCCGTGGACACGTTCGTCCACTTTTGAATATTAGAGAGTTTCTTTAGGACGTTTCTCATTCCGTGTCGCTATCACAATTCCTATTATTATCCCTAATTTATGTGTTTATAATTTTAGGGCATTCGTAAGTCTTTTGAGACTTACATTCGTGATTCCAACTTATCCTTTGTGTGATACTACCTACAACGCAACGCAGGTGAGTTTTCACGGTCCCTTTTTACTATTTTAACCTGGGGGAGAAAACATGATTAAACTATTTTGATATTTTGTAATTCGTATGTTATCGATGTTAAAGCTAAGCGTAACACGCTATCACAGAAATTCCTCATCTTATACCGGACCGTTAATATGGATCTTTGCGAGGTAATATTTAGTAGTACTATTGGGTTTGACAAATCTCACCCGCGTTAGTCGCGCTAACTCGATTAGAGATCGAACGGGTGAAATGTTAGCCTACTCACACCGCCAGTGTTGATAGACTTGGCAGGAGGCAAATAAACAAACAGTCAGCTTCGGTTGCGAGCGCTTGAGTTAAACATGAACATAGGTTAGCTACCTATAGATACATATTGAATGATCATAAATCTGGTAAACACTTATTTATATATTGAAACCTGTGAACTCACCAACCTCGTGTTGACATATTTTCTCACATGTTTTCTCATGTCGCTAAGATAAGGCACAGGTGCACATTAGGGCATGCATGGGATTCATCTATTTTGATTGTTGCTTATTTATGTTTGTTTGGATTATTTTGTATTGTACTTGGTTTGGTTAGACGTTTGGACTTTTGGACTTGTGGTTTGGGCGCGTGTGTTTGCGCATTTACTTTTCTTTACGCTTTCGCATTAACTCTGATTGATATGATATTTTCATTTGAGTCCCATGTAGAGTCGTTCAATGTAACTAATGTCTGAGATCCTGTTTCATCACTTCCCAAACGGTAAAACTCCGTTAGTTGAAATTTGGGGTGTGATAGATTAGTATCAGAGCCATTGGTTATAGAGAACTAGGATTACATACTAGACTATAGCCTCACACATTAGTTATATATCATTTCGATGTTTGGCACTTATATATGTTGTTACAGGAACATGTCGTCAACTCCACATCCATCACCTAAGGCACCAGGACACGATGCACCTATCTTACCATCCCCGGGGCCCAAAAGGTGCCGGACTAGTTCTAGTGACTATTTAGTTGACCAGGGTGAACCAAGTAGCGCGCAAGCAATGAATCCTGCTCGCAATTGGAATGCGTACCCGCAAATGATTCAAAGGTGGATCGAAATGGGAAATGTCCCATCACCTTACTTTAGGTCTGCTTCCTCATCATCTACTTTACCTAGCTTGCCATGCACTATGGAACACGCTTTTGCAGCCCTTGTATTTTACATGTCTAGGGAGTTGAGCATTGTGAAGGATACTACTGAGGAGATACCTGGCATTCTGCAGCGAGAGTCACAAATAGAGGAGAACAAGGTAGGAATTGAGCTGTTGACTGCTGAGCTAGTAGTGACGGATCAGGTCCATAACGTTTTGGTGGATCGGTGACATATTTGGAGATGAAGGTGGACACCTCGGATCAGGAGGTAGAAGGGATTCTGGAGAGAGTGGCTAATCTGGAAGGCCAGCTACAAGAAGCAAATCATTCTGCCGAAGGACTTCAAGAAAGAGTGACTCACTTTGAAGCCCAACTGCAAGCAGCCCTATTTCCTGAGGAAATTCCACTTTCGGACGGCGAGGAGGAGCCTTTCGAGGATGAGCCCCTAGAGGAGGAGCCACCCGAGGAGGAACCAGTGGAGATCGACGATGCACAATCATATGTTTCTTCCGATGACGAGGATGTTTGATGATCTTCCTATTCTATCTTTCTTTCTTTCATATTTTGCTTATGTTGTTTCTCTTTTCAAACCTAGATGGGTAAGGTTGTTCCCATTCAATAAAAGCATGAGAAGTTTAATGTTTGAATTATTTATTTTGTAGCCTTACAATTTATTTAATTTCCAAAATATTAGATGTTGTATTTCCTTACTTGTACATGAATAATGTTTAATATGCAATATATTTCTCATTGTTTTGTGTTTGTGAACGTGAAGAATCATGTCGGGAAGAGGACGTGGAGGTCGTGCTGGTGGCCGAGGTACCATCAACATGACAGCAGCGGAGCTAACAGCACTAATAAACGATAGTGTAGCGGAGGCTCTAGCAGCATAGAATGCTGCAGGTAAATGCTTTAGTTATTGACTAATGAGGTCAATTCATCTCTTAAAAATCCTGTCCTAAGCTCTATAATTTCGATCCTTTATTGTTTCTAAATCCAGGCCAGCAAAACCAGTATAATCAGCAACCAGCCTGCACCTTCAAAGCATTTATGGACTGTAAGCCCCACGCCTTTAGTGGAGCTGGAGGAGCTGTCGGACTACGTCGTTGGTTCGAGAAAGTAGAATTAGTGATTGCCATGTGCAACTGCCCAGTGGCTAATCAGGTCAAGTTCGCCGTTGGAACTTTGGAGGGCCCGGCTCTCGCGTGGTGGAACGCCCAGGTCCAGATGTTGGGTCTGGCCATGGCAAATGGACTCCCGTGGAAGGAGTTTAAATCAATGATGAAGGAGGAGTACTGCCCTCGTGATGAAATTCAGAAATTAGAGGGAGAGTTCTGGAACCTAAAGATGGAGGGTTCTGAAATTGAACTCTATACCACACGTTCACATGAACTTGCTACTATGTGCCCGCATATGGTGACCCTTGATTACAAGAGAATTGAACTATATATTGGAGGTCTAGTGCCTCAAATACAAAGCATGGTTACTTCATCCAACCCTACCACTATCCAGCAAACTATCTGACTTGCCCATAAGTTAACCGATCAGGAGGTGACTCAAGGGACTCTACCTTCGAGGGGTTCAGTCCCTAAACCCACCGACAATCATAAACGCAAGTTTGACCACCACTCCAACGCTCACTCCAACTCCAAAGGACCCCAATTTAACCAACCCCAGCTTAATCAACAGCAGCATCAGCAGCGTAAGTTTGAGCCTGCTAAGAACTTCAACCAGTCGACCTCCTTAGGTCAAAATCAGGGTGGTTATACGGGAAAATATCCTAAGTGTAACAAGTGCAACTTCCATCACTTCGGGTTTTGCAACCGTTGTCAGCGGTGTGGCAAAATAGGTCATGCTGCCAAAGATTGTAGAGGTGATTTGCAAACCAAGCAACCTTTTCAACAGACTGGATCTACAAGGGGTTGTTTCGAGTGTGGGAAGGAGGGATATATTCGAAAGAATTTTCCTCAGTTAAAGAAAGGGGGTAATGGAAACCACAACCATAACCAGAATAACAGCAATGGTGGTAACAACGGCAATGGTGGAGGAAATGGTGCGAAGGGACGAGCCTTCGTGCTAGGATCTGGAGAAGCTCGTTGTGATCATAATGTGGTCACCGGTAAGTTTATCTTAAATAATTACTTTGCTTCAGTCCTTTTTGACACTGGCACTAATAGGAGTTTTATATCTAAGAACTTTAGTGATATGATAAACGGAACTCCAACCTTGTTAGAAGCTAAGTATATAATAGAGATAGCTGATGGCCAAATAATTTAAGCAACCCACATTCTTAAGGGTTGTAAGCTTAATCTAGCTAGTCATAAACTTGATATCGACCTTAAGCCGGTCACGCTTGGTAGTTTTTATGTAATTGTCGGCATGGATTGGTTATCTAAAAACTAAGCTGAAATCATCTGTCGCGAGAAAATTGTTCGCATCCCTCTCCCGAGTGGAGAAACTCTCTCCGTTCAGGGCGAAAAATTTGGTGCAGTAATGGGCATCATATCCTTTAAGAAAGCACAGAAATGCCTTCTAAAAGGGCATACGGCTATTTTGGCTCTCGTTGCTGAGCAGCCATCAGAAGAGAAGAAGATTGATGACATTCCCATCGTTCGTGAATTTTTGGAAGTATTTCACGAAGATCTGCCTGGTCTGCCACCACACCGTCAAGTTGAATTTCAAATCGATCTAACACCCGGAGCAGCACCGATCGCCCGGGCACCTTATAGGTTAGCACCTAGTGAATTACAAGAATTGTCCACTCAGTTACAGGATTTTTTGGATAAACTTTTCATCCGAACTAGCTCATCGCCATGGGGAACTCCAGTCCTGTTTGTCAAGAAGAAGGACGTGACTTTCCGTATGTGTATCGACTACCGTGAGCTAAATAAAGTCACAATCAAGAATCGTTATCATTTGCCTCATATAGATGATCTATTTGATCAACTCCAAGGATCAAGTTTCTATTCCAAGATAGATCTTAGGTCCGGGTACCATCAATTAAGAGTCCGAGATGAGGATATCTCTAAGACTGCTTTTAGGACAAGGTACGGCCACTATGAATTTATGGTCATGCCTTTCGGATTAATCAACGCACCCGCGGTATTCATGGACCTCATGAACCGTGTGTGTAAGCCATATCTCGATCAATTTGTCATCATTTTCATCGACGACATTCTCATTTATTCCAAGAACAAGGAAGAACATGAGGAACATCTACGCCTAATTTTGGAATTACTTAAAAAGGAGCAACTATATGCTAAGTTTTCCAAGTGTGAATTTTGGATCCGGGAAGTTCAATTCTTAGGACACGTGGTTAACGAGAAAAGAATACATGTTGATCCATCAAAGATAGAAGCCATCAAGAATTGGGCAGCACCGACGACTCCGACAGAGGTGCGACAATTTCTGGGATTGGCTGGTTATTACCGTCGATTCATCGAAGGATTTTCAAAAATTGCACAACCTCTCACTACCTTAACTCAAAAGGGTAAAGCCTATAACTAGGGCGATAACCAAGAGTCAGCATTCCAACATCTTAAACAGAAACTTTGCAGTGCACCTATTCTAGCTCTTCCGGAAGGAACGGATGACTTTGTGGTGTATTGTGACGCGTCTATTCAGGGTCTAGGTTGTGTGTTAATGCAACGGGAAAGGTGATCGCCTACGCTTCACGTCAACTAAAGATTCACAAGAAAAACTACACCACTCATGACCTAGAGTTGGGAGCCGTAGTTTTCGCACTTAAGATATGGAGACATTACTTGTACGGTACCAAGTGCACTATCTACACCGATCACAAGAGTCTTCAGCACATCTTCGAGCATAAAGAGTTAAACATGCGACGGCGTTGTTGGGTCGAGTTCTTAAATGATTATGACTGTGCGATCCGGTATCATCTGGGTAAGGCTAACGTTGTAGCTGATGCCCTAAGTCGAAAGGAAACGAAACCCAAACGAGTTCGAGCATTACAGCTAACTATTCACCCCGGATTACCTGACAAAATCCGTAGTGCTCAACTCGAAGCCTTGAAAGAGGAAAATCTACCGCTGGAAGGTACACGTGGCATGGATGTACAACTCGAGGTCAAATCTGACGGTATTCGCTACTTCGCCGAGCGAATATGGATTCCGGTATTCGGAAATTTAAGGGAACTAGTCATGGATGAGTCTCATAAATCTCGTTACTCTATTCACCCAGGTTTCGACAAAATGTACCATGATCTAAAAGTATTGTATTGGTGGCCAATGATGAAGGCCGGTATAGCCACCTATGTGAGTAGGTGTCTGACTTGCGTGAAGGTCAAAGTTGAATATCAAAAGCCATCCGGTCTTCTCCAACAACCAGAAATTCCCATGTGGAAATGGGAACAAATATCCATGGACTTTATCACGAAATTGCCACGAACTCCTACCGGATGTGATACCATTTGGGTAATTTTTTATCGTTTAACAAAGTCTGCTCACTTCTTAGCAATCAAGGAAACCGAAAAAATGGATAAGCTTACTCGTATTTACTTGAAAGAAGTAGTCTCTCGGCACGGAGTGCCAATCTCTATCATTTCGGATCGTGATGCACGATTCACTTCTCGTTTCTGGCAGTCGTTACATAAAGCTTTAGGCACGCGTCTAGATATGAGCACATCATACCATCCTCAAACTGATGGCCAAACAGAACATACTATCCAAACTCTGGAGGACATGCTACGAGCTTGTGTGATCGATTTCGGTAACACTTGGGAGTCTCACCTACCATTGGTGGAGTTCTCCTACAACAACAGTTATCACACTAGCATCAAGGCAGCTCCATTTGAAGCACTATATGGACGGAAATGCAGTTCTCCTATTTGTTGGGCCGAGGTTGGGCATAGTCAACTTACAGGTCCCGAACTAGTACTTGAAACTTCTAAGAAAATCGTTCAAATTAGAAACCATGTGGCAGCAGCTCGTGATCGTCAAAAAAGTTATGCCGACAAGCGTCGTAAACCGTTAGAATTTCAAGTAAGGGATATGGTCTTGTTAAAAGTTTCACCTTGGAAGGGTGTCATTCGTTTTGGGAAACGAGGCAAACTAAATCCTCGTTATGTTGGGCCATTCAAGATATTGAAAAGAATCGGACCAGTAGCGTAGCAACTGGACCTACCTGAAGGACTTAGTGGTGTACACAACGTCTTTCACATCTCGAACTTGAAGAAATGCCTAGCAGACGAATCACTCGCGGTTCCTCTTGAGGAACTATACATTGATGAACAGTTACGTTTCATCGAAAAACATATGGAAATTATGGATAGGGAAGTCAAAACGTTAAAACACAGTAAAATTCCTATTGTTAGAATCCGTTGGAACTCGAAACGTGGACCGAAATTCACTTGGGAGCGCGAGGATCAGATGAAGCGCAAGTACCCTAACCTGTTCAAGCACTCCGCGTCAAATTCTTAAGGTACTATTTAATTTTCGGGATGAAAATTCGTTCAACTATGGGATGATGTGATATCCCGGAAAAAAAAATTATTTATTTAATTTTCGGGACGAAAATTCTTTCAACTAAGGGATGATGTGACAATCCGACTTTTCAAGTTAACTCAATTAGTAAATTCCGTTAACTATTCTGTTAAAAACTCAACCCCGTTAAATTAGCCCAGTTAAATCTTAACTTATTTAACAAAATTAAACCGCAGGGATCATTCCTGCCAATATTTAATCTTAGAACCACAGGGACTTGTATGTAATTACCAAAAATCTAATCCATTGACTTCTCAAAGTCAAGATTAATCAAATTTCATTCCTGTTGACTTTAATAAAGTCAAAATCGCTACCATTGATTCAAAATTCGAATCCCACTATCAATTCTCGGTTGATATTGTAACTGAAAAACATCCATGTCTTTAACAACAATCATCATGACCATTAACAGCCCAATCAATCGAGAATTAATCCAATTAATGGCTAATGAAGCCAAATCGGTCGAAACCGTCGACCCCTTCACCAAAATAGGTAAATTCGTGTATGATTTTCATAATCCGAGTTATCTCACACCTAAATCGCATACCTCTGGAAACCTTTGCACGTCTCAATTCGACCGAAACCATAGCAGAAGTCACCGGATATCAAACCTGTACAAGCCGGAACTGTTTTACTCGATCTCCATCAATCCATCATCTATTCTGGTAATTGCTTTCACCTTTAGCTTCGTTTCAATACCCAAATCGAAAGCCCTAGTCCAATTGGGACTCACATTATCAGATTTATCACAATCCTATACCTAGGGTTCATATGTATCCTATTTAATCGAAACCCATCAATCCGATAATGAAAACTGAAATTGATCATACCCACAGACTCGCCTCGACGTCTAGATCAAAAGCCCTATACTCTTTGGGGCTTACATGATCGAATTGATTATGATCAAGAATTTAGGGTTCATACGATTCGGGTTTAATCGAACCCAAACCTAAACACAATGTCAATCCAATTAATTGGTATGGTTAGACTCGAAATCATCAACTCTTTGAAAGCCCTATAAATCCAACAACTTATATTATCAAATTTAATCATTTTGATTTGTGGTTAGAACCTAGGGTTTTCGGTTCCTAAAACAAAAATTAAACGAGCCTAAACCAAATGATTTTGCAATTAAATCCATCTACAGATTCGCAATACCATAATGAATAAAACCCCTATGATTCCATGATTCATCGCGATCGATTTCAGGGGTTAAAGATGGGTGTCTGGGTTCGGTCGCGATAGAGGGAGATGGACCTAGTGGGTTATGTGTTAAAACCAATCCCTTCCGGGTTTATTCGCGATACCCTAGTGGGCGGGACTGGTTAGGACAGTGTGCGTGTGTGGGAGAGACCCGGGTTCGAGACCGGGCTCCCACAATTCATTTTTGAGCCACTTTTTTTAGTATATTTAAATATTAAAAATCAAACCCCCTATTATTATAATATTGTATAAATGTGTTTTAGCCCGAGAGACAACCCGTAGGCTCGGGTTTTAATTATTAAACCATTTTTTATTATTATTATTTTCTACTATTAAAAATAATGTATTTACACTATTTGCAAACCAAAACTTTGTATAAAATATATGTTTATATTATTTTCAACCCAAGACCCGTATTATTAAATAATATATATTTATATTATTTTGAATCGTTTTATAATCTCGTGTAACGTTTGGGATTAAATAATAATATAATTGGTTATATTATTTACTCGTGTTTATTACTTCAATAATAATAATGTATTTATTATTCTTACCTTAAATGAGTAATTAGAATATTCCTTCGAACCTAAAAATAATATATTATATTATTTTCTTAGTTTTTGTGAATGACAAAACACTCGATTATATTTATTATTATTTTTGTCATTCGTCGCGTAACGTAATTATAATTTGATTATTTAAGGAATTCCTATCTCCGTGGACATGTTCGTCCACTTTTGAATATTAGAGCGATTCTTTAGAACGTTTCTCATTCCGTGTCGCTGTCACAATTCCTATTATTATCCCTAATTTATGTGTTTATAATTTTAGGGCATTCGTAAGTCTTTTGAGACTTGCACTCGTGATTTCAACTTATCATTTGTGTGATACTACCTACAACGCAACGCATGTGAGTTTTCATGGCCCCTTTTTACTATTTTAACCTGGGGGAGAAAACATGATTAAACTATTTTGAGATTTTGTAATTCGTATGTTATCGTTGTTAAAGCTAAACGTAACACGCTATCACAGAAAGTTCTCATCTTATATCGGACCGTTAATATGGATCTTAGCGAGATAATACTTAGTAGTACTACTAGGTTTGACAAATCCCACCCGCGTTAGTCGCGCTAACTCGATTAGAGATCGAACGGGTGAAATGTTAGCCTACTCACACCGCCAGTGTTGATAGACCTGGCAGGAGGCAAATAAACAAACAGTTAGCTTCGGTTGCGAGCGCTTGAGTTAAACATGAACATAGGTTAGCTACCTATAGATACATATTGAATGATCATAAATCTGGTAAACACTTATTTATATATTGAAACCTGTGAACTCACCAACCTCGTGTTGACATATTTTCTCACATGTTTTCAGGTCGCTAAGATAAGGCACATGGGCACATTAGGGCATGCATGGGATTCATCTATTTTGATTGTTGCTTATTTATGTTTGTTTGGATTATTTTGTATTGTACTTGGTTTGGTTGGACGTTTGGACTTTTGGACTTTTGGTTTGGGCGCGTGTGTTTGCGCATTTACTTTTCTTTACGCTTCCGCATTAACTCTGATTGATATGATATTTTCATTTGAGTCCCATGTAGAGTCGTTCAATGTAACTAATGTCTGAGATCCTGGTTCGTCACTTCCCAAACGGTAAAACTCCGTTAGTTGAAATTTGGGGGTGTGACACTCCTTCTCTCCTCATTTGCCACTACGAGTCGTCACCGCCTTCAATGTGGCTTTCGGGTTGGTCTTAGTACCACTCGAAAAAGAACCTCCCTGCCTATCAGTCTGCTGCCTCGCAATGTCTCCCACGGTGCGCTGCAAATCTAAGAATGCAGATTGCTGATTCCTCAACAAAGTGTCATGCTCCTTCAACTTCTGTTGAGTCTCATGATCTCTACTCACTAGCTGAGTGAGCATCTGAGTCTAGGTAGCTAACATCTCTTTTATCTTCTTCTCATTCCCACTACTACCTGAACTATGACCTCCATCTCCACCACCAAACTAATTCTGGCGGGATTGAAACCCAGGTGGGTTCCCGCCAGATCTCCAACTGAAGTTGGGGTGGTTTCTCCATTCCGAGTTATATATAGGGGTTTTTTGATTTCCCAAGAAATCCACCTGCCCCTTTTGACTTACAGGGCAATCTATGGTGTCGTGACCTCCCCTACACACCTCACATTTTCGAGCACTCATCTTCAAATCCTTGATCTCCTTAGCCATAGCCTCGAGTGCAGCAGCCACACTAGTCTTAGTTGTGACATGATGAATACCTCTAGTAGACGAGGCGGGTGTCCTAGCACTAGGAATCGAATTCCTAATAGAAGGCTGCTGTTGCTCGGCTAAAGCAAAACTTTCAAACATCTCCTCACACTCACTCAGCTCCTTCTTATCTATGATATGGCCTCCTGCAGCAGTATTAAACATTTGTTGCTTCTCGAAGGTTAGGCCATTATAGAATTTCTCTACGAGTGCCCAATCAGAAATGCCATGTTGGGGGCACTTACTCAGTAGAGTATTGAAACGATCCCAAGCCAGATGATACGCCTCGTCGGGATCCATACGAAAGGAGTGAATCTGGTCCCTCAGACGGGCGACCTTAGAAGGAAGATAGTACTTTTTCAAGAATTTAGCTTGTAGATCTGCCCAAGTGGTAATGGAATCCTGGGGCAGGGTATCCAACCAAGTGGCGGAACGACCAGAGAGCTTGAACGGGAAAAGACGCAGAAGGATTGCATCCTCATAAGCACCAGTAATGCGAAAGGTATCGCAAATACGCTCGAAGCGGGACAGATGTCTTGGTGCATCCTCATCCTCAAGTCTGTGGAACTGGGTAGAGTTAGTGATGGTGTTCATGACATGAGATGGAATTTGCTAATTATTAGTGTTTCGCAAAGTAGGGTGGGTGATAGAAGACCTAGCACCTGTGAATCCATCACAAACTCTCTAGTGAATGGTACGTCGAGTAGGTGGATTAGCGTCACCCATATCAGCAATAGGAATAGGAATGCGTACCTGTTACTCACAGAAATCACTCAAACGCTCACAAAACTTACGCCTGCGCTCGTGAAGATTTTGCCCAGGCTCTAAAGAAGCAGCAAAGTGGGGTGATCCCTTCGAACGAGTATGTTGCATAAACTGGAAAAGAAAACAAAGGAAAAATGACTAACGACAGAAGAAATACTCTAACTACGACACACACAAATAGCAAATAAGACAAAGAAAGCAATTAAGACCTAAGATAAAAAAGAAATAAACTACTAAACTAAACTAAACACAAAAGAAAAAAAATAAAACAAATAACCAAATAAAGAACTAATCGAAGCTAATTTTGCTATTGCCAAGTGTCCCCGGCAACGGCCCCAAAAACTTGATGTGCTCGGTATGGTTTATAAAAATTAAGCAAAAACTAACCTAGAAACTCGAGTTAAACTCTAGAAAACCCTTAAACTAGACTACAATGACAGGCAAGTGTACCTATCAATTATAATACAGCCTAATGGAAGTCCGAATATCGAACCCACGAGACACTGACAAAACTAAACTAGACTCCGACAAGTAACTAAAAGATTTGGTTTGGGGTGAATTCTACGAACTAGGACTAAACTGAATAAACTCAAAAGTAAGTGAATGAAAATGAACTAATGACAACTAACTATCACTCAGGGGATTTTAGACAAACTCAGGGATTGGAAAAGCACTACCTAGATAAGAATCTTAATTGTGAATCTCATATTTCTCTCGGTTATGGAAACTATGATGGAACTGGGATCTTAGAGTACGACACCCTTAGACAACCTAGTGGATCCCTGATCAATCTCTGGGTGTGACCAGAAGGAAACCGAAGGGGTGTATAACGCTCATCAGTTAGTTGGATTACCTTTCAGTCTCTCCAACGACACTAAAGTACCCTAAAGACATATTACCTTTCAGTATCACTATCTCAATACATTCGAAGAATGCAAGGGGTAATATAACTACAATCAATAAGACATGGACTAGAAAGGATACTAAGAAACCTAGGTAAACCTCCTGTCAGAGCCTTTACACCTAGACACCTAACACCAAAGACTAACCGACTACCTCTCACCTTTCATCTATCGAGATAGGAAGAACACACAGCTCTAATAAACCACAAACTAATGCTCCTATAGATTACTACATCTAGCAACACCATAAACAGTCACAAACACATAGTAAGCAACCTAAACATGCATCTATAACTGAAAGAAATTCAACAAGACACATGTGGGGCATAAATCAATGATAAACCAGTACTAAACATGCATAAACATCAGACCAATTGCAAAAAGAATCTTTACAATAATGTTTAACCATCAAACATTACCAAAAACCAACAAAAATCCAATCTTTCAACAATTATTCATCAAACCTAGGTAGTATCTAGTAGTTTAGCCAATAATCATGATCAATGACAGCAAATCAGTAGTAAAAACCAAGAACATATTATCAATCAAACTAATTGAACACAAAAGAATCGATAACATGAGCAGAATGATTAATATCTAACCAATACTCTCTCAAAAGCTTCAATCTTGGACTTCAATTGCTCTCTCTACTCCCAAAATCGCCCAAACTCTCTGATGTGACGGCTAAAAGTCAAACCCTGATGATAATGGCATTCAAATCTTTATATAATCTAATTTTAGGGTTTTGCCGTATTTAGGGATCTTCGCATGTCGCGAACATGGGAAAGGGCTTCTTCATGTGGCGCGAATGCCAAATTAGTTGGGCCCTGATTTCATGGTCTTGGTGTGTCGCCAAGACCTGGGTCTCCTTTTTCGCGTGGCGCGAGGACTTGAATTTCCAAAATTTTGATTTTTCTTTTTTTCTTTTCTCCACCTCTCCTCGTGTGCTCGATTTCTCCACGTTTTTCCCTTGATTTCTGCTTCTTTTGCACATGAACACCTGCAAACATGACCCAGACTCAGTACGAACCAAAAACGAAGACAAAACTAGCTAAAACGAACAAAAACAATAGAATAAAAGTATGTGTTTTGCAACACATCAGATTTCTTCGGGAATCAAAGTATGTATGTGGGCCTTACCTTTATAGAGGCCTTTATGGCTGGCTAATGGTTATACAAGTGGGTGGTTAAAGGGGTGACGATGGTCACCATGGGGATTACCGGGATCCCTAATGAGGCATTGTTCCCTGCGAGGGAACAGTGCTTGAGGTTAGGTACGTGCTATCCTTTGGGACGCCGTGCTTGAGGTGAGGTATGTTCTATCCTTCAGGACACCGTGCTTAAGGGGAATTGACGGTTACGAATGGGTAAGGGTGGGTGGGTGTGTGTGCTCTATGAAGCATCGTGCTCTAATGAGGAATTGACGGTTACAAAAAGGCGCAGATTCGGTTTGTTGTTGACTTATGTTTAATGTTATGTTATTGCATGTTTTACGTACGCTTTTATTAAAAATGAATGAATGTTATATTTTGGCAAACGTCTTATGATAAAAGTTTTATGTAAAACTAGAACTCACCAGCGTAGCTGGCTTTTAGTATGCACATTCAGGTTAAGGACATGTACGGATATGGACGACGATGCTTGGCAAACAAGGAAGAGTTACCCGGTTGATCTATGAAGTCTGGCATCCCGTTTCGTTTATGTTATCGATAATGGTTATGTTTAACACAATGTTTGTGATGTATGAATGATGAACAAGTTTTTAATTTATGTTGAAATGAATGTTCAGTTGCGTTATTTGATATTCTGGTTTAAAAACTGTTTGTTTATGAGTAATTTCAACAAATGAGGCCTCGTGAGTTTGAGGCCTTACATATAAAATCTAGAATGGCAGTTTTTTTTTTCAGTTACGCACGTGGCTATTGTATATAGGGAATTGAACACGATGCATATGTATATATATTTGTATATGTATACAAAGTTTGTTTATAAATCGTATCATTTAAATATAAGTAGGGTTATATTCAAAACGGATATCCATGTATTTATATAAAGATGGTGTTAAAAATCTATTTGATAAAAATATAATCTTAGTAGTTTCAAATTCGAATTAAGTCGTATATCATCAAAACTAGTCATCAAATAATTATGTGTATGTATTTGTATAATTCATGCTTCTCGTTATCTAAGTGAGTCATCAAATATTTGCATGTCGTCCCCATGTACAATAGGATACATGTATGTATATATTTTTACAATAGGATACATGTATTTATATATTTTTATATATATGGATCAAAGATAGTCATAGCTCAATTTTCTTTAATAAATATAAATAGTTATATAGAAAAAGAAATTGTTGAGTCGTCCACTCGTGTCACGTTCTTAGTTATTTCCCATTATCACCATTAATTCCGAATATAAACTTGTTCGTATCGACTCGTTTACCAATATTTATATTTGTTTTTATCAAAAAGGAGGAACGATGATTATACTCGCTTAATACCAATATATATATATATATAGAATATATTTATTTTAAGCCTCGTGTGTATAAGATTTCCAACCCTCGTATCCCGCAATATTGGTTTATGTATATATGTAATTTGTTCGGTTCATATTATTACTACTAGTGTTTTTTATTATTATTATTATTATTATTAGTTTTCAATAGCTCAACTCGTATGTCACACGCGTTAAATCTTATTGTTTATAAATAAAAATATATATAATTAGCTTTAGGAGCGCATTTAAACCTTTTCGCACGTTCGGTTCGCGTTCGCGGACTCCCTCACAACCGTTGACCTGTTAAAACCAAATTTGACCAGTTTGACTTTCGTTGACTGAGTTTGACCAGGGTTGACTTGTGTTGAACGAAACCCGGGACTGTCGGGAATGACCCGAAAAGTCCCGCCTATCCGGGTGACGTCCCGTCTTTGCCATAACCTGTCCAAAAATTCTCGTTTAACAACCCGGGAATGAAACCCGGCCACAAATTCAACCGATCTAATGAAAAAATAACTAACCGAAATGTAATTTACTAGATTTTGACAAAGCATAATTCGAACCATGTAGATCGGGACGGTATGACGACAAACAACACGGATCCGGTCAAGTGGAGTATGCCGGAAAACCGGGAACAGTCGGAAATACGCATCTGTTCACCGAAATCATTTCAAAATAGGAGTTTAACATTAAGAGCGTGTAGATCTAGACTCGAACAACCAGAGAAACGAAAAAAATAACACTCACCAGAGACCACCTGCACCTCGCCGGAACCCTAGCGTCATCGCTGAGAGCCTGGCGGTTTTTTGTTTCCTGCCGGGAAATGCCTGAACAGCCTCCTGCTCGTCGGACAAACACCACCCACTGATAGATCCGGGAACATTGTGGTCCGTGGGGCCTTTGACTTGGGACTTGTGTTAGTCGCCCTCAACGGAACGCGCTTCTAATCACTGGATCTGAACATGTCTCTCCTAAAATCGCCGCTTGAACTTGAATCGTCGCAACACCCGTCACTGGTTGCGGTTAACTGTCGTCGTCGATGGGTCAGGAGGCCTTAAACCGTCGTCGTTCGTCGTCGGATCTTCACTGCCGCCACTTCTGTCCCATGTAACCCGCCTGTACCGGCCGTTTGGGTCACCATCATCTTCATTCTTCTGTCTTCGTCGTCCTCCGCCGCACAGTCGCCGATGGTGGCCGGTTTTCTCTCCCCTTTCCCGGTCTCTCTCTCTCTCATCTACACACGTATGTGTGTTGTGTGCTAGGGTTTGCAAGAATAAGAGGATTGAGATGATAAGTAGCTTTTATACCTAGGGTTAGGGTGGGGGCTTTCAAGAGAGATAATACTGGTTTGCGAATAACGAGTATCCATTCGGGTCTCCGTCACGACTAAAACTACCGAATTTGTATTTTAGAATACGTGGAATTTATGAAACGTTATTAATAAATATTATTTAAGTATTTTTAAATGGTCAAATCTCCGTTTCATTTGTTGTACAAACCGGTACGCGTCAGTACCGCATTTTAACACACTCGTCCTTTTTAACATTTCGCACTCCGAGTATAACTATTATTATTCTACTAATATTATTAAAATGAGTAATTATAGTATTTGTCGTACCAAATTACGTATTGGTAAAAACCGTACTGCTATCGTTATTCTTACGGCATCTAACGCGGTTTAACAGTTACGTGCGCGTACTTCGTGTGTAATTGTCTGAACGGTCTTTCCGAATGAATACTACTACTTAATATTAATAATTCATTATCTTACTTAATCGTTTTGCTGAATATCCGTTTATGAACCGATGTCTGACGCGTTTAACGTTTAAATATTCTGATTCGCGTACGTTCTTGTATACTTTTTTTTCTTAAATTCTCGGAATCAAGTAACAAGTCATTAGACGAAACCATGTGGCTAGTATGATGTTCGGATTGCGTAACTTTGGGCCTCTAACGGGCTTGGATCCTTATTGAGCCTCAAATGGGCTTAAATTTCTATTGGGCCCAGTCTGTTTAGTCCAACAATTAGATTTTAGAATCCTGAAATTTGTCACACACATGAGAGGGGACATCTATCTATTGCATGACATCAAACACTTTTGGAGGGTATGTTTCCTTTGCAAGAGATAAAGAATGTGAGATCACTAATGGTAATCTTTGCTTTGAGGATGTCAATTACGTTACATATATTTTTACAAAAGCATTTGATCTGATCAGATTTAACTATATGGTTCAGTATTTGAAAATGATTTGATTTGATTAAAGGGTCACAATTTCGGTCTTCAAAAATATTTTTCTTTATTAGGTTAAAACTTTATTTTGTTTCTTAGTTGTACAAAAGCGAAACTTTTGAGGGAGAAATTTAAAAAAAAAAACACCCAAAAGATTTTATTTTGAGTTTTGTATCTTTAAAAGAGTCTTGTGTCTTTCAAAAATCAAAAACACCAAAAAGATTTCAGTTTGTGTTATGTCAAAAATTGAGAATTATGTATGTTGGGAAATGATAGTACATCATTTTAGAGATTAGATTATTATACGTAAGGCCTATAGTTGAAAAGATTAGGATCTCTGTGTGATATGTTGATAGGCTCAGCCAAAACTATAAAGATGACATGTTAAGTGTTTCACTTGAAAATTAAGGTTATGTCCTAAGCGGGGGAACATCTCATAGATTAGTGCAATAAACATTTCCTGTTAATAATCGAGCACTTAAACATAATGTTTGATGAACTGTGGATAAACATACTTGATAAGGATTGCACAAACCGAGACCCTTCACAAAGGGGTTGCGATTTGACTTTTTATAAGTCTTAGTACATATTATGTAAATAAACGACATGCTTTGACGTGCAAAATGCAAAAAGACACTCAATGTAGTGCAAAGTAGATATGCAAAGTAGAAGTTTGAGCAAAAAGACACGCAATGACGTGCTATAGGAGAAATAAAAGATATGCAATGTCATGTACCAAAAAAATATGCTTAAGTGCGTACATAGTTTTATGTAAATATTTTTTATTTTTAGGCCATGGTGACTGCTCTATGGGCTTCTTGATGAATTCAGGGCACGTAAGACCGACGTGTTATGCTCTTGAGTTCACAAACTCATGCTAGTTATGCTCCAGTAGATATATCTTAAGTACTCAAAAGATCATAAGGATTCCATGTTGAGTTGTGGGGTCCATTAAGTTCATCAAGAATTATACCTTAATTCTTCTAAATCTATACATGTTTATAAGATATGAGTATAGGACCCATTAAGTCATGAAGAATATTACTCAAAATATGATAAACTTAACTAAGGTAAAAAGCTTGAGTTTAGAAAGATAACTATATTAGCAATCACCTAGAACTGTCTGAATAGATAAACGGTCGATAAGTGTGCTTTTGTCTGCTTTAAAATGATATGATCCCATAACAGATGTTCTCTTAACAATAGTGTGTTTCAGTAGCTTTAATTTGCAGTTTGTCTTTGACATGCTATTAATGAAAAGAACAAAAAAAAATATGTTTTTAACTTAGTTTGAGTCATTTTATTTTTGTTTTTGTCTTATTTTTGTGTTTATTCTGTTTTTTGTAAAAAAAATTGACCGTTCTTATTTGATTCAATAATCGTGAAAAAGAGGTTTTATAAAAAATGGGCTTTATTGAAAAAGTTGGAAAGTTTCAGAATTTTATAAGTTTGAGCATAGTTGGATTTTGTACATACTTATATTTAAGTGTGAACTTTCAGGAGCAACAGGCTAATATTCCAGTACCAATGGTTGATGAAGAACAGATCAACACTGTTGCACCAAGTGTCATCACTTCCGAAAAGCACGATGTACTTATGTTTCAAGAAAATGTCTTCCAAAAGGAAAGTGAAGAAGACGATGTTGACTCTTCATAAACAGAAAGTGACAGAGAGAGTACCAATCAACAAACATCATAAAGCGATATTGAAAAAGAGAATGACCATTGGGAATCCTCCTCCTAACAATTGTTCTCAACATGATGTTGATTTTAATGATGATGACTATTCCAAGAAAGAAACTAAAGGAAACTGAACAACAACAATCTCAACCGCAAAGTCGTTTGTGAAGGTTTCGGGTATTGCTCTGGCAAAGAAGTTATATACGGGAGGTGGTGATCATTCAGTCGATTTTGAAATATGAAGACTGCTTTAAATGCATCAGCTTAGGGGGAGATTGTAAGAACCAAACCTAATAGGCTGACACATCAAAGAATTACCGAGTTGTTCAGAGACCTAAAATGGAAGAAACTGGAGTTTGCGAGAACTTGATCAAGGGTGAAGTTCTCGGCCCGAGAACTTGTACCAAGAACTTTGTAGTTCTCGCAAGGCCCAAGCCCAAGCCCACTGATACCGAATACTTTGTAATTAACTATAAATAGATAGAATTCTCATGTATTTGGGTTAGACGAGTGGTTAGACAAGTGGTTTACATTTTGTACTTGTAATCGGTAGTTTATAATCAATAAATAAGCGTTTAACAGTGATTCTAGTCTCGTCCCCTTTGATTTTTTACTTGCGTGTGTCGTTTCTGATTCTGCCAGATTCAACATATTGTTGAATTCGTTGATTGAAGATCCTACGAAGAAAACCGGACCTTACAGTAGCGGTCCGCTACCCTTCAAGCTTTAGCGAGTCAGCTTTGCCACGCTACCGACTGAATTTTCAAAATTTTCATTTTCACCTTTTTAAAGTTAGGATTAAATACGGTTTTAATCGTTGCAGCTTTTTTTCGGATTTTCGAGGTATTACACAAAAATATTATTTTGCTCAAGCCTAGACCATCATTGTAAACAACTCTTTTAGTTGCATTCAAATGAATTCCTATGCTATTTGTGCTACATTACATGTTTGAAGAAGGCAAGATCATTTAATTTGAATGGCTTGGTGAAAGGTGGGTAAAAGAGAGTTCAAATCACGTTCTATTTCTGCAACCTTTTTCTTGTTATTATTCATGAAATGATGCACTAAATTGTCATGAACACAAATCTAAAACTTGATCCTAATCGGTAAGTCCCTCTTCTTGGACCAACAGAAGAAACTTTTAATCAACATGATTCGATCCTACCATAATATACAAAATCCTTTTGATCCAACTACACACATATTCACAACCAACCATCTAACACCAAAAAACAAGTAAACCATGAAATATCAAAACGGTCACAAAAGGATATCTTTTTAAAAGAAAATGTAAAAAAGATTCAAGATTTTTTCTGCAAAGATGAATGAGGAAGCATGGAGTTGATGAGTTCCTCATTAAGCTTCACAGGAAGTGGTGGCATCTGCTTCATTATCTCAGGCCTGTCGTTAAAGCTGCAAATAACACAAGACTTGACTATATAAACATTACATAAATCAAATCATAATTCCGACTAAGAAAAAGGACTAATCAATCGGCAAACTGGGGTTGTTTTAGACATTTGATTATCATACAGTGTGTAAGAAAGATAACATACTCATTTAAGATTGAGATGATATTATTGCGCGCTTGGCAGAAGAGATTGATGTTCTCATGCCCCTGCTACAAAACAGAGTAGAAGATAATACTCAACTCTATGAGGGGTAAAAATAGACATTTTTCTAAGCTGCTAGTACAGGTGGCAAAATGGGCGGGCTGGGTGACAGGTGCTTTTCTACAGGGTGAAACTTTGTCCTGCCTTTTACAAACTATATAAGTAACTAATGCCTTCAATACGATTACAAAAACTATATTGTTACAATAGTAGTTTAACATGTTCAATAAAACTTACAGCCCATTTAACCCGTTTCCTTTTTAGCTATCCTTCTTGACTTTACCCATTTGACCTATCAGAGATCAAACATAGTCCGAATTGACCCATTGATAAGTCAATTGGGACCCACATAAGAGAAATGTTAAATTGCCTAAACAGATACTCAACTCCACCCGCTTCTATTTTTTAATGTATTGATCAATTATCATTTTTCTTATCGGAATTAGACAAATTTGTATCAAATTCCCAATTGACACAAGTCCATCCGACCATATATTTAATGGTGCTAATTACTCTAAACAAAAGGCAACGCGTAAACAGTGAAGCAGCTGAATTTTTTATTTTTTTTTTCATTTTCACCCCTTATACGCTTCTAACCCGTTTTTAAACAGTGAAGCAGCTGAAAAAAAAATTTTCATTCCATCCCTTATACTATATATAATTTACGCTTCTAACCCGTTTAATTATGTATTTAATTTCGTTCTATAATTACTTTCGTTCGGTAACTTAAAAAACGGATTGCACGGTTGCTTATATATATTTTTTTCAACATTCCGGTATAATTTTTTTTATAACGGAGTTGTATTCAAAATCATTTATTTTTTTATCGTAGCCTATAGCGATTGTCGTTACTGTTATAGTACCGTGACGACCCGAACCTACTATGAGCGAACATTATCAGTATTCGCTTTTATCGTTTCTAAACAAAACGCAACGCGTAAACAGTGAAGCAGCTGAATTTTTTTTTTTTTTTTTCATTTTCACCCCCTTATACTATTATATAATTTACGCTTCTAACCCGTTTATAAACAGTGAAGCAGCTGAATTTTTTTTTTCATTTTCACCCCTTATACTATATATAATTTACGCTTCTAAACCGTTTAATTATGTATTTAATTTCGTTCTTCTATAACTACTTTCATTCGGTAACTTAAAAAAAAACGGATTGCACGATCGCTTATATATATGTTTTTCAACATTCCGGCATATTTTTTTTTATAACGGAGTTGTATTCAAAATCAGTTTTTTTTTATCGTAGCCTATAGCGATCGTCGTTACCGTTATGGTACCGTGACGACCCGAACCTATTATGAGCGAACATTATCGGTATTTACTTTTATCGTTTTACTCTAAACAAAAGGCAATGCATAAACAGTGAAGCAGCTGAATTTTTTTTTTAATTTTTTTTTCACCCCTTATACTATATATAATTTACGCTTCTAACCCGTTTAATTATGTATTTAATTTCGTTCTTCTATAACTACTTTCGTTCGGTAACTTAAAAAAAAACGGATTGCACGGTTGCTTATATATATTTTTTTCAACATTCCGGTATAATTTGTTTTAAAAACGGAGTTGTATTCAAAATCAGTTATTTTTTTTATCATAGCCTATAACGATTGTCGTTACCGTTATGGTACCGTGACGACCCGAACCTATTATGAGCGAACATTATCGGTATTCGCTTTTATCGTTTTCGACAACACGAACCAATAACGACCAAACTCATGCCGCAGGGTTTTGGCCAAAAACGACCAGCCTTCCGCGCCGAGGCGCGAGTGTTTGTTTATACAAGCATATTCAACAATTTTTTTCATTCTACGTGGATACGTCCCGCTGTGAAGCGCGGGAGAACCAACTAGTTCAACAACAAGATGCATATTTACCTTGAAAGCAGCAAAATTTGCAGAAATTTGATCTAATGCCTGGGCATTCTGTTCAAGAAGCTGCCCTGCTGTACCACCAATGGCTGTAGAAGTCAGACAAACAACTTCAGTGAGAAGGAAAAAAAGTTCATATACATCAAGATTACACGTTTTATAGTGAGCAGTGCGTATATAATTCTTGTTCGATTTTAATAATATTATTTTTATGTAAGTACTAGACATACATCCTTATTGTCTTAATCGAAATATGATTCGACTGAAAATAATATTAATCGTGTCATAATAATGAAAAAAGTATTAGCATGAAATGCACCGACCTTTGTAAGAGATACCATCATCACTGTCCATAGAAGCTGGTGATTGAGCATATGGAGGGCCGTTGGCACGGTTTGTAGTATGAGAAGATGACTTTGCCAAATGCTCAGTTACTTTTTCCTGGAGTTTAAAACCAAAAAAAAAGAGGAAAAATTAGACTTAAAAATGCCTTTCTTGCTCTAACACTATCGAATTCATGCAAGAAATAAAAAATACATAAAGTGTGCCTTTTTGTCTTTGCTTTTCCTTGATGAATTATTATCCTCTTTCCTTCGCTTACCGTTTTCCTTTCTCTGAAAATACAGAGAAAAATATAAGCCAGAGCAGATGCAAAATTGAGCACTATACAACAACCAGAATATAACTTAGTTCTGTTTCCGTTTTAGGCTTTTAGCATGCCCAACTAATATTGAACAGAAAAATGGTCAAACCAGTGTCCCAACTCATAACTTGACATATTTTGAAAAAACATAAATTATTCTTGAGGATTATACCCAACTCATAACTTGAAAAAATGTTCAACTCATAATATTGAACAGAAAAATGGTTATTTATTATATATTTTGAAGATTAAAAACAGTCTTGGCAATGCGTTTACATAACTTAATACGACAATGTTGTTGTTTATAATCTAAAGTAAATTAATTTGGATATTATAAATTTTTCTTTTCACCATAAAGTTAAAAACATAAATTATGTTCATGTCTTTATATAAACTAAAGTATATACTTAAACTAAGATTCTTGAAGGCCAAAAGGAATCCAGTTTATGACCAGCATGAACCCTTACCCTTTATCTTGATATTGTACAATTAAAGCAAGTACTTTAGCAAGAACTTAGAGTTGTCAAGTGTTATAATGTCAGTAAGTTGGTTCACTAAATCAAAAGAACATAAAGTTGTCAAAGCCCGTATTCGACACAGATGGAATGACAGATTTGACAAGGGTGGTACATTCGGTAAAAACGAAGAGGGGAGTATGGTGGCAACTTTAATCTCTACAATTATGAAATAAAATGGAAAAATAAGATACTAAAGAGGAATATCAATCATACTGTCATCCATTTACAACGAAGCGCAACATCCCGGACTGTTTTGTCTTGCAATTTCTTACCAATCTTTGCATAGCGTAATAAAGTACTATCTGAAGCATATCTGCATTTTATTATTAAAAAAAAGTGAGGATAAAAGAATCATATGGACTATAATATCAAGCACGATACGGTAAACATTTATATCCATGTTTGTGTACAAGGTTTAACCTTAAGAACGTGTTTGTTCTATAGATTTGATGTACAATTATCCAATCTAATCTTCCAAGCTTCCAATTTGTTCTATAGAATATTAGCAAGTAGCAAGTGAATGAAACATCTAGAAATTCCAGCAACAAATCTTTATGTTAAATTTCAATTAATTATGAAAGAAAAGATTCTACAAGTTTTAAGATTTATCCAACAGCGAACAGAATCCCTAACAATTGTAAATAATTACGTACTTTGTGAGAAGTTGTTCCAAAAGGGACTGTTCATCGGGAGCCCATTCAACCGATAGACCAGGGTTGTGACTCAAAGCAGACTGAGTAGGACCCACCACCGAATTATCCGGCACGGAGGACCCACCGCCGTTGGTGGTGGCGCCATTTCCGTTGGGGGTTGACCCGTTGTTCTTCGCACAAGGGTTTGCACTCGCCGCCATCAGGATGCTTTAAAAAGTCGAGTAAAAAAGATTATCCGCAAAGAGTATAAAATTGAGATCTGAGCAAGATCCAATTTCAAGTGTCGATTTGTTGTGAGAAAAAGGAAATGGGGCGGATGAGTGAGAATCAGTACGGATATTTTACGTAAAGATTCATCATTTATTTGACCCATCATCTTGGGCGACGGTGGGACTGGGACTGTTTCAGGGACTGTTTCAGGCCCAATTTTCAAGGGTTTTTATGTGCGGTAAAAAATGCTTCTTCATTATCCAAGAAACTAAGACCGGAGGACGGACCAACCAACAATAATCATTTTGCAACACATGAAGATGATCTTAAAAAACCCGATTATCAAGTTTGTTACACTTTGGGACGAGAGATATACATGAAAAAGAAAATTATTTATACAGTAAATTACAAATGATGTTATTTATCTTTATAGTAAATTATAAATTATGTCTTTTAACTTCAATAATTAAACTAAATGTCATTTTTTTAAACTTTTGCACATATTTTGTCATTTACACTAACTGACGTTAAGTTTTTATGTTAAGTGAAGTCATGTGTCATGCACATGAGGGCATTATGGTTATTTTAACCCTATTTACTTAAATAATAAAATGTTAAAATAAGTGTAAATTACCATATTAATCATTATATATATTCTCTCTCTACTCTTACTTACTCTCCCTCTCTACTTTAACTCAGTTAGATCCCTGCCCTTTAAGATTATCATCTCTTTTCTCATCTTGATTATCTTCTTCAATTTCATTCTCTCATCATTCATCTATGAGAGTTCTTCATGTTTTTCATTTTACCACCACCGCCTCTAACAACGGATGGCCATATTATACACTCACTAACCCAGATTCACACACATATACACACTCAAACCTTCGCCTTGACAAATTGAATATCAAATCGGCCAGACCAGTTTCACACCATCAATTGCACTGATCACCTCTCATGCTCAGCCCTTAGTTCCTTCAACTCAGACGGTGCTAGACGACAGGGTGCTCTAGCTACTGGTTTAGCTCCAGGTATAAGATCGATTCAGAATTCAATTTGTCTATCTGGTGGTAGACCAGGTAATTTTTCCGGAAATACATCCAGGTGATCACACACTACAGGAATGTCCGCAATCTGCCTTTCAAGTTTCGAGTCTAAAGCATTAAATATGAATATACTACATCCTGTATTAACACATTTCTTAGTTTTAGCTACAGAAATCGTTTCAATCTTATTTTTATCACTATCATATTGTATCGACATAGACTCTCTGATATGCCTACAAATCCTAACAGTCTGTTGATCACAATCGATCTGAGCATGGCATTGGTTTAACCAATCCATTCCAATGATAACATCGTACTTGCTCATACTCATTGGCATTAATTCAATCACTGAATTTCCGTTGCCCATAGTCATCTTGCAATCCGTATACGACTCAGTTATCCTAATTTGTTCTCCACTTGCCATCTCAACTGCGTAAGCATGCTCAAGTGGGGTAGGTTTCATGCCTAAATGCAAACTAAAGGCATCTGAAACAAAACTTCTATTCACTCCTGTATCAAATAGGATTTTAGCATAAATATCATTAACTAGGAACGTACCAGCTACCACTTTGGCATTGTCGTTCCTCTTTCCTTCACTTATCACAAACACCTGACCTTTAGCCCCTCCTTCGGGCTTCTGCTGTACGGGTTTGGTACAATTTCTTGATATATGCCCCATCTTATTACAATTGTAGCACTTAAGAGATGGACAATATATTGAAATGTGCCCTGGCTTTTGGCATTTCTTGCATCTTATTTCCTGAGAATTTCTCACCAGAAGATTTCCCTTTCTCCTAGGGAACTTGAAGTTTCTTGGTTTAAACCGATACATTATTTCCTCACTCTTTCTATTTGTTTCCACAGGCTTTACCTCAACCGCCTTTTCAGCCTTCTTTTTGGCTTTTGTGCTGCCACATCGTCATAAATTGTGGCACTCATTGATAAAGTTGCATCCATCTTCTGAGGTGCAGAAGTTTTTACTAAGGTTCGTACCTTTGGTGGCAACCCTCGAATAAAGTGCTTGATCCTTCTAGGCTCGGGTGTCACCAGATGTGGCACCAATTTTGACATCTCATCAAATCTTGTTTCATACTCCTGATGCGTCATAGTTCCAGCCTCCAGACGCTGAAACTCTTCCTCAATTTTATCAAGTTCGTTTTGAGGACAGAATCGTTGTAGAATTAATTCCTTGATTTCATTCCATTTCATGTTGTCCACCGCATGCTTCCCTCTGGCTTGTTTTATCGATTCCCACCAATCCAGTGCTGTGGTTTCTAAGGAATTGGCAGCAAACTTGACTGACTGATTGCTTCTACACTCACTAAGCTTGATAACAGCTTCCATCTTTATGATCCACTAGGTAGCGTCAATGGCTCCTTTCTTCCCGTCAAACGGCTTGGGTTTGCAACCTCCGAAGGATTTGTAGTTGCATCCTTCATGATTCTCAGTTCTCGTTACTGAGCTAGTATTGGCGTTTCCATTTGCTCCTCCGGTGTTGTTGGTTCCTCCTCCAGCTGTTCCAGTACCCATTCTACTTGAAAGAACTTCGTCTAACAGTCCGGGTAGTGTGGTTCGTAAAGCCTTTGTTACTTCACTAGCCACAGCATCTTGGAACTGGGTTTCAATCATAACCACCTCCTCAGCATAAGGACCGGTATTATTTTCGTTCTCATTCTTTTCATAATGATCGTTAGTATCGGTGTTATTTTCAGTCTGCTTATGGTTCCTAGTAACCGGGGTTTGACCTGTTCCCCTACTTCTTCCTCTTCCAACCATTGTTACCTACACATACAGATGTATGACATCAGAATTCATATAACCGGCTATGATCCAGAAAATCAGAAATTAAAGACATTTGGCCAAGAATGAAATTAATTATCTGCTTTCTCGATATCACCCGTTATATTCATAATGATTATCAACACCTTAACCTACATCCTATGGCATTCCAGCTATTCTCGGAGCTCTTAGTTTAAGTTTAGATACTAATCTTTCTTATTAGCATCTAAATCCCTTAAACTGCGGCTCTGATACCAACTTGTCACACCTGTAACACAGGACAGTTATCTAACCAGAGTAGTACCTCCAAAAGATATGTTCCTAGGTAAGAGCGACGGGTCTAGGAGAGATTTATACACCTCTCTTTCCTAGACAGAACATTCCGTTCGTCAGATAACTACATACTTGTCAGAAGGTTGCCTTCTAGTTACTGTGACGTTGATACAAAAAAAACACAGCGGAAGACTTACAATTCATAACTATTTCATTCCATATATAACAATGTTTTACAATAAGGACTGGCTGGTAAATACAACATAAACTCTAGACTTATAGCTCACGAAGAATCATGCAATCCACTCAGGCCTTATGGTTACACAATAACCTGCCCTCGGTCATCCTTATCGCAAAAACACCTGTACACCTCCTGAAATGCCAACTACAAGCTAGTGGTCACCTGTGCTAAAAAAAACATTTAAAATATTTTGAATCAGCATAACGCTGGTGAGTTCATAAACAAAATCGTATTTTTACAATATGTATCCTTGATACAAGAATGAATGCCCCGTGTGGTTCTTAATCATCCCTTTTCTAATCCATCACTCACTAACCTCACATGAATTCTGAGTCTACAACATACATATATACGGGCGACTCCCTGGCTTCCGGATACAAGTCCGGCCAAATACGAGAGGATCAGTTCTCGCCCGTCAGTCCCCCCAATCATGGCCATAATAAGTACTTATTATAAGATATATGCACGGATAGTATTGGGATCTTAGATCAAAATCATTTACAAAACATTTTATAGAGCACAGTTCAGAGGAACTCACCTTAAGCAGAACCTCCTTTCTGATCAACTATAATAATCAATACCTCGACAGAACCCTAATTCATAACCGACATTATCAAAATTAACATCCCTATCTTAGGTTTACACGAAGGAACCTCAGAATGTTTAGAAACCTTACCTTGGCACTATCTACGGCAACTTGCGGGCGTTTTCCTAGAAATCGGACTCTCGTATGCGAACCTTGGCTCGGGAATAGAACTTCAGAGTGTGTGTGTGTTTGAGATGGTGTAAAGTGTGTGGGAAATGGGCTGAGATCGGGTTTCTATTTATAGGCAAGTTCAGGGCTCATGACGGACCTTACCAACGGTGATGGTCCGTCACCCAATATTTGGCGGCAAGCGTAATGGATCGTTACGCCCCGTGACGGTCCGTCATAGGGTTACACGCGTCATAATTGTCCGCTAGTCAGCATACACGTGTCATCACCAGATTCATTGTCGTTCCGAGCCCGTAACGAACCGTTATGACCTGTGACGGTCCGTCACCACTGTAACGGACCGTTATCTACCTGTGATGTTCCGTCATAGTTATATTTTTCCATTTGGTCATTTTTGGTCCTTTAACTTTTAGGAACTTTCATTTCAACCCCTTGGGCTTTATCTGTGCATACTTTTAGCCCCTATAATACTTGGGAATTATCCGGGTGTTACACTTCAATAAATCCTTTACCTCAATTCCTTGAAATATTTTTCAATATCTTCCTTACATATCGTTCGGCTGTTTCTTCCTAATACATCCACTTTGTTTTGTGTACTTCAATTCCTTGAGTAAGATTCTTTCTGAATTGTCTTAATGGTTGCATACTTGAAATAACGAAACAAGATAAACTAATGATTCTCCATCTTAAAGACAATTAGCTAATAACAGGTGTTTATGAAAAGCTGATATGGGGATAAATGGGTAATGGGTGATAGAAAAGAAAAGGCTAAGGATCAAAGGGGCTAGCTAGGCGGATATATTTAGTAAGTGGACTGAGTAAATAATAAAGTAAGGGTGATAGAGTCCTAGGTGTCTCAATCATTTCCATACAATTACCAGTTCATGGTCTTGATATGTATAAGTCATACAAGTTCTAATTATGCATAAAATTCGATCGAAAAACACCCAGTATACCAAACGAAAGAGCATGCGAAAATATGATAGTAATGCTCGTGAAAGGCTCAGATTATTCTCACATGAAAACAGATGAGATAAGGTTTAGTGATTCGTTATGCATAATATCCATTTGTTTCTACTTGCCATGTTTCCATTTGTAGGTCCAGTCTGGTCTACGGATCGATCTCTCTCGTATAACACATGACGTATACTCGTAGTGCGGAATCCAAATGAATAAACGCGTCTCAAACAGATAAGAACACAATACAAACACACAAGACACGATTCTCTGAAAGCTCTCTTTATTACTCTGCAGAATGTGCTTACAAGTACAAATCTATTTAAGTTCTACAACTAAGCACTATTTATAGGTAACACAATCTGCCACATGCGAACTTAACAAGTTCGCCACTCACATGGCATTGGTGAACTTGTTAAGTTCGCCATTCACAAAATTTAACTACAAAAGACAAATTACAATACTAAAGATTACAAAAGACCTATTCTATCACATAAAGCTACATGTCACACAAAGTACTCTAACAGACTCCCCCTTGACATTAGCTTGGTTTCTTAATCTTCAGTTGTTCTTCTGACTCTCCAGCATCTTGCTTCCATCATGTAATTCATGATTAATGCATAACTGTAACACCCTCTTGTATTGCATAGCCTGTTCTCTCCACTCATCTGTATACATGATCTTTTTTCTCTTCAGAGTCTGCATGATCTTTCTTTGAAAAGTTTATCAAATTTAATGCATCATACAATCTATACAAAATCTTCCCTTCTTTGTCTTCAATCACAGCCTCCCCAATATCTACATCAACAAACCACCACTTCATGTTTCCTATGAAATCTTGTGGGACTTTCTTTAAAGGAATCTTCTTCAAAGTATTTACTGGTTTATACTTGTATTTCACCACTTTCTTATTTAACACTGGATCATTGACTTTCTTTCTTACTCCTTTCTGAGGTTTCAAATATTCAAATTTTCTAGAAGTACTCTCTTTCCTTATCAATATGGCTATTGCATCAACAATACCATCTCCAGATCTGTTTATCAATGGTTTAGAAGATAATCCATTCACCTCACATTGAGGTAAAGAATTCAAATACTTCAATCTTGGCTTCAAATATTGAACACCATCGGTTCTTTTTATCACAATCAGTTTAAACTCTTCCTCATAAATCCAACTGAGAATTCTACCGCTGCAATGACTATTGTTCATGTAGGATCGGTGTTTTACAAGATGGTTCTGTTCAGTTGAGATTGGCGGAAACAATCACAACTATGCAATGTAAACAAGAAACAATGATAATACTGATAAATGCAAATTGTATTAATCTTCAAGGTTTACAAGTTACAGAGAAAACTCTAAGGAAGCACACTTGTGCAATAAGAAGATAAAATACATATAAAGGAACTTAGAATCAATACAGACCCTTGATTCTAAGGACCAGATCAAACACCAGTCGTTGATCTTTGACAGTTACAAGTTACACTACAATTGGTAGACAACTAAAAGACAAATTACAGCAAACAGTATGAATCAGGTCAAAAGTCTTCTTAGGAATCTTTGCAGGATACTTCGGAAGTAGTAGCTTTGTCTTTAATCATCTGCACCAATAACATTCCTTCTGCTGATAGATGTGTCAGTGTTACAGCAAAAGGTGTCTGTAGCAAAGTCAAAGCTGCTGATGATTTGCCTATCAACAGCATCAATGTTTGATGCTGCTGAGAAGCCTATCAGCAGCAACTTTGGACTTCAGCAGATAAGGCTATCCGTAGTATAATTGTTCATCAGCAGTAGAACTTAACTATCCGCGACATATGCCTTATCAGCAGTAACTTGTAAGTCAGCAAAACTGTAGAGTCCACAATATCTATACTTAGATAATTTTGTATCCATCAGTCTTTATCTTTACAAACTCCCCCTAGACTGATGCTACCAAAATTTCTCTTGTTGTCTTTGTTCATGAATCTTTTGCATGTTCAGGACAATCCTTGCAGTCTCATAGCCTCTTGGATCCTTGCTTGAATTGTCAAGAGGAATTTCAGATAGATTTCTTTATTGAATAATTTCTCAAGGTAGTCTGCATCCTCACCTTAAGAAATCAGAACTGCCATCCATTCCTCCCTCATCTCTTTAGCAAGTTCAGAATCAGTAATTATGAACTTGGCTTCCTCTGCTCTCTTTCTCTCTCTCTCTTCCTCTTCTTTATTGAATTGTTCCTGCAGTTGTCGAGCTAAGGCTTCGTATTCTATTATTTGTGAAGCTGCAGGAACTTGAACTTTTGTTCTATCCCATTGCCTTGCCTGCAATTGGATCTGTTGTTCTCTGAAGAGCATGGCGGCTTTTCTTTCTTGAGCTTTCTTGAGCTCAGCCATCTCTTCTTCTTCTCTTTCTCTTTTCTCCTTTCCACTTCCTTCTTTTCTTCCTCTATTTTATTTTCTTGTTCTTCTGTCATAATTCTTTTCCCTTTGTCTTTATTGGATGCCTCTGCTTCAGCTTCATAGATCACAATAGCAGAGGTGGGAGTTTCTATTGAGACCTCAGCCTCAGCTTCATTGGCAATTTGAGGAGAGGACAAAGGGGGCACAATTTCTTCATCTCCACTTTCTTCCCATTCTTCTCTAGTTACTTCCTTCCATTCTGTCACAATCTTATGTTTCTCTTTTCTTGTAGATTCTTCTTCAGTGTTTAGGCTGACAGTTAGAGAAGAGGGAAGGGACAAGTCTGAGTCAGATTCATCCATTGCAATCCATCCCTCCTTCTCAAGAAAGGTTTTGACAATTTTGATCATTTCTTGACTTTTCTTGGAGTTGATGTTGCAGATGTGTGATCTGAGGTCAAATACCTTAAAAGGAAGTCTAGATTGAGCAGTAGGATATCATGGATATTGTTGATTATGAATGTAGATCCATCACACAGAAAGAATTGAAACCCTGAAGGCTCAGTGCTTGACCATCCATGAACTTCCAGGCCTCTAACCACCTCATTATACAAGAATATTCTTAAACATAGGACTCGTTCTTCAGTTAAGACCCTGCTTCTTATCAGCTCCATTCTTTGGCTTGGCCTTTCATATCTTTGTTCTGCCGCTCTTGAGGACTCTGCTTCTACATCCTCAAGTCTTGGATAAGCCACCCTTTTTGCTTCTTCAAGGAACCTCTCAAACCGAGGCATATTGTCTTCGCATATATCATGAAATCTTTCAATGGCAAGCCTGGTAGATAGGTCCTTGGAGGTGTTAACACTTTGAGTCAGGTGCAGGAACAAGATTTCAAATAGATTTAGATTATCCAAGATAAGCTCTTTGACTCCAGCAAACTCCCAGCCAATCCAGAATCTTTTAAGGATGCCATCATACCCCCATGCTAGAATAGAGTCAAATTCCAAGTTATGTGCAGTTAGTGTGAATTCGGGGGATATGATTCTCCTGGAGATGTTAGCAGCATCTTTAAGTATTTGAACTTCTAGGAATGCTTCTTCTTCCCTTTCTATCTCCCTCTCCTCAGGAAATGCTTCCTCTACATTCCTGGTAACTAGTCTCCATTCTTCCGGGACCTCTTCCTCTTCATCTCTGGAGTCTTCCCATTCAATCTCTTGAACTTGAATAAAAGAGGGCTTGAAGATTGTTCGTTGAAATTCCTCTTGTTCTTTGAACCATTCTTCCAAGCAATCATCACCATCTTGAAGAATTTTCTCCCCCTTTTTGGTTGCATTAGTAAGAAAATTTGAATCAGTTTGAGTGCCCACTGATACAAGGGAGGAAGAAGCAGGGTGGGTACATATGTGGGATTCATGCATAGAAGCTTGGTGCCTTAATTTAGACACTTCAGCCTCCAGCATAGCAACCCTAGCCGTCAATTCCAGATTTTGAAGTTTCAAACTATCCTCATCCACAAATGTGGAATCCTTGGAACAAGATGGGGCCTTAGGCCTAGCCTCTGCATTCCCATCACCCTGGTTTTCTTGGCACCTGGGATTCCTCTCAGTGAAAAGTGTTTCAAAAGAGACATTTTCACTAGGAGTTGCCGCGCTTAGGGACTTAGTGATGTTATCACTGTCCTCCTGGTCAGTTGATGGACCAGCAGTAGTGATAGCCCCTTCCACATTCACTCTATCAGAACTGCCAGAGTGAACCTTCTTGGGTGATGAACTTGGGCTGGGTACATTGGCAGCCATGTCAATTAATACCTTCGAGATAGTGACAGTTGGAGAAGGTATATCATCTTGACTAGGTGCCTCTGTACTTAAGTTCAGAGAAGAAACAAAATGAAAGGGCTCAGAGGGTTGTTCTATGGATCCGGGATGTGATCCTGATCCTAATAGAGATTCTTCCAAGGAAGTTTCCCTAATCATGTGGCTATCCCTTATAGTATTCTCATCAGAGTGTTGTGACTCTGGATGAGGGCTTTTGGGTTGGGATTGGGCCGCTGAGACAAGAATAGAAGGATTCTTCTTGCTCTTCTTTCCTTTCCTGTTATAACTTACCACAACTAGGGCCCTTTGTTCCAGTTGGGCTTGAAGAGTGGGGGTAAGTATTTGTTGTACCTGTGCACCCTCAGGAGGTTGCACAGGGGTTCGATCAAGGGAAACAGTTGTTGTATGTTCAGCCTGTGCAGTGGAGGGTGTGGGATCAGTATCAGCTGGGACTGCTGAACTGTCACCCTGGGTACTTTGTATGTTCATTATTATAGATAACAATGGAACATTAACCCCTGAGAACTTTGCTGGAGTAGTTCTCATACTTTTAAAAATATTATTTTTATGTCCCCCAATCATGTAGACTGTTGCAAGTTTTGAAAGATCTTTTAATTCATGGTAAAAAAACTTTCTACAAGAATCTAGGGTACATATAAAAAGTTTCTTTTGGCCCTTCTTGAAGGTTGTATCTCAAACCTTCAAAAATCAAGTGAGAAAAGTTGAAACCCTCCCCAGTTATCATACCATGAATAGCAGAGGCAAGACCAGAGTTTAATTGATTCCATCCACTCCTCTTCTATGAGATAAATTGTGGAAGAGTGTGGCACAAAAACTTCCATGGAGGACCCATCAGTGCCTTCTCAATGGTGTATTCATCTTGATTTCTAGTGTACCCTATGGATACAAAGGTCCTCATGTACTCATTCTTGGTGTATGAGTTGGTGGCACCCTCGTCCTGAAGCTTGAGATGTTTTCTGAGTGTAGCTTCTGTAATAGTGATATCCTTGCCGTCTACCTTTTATTTGATTTGGGGAGTCCCCTGTTCGGTAGAGAAGACGACAGAGTTCCAGAAATCTTCCATATGGGGTATGTAGATTGTGGGGTTGACAGTCAGAGCAAAGTGTATTTTTGATCGACACAGAAAGTCGATTATATCATCGAACCCTTCTAATTTCTTACCCTTAACAAGATATGCCGTTAAATTGTGGTAAGGGGAGAACTTATCATCAGGGTTATTGATGTCTACGTTTGCCATTTTGGTGAGGTTTGGAGGGAAGGATGAAGCTTTTAAAAGTTGGTTAAGTGTGGGGAAGCTTTGAATGCTTGGGAGAGATGGAGGGTTAGGTTAAAATTGAATGTGAAGAGGTGAAGGAGGGAATTTGATTTTATTATAACGACAAAAGTTTGGGCAACGGTCACTTGTATCGTTCAAAAGGATGAAGCGTAGCACACTGTAGCAGTCATCTATAGTGACACTTTACTTTTTACTGTGTTACAGCTGTAACACACTGTAACAGTCATGGTAAAGACTGACAGTGACTTTTTATAGCGGGTAAAAGTTAATTTGAACCATTTTTACCCATCCACAACAAACTTGGTTGCTTCGGAAGGTTAAGTCTATCAGCAGCAAAACTTGGTTGCTGCTGATGGATGTAATGGTCTGCAACAAAGATGTTGCTGCTGATTGCCTTAAAGCTATCCGCAGCAAACTTGTTCCTGCTGATAACTTAAAGCAGTCAGTAGCAAAATCTTTGCTGCTAAGGACTAAACCCGTCAGCAACAAAGATGTTTGTTGCTGATCATTTATTTTTCAAAAGACTTTATTTACAACAAGAGAAAGACTGACACATTTACTTTTAAAGATTTTTAGAGAAATATTTTAATCAAAGTTCATCATGCCAATGGATTCAACTAGATATCTGAATCTAGCTTCATCAAAGGCTTTTGTGAATAAGTCAGTATAGTGCTCATTTGTATGAACTTTGATTAAAATAATTCTTCTTTTCTCAGCTTGATCTCTAATAAAATCATACCTGATGTCGATGTGTTTTGTCTTGGAGTGCTGAACAGGATTATTTGTGATTGATATGACACTTTTGTTGTCAATGTGAATGGGAGTTGCCATGAAAGTCATTCCATAGTCCAGCATTTGATTCTGCATCCAGATGACTTGTGCATAGCAACTGGAAGCTGCAATGTATTCTGCTTCTGCTGTAGATGTGGACACACATGTTTGCTTCTTGCATTGCCAGGAAATCAATCTTCCTCCCAGAAATTGGCATCATCCTGATGTGGACTTTTTGTCCAAGTTGCATCCTCCATAGTCACTGTCAGTGTATGCATAAAGATTGAATTTTTCATTCTTAGAATACCATAGCCCAAGTCTTGGGGCTCCCTTCAGGTATCTAAAGATTCTCTTGACAGCTTGGAGATGTGAGGTTTTTGGAGCTGCTTGAAATCTTGCACACAGGCATACTGCAAACATAATATCTGGTCTTGAAGCAGTTAGATACATGAGGGATCCAATCATTGCCCTGTACTGATGTTGATCAGTGTCTTGGCCATTTTTGTCAGGAGACAATTGATGATGCACTTGAATTGGAGTTCTTGTAGCAGAGCAGTCAGCCAGTTTGAATCTTTCCAAGATACTTTTGACATATTTGGATTGGCTGATGAAGATTCCATTTGGAACTTGTTTGACTTAGAGACCCAAAAAAAAATTTAGTTCATCCATTAAACTCATTTCAAACTTTGAGTGCATTAGAATCTCAAAGTCTTTGCATAATTTCTTCTTTGTTGATCCAAAGATGATGTCATCTACATAGATTTGTACCAATAGAATTTCCCCCCCTTCATCTTTAATAAACAATGTCTGATCAATGGCACCACTTCTGAAATTGTTGTTGAGTAGATAACCTGACAAAGTCTCATACCAGGCTCTTGGGGCTTGGGGTAGTCCATATAGAGCCTTGTCTAGTTTGAAAACTTTGTTTGGATGTGAGGGATCTATAAAGCCTGGAGGTTGTCTGACATATACTTCCTCACCAATCTTCCCATATAGAAAAGCACTCTTGACATCCATCTGATAAACAGTAAAGCTTTTGGATGCAGCATATTCTAGGAAGATTCTAATAGCCTCCAATATGGCAATAGGAGCAAAGACTTCATTATAGTCAATTCCTTCTTCCTAAGTGTATCCCTGATCCACAAGTCTGACTTTGTTCTTAATTACAATCCCTCTTTCATCTTGCTTGTTCCTGAAGACCCACCTTGTGCCTATAGAAGTCTGGCCAGGTGGAAGATCAACTAGGGTCCGCACCTCTTGTCTTTTGAATTGCAGTAACTCTTCTTGCATTGCTTCAATCCAACTGCTGTGTTGCAGAGCTTCATCTATCTTCTTTGGTTCAACTTGAGACAGAAAACAGGAGTATAGACAGATATTAGCTTCATGAGTCTTGCTTCTAGTTTGAACTCCTTGTTGAACTTGACCAACGACATTTCCTAAGGGATGTTCTGTGACACCCAGCATTTCAGGTCAATATCCACATTTCATAAACGCACGTTCATAATTATTATTTCCTGATATTTATTTTGACTAAGTAAAGTCAAGAAGTCTAGCAAAGGAGTTTATTTCAAGTCTAGTAAATCTTAAAGAATTACTAGAAAAAGTAAGCAGAATAACCCGACTAAATACGAAGTTATTCAAGAGACCACAGACAAGATTTTCAAAATCAAGGATCGTCTGAAGGCCGCCTGTGACAGACAAAAGAGTTACGCGGATAATAGACGAAGACCTTTAGAATTCCAAGTGAGAGACAAAGTCATGTTAAAGGTCTCACCTTGGAAAGGAGTTGCAAGATTTGGCAACCGTGGCAAGCTTAACCCTAGGTACGTTGGACCGTTTGAAATATTGGCTAGGGTTGGCCCTGTAGCTTACAAGCTCAAGTTGCCACAAGAACTAAGCAATATACATGATACGTTTCATGTATCAAATCTCAAGAAGTGCTTATCAGACGACACATTAATTATACCGCCTGATGAGATTCACATAGACGACAAGTTGCACTTCATTGAGGAACCTATGGAAGTCACAGATTGGAAGGTTCAGAGAACAAGGCGCAGCCGTGTTAAGCTGGTCAAGGTACGTTGGAATTCAAAGCGCGGCCCTGAGTATACATGGGAGCGGGAAGATAAAATGAAATCCAAGTACCCGTCATTGTTTACAAACACTCCAAGCCAGAGTGACAAGAACTGAATTTCGGGACGAAATTCTCTGTAACATGGGGAGAATGTGACACCCAGCATTTCAGGTCAATATCCACATTTCATAAACGCACGTTCATAATTATTATTTCCTGATATTTATTTTGACTAAGTAAAGTCAAGAAGTCTAGCAAAGGAGTTTATTCCAAGTCTAGTAAATCTTAAAGAATTACTAGAAAAAGTAGGCAGAATAACCCGACTAAATACGAACGTTAATGGTTAAATTAAATAACCAGAAATATATATATATATATATTACACAAAATTTACGTTAAACCAAGATTTTAATAATTTCTTCAACGAGCCATAAAATGGTTAAAATTATAATACCGTGAAGAATCTAAACCGAATTAAATTACCCCTTTAAAACTCTAATTGATACTAATACCATTAATAAATTAATACTTAAAATTGGTTATCATTAACCCCAAACCACTTCCTTGACTTTCTCGGCCGAGAGTCAGGGGAGCCATTCTCCCACTTGCTAATTCACTCAAATTCAGATAAAAACCATACCTCCTCAGTCGAAATCCCACAATCCCTTTCATACTTCTCATTTTCTTACGGCAAATTCCCAATTTCTCCTTCAAGTCGAAGTCCAGTTTAAGGCAAAAATTCACCAGATTTCGGTGCTATAAGAAGAGTTCCAAGTGTTTTCTCAAGAATCAAGCTAAGGAGTTCAAGATCATTCTCTGTTTCTCTAGAAATCACCATTCTCTGTTTGAGGTAAAAACTCAATATTATCCATTTCATTTTCTTTAAAACTGTAGCTGAACATACAAATCGTTCAAACGCAAGTAAGATAACAAGAAAAGTGTGTCAAATTCAAGATTTGAACATAAAAATATAAAGGACGAATTCTGTCAATCAAAGTGCAGTAATCGAAACTAGGAGTTTCGATACCTGTTCAATCGAAACTAGGAGTTTCGATACCTGTTGTTCAATTGAAACTAGGAGTTTCGATACCTATTCAATCGAAACTAGAAGTTTCGATACCTATTTACTCAATCGAAACTAGGAGTTTCGATACCTGTTTACAATCGAAACTAAGTAGTTTCGATACCGATTGCCCAATCGAAACTAGGTAGTTTCGATACTATTCTTGCCAATCAAAACTAGGTAGTTTCGATACCTGTTTTGCTCAGTCGAAACTAGGAAGTTTCGACATCTGTTCTGTTTAATCGAAACTAAGAAAGTTTCGATACCGGTTCATCAGCCCCATGGAGCAGTAACTCAGAACTATTTTTATAACGAAACAAGGGTTGGAAAAACTAAAAAGATATTTAAAACAAAAGCAATAAGATCTGCTAAGTCGGGTGAACAACTTGCGTTTAAGACGGGTAGTCTTAACGTGTATGTTATCCTTGTGTAATTAGGATACGGATAGGCGAATCTGCCGTTATTCAAATATTTGCTAGCATTCATACTTTCGAGGTGAGTTTCACTAATCCCCCTTTTTCTAAGTTTTTGAAATGATTTGGGGTGGAAACATACTTATAAAGAATTTTCGTATGTAAATGAATGAAACTAATGATCTGACCATATGTATGTATTGAGGGAACAATAAAGCGCTTAAAGTCCTCGGAATAAATTAGTAACCATTAGCTATGGATTTAGCCCAGGATTTTATGAATAATACTATTGGGGGTGACGCTCCCGGTCATGGTTAGTCGCGCTAACCAGGGGTCCAAATGACCGAATGACCGCATATAATCTTACTCGCAGAAAGGCGAGGGGAGGCACAGAAAGTTGGGGTTTGGTTACGGTCTCGTACATTACATACTATTTTGTATTCCTTGCAAGCTTACAAATGGGGTCAATAGATCGGATTAGTAATCATATTCATTGGTAATACATGTATAAAGAGTTCTGATCAGGTTAAAGTGATCAGGTTTTAAACAAAAGAGTTCTGATCAGGCTAAAGTGATCAGGTTTTAAAGTAAAGAGTTCTGATCAGGTTAAAGTGATCAGGTTTTAAACAAAAGAGTTCTGATCAGGATAAAGTGATCAGGTTTTAAAGTAAAGAGTTCTGATCAGGTTGAAGTGATCAGGTTTAAACAAAAGAGTACTGATCAGGTTAAAGTGATTAGGTTTAACAAAGAGTTTTGATCGGAAAATGATCAGATTTAAACATTGGGTTTATGATAACTCTTTATAATAACTTGTGAACTCACCAACCTCGTGTTGACAGTTTTAAGTATGTTTTCAGGAAATTGAACGTGGCCATCAGGTTAGCAATGTAGGATACATGCATGCACGTGGATACGGCTTTTTGGGAGGATTTCTCTTGTATAACTCATGGTCTTGAGTCATATTTGCGAAATCTTAAACTTTTGTAAACTCAATTTGATACTTTGTGATGTAAATATTTTAAACTCGATTATGTATCTAATTATATGTATGTGTTTGCGATAATCATATGCTTTGGAAACCAGTGAACGTCGCGCCTCGCGTTTCCGCCTTGGCGGGGTGTGACAGAACTTGGTATCAGAGCCATTGATTATAGCGAACTAGGTGTCTAAAAATGGAACCTAGTCTATAATTTGAATGACTCACTACAATGTTTTCATTGCATAAGCATTGCATAACCAGTCATCATGTCATGTGGATATTGTAGTCACAAGCATGTCATCACATTCACACTCTGACCCCGTTTCTGACCCTAAATCCAACGAGGAACTTTCCGCCTCACGCCCCAAAAATCGAGTACAAGTTCGCAGCTCGACACCACCCAATGTTGCCCTGGGAGAACTGCCTATTGTTTACCGAAAGAAAAGCGGAGGACCAGTCATGGTAAATAGTGCTAGGAAGAAGGTTCGATTTCCACGCAAGAGAAACCTGGCAGCCCGTGACCCGAAAGACTTGGAGACCGATGAGGAACCATCTAGGAAACGTCCCTGTTACCATCCTACGGTGGGGACTATCCGTTGGATGCCCTGTACCCTGGCACGATGGAGGGAGATGGAGAGCATTCCATCTACCTTTGAGCTCGGAGAGTCTTCCAACTCTCCAACACCCCTACCCCACACTGGGGAAGCCATGGAGCTCACAGTGCCTACATTGGTAGCACGCGTTCATACGCACGAGGAGCGTATTGATGATCTCCTAGATGATATTCGGGCACATGGGGATGCAACCATGCGCTTACGTCAAGGGCTCGGATCTCGAATACAGACTCTGGAGGATAGCGCCCGAGACATACAGGGTGCCACTGACTACCTCGAGTTGAGAGCCGATATGGACTGGCAGTTCACTCTCACAGTCCGAGACATGGTGGAGGCGCTGGAAGAAAGGACTTTAGCTGCAGAGTTTGTGGCTAGGGCTAGCTTTGTCATGGCAGGACTTGCCATGATGATTGGGTTGTACTCCCACTTCTTCTTTTAAACCTATTATGGGCGGGTTGTGCCCATAGCACATTATGTAGTTTAAAACTTTGGTACTGATGTGGTCATAAGAACCCATCCCTTTTGTATCCTTGTCTTTTGGAACAATGTACTATATATGTTTTAACTATGTATGTGATGGTTTATGATGGTTGTTCATGTTGATGTTGTTGTATCCTTATGTCATGATCTATCATTATTATTATATAATGTTATTTCTTTTTAATTGATATGTTAGAAAGAACGTCATGGCACCTAAATGAAGGACGCCCCGTAACACTACTAGTGGCAACAACGAGACAATTTCCCCAAACATAGAACAACTCATAGCACAGCGAGTAGCTGCCGCCATAGAGCAGTATGAAGCAAATCGAAATAGTGGCGGAGGAAACGGCAGCGGTGCCGGCGGAGGAGGTGCAGGAGGTACAGGAGGTAGCGGTACCGTAGGAGGTAGCGGTACAGCAGGAGGTTCCGGAGGTAATAAAAATAAATAAGCCATAACACATAGTCATGATCCGAATTAATGACGTTATGACTTGTGAATCTACAGATGCTCCAAATAGAAAGTGCACCTACAAGGCCTTTCTATCCTGCAACCCCCGTAACTTCAATGGCACCGAGGGTGCAGTAGGTCTGATGAGATGGATAGAAAAGATGGAGTCGGTGATTGATATTAGTGAATGCACCGCTGACTGCATGGTGAAGTATTCTACATGTACGCTCACTGATAAAGCTTTATTTGGTGGAATACTCAAATGAAGACTTTGGGGAGAGAGACAGCGTACCAATTATCTTGGGAAGACTTGAAAAACATGATGATTGAGGAATACTGTCCTCGAAACGAATTGCAAAAGATTGAAACTGAGATGTGGAACCTACAGATGATAGGAGATGATGTGGCGGGATACACCGACCGTTTCAATGAATTGGCGATTCTAGTACCGCATATGGTCACACCAGAACATAAACGTGTTGAAAGTTATCTGTGGGGCCTTGCGCCTCAAATTCGTAGCATGGTAACATCATCTAATCCAATAGATGCCAAGAGTGCTATAACCTTAGCATTCAAACTAAAGGATGATGCAGTACGTAATGAATTATTTGTGAGGAAGGAGAACGAGGAAGGTAGATCTGGGGAGAAAAGGAAATGGATGGGAAATTCAAGTAACAAATTTGGAAAACAAGAGTTTAAGAAACAAGGAACTGTGAAGGCTTTTGCAGCCAACACAGTGGAAAGAAAGGAGTATGATAGGGGCCTACCGAGATGTAAGAGGTGTGGAAATCATCATGCCGGTGTTTGCATCAAGTGTGGAAAATGCGACAAGTTTGGTCACACCACTCAAGCTTGTCGAACTAACAACCGAATGGGGAGAATTAAACCGGGATGTTTCGTATGTGGTGACCTGAAACACTTCAAGAAGGATTGTCCCAAGTGGAAGAATCAGAACAACGCTCAGGCACCAGGGAGGGCATTTGTGATGGGTACAAGGGACGCACGCCAGGACCCGAACATCGTCACTGATACGTTCCCGATAAATAATCACTATGCCTCTGTACTTTTTGATTCGGGTGCGGATATGAGCTTTGTGTCGAATAATTTTAAATCCTTACTCGGTATTAAGGCCAGCAAACTAGATCAAAGTTATACAATTGAATTAGCAAATGGGAAATTAATAGAAACCGGAGAGGTCATTAAGGGTTGTACCTTATGTTTAGAAAACCATACATTCAGTTTAGACCTTCTACCCGTCGAGCTAGGGAGTTTTGATATTGTTATTGGCATGGATTGGTTAACAAAGAATCGTGCCGAGATTGTATGCTTCGAGAAGATTGTACGTATCCCACTACCAAGCGGAGAAATTCTTTCAATCAAGGCGAAAGGTGTAGAACGATGTTGAAGACGATAAACTGCATGAAAGCTCATAAGTATCTACGCAAGGGTTATTGTGCATTCCTGGCTCACATAGTCGAGAAGAAACTCGAAGAACGTCGACTTGAGGACATACCAATCGTCAGAGATTACTCGGAGGTATTTCCCGAGGACTTACCAGGATTACCATCATCAAGACAAGTCGAGTTCCGGATCGACCTAGTACCAGGAGCCGCACCAATTGCACGATCGTCGTATCGTCTAGCCCCTTCCGAGATGCAGGAACTGTCGAGCCAACTACAAGAATTACTTGACAAAGGTTTCATAAGACCGAGTTTCTCACCATGGGGAGCTCCGGTCCTGTTTGTAAAGAAAAAGGATGGAACCTTTAGAATGTGTATTGATTACCGAGAATTAAACAAACTGACAATCAAAAATCGGTATCCTCTTCATCGAATAGACGATTTGTTTGATCAACTTCAAGGTTCCAGTTTCTATTCAAAAATTGATCTACGATCAGGGTATCATCAACTGAAAATTCAGGAAGAAGATATACCAAAAACGGCTTTTAGGACTCGTTAAGGTCACTACGAGTTCCTAGTTATGCCATTTGGTTTGACTAATGCACCAGCCGTCTTCATGGATCTCATGAACCGCGTGTGCAAGCCGTACTTGGATAAATTCATGATTGTGTTTATCGATGACATATTGATATATTCACGAACCAAGGAGGAACATGAACATCATTTGAAATTAATCTTGGAACTACTCAGGAATGAGAAGCTTTATTCCAAATTCTCTAAGTGTGAGTTTTGGATCCAAGAGGTTCACTTTCTCGGACACGTCATCAATAAGAATGGTATTCACGTAGACCCATCTAAGATTGAAGCTATCAAAAACTGGGAAGCACCAAGAACTCCGACTGAGGTGCGTCAATTTCTGGGTTTGGCAGGATATTACAGGCGATTTATCGAGAATTTTTCAAAGATAGCCTTACCTTTGACCACGTTAACTCAGAAGGACAAAAAGTTTGATTGGACTGATAAACAGGAATCAACTTTTCAATTGCTGAAGCAAAAACTTTGCAGTGCACCAATCCTATCCCTTCCCGAAGGAACTGACAATTTCATCGTGTACTGCGACGCATCACACCAAGGTCTGGGGTGTGTATTGATGCAGAGAGAAAAAGTCATAGCGTATGCATCCAGACAGCTAAAAGTACATGAGAAAAATTATACGACTCACGATCTGGAATTGGGTGCTGTCGTGTTTGCACTCAAGATTTGGAGACATTACTTGTACGATACAAAATGTACTATCTTTACAGACCACAAGAGTCTCCAGCACATCTTTAATCAGAAAGAACTCAACATGAGGCAACGTCGTTGGGTAGAGCTAATGAATGATTACGACTGTGATATCAAGTATCACCCTGGTAAGGCAAACGTCGTAGCAGATGCCTTGAGTCGTAAGGAACGAGTTAAAACACTCCGTGTTTGTGCCCTAGAATTGACAATTCATACGAGTCTCACGACTCAAATCCGGATGGCACAACAAGAGGCAATCAAAGAAGAAAACATTCAGAATGAAGCTTTACGAGGAATGATAAAGCAGTTGGAACCAAAGTCAGATGACACTTTATACTTCATGAATAGAATTTGGGTGCCATGTTTTGGTAACTTACAGGAGTTGGTTATGGACGAAGCCCACAAGTCCAGGTACTCCATTCACCCAGGTTCGGATAAAATATATAAGGATTTGAAAGAACTCTACTGGTGGCCGAACATGAAAGGAGAAATTGCTATTTATGTCAGTAAATGCCTGACATGTTCAAAAGTAAAGGCAGAACATCAGAAACCGTCGGGATTGTTACAACAACCCGAGATACCTCAATGGAAATGGGAACAGATTTCCATGGATTTCATTACAAAGTTACCCAAGACGTCGAGCGGGTATGACACTATATGGGTAATCGTCAATTGTTTGACGAAATCAGCTCATTTTCTACCCATCAAAGAGACGGATAAAACCGAGAAACTTGCAAGGCTTTATATCAAGGAAATTGTGGCTAGGCATAGAGTGTCAATTTCTATTATCTCTGATAGAGACAGCAGATTCGTGTCTAGAATCTGGAAATCATTACAAGAAGCCATGGGCACACGTCTTGACATGAGCACGGCATATCACCCACAAACAGATGGTCAAAGTGAAAGGACCATTCAAACCTTAGAGGATATGCTCCGTGCGTGTGCAATTGACTTTGGTGGAAATTGGGATACTCATTTGCCACTAGCTGAGTTTTCATACAATAATAGTTACCACACCAGCATCAAAGCCGCTCCGTTTGAGGCTTTGTATGGTCGAAAATGTCGTTCACCGCTATGTTGGGCAGAAGTTGGTGACAAGCATTTAATCGGTCCTGAAGTTATTCAAGAGACCACAGACAAGATTTTCAAAATCAAGGATCGTCTGAAGGCCGCCCGTGACAGACAAAAGAGTTACGCGGATAACAGACGAAGACCTTTAGAATTCCAAGTGAGAGACAAAGTCATGTTAAAGGTCTCACCTTGGAAAGGAGTTACAAGATTTGGCAACCGTGGCAAGCTTAACCCTAGGTACGTTGGACCATTTGAAATATTGGCTAGGGTTGGCCCTGTAGCTTACAAGCTCAAGTTGCCACAAGAACTAAGCAATATACATGATACGTTTCATGTGTCAAATCTCAAGAAGTGCTTATCAGACGACACATTAATTATACCGCCTGATGAGATTCACATAGACGACAAGTTGCACTTCATTGAGGAACCTATGGAAGTCACAGATTGGAAGGTTCAGAGAACAAGGCGCAGCCGTGTTAAGCTGGTCAAGGTACGTTGGAATTCAAAGCGCGGCCCTGAGTATACATAGGAGCGGGAAGATATAATGAAATCCAAGTACCCGTCATTGTTTACAAACACTCCAAGCCAGAGTGACAAGAACTGAATTTCGGGACGAAATTCTCTGTAACATGGGGAGAATGTGACACCCAGCATTTCAGGTCAATATCCACATTTCATAAACGCACGTTCATAATTATTATTTCCTGATATTTATTTTGACTAAGTAAGTCAAGAAGTCTTGCAAAGGAGTTTATTCCAAGTCTAGTAAATCTTAAAGAATTACTAGAAAAAGTAAGCAGAATAACCCGACTAAATACGAACGTTAATGGTTAAATTAAATAACCAGAAATATATATATATATATATATATATATATATATTACACAAAATTTACGTTGAACCAAGATTTTAATAATTTCTTCAACGAGCCATAAAATGGTTAAAATTATAATACCGTGAAGAATCTAAACCGAATTAAATTACCCCTTTAAAACTCTAATTGATACTAATACCATTAATAAATTAATACTTAAAATTGGTTATCATTAACCCCAAACCACTTCCTTGACTTTCTCGGCCGAGAGTCAGGGGAGCCATTCTCCCACTTGCTAATTCACTCAAATTCAGATAAAAACCATACCTCCTCAGTCGAAATCCCACAATCCCTTTCATACTTCTCATTTTCTTACGACAAATTCCCAATTTCTCCTTCAAGTCGAAGTCCAGTTTAAGGCAAAAATTCACCAGATTTCGGTGCTATAAGAAGAGTTCCAAGTGTTTTCTCAAGAATCAAGCTAAGGAGTTCAAGATCATTATCTGTTTCTCTAGAAATCACCATTCTCTGTTTGAGGTAAAAACTCAATATTATCCATTTCATTTTCTTTAAAACCGTAGCTGAACATACAAATCGTTCAAACGCAAGTAAGATAACAAGAAAAGTGTGTCAAATTCAAGATTTGAACATAAAAATATAAAGGACGAATTCTGTCAATCAAAGTGCAGTGATCGAAACTAGGAGTTTCGATACCTGTTCAATCGAAACTAGGAGTTTCGATACCTGTTGTTCAATCGAAACTAGGAGTTTCGATACCTATTCAATCGAAACTAGAAGTTTCGATACCTATTTACTCAATCGAAACTAGGAGTTTCGATACCTGTTTACAATCGAAACTAAGTAGTTTCGATACCGATTGCCCAATCGAAACTAGGTAGTTTCGATACTATTCTTGCCAATCGAAACTAGGTAGTTTCGATACCTGTTTTGCTCAGTCGAAACTAGGAAGTTTCGACATCTGTTCTGTTTAATCGAAACTAAGAAAGTTTCGATACCGGTTCATCAGCCCCATGGAGCAGTAACTCAGAACTATTTTTATAACGAAACAAGGGTTGGAAAAACTAAAAAGATATTTAAAACAAAAGCAATAAGATCTGCTAAGTCGGGTGAACAACTTGCGTTTAAGACGGGTAGTCTTAACGTGTATGTTATCCTTGTGTAATTAGGATACGGATAGGCGAATCTGCCATTATTCAAATATTTGCTAGCATTCATACTGTCGAGGTGAGTTTCACTAATCCCCCTTTTTCTAAGTTTTTGAAATGATTTGGGGTGGAAACATACTTGTAAAGAATTTTCGTATGTAAATGAATGAAACTAATGATCTGACCGTATGTATGTATTGAGGGAACAATAAAGCGCTTAAAGTCCTCGGAATAAATTAGTAACCATTAGCTATGGATTTAGCCCAGGATTTTATGAATAGTACTATTGGGGGTGACGCTCCCGGACATGGTTAGTCGCGCTAACCAGGGGTCCAAAAGACCGATTGACCGCATATAATCTTACTCGCAGAAAGGCGAGGGGAGGCACAGAAAGTTGGTGTTTGGTTACGGTCTCGTACATTACATACTATTTTGTATTCCTTGCAAGCTTACAAATGGGGTCAATAGATCGGATTAGTAATCATATTCATTGGTAATACATGCATAAAGAGTTCTGATCAGGTTAAAGTGATCAGGTTATAAACAAAAGAGTTCTGATCAGGCTAAAGTGATAAGGTTTTAAAGTAAAGAGTTCTGATCAGGTTAAAGTGATCAGGTTTTAAACAAAAGAGTTCTGATCAGGATAAAGTGATCAGGTTTTAAAGTAAAGAGTTCTGATCAGGTTGAAGTGATCAGGTTTAAACAAAAGAGTACTGATCAGGTTAAAGTGATCAGGTTTAACAAAGAGTTTTGATCGGAAATGATCAGATTTAAACATTGGGTTTATGATAACTCTTTATAATAACTTGTGAACTCACCAACCTCGTGTTGACAGTTTTAAGTATGTTTTCAGGAAATTGAACGTGGCCATCAGGTTAGCAATGTAGGATACATGCATGCACATGGATACGGCTTTTTGGGAGGATTTCTCTTGTATAACTCATGGTCTTGAGTCATATTTGCGAAATCTTAAACTTTTGTAAACTCAATTTGATACTTTGTGATGTAAATATTTTAAACTCGATTATGTATCCAATTACATGTATGTGTTTGCGATAATCATATGCTTTGGAAACCAGTGAACGTCGCGCCTCGCGTTTCCGCCTTGGCAGGGTGTGACATGTTCTTTGTTGATTCTTTGTGCTGGAATAACATTCAATTGTATTCCATGGTCAAGATTGCTTTGATTTTGATCTGGAATATCTTCAAAAGAGTTGGGTGCAAGGGAATCTTCAGCAGTAGCAGCATCTTCCAATAAGTCAGCAGCATCAGCAGCATCAGATGCAATACCCTCATCTTGATCTTCATTGTCAGAAAGACTGTTGCTGGTGACATTTAAGTTGCTTGTTCTGGCTTCACTGGCTTCAATAGCATCAACAACAGATGGAGGATCAATGGATGGTCTTTTGATTCTTATAGAGGGACTATTAAAGCCTAATTTATAGTCATCACATGATGTTGATGCTTGCTTTTTGGAAGAGGTAGATTCCATATTTGAGAAGATGAGAGGCTCAAATAATTGTGAAAAAAAGTCAATATCAAAAAGCCAGTCTGGTCCTTTACCCTTTTCACATGGAATGTGTTCCCTACATTCCACATTTGCTGATTCTTCAACTATTCTAGTTCTGGAATTGAATACTCTGTAAGCCTTGGATTGAGAGGAATAGCCCACAAGGTATCCTTCATCTGATTTTGCACCAAACTTTGGAAGAATTCCATTGGTGATAAGAATGGTACATGGACATCCAAAGGGTTTCAAGAATCCAATGTAGGGAACTCTTTTGAACCACAACTCATAAGGTGTTTTGTTGAGAGGCTTGACAATGAGAACTCTATTTTGTACACAAGCTGTGCTAACTGCCTCTGCCCAGAATGTAGTTTTGAGTCAGCCAGCATTGATCTGGCAGACTCAATAAGAGTTTTGTTTCTTCTTTCAGCAACCCTATTTTGTTGAGGAGTTCTTGGAGCACTATATTGTCTTTCAATACCTTTGCTCTCACAAAAACAATTCAAGGTCTGGTTCTTAAATTTTGTACCTTGATCACACCTTATGATTTTGACTTTCTGATTACTTTGATTCTCAACCCTCAGAATGTAGGATTAAAGAATTTCAGCAGTTTCATCTTTTGTTCTCAAGAATTATACCCATGAGAATCTGGTGTAGTCATCAGTTATCACCAGACAGTATGACTTCTTGCCCATTGACATGACGTTTGTAGGAACAAAATGATCCATATGCAGCAACTGTAGTGGAGTATTATTTGAATTCAATGTCTTGGGCTTGTGAGAACTCTTGTGTTGCTCCCCCTTCAAGCTGGAATTCCTTGTCAGGAAGACCTCTGACAAGATTTCCTTTCACCAACTTGTTGATAGTTTTTACATTCACATGGCTTAATCTCCTGTGCCATAGAGCGGATTCATCAACTGATGCCTTGGACAGAAAACAAGATACACTACCAGATAGAGTGACTTTGTTCATGTCAAGCACATCTAAGTTATCTTTTCTTTGAGCAGTCAACAAGATCTTTTCTGGAGGAGGTTTGCTTAGCCCAGGGGAGAGCACAAAACATTCTTTATCTGTGAAAAGCATCCAATGCTTATGATCACAGATTTGAGACACACTCATGAGGTTGAACTCTAGTTCTTTTACATAGTTCACCCTTTCAATACTCATTCTCTCATTGGACACAGTTCCTTGTCCAGTGATAGATCCTCCCTTTGAATCACTTCCAAATGCAACATATCCTCCATAAAAATTTCTGAAATCTAAGAGGATGGATCTATTGCCTGTCATGTGCCTGGAACAACCACTGTCTACAACCCATGTGTTATCATTATTACCTGGTTGTCCCTGCACACGAGAGAGATCTAGTTAGAGGAAGGGACCCAAGAGCTTGCAGACTTGGGTGAGTGTGTTTTAAGACCAAGATCATCAATATGTTGGCATTAAATGGATCCACAGAAAATGCTGTGAGTGGGAGCCAATTTTGCTTTCCATTATTGAGTAGGTTTTGCAGATCTTGTTACTCTATCGGCAGCATATGTGATATTAGCTGCTTATGGTTTTGACTGATCAGCAGCGAACTTTGCTGTTGAAGGTTTTGGCTGATCAGCAACAAACTTGGTTGCCGCTGATGGGGTTAACTGATCAGCAGCAGATTTAGTTGATGCTGAAGGCTTTGGTTTGTTTTTCATCTTTTTCGGCTTTATGTGATCAGCAGCAATGTTGATTACTGCTGACTGTTCAGCAAACACCTGCTTCTCCTTCTTTACCTTCCTGTTGAAAGTTGCTTTTGCTTCATAGCTTCTTACCTTCTTGTTCTTGTTGGTCTTCTCAAAAGCTTGTTGCTTGAGATTTCGTTACTGCTGAAGATAATAGAAGTAGGTGCTGGTGGTATGATTGTATTTTCCACAGACAAGCATGATTTAGCAATTTTATCCCTTTGAAAGTAAACATAGTCCTTTCTTTTGAATAAATCTTTAAAATTCCAGGGATGAGTTTTGTTATGCTCAAAGGTGGCTTCCTCCAATGTTTTCTAAAAATATGGAGTTCTCTCTCCAGATGCATGACAGATGTCAAACACCTTCCTTGGTTGATTTGATTGATGATTTGTAGAGATTGAGGATTTTCCCTTTTCAATAATTAACTTTCTTCCTTCAGGAGGATAGATAATTTTGATCTGTTTGGTGAGTTGAGGTACTGGTATAGAAGGAAAAAAGGGACTTGGACAATTGGTTTGGATTACTCTACCAGATTTGGTAGTTTTGAGAATTACTTCATTGGTAGGGAGTAATGGGGCTTCACTAGTTTCAGTGGATTCTGAGCAAGTGGACTCAGATTCAGTTGAGGTATTGCATTCTTGCACAACTGTTTCTTCCTTGGAAGGATCAAGGTTTCGATTTGCATGGTCAAGTTTTGTGAGGTTGAAGTTAGATTCATGGATAGCCACATAGTCAGCAGGTGGTGATACAGATTTGTAAGTCTGCTCAGCTTGATACCCAAGACCAGGAGTTACCTTTTCATGAATTTGAGCATCCAAAAGTCTTTGCAGCTTTTTGGATGCAAATTCATATTTTCCAACATGAACCTTTTGTTCTGCCAGTTCAGCTCTTGTAGCTTTTAGCTTAACCAATAGATCATCAATCTGAGTTTCAAGATTTGTTTGTTCACGTTTTAATGATGAAATCTCTTTATTTAGATAGTTAATCTTTTCTTTATAACTGTTTTCAACCTTTTTAAATTCAGATTTCATTTGATGAAACTCTTCATTTTGATCTATAAGATTTTGGTTATGCTTTCTATATCCTAGAACCTTATCAATGCAAGCTTGAGAACAGAGATGTTCATATACCTGAGGTGGTATCTCCTTGGTGTCTGCCATGAGAGCTTGGTTGTTGGCAGGAAGATCTTCATACTGAAATCTCCAGTCAAAATCAGCTGTTCCAATATGTTGAGCTGCGCATGCTGTAGTTTGAGCAGCTGGAGTGTTGCCTTAATTTGCTTGACCTTGATGGGCTTGTCTTGGTTGTGTAGCAGCTGGGTTTGCCTTTGGTGCCTTGCATTCTCTAGCTAAGTGACCAAATTGGTTACAGTTGTAACATCTTAGCTTGCTTTTGTCCAACCCAACTCTAGTGTTAGAGTTGTTGCTTGGAATGGGTCTTCCAGTTCTAGAGTAGAACCTTTTAGCTCTAAGAGATAACATAGCATAAGAGTGTTGTATGTCCATTTCTTCTAAGTCATGTGGATGGAAATACTCCAGATCTTCTTTGATAAATGACACATTGCTTGGGTTTTCAGAGACAAATGCAACAGTGTTATTTTGAGGTGGGGCTTCAAGAAGAAAAGGTGAGTTGCTAGTTTGTGAGTTGGAAGTTTGCGGATGGGTAACAATGGGAGGATAGTAGTTACTTGAACTTGGAAGTGAGTGGTCAGAGTGTAGTGTAGAGGAAGTGGTGGTTAATGAGGATAAGGATGAATGACCTGAGCTTCTTTCTTTGGCTTGAATCATTTCCAGCTCATATGTCTTCAGCATTCCGAATAGCTCAGTCATTTTGAGAGACTTCAGGTTTTCAGTTCTTCTAATTGACATTGTGTAGAGTGTCCAACAACTTGGAAGAGATCTAATAAACTTTTTGAGAATGTCTTCATTCTCCAGCTTGACTTTAGAGCACTGTAACTCTCCCACAAGATAGGTGTACCCGTTAGAGTGGTAAGAGACTCACCATCCTTGTAGACAAAGTTTTCATACTGTTGCTTTAGAATGTCTCTTCTATTTTCTTTCACTTCTTCAGAACCAGCGAACATCTTTTCAAGAGCTTCCCATAGCTCTTTGGCAGTTTTGTATTCTTCGAAGTTATGAAACACTTCATTTGGTAAGCACATCTGTATAGCTCCCAGAGCTTTAAAATCTACCTCCATCTTCTTAATGTCTTCTTCAGAATATTTGGAGGCTTCTTTAGAAACAGATGGACCTCCAGAGTCAGCAGAAGCTGTCACACCCCAACCGGCGGCGGAAACGTCGGGGCGTGAAGCGTGCAGACTGTTCATAAGCTCATGGTTGACTAAAGTTGTAATATATTAAATAACCAATTCCATTTCATAGTTCAAGTAATCAAGTAGAATGTTTTCAAGAGTCAAAATACAAAATTTCTTTATCAATTTAGATACTAGGTCCAGTTCCTATGTGTAGTATCTTGGATATGAGCTCAAAGCTTAGTACCTGAAACATGTTTAAAACGAGAGTGTCAACTATAAATAGTTGGTGAGCATACATAGGTTTTGACACCACAAGTAAAGTTCAAATGTTTTGTGTACAATTCGTATGATACATGGTTTAAGAAGCATTTATGGAGAATCTAAGTTAAGCTAGTTGCACAGATGTAACCTTGTAATTGAATAACATACCAATGTTAACCAAATGAAGGGCACAACATACCAATGTTGGCCCAATGGAGGGAATAACATACCAATGTTAGCCCAATGAAGGGCATAGCAACACATGCTATCCCGTTGTATGTGTAGTATAATTGCACGAGTATGTCATGTGTATGTATTGTATAATTGCACGAGTATGTCCTGTGTATGTGTTGTATAATTGCACGAGTATGTCATGTGTATGTAGCCTTAACAGTTAGTATTCAGGCACAAAGCATAAATAAACACATATGACCATATGGTAGAATTGTACGCACGTAGTTGTAAATAGCGAGTTGTTGAAGGAACATGTTTCACCCCAAAATATGTGTAAAAGGAAAAGGGGCTATGTAAAACTCACTTGTGTTGGGTAGTGTAGTTTGCACAGATCAACAAAAATACCAAGCGTGTTGTAGGTCGCTACGTTTGACCTATTGGATAAATGTATAACGCGTGTCATTGTTTGTGTTATTTTTATGTCGAAAATGGATTTGTATGTTTAGGGTTTGTTTGAAATAAATAAATAAATAATTTTATTTATCTATTTAGTACATTTTAAATAGTAGTGATATATATATTCTTTAAAATATAAATTTAAATAACTGATATATATTTATATTTATTTAAATATAAATTTAAATAAATAATATTTGTTTAAGTCAAAATATACATTTGTATAAATGGTTTTATAAAAATGATTATATAAACTCACGATTTCATCGGTTTCGAACTATCGGGAATTAATCGTTTTAAATCTCTAAATCAAGGATTTGGTTTATAAATGATTCCCGGGTCTTGGGATTTTATAAAATAATTTTTATAATTACATTTTGAAATTTTTTAGCTAAAATATGTTAAATAGACTTTAAAACAGAAAAATAATTGATTCTGGTCAAGGAGCACGACCGTGCTCAAGTAGGGCACGACCGCGCTCGTTGCCGGGCGTGACCGTGGTGGTCAGAGCGCGCCCGTGGTCGAGTCAGAAGGCACTACAGAGGTTCTGGACATGGAGCACGACCGTGCTCGTATCTGGCACGACCGCGTCTAGTGTTTGTTTTTGATCAAGACTTGTTTGCTCGGTAAGCACGACCGGGCCACACCTGGGGCACGATTGTGCTTGATCAGGCACGACCACGCTCAGTGATGAGCGCGACCGTGTCGGGTCTTCTCCAGACCCAAATCCGTCGATTCTTATATTAAATGCTTCTGTATTCTTAGGGCTTTCACTTAGAGGATGATTGCGAAGCTATATATGAGTTTTAATTGGATTTATTTCGTGTTTAAAAGGTAGTTCGACTAAAAGTTTAGTTTCGGCTTTTCGTTCAAAAATGGGACAGACTTGAGTGTTTTTACTACGAATTGGCATAGGGCTTTCGTAGTAGAGGATGATACGAAGCTATTGGTGTATTACTTACTTGAGATTATTGGGCAATTGAATGCAGTCGGCTACGGGTCAAAGAGTCGAGCTTCTCGGCGATCGATTGGACTCCAGAGGCTGTTTGAGCGTCGAACGAGAGTTTTTGGAAGTTCGAGTGGGTGCATATGAGGGTGTAGGAAACCTGCAACTGGCTCTATATCGACGAATTTGCGAGTCATGATTGTAGTGGGTATGGGATTAAACAAATCTGTAAATTGGAGTGTAATTGATGCGTGTTTCAGACGGAATTCAATCGAGTATGGTCTGACGCGCGAAGACCGGCTTTTCTCCATTTTAAATTTCACGAATTCAGCGGGTATGGTATGATTTGACTTCTGCAGAGTCAAGTGGGTTCATCAGCGCGACCGTGCCTACTTTAGGCGCGACCGTGCTTAGGTCTGCAGGCGCGACCGTGCCTAGTCCTAGGCGCGACCGTTCTTGACTAGTTTTGTAGTTTTTTGAGTTTTGTCAGTTTTTGGTCCTCAGGGCTTGTGAGATAATGGTGTTTTTGTTTAATTTGTTATTGTAATAGAATAGTTTGTATATGTAACTGCATCGTAGTTTGTTTGTACACGAATCGAAACTGAAATGTGTTTGTTTATTGAAATCAAACGATTACATGATGAAAATCAGAAATGTTACAGTCTCCCCTTGTTGAGGGGATTTCGTCCCGAAATTCAACTAGTTGAGGTTGCAGAATTGGTGAATAGGTGAGGATACTTGAGTTTCATTTGGTCTTCGCGTTCCCATGTAAACTCGGGACCGCGTCTGGAATTTCCGATGGATTTAAGGTAGGGGATTTGACTGGGGGGGGTATAGTAATTAACAACCAGCTTAGGTCTGTTACCCGAGGTCAGGTATGAGTAGTATTAATGAGTTAGGTTAAGAGGATTAAGGAGAAACTGTTGGAAGGATACGTTGGGCTCCAAAGGTGAGATGCATTACTGGGAACAGTGTTGATGGGAATTTGATGATTAGAATTTGTTCAAGAAGTAACCTACTATGCTTAAGTATTGTCAGTGGTTAAGTGGTTTCACAAACATTGGCCCGTTAAACAACATGAAACTTTACGTGATACGAATAACGCTACTGCTGATAATATGATAGGAACACTTATATATAGGAAGTACCAGCGGCGTATCCACCATGCCCTTGTCGTATTTCATCAGTTTCGTTATTGTATATCATGCTAGGTTTCACGTCATAGCACACTATAGAATTTGCTATGCTTTCCATGCGCTGATTTGTATAATTTCGTGTGCACCCGTAATTATCCAAATCGTCGTATGGTCCGTATAGTTCATCCCATTGTGTGTGGGACCAGGGGGTAACACAAAATCACATAATTTGTAACTACCGTTTTCACGTATGCGTTGCAAATAATTGTATACCTAGATAGCAAGGTCAATTGCAACAATTGTAAGCAATTTAGTTCCGTGTAATATGTAAGCACTCACTATATGTATGATCTAGTGTTATGTATATTGTAAGCATGTATAGTGTGAATAGTTTAGTACCATGTATGTAGAAACAAATGAGTTTCATGTATAATGGAAACAAATAAGTTTTTCATGTATGATGTAAACATATTGAGTATCGTGGGCAACCAAGCTTTATGTATTATGTGGTTCATCTAGTACTGTGTATATTGCACCCAACTTAGCTTCATGTATCATGTAATCGATCTTGTATCGTGTATGTTGTAAACAACTAAGGTTCATGTAGCATGTAATCAATCATGTATATGGTAAACGACTACGTTGCATGTATCATGTATGTTTGTGAATAACTGCGTCTCATGTGATTTGTGGATGTTCGTGTGTAAGCTATTGAATCTCATGAGTGACGTACATTAATGAATTTATTTGCATAGGTGGTCGAGTGTCGAGGACAAGCGTGTTGTTTGATATTCATGAAAGAAAAAAAAATGCGGGTAGACGAGTTTTAAGGTGTCGGTGTTTGTATGTATGGTAAATGCTCATGCGGAAAGACTCATCTTCTTGAAATTGGCTAGCAAGCTCAACCCCCTTTTTTTTTTTTTTTTTTTTTTAATTAATAGTGGCAAACAGCGGTAGGTGTAAATAGTTCGAACAATGACAAGATAACGTAAATGATTATAGTGCGAAATTTTATTCTAGATTGGGTCTTCATCATTTGACTCCATCTTGCACTAGCTTCAATTGGTCTCATTCACTGTCTCGGTGTTGACTTGATTTTCGTTGGTGTTTATGTTGAAAGTACGTCCACGAGCACCACCTTGGACAACGTTGATAATCCGGGGACATCGGTGACGGAAATGGTTTGGGTCGCCACATTCAAAGCAAGCTCGTCCATCAGTAATAGCCGGAACCACTGGGTTTATCCCTTGCTGCACGGTCCTGTTCCCTTGGTTGGTTTGAGTAATGGGCGGTCCAGATCGGCAAACATTGGTAGTATGGCCATATCTCCCACAGTTGGCACATAGACGGCATGGCATTTTTAGGAAGTGATGATAATTGCATGTGTTGCACAAAGGGTTGTTGCCCATATATGGTTTCTTATTCTGGTTCAAATGGTTTAGTGGAGCAGCTTGGTTGATTGGTACCGCAGGGATAGCGATCGCGAAATTTCGTTTCTTATTGTATTGGGGAAGTTTGGGTTTGTCTTCTCTAGGGGGTTCAAAAGGGGCTGCTGGGTCAGTGACTTTCATTGCACCCTTCCTTGTTAATGTACCCGTCTTCACGTGGTTATCAGTTAATGTGGCAGCTAGGCGAATAGCGTCTTCAAGAGTTGCTGGGTTTCTTCCTAGGACAGTATCCTGAATCTGCCTAGGTAAACCACCTATGTATTTGTCAATGCATCGGGCTAATGGTGTGACCATGTGGGGCACAAGAAGACTTAACTCGTGGAAACGAGTTGTGTAGGCCATACTTTCACCGCTGTCTTGGGTAAGATCCCAAAACTTAGCTTCCAACTTCTTCATTTCATTTCGAGGACAGAACTCCTCGGTCATGACCCTTTTCAATTCTTCCCACGGTAGAGCCATTGCCACATCCAGGCCCCTAGTTCTTTTCTCACCATTCCACCAGGTGAGCGCCCGTTTCTGGAAGATGCTGGTGGCATGACGAACACGGAGGTTGTCGGGACAGTCACTATTGAGAAAAGTGTTCTCAATACTCTCAAACCATTGAAGGAGTCCCGTGGCTCCTTCGGTGCCATAAAATGTGAGGGGATTACACGAGTTGAAGTGTTTGAAGGTACATTGTGGTGGGTCGGCACCGCTGCCACCACCAGTATTAGCACTACCACTGGCGTTTCCATTATTGTTGTTGTTGGCTTGAGTTAGTTGAGTTACTAGCTGAGTGAGGAGAGTGGCAAGGTTGGTGTTATTGTTGTTGTTGGCATTGTCGGTATTGGTGTCGGTGCTATTGTTGGCGTTGTCGGTGTTGCGGCGGTTGCTGTTACGACGAGGAGGCATTCTATACAAAAAGAGAATGATATAAAAGAGTTGTGAGGATTTATAAAAATTTGTTGAAATTTAGGATAGGAGGAATAATAACACATTTATTTCATAGTTCGGATGGTATTCAAGTAATCATATTACTGCTTGAACACTATGACATATTAAGGTTAATTAGACTTATAAAATTTTCAAGGAGACGTGCTTTAGCCTATAGGTAAACACTCATCCCGGGAATTCCCAGGAAAGCACACGGATCCCTCGGTTGATTGGGATTTATATGAAATGCTTTCCTAGACAGAAAACCCAGGGTACAGGTGTTACCCTTCCAGATTGCACGTGTCCTTTAATAATTATCCAAGTCTAAAATCCTTAACGAGGTGCAAAAGAAAATTTAATAGACTAGCGTCCATGAGTATGATGTTCCACAAGCGATGATGGTGACGACATAGAAGCAGGCAAGAGGGATATGTGGTTTAGGCTATGGGTGTGAATATTGTTTGATCAGTTTATTACCTAGGTACACCTAATATGTCATGAATTCTAATAAACATTTTAGGTAGCAAGTAAACCAACACCTGAGTTAATGAACATGTAACACATAGCATGTAGATAGTAATGAATGTAAGCACAAAAGTTATCAGGTAGTGTGACACATAAGTCATCATGTATCGCATCATGTAGTGTAATGACTTATGATAGTATATAGAAATATTTCTACAAGAAGTAATCATGTAACACGTAGTAGCATGGCATTGTATGGGTGTCCTAAGGTTATAGTCTAGGTCAAGAGTGTCTAATAACCTAATTCCCTATAACCAAGGCTCTGATACCAATCTGTCACACCCCAACCGGCGGCGGAAACGTCGGGGCGTGAAGCGTGCAGACTGTTCATAAGCTCATGGTTGACTAAAGTTGTAATATATTAAATAACCAATTCCATTTCATAGTTCAAGTAATCAAGTAGAATATTTTCAAGAGTCAAAATACAAAATTTCTTTATCAATTTAGATACTAGGTCCAGTTCCTATGTGTAGCATCTTGGATATGAGCTCAAAGCTTAGTACCTGAAACATGTTTAAAACGAGAGTGTCAACTATAAATAGTTGGTGAGCATACATAGGTTTTGACACCACAAGTAAAGTTCAAATGTTTTGTGTACAATTCGTATGATACATGGTTTAAGAAGCATTTATGGAGAATCTAAGTTAAGCTAGTTGCACAGATGTAACCTTGTAATTGAATAACATACCAATGTTAACCAAATGAAGGGCACAACATACCAATGTTGGCCCAATGGAGGGAATAACATACCAATGTTAGCCCAATGAAGGGCATAGCAACACATGCTATCCCGTTGTATGTGTAGTATAATTGCACGAGTATGTCATGTGTATGTATTGTATAATTGCACGAGTATGTCCTGTGTATGTGTTGTATAATTGCACGAGTATGTCATGTGTATGTAGCCTTAACAGTTAGTATTCAGGCACAAAGCATAAATAAACACATATGACCATATGGTAGAATTGTACGCACGTAGTTGTAAATAGCGAGTTGTTGAAGGAACATGTTTCACCCCAAAATATGTGTAAAAGGAAAAGGGGCTATGTAAAACTCACTTGTGTTGGGTAGTGTAGTTTGCACAGATCAACAAAAATACCAAGCGTGTTGTAGGTCGCTACGTTTGACCTATTGGATAAATGTATAACGCGTGTCTTTGTTTGTGTTATTTTTATGTCGAAAAATGGATTTGTATGTTTAGGATTTGTTTGAAATAAATAAATAAATAATTTTATTTAACTATTTAGTACATTTTAAATAGTAGTGATATATATATTCTTTAAAATGTAAATTTAAATAACTTATATATATTTATATTTATTTAAGTATAAATTTAAATAAATAATATTTGTTTAAGTCAAAATATACATTTGTATAAATGGTTTTATAAAAATGATTATATAAACTCACGATTTCATCGGTTTCGAACTATCGGGAATTAATCGTTTTAAATCTCTAAATCAAGGATTTGGTTTATAAATGATTCCCGGGTCTTGGGATTTTATAAAATAATTTTTATAATTACATTTTGAAATTTTTTAGCTAAAATATGTTAAATAGACTTTAAAACAGAAAAATAATTGATTCTGGTCAAGGAGCACGACCGTGCTCAAGTAGGGCACGACCGCGCTCGTTGTCGGGCGTGACCGTGGTGGTCAGAGCGCGCCCGTGGTCGAGTCAGAAGGCACTACAGAGGTTCTGGACATGGAGCACAACCGTGCTCGTATCTGGCACGACCGCGTCTAGTGTTTGTTTTTGATCAAGACTTGTTTGCTCGGTAAGCACGACCGGGCCACACCTGGGGCACGATTGTGCTTGGTCAGGCACGACCGCGCTCAGTGATGAGCGCGACCGTGTCGGGTCTTCTTCAGACCCAAATCCGTCGATTCTTATATTAAATGCTTCTGTATTCTTAGGGCTTTCACTTAGAGGATGATTGCGAAGCTATATATGAGTTTTAATTGGATTTATTTCGTGTTTAAAAGGTAGTTCGACTAAAAGTTTAGTTTCGGCTTTTCGTTCAAAAATCGGACAGACTTGAGTGTTTTTACTATGAATTGGCATAGGGCTTTCGTAGTAGAGGATGATACGAAGCTATTGGTGTATTACTTACTTGAGATTATTGGGCAATTGAATGCAGTCGGCTACGGGTCAAAGAGTCGAGCTTCTCGGCGATCGATTGGACTCCAGAGGCTGTTTGAGCGTCGAACGAGAGTTTTTGGAAGTTCGAGTGGGTGCATATGAGGGTGTAGGAAACGTGCAACTGGCTCTGTATCGACGAATTTGCGAGTCATGATTGTAGTGGGTATGGGATTAAACAAATCTGTAAATTGGAGTGTAATTGATGCGTGTTTCAGACGGAATTCAGTCGAGTATGGTCTGACGCGCGAAGACCGGCTTTTCTCCATTTTAAATTTCGCGAATTCAGCGGGTATGGTATGATTTGACTTCTGCAGAGTCAAGTGGGTTCATCAGCGCGACCGTGCCTACTTTAGGCGCGACCGTGCTTAGGTCTGCAGGCGCGACCGTGCCTAGTCCTAGGTGCGACCGTGCTTGACTAGTTTTGTAGTTTTTTGAGTTTTGTCAGTTTTTGGTCCTCGGGGCTTGTGAGATAATGGTGTTTTTGTTTAATTTGTTATTGTAATAGAATAGTTTGTATATGTAACTGCATCGTAGTTTGTTTGTACACGAATCGAAACTGAAATGTGTTTGTTTATTGAAATCAAACGATTACATGATGAAAATCAGAAATGTTACAGAAGCCACCATAGGTACATACGGACCATCAATTATGGATCTCGACATTCCATATTCTTGGTAGCAGAAGAAACTTTCCATTCTTTTCTTTCGCATGTCAGAATTTTCTACAGACACCAGTCTTGGTGGTTTGTGAAGGCTTCCAACATCATCAAATCCAGTATTCTGAGCCATACTTTGGATAGATGGTTTAGTAGCAAAGAGATAACAGAACCAGATAGTGATTAAACAAGTGTTAGGTTATTTAATCTAAGAGCCAAAGCTCTGATACCACTTGTAGGATCGGTGTTTTACAAGATGGTTCTGTTCAGTTGAGATTGGCGGAAACAATCAGAACTATGCAATATAAACAAGAAACAATGATAATAATGATAAATGCAAATTGTATTAATCTTCAAGGTTTACATGTTACAGAGAAAACTCTAAGGAAGCACACTTGTGCAATAAGAAGATACAATACATATAAAGGAACTTAGAATCAAGACAGACCCTTGATTCTAAGGATCAGATCAAACACCAGCCGTTGATCTTTGACAGTTACAAGTTACACTACAATTGGTAAACAACTAAAAGACAAACTGCAGCAAACAGTATGAATCAGGTCAAAAGTCTTCTTAGGAATCTTTGCAGGAGACTTCAGAAGTAGTAGCTTTGTCTTTAATCATCTGCATCAATAACATTCCTTCTGTTGATAGATATGTCAGTGTTGCAGCAAAAGGTGTCAGTAGCAAAGTCAAAGTTGCTGATGATTTACCTATCAGCAGCATCAATGTTTGATGCTGCTGAGAAGCCTATCAGCAGCAACTTTGGACTTCAGCAGATAAGGCTATCCGCAGCATAGTTGTTCATCAGCAGTAGAACTTAACTATCCGTGGCATATGCCTTATCAGCAGCAACTTGTAAGTCAGCAAAACTGTAGAGTCTACAACATCTATACTTAGAGAATTTTGTAGCCATCGGTCTTTATCTTTACAGTTCACATACTTCTCTTTTTGAGCAGGTGACGGTGGTGTCACATGCAATACCTTCTTCCAGCTTTTAACTACCTCTAACCACCTCTCCTTAGTCATTCCAGAGTTTTTATATAGGATAGGCTATTCAGGCTCAACATTTGGAGTAACAGGCTTTGTAATTTCAGGTTCTTTGTCCACAGACTCTTCAAATTCATCAGAACTCATCTCATAAATCATATTATCTTGAACAAAATCTAATGTTACAGTCACCCCGCTACATCCTTCATAAGTCACATTAGCTTCATCCTTCTCTAACTCTACCTTCACAATCTCACCTTCTTCAATATCAGATGAATCTTCATCATCATCAAGTAATTCATCAAGATTAGATAAACACTCAAGCTTTTCGGCATTTTCCAAATCATCAAAATCTTCATAGAATGAATCATCTAACATGTCTGTAATAGCTTGAATATCCTTATCCTGTTCACTATCCTTTGATGCATCTTCTCTAGAACCAGAATCACCACGAACTATAGAAATTGGAACTATATCAAGAGCACCACTAGCGTCTTGACGTTCACCTCTTTGTTTATCCATGTCAGGTTCATCATCATTATTCTTTTGAATTTCAACATTATGACAAGCATCATTCCCAGGATTCTCTGGCATCTCCCCATGAGCGTCAAGGCGCTCTAATAACTATGATAATAAAATCTGCATTTCAGCTATTTGCCCATTCTGGGAGTTTATCTGTTGTTGATGTTGATAATCACTAGCTTGTAACACATCTATTTGACCTTGAAGCCCAACAACCTGTGCTTCTAAGGTAGATACCTTATGTTCCAAAACTTGTATCTTTTTGTCTTTCTCACTAGAAGAATGCTTTGCTTGTGATGTAGATTGATGAGGTATGGATGGAGTAGCAGTTGGAGTAGGATTATGTGATGTTTTTGGAGTGATAAGTAGCGTATCCATAAGTTCAATATCATCATTCACATTAGAAACACTTGTTGTAGCTTTTGTTTTCTTTGAAACTAGAGGATCAGGAACATATTCAGAATCCGAAGATTCATCTCGTAATTGTCTCTTTCCAAGTACATCATCAGGAGGAGGACCCCAAGCTGACTTTCTCCTAGGTAACTTCTTTTTAATCCTTGGATGAGCATCCAACTGAGCATAGTGCTCAAGACTGAAATCTTGTTCTGTTTCCTCTGAGTCAGTTGACTCATTCTCTTTTTCAACATGATCACTTGAACTAGAACTAGAACTTGTGTCATCAGCTTCTACATTCTCTGGTTGTGGTGATGGTGGATTCATATCCATGTTCTCATTATGCACCTCATGTTCTATGTGATCATCATGATCTACAATCTCATCAACAACTTCATTTTGTTGTTCAACTTCAAGATTAGGTTGTTCTTGTTGTGGTTGTTCTAGTTGTTGCTGTTCTTGTTGTTGTTGTGCTTGTTGTTGAGGTTGTTCTTGAGCTTCATCATCATGTATCAAGTGATCATTTGGAGGAGCCACATAATTAGGATTAACTATGTGTCCAAATAAAGCAGTAGGCACTGGAATCGATGCAGGATTTGTTTGCTTCACATTATGACAATCTGTGAAAATTCTCTTTGTCATCGGAGTCAAAGTAAGTCTTGGATTCAACGGTGGTAGATTAGTAATGAGATGGTTGATAATGACTTGTAGAAACCTAGGGTACATGATAAACCTTGTCCAACAGGTGGTGTGATTTATGTAACCAACTTCTTGTAGATATATAAAGCAAAATTGAATAGTCTGTTCAGGGTCAAAGCTACCATAGCTCCTTGTAATGCAGACTTAAGACCATCAGTTCCTGCTTTCCTCGGTGATAAGCATTGAATGATGACGTGCATCAAATACCTCCATTGACCTACAAGACCTCCTTTACGTGCCTGTGAATCATTAGCCCTGCCTCTATATCCCATTCTATTAAAGCATCCTGTGATTAAAGTAGTAGGCAAGCTAATAGGATCTTCAGCAAGACCTCCTAAGCTCAAAGCTTCTCTTATAGTCTTCACAGATATAGCAATCTCTTGGTTATTCACAGTTGCTCGGATCATATTAGGATCAACTGTACAATCATGGTCAGTTGTATCCCAGAACTGCTGAATGTACTGTAGACTGATGATCACAGGGTTAGCAGATAATGCTACTCTCAGTCTTGATCTGTTAAAAAATGTTATGATCTCCCGTTAAATGACAGCTTCCGGTAATTCAGGATCAAGTAGAGTCACTTGATTGTGCTTATATTCTACTCTTCTATCCATGATTTGCACAAAATTAATTGCTTAGACTTTTGCAAACAAAAATAAACAAGAAATAAAACAAAAAAAAACAAAGAGAGAGAAAAAAAATGCTAAGTTTGAAACAGTAAGGCTCCCTGTGGCGAACTTAATAAGTTCGCTAAGAAGTCCCTGTGGCGAACTTATAAAGTCCCTGTGGCGAACTTATTAAGTTCGCCTGAACAAGTTCGCTAGAACTCTCAAACGACTCCAGAAATTGATCTCTCAAATCGGATGATAAAAACATGATTCAATGTATAAAACTCAAGCGCCAACAACCAAGTAGCATATATGAACCATCAATTTTAAGTCTCAACCACAAATACAGCCTAAACAAGCAAGCAACAGATACGACTTAAACCCTAAGTCAAAATCCAATCGATTAGAACAATTTACTAGATGATAACATGTAATTCTTCCTTCAAATGATGCGCAAAACGATTTGGAATAAAACTGAACTGGAAAAATGCCAAATTATCACACAGAAAACAGAAAAACAATCAAGTTTGCTAACAAGTTCGCTAGGGTTTAGTTTGCTCAAGTTAAACAGATAATCAACAAGTTCGCTCCACTGTAATATTTATACCCTATTGACAAGTTCGCCTACCAAGCGAACTTAACAAGTTGGCCACCCCAGGCGAACTTAAGCTTTTTCAAAAATCACACAATTTCGCTAGTTCATAGCTCAAAGTGAAAAATATCAACTTTTTCAATTTTCACTCAGATTTTCAATTCGATTCACTTCTATCCTGTAACCTGTAAAAATAAAATGCAAATCATGTAAGTTATGAATTCATGAAAATTGGAAATAAAATCTTTTTGGAATTTTCATGTTTAATAAACAGAACAAAAATTAAACGTATTTTTTATTTTTCAAAGTTTATGCTAAAACACACTTAAAATCTTTTTGGATTTTTCTGAATTGAAATAAAGCAGTAAAACAATAAAACTACCTTCAAATGATGCGCAAAACGATTTGGAATAAAACTGAACTACCAAATTGCCAAACTATCACACAGAAAACAGAAAAACAATCAAGTTCGCTAGGGTTTAGTTTGCTCAAGTTAAACAGATAATCAACAAGTTCGCTCCACTGTAATATTTATACCCTATTGACAAGTTCGCCTACCAAGCGAACTTAACAAGTTCGCCACCCAGGCGAACTTAAGCTTTTTAAAAAATCACACAAATTCGCTAGTTCATAGCTCAAAGTGAAAAATATCAACTTTTCAATTTTCACTCAGATTTTCAATTCGAGTCACTTCCATCCTGTAACCTATAAAAATAAAATGCAAATCCTGTAAGTTATGAATTCATGGAAATTGGAAATAAAATCTTTTTGGAATTTTCATGTTTAATAAACAGAACAAAAATTAAACGTATTTTTGATTTTTCAAAGTTTATGCCAAAACACACTTAAAATCTTTTTGGATTTTTCTGAATTGAAATAAAGCAGTAAAACAATAAAAACAAATCTTTTTGGTTTTTATCTGTACATACTGAATCACATGTTTTTGGTCGAATACTGCGAGTAACAAGATCATATCATATATATGATGAAACACACACACACACACATTTAAGATATAAATTCCCTAGCAGATCTAAGGGTGACCTATGGCATTTTGTGAACATATAAATCTCGACACATCAATTATACAACTTGTACAACTCTCATCACAAATTTTTCAACTTTTTAAAGATCATGAAATGATACGCGATAAACTTCAAAGCAAACAGGATCAGATCATGACGTGTTACCTTATTCGTACCGAATTTGCAATATACTACATGTCAATTCAAGTTGTCAGCATTATAAGATTTGAAACCAAAAGCGTTTTTATCCCACGTTATTGTGAGTTAGTACCATTTGTATGAAAACAACATGTACCCCACAAGTATGCCAACAGAAAGTAAATTGCACTATTTTCAAGACATATAAGATTTTGTGCAGAAGAATATATCTATATATATATATATATATATATATCAATCTCCAGGATGAAATTACATCAATTAGCACAGGAAAAGAAGCAAATCCCGAAGGATATAAAGAATCATAAAGATTCAGAATCAAGTGATTCATATCACATTGGCTTGGCTTTGATGATTCTCAATGATATCATGTAACATATTAAAGATTGAATAAAGAATCGATTGATTCAATAATTCAGGGTAATGTGGTCCAACTTTTATCGGGATCTCTTCAATGAATCAGGATAATCAAGTGATTTTGATTCAAGGGCTGGTATATGCTTGACAGATGTTATCAAGAAATATCTTAGTTCAACAACACATTGCATGTTTTTCGGGGCATGGGCAGTGAAGTGAACTGAAAAATTGTGCTAATGACATAATCCTATATTGGTCTCATGAAATTCTTAAAGTCTCATATTCTATATCTGATAATGATTTTTTAACACACACACCCAGCATATCATGGGTTCAAATTATAGTTGTGACATAGATCATTATGTTTTCACACTACTGATGGTCTAAAAAAAATTATATGAATCACTTGATTCTGAATCTTTATGATTCTTTATATGCAAATACATTCAAATATTCAAATTACATGCAAATATTCAAATTAAAAATTATAAACATGTAATGGTAAGTCATGAAGCTATCATTTCCTGTTTGTGCAAACTAAGAAGTTTAGATCAAATCATATACGCACAAACTTTAATCATAAATACAGAAACCAGGTAGTCATTCTATGGTTATGTGTGTATGATCACCTACTGATGTACTATCATTTCTTCTCTAACTTCAAGCAGTGCCGATTTTATCTTTTTCAATTTGTTTGGTTTTTCTAAAGAAAATTTTAAGAAAGAAAAATTAAAATTTATCTACACTAAAGAAAATACAAAATAAAAACTCCCATGAAAATCATTTTGAAAAAACTTTTTCAAGCAGGATTAAACATTCCAATCATTTGAGTAAGAAATTCAAACCGTGAGCGAACAAACGCTTTGGTAAACAAGTCAGCAAAGTTGTTATCTGTGTGGACTTTCACCAACTCAATCAATCTTTTCTCTGCACAATCTCGAATAAAATGATGACGTATCTCAATATGCTTTGTTTTCGAGTGCTTCACTGGATTGTTTGTGATGGCCATTGTGGCAGTGTTGTTAATGAACATTAGTGTCTCTGTGAAGTTCAGACCATAATCCCTCAATTGTTGCTGAATCCACAGGATTTGGGAACAACAGCTGGTTGTTGCGATGTATTCGGCCTTGCATGTTGAAGTTGAAACCGATGTTTGCTTTTTGCATTGCTAGGACACGAGTCTGTTTCCCAAGAATTGACACCCACCAGACGTCGATTTCCTATCCAAACTGCAACCTCCATAATCTGAATCTGTAAAAGCTTTGAAATCAAAGTCAGAACTATTAGGATACCACAATCCCAACCTTGGTTTACCCTTTAAGTATTGAAAAATCCGCTTTACAGCAATCAGATGAGATTCCCTCGGCTTGGACTGAAATCTCGAACACAAGCATACTGCGAACATAATGTCAGGCCTGGACGCAGTCAAATACATTAAAGACCCAATCATTCCTCTGTATAATCTACAATCCACTTCCTTCCCTTTCGAGTCAGAATCTAGCTTGTGATTTACAGGAATTGGAGTACTAAACGCTGAGGTATCTAACATCTCAAATTTCTTCAAAATATACGACACATACTTCGTTTGATGAATATAGAAACCATCTTATTTCTAATCAACTTTAAGACCTAAAAAGAATGACAATTCTCCCATGCTACTCATCTCAAACTTCAGCTTCATCACCCTCTCAAAATCTTTACACATATCAACATTTGTCGACCCAAAAATTATGTCGTCCACATAAACTTGAACTAGTAAGATATCTCCCCCTGCTTTTCATATGAAAAGAGTGGAATCGATCTGACCACGCTCAAATCCGTTCTCGAGTAAGTGCACGGACAAAGTTTCATACCAGGCACGAGGAGCCTGATGAAGACCATATAACGCTTTATCAAGTTTAAACACTTTGTCTAGGAACTTGGAGTCTTCAAAACCAGGCGGATGTTTCACTTATACCTCTTCCTTCACCTTTCCATACAGAAAAGCACTTTTCACATCTAGCTGGAATACCTTGAACCCCTTAAAAGATGCGTAAGCAAGAAATAAACGGATCGCCTCAATCCTCGCAACCGGATGTCAACACCTTCTTGTTGGTTAAATCCTTGAACAACAAGCCTTTCCTTATTGCGTACCACCACGCCTCGATCATCACGTTTGCACTTAAACACCCATCTTGTGCCAATTGATCTTGAACCTTTGGGTAAGTCAACTAAGTCCCAAACTTGTAATTTGTCAAATTGAGCTAGCTCCTCTTGCATAGCCTCGATCCAACAATCTTCATCAAGCGCTTCAGCCACATTCTTTGGCTCTGTTTGAGAAATAAAGCAAGCATGCAAACATGTCTCCATAATACCTGTATCTACAATTTATGCATATAAACATGAATTTTCAGCAAATGAATGATGTCTTGTTTGAACACCTGCATTCAAATCACCAATAATGTTATCAGTCGGATGATGCTTATTGTAACGAACCAAAATCCGGGTTTCGTCTTCAAATAATTAAATATTTATATTTAATATTATGGTGGAAATAATATTTTATAAATAAGTTGAAACAAGTGTTCAAGTTTGTAATGGGATTATGTTAGTTTTAACTAACTATAGAACGAAATGGGTAAAATGAAAGTTAAGGGACTGAAATGGTAAATATGGCAAATCTGCCATATTTGACCATATGAAAGTCAAAATTCAGCATTTGGTCTTGTTGGGGTCGTTCATATCAAGAGAGAAAAAGAGAAATCAAGTTTGAAGCTCAAATCATGCAATTGAGGCTTGTTTTGTGAAGGTTTTGGCTCACACAACACCTTCATAACATCAAGTAAGTGATTCTCTTCCTCTTGATTCCACCATGTATGTGTTCTTGGTGGGTTTTGGGTGAAACCTGAAATTTTGTATGCATGTGATGAAATGGTGTTAGATTATTGATAATCTAGCTAAACTAAAGTTAAAGAATGATGGTTAACATCCTAGAACCCTTTAATTTTGATTATGAGAAGTTAGGGTTCATATGGTGAAAATTAGGGGTGTTTGGATCATAATGCTAGAATGTTGAATTATTGATGATTAGGTGTTTTTATGATGTTAAACACATAAACAAACCCCAAATTAACTTAAAGAACTAATTTGATGAAAAATTAGTGTCAAGGTATTGGAAGGAGAATTCAAGAGGTTGAGTTCTTGGTTTAAAGGGAGTGTTTGGATGTGGGAATAACCCAAACGGGTCATTTTGGGTGGAAATGGGAAATTGGGTTGTGAACTCAGTTTTAAAGTGATTTTTATGTATGTTAGATTACTGAACTAGGTGTATATGTTTAGGTAATCAAATTGCTAAACTAGAAGGAGGTGCGGGATCTTCAAATCCGCAAGGTAAGTGCCTTTGCACTTACTTAGTAATGTGATATGTGATGTATGTGTTATGTTGTGCATAGTATGAATGATACATGAAATGAATTGATTATGCATAAGTGCATGTATGAATGTGAATATGGTTATAATACTATATCTAATATGTGGAGGTTATGATCAAAGAATCATAATGGAAAAGGGGAGGTTATGGTCAAAGAACCATAATGGAAATGTGGTAAGATCTTGGTCTATGTACCAAGATGAAGAATGGAAAGAAAGTTATGACCTTTGTGTCATAAATGAAATGATAATGTAAAGAGTAAATAAAACTTGTAGGTGAAATACAAGTGGTATGCAATCAAACATCAATTTGAATGTTAACGGGTCAAAAGGGTTAAATGGGTGAAAATAACCGTAGTCGCTAATTCGATAAGATGATATGCACTATTAAATGTTGTGAATATGTTATGTTAAGTAAAGAATGGAACTTGCAAGGTGTAATGCAAGTGTTTGCACCCAAATGCATCTTTGGGCGCAAACGAGTCAAAATGGGTGAATGGGTGAAATAAGTAGAAATTACTTATTGTTATGATATATATCTCAATACTAATGGTGATATGTTTATGTGGTTGTAGGAAAAGCTCCGAAGTAGTCCAAGTCAAGTCCAAGGTGATCGCGGGTTTTCGTATATGTTTTAGGTGCATATTTTTGAAGTAAATTGACTTTCCCGTAAAGGATGTATATTTTGAATCTAGGAATCGTGTTTTTGGTGTTAAATTGGTGGTATAAGTGTGTGTTCAAATGCCCAAGTGTTTGGGATTTTATGTTTAGATGTATTGGTTAAAAAGGTTGGAAAAATGGTTAAGTGTGAAAACTGCTGAAAAGTGGAAACATTCTGAGTTTTTGACTCCCTCGCGTTACGCGAGGGAGGAAGCTTGTTTTCTCGCGATATGCGAGAGGGTAAAAAAAAAAAAAATTTCCTGGGTTAAGACTTCCGCGCGTTAAAGTTTTGTTTCTTTTAAAAGTGGTGTGTTTCAACTTGGTATCAGAGTAATGGTTTGAGGGATTTGGTGTGGGTGGCACCAAACTCAAACCGGATGCTCTTGATATGGGGGGGGATGATACGAGAATCCAAGAAGGACTTGACTAAGACTCGGAGCTTTCGGAAATGAAAGGTTAGTAATGTTATGATTAATGATAATTCCATATGGCGTTTATGTATATGTACGAATGATTGGCAAAGTGTTATGTGTGCCGAAACTTGTCTTGTGATTTGTTATATGAATATGATAATTGCAATTGGGCATAGCGCGTTATTAATCATGTCTGGCCAATATGATTAATATGACGAGATGTGCAAGGGTCTTTATAATAACCATATGACAATGAACATTTACAAGGATTAGGTGAAGGTGATTATATATGTATGTATGTATATAAGTAGATAAGTATACATATACTTAATACATATAGGGGTGTAAGTGTGATAAGTATTTAAGGTATTGATAGTATAAGGGTGTTAAGGTGTTTGTTTCTAATTCCCAGTTAAGAGATGGCAGAAGAATCGAGCAATCGGGAACCGTTGGATCCACGGATCCAAGAGTTGATAAAAGAGGAGGTGGCCAAGGCCTTTGAGCAAGCCACAAATCTGTTGATGGAAGAAATGAGGGGGACTATTAAACTCTCTCTCGAGGAGATCATGAAAGAGAAAGATAAGGAACCTCGGGGTTGTACACTGAAGGATTTCATGGTGATCAAGCCCAAGGAATATAACGGGCAAGTGGACCCGATTCTGAGCCACAGGTGGGTGGTAGACATGGAGTCAAATTTTGAGACGACAAGGTGTAAGCCCGAGGATAGAGTGATGTTTAGCGTGCCACTTTTGACTGGGCGGGCTAAGGAGTGGCTGCTAAATCTCCGAAAGGAGAGGGGTGAAAGAGGGGTGACCTCCATGTCATGGGAGGAGTTTAAAGCGGCATTCCTAAAGTATCATTGCCCACAGGCCGCTATTGATAGGATGACCGAGGAGTTTCTCCTCATGAGGCAGACGACAGAGACTATTGATGAATTAGCTGAGACTTTCTTCGATCGGGCCAAGTTCTGTCCAGATGTGGTGTCGACCGAGAAAGCCAAGATTGACAGGTTCTATGCTATGCTGACGGTGGAGTTCAGGGATAGCATATCTCCATCCTCATTTACCACACTTGTAGACTTAATAAACAGGTGTCGGGAAAGAGAGGTGGAGTTGAGGAGGCAAGAAGCTAGGGGAGAAAAGAGGAAACGTGAAATAGTGGATCAAGTGGTGAGTAAGATGAAGGGCGGGAGCCCTAGTAAGAAGCAGTTCATCAAGCCTTCATCGCGGGGGTGCAAAATTTGTGGAAAGGAGCACATTGGGGAGTGCCGGAAGGGATCTCAAAACTGCTATAAATGTGGAAAACCGGGGCATTTTGCTCATCAATGTTCAAGCCAAGTGCATATATGCTACAATTGTTATAAACCCGGGCACAATAGGGCGGAATGTCCTGAGTTAAAACAAGGTGGAAGTGGAAAGAAAGTGGAGACGCCAAAGCCAAAAGGAAGAGCCTTCCACATTTCGGCGGAAGAGGCAAAGAACAACTCGGAGGTGGTGTCAGGTACATTCAAAATTAACTCATTACCTGCACTAGTTCTATTTGATTCGGGGGCTAGCCGTTCTTTTGTTTCCTTGAAAATTGTTAAGCATTCCTCTTTTGTAAGTAGCAAGTTAGATGAACCCTTAGAAATCGAAGCGGCTAATGATAAGAGTTTCCTTGTCTTTGACATTTTTAGAGATTGTAAGTTGAGAGCGGGGGGCGAAACTTTCTTTATTGATTTGATTCCTATGGCTATGGGAGATTTTGATGTTATTGTGGGGATGGATTGGTTGTCAAAGAATAAGGCGAGTATTTTATGTGGACCGAAGGCGATCCAACTTGTTTCCCCATCGGGAGAGTCCATCTACATAGAAGGTGATAAAAAGGGTAAAGTAAGGTTGTGCACTTATGTGAAGGCGACCAAGTACATGGCGCGTGGGTGCAAGGCGTTCATGGCTTGTGTCGCGGATGTGAATGAAAGAGTAAAGGAGGTTCACGATGTACCGGTCGTGAACCAATTCGTAGATGTGTTTCCTGACGACTTACCGGGGATTCCGCCGAATAGGGAGATAGAGTTTGGAATTGACTTGATGCCGGGTGCTAAACCGGTAGCTAAAGCGCCTTATAGATTGGCACCGCCAGAAATGAAAGAACTCATGGAGCAATTACAAGAGTTACTTGACAAGGGTTTCATACGCCCAAGTGTTTCACCTTGGGGTGCGCCCGTTCTCTTCGTCAAAAAGAAGGATGGGAGCATGAGAATGTGTATGGATTACCGGGAGTTGAACAAGTTGACAGTGAAGAATAGGTACCCATTGCCTAGGATTGACGATCTTTTCGACCAATTGCAAGGGGCGTCATGGTTTTCTAAGATTGACTTGAAGTCCGGGTATCATCAGTTGAAAGTGAAGGAAGAGGATGTTCATAAGACAGCTTTTCACACTCGTTACGGTCACTATGAGTTTACGGTTATGCCTTTCGGTTTGACCAACGCACCTGCGGTTTTCATGGATCTCATGAACCGGGTGTGTAGACCGTTCCTTGATCGTTCGGTCATTGTGTTTATTGACGATCTTCTCATCTATTCAAGGAGCGAGGGTGATCACGCTTGTCATTTGCGTGAGATTCTTGAAGTCTTGCAAAAGGAGAAGCTTTATGCTAAATTCTCCAAGTGCGCATTTTGGTTGCGCGAGATCCAATTCGTGGGTCATGTGATTAATGAAAGAGGAATTACCATTGACCCATCCAAGATTATGGCTGTTAAAGAATGGTCATCACCGAAGACGCCTTCGGAGATTAGAAGTTTCTTGGGGTTAGCGGGTTATTATCGGAGGTTCATCGAAAACTTCTCTCGGATTGCTTTGCCGATGACGAAGTTGACTCGTAAGGAGACAAAGTTTGTTTGGAGTCCCGAGCAAGAATCTGCCTTTCAACTCTTGAAAGAAAAGTTGACTAAGGCGCCTGTTTTATCCTTGCCGGACGGGACCGAGGATTTTGTTGTTTATTCGGATGCCTCACATTCGGGGTTGGGGTGTGTTTTGATGCAAAGGGGGAAAGTGATTGCCTATGCATCTAGGCAATTAAAGACTCACGAGGTGAATTACCCAACCCATGATTTAGAGCTTGCAGTCGTGGTTTTCGCGCTCAAGATTTGGAGGCATTATTTGTATGGTGCTAAGTGTACGATCTACACGGATCACAAAAGTCTCAAATATTTCTTTGACCAAAAGGACCTCAATATGAGGCAAAGACGGTGGCTTGAATTGGTTAAGGATTATGATTGTGAGATACTTTATCATCCGGGTAAAGCGAATGTTGTGGCGGATGCGCTTAGTAGAAAGTCAAGTCATTCACCTATCAAGGTGAAGTCATTTAAGATGACAATTTCATCATCTCTTATTGATGAAATCCGGGAGGCCCAAGTGTTAGCACTTGGTGGTGACTTGAAGAAAGAACGGATGATTGCCTATGTTGATAAGCTTGGTGAAAATAGCATGAGTTTGAAGACATGCTTTGATAGAATTTGGATACCTAGGTTGTCAAGTGTCTTGACAACTATTCTTGACGAGGCGCATAAATCCAAATATTCTATCCATCCGGGGGCCACGAAGATGTTTTATGATTTGAGGTGTCATTTTTGGTGGCCGGGTATGAGGCATGATATTGTTAAGTATGTGGAGAGGTGTCTCACATGCTTAAGGGTTAAGGCGGAGCATCAAAAGCCGTATGGAAAGCTGCAACCGCTCGAAATACCGCTTTGGAAGTGGGAAAATGTAACCATGGATTTGATCACTAAACTACCAAAGACTCGAAAAGGTTATGATGCGATATGGGTATTAGTGGATCGGTTGACAAAGAGTGCAAATTTCCTCCCAATAAAGGAAACGTACTCGTCGGATAGACTAGCGAAAATCTATGTGAAAGAAATTGTGTCACGCCATGGGGTGCCGGTGTCAATTATTTCGGACCGGGATACGAGATTCACTTCTCGTTTTTGGAAGAAATTCCATGAGGATATGGGGACAAGGTTGAACCTTAGCACCGCTTATCATCCGCAAACGGATGGGCAAAGCGAACGTACGATTCAAACGCTCGAGGATATGTTACGCGCGTGTGCTTTGGATTTTGGGGGTAGTTGGGACGACCATCTACCGTTGGCGGAATTTGCATACAATAATAGTTACCATTCTAGCATTGGTATGCCGCCTTTTGAGGCATTGTATGGGAGGAAATGTAGAACACCCGTATGTTGGGGTGAAATTGGTCAACGGGAACTTGGCAGCAAGGAAGTGGCCATGGAAACGAATGATAGTATTGACCAAATAAAGGCTCGCTTAAAGGCGGCGCAAGATCGCCAAAAATCTTATGCGGATAATAGGAAGCGGGCGATTGAGTTTCAAGTGGGGGACTTTGTGCTATTGAAAGTCTCTCCTTGGAAAGGGGTGATAAGGTTTAGGAAACAGGGGAAGTTAAGCCCACATTTCATTGGACCGTTTAAAGTGATGGCAAGGGTGGGTGCGGTAGCTTATCGATTGGAGTTACCGGAGGGACTAAGTAGACTTCATAACACGTTCCATGTGTCTCATTTGCGAAAATGTTTAGCGGATGAATCTAATTTTGTTCCATTGGATGATATAGAAATTGATGAAAAGTTGAACTATGTAGAAGAACCGATGGCAATCTTAGATAGGAAAGCGAAGCGGTTGCGTAATAAAGAGATTAGCCAAGTGTTGGTTCGATGGAAGCATAGAAAGGGGGCGGAAATGACTTGGGAAACCGAGGAAGAAATGCTCAAATTCTACCCGAACCTTTTTATGTGAAGTCGGGTTTCGGGGACGAAACCCAAATAAGGGGAGGTGATTTGTAACGAACCAAAATCCGGGTTTCGTCTTCAAATAATTAAATATTTATATTTAATATTATGGTGGAAATAATATTTTATAAATAAGTTGAAACAAGTGGGTTTCAAGTTTGTAATTGGATTATGTTAGTTTTAACTAACTATAGAACGAAATGGGTAAAATGGAAGTTAAGGGACTGAAATGGTAAATATGGCAAATCTGCCATATTTGACCATATGAAAGTCAAAATTCAGCATTTGGTCTTGTTGGGGTCGTTCATATCAAGAGAGAAAAAGAGAAATCAAGTTTGAAGCTCAAATCATGCAATTGAGGCTTGTTTTGTGAAGGTTTTGGCTCACACAACACCTTCATAACATCAAGTAAGTGATTCTTTTCCTCTTGATTCCACCATGTATGTGTTCTTGGTGGGTTTTGGGTGAAACCCGAAATTTTGTATGCATGTGATGAAATGGTGTTAGATTATTGATAATCTAGCTAAACTAAAGTTAAAGAATGATGGTTAACATCCTAGAACCCTTTAATTTTGATTATGAGAAGTTAGGGTTCATATGGTGAAAATTGGGGGTGTTTGGATCATAATGCTAGAATGTTGAATTATTGATGATTAGGTGTTTTTATGATGTTAAACACATAAACAAACCCCAAATTAACTTAAAGAACTAATTTGATGAAAAATTAGTGTCAAGGTATTAGAAGGAGAATTCAAGAGGTTGAGTTCTTGGTTTAAAGGGAGTGTTTGGATGTGGGAATAACCCAAACGGGTCATTTTGGGTGGAAATGGGAAATTGGGTTGTGAACTCAGTTTTAAAGTGATTTTTATGTATGTTAGATTACTGAACTAGGTGTATATGTTTAGGTAATCAAATTGCTAAACTAGAAGGAGGTGCGGGATCTTCAAATCCGCAAGGTAAGTGCCTTTGCACTTACTTAGTAATGTGATATGTGATGTATGTGTTATGTTGTGCATAGTATGAATGATACATGAAATGAATTGATTATGCATAAGTGCATCTATGAATGTGAATATGGTTATAATACTATATCTAATATGTGGAGGTTATGATCAAAGAATCATAATGGAAAAGGGGAGGTTATGGTCAAAGAACCATAATGGAAATGTGGTAAGATCTTGGTCTATGTACCAAGATGAAGAATGGAAAGAAAGTTATGACCTTTGTGTCATAAATGAAATGATAATGTAAAGAGTAAATAAAACTTGTAGGTGAAATACAAGTGGTATGCAATCAAACATCAATTTGAATGTTAACGGGTCAAAAGGGTTAAATGGGTGAAAATAACCGTAGTCGCTAATTCGATAAGATGATATGCACTATTAAATGTTGTGAAGATGTTATGTTGAGTAAAGAATGGAACTTGCAAGGTGTAATGCAAGTGTTTGCACCCAAATGCATCTTTGGGCGCAAACGGGTCAAAATGGGTGAATGGGTGAAATAAGTAGAAATTACTTATTGTTATGATATATATCTTAATACTAATGGTGATATGTTTATGTGGTTGTAGGAAAAGCTCCGAAGTAGTCCAAGTCAAGTCCAAGGTGGTCGCGGGTTTTCGTATATGTTTTAGGTGCATATTTTTGAAGTAAATTGACTTTCCCGTAAAGGATGTATATTTTGAATCTAGGAATCGTGTTTTTGGTGTTAAATTGGTGGTATAAGTGTGTGTTCAAATGCCCAAGTGTTTGGGATTTTATGTTTAGATGTATTGGTGAAAAAGGTTGGAAAAATGGTTAATTGTGAAAACTGCTGAAAAGTGGAAACATTCTGAGTTTTTGACTCCCTCGCGTTACGCGAGGGAGGAAGCTTGTTTTCTCGCGATACGCGAGAAGGTAAAAAAAAAAAAAAAATTCCTGGGTTAAGACTTCCGCGTGTTAAAGTTTTGTTTCTTTTAAAAGTGGTGTGTTTCAGCTTATGCACACGAGTTTGAGGAATATCAGAAGTTTGAATCACAATATCAAGATTAGAAGGCAACTCCCCCTCAGACTGTGTCGGTGTAGATGAATCATCAACTATGTTCTGGATATCATTAGAAGATTCCTAAAACACAGTTTTTTATCATCATCACTGTCACTGTCTTGTGTTGTACCCGAGGTCGAAGCTACATTCGGATCAACAGAAGGAGTAACCACAATTGGAATAACCGATCGTGGCTCGACATTTGAATCATTGTTACAGCATGACTGATACAAAATTTCTGCTTCAACAGGAGACACTGCTGGAGGAACATTAAAAGATCTGAACAAAGCATCATAATCAAAATCCCATGACGGTCCTTTGGTATCCTGAGGAACCGTTCGATTATCACAATCAATGTGAAACCACTCCTCAATCTGTCTGCGCTCTTTATTGAACACCCGTTTGTTGTGAGAATTTGCAACATATCCCAAGAAAATTCCTTCAATTGCCTTCGCACTGAACTTCGTTGGAATATCTCTTGTCTTCAATAAAGTGCATGGATTTCCAAAGGGCAACAGATAATCTAGATTCGGCTTTCGATTGTTCAGCAATTCATAACACGTTTTGTTGTGTTTCTTCACGGTCAAAACACGATTAAGAACATGACACGCCGTGTTCACCGCCTCTGCCCAAAATGTTACTAGCAACTTCGAGTCGGATAACATTGTGTGAGCAGTCTCAATCAGCATTCGATTCTTCTGTTTAGCCACACCATTCTGTTGAGGAACATAAGGAGCACTGAATTCGTGATGGATGCCTTTTTGTAAACAAAATAAACCCATATTTCCATTCTTGAATTCTGTCCCATTGTCACTACGAATCCTCCTGACCTTCTGTTTGAATAAACTCTCAAGTCCCACGATCAGGAACTTAAGAATTTCAGCAGTCTCATCCTTTGAAATAAGAAACTTCACCCAAAAAAATCTGGAATAATCATCAGTCACTACCAAACAGTATGATTTGCCGCCTTCACTCTTAACACTTATAGGTCCAAATAAATCCATATGCAACAACTCGAGAGGAGTCACAATTGTATTAATTAACTTAGACTTGTGAGATTTCCTGTGCTGCTTCCCCTTCTTGCATGGAATACAATCTTCGTTCACATGATATCTCATGGCAGGGACACCAGAAACTAGCCCATTTTTCACTAAAAAGTTTATTTTTTTGAAATTTATGTGAGCCATCTTCCGGTGCCACAAAGTTAATCCGGACTCAGAAGCTTTAGAAAGAAGACACGTTGGGACAGACGAAGTTGTCTTCGCTGTGCTCATATCGAGCATGTATGTATCATTCTTCCTTGGAGCTCGCATTAGGATCCAATCTTCAGGTATCTCAAATCCAGGCTTCAACACCAAATATTTAGACTTGTTAAAGTGAAATGAGAAATCTTTATCACAGACTTGCGAAACAGATAAAAGATTATGTTATGCTACATGACACAGAAAGAAAAACATAAAATGGAAACGGGAAATAAAAGGTAGTAGTTAAGCTACTAAGATCCTAGTATCAAGAAGGCATACCTGGAGACTGAAGTACGAGAAACTTAAACTTGGAAAACCAAACATGAGGTCTGTGTGTTCTGCCGTATGCACCAACTTATCAATTTATTCTTGATCATCAGGTTGCCTCCCGGAAGCGCCACGTTTATTTAAGGGTCGTTGGCCGGACCCGTACGTGTTTCATCAGTTGCTTTCATCTAGCGAAACTTCCTCCACTGTCTGATCAATTGGTCCCTCGAAATAGCATTTCACTCGATTACCATTAACCCTGAAGGTTATTCCGTTTGTTTGTTCAAGTTCCAGTGTTCCATAAGGGAATATTTTCCTGATTATGTATGGTCCTGTCCATTTAGATCATAATTTTCCTAGAAACAGTTGTAACCTTGAGTTGTATAGTAAGACTTTCTCCCCTTATTGGAATTCCCCCTTCCTTAGCTTCTTATCATGAATCTTCTTTACTTTGCCTTTGTAGATTTTCAGGTTCATATATGCTTGATTTCGGAGCTCTTCTAACACATGAACCTGCAGGAGACGGTGCTCTCCAGCACTAGATATGTCAAGGTTGACAGCCTTGAGTGCCCAATATGCTTTGTGTTCAATTTCTATTGGGAGATGGCATGCTTTCCCATATACCATGCGGTAAGGAGTGGTTCCGCGTAGAGCCCATAATGCATCCTCTAACTTATCAGACCAGTCCTTTCGATTAGGACTTACTACTTTTTCCAGGATGCGCTTGATTGCTCTGTTTGTAACATCTACCTGCCCGTTTGCTTGGGGATGGTATGGTGTGGATAGTTTGTGAGTGCAACCATATCGTTTAAGTGTCTTTTTCAACTGTGAATTGCAGAAGTGTGTTCCCCTGTCGCTGATCAGAGCCTTTGGCGTACCAATCGGGTGAATAATCTTTTTAGAAATTGGATAATGACTCTTGTGTATTATATCATGTGCCTTTTAGTCTGTGGGTATCGAAACAACTAGTTTCGATTGAAAACACTTGATGCTAAGACAGAAACTTCCAATTTTCTAAAAGATGCTAAATCCCGAAACAAGTAGTTTCGATACCCACAGACTGAAGGCACATGATATAATACACAAGAGAAACAGGCAGAAAAAGATATTAGTAGCAAGTAGAACGTATAAACTAAGTCAAAAAAACAGGTAAAAAGGAGTTAAAGATAGCCTGCATGAACAAAACTTCCTCTTACCAGCTGTGCGACTTGAATATGCAAATATAATCAGAAAAAGACGTAAGTTTCAAACAATGATAAGCCCACAGAACCACAATGATCAGTAAACAACTACTGAAATGAGATTTTAATCATAAAAAGGTCAAGATAAAAAAAACCTAGGTTCAAACCGTGATATGATCCTCAAGATGAACATAACCCACCTGAGAATGACGAAGATGAGGGGAATCGGAGATGAAAAACCGATTATTAGCAACACAGACAACTTAGCAATCAAGATATTGTGTGTGAAAAGAGGGTGTAAAAGCTTTTTGGAGAGAAAGCATGAAGTGAGAAACTTTTCACTGAAGATTTCAATTTAAAGGCAGACAAAAGACCAAAATGCCCGTATCGAAACTAGGTAGTTTCGATTGACCAGTGAAGTTTCGATTGCCCAGTAGTTTCGATAAACCATAATAACTTGGAGGAAATTTACACAAATAATAATCCAAAATATGTACAACTATTTAAACAAGCTAATAAGGAAGATATATTTCCATATAGAAAAGTAAAAGTAAAAACTAAACAAGGAATAAATACACACCTAGCCTTGGAAAAGATCCAACGCGAGATCATGTCTGAGTCAAACTCTTAATGCACTTTCTTTTGCAGTCAACTACTGTGAATCCCTAAAGATAACCGATATTTGTGCAAGGTAAACCCGAGCATTAGTTTGTATAGGATTTCATGTGATTATAAGGTACAATTTAAGCACGAAGCACAGCGTACCCCACGTTTTAAAATAAAATGGTTTTGAAAACCTATCAATCCTCAAGAAATACCCGAATTCATCTTATCATATCTTTGCAGTTAACCAGGGTACCATCTTGGTAAATCCAATTCACCACCAAAAGGAAAATAAAAATCCAAGTGGATCAAAGAAGGTGCAAAAGGAATAATATCCAAGTGGATATCAAAACGTAAGAAAAATCTAGATCTTTGCGTAAGCAAAATAGAAGAAGTTGTAAAAATATCCAAACGGATAGAAAAAGGTTGAACACCCGAGATCTTTGCGTAAGCAAAACATACGGGGCCAAATCATCCAAGTGGATGGGAAAAAGATGAACACCCTAGATCTTTGTGTAAGCAAAACATACGGGGTCATCGGCGGTAATTTTCTATACTTTGACGGTCACGTGGCGTATGAATCAGAATTCAACACGTAAGTCTATATCTGATTGAATCGGTTTTCTTAGCTAAAAATGGGTTTGATGTTTCAAAAGTGGGTTCAAGCATACGTGCTCGATTGAGATTTAGATTTTCACACTACTGAAAAGTTATAACCATATGTCGGGTCTATCAGCTATTCCTCAGTAAGCACCATCGCTTTTGGTCCATTCCATGCTCAAGAGATTTTACTTGACTCAATCACTTCTCACAAGGTCTGATCAGATTCTCCTGAAATATTTAACAAAACACCAAACCAATCTTCAAATCTAGAGAACTGGAAGAAATAACCATAAAATTGAAGAAACTGTGCTAAAAAACAATGCAAAAATGCTCAAACTTGCAAAACCAGAAAAACTTGAATCTCGGATGAAATACACCTAGAATAGATCTTAAAAACCTGATAATACTCGAAAATCAAGAGCATATAGCTCTGATACAAATTGTAGGTCCTGATTTTAAACAAAAATCACTCAACAAATCGATTACACACACACACCTACGGAATAGGTGTGTATGGTGATAAAACAGTCACAGAAAACAGACCAATGGTGAAGATAACAGGCTAACCACACACGAACTCAATACAACATGATATGAGATTGTAAGGAGCAACAATGAATAACCTCACTGCTTGTATTAGCTTAAGAAACTATGAAAATGGAATGTTAAGGTTTACAGCCATCACTCACACCCTAAACATTCTCAAACATGGCTAAATATAGACTGCTGACAAGTATCAAAACTATGCTCATCGAAACAACTAGTTTCAATTGAGCATTTACAACAGAAACAAGTCCCTCTTGTCGAAACAACCTATCTATCGAAACTACTAGTTTCGATTGAACATATCTCAATCGAAACTATGTCGTTTTGATTGCCCAACACCTAAACTATAAAAGAAGTAAATTATAAGGAAACATAAACTACTTAAAGACAGAATGTAAAATACAGAAAGCACATTTGTTCAAAGTACATTGATGACATAGCTTCAAAAGACTAAACCCTACATGCACATTCATCATATCTCCAATTTCAGACATCAACTTTTTGCTCTATGAAGTAGATCTAGGCATCGTAACAATCAAACACGGATCTCTAGTGACGACGAGTAGTCAACCGATCTCTAGTGCGGAATCCTAGCGGATCGATGATCGTGTAGAAACTAAGAACGAGCAATCACGGATCAACAACAATAGTAAATATCAACGGTTTTCTATTTCAGAGGTAAACGCTTGTTACAACCAGTTCGGTACTTACAAAATAAAACAAGCTACCTATTTATAGAAAAACCAAACACACAAGAGAAACTAGTCAGTTTCGCTACAGGTGAAACTACTAGTATTGCTAGTCAGTTTTGCCTGAGTGAAACTAACTAGTATCGCTAAAGCAAACAAGAGAAACTAGAAACGGTTACAAAATTACAAAGACTATTAAACGAAACCTACAAGCTATTGTTACAAAACAGGTATCAACAAACTCCCCCTTAACAACAACTTGTAAATCAAAAAAGTCTTCAACCCTCAGCGATCTTGATCAGCATCCTTTCACTTGCAAAGAAAATGACTACCCGCACAGACTTTGTGCTTCACATATAAATCCACCACACCCTGGTACTGCACCCCTTGGATTCTCCATTCTTTGTGATACACGATCTTATTCTTATGAAGCTTTGTTAAGTCATCAGATGAAAAATTAATAAGGCTAAGAGCATCATAATTCCTTAAGATTTCTTTTCCCGAGCCATCCTCTTCTATCACAGCCTCACCTGTAACTCCACCTACATACCACCATTTTAGATTCGACAAACAATCAATCAGAACTAGTTGTAGAGGAATATTCTTCACAAACTTGACAGGTTTATATATCAGCTTCTTTAGTGGGCGCCGTGTATTAGGATCAATCTTGTTCTTGAAAGTAACTCTTCGTCCCTCTTGTGGCTTTAACTCCTCAAATCTCTTAGCCAATCTTTCTTTAATAATTTTCCTCATTATCACATTTGCAATCCCATCATCAGATATGTTTATCAAAGGCCTCTAAGCTAAATCAATAATCTCACACTTCGGCAAGCAATTGAAATACTTCAGCATGGGTTTCAGATAATGTATACCATCAACAAGTTTAATAGCAAACAACTTAATCTTCTCATCATAAAACCAGCTAAGTAATCCTCCCGTCGCTTCAGTCCTTGACACATACTTTGACTTAAAGATTGGCATTGTCGGAGACTGAGGCGTAGTCTTAAACCATGCTTTCTTCTTCTCAACACATGTCGATAAAACAACATATGGATCACAAGTCTTCTCAGTAGAATCACTTTCTTTCTCAACCTCTTCTATAATCTCTCCTTCTTCTCTGTCTTCCCGAGCTAATTGATTAATCTGATCAATGAATGAAGTGTCAAACTCAACACCTTCGTGAGTAGCATACTTGACAACTTCATCATCTTGCTCGGATTCAATCTCCACGTCTTCTGCATCACTCTCCCAATCATCTATCAAAACACAATCAAGATCAATCAAACATTCTAGTGTTTCACTTTCAATATTTTCATTCACTTTCTTATCTTCTCCTTTATCTCCATCACCTCCAGACTCCCCCTGAGCATTAGAATCTCCTGCAAGATACATACTAGGCGTTGACGAAGCAATTGGTTGCTCATCTCCACCATGTGCTCCTTCAGGATCATCATCTTCATTTTCAGTTACAATAGCAGCCTCTTGTCGACAACTACTCTCCTCCTGAGCAACTAACTACTTCAAAACTTTCTCCAACGAAGCATTAAGTGATTCTATTTAAAGTTGCTATACTAGGAATTGAGAGCGTTGAGTAATAATAATAGTTTGATGAGCATCATTTACCTTAATAACATCACCAACTAAATTCTCCAAAGAAACAACTCTAGCCTTCAAATCAACAATTGTAGACACCATGTGAGTATAATTATCACTCTCATCTCTTAAAGCAGATGTAGATCTTGTAGAACGTCTTTGTTGTGGAGGGAATACAGCAGAAGTAGAAACCGGAATAGTCACAGTTAGTGAACTGGAAGATCCAACTGGTGGAGTACTAATCAACTCATCTAGAAGCCTTTGAGTATCAGGAGTTACCTGAGTAGATGTCGTTGTAGGACCGGGTGATGTAGCAACATAATCTTGTACTTGTGTGGTGGTAGTCTCTTATGAGAATATGGTGTTCAGAATATCAACACCTTCTTGAACTAACACCCTGGAAGGTTTGGTAACAAACTTACGTCTAAAAACCATTTGATTCTTCGCTTTAGTTACCGACGGATCAAGATCCTCAGCAGGATTGTAATTGGCATCATCATCCTCTAAACTTCTTCCCTTAGAAGATGACTCCGGAGGAGGACCCGTTGTCTTCTTTCATTTCTTTCTGGCTACCATTTTCACCCTTCTAGATACAAAGGAAACAGGTTGTGTCTTCGGTCAGCTTGCATTCTTGAAGCATCAGAGTCGTCATTGTCAGATTATGTGCTCTCCAAATCAGATGTATCAACAACCTGTCCTTCTCTAGAACTATCAGGTATCACAGGATCCTGTATCGGAGCATCCTAGATATTATCATCATTTTGAACATTAGTTTGAGGTTGTTCAGGCTGAACAGTTTCCACTATCTCCTGAACTTGCACTTCAGGTTGTTCTTGAACTTGAGCTTGTACTTGTGCTTGTGGTACATGTGGTTGTTGTTGTTCTACTTGTTGTGGTGGTTGTTGTTGTTATTGGTTACCCTGAGCTCCAGCCTTATTCTCATTAAACCAATTGTCATTTGGAGGCTCAACATAGTTTACATTCACAAGATGACCAAATAAAACAGTAGGAACTGGTCTTGTTGCATTAGCCTTGTTCTTCACAAGCTTGCAATCAGCAAAATTTCTTTTATCCATAGAGATTAAAGGTAGTTCCACACCAACAAATGGTAAGTTGGGTATCACATGGCTTAGAATCAATTTTAAGAACTGTAGAACCAAAGACTGATTGCAACAAGATTCTTCTAAGTACAAATGCTGCTGATAGGCTTATCAGCAGCGTTCAACACTTGTTGTTGCTGATAGGCTTATCAACAGCGTTCAACACTTGTTGCTGCTGATAGGCTTATCAGCAGCATTCAACAGATTAGTCTTGATGCTAATCCTCATCTTTGTTGCTGATAGCCTTATGCCTTGAAGACAAATCGTTGCAGCTGACTATCCATGCCAAGAGTCACTGACAACTTTCTGCAAAAGCATCTGACACACTTAAAGCAAAAGGAACCTCAATGGCACAACCAATGACAGACAACAATGCTCTTCTCCAAGCATGCAAGCAATAATGAATCAAGAAGACGCTTCAATAAAGTTAACTAGTTTTAGACTAAACGTGTAATAGTTAGCTATATACAACAGATCAACGGTCTGTGTTAGATCTGATCCTTAGAATCAAGGGTCTGTCTTGATTCTAAGTGAGTATAAATACTGTGTAAACACTTCATTGTAAGTGTGCTTTCTGATTGAGTTTCATTTGTAATCGTTTATCTGCAAAAGCTTAATACAACAGTGTTCTTATTAGTATTATTTCTGTTTACTTGATTATACTTGTGTAGTTGCTATTGTTTCCGCCAATTTCAACTAAGAACAGAACCATAGTGTAATTTCACGATCCTACAAGTGGTATCAGAGCTTTGGCTCAGATTAAACAAACTCACACTTGTTTAATCACTTCTAGTTCTATTCTAAACTCTCTCTTTCATCAAGTCACCAAAAACAAAGATGGCACAGAGCAATGGATTTGAAGACATCGGCAGCATCAACCGACCACCAAGATTGGTATCTGGGGAAGACTACGACATGTGGAAGAATCGCAAGGAAAGCTTTTTCTGTTATCAGGAATACGGAATGTGAAAATCCATCAGGGATTGACCCTACACTCCCATGGTGGCCTCTGCTGACTTGGAGGACCACCAGTTCCAAAGGAGCCCTCCAAGTACTCAGAAGAAGACATAAAGAAGATGGAGGTGGACTTAAAGGCACTAGGAGCTATCAAAATGTGCCTTCCAAATGAAGTTTTTCATAACTTCAGAAGTTACAAAAATGCTAAAGAGCTCTGGGAGGCTCTTGAGAAGATGTTTGCTGGCTCTGAGGAAGTCAAAGAAAACAGAAAAGACATCCTGAAGCAGCAATACGAAAACTTCGTCTGGAAGGAAGGTGAGTCTCTAACTGTTTTATATAACAGATATACTTATCTTATAGGTGAGCTGCAGTGCTCAAAAGTGAAGTTGGAGAATGAAGATATTCTTAAGAAATTCATCAGATCTCTACCTAGTTGCTGGACACTCTACACAGTGTCCATCAGAAGAACTGAGAATCTGAAGACTCTTCAGATGACTGAGCTATTCGGTATGCTCAAAACCTACGAATTAGAGATGATTCAGGCCAAGGAAAGGAGCTCAAGCTACCAAACAGCTTCAACATCCACCACCACCTCTTCTGCTTTTCACTCTGACCACTCAGGTCCTAGTACTAGCAACTACTATCCTCCCATAGTCACACATCCTCAAACTCCTACCTCTCAATCAAATACCTCACCATTTCTTCTTGAAGCTCCTCCTCAAGCCTCAACCTCTGTTGCTTTTGTTTCTGAAAACTCAAGCAACATGTTCTTTATCAAGGAGGATCTGGAATGCTTCCATCCAGATGACTTAGAAGAAATGGACATACAGCACTCGTATGCCATGTTATCTATAAGAGCAAAAAGGTTCTACTCTAGAACTGGAAGACCATTCCAAGTAATAACTCCAACACCAGAGTTGGCTTAGATAAAAGCAAACTAAGATGTTACAATTGTAACCAACTGGGTCATTTTGCTAGAGAATGCAAGGCACCTAGGGCAAACCCAGCAGCTCACCAAGCCCAACCCAGACAACAGCAGCAACAAGTTACTCCTCATGCTCAAACTGCAACATGTGCAGCTGTTGGAACATCTGACTTTGACTGGAGCTTCCAATACGAAGATCTGCCTGCTAACAACCAAGCTCTTATGGCAGACACAACCGAGATACAATCTCAGGTATATGAACATCTATGTTCCCAAGCCTGTATTGATAAGGTTTTGGGCTACAGAAAGCATAATCAAAACCTCATAGATCAAAATGAAGAGTTTCATCAAATGAAATTTGAATTCAAAAAGGTCGAAGACAGTTACAAAGAAAAAATTAACTGCCTAAAGAAAGAGATTTCATCACTAAAACATGAACAAACCAATTTTGAAACTCAGATTGATGATCTACTGGCCAGATTAAAAGCTACCAGAGCAGAATTGGCAGAACAGAAAGTTCATGTTGACAAATATGAATTTGCATCCAAAAAGCTGCAAAGACTTTTGGATGCTCAAATTCATGAAAAGGTAAAAACTGGTCTGGGGTATCATGTTGAACAATATCAAGCCGTTGCACCTCCTGCTGACTACGTTGCCATCTATGAACGAAGCTTCAGTCTTGCAAATCTTGATATGGCCAACAGAAATCTTGATCCTTCTAAGGATGAACCTTTGATGCAAGAATGCACTACCTCATCAGAGTCTGAATCAACTTGCTCAGACTCCACTGAAACAAGTCAAGCTTCGTCTCCTCCTGCCCCTCAAGTTGTTCGGACTAAAGAGGAAGTCCCCATTATCCATTCAGCACCAGTACCAGCCATTTCAGTACCAGTTCCTACACCATTCAAACAAATCAAAATTGTTCAAAAGAAAGGACTATATGTACTTTCAAAGGGACAAACTGGCGAAATCATGCTTTGTGTGTGGTAAATACAACCACACTGCCAGCACATGCTTCTACTACCTTCAGCAGCAAAGAAACCTCAAGCAACATGCTTTTGAGAAGACAAAGAAGAACAAACAGGTAAGAAGGTCTGAAGCCAAGATAACTCAATTCAGAAACTCTCTTTCTCCACCATGGGAGCAGTTGTCAAAACCTCAACAATCTTGCATCATCTGTGGTGAATCAAACCACTTTACTGCAAATTGTAACTTTAATCCTTTCAATCAGATTCTTCTTTCAACCCCAACTATACAAAAGCCTATCAGTAAGGTGAAGAAGGATAGGCATACGTCTGTTCTTAAACCATCAGCAGCCAACAAAACTGCTGCTGATCGAGTAAAACCCAAGCAACCAAAAGGACAGCCTTCAGCAGAAACAAAGTCTGCAGCAGCTAAAGTAAAACCATCAGCAGCAACAAAATCTGTTGCTGATAAGTCAAAGTCCTCAGATGCAGCTTCTGAAAAGGCAAAGAGAGCTGGAAAACCACCAACTCAACAATGGAAGGCAAAGAAACCACCAAGCATCATCATTGGTTCAGTTGAATGCGTCTATCCTTTGTTGTAAATGTGTCTGTCCTTTGTTGTAAATAAAAGTTATAAGTCAGCAACATCCTTTTTCGCTGCTGACAGGTCTGATTTTTAGCAGCAAAGATTTGCAGCTGACTGCTTTAATTTATCAGCAGGAACAGGTTTCCTGCGGATTTCTTTAAGATTGTCAGCAGCAACATCCTTGCTGCGGAAGGCTAAGTCTGTCAGCACCAAGGTTGCAGCGGACAGGCTTATTCATCCACAACAACCAAGTTTGCTGCTGATGGGTAAATTTAAGTCCAAATTAACTTTTAACCGCTGTAAAAATCAACGTCAGTCTTTACCATGACTGCCTCGGTGTTTTACAGCTGTAACAGTAAAAGGTGAATTAGGTTGTACTGTACAAGTCATTTTGCTTTTTTTCTCTCCTCTGCCGTTATAAGAACAAATCAAATTTCCTTACCACCTCTTCACATTCAACTTCACCCTAAACCCACATCACTTTCTCTTAAGTCCCCACCGCATTCAAAGCCCTTCATCTTTAACACATTCAAAGCCTCCCATATTCTAACCTTCCCTCCAAGTCAAACAACAATGGCAGACATCAATAACTCTGATGATAAGTTCTCCCCATACCACAACCTTACAACATATCTTACCAAAGGAAAGAAATCTGAAGGATTTAATGATATGATCGACTTCTTATGTCGATCAAAAATCTACTTTGCCCTCACAACCAACCCTACCATATATATCCCTCATATGGAGGATTTTTGGAGTACCGTCGTCTACTCAACCGAACAGGGGATTCCCCAAATTAAAGCCAAAGTAGACGGCAAGGATATCACCATCTTGGAAGCCACACTCAGAAAACATCTTAAGCTTCAAGATGAGGGAGCAGCCATCTCATACTCAGACAAATACATGAGGACCTTTGTATCCATTGGATACACTGGAAATCAGACCGAGTATACGATCGAGAAGGCAATGATGGGCCCTCCATGGAAGTATCTTTGCCACACTCTTCTCCAATGCATATCCCAGAAGAGGAGTGGATGGCATCAGGTGAGCTCAGCACTTGCCTCCGCCTTCCATGGTGTGACACCCGACATTTCAGGTTAATATCCGTACACGATATAAACAAGTTTATATTATATTTATGTTCGTGATTTACCTAATTGAATAAATTAGGGCATTAAAGTCTAAGAAAAGCCGTACATTGTTCCATTTCATATTTTGGTAATTCTAGGAATTACCGGATCACATACCCGTATAACCCGACTAAATACGAACGTTAGTGATTAAATCAAATACCCAGAAAAATATATATACATATATATTTTATTTTCACAAACTTTACGTAGAACAATAAATTATTTTCAGAATAAATTTATAATACCGTGGAGGATCTAAACCGGATTTATTTACCCCTTTAAAACTATAATTGATATTAATACCTAAATCTAATTATTATACTATCTAAACCCAACTTACCCTTGACTTTCTCGGCCGAAGTGCAGAGAAAACCTACACCTCGACCCATACCTCTCCTGAGAAAAACTCAAGTAAAAACCATACCACCTCACTCATTTTCCTCACAATTCCCATTTTATCACTCATTTTCTTACGGCAAATTCTCCATTTCTCTCCAATTCAAAGTCCAGTTTTAAGGCAAAATCCATCACGAATTCGATGTTTTAAGGAGAATTTCAAGTGTTTCTGAAAAGAGTTTAGCAAAAGATTCAAGATCATTCTCTGTTTTCTCTCATCATCTTCATCTCTGTTTTAAGGTAAAAACTCAATACTATCTACAATATTTTCTTTTAAAACCGTAGATAAGCATACAAAATATTCAAACGCAAGTAAGATAACAAGATAAGTGTGTCGAATTCAAGTTTAAAACATAAAAATATGCAGGACTGATTCTGTCAATCAGAATTGCAGTAATCGAAACTAGGAGTTTCGATACCTGTTTCTCAATCGAAACTAGGAGTTTCGATACCAGTTTGATCGAAACTAGGAGTTTCGATACCTATTTGATCGAAACTAGGAGTTTCGATACCTGTTTACTCAATCGAAACTAGGTAGTTTCGATAGCTATTATTCAATCGAAACTAGGAGTTTTGATACCTAGTACTCAATCGAAACTAGGCAGTTTTGATAGCTATTATTCAATCGAAACTAGGAGTTTCGATACCTAGTACTCAATCGAAACTAGATAGTTTCGATACCCAGTTTGCTTAATCGAAACAAGGTAGTTTCGACATCTGTTCTGTTCTGTCCTGATTCAATCGAAACTAGGTAGTTTCGATACCTGGTCATCAGTCCCATTTAGCAGTAACTTAGAACTGTTTTTACTACAAATCAAGTGTTGAAAAACTAAGAAGATATTTTAAACAAAAGCAATCAGATTTACTAAGTCGATGAACAATTTACATATAAGACGTACGGTCTTAACAAGAATTACCCTTTTTGTAATTAGGGTACGAATAGTCAAGTTTGACTGGAACAATTATCGTTGCTAACATACACAAACTCAAGGTGAGTTTCACGGCCCCTTTTTACTGTTTTGTACTATCTGGGGGAAGAACATACTTATAACTATTTTTATATGATAACAAGAAAATAAGACCCGACCTTTATGTATGCATGAGTTGACACATTTGGAGCTCGTAATGTCCCCTGATCATCATATTTATAACCATTAGCTATAGATTAGCCTGAGATTCTATGGATAGTACTATTGGGTCTGACACCCCCGGTCATGGTTAGTCGCGCTAACCATGGGTCCCTCTGGCCAAATGACTGCATAGTGTTCTAATATTGCTCGTGAGGTACGAGTGAGGGGCAAAACACCTGGTCTTGGTTTGGTTATGCCTCATGTATGTACATATTATTTGTATTCCTAGCTAGTTTACAAATGGGTCAAACATTACTTGTTTTGTTTATCATATACGTAAAGATCATTTTCATGCAATTGGTTTGCTCATTGTATTCATATATAAAACCTGTGAACTCACCAACCTAGTGTTGACATTTTCAAGTATGTTTTCAGGAAACTGATCGTGATAGCAAGAGTAATACTACATAGGGTTCATGCATACACGGTGGATACAACTTTTGAAGATTTTTCTTGTATAACCCATAATGTTCGGGTCATATTTGCAAAATCTTAATATTTTGTAACTTCAAATACTATTTTTGGGCTGTAAAACCTTAAATTTAATTCATGTATCCAGTTGTATGTGTGCGTTTGCAATAATTATATGCTTTGAAAAACCATGAACGTCGCGCCTCGCGTTTCCGCCTTGGCGGGGTGTGACAGATTGGTATCAGAGCCATTAATTATAGCGAACTAGGAGTCTAAAAACCGAACCTAGTCTATAATTTAAATGACTCACTGAGACGTTTTTCATTGCATATGCATGTCATAACTTATCATCATATTGTACGGATATCGTAGACACTGAACATCGTCACACACTAACCCCATTTCGACTTCAGACCCATGGCACCCAAAAGAAGGACACCGCGTGACACTACTGGTGAAAACAACACGACGATTTCTACAGAAGTTGAGCAACTCATATCACAACGTGTAGCCGCCGCCTTGGAGCAGTACGAAGCCAATCGGAATAACGTCGGAGGGAATGGTAGTGGTAGCGGAGGAGGTGCAGGAGGCAGTGGCACTGCTGGAGGTTCTGGAGGTAACAGAATGTGTAATCACCTCTGTAACAGTCATGATCTAAGTTAACAACATTATTAAAAATATTGACATGTGACCCTACAGATGCTTCGAGCAAGAAGTGCACTTATAAGGCTTTTCTCTCCTGCAACCCTCGCAACTTCAATGGCACCGAGGGTGCAGTAGGCCTGATGAGGTGGATTGAGAAGATGGAATCTGTGATTGATATCAGTGAATGCACCGCTGACTGTATGGTGAAATATGCCACATGCACGCTTGCTGACAAAGCATTAACCTGGTGGAATTCTCAGATGAAAACATTGGGAAGACAGACTGCCTACCAGCTATCTTGGGATGATCTAAAGACCATGATGATCGAGGAGTACTGTCCTCAAAATGAATTGCAGAAAATCGAAACTGAAATGTGGAACCTTCAAATGATAGGAGATGATGTGGCTGGTTACACTGACAAGTTCAATGAACTAGCAATCTTGGTGCCACACATGGTCACACCAGAGTACAAAAAGGTTGAAAGGTACTTGTGGGGTCTCGCACCTCAAATTCGTAGTATGGTGACTTCGTCGAACCCCATTGATACCAAGAGTGCCATAGTCTTAGCCTACAAACTAAGGGATGATGTTGTTCGTAATGGTTTGTTCAAGAAAAAGGAAACTGAGGAAAGAAAGTTAGGAGAAAAGAGGAAATGGGTGGGAAAACCAAATAACCAATTTAGGAATCAAGCCTATAAGAGACAAGAGACTGTGAAAGCTTTTGCTGCTAACGCTGTGGAGAAAAGGGGTTATGCTGGCCCCCAACCGAGGTGTGATAAGTGTGGGTATCACCATGTGGGGAAATGCACTCAATGTGAAAGGTGTAGAAAGTTTGGGCATCGAGCGCAGACATGTCAACTCAATGCCAACCCCACCGATAAGATTAAGCAAGGATGCTACGAATGTGGAGATCTGAAGCACTACAGGAAAGATTGCCCCAAGTTGAATAATCAGAATAACAATCAGGCCCGAGGAAGAGCGTTCGTGATGGGAGCTGGGGACGCACGCCAGGACCCTGACATTGTCACTGGTACGTTCCTGATAAACAATCATTATGCTTCTATACTTTTCGATACGGGTGCTGATATGAGTTTTGTGTCAAAAGACTTTAAGTCCCTACTTGGTATTAAGCCCAGCAAACTAGACCAAAATTATACAATTGAATTAGCAAACGGGAAATTAATTAAAACCGAAGAAGTCATTCAGGGTTGTACACTATGTTTGAAAGACCACACCTTTAGTATAGACCTGTTACCTATTGACTTGGGAAGCTTTGACGTTGTTATTGGTATGGATTGGTTGTCTAAGAATCACGCCGAGATCGTTTGTTTTGAGAAGATTGTTCATATTCCTCTCCCAAACGGAGAAATTCTTTCGGTACAAGGTGAGAAAAGTGGAGTGACATTGAAGATGATAAACTGCATGAAAGCTCGTAGGTACCTACGTAAAGGCTATTACGTATTCCTGGCTCACGTCATCGAGAAGAAACCCGAGAAACGTCGATTTGAAGACATACCAATCGTTAAGGATTACCCTGAAGTTTTTCCTGAAGACTTACCTGGATTACCACCACCAAGGCAAGTCGAATTCCGAATCGACTTGGTACCAGGAGCCGCACCAGTTGCGAGATCACCGTATCGACTAGCACCTTCCGAGATGCAGGAATTATCTAATCAACTGCAAGAATTGCTTGATAAAGGTTTCATAAGACCGAGTTTCTCACCCTGGGGAGCTCCGGTCTTGTTCGTAAAGAAAAAGGATGGAACCTTTAGGATGTGTATTGATTACCGAGAGTTAAACAAGCTTACAATAAAAAATCGATATCCACTTCCTCGAATAGACGATTTGTTCGATCGACTACAAGGTTCTAGCTTCTATTCTAAAATTGATCTACGATCAGGGTATCATCAACTGAAAATTCAGGAAGGAGATACACCAAAAACGGCTTTTAGGACTCGATATGGCCACTACGAATTTCTAGTTATGCCATTTGGTCTGACGAACGCACCAGCTGTTTTCATGGATCTCATGAACCGCGTATGCAAGCCATACTTGGATAAATTCGTGATAGTGTTTATTGATGACATATTAATATATTCGCGAACCAAGGAGGATCATGAACATCATTTGAAATTAATCTTAGAACTACTCAGGAATGAGAAGCTTTATGCTAAATTCTCTAAGTGTGAGTTTTGGATCCGAGAAGTGCATTTTCTTGGACATGTCATCAACAAGGAAGGAATTCACGTCGACCCATCCAAGATTGAAGCTATCAAAAACTGGGAAGCACCATGAACTCCGACTGAAGTGCGTCAATTTCTGGGTTTGGCAGGCTATTTCAGGCGATTCATCGAGAATTTTTCAAAGATAGCCCTGCCTTTAACCACACTAACCCAGAAAGAAAAGAAATTTGATTGGAATGACAAGCAAGAGTCAGCTTTTCAATTACTGAAGCAGAAGCTGTGTAGTGCACCGATCTTATCCCTTCCTGAGGGAATCGACAACTTTGTCGTATACTGCGATGCATCACACCAAGGACTTGGTTGTGTGTTAATGCAAAGAGACAAAGTCATCGCATATGCCTCACGACAACTAAAAGTGCACGAAAAGAATTATACGACCCATGACTTGGAGTTGGGCGCAGTTGTGTTTGCACTCAAGATTTGGAGACATTATCTTTACGGTACAAGATGCACTATCTTTACTGATCACAAGAGTCTTCAACATATCTTCGATCAAAAGGAACTCAACATGAGACAACGTCGTTGGGTAGAGCTACTGAATGATTACGACTGTGATATCAAGTATCACCCTGGTAAAGCCAATGTCGTAGCAGACGCCTTAAGTCGCAAGGATCGAGTTACAACTCTTCGTGTTCGTGCTCTAGGATTAACAATTCATACGAGTCTTACTACTCAAATCCGAGTGGCACAACAAGAAGCAATTAAGGAAAAGAACATCCAAAATGAAGCACTACGTGGAATGATCAAACAATTGGAGACAAAGTCAGATGACACTCTATACTTCATGAATAGAATTTGGGTGCCATGTTTTGGTAACTTACGGAAGTTGGTTATGGACGAAGCCCACAAGTCCAGATACTCCATTCACCCAGGTTCAAATAAGATGTATAAGGATCTAAAAGAATTATATTGGTGGCCCAATATGAAAGGAGATATTGCCACATATGTCAGTAAATGCTTAACGTGTTCAAAAGTAAAAGCCGAACATCAGAAACCGTCTGGTTTGTTACAACAACCCGAGATACCTCAATGGAAATGGGAACAAATTTCTATGGATTTCATCACGAAGTTACCCAGGACGTCCAGCGGTTATGACACAATATGGGTAATTGTCGATCGACTGACAAAATCGGCTCATTTTCTACCTATCAAAGAGACGGATAAAACCGAGAAACTTGCAAAGCTTTATATCAAGGAAATTGTGGCTAGGCATGGAGTGCCAATTTCTATTATCTTTGATAGAGACAGCAGATTCGTGTCTAGAATCTGGAAATCATTACAAGAAGCCTTAGGCACGCGCCTAGACATGAGCACAGCCTACCATCCACAAACGGACGGTCAAAGTGAAAGGACTATCCAAACATTAGAAGATATGCTTCGTGCGTGTGTAATTGATTTTGGAGGTAATTGGGATACTCATTTACCGTTGGCGGAGTTTTCCTATAATAACAGTTACCACACGAGCATTAATGCAGCTCCGTATGAAGCTTTATATGGTCGTAAGTGCCGCTCACCGCTATGTTGGGCGGAAGTTGGTGAAAAACATTTGACAGGTCCTGAGATTGTCCAGGAAACCACTGATAAGATCTTCAAAATTAAGGACCGTCTGAAAGCTGCCCGAGACAGACAAAAGAGCTATGCTGATAACAGACGGAAACCATTAGAATTTCAAATTGGTGACCGAGTAATGTTAAAAGTCTCACCATGGAAAGGCGTTGCAAGGTTTGGTAACCGTGGTAAGCTCAACCCTAGATACGTTGGACCTTTTGAAATACTGGCTAGGGTTGGCCCTTTAGCTTACAAGCTCAAGTTGCCACAAGAACTAAGCAATGTACATGATACGTTTCATGTATCAAATCTCAAGAAGTGTTTATTAGACGAGACGCTGATTATACCGCCAGACGAGATTCACATTGATGATAAACTTCATTTCATCGAGGAACCGATTGAGATTACAGATTGGAAAGTTCAAAGACTGAGACGCAGTCGAATCAAACTGGTTAAAGTACGTTGGAACTCAAAACGTGGTCCCGAGTATACATGGGAACGAGAGGATCAAATGAAGACGAAATACCCCTCCTTGTTTAAGGATGCATCAGTTCAAGATGGCACGAATTGAATTTCGGGACGAAATTCTTTTAACATAGGGAGAATGTGACACCCGACATTTCAGGTTAATATCCGTACACGATATAAACAAGTTTATATTATATTTATGTTCGTGATTTACCTAATTGAATAAATTAGGGCATTAAAGTCTAAGAAAAGCCGTACATTGTTCCATTTCATATTTTGGTAATTCTAGGAATTACCGGATCACATACCCGTATAACCCGACTAAATACGAACGTTAGTGATTAAATCAAATACCCAGAAAAATATATATACATATATATTTTATTTTCACAAACTTTACGTAGAACAATAAATTATTTTCAGAATAAATTTATAATACCGTGGAGGATCTAAACCGGATTTATTTACCCCTTTAAAACTATAATTGATATTAATACCTAAATCTAATTATTATACTATCTAAACCCAACTTACCCTTGACTTTCTCGGCCGAAGTGCAGAGAAAACCTACACCTCGACCCATACCTCTCCTGAGAAAAACTCAAGTAAAAACCATACCACCTCACTCATTTTCCTCACAATTCCCATTTTATCACTCATTTTCTTACGGCAAATTCTCCATTTCTCTCCAATTCAAAGTCCAGTTTTAAGGCAAAATCCATCACGAATTCGATGTTTTAAGGAGAATTTCAAGTGTTTCTGAAAAGAGTTTAGCAAAAGATTCAAGATCATTCTCTGTTTTCTCTCATCATCTTCATCTCTGTTTTAAGGTAAAAACTCAATACTATCTACAATATTTTCTTTTAAAACCGTAGATAAGCATACAAAATATTCAAACGCAAGTAAGATAACAAGATAAGTGTGTCGAATTCAAGTTTAAAACATAAAAATATGCAGGACTGATTCTGTCAATCAGAATTGCAGTAATCGAAACTAGGAGTTTCGATACCTGTTTCTCAATCGAAACTAGGAGTTTCGATACCAGTTTGATCGAAACTAGGAGTTTCGATACCTATTTGATCGAAACTAGGAGTTTCGATACCTGTTTACTCAATCGAAACTAGGTAGTTTCGATAGCTATTATTCAATCGAAACTAGGAGTTTCGATACCTAGTACTCAATCGAAACTAGGCAGTTTCGATAGCTATTATTCAATCGAAACTAGGAGTTTCGATACCTAGTACTCAATCGAAACTAGATAGTTTCGATACCCAGTTTGCTTAATCGAAACAAGGTAGTTTCGACATCTGTTCTGTTCTGTCCTGATTCAATCGAAACTAGGTAGTTTCGATACCTGGTCATCAGTCCCATTTAGCAGTAACTTAGAACTGTTTTTACTACAAATCAAGTGTTGAAAAACTAAGAAGATATTTTAAACAAAAGCAATCAGATTTACTAAGTCGATGAACAATTTACATATAAGACGTACGGTCTTAACAAGAATTACCCTTTTTGTAATTAGGGTACGAATAGTCAAGTTTGACTGGAACAATTATCGTTGCTAACATACACAAACTCAAGGTGAGTTTCACGGCCCCTTTTTACTGTTTTGTACTATCTGGGGGAAGAACATACTTATAACTATTTTTATATGATAACAAGAAAACAAGACCCGACCTTTATGTATGCATGAGTTGACACATTTGGAGCTCGTAATGTCCCCTGATCATCATATTTATAACCATTAGCTATAGATTAGCCTGAGATTCTATGGATAGTACTATTGGGTCTGACACCCCCGGTCATGGTTAGTCGCGCTAACCATGGGTCCCTCTGGCCAAATGACTGCATAGTGTTCTAATATTGCTCGTGAGGTACGAGTGAGGGGCAAAACACCTGGTCTTGGTTTGGTTATGCCTCATGTATGTACATATTATTTGTATTCCTAGCTAGTTTACAAATGGGTCAAACATTACTTGTTTTGTTTATCATATACGTAAAGATCATTTTCATGCAATTGGTTTGCTCATTGTATTCATATATAAAACCTGTGAACTCACCAACCTAGTGTTGACATTTTCAAGTATGTTTTTCAGGAAACTGATCGTGATAGCAAGAGTAATACTACATAGGGTTCATGCATACACGGTGGATACAACTTTTGAAGATTTTTCTTGTATAACCCATAATGTTCGGGTCATATTTGCAAAATCTTAATATTTTGTAACTTCAAATACTATTTTTGGGCTGTAAAACCTTAAATTTAATTCATGTATCCAGTTGTATGTGTGCGTTTGCAATAATTATAAGCTTTGAAAAACCATGAACGTCGCGCCTCGCGTTTCCGCCTTGGCGGGGTGTGACACATGGTATTGTCACTGACCAAGGCTTCAACTTTGCACACCTCATCTTTGAGGGTTTGAGATATAACCTTCAAGAGGGTGCAAAGCAACAATTTTTTATGTACCCAAGGTTCTTAAAGGAAGTTTTCAATCAAGAACTAAAAGAACTTTCAAAACCTGCAAGAATCTACATCATGTTGGGACATAAAAATAATATTTTTCAAAGCATGAGAACTGTTTCCAAAAAGTTCTCAGGGGTCAATGTTCCATTGTTATCTACAATGCTGAACATACAGAGTACCCCGGGTGACAGTTCAGCAATCCCAGCTGATACTGATCCCACACCCTCCACCTCACATCCTGAACAATAGGCTGCTTCTACCATTCGAACCCCTGTGCATACTACTAAGGATGCATAGGCACAAAAATTACTTACACCTCTTTTGGATGTTATCGTTCAACTGGAACACAGGCCCCGGTTGAAACGACATATACTAGGAAAAGGGGCAAGAGAACTCCTTCTTCTCTTGCCTCCAAGGCCCAAACCCAACCTAACAACCCTCACTCAGACTCACAACATTCTGGAGAGAATATAATAAGGGACAACCACATTATTAGGAAGTCTCCTTTGGATGTCTCTCTATTAGGATCAGGATCACTTCCCGGATCCATAGAACAGCCCCCTGAGCCTTTCCTTTCTCTTCTGAACTTAAGTGTTGAGGAACTTGATCAAGATGATGTACCTTCTCCAACTACCACTATTTCGGAGGTACTGATTGATCTTGCTTCCAACACACCCATCCCAAGTTCTTCTACCCTGAAGGTCCACTCTAGGAGTTATGAAAGAGTGGATGTGGAAGAGGCTGTCACTACTGCTGGTCCATCAAATGACCAGGAGGACAGTGACAACATTGCTAAGACCTCAACCACGACAACTCACAGTGAGGATGCTTCCTTGGAAACTCCCCTCACTGAGAGGAATCCCAGGTGCCAAGAAACCATGGGTGATGGGGATGAAGAGGCTAGGCCTAAAGCCCTATCTGGATCCAAGGATTCCACAACTGTGGATGAGGACAGACTGAAACTTCATAACTTGGAATTGACGGCCAGGGTGGCTATGCTAGAGGCTGAAGTGTCCAAACAAAGACACCAAGTCTTTATGCATGAAGCCCATCAATGCCCAACTGTACCTACTCCCTCTCTTGTATCAGTGGGCACCCAAACTGATGCTTATTTGTTCACTGATGCAACCAAAAAGGGGGAGATGGTCCCAATGGAGGAAGACTCAGACAGTCTTGACGACTGGATTCAAGAGCAGGCTGTATTTCAAAACACATTATTCAAGACGGCTTTTGTACAGGTTCATGACTTGCCAGCTTCAGATAACGAAGAAGAAGAGACATCTGAAGACTGGAAGTTAGTCGTCAGGGTTGTTGATGAGATGATGAATGATGCTGAAGACACAGAACAAACATATACACCTTTCAGCATCATCCCTGAAGCAGCAGCCATCATAAGTCACACCACTACCCCCCAATTTCCACTGACTTCAACACAGCTAGAGTTTGATACAATATTAGCTTGGGGGTATGATGGAAAGTCTGAGAGGTTCTGGATTGGTTGGGAGTTTGGCGGAGTAGAAGAGCTAAATTGGGACTTTCTCAACAGCATCCAAGTCCTTCACCTACACCATCTACAATGCATCAACAACTCAACGGACCTCTCAGCAGAGCTTGCCATTGGCAGGTTCTATGACTTGATGGAGGATAATCTACCCAACTTTCAAAGACAAATACAAGCAGCAAAAAGGGTAGCCTATCCTGAATCTTCAACAGCAGCAGAAAGAAGACTGACTCCAAGAAGACTTGAAATAATAAGGAGCAGTCTTCTCACTGAAGAAGAAGTTATGTGCTTAATAAGATTTCTGTACAACTCCATTGTCAAGGACATAGATGTGCTAGGATGAGTAAGCACTAAGTCTCTTGACCACACCTTTCTGCTAAGCAACGGCTCCTCTCTCACCATCAACACCAGGAACATCCTGCTACTGCCTACAGACTTTCTTTACAAGATCTTTCAACTCAGAGCAAATATCTGCAATGTCAACTCCCTCGAAAGCCAGGCAATGATAGCTACTGTCAGAGCCCATCTTGAACAAGAAGGAAGGATTGCTGAAGAGGTATATGTGTCAAATTCTGACACTGATTCTGACTCAGCTTCCCCTCAAGTAGACATCTTTGCTGCTGCATATAAATCAAGATCCATTGTCAAAGAAATGCTGATAAAATTTACAAGTCCTGAGTGTAAAACAGATGAAGCTAATAACCTTCCCTTATCAACCTCTCAAATTGCCAATGAAGCAGAGGCTGAGATTCCCACAGCAGCACAATAATCTGCTGTAGTGATCAGTGAAGCCGAAGCAGAGGCATCCAGTGTAAACAAAGGGAAGGGTATTATGACTAGAGAAGATGAAGAGAGGTTGCTCAGAGAGAAGAGAGAGAAGGAAGAAATAAGAAGGAAGAGAGAAGAAGAGGAGATGGCTGACCTGAAAAAGGCTCAAGAAAGAAAAACAGCCATGCTCCTAAGAGAACAACTCATCCAGCAGTATGCCAAACAGCTGGATGAGATGAAAGTCAAACTCCATGCAGTGTCTCAAGTTGATGAAGATGAAGAACTTGCTAGACAGCTGCAGGAACAACTAAACAAGGAAGAAGAGGAGGAGAAAGAAAAGAAAAGGAAGGAAGATGCTAAATTCAGAATCTCTGATTCTAAATTAGCAAAAGAAATGAGGGAGGAGTGGATTGAAACTCTGATCTCTCAAGGTGAGGATGCTGACTACCTTGAAAAACTTTCAAACAAAGAGATCTATAGAGCCATCATGGGTCAGCAGGGGAAATTGGCAAAGAAGAAGAGAGCTGAAGAGGAAGAAAAGGCTCGTCAAAAATCCAAGAAGGCCATTGCACTTAACCAGAGAACCCATGAAAAAAAGGAAGGTCATGACTGACTTCCTAAAGGCAAGGGGGGAAAGTGGAAGGAGGCTAGGTCCCATGACATTCATCAACCTACAAGCTTTGTACAGACAAGTCAAGAAGGAAGAAGAAGAAAGACTAGGAAAGAAAGTCTTCAAGACAAGGGTCACAGAAAAGGAAGACAAGAGACCAGTCAAGAAACAAAAGACTTCTGTCCCAGACACTACTTCCACTATCCAAAAACCTTCCACAAATATCCCCAAACCTTCCTCTCCTCCACCCAAAAAGTCCAAACCATCTCACCCAGCTCCCTCTCATCAACAGCCTCTCCTGAAGAAATCCAAACCCACACCTAAACCAGAAGACTCCAGAGATATAGTTGATTGGTTCTACAGTTCACAGGATCAGTGGTTTGAAATCTTCAGGGGGAGAACTGAAAGAAGGAGATCTATTTACAAATCTGTTGATGAAGTTCTACAATTACCAGATTCAGATCTCAGTAGAATTCTGGAGATGGGTGAAGCTCATGAGCCTGCAAATGAGGGTGGGAAACGTCTTATGCTAGCAATCAAACACCATTTCAACCCTAGCAAAGATGTGATCATATATATCAAACCACTTCAGTCCCACTCTCCATTTGTAAGTTGGTCCTACAATGCTGATCTGGATGAGTTCACCTTAACTGATGTTAAGAAGCAGCAGATGAGATGTTCAAGCAAGAAAATTTTCAAAATGCCAAGTAAAGACACCAAGACTCTGTCTGAGCTTCCACTGAACAATCCCAGCAAGGATCCAAGGGGCTATGAGGTTGCAAGGATAGTCTGCCACATGCAAAAGCTTCAGCAACAAAGTGATTAGAAGAATTTTGGTAGCATCAGTCTAGGGGGAGTTTGTAGAACCAAAGACTAATTGCAACAAGATTCTTCTAAGTACAAATGCTGCTGATAGGCTTATCAGCAGCGTTCAACACTTGTTGCTGCTGATAGGCTTATCAGCAGTGTTCAACACTTGTTGCTGCTGATAGGCTTATCAGCAGCGTTCAACAGATCAGTCTTGATGCTGATCCTCATCTTTGCTGCTGACAGCCTTATGCCTTGAAGACAAATCATTGCAGCTGACTATCCATGCCAAGCGTCACTGACAACTTTCTGCAAAAGCATCTGACACACTTAAAGCAGAAGGAACCTCAATGGCACAACCAATGACAGACAACAATGCTCTTCTCCAAGCATGCAAGCAATAATGAATCAAGAAGACGCTTTAATAAAGTTAACTAGTTTTAGACTAAACGTGTAATAGTTAGCTATATACAACAGATCAACGGTCTGTGTTAGATCTGATCCTTAGAATCAAGGGTCTGTCTTGATTCTAAGTGAGTATAAATAATGTGTAAACACTTCATTGTAAGTGTGCTTTCTGATTGAGTTTCATTTGTAATCGTTTATCTGCAAAAGCTTAATACAACAGTGTTCTTATTAGTATTCTTTCTGTTTACTCGATTATACTTGTGTAGTTGTTATTGTTTCCGCCAATTTCAACTAAGAACATAACCATCTTGTAATTTCACGATCCTATAAGACCCTTGGATAAAGTAGAAACCTTGTCTTCCCAATTGCATTCACTTGTGTAACTAACTCATTGAACACATATCTTGATAAATTGCATGGCTTGTTTAATGTGAGACCAACCATAGCAGATTGAAGTAAAGAACCAATACCATCAACTCCCGCCTTCCTAGGTGATAAGCAGTTGATTAACACGTGCATAAGATACCTCCATTAATGAGACAAATACCCCTTCCTCGTCTGAGAGTCATTCAACGGACCTCGATAATTCATCCTTTGAAAACATCCAAGGATCAAGGTAGATGGATACTCAATTCTAGCATTCCTGTCTTCTCCAAATCTTAATGCAACATGCACAGTGTCAATAGTAATTGTCACTGGAGTATTATTCACAATCGAACGAATTACAAGTGGAGTCACCGTGCCATCATAAGTAGCATTGTTCTAGAAACTAGCAATATGGTTCCAGCACACCTTAGGATTAGCCAATATAGCATAAAATATCCTTGATCGCCTCAAAAATAAGATAATCTTCGTGAAATCAGCAACTTCAGGAATATCTGGATTAACCATAGCAACAACATTATGTCGTGGAACAAAATTCCTTTCCAAGTCCATACATGCATAACAACAAAACAAAACAACTTGAACTAGTTCAAACACTCAAAACTGAATAGATTCGCTAGACAAAAAAGCCATGTGAAACAAACACTTAGGGAAACAGACCAACAGGTTCGCTAGACATCATGTAGCGATACTACCAATAGGTTCGCTAGACAGACTATAGCGACACTATGGATAGATTCGCCTGAGTAAACTCATAGAAATCAAATTTGAAATTCCAATGAAATCAGACAACAACAATCAACACAACACCACCTAAAACCACCGATAAATACTTATCAAGGCTCAAATTGCATTAAGAAACACTCTAAGATCAGTTAATTTGAACACATAAGTCGGCCTTAAACACAAAAACTAGATCTCACTCAATACTTGATATAAATGCAATCCAATCCATACCTTTGATGCTCAATAACAAGTATAACAAGGATCTAAGTGAAAAACTCCTTCCAAAAACACAAGAAATCAGAAATTTCAAAAACCTCAGTTCCACGAATAGTGTTGCCAGACAGATAGTTTCGCTAGCATCAGGTTCACTAAAGGTCAAAATGAGTCAAAAACCTAAACAAAAGAAACTATTAATACCACCCGTAGTATCACCTGTGATAGATTCGCTAGGACTAGTATCGCTGAGACTTGTATCGCCTGAATAAACATGACCAAAAATGTTCAACTTTTGCACCATCACCAAGTTCAACCTGTACACCCCTTAAACTGAAAAAAAAATTATGATTAGACCATTTACGCACAAAAATAACCCGAGCTAAAAATAATCAATAATTATGGAAGTTTGAAATAAAATCTTTTTTGTATTTTTATAAAACTTGTAACTAAAATCTAAAAACGTACTTATAATCTTTTGAATTTTTGATTTTATAAAAGCAATAAATACCAAAATAAAATCTAACTAGACAATATATATATATATATATATATATTGGATTTTTCAAATAAAACTAAGATAAATTTTGAAAATGTAAAATCTTTTTGGGCTTTTTCTATACAAACAAAAATCACATATTTTTGGAAATCATCACGAGTTAGGGTAAGAGGTATACCCTCACGCGAGGGTATGCGTGAGGGCCCTCATGGTGTGAACGTGAATAGTACACCACCCCTCATGCGTGAAGGGGGCGTGAGGGTGTTGTCGTGAACCCTTTCACGCGAGGAAGAGAGGAGAGAGTCGTTGAATGTATCCGTTGGGGAGGGGGTTTTAACCGTTGGAGGGTTGAACAATTTAAGAAAAAACTGCTATATATATACACACAATCATATACCAAATCATTATCTCTATTTCACCAATTCAAACACAAATTTAATCAAAATGGCATCATCATCTTCCTCTTCATATTCAAGTGACGAAGCGACTCAAATGATGTTCCGTGCTTGGACATCCGTAGCGATTACGTGGCGGCAAGAAGCTGAATCATCACCACCTTTAACACGAAATGCTCGTCTAAACCGAGAACGGCAGACTGCTGACGCCCAACAACTACAAGACTACTTTAACGAAGGGTGTACGTATGACGAGGAGCACTTTGCTACCCGGTTTTGAATGAGCCGGAATTTATTTGTAAGGATATTAAATGATATAGAGAGAGAGGTTCCTTGGTTCCGACAAGGCGTTGATGCGAGAGGTCGGGTTGGTTTTACCCCCGTTCAAAAGTGTACCGCCAGGGTTCGTCAATTGGCGTACGAAAGCGTTAGTGATTCGTTCAACGATTACCTAAAGATGTTTCCCCGAACAATCAGGTCATGCATGTATAAATTTTCTAGAGCTATTATTAGATTGTATGAAAGTAGATATTTACGTAAACCGTCGGCTAGCGACATTGAGCAGTTACATGCAGCGCATGAAGCTAAGCATGGCTTTGTCGGCATGCTTGGAAGTATCGATTGTACGCATTGGGACTAGAGAAATTGCCCCCAACGCATGGCAAGGTCAGTTTGCACGTGGTGATCATCCTAATCCGAGTATTATGCTCGAAGCAGTTGCATCAAATGACCTATGGATTTGGCATGCATTTTTTGGTGTGTCGGTTCCAGCAATGACATTAATGTTCTAAAACAACGCCTATATTTGATGATTGGATATGTTGGATCGGGATCTACCTTGATCCAATGATTCAACACATTAACCGAACCAAATCGTGCGGAATCCGATTTGATTGGCAATCCAATCTATGACACGGATCGGGTCTTAAGAAACGAGCGAATTAGATGTCGAAACGAAGGTTTCTATTGACCCTTTGGTGTAGAGAAGTTAGATACAAGACCTGGAAACTCTCAACGGACAGAGATTCGACAATACAGGTGCAGAGAGTTTGTGAGTTGTTGCTTAGTCTGGTTCTGTGTGTATATGTGTTGTATTTCTGTTGTCTTTTTTGTGTTGTGTGTGCTCATGAAGTGAAAGTTCTATATATAGTGCTGAGGCCATTCGTACGAATGATCCATGTGAATGGACTCATTCGTGCGAATGAATCAGCAGAATGGTTCATTCTTAAGATTGAATCATCAGAATGGTTCATTCGTACGAATGAATCATTCTCATGACTTATTCTAGCGAATGAATCATTCTCATGAGCTATTCGCGCGAATGGATCATTCTCATGATCCATTCGTGCGAATGGGCCTTTCATTAGCATGATTGATCAACGTTATCGCTATTTATCAGATCGTTTAATACACAGTCATTATATATGAGTAAACATTAAGGATAAACATGTAATTTCATTAATACATCAAATAATTACATTAAGCATAGATGAAATACATATTACAAGGGATTAGGGACATATTATGCATCTACATACTCCCCCTTGGACCTAGATCCCTTCAAAATGACCTAACTAACATTAGTTGGTCTTCAACATCTCTTTTGTACGAGTTTTCCAGTTAACTCCGGCGTGTATGTCAAAAGCAAAGCATATACGTATCACTTTCACATACTGCAACGCCTGGTCTATATCTGCAACTTCAAAAAATGGTTGACACTTGTATAGAGTTGTAACATCTTGTTCAGACAAGTTGGTCAGCCACAAGGGATCAAAGACCCTGATGGTCTCCCATGACCCTTCTTTACAAAGCACTATAACAGCTTCACCAGTACGCCCATCATAGTACCACCATTTGAACTGATCTGAGAAGTCCTGGATCATTTTCCTTAAAGGAATCTTCTTCATGATCGTTGGAGGCTTCCACTTTAAGACAATTAGGGGCTTCTTGGTGACTGGATGAACCTTTTCCTTATGAATGTAACGTGTAGGCATTTGTGGCTTGAAGTTCACCCACTTCTTCCGGTATTCGTATTGTAATTGACGTTCAAACCATATAAGTCTCCAGCAATACTCGTCCGGTTGATAGGACCAAACAAGTCCATGTGTAAGAGCTCTAGTGGTATAGTGATGGAATGTTGAGATTTGGGTTTATGAGATTTCTTGGTTTGTTTGCCTTTCTTGCAAGAAACACACACGTCAGGAAGATGAAAACTTTTCACAGTGACTCCTTCAACAAGATTTTTGTGCACCAAATGATTCATTTTTCTGAGACTGAGATGTCCCATTCTTTTGTGCCATAAAATAGAATCCTTCTCAGTGGCTTTCGAAACAAAACATGATGATGTGGACACTGAGGATGATGCTTGTGACATGTCAAGAATATAAAGATCATTCATTCTTGGAGCAGACATAACCACCATGTCTTCTGGAATCATAAACTCCTTTTTCAAGATATAACAATGCTTGTCATCAAAAAGAACCTTGAACTCCTTATCACAGATTTGAGAAACAGAAAGTAAGTTGTTATCCAACTGTTTGACAAAGTTGACCTTCTCAAAGCTGACAGCTCCATTAGACAGTGTTCCCTGAGCTGAGATAAAACCACCTTTATCGCCTGCAAATGAAACATAGCCCCCTTTGATATTTCTGACGTCGAAAAGGAGAGCTAAGTTCCCAGTCATGTGCCTGGATGCCCCACTATCAATAATCCAATTATTGCTAATAGGATTATAAAGGACAACCTGCACAATAAGGAAAATAATTAGTTTAGGTTAGGAACCCAAGCCTTTACGGTCTTGGGTTTCCCAGTCTCATCTACAACAGTACAATCCATCCACTGTCCTTGTGGATTTTTGGAACAACCACTTGACTTTGAAGTACAGTCGTCAGAAGCATCATCTGATTTTGCTTTCCACACATGTTGTTTGTGCAACGACTGTTTGTGGTAAACAGTGGATTGCTTAACGATTTGTACATGTGTGGAACTCGAATCAGTGACCAACAAGTCATGCATCTTTTGTTTAACTTTCTTTTGATGCACTTGTTGTTGGGTAAAAGAGTTAGATTTTGACTTTAAAAACTTTTGTTTATTTTCTGGAAAATGATTAACTCTTTTACTTGGCTTCTGAAGATAAGGACAGTTGACAACAACGTGTCCTTTTGTACCGCACTCAAAATAGTATCTCCGCTCAACCAACCTTGGAGATCTGTATTGATTTTCACTTTGGTGAGTTTTTGAACCACAAGCCTTAGCTTCTTTTTGTTCAGCTGAAGAGAGTGACTTGTTTGATTGAACAGACTCTCCAGCTTTAACAAAATTAACCTTTTTGATTGAGGCTTTGGTTACTTGACTCTTCTGATCAGAAGTAGTGGGATAAGATGGACTGCAATTGGTTGGTTTAATCTTAAAAACATTTTTAGAAGCAGATTTTGAAATACCAATGCTGTCATTCTGTGGAGCAGACGAGTTTTTGTGTCCCAAACCACGAGTAGGACACTCATCGTCGTCTTCATCCCACTCTTCTACCATTCCATCAACACATTGGGACTCCGAGGTCGAAGCACCATTATCGTTAACCTTTGGTTGAGAAATTTTGTCTTCGGTTGGATCAACGACAAGTGGCGTTTTGACCTTAAAGTCAATGATTGGGTTATCATCCGGTGTGTTTACCATAGTATTCAACACCGGTGGAGGACAATTTTTATACCCAAACCCAGCATTTTTCTTTCCTGGACGCCATGAAATCATGTAATCAAGAATGTAAGCAGAATTTGAATAACTTTTCAGCTTTTGATTTAAAGTTTCATAATCACACTCGACAAGCACCAGCTTTTTCTTTGTTTCATCAATCGTGTTTAAATAAAAGGTGATGGCATTTTGTTTGTTGATAACACAGATTTCTAATTCATGAACTTGCCTGTTTAAAAGATCAATTTTGTTTTTGAAGGCAAGTTCGTTTCCCTTTAAAACACGGTTTGCTTCAAGACAATTAGTTAAATCAGCAATTAAGTCTGTGTTGTGACTTTTAAGTGTCTCAACTTTCTTCTCAAGTTCATCACAAATTAAACACGGTTGAGATTCAGACTCACTTTCAAAACTGTCAGAATTTACCTGAATGCCTGTGGATGTTTTTACCATAAAAGCACAGCTACAGGTAGATTCAGAAGAGGAATTGTTATCATCCACATCAGCTGTCGATTGACTTGAAGAGACAACAGATGATTTATCTTCATTCTCAGCTGTGAATCCAGAACTGTTTGAAGATGTGTCGTCTGCAGCTGATGAACTTTCTGAAGCAATCTCTCTCTCAGCATCAGAATCTGATTCTTCATTGACTTCTACAGCCTTTGCCATGTAAGCTCTATCCCCTGAACTACCATCAGCTCCAAATTTAAAAGACCAATCAACAGTCTCATCTGTTTGAACAACCATAGCTTTTGTTCCACTTGAAGTGCCCTTATCTTGTGCAAGAGTAACTGGAACAAGGTTTGTTTCTGTATTTTGATTTTGTGGCTTCGGTTGGCTTTGACGGTTGTTGAAAGGGTTGCGGTTTCCAGTCTGTTTAGGCTTTTCACATTGCCTAGCAAAATGCCCTTTCTCACCACAGTTAAAACAAACAACAGCAGACAGATCAAAACCATAAGTAGTGTCTTTGTTCCCTTCGAGAGTTTTTCCTGTCCTTTTTACATAATCTCCCGCTCTTCTTACTGCACTTGCAAGAGCCCACATTATATCAGTTCGATCCATTTCATCCTTATCAATCTGAGCATAGTCTTCTGCTGTCAGATGACTGTTTCCAACCTGTCCAGCAACAAGACTGTCATATGAATTGACAACGGTAGACAACAGTGCCATGTGTTCCATGGCCACTTCGATAGTAACCTTGTCGAAGTTGTCTGTTTGCAATTTAATGGGGCTTGGTGTAGGAGTACTAGCAGTATTTCCCTGATGTGGAACCGAGCTTGATGAAACTGAAGCATGAGCTGTTGAAGACTGGCTGGCTGAAACATTTGACATGTTTGATACAAACGCAGTCTGCAAAGGAGCATTTTGTTGAGTTGATGTGGAATAGTACAATGAAGGATCCTGAGCTTGTACACCTCTCTTTAACTTCCACTTATTCATCACCTCTTGTTCTCTCAATTTCTGAAGAAATTCATTGATATCAATGGTTTCAAGAGTCTTGTTCTGTTTGAGAACCATCAAGAATGAATCCCATTTTGGTGGTAGCGCATCTGCCATGCATTGAACCTTTTCTTCTTTCGTTGTTTTGATCTCATGGGCATGCAATTCACTCATCAAGTGATAGAATCTCTCAAATAGATCATCTAAGGACTCATTCCCAATATACATGAAATTATCAAATTCCTTCTTAATGGCCTTAGCATTGATAGCTTTCAACGAAGCATTTCCTTCGTGACGTTGTTCTAAGGTAACCCACAGAGATTTTGAAGATGTAAACTGCCTGAATTGATGAAATATTTCTCTTGATATGGCCTGAGATAAGATAGCATATGCCTTCTTTTCTAAGTCATAATCTTTTCTTTGTTGTTCGCTTAAAAGGGAAGCCAAAACAGGAGTTCCATCCTCACTCAACACTTTTTGATATCCATTCTCTATCATCATCCATAAGTTTGTATCAACTCCATTAATGTGTATCTCAAACCTGTTTTTCCAGTGATGATATTCGTCCATTGTCATGAGTTTTGGAGCTTTGTTAGCATTTCCAACTTCATTATCGATTAATAACAAGTTTTGGATTTTACTGTTCTGACTGGCAACAAAAGCTAAGTCCGACATGGTAAAAAACGAAGTTTTTCGACACAAGAAAAAAATTTAGAAGAGATTTATGCGAATGGGTCTATTCGTGCGAATGTAATGTTCTATTCGTGCAAATGGAATTTTCTATTCGTGCGAATGGAATTTTCTATTCGTGCGAATGGAATTTTCTATTCGTGCAAATGGAATTTTCTATTCGTGCGAATGGAATGTTCTATTCGTGCGATTGGAAGTTTGAACAAATGAGCGGGAGACTTGATCTATTCGTGCGAATGGTAGGAGCCATTCGTGCGAATGAAGTTCATCATAGTAGCCATTCGTACGACAGAGAGCTGTTTGACTTTTTTGCACCAAAAAGCACCAATGATTGATCCTTTTATCAGATCTGAAAACTGAGACGATCAGATCACTCAGAAGCAATAATCACAAGTTTTGAACGTGGCTAAACAACGATCAAGTGATCTTCATAACATTCAAGAAGCTAGAAAAAGCAAGATTAGATTTTCTATGTTGAATCTAGAGCACAATCAGGCTCTGATACCACTTTGTTGGATCGGGATCTACCTTGATCCAATGATTCAACACATTAACCGAACCAAATCATGCGGAATCCGATTTGATTGGCAATCCAATCTATGACACGGATCGGGTTTTAAGAAACGAGTGGATTAGATGTCGAAACGAAGGTTTCTATTGACCCTTTGGTGTAGAGAAGTTGGATACAAGACCTGGAAACTCTCAACGGACAGAGATTCGACAATACAGGTGCAGAGAGTTTGTGTGTTGTTGCTTAGTCTGGTTCTGTGTGTATATGTGTTGTATTTCTGTTGTCTTTTTTGTGTTGTGTGTGCTCATGAAGTGAAAGTTCTATATATAGTGCTGAGGCCATTCGTACGAATGATCCATGTGAATGGACTCATTCGTGCGAATGAATCAGCAGAATGGTTCATTCTTAAGAATGAATCATCAGAATGGTTCATTCGTACGAATGAATCATTCTCATGACTTATTCTAGCGAATGAATCATTCTCATGAGCTATTCGCGCGAATGGATCATTCTCATGATCCATTCGTGCGAATGGGCCTTTCATTAGCACGATTGATCAACGTTATCGCTATTTATCAGATCGTTTAATACACAGTCATTATATATGAGTAAACATTAAGGATAAACATGTAATTTCATTAATACATCAAATAATTACATTAAACATAGATGAAATACATATTACAAGGGATTAGGGACATATTATGCATCTACAGGATAAATGGCTCATCTTTTGAACTTAGGGGGACAATTTACCAGCGTGAGTATTATCTTGCCGATGGAATATTATCCAACGTCTGGCTAGGTGTTGGTCTCAAAACAAAATTAGGAACATAATGTATGCTTGTATTATTCTCCATAATATGATTTTAGAGGACCACGGCTTGGCAAATTGTCACTATAACCCAAATGAAGAGGAGCCTATGTATGAAGAAATTGACGAAGATAAAAAGCGAAGCAACCGTCAAGAAATATGAAGCCGAGAAGTTCATCACGCTCTGAAAGCGTACTTGATTGAGCATATTTTTGAACGTTCGCAACACTAGTTTTTATGTAATTTTTATTTATGTTATTTTTGTATGTAATTTTTTATTTATGCTATTTATTTTTTTTTTTTTTTGTGTAACTTTTATTTATCTCAAAAATAAATATTTTATTTAAAAAATAAATATTTTATAATATATGCATTTGATGCTCACTTGAGTTGGGTATACCCCTTGCCATGTGAGAGCCAAGTGAGGAGTATACAAATCTGATGTGGCGCCTAGGTGGCAGAAAAGGTACTCGCACTTGGGATAGCCAAGTGAGAGTATACCTCATACTCTTAGGAGATCAGATCAGTATAGACAATGTATCAGACACACATTTCGGATAAGCATCCCTAATAGATCTACATGTATCCTATCTAGATAAATTCTTTTGAACTTTCAACCATTCATAGTCAATTGATAAGATAACACATTTGAGATTATATATCAACCATGTAATGATACGCAAAGAACTACAAAGAAGATGGGATCAGATCATGACATGCATAATAAGATTTTCATCCGAATTTGCAACATATAACATGTCAATCTAAGTTGCCAATATTATAAAATCTGAAACTATAAGCATCTTTGTCCCACTTTCTTGTGAATTAAGGTACCATTTAATTTGTAAAACAACGTGTATCCCACAAATATGCCAACAGAAAATTAAATGTGCACTATCTTCAAGACATATAAGTCTCGGTCCAAGATTAGATCAATCACCGGGATGAAATTACATCAGTTAGCATAGGAAAAACAAGCAGATCCCGAGGGATTATAAAGAATCAGGATGATTCAATGGCTTGGATTGGATGATGTATCATGATTCATGGTAACAGAGGAATCTTCAACAATAAGATTTGAACAAGGAATCGATTGATTCAATGATTCAGGGTAACGTGATCCAACTGTTATCTGGATGTATACAATGGAATCAGGATAATGATCCAAGGGTTATCATATGAATTAACAAGTGTTGTCAAAAACATATCTTAGTTCAACTTCAATCACATGCTTTTCGGGGCATGGTCAAGAAGTGAACCGATATAAATTGTTCTAACCATATAATTCGATACTGGTCTCATGAAATTCTTAAAGTCTCATATTCTATATCTGATAATGATCTTTTAACACACACACCCGGCATACCACGTGTTCAAATCACAGTTGTTACAAAGTTCATTATGTTGTCACACTACTTATGAACCAAAGATGCTTGTAACCTATTGACAATTCAGATTACATGCAAGTATTCAAATTAAAACATATACATAAATTTTGTCAAACTAAAGCAGTCATGAAGCTATCATTTCCTAACTGTGCAATCTAAGAAGTTCTGATAAAAACATATAACACAGAAATTTGAGATATGCAATCATAAAGGTCTAACTAAGGTCATATGTGACCGAACACGTACTGATGTACTATCATTTCTCCTGTTAACTTCAAGTGACAATAAAGTTTATCTTTTTCACATTTGTTTGGATTTTTTCAAAACCTTTTAGAAAGAAAAAAAAAAACACACTTAAAGCATTTAAAAATAAATAACTATTAAAAACTAAAACTAAAACTAAACTAAAAGCATTTAAAAGAAATAAAGAAAAATAAAACCTTCCATGATGATCAAGCTTTGAAAAATATATCACTCAGGGTTTGCCATACCGATGAGTCTCACCAAATAATCGAATCGGGAATGATCAAAAGCTTTTGTGAATAAGTCGGCGTAGTTTTCCAGGGAATCACCCTTGATTAATTCAATCAACCTTTTCTCTGTACAATCACGAATGAAATGATGTCGAATCTCGATGTGCTTTGTTTTGGCATGCTTCACCGGATTATTTGTAATGGACATCGTCGCATTGTTGTCTATATACATCGGTGTGTTGGTAAAATTCAGCACGTAGTCCCGCAACTATTGTTGAATCCATAAAATTTGAGAACAACAACTAGAAGACGCAACATATTCTGCTTCACATGTTGAAATTGCTACAGATGTTTGCTTCTTGCATTGCCATGAGACTAGGTGATTTCCCAACAATTGACAGCCTCCTGAAGTCGATTTCCTATCAAGAGAACATCCGCCATAATCAGAATCAGTAAATGCGCTAAAAGATAAATCGCAATGAATAGGATACCACAAACCCAGTTTAGGTTTCCCTTTCAAATAACGAAAAATCGACTTTCATATGAGATTCCTTTGGCTGAGATTGAAACCGGGAACATATACACATGTCGAACATTATATCCGGTCTTGACGCAGTAAGATACATTAAGGACCCGATCATGACACGATACAAATGAGTATCAACATCTTTGCCATCAGGATCAGTGCAAAGCTTATGATTAACACAGATGGGAGTATCCTGAGATGATGAACCAGTCATCTTGAAACGGACCAAGATGTCTTGAACATATTTAGCTTGATGAATAAAGAACCCGTCTTCCTTCTGATTCACTTGCAATCCTAAGAAAAACAAGAGCTTCCCCAGCGCGCTCATCTCAAACTTTGATTTCATAACATCTTCAAACTCCTTGCATAATGTGTCGTTTGTAGACCCGGAAATAATATCATCCACATATATATGTACCAGCAGCAATTCTCCCCTTGTTTTTCTGATGAAAAGTGTACTATCAATTTGCCCACGAGAAAATCCATTACTAAGCAAATGTTTCGATAGAGTCTTATACCAAGCCCTAGGTGCCTGATGAAGTCAATACAATGATTTATCCAATTTGTAATCTTTCTTAGGATAAATAGGATCTTCAAAACCCGGCGGCTGGCATACGTACAATTCCTCCTTGACTTTTCCATAAAGAAAAGCACTTTTGACGTCAAGCTGGTACACCTTGAAGCCTTTAAAAGACATGAACGCCAAAAACAATCGAATAGCTTTAAGACGCGCCATAGGTGCACATACGCCTGATACCACTTGTAGGCCTCGTAACAATCAAACACGGATCTCTAGAGAGGAGTAGTCAACCGACCGCTAGTGCGGAATCCTAGCGGATCGATGATCGTGTAGAAACTAAGAACGAGCAATCACGGATCAACAACAATAGTAAATATCAACGGTTTTCTATTTCAGAGGTAAACGCTTGTTACAATTAGTTCGGTACTTACAAAATCAAGCAAGCTATCTATTTATAGAAAAACCAAACACACAAGAGAAACTAGTCAGTTTCCTTATAGACGAAACTACTAGTATCGCTAGTCAGTTTCGCTTGAGCGAAACTAACTAATATCGCTAAAACAAACAAGAGAAACTAGAAACGATTACAAAATTACAAAGACTATTAAACGAAACCTACAAGCTATTGTTACAAAACATGTATCAACAGTAGACAATAATTCCTCTAGCAATATCACAAAGATATTAATGAAAACCATAAGTTGAAGATCCAAGTACCTCAACAAACGCAGGTTAAAAAATAGACCAGAGCAATCAATGGGTCAAAAAATAAATTTAAGTAACTGGAAGCAAGAGAATTTACTAACCGCTCAAAATTATTTGGGTATCCATATATCTTCTCCTTGTTGAAGAATGATGAGTAGTAAACAGGCTATATAAAAGCAGCCCCTATGCCAGTTTTCATAATCAGAGTTTAAGAGATTCACTGTCCAAATCCCGTTCTTGTGCAATTGACCATCAAATCCAAAACCACAAACAAAATACAACAATCAATCATTCTCCCTTTTATTTTAATCCCTTTTAAAGCATATTCAGTTCATCAAACAAATACAAAACAATCCATTAGAAAAAAATCCTAATTCAAACCAAGATCGTAAAAATCTATTAAAATGAAACCCTCGAACTAAGTTAAACGTAAACCAAAAGCCTAAATTTGTGTATAATTGTATCGACAGAGGGATTAGAATTCAAAAAGTTCTGAAAGAGACGACATTAGGGCGAAAGCAATTTGATCCAAATTCTAAATCAAAATGACCAATTACTTGTATTTATAGATGAAGATTCATACTGATTTAAAATTAAAATTTCCCTAATTGACAAAACCCTAAACAACACAATCTAAAATTAAAATTTCCCTAATTGACAAAACCCTAAACAACACAATCTAAGTGTTTGTATTTTACATTCTTGTAGCAACAAATCAATAAAAAAAAAGAACAAAAGAACATTAAACAGTTTTTATCCACCGCTCTTGATGCATCAGAAATGGGAACAAATCGTCGCTGGCGGCCCACATGGCGGAGAAAACCCTACAAACCTCGAACACAAAAAATGCTATTGAACAATCCGTCTAATCATCTCCCTTCAATCCTTTGTGTCTTATCCTCTGAACAATCAATGAGTGAAAAACTGATACTACATAACAATAATAACACAGAAGTATTTGCTTCGTCGATTGACTAAAGAAAAATAAAAACAATTAGGGATGTGTAACAAAGAACCAAATAATGAAATTTTGAAAACCTAACCTTTTCAAAATCTTGAAATCGGCAAACCAGAATAATCCTGATGAATACTTCAAGGATATGGCAGCGACTTCTACAGGAAAGGCAACGAATCGATGACGATTTGTTTAGCGGTGAAGGTTTCTCAAGATCATTGGTATACAGACGATAGAAATTAGGGTTAGTAAACGAAATAGATGTGTAGATGGGTCGGGTGAAGAGGTCCGCGCGTATAGGTATTTGGGTCTTAGTGTTTTAGGAGGGAAAACACCAATTTTGATGCCCTCAGTGAGTGACACGTGTCCCTCAACATTTATTAGGCCATCCATAGTGGTTTCACGCCCCGCCACGTCAGCGCCACATCAGTACATGGACAATCACTGCCCAGAATCACTAAAGTACGTAGTGGTTTCAAACCCCATATTTAATTTTTAATAATTAACTAAATTTTTATTTTTAATAAATAAAAAAATTAATCATAAAATATAAAAAATACATTCTTAAATAAAAATACATTTTTATTTTAGTAAAATAGTTTTTTTGAAAACAATTATTTTTTTGTTAAAATTTATACCTGTATGTTTAGAAAAATAAAATAAACAAGCCCCTTGTATTTCGTTTTTTTAAAATAATTACCTAGCATTAGTTATTTGAGAAAAACCAAATTAAATATTAAACTAAATATTTAATTAAAAAAAGAAAAAAGAATAATGTGATGGAATGATTGGATTTGATGGTTGACTTGTGAGATTGCCCATTTGCCCGTGGTTGCATCTACGCCGCTCCCCATTCATGTCCCTTTCACCCAGGGGCGGTGTTTCTGGGGTTGATTTGGATCACGCCCCCACTTTCACGATACCACTGCACATGATCTTATAGATAGTAGATATAGAAGATAGAAGATTATCCCAAGGAAATAAGTTTTATTACAGCTGATTTGAGTTAGAGATTATATGGCTGAGCTGGTCTTCAGCCGAGCCGACTTTTATACGAAATCAGGTGCAAGGGTTTTGTGAAGTTGTAGAAGGGATTCACTGAACACAAAAAACTCTCCTAGGACCTCAGTGGCCGCAATCAGCATCAGCAGATAGAGAAGAACGAAAAAAGAAGTTTTACCAGCTCATTAGTATAATCGGATCCAAAACCAACAATGGCAACCCATGTTCCTCCACCTACAACAGCTATCAAGCCGGAAAAAGTTGATTACATGGATTTACCATGTCCTATTCCTTACGAAGAAATCCATCGCGAAGCTATGAGTTAGTATTTCGATTATCTTCAATCTATTTGTTAGATTTTTTTTTATTGATTGTCAATTGCTTTTGCAGTTGATTTGGTCTATCTATGTGAAACTCGAGTATTGTTAAACCCTATTTATAAACCCCAGCTTGACCAAATCTTAGGGAGGTGGGAGTGGTACCCTCCCACTTCAAAGTACCCTCCCAAACTCATCAATCATAACCTCATTTTGAAAAAACTACCTTTCCAAACTACCCTCTTAGGTGGGAGTGGTACCCTTCAAGTACCATCCAACCCTCTTATTTAAAAAAAAAATCAAATTAATAAACTAAAACTTTAATTAATTAATTAAAAATACATAATAAATTAAAAGACACTAAATAAAAAAAGACAATTAATAAAAACAACTTAAAAAAACACCTAAAAAATTAAAAATCACATGGCCAATCATACTTTGCGGCTATTTCTCGTTTCCGTTTTAGGATTATTTCCAACAACGCTCCAGTTAGATGGTCGTGCGATTCTGAAAATATTTTAAATTCCCGGTCCATACGTTCAGACCTGACAGACTCTCGTTGCTCATTCACCAAAGATCGTATGTCGTCGTCCTTTCCCTTTCTGGAATCAATGAATTTATTCATCATATCGTCCCGTATATTCACAAAGCGTGTAAGTTGTTCGACTACACTTCCTTTGCTTGACGGCGACTCGGACGACTTCTTTGGTTTCCGTGTTGGTCTAGATGGTGTCGCGTCTTCGTTTAGGTCGGGTGCCCAACTAGTGAAATGTTCGTCGTTTGAACCCGTGTCCCCGGACTTTCTTTTATGATCGGATTGAGTATCAAACTTCTCACCCATCAACGGTTGACGGGTCCATTTGTCATGAACCCATACAATCTCCCAACATTTGACTTCGCTAAAAGTTTTTTTTTGTAGTCACTTAACGCTTTCTTCATTACATCCAAATGGTTGGCCCCGCTAGCACGTAGACGATCCTACAAAGTAATACATAAACAATATATTACTTTAAAAAAAATTAACAATAAATAAACGTAAAAAAAAAATACATACCGCTTGAATCTAACATCCGTTGAAGTGACACATGGTTGTATTCAAAGTAGTCCACTTTGAATTTAGTTGGTGTCTACTTCGGGTGCTTCCTCCAAGTTGATTATTGTAATGCTCGAGTATCCGCTCCAAAAAATTATCTCGCTTTTGTTGATTTCCGATCGTCGGGTCTTCAGAACTATGGCACCAAGCCTTACACAAAGCTTCAGTTTGTTGGGGAGTCTACGGTTGACGGGCCGCACGGTTTATGAATTTACCTTTTTTGACGGTTTCTTCGTCAACTTCAATCGCCTCATCTTTTTCTTCGTCAACTTCAACCTCCATCTCCTCATCTTCTTCTTCATCTTCTTCTTCATCTTCGATATTTGGATATATATAATTTCTTCAATTATGTTCTAAGCTAGGATCCTCGTGAACATTGTAATCGTCACTGTCATCAAAGATGGGAAGTGAACGTTCTTCTTGACGGGTGGGTTTACGGAACGGTAGGTTGTGGTATCGAGGTGCAAAAGGATCAAAACTTGCTTGATTTTGTAGGGGATAGGTGTATTGACCCGGTGCAACTTGCGTAGGCATGACCGGTATTTGAGGATACGGTTGTTGGGGAAAAACTGGGTATGGAGTATACGGTTGTTGGGGAATTTCTTGGTTCGTTGGTTGTTGGCTAGAACCACCTCTCGGTTTGGACACTTTTTTGCAGCTAGAACCGCCTCTCGGTTTAGAAACTTTTTTGGAATCCATTGTATTTTTATATAAATAATAGAGGAGATCGTATTATTTTTTGTGGATTGAGAATGATTGATTTATGTATTTATAGGGGGTAAATTAATTAAATTAAAGTTTTTTTTTTAATTTTAAACGGCATTATAGCCGTTGAACGGTAAACACACAACGGCTTCATTTCGATTTCAACAGGTATATTTACCCGCTCACCTAACCCGCCGAAACTTACCCGCCGAAACTTACCCGCCGAACCCGCCTAGGATGCGGCGGTGTTCCCCACTACCCGCCGCCTACCCGCTTTGAACCCGTGCTCCACTCCTAGTCCCCTTACTTTTGAACGGGTTATGTTAAATCCATGTATTATTGTTGGCTACTCAGTTGGTATTTTCAAATTTCAAGAACAAATCTCAAAAGGACACTAGATTCAATATTTGCATAAAATGCAAGTTACATTAGATAAGACCTGTTATCATACTATACGTTATTGATTATGTGACAATTGAAGGTGGGGTTTGATTAAGATTTAAAATTTGCATAAAAGTTGATGTGATAAGTTACAATATCCGGTTTCCTAAGAAAAATAAATGACCAATTGTCTATATCATTGTGTTGTGCCATATGTGGATTTGAAGGTAAAGAAATCGCCAATTTTCTAATTTCTATATCAACTTTGTTGGCGGTGTGCTTTCAAATTAATAAAGACATTAATTACTTGTCTAGTAAAAACATAATCCCAATTATTTCTTATACTGAACACACTTTATCCTAATGTAGTGTCCTTGAAGCCCGAACATTTTGAGGGTATGCGTGTTGATTTTACCAAGGGCCTCAATCAAAGGTTCTGACTAAGTCACAGGTAACCAGCTAATTAATACTTTGAACTTGTTTTTGAGTTTGTACAAGTTAAATCTTTTTCATCAATTTAATGATTATGTGTTTTCAACTTATCAGTATTGTTATGGGACCTACGGAAGTTCCTTCTCAATCTGCGGAAACAATTAAAATTCCTACTGCAAACTATGAGTTTGGTGCTAACTTTATAGACCCAAAGGTCTGTTATTCAATGTTTACTACCCTTGCACTCATCTTTTAGCTATTAATCTCACTTTAATAGTGATATTCTGTTTGTCTAAGGTCATGCTTTTTGGAAGAATCTTGACTGATGGACGGCTAAGTGCTCGGGTCGGGTGAAATGTGACTTGTCTGAGAATCTTACTATGAAGGCCCATGCACAGGTATAAGAATGATCGATATGTAATTGTCAATTGACTGCTTGTTTCTTTAAGATTATTTCATTAATCTAGTTTGAGATTGTTATCAGCTTACAAATGAGCCTCACATGTCACACGGAATGTTCAACTTTGACTATAAGGTGACATATTCATCTTGTTTAGCTCAATATGGACTACATGCTTTTGTATTTTGTAATTTATGTAATTCATTGCATTTTTTATTTTCAAATTCGAAGATATATGCACCTTCAAACACACTCTAGGTTGTAAGTAATAGTTTTTGTATTGGCAATCATTTTTCTTGATTCAGGGAACATATTACAGGACTCAGTTCCAACTAGGAAATGGTGGCTTGCTTGGAGCTAGTTATATCCAGGTAAAAAAATGTCTCTCTCTTATATAATCTCAGAATTGTAATTAGTAATACGTTCAGATGCTTAATATCCAGGTAAAAAAATGTCTCTCTCTTATATAATCGCAGAATTGTAATTAGTAATACGTTCAGATGCTTACTTGGAGAGAAATGAAGTGAATAGGGTTGTGTTATGAATTATTAATTTGAATATCATTCTTTTTGTTTTCTGACATATTTATGTCATCTTAACCATTTTCGATATCTGCATTTTCTGATGGGTGAATTGTGCTTGCAGAGTGTGACACCTTACCTGTCTTTAGGTGGGGAAGTATTCTGGGCTGGTCAACATAGGAAGTCTGGTCTTGGTTATGCTGCACGATACAACACGGATAAAATGGTAATTAATAATTTTCATCATTTACATTTTTTAGCCTTTAACCTGTACGCAATGGAATCCTTTTTATGTGCATACTTCGAATATTGTTTTTCCTATTATCTGCATATGGTTTCTTTTAGCATTGAAGATAGGTCAAGTGGTTGTCCTGGTTTACTTGGTTAATTTTTCCTCTTGCTTCTTCTTAAGCTTTTACTTTCTCCTTCTCTGCTATTCTTGTGAATTATTTATTTTCACAATTCTGTTAATTAATGCAAGAAGATATGAATATGAAATGTTGGTTCTGTTGGGCTATGAAAGCTTTTGGGCTGGGCCTGTTGCGGCTGGAACACAAGGAAAGGGTAGCCGGTCTTAGTTTATTAGATTAGCCCTAATATTGTTATTATAAATAATCAACAATGTAATTGTAATTCTTTGTAGCATCTAATAATAAAGAGAAACCTAGTTGCACCCTTGGCCGAACCACGTTACTTCTTGTGTCGTTTACCGCTTTCTATATTCGTTGTGTGTGTGTGTTTGTTTCCGCTGCGTACGATACCTCATACCTACTCTGATTCCTAACAAGTGGTATCAGAGCTTCAAGCTCGTGAGTACTGTTAAATCTCCCAATTTTTTTTTGGGAGATTGCGATTAGGGTTTTGACGGCCGGTCTATAAATCCTTGAAGAATCGCTGTAATCAGCACGGTTCGTTGAAACACAGTTTTACGCGGAAAACGATCGGAGGAATTTGTCAGATTTGCGATTGGTTCTGGGATCTAGCCGCTAAGATTTCTTTTTAGAGCCGCAAGGGCTGTCGGGTTTAAAGTGTTGGCTTGCTGCCGTGTTCTGCTCACTGTAGTCAATAGCGATGGTAGCAGGCGCTATAGCGCGCTACATCTCGTTTCGGGATAAGGCCGCTATCTTGGTATATAGCGAGTAAATAGCGGTTTTTGTTTTTTTAATATAAATTAGCGCTAGGGTTTTTTAATATAACGGACGGATGACAGCTTCTTCTCCGTCGGTTCAGTTTGTTCTTTCTTCTTCTTCTTCTTCTCTAGCACGTTCTCCTTCTTCTTCGGCACCACAGTTCGTTCTTCCTCTACTCTCCAGATTTCCTCTTCTCCAGTTCGATTCGAGCAGTCCAGGTCGTTCTTCCTCTTCTTGATTGCTTCTGTTAACAGTTAACACTGTTCGATTCGAGTAGTCCAGTTCGGACAACTGAGTTTCTGCTTCTGTTAACACTTTTCTTAAGGTATGTACATGTTTCTCCATCGTCTGAATGTGATGTGATTTGTTGTATTTTGATGTTTTACTTGATTAACAGTCTGTTTGTTGATTATAATTGCTACAATAGTTGACTAAATGTATTTCTAAAATTTTCTACTACTTTACCGCTAAACATGAAATAGCGGGCACTATTTACCTCTATTTTCTACGTAGCATATCGGTAGCTTGTCGCTATTTACCGCTATTGACAACTATGGTTCTTCTGCTGGAAAAAAAGGAGCCGCCGTCGTCTGCCACCATTCGGCCGCCGAAAAAAGAGGGGGAGTGTTTCGTCGGAACTGCTGTTCTTTTAGGGAGGCTGTTGTCGATTAGGATTTGGTTTAAATCCTTGAATTCAAAAATCAGGTTTAAAATTTTCAGTTCTTTTTATCAATTGGTTGGAGTATCCGCCGGGGAAATGATTGGTAGGGCTGGTTGCTTTGTTTTTTTTTACTCCTGTTCGGTTTGATATTGTTACCAAGTTTCAGGTGCGTTGTTAAATTCGTCTGTTCACGGTTTTTTGAGACTGAGAAAAAGGGTAGTGTGCAATAGAACAACCAACAAGTTCAGGCCCACGCATTGCTGTGTTTGAACACTACTTTCAGTCTTGACTCGATTAGTAAACAGATTAGGGTTTGAGACAATGGCTGACGAAGAAGGGAAGATTAGGATTGATAAACTCAATGGTACTGATTTTCCGAAGTGGAAAATGCAAATAGAAGCATTACTGGGTCAGAAAGACTTGGATGAGGTACTAGAGGAGAAACTGGAAAGTATGAGTAAAGCTGAAGAAGTTGTGTGGAATTCAAAGGACAAGAAAGCTAGGGGCTATTGATGTTTTGTCTTTGACGAGGAGCGTTGCTTTCAACATCATGAAGGAAACCAAGGCTCGTGGTATGATGTTGGCTCTATCAAACATGTACGAGAAGCCTTTTGCAGCAAATAAGGTTTCTTGATGAAGGAACTGTTCACAACTAGGTTGAAAGAAGTGAGCTCAATTATTGCACACATAAATGATCTAAACTCGATTATGTCCAAATTGTTATCTGTGGGAATCAAGTTCGATGATGAAACTCACGCTGTGGCATTACTATCTTCACTGCCTAATAGCTGGTCTGGAACAGTGACCGCTATCACGAGTTCTGTAGGGGTCAGTGGCATGACGTTTGAAGGGATCTGGGATATTGTACTGTGTGAGGATACTCGCCGAAAGAGTACTAATGGAGGATCTTCTTCTGAGATGTTGCACATGGGCAGGGGAAGGGGAAATAGTAAGAACAATGGGAGTCGGGGAAGCAGTTCATCTAGAACTCGGAAAAATGTGAAGTGCTGGAGGTGCAATGAAATCGGGCACGTAAAGAGTGAGTATCTGGGTCTGAAGAAACAAGATGGTAAAAAGGAAGTTAATAGTGTTGAAGCAGATGAAGAATCTGATGACGCGCTGGTTTGCTGCGTAGAGTCTGCTGTTGATGCTTGGGTCATGGATTCTGGTGCTTCATTTCATTCTACCACTGCAATGAAGCAATGAAGAATCTAAAGACAGGTGACTTTGGGAAGGTACGACTGGGTAACGGGGAAATCCTTGAAGTAACGGGTATGAGTGACATTGATCTGAAAACATCTTTGGGAACTACACGGAGCTTGCGGAATGTAAGGTTGATTCCAAGACCGGAGACAGAGTTGATTTCAGTCGGGCAATTGGATGAACAGGGACTAGATGTTAAGTTTGGTAGTGGAAAGTGGAAGGTGATCGACGGGAACTTGGTTATTGCTCTGGGTTTGAAACGAGGGTCGTTATACATGGTACCGGTGCCGTCTAAGGGAGTGACCACTCCGGTAAAGATGATTGGCAAAGTCAGGCTCGCTGAATCGGGTAGGGCTAAAAGGTTCAAATTGCAAACGTGAATCCTGGAGCCACGGGGATGTCTGCTGAGTGTATTCGGGTAGGTCTAAACTAGGTCAGGGATTTGGTGACAGTGGGCGTACAAGGCGTGTTCCGGGTACAATTACAAATTACCGTTGGGTTTTGAAGACTGGGAATTCGAATAGGAAAGTCTCTCTTAGAAATAGTTTGCTGAGTTTGGAGAGTGTTTGTTCACTGGGAGTCTGGGAGTCTCTGGAGCCGATATTGCGAGTCAGTGGGAGCCGGTTGAGATTGTGGATGGGTCTGCTATGACTGCTGAGTTGGAGCTCGGGGGAGCTTCAACTGGCCTTTCAGGTAACTGATGAGAAGGGCCGTCGCAAGTAGGGGAATTTGACATGAAGTTTTAGCTTGGGCTTGGAAGACTTGTTTATAAAGATTACTGTTGAGTTTGCTTGGATGGTTTGTATGGGCAAAGCTTTCAAGTGGGAGATTGTTAGGCTATGAAAGCTTTTGTGCTGGGCCGGGCTGGCTTTTCGACATGTTTCGGCTAGAACACAAGGAAAGGGTAGCCGGCCTAGTTTATTAGATTAGCCCTAATCTTGTTATTGTAAATAATCAGCTATGTAATTGTAATTCTTTGTAGCATCTAATAATAAAGAGAAACCCTAGTTGCACCCGTGGACGTAGGTCACTTTGGTTGAACCACGTTACTTCTTTTGTAGTTTACTGATTTCTATATTCGTTGTGTGTGTGTTTGTTTCCGCTTGCGTACGATACCTACTGTGATTCCTAACAGGTTCAGATTTGTTTCATTCTTCATGCCTAAATTTTTATTAATTTTTAAGGACACTATTGTCAGATGCAATGAGGGATAGCCTTTGGCTGTGGTTATATGAGCCTTAGGTTTAGAGTGTGAAACTAGTGTGGTTTCTCAAAATTTGTTGTTCTTTCCATTGTGGTTTTTTTATTTACCTTTGTTCCTACTTTACAAGTGGCAATTTTGACCCACTTATAATTTAGTCGATGTAGGTTGTGTATTATCCATGAGTCAAATGAAAAATAGCAAAAAAGAAAATGGGTCTAAAAACACCCGAACTGTATTGTTTATGCACATTGTGTGTTCACAATTTATAAATTTATAGTAACAATATGGGTTTTTAAGTAAATTATTGTATTAATTGTTTATAAAAGGTTTAAACAGACAAAAAAAGTGCATGAGGTTCAATCTGTATTAAAAGTTGCCTGTTTTGTCTCATACTTTTAGGTATAGTATAATCAATTGCCTTGCAGGTTGCCTCAGGACAAATTGCTAGCACTGGAATGATGGTTCTTAGCTATGTTCAGAAAGTGTCTGAAAAGGTAAACAACTTAAACTTCTTCATAATTATTAACTATTATTCAGTGAGCTTGTCATTCTTATTTTGTTTGGTATAGGTTTCTCTGGCAACAGATATGATGTACAATTACATGTCAAGAGATGTCACTGCCAGCCTTGGCTATGATTATATACTCCGTCAGGTAAAAAAACACAAAATAATGATATCATGATATTGTGATATGAAACATGTTTGTTGGCTTTAATTAATTCACAAAATAATGATACAATAGTCGTTCTCCGGATGTCTAATTTAATTTCAATCCACTTTTGATTAATCATAAGAAATCAGTTATTCTGAATTTCTGATCTTTGTTTATATAAGAATCCTAGCTTGATCAAATCCTAATAATAATCTTTATCTAAAAGTTAAAACTAATATGTGTCTACTAATATTACCTATCTGCTAAACAAAACACCATTTGAACTTATCTGATAAACAAACTAATAATATTTGTTATAACATATCGACCGTTAGTTTCTTATGTTCAATACTTCCATTCTGAAATTTCATATGGTTGAAGTGTTTATATTCTTGTACTCTAGCATAAATGTTTTTTTACATGTTAAGTATAGTTATGTTTGACACTGCATGCTCTGTGATATGCCGCTCACACCCACATAAACAATTTTACTTTGTTATTATATATGGTTTTTGTTTGACTGATCGACCAAATTCATGTTATTATCATCTTGATTTAACTTGTTTTCATATCAACAGTGTCGTCTTAGAGGGAAGATCGACTCAAATGGCTGTACATCTGCTTTTCTTGAAGAAAGGTTGAATATGGGTCTAAATTTCATTCTGTCAGCCGAGGTGAGTACGTTTTGTCAATCACTTACGAATCTTTATAGGAAATTCAACAGACACTATATCCAAAGGTCACCACTTTCTATTGGTGCCTACTAGAGGTGGAATTTTTACCATTTACGTGTTGAATCAAACAGGTTACATTTTAAAGAATACCTTAAATTGAAACAGGTCGAATAAAATGTATTTGTTAATGCATAAAACTTCTAAATTATTTTATTCAAAAGTTAATTTAGTTTCTGTAATGACTTTTAATCATATTTGACACATAGTTATCTACAAAAAGTTCAGAAACTATTGGTTAATTCCGGTAATTAAGGTAGCAATAATTATGGCAGTTAACGATTTTCATTATTCAAAAGTCAAGGTTAAAGTCTTGATAGCTTGATTTAAGCAATCAGTTATTTTCTTTGATTAGTAGTTGATTTCCCTTATTATAAATAGATGTTAGTATGAGATGAAAGATGTACCAATTCCTATCTCGATTTCTAATAAAATCTGTGCCGACTGCCTTTCAATAATCTGTTCTTGTGCCATTTGTTTCTAACAATTGGCATCAGAGCCGTTTTCAGTCCTAAAGAGCCTGTTTCTGCCATCGAAGAGGAAGAGTTGCTCCAATGGCTGATGCTCCACGGAACAATCAGATTGTTCAAGTCAGGGAAGGAGGAGGTTCAACATCGTATCATTGTCCGATGATAAAGGCAACAAATTACACTTCGTGGGCCATAAAAATGGAATCTTTTATGGATGCCCAAGGTCTTTGGGATGCCATACAACCTCCGTCTGGTGCTAACATTGATGTTAGGCTCTGAAAGAATGGCCTTCATATTCCAAACATTGACCGAAGAAATTTTGTTGCAGGTTGCGGGTCATACAGAAGCAAGGGCTGTTTGGGAAGCCCTCAGAACCCGCTTCCTTGGAGTTGCAGTAGGCACGAATCCAAAATCTGAACCGCGAGTTTGAGTTGTTGAACATGAAGGAAACATATAGCATCGATGATTTTGCTAGCAAAATTGGTGGAATGGTATCCAAATTTCGGACACTTGGAACCATGATGGAGGAGAAGACTAAAGTCAAGAAGCTTTTGAGTACTGCGCTAACCAGATTTCTGCCCGTTGTTGCTGCAATTGAGCAGTTTTCTGACCGGGAGAATATGGTGTTTGAGGACCTTGTTGGACGCCTCAAAGCCTACTAAGAAAGAGTGAAACCGGCCAACCTCGACTCATCAGGAAAATTGCTGACCAGGGAAGAATGGCAGCGATCAGAAGGGAAGAATGCTGGAAGGGGCCAGGGTTCCGGTTCATCCGACCAACAGGGCCGTGGCCGTGGTCGAGGCAGGTACAACAACCGAGGGAGGGGTGGTAGACACCCTTCAAAGAGCCGTGACACAGATCAGAAAGAACAGGGCAGCGACAAACGTGACGTAAGAATTTACAGTGCTACAATTGTGACAAAGTGGGTCACTTCTTAGCCGAATGCCGTGCCCCTAGGAAGACCGAAGCAGAAGCATTTTTGGCACAGGAATATGATGATCAAACACTTCTTATGATGAAGATCACACAAGAACAAGTTTTGCTCAATGAAGAAAAGGTTTTCCCAAGTGAATATGCTAAATATGTCAGTGGGGTTTGATACTTGGTACCTAGATAATGGTGCAAGTAATCACATGACCGGGGAACGAGACTACTTCAGTGAGCTTGATGAAAAAAAAGTGGAGCGTGTAAAGTTTGGGGATGGATCGGCTGTGGAGATTAAAAGAAAGGGGTCGATTATGTTGCAGTGCAAGAATGGCGACCAATGACTCATCACCACCGTGTACTACATCCCAGACTTATGTAACAACATACTAAGTCTAGGACAACTTGATGAGGTGGGATGCAAAATACATATGGAGAACGGTTTCTTGTGGCTTTATGATCGACCCGGTAACACTCTCATGAAAGTCGAAATATCCCAAAACCGACTCTATAAGGTACACCTTAACATTATACCACCAACCTATCTATTTACTAAAATGGATGAGGCGGCTTGGATTTGGCACGCCCGCCTTGGCCATTTAAATTTCGAAGCCTTGAATATCATCAGGAGAAAGAATGGTGATTGGAGTCCCAAACATAAACCAAAAATCGCAAATTTGTGAGAGTTGTTTGGCTGGGAAACAACAAAGGCTGCCATTTCCATCTCAAAGTTCCTATCGGGCAAAACAGCCCTGGAACTGATCTTTGTTGACCTGTGTGGTCTAATTACGCCTTGTACTCCATCTGGAAACATGTATTTTTTACCACTTGTTGATTATTTTTCGAGATTTATGTGCTTAAAACTAAAGACCAGGCCCTGTTGTTGATAGCGATCATAGCGCTCGCTATAGCGCGCTATGTAGCGAAGCGCCCATCCTCCGCTATATGGGTTGTAGCGAGTAAATAGCGGATTTTATATATATATTTTTTATTATTTTTATTTTTTAATAGAATTAGCGCTAGGTCTCCAATTTCTGGGTCGTTCTTCAGTTCTTCTCCAATTTCTGGTTGTTCTTCACGTTCTTTACTTCTCCTCTAATTTCTGGTTGTTTGTTTGTTTTATGATTTATAAACAGAATAGTTGACTAAATGTATTTCTAAAATTTTCTACTACTTTACCGCTAAACATGAAATAGCGGGCGCTATTTACCGCTATTCGCTACGTAGCATATCGGTAGTTTGTCGCTATTTACCGCTATTCGCTATTGACAACTATGAGACCAGGCATTCGAGGCATTTAAAAAGTCAAGATCTTTGTTGAAAATGAAAGTAGTTACAAGATCAAGGCTTTAAGAACGGATCGAGGAGGAGAGTTCGTTTCCACAAGTTTTGAACAGTTGTGCTAATAAATCGGTTTTTAACCGCACCGTATTTGCCACAACAAAACGGTGTGGTTGAACGCCGAAATCAAACTATTCTTGGCATGGCACGATCGATGTTGAAGACAATGAAACTACCCTAATGGTTGTGGGGTGAAGCCGTTCGACACTCGGTTTACATTCTAAACTGAACCCCTACGAAAGCCGTTGATAAAAAGACTCCATATGAAGCCTTCAAGGGGAAGAAGCCAAACTTGGAACACTTGAAAGTGTTCGGTTGCACAACCCATGTCAAAATACCCACAATAAAGTTAACAAAGCTGGCGGATAGAAGCGAGACGATGGTGCATCTTGGAAGTGAACCAGGAAGTAAAGCATACCGGCTCTACAACCCAAGAAGCAAAAGAGTGTGTGTTAGTAGGGATGTTCGATTTGAAGAAAGCAAACCGTGGGATTGGGCTAAAGAAGAAAACAGTAATGATGAAACATGGATAGAGTTCACTGTTTAAGCAGTAAGTGGCAGCTCATCACCCTATCACAGCATGGTTCCGGGTGCCCAAAACACCCAAAATGGATCTGGTACAGTTCCAGTTGCTGCAGATCTAGAAGATGGACTAGCTAATTCCGAACAGAAGTCCTCATCGAGCAGCCCGTACACACCTGGCCCGACACAAAACAATCCGGGAAGCTCACTCAACAGTCTGATTAGTCCGATTAGTCCGATTAACTTGGGCAGCCCATTCAATGCTTCATCAGGTACCAGTTCAACCTCAAGTTCAAGTTCTTTTTATGATGACACACCTCAGCAGGGTTTTCGATCGATGAAACACGTGTATTCAAGAACTGAACCAATCCAACAAGTGGAGTTTAAGCGAAGGTTGATGCTACATGATGAAGAACCGGGAACATTTGATGAAGCGAAAGATAGCAAAGAATGGAGAAGTGCTATGCAAGAAGAATTAAAGTCAATAGAGCAGAACGGCACATGGCACCTTGTTCAACTTCCAAATGGAGTCAAACCAATTGGATTGAAGTGGATTTTCGAAGTCAAACAGGACGCTAAAGGGAACATAACTCGCTACAAAGCGAGGCTTGTCGCAAAAGGCTATGTTCAAAAGCATGGCATTGACTATGAAGAAGTTTTTGCTCCAGTTACTTGAATGGAATCCGTTCGATTAATCCTTTCTCTAGCCGCAATTAATGGGTGGCAAGTTCATCACCTCGGCGTCAAGACGGCTTTCTTAAATGGTGATTTGAAGGAATCAACCTGAGGGGTTTGAGAATCCGGGAAAGGAGAACCTCGTATACAAACTTGTTAAAGCCTTATACGGCTTGAAACAAGCACCGAGGGCGTGAAATTCAAAGCTGGATGCAACCCTTGGATTTGATCGATGCCCAAGAGAGCATGCTGTATACGAAAGAGTTGCTAAATCTGGACAACTAATAGTGGGAATTTATGTATCATGTAAAGAAGAAATCAACAAGTTCAAAACTCAGATGAAAAGTCACATTGAAATGAGCGATTTGGGGCCACTAACTTATTATCTGGGGATTGAAGCGAACCAAAGTGAAGATGGAATTACTTTGAAGCAAACAACATATGCCACAAAAAGTTTTAAAGGATGCAAATTTGTGGGAGTGTAACCCCACAAAGTCTCCCATGGGCCCGGGAATCAAACTTGGTAAAGATGAAGACCAAGAAGACGTTGATGCAACCAAGTATAGAAGACTCATAGGCTTCCTTCGGTACCTCACCCACACCCGACCAGACCTTAATTATGCAGTTAGCGTCGCTAGCAGGTTTATAGAGACCCCAAAAGCATCACACTTGCAAGCTGTCAAACAGGTGCTGCGGTATGCGAAGGGAACGGCCAATTTTGGGGTCTGTTATCATCGAAATGGAGAAAGAATTCTGATCGGCTACAATGATAGCCCGCATGCCACAGACAGAACCGATGGAAAGAGTACTATTGGGATGATTTTTTCTTGAAGAAATCACGGGTCAAACCATTGAAGCAATCACTATTTATGTGGAGAACACGTCTGCAATCAAGCTAATAAAGAATCCTGTTTTTCATTGGCGTAGCAAGCACATTGATACGAAGTATCACTTCATTCGTGAATGCGTTGAAAATGGTTTGGTGAAAGTCGAGTATGTTAGTGGTAATGAACAGAAAGCCGACATTTCAACTAAAGCTTTACCAAGGATCAAGTTTTTGGAGATGAGGGAATTCTTTGGTGTCAAAGACCTATTGAAAGTGAAGGCCGGAATTGACAGTTTTGGTATGAATGATAATAATTCCCTTTGCCTCAATTCTCTTTACAATCAGCTATATATAGATTACAAATGGAATACCAATAGCTAACTCTAATTATGATACTTTAAGACTAACAATAATGATACAAGAATACATAAAGGCTAATACACCCCTGCAGTTGAAACAGGAGGAGGCCGAACGTTGAGACTGGAATGAAAATCTTCAAATAGGCGGCGAGGAAGGCCCTTTGTGAATATGTCAGCAATCTGGAAGAGTGAGGGAATGTGGAGAACCCCGACCTGACCTTTAGACACTTTTTCACGGACGAAATGAATGTCTATCTCAATGTGCTTTGTTCTTTGGTGCTGGACCGGATTCGATGATAAGTACACGGCACTTACATTGTCACAGTAGACAAGGGTGGCCTTGGATGGAGACTGATAAAGCTCGCATAATAAATTACGCACCCAACAAGTTTCAGACACGACATTTGCAACACCCCTATATTCCGTCTCAGCACTTGACCGTGACAAGGTAGGCTGTCTCTTTGAGGACCAGGAGATAAGGTTATCCCCCATATAAACACAGTAACCGGAGGTAGATCTCCGTGTGTCTGGGCAACCGGCGTCAGTGTAGGAAACGAGCGAACTAGTGTCTGAACCAGAAATAGTAAGGCCGTAGCTGATGGTGCCGTGAATGGAACGTAGAATGCGTTTAAGAGCATGCATATGGGTCGAGCGTGGAGCGTGCATGTGCATTCACACATGTTGGACGACATAAATTATATCGGGTCTTGTGAAAGTGAGGTATTGTAGAGCACCACATAATTGATGATATTCCGTGGGGTTATCCAGCAGCATGCCGTCTGTGGAGCTTAGTTTATGGTTGGTTTCAACAAGAGTGATCACAGAATTACAAGTAGTCATACCGGCCCGATTTAGAATGTCACGTGCATACTTCTGTTGACTGTTGACTCAAGAACAGGGTGTGATTCTTCTGGCGAGTGACTGCGACCCCTAAAAAATAGCTGATAGGGCCAAGGTCCTTCATGGCGAATTCATTATCCAATAGTTTCATGAAGCGGTGTCGAAGAACATCAGAAGATGTGACCAAAAAAATGTTATCTACATAGAGAAGAATGTAGGCTGTTTCATTACCATGCCGATAAACAAACAGAGAATTGTCACATTGACTATGTCGAAATCCCATACAAGATGCATACTCGGCAAAGCGTTGATACCACGTACGTGGTGCTTGCTTGAGACCGTAGAGTGATTTCTTTAATAGACAAACATAATCCGGAAAACGAGTGTCACGAAATCCCATGGGCTGATGCATATACACAGTTTCGTCCAATTTTCCATGTAGAAAGGCATTTTTCACGTCCAATTGATGAATAGGCCAAGATTTTGAAACCGCGATGCTGAGAACGGTTCTGATTGTCGCCGGTTTAACCACGGGGCTGAATGTCTCACCACAATCCACCCCTATCTGTTGTGATCGTTCGTCACAAACCAAACGGGCCTTATACCGTTCTAAGGAGCCATCCGAACGTGTTTTATGGCGAAATATCCACATGCTTCTCATAATGTTCATAGTAGGATGTTTAGGTACTAATTCCCACGTCTCTCTATCGATAAGGGCACGGAACTCATCGAGCATGGCGTTCTTCCAATCCGGATTGGCTAAGGCTTAGGTGGGGTTGCGAGGAAGGGGGGAAAAAGTGGGGGAAGTGTGGAGATTAAAGAAGGTTTGCCTCAGTTTTGAAATACCCGACATACTACGGGTGTGAATTGTGCGGGTAGGAGGATTGGTTTGGGTTATAGGCTGTTGTGGGTTTATAGGCTGTTGTAGGTCCGGTATGGCAGTAGGGATAGGAGAATTTAGAGTGGGCGCATGTTGTGCTTGTTTGGGTCGTCTGGAATAAGTGATAGGATAGGTAGTGGAAGGTGTTTGAAGGGGAATTGTGGTAGTTGGAGCTGGTGTAGGGCCCGGTGGTGTGGGGGAGGGTGGCTAAGCAAACCAAATAGATGGGTGAGGATCAGAGGTGAAGACATCATACTTAGGAGAGGTGATGTGTAGTTTATGAAAGGGAAAAACAGTTTCGTCAAATATGAATTGTCGGGAGAGAAATATTTGACCAGTGGAGATGTTGTAGCATTTATAGCCACGATGGGTGGACGGGTAACCCAGAAAAACACAAGGGTAGGATCTGTGTTGAAGTTTGTGTATGGTGGTGGAGGGTGCGTGTGACACCCGACATTTCAGGTCAATATCCGTACACATTATGAACGAGTTTACATTACAATAAACGAGTTTACATTATAATTATTTTTGTGATTTACGTAATTTCACAAACAAGGACATTAAGGTCTAACAAAAACCGTACATGGTCTCATTTCATATTTGGTAATTCTAGGAATTACCGGATCACGTGTCATATAACCCGACTAATACGAACAATAGTGGATAAATTAAATATTCAGGCGTATACGTTACACAAATTTTTCGTTGGTCAATAGTTTATTTTTAGAATAAATCATACAGTATACGTAAAAGTAAACTAACGAACTCTTTCGAAAACGCTGTTGGGTAGCGTCACTTTTAGGTACTTATACCTACAAATAATCACCTCAATGGATTATACAATCCAAGATTTCAATGTTTTTCGTTAACGAGCCATAAACTTGTTAAATTTATAATACCGTGAGAAACCCAAACCAAATTAAATTACCCCTTTAAAAACTATAATTGGTATTAATACCTTAATAAATTTACTCAAACTTGATTATTTTAACCCAACCCCCCAACCTACTCTTTGACTTCTCGGCCGGAAGCCAGAGAAAACCCACACCCCCTTACTCGACCCATACTACACCTGAGAAAACTCAGATATAACCATACTCACTTCAATCACTTTTCTCATAATTCCTTTCATCACTCACATTTCCATACGGCAAACATTCCCATTCTCTTCAAATCGAAGCCAAGTTTAAAAGCAAAATCAACCAAAATTCAGTGTTTTAAGAAGAACTTCAAGTGTTTCTAAAGAAAGTTTAACAGAAGATTCAAGACTCTTCTCTGTTTTCTTTCATCATCTTCATCTCGGTTTTAAGGTAAAAACTCAATACTATCCACTTTATTTTCTTTAAAACCGTATCTAAGCATACAAAATGTTCAATCGCAAGTAAGATAACAAGAAAAGTGTTTCAAATTCAAGTTTTAAAACATAAATATGCAGGACTGATTCTGTCAAACAGAAGTCCAGTAATCGAAACTAGGAGTTTCGATACCAGTTAACTCAATCGAAACTAGGAGTTTCGATACCTGTTGATCAATCGAAACTAGGTAGTTTCGATACCTTTTTACTCAATCGAAACTAGGTTGTTTCGATAACAACTACTCAATCGAAACTAGGTTATTTCGACACTCAAATACTTAATCGAAACTAGGTTGTTTCGATACCTGACTACTCAATCGAAACTAGGAAGTTTCGACACCAAACTACACAATCGAAACTAGGAAGTTTCGACACTCAATTGCCCAATCGAAACTATGAAGTTTCGATACCTGTGTCAGTCCCCTTTTGGGCAGTAACTAAGATCAATTTTTATAACAAAACAAGTGTTGAAAATCTAAGAAGACATTTAAACAAAAGCAACCATATTTACAAGGTCGGTGAACAATTTGCAATATAAGACGTTTGGTCTTAACACAATTTACCCTTCGTATCTAGGGTACGAATAGTCAAGGTTGACTACAATAAGTATCATACAAGTATACACAAACTCAAGGTGAGTTTCACGGCCCCTTTTTACTGTTTTCTAATATTTGGGGGAAGAACATACTTCAACTATTTTATGGGATAACAAGAGAATAAGACACGACTTTATGTTTACATGGGATGAGAACAACACATTGGAGGCCGCTAAAGTCCCCTGGAACAACATAGTAACCATTAACTGTAGCCTAGGGTCCTATGAATAGTACTATGGAGAGTGACGTCTCCCCGGTCATGGTTAGTCGCGCTAACCACAATCTGGAGGATTTATGGCCGCATAGAACCTGATAACGCTTATTAGGGGCTCACACATGTCATGGTTTGGTTACGCCTCATGTATGAACATATTATTTGTATTCCTAGCTAGTTTACAAATGGGTCAACAATTCTTATTCTGTTTATCACATACAACTGAACTATTTATGAACAATCGAAGTTTACAAAGAACTATTTGATTAAACCTGTGAACTCACCAACCTTGTTTTGATGATTTTAAGTATGTTTTTCAGGTAACTGAACGTGATTTCAAGGTTAGCAATGTAGATTACATGCATGCACGATGAATACTACTCAAGGAGGATCTCCCTTGTATAACTCATTGAATTGAGTCATATTTGTGAAATCTTAACTTTTTGTAAACTCAGATTACATTTTTGTAATGTAAAACTTTAAACTCGTTTATGTATCCATTTATCATGTATGTGTTTGCGGTAATCATATGCTTTGGAAACCATGAACTTCGCGCCTCGCGTTTCCGCCTTGGCGGGGTGTGACATTACGAGAGGATAGCATAAGCAACCGAAGACACGAAGAGAAGAGTATGAAGGGTGGCGATTATATAATCGAAAAGTTGGAGTGGAAAAAGAGAGGACTTTACTTGGTAGAATGTTGAGTAGGTAAGTGGTAAGATCTAAGGCATAGTGCCAAAAGTTTAATAGGACTGGTGAATGGGCTAGAAGTGTTCGAAGGATGTTAATGGAACATATTTCTCTCTCGGATTTGCCATTTTGGGAAGATGTATACGGGCATGAGAAACGAAGAACCATGCCATGTTTGTCACAAAATTGTTTAAAAAGATTATTGTCATATTCTTTGCCATTATCACACTGAAGAGATTTTATTTTTTGCATTGAATTGAGTATTGATAAGTTGATAGAATTTTAAAAAGGTAGGAAAGACTTGTGTTTTGGTGGCAAGTGGATATGTCCATAGAAAATTAGTTTAATCATCTAAAAACACTAAATAGTATTTATGACCTTCCGAACTAAGGACGGGTGAGGTCCAAAGATCGATGTGTATGATATCAAATGGAGAACAAGTAATAAAAGTAGAAGAAACAAAAGGTAATTTAATATGCTTGCCCAAAATGCAAGATTGGCAAACAGCCAAATTGTTTACATTGCGAAACGATACAGACGAATGTTTATTTAAATGAGACCAAATATGAGATCCCGGGTGTCCTAGACGATGATGCCAAAGATCTTTAGTGATAGCCGAAAAGGCAGATGGGCTTGTAATGGTAAAGGGAGATGTGAAGTTGAGCGGGTAGAGATCTCCCGTGCTGTTACATCTGAGGAGAGGGGTTCTGGTCTGGAAATCCTTCACATCAAAGCCAAAAGGGTCAAACTCAATAGAAATATTATTGTCGGTGGTTAGTCGACGAACAAAAAGCAAGTTTTTAATAAGGTTAGGAACGTGAAGAACATTATATAAATGTAAAGGTGGGAAAGGGAGAGGTAGGATTGGTTACCGGTTCCAAGGATTGGAATTTGAGCGCCATCACTTAAAATTACATTCAGAAAATTACCCTTATTGACATAAGTGGAGAAATTACCTTGGTTATTGGTCATGTGAGAACTTGCACTCGTGTCCATGTACCAGTTCTGATCCGGTGGTGTGAGTGACATGGTGTGGAAGGCTTGTTCCAAATCAGTAGGAGTGATACTGGATTCTGAGGCTGCATAGGCCTGATGTGGTCGTGGCCCAAGTATTCCCGGAGCAGCAGGCTGGCCGGAGTTGGAATACTGTTTTTGGTTGGGTCGTGGGATATGGGCAAGGCGGAGAAGGAGCCTAATACATGTAGCCGGGCTGTTGGGGTTGAGGTTGTGAGTGATTAGTCCACTGATGATACAGAGGAGCCCAAGTACCAGTCTGGTGCGGAAAAACGGGTGGACGAGCGGTAAATCCCCTACCAGAATATCCCCCACCACGGCCTCTTCCGTTTCTGCCACGGCCCCGGCCACGGCCGCGATAAAGGGTGTTGTAGTCCAGTGGCTGGTGGTGGGTTTGCTGCTGCCGATAAGAATCCGAAGGGCGGGTTGTTTGCACGTTGTGTGCAGTACCAGAGGTAGCCGCCTGATTGCTTTTCCTGGTTTTTTCTAAGATGAGTTTGGATCTTGCCTCATAAAATTCCGGTAGGGGATTTGTTTGCAGGATCATCATAGCAATGCCTTCATAGGATTCCGTTAAACCTGCAATCAGTTGCAAAACTAACCTTTGATTTGTAACAGTGGCACCAACATTGGAGAGTTGATCAGAGAGCATCTTCAGGGCTTGACAGTATGCGGAGCAGTTTGGAAAATTCTCAAGTTTTGTAGTAACGAACTTGTGTTCCAGGTATACTGCTCGCTGATTTTGATTATCCTGAAAAATGTTAGCAAGAGCCGTCCATGCTTGTGCCGCGGTGGAATCGGGTTTGAGGATTGTGTGAAGTAGATAATTGGAAATGGTACTGTAGATCCATTGGATGATAATGGCATCCAAACGGGCCCATAGTTCAACATCACCGGGTTTGGGAGAACCAGAAGAGGAAGAAAGATCAACGGCTTTGGGAGTGATATGGTCAAGGACTTGAAAGGCACGACAGTGGATCTTGAATAGCTCTGCCCAAGATGTGTATTGACCGCTCTCCATCTCGAGAGTTATCGGAATGAAGTTTCGAATGTTGGTTATTGTCAGGGAAGGATGGATGTGCTTAGAATCCATGGCGGGAGAAGGAGGAAGTACGGAGAAGAGAGGCTGCAGGAAAGAGGGCTGCGATGGCAGAAGGTGGATAGGTTAGGTGATCAGACGAAGATAGGTTAGGTGATCAGACGAAGAGGCTCTGATACCATGACAGTTTTGGTATGAATGATAATAATTCCCTTTCCTTAATTTTCATTACAATCAGCAATATATAGATTATAAATGGAATACCAATAACTAACTCTAATTATGATACTTTAAGACTAACAATAATGATACAGGAATACATAAAGGCTAATAGGAATTAAGGGGAAGAATATTGGTTAATTCCGGTAATTAAGGCAGCAATAAATATGGCAGTCAAAGATTTTCATTATTCAAAAGTCAAGGATAAAGTATTGGCTTTAAGCAATCGGTTATTTTTTTTTATTAGTAATTGATTTCCCTTATGATAAATAGATGTTAGTATGAGATGAAAGATGTACCAATTCCTCTCTCGATTTCTAAAAAATCTTCCAATTGTTTCTATCAGAAACTAGGCACAGAAAGTGTTTCCGGTCGACCAAACCATAGTTACTGAATTCGTTCACTGACCCGCGATCCCCGAATTGGATCGTGATGTACCAAATCGAAATTCGCCTCGTACCAAATCGCTCCGGTACGACGATCCAAATCGCTCCGGTACGGTGTATGAGGTTGTCGGATATGGGAGCCATGAAGATGAAGAAAAACGCAGGGGCAGAGCCATGAAGATGAAGATGAAGAAAAACGCAGCAGAAGATGAATATGGTGTTTTAATGATGTTTTCTTCTTTTTTATCGAAAGGGACTTCAATGGTGTTTTATTGAAATTTTAAAACTTGTCAGCTTTATTGGAACTAGTTATTTAAATAATAAATTATTAATTAAAATTAAAGGTATTTTAATAGACTAAATCAAAATAATTAAATGAATTTTATTACTTAAGTTTTTTAAAAATTAGAAAATACAATAATAGTTTTATAAGAAAAATCATTATTTTTTATGTTTTTGTCTATTATATTTTTTTAAAATTTTTATGTATTTTAAAATTTTGGTAATTTAGATTTGGAATTTAGAAAATACAAGTTTGGATTTGGGTTTGGGTTTGGGTTGACAACAGTTGGAGAATAGATCTAAAATCATTGGATGAAAAATTTAGGATTTAAACTTATTTTGATTTGACACAGGTTGTCATACCAAGTCTGACCCATTTAATTTATTTTATTTTATTTTGTGATGATGGCAGTTTTGTACTTATTTTCAAGCTGCATTATTTGCGGCGCCAATTCCAGCTGCATACAGTTTAGAGCATAACATAATCCATAGTTGTTAAAATTTGCAGCTTTGATATGTTGAATTCCTATTTGAAGCTGTGAATTGCAAAATCTATACATTTCTTTTGGCGAATGTTATTCAAAATGTCTTTTACATACACTGAGGCACATAAATCAGTTTGGGCCAACAAAACCTGTTTTTGGTTATTACTTTTAAAAACCGGTTATATATATATATAGAGATTGGTTCAATGGGGAAACAGGGGAACATTTTTCAGCTACACATTTTTTGGAAAAAAAAAGCTGTTACACAGAATCGAACCAGCATTTCAGCACAACAAACACAGCCTAAACCACTGTACTACAATTGTTTTTACTTATATTTCCAACTCAAAGGTGTTTTAATGTCTTTTACGCTGTTTTCTTTCTTTTTTTTTCTTTTAGTTTAGTTTTTATGGTTTTGTTTAAAATCAAACCAGCATTTCAGCACAACAAACACAGCCAAAACCACTCTACTACAATTGTTTTTACTTATATTTCCAACTCAAAGGTGTTTTAATGTCTTTTACGCTGTTTTCTTTTTTTTTTTTTTCTTTTAGTTTAGTTTTTATGGTTTTGTTTAAGGTTTTGTTTTTAGTGTGTAACTTTAAGGGTTTAGTTTTATGGTTTAATTTTTAAAGTTTAACTTTTACTCTTTTGTATTTAGTGTTTAGATTTAACATTTATTTTTACGGTTTAACTTTTAGTGTTTACCATTTAGTTTTAGGGTTTAGCTTTTAGGATTTAGTTTTTATCTTTTAGCGTTTAGCTTTTACGGATTAGCTTTTAGCGTTTAGCTTTAACGGTTTAGCATTTAGCGTTTAGCTTTAATGTTTATCTTTTACGGTTTAGCTTTTAGCGTTTAGCATTTAGCTTGAGGGTTTAGCTTTTAGCATTTACGGTTTAGTTTTTAGCATTTAACATTTAACATTTAGCTTCTACGGTTTAGTTTTAAGCATTTAGCTTGTGTTTTCCTTCTTTGAAATTTGTGGTTGAGAATGGTTCCTCGGTTCCCTCTTTTTTTGGGTTTCCCCAAAGAATCCTCCCATATATATATATATATAGATGAGTTTACTAGAAAACTCATTTTCATGAGAAAACAAAAAAACTACTCATTAAAGGTGCTGCATATGTGTAGTACACCCAAAAGCCTAACCCCCACCCAAAAACCTAAACCCCCCACCCCATCCCACCCTACCCAAAAACCTAAACCCACCCCACCCACCCCCCAAAAACCTAAACCCCCCACCCACACCCCCCTCTCCCAAAAAAAACCTAACCTAAAAGCTAAACTAAACCTAAAAAACCACCCCCAAAAGCTAACTATGCTACACCTATGTAGCAAAACGCTGAATTTTTATTTTATTTTTTTTTTGAAAGAGGACGACGTGGGGAACAAGGTCTCCGAAGCGGTTTTTTAGTTTTTGATTTATATTTTGAGTTATGATTTTTTTAATTATTTTTTTACCTTTAATAAATAGTTTTTTGATTTTCTTATGGACAATGAGTTTTCTTATGATCCTTCTCATATATATATATATATATATATATATATATAGGGAATGAATCATTTGAGAACTCCTAAATATTTTGAGAACTCGCAAGAACTCGTCAAAAATCCAATCAAAACCATTTTTTTTTTACTATTTTTATTGTTATAATACAACATAAAAAAATAAATTTATATATGTAAATTTACATGTCTTCATATATTAAAAAAATATACACTTGTGTAAGTTTACCATTTATACATGTGTAAGTGTTTACCATTTACACATGTATATAAATTTTTTTAAGGATAATTTAGAGAGAAGTGATAAATTAATTGAAGAGATAAATCATTTTTTATGTTATATTTTAATAATAAAGATAGTAAAAACAAAAAAAAAATAGTTTTAATTGGTTTTTTGACGAGTTCTCACGAGTTCTCAAGTATTTATTAGTTCTGGAAAGTATAAAATGAAAACCTACTTGAGTTGAAAAAAAACGTGAAAACCTTATGTAACTTTTTTTTAAAAAGGTAGTTTTATAACCATTTTCGTCACATTTAAAAAAAAAACAAAAAAGCGTCGAATACTTTTTTTTAAAAAAATCATGAAAAATTGGAAAAAAAAACCCGTTTTTGTGTAAATACATGTTACATGTGTAAATCAGGGATGTTACATATGTAGCTTTTTTATAATTTCTTTTAAAATGGCTTGGCGCTTTTCTATTTTTATTTTTTAAAAAGTCATCAAATTATAAGCTACACAGCGTTTTGATTTTTGATAAGCTTTTCACATGTTTTTTCAACTCAAGTGGGTTTGCACTATAACCCACCCCTATATATGGGGGTAGAGGTTCCGTTAGAAAGGGTAGAAACCCTACAAAGTCTAGGAAGGACTGTTAGCGTGACACGTGGCTTTTTTTTTAAATTTTGGGTGGAATGGCATTTTGGTCCTTTTGCAAGTGATGGTTATTTTGGAAAACGTAGTAGATTAGGAACGTAACTGAATTTGCGCATATTACGTATCATGGAGGTTATCTCTTCCAATTTTAATCGATCTCGTGAATTCTGATCGATCTCACGTATTCCTATCGATCTTCCAGTTATCTGATTCGTTTAATTAATTCTTTTATTATCTACCATGACGAATGCTATAATTGACGACGGAGAAGGTATATTTGATGACTCGTAGCGTTTTAGGTCAATTTTCGTAGTTTTTGTGTTTTTCGAGATGAATATATGCTATGAGTATATTACGTTTTGATGAATATAATTGATGTGTGTTGTTTGGTTATGGCGTTTTATGATTTCATTAATCAATGTTATTTTTTTATTACTGTATACGCTATGTTATATGTCGTTTTTTATAGTACGTTTTGATGAATATAGTTGATTTGTGTTGCTCGGTTATGGCGTTTTATTATTTCATCAATCATTGTTATTTTTTTAATTACACTAGGTATATGTTATGTTATATGGCGTTTTTGTATATATTTTACGTTTGATGAATTTAATTGATGTGTGTTGTTTAGTTATGGCGTTTTACTTTTTCATTAATCATTTTTATTTTTTTATTACTGTAGGTATACGTTATGTTATATGTCGTTTTAGTGAAATTTGTTCTAGTGAATATAACTGAGTTGTTTTTGTACATTATGTTCATATGGCGTTTTACTCGATTTTAGTTTTTGTCGATATGATGTTAGGGAGTAGTTATTATGTTGTGTTTTATGATTCTTTTTTATATTTTATGGATATGGCATTTTATCAAGTTTTTAAACTATATTATTGATTTAGGTTGGCAAAACAGTAGTGATATTGGATATGGCGTTTTAAGATATTTGTACATTATTTAACCTTATTTATTTTTTAGGTTATCTAAACAATAGTGCTATTGGAAATGAAAATACTTCACTAATTTCTGGAAGAAAGTTTTACACACCTGCAGTCGTTGAAGAATTAAAGCCAAAGTGTGGAATGCTTTTTGATTCCTTGGATCAATCATATTCATTTTATCAAAAGTATGCCCTTGCTGGTGGTTTTGTTGTGCGTAAGGGTGCAGAATACCATGATCGTAATTGTGTCAAGAAATTAAAATATTTTGTTTGTACTAAGGAGGGTTTTAGTAAAATAAAAAGTGTGGATACATTAGATGAGACTGTGAAACAGAAGACTTTAACACTCAAAATTTACACCCGATTTTAACTTTCAAAATCATGCGGAAAATAGGTCCTATAAAAACACTCTTGACAAACAACTCACTTTAAAAACAACAAAACGACAATGACGTGATTTTGTTTCAAAACAACTATCCGACAACTTAAAGATAACAACAAGTTTTAGCATCAAAGAGACAACTTAATACAAGTTTAAAGACTCCCAACCGGAGTTCTAACTCCAACCGTTAACGTCCACCAAAACTAGTGAGAATCCATCCGACACGAAGCGTGACCCAAGACTTCAAACCGGAGCTTTACCTACAAGAAAACACCACAAATAAACCATTAGTAATTATATACAACCCCCAGATAAGCCCCTAAGCTCTTACAACAACAACCAACCCCAAACGACAACTTTTCACTTTGGGCGTAAATAGGGCCGTAAACAGGCCACTTTGGGCGTAAAATACTCCGGGTAAATTACTCCGGTCCAAAATCAACCAAATTGTTTTTACAAAATTTTCGCCTTTTCGACCCTTCCGACTCGACCCCCAGTCGTTTTAAGCAACCAACAACATTTCATGAATGCTTTAAACACCTAACAACCCTACCATACTTCCTTGTGAGGTTCCAAAGACCTCAAAACACCAAAAACGACTATGTGAATTTCACGACCTCAATTAACTTTCGTGTGAGGTTCTTAGACTTCAAATACCATAAAACGACTTGTGAAGTTCATGACCTCAAATAACTACCATGTGAGGTTCTTAGACTTCAAACTCCTCTATATGAGGTTCTAAAGACCTCAAACGCCACAACACAACCTTGTGAAGTTCATGACCTCAAATTACTTTCGTGTGAGGTTCTTAGACTTCAAGCAACAACGACACTAGTGAAGTTCAAAGACTTCAAGCTACATTGACATAAGTGAAGTTCAATGACTTCGTACGACAACGACATAAGTGAGGTTCATGACCTCAATTCCACCTATTGCATTTTACTTTGACTCTTACCACATATTAGTCAAATTACACCAAACCACCGCATTTTACATATTAGTTTGACTATTTACTACATAAGTCAAATTACATCAATACACCATATCCCACAATTTAGTTTGACTCATAACACACTAAGTCAAATTACACCAATATACCACATTCCACAATTTAGTTTGACTCTTTACCATATAAGTCAAATTACACCAATACACCACATTCCATAATTTAGTTTGACTATTTATTACATAAGTCAAATTACACCAATACACTACATCCCACAATTTAGTTTACTCTTTACCACATAAGTCAAATTACACCAAATAAACATATTTCACACATTAGTTGACTCTTTAACACACTAAGTAAACTTACACCCAATCATCACACATAAATAGAATTAAACTACACAAATCTATTTACACGTTACTAACACCATATCTATTACTAAGTAAGTGCAAAGCACTTACCTTTTGCTAAGAAGGATCCCACTTAATCTTCAAGCTAGCTCCTTTAACACCTTGAGCACCTAGCATTCAACTTGCATTTAGTAATCATACAATCTCAATTCATTCACAACATTGAGATTCATGACACACCTATGATCTAAAGATCAACACCCCAACTTAATTTGGTTAACACAACCTTAACCAAACCTCCAACACCCAATTTAACCTTTCAACCCATATTGACCCGTTTGACCCATTAATGTCAAACTCCCAAATTCACCAATTTCACCATTCACCAATTGAGGTCTAACACCCACCCTAGACCTTATGGATTTCTCCCATTCTAAACTTGATTAATCACATCTTAATCAAGTTTCAAACCTCCCCAAACAACATTCACCCATATTGACCCGTTTGGTTCCACCCAATATACACCAAAACTTCGTTTTACAATTAAACATAAAAATTGGGGCTTTATGGTTTATTATGTGTCTATTAACTCCCTAGACACTTACTCAACCTCAATTCAACATTCAAACATCCCTAAATTAAAACCCCTAATTTTGGTCCTTAAGAACCCTAATTCTTGAATCCACAAATTAAATGTTTAGATGATGTTATCTACCTCTCATTACTTGTAGTCAAGCAAGATAACTATATATTTAAAGTTTCTAAACATCTAATTTACTCTCAATAGCCCTAATTCGGATTTCACCCAAAACCCACCAAGAATACCTCAAATGGTGGATTCAAAGTTAAGAGATCACTTACTTGATGATTAGAAAGATATCATTACACCAAAATCTTCAATCCAAGCATGCAAACACCTTAATTTTTGATCTCAACTCTTCCTCTTTCTCTTCCACTCTTGCAAGACACAAACACACACACACCATGTGTGTAATTTGCGTGACCCCTCCCCCTTAACAAATCTGATTTGTTAATTTTTACATTTCAGCCCCTTGAACTCTTATTTTAACTCCTTTTGTTCCAAAGTTCATGAAATGCACCATATAAAACAAACCCTCAATTAAAATTTAATCCAATTTCACCCCTCGCAATATTATTTAGGCAAATAATATTATAATTTGGATTTTTGGTTCGTTACAAAGACTGTCCGAGTAAATTCTTCAAAAAGAACTGGATGTGGTGCACAAATTCGATTGGGTTTTGTTGATGAGAAGTGAAAGATTTATAAATTTGTTGAGGAGCATAATCATTGTTTTGTTGATCAACATGATATGCATTTCTTAACATCTTCATCGAAATTGACTCACTTACAGAAGCATATGATTCATAGTATGTACATGATTAATATTGGGCCTTTCAAAGCTTTAAATATAGTGAGAACAATATTTGGTGGTTTTGAAGAAGTTGGATCAATAAAGGAAGATTGCAAAAATTTTAAGATGAAGATCAATTTATTCATCGGTGAATATGATGCTGAAATGGTTGTTAGCCAACTTATGAGGAAGAAATACTATCTTCCAAATTATTCTTGTGACTATTTTACGTATCGAGTTTGCATTGAAAATCTGGAGGCACTACTTATACGGGGTGAAGTTTACCAATTACTCCAACCATAAAAGTTTGAAGTACTTCTTCAAACAAAAGGAACTGAACATGAGGCAGAGGCGATGGTTGGAACTTTTTAAGGATTATTATTGTGAAATCATATACCATCCTAGAAAGGCAAATGTGGTGGCCGACGCTCTAAGCCGAAAGGACCTGCCAACTCCTATTATAGTGAAAGCTTGACAATTGGTGGTAACACCGGATGTGATGACAGAGATTGAGAAGGCACAAGACGAGGTACTTAAGGAAGAGAATATAAAGAAAGAGAGGATGGTTGGACAACATGACAAGTGGGAATATAACACCCTTGGTGTGAGGACACGTTTTGGACGGGCGTGGATACCTACGGGTGGCGAGCTTAGAACCAAAATCCTAGATGAGACTCATAAGTCTCATTACTCTATCCATCCCGATACTAACAAAATGTACCAAGATCCGAGGAAGGACTATTAGTGGCTTGGGATGAAACATGAGGTGACGAAATACGTAAGCAAGTGGCTGACTCACAAGTAAAGGCCGAACACCAGAAACCGTATGGAAAGATTCAACCACTCGATATACCAGAATGGAAGTGGGAACACGTTACAATGGACTTCATAACAAAGCTACCTAGCACATCTAAAGGTAATGACACCATTTGGGTAATTTTGGACCGTCTAACGAAGAGTGCTCATTTCCAACCTATTCACGAGACATTTTCGCCGGAAAGGTTAGCGGAAGTATTTGTTAACGAAGTAGTTTCACGAAATGGAATGCCTTTGACGATTGTATCTGACCGGTACAAACGATTCACGTCGAGGTTCTGGAAAAGTTTTCATGAAGCGATGGACACGAGACTTAATATCAGCATGGCATACCACCCGCAAACGGATGGTCAGTCTGAAAGGACCATTCAAACGTTGGAGGACATGCTTCGTGCTTGTATTGTTGATTTCGGCGGTAGTTGGGACAGTCATCTGCCGTTAGCCGAGTTCTCTTACAACAACAGTTATCATACGACGATAGGCATGTAGCCTTACGGAATATTGTATGGGAGAAGGTACAGGACCCCAGTCTGTTGGGGTGAGATTGGACAGAAGGAATTGGGAAGTCTTGAGGTCGTGAAAGAAACATCGGAAAGGTTCGATCAGATTAAGGCACGAATGAAGTGTGACACCCGACATTTTCAGGATAAATCCGTTAACATAAACACCGTTATCTCAAACATTTGTTTATACAAACTCTGTTATCTCAATTAGTCATTCATACATTGCATTTAATTAGGATTAATTAAAGGTGTCAGTTATTGCACAAACATTCAAGTAGCGGTAACTCGGAGAATTACCGGATCACACACGAGTCTAACCCGGAACGTTGGTGAACTAATAAAAATAATTGCGAATAATTGTATTAATGTAAATTATGTGACTTTACATGTTATGTGACTTTTATGTAAATTATGTGAACTTTCGTGAAATCGCGTATGTTTATCAGAAATTAATTATGCTTGTTATTTTTATAAATGTTAGAGTTTTATAAAAATAATAGTTAGGGGTTTTAATAAGAGTCTCTTCATATCCATAACTTACAAACTTTTACTCCTAGCTTTTATGACACTAAATGTAATAATTAGTATAGTAATTATTTGCTAAGTCTCTTCATTTCCTTTAGGTTACATTGTAAGGCTATAAATTGTAACCTTAGTTTTATGTCATGGGTTTTGTTTAACCCTTAATCCATCGCGATCCTAAACCCCCTTGAAACCGTCGACCAAACATCACCCCAATACACCACCCATTCGATCTTGATTCTTGCAATCGGACACGTATTTGATCAATTCTAGGCATTGCTAACACATCTACGTAAGTTTTTCCATCCGATTTCATTGTTTTACGATCTCAAGATTTATGATGAAACCCTAGTTCATCCAAACAAGAATCTTAGTAATAAATTTGGTGACTTTGTTAATCATTTGATGTTATTACATCTATTTGATGATTTTATGAACTCACCAACCTTGTGTTGACACTTTAAACATGTTTTCTCAGGTCACTATGGTACACATTAGGACTAGGATGCATCATGGAGTCGCATTGATTTTATCAACAAATGAACAATGTTTTATTATACATCATTTACATTAATTGGCGCTTTGTTGCGTGTAATTACTTTTGGATTTTATATTAATGTATGATTCCGTAACTTAAACTATGAAACCGCGTTTACTTATGTTGAATGTGAAAACTCAGTATTTTTAAATTCATATAGTGGTCGTTTAATATGACCGATGAATACGATCCTGGTTTGTCATGCGCCTCGCGATAGAACCCTATAGGTGGAATTTGAGGGTGTGACATGCCCAAGATCGCTAGAAATCCTATGCGGATAAACGGCGAAGGCCTATTGAATTTAATGTAGGGGACATAGTAATGTTGAAAGTGTCACCCTGGAAAGGAATTATACGATTCAGGAAAAGAGGAAAGTTAAGTCCGAGGTTTTTCAGACCAATCCGAATATTGACACGGGTTGGTGAAGTCGCTTATCGGTTGGAGTTGCCTGATGAGTTAAGTGGGATTTATCCTACGTTCTACGTGTCACACTTGCGAAAGTGTTTGGCGGATGAATCAGCTCACGTACCACTTACTGACATCGAGGTCGACAATAGCCTAACTGCATTGAAGAAATGTTGAAGCACTTTCCTGTGACAAACACTCTGGATAGATAGAGTCTTAGTTTTGTACTTTCATGAATGTATTTGTCTTTGTTTGTAAGTGTCTGTATGTATTAGCTATCGAGTTGTATTTACTTTTACATATTGACTGTTGCAGATTTCTCTAAGTGTTTTGCGCACTTGTATGTGCGCAGGAGATAGTTCCTGCGTACTTAGCAAGTACGCAAGAATACCTTTGCGTACTTGCTAAGTACGCCTGAGCAAATTGCCCTGCGCACTTGCTAAGTGCGAAGGCATCAGGTCGTGTATAAATAGGAATGGTTGACAGTAGATAAGTACGCAATCTCAGACACAGTCATAGTAGCAAATACGCAAAATTTATATTCTCAGTATTTCTCTCTGTAACCTTCAAGTGTTTATAATAGACGAAAGTTTAAAGTGATCTTCTTGTCGGTTTACTTTGTGTTGTAAGACTCTCCACCTAGTCACGGGTATTCCGCACCAGGTCCGACTAGTAGACCCACTTGCATGTGATGATCCGCCACACCCGAGGGACCTACAAGTGGTATCAGAGCATTGCTCTTGATTTCGAGTGTTGTGTGAGTTTGGAGAGTTTTCTACAGAGTTTTACAAGCAAAAGGAGGTGTTTTTGTTGATTTTTGTGATAAAATAGGGGTAGCTCTTGAGCACTATTTTAGAAGCAAAAATCACTCAAAAACCGACCTTTGTTGTATATTTTGAGTGTTTTGAGCATCAAAGGTTGGTTAGAAACAAATTTCTGACCCTTTGGCTCATTTTGATTGTTCATCCGTCCGATTTTTGCCATCTCCGATGTGTTTCCAGTGACCGGAATAGTTTGGTGAGAGTTGGTGAAAAGGTGTTCTGCGTACTTACCATATCTGGCAAAAAGTACAGTCTTGCTGCGTACTTACTAAATACGCAAGACTAATCTCTTGCGTACTTACTAAATACGCAAGACTAATCTTGTGCGTTCTTAAGATATATCCTGTGTCCTTATCATTTACTCCTGTGTACTTATCAAGTACGCAAGAGAAAATCTTAAATTCGCAAGACCATTCCTCTAAGTGCGCAAGGCCAATATCAAGTGCGCAAGTGTCTCTGATTTTTCTGAAATTTGACTAAGTGTTCACCATGTCGAATCTTTAGAACCTTGGAAACCTTTTAAACTATGACAATGAGATCGGTACTCCTCAGAAACCACCAAAGCTGCTAAATGTAATTATTCTAACTGGAAGGCACACTTTGAGCATTACATTTCTTACACTGATTCTTTGTTATGGATTCCAATTCTAGAGGGCTTTAAGCATCCTACACACATTTATCTTGATGATGAACTGCCTAAGCCTATCTCTAAACTCGATGAAGAAGAAAAGAAAGTTAATGATAGAGAGAAGAAGGCTCTTGGTTCTGTCACTATGGCATTAACTCGGGAGTTGTTCCACAGCTTCAAAGGTTATGACAACTCTAAGGATCTTTGGAAGGCACTACAGAAAAGTTTTGAGGGGAATAGTGATATCAAGAAGAGTAAACGGGATCAACTCAGGAAGCAATATGAATGCTTCAAATTTCTAGAGAATGAGTCTTTAGATGACCTCATCTCTATATTCTATCATTTGCAGATAGAATTGAAAGCTTTTGAGCTCAAGTATCCTGATGAAGAGTTGGTGGAAAAGTTTCTGGATGCTTTGCCACCCAGGTTTGAAATGTACACAACCCTGATGAGAGAGAATCCAAAATTCTATGAAATGACTGTGGAGGTGGTAATTGGAAAGGTTCAAGCTCATAACATGAACCTTAGAAAGAAGGAGAGCTCAGGAAGACCTCAGATACAAGACCCTTCTATGTATCATGGGACGTCTTCTACAACCAAATCTTCGGGCTCTGGAATTGCCCTTTTCTCTGGAAACTCTACTGAAGAAGATCACTCAAATGGTTGTGGTGGTCATGCATGCTATGCATCTGGATCAGGTTCTGGATCTCATCAACAACATACCTCAAGAAATCCTCCCGCTACAACTTCAGCTAACCAATCAGCTATAGCCAAAATAGCTGAAGATCATGTAGCACTATTTTCATCTTGTATGCTGGCCTACGAGAACTTCATAGGTGGCAAGCTTACAGATCCTGAGACAATTGAAGAAGATTTTAATCAAGTGGATCCTAATGACATGGAGGACATGGATATTCAATGGAATATGTCCATGATACTGAGGAGAGCCAAGCGTTTCTTGAACAGAACAGGAAGAAAGTTCATTGGCGGGCATTCTAATGCCAAGGTTGGTTTTGACAAATCCAAGGCCAAATGCTATAAGTGTCTAAACTTTGGACACTTTGCTCATGAATGTCAGAAAGACAGAGCACCGGCTTCGGGTTTCACCAGACCTAGCCAAGGAAACAGCCATGGCTACAACAACACAAATAACCACAATCAAAGCCACGGTGGTTCGTCCAATGCACTGGTAGCTCAACAGGACGACAACTTTGATTGGGGTGTTCATCTGGAAGATGCCATCATTGCACAAACTCAGGTTGGTCTCATGGCTGAGATCATGGAGTTGATGGAAGCTGAGAAAAAGGAAGCTGAGGAGAAGGAAGCTGAAGAAAAGGAAGCTTCTGTAGCTGATCAAGAGGAATCTACTACTACTGTTGCTCTCATGGCTATTGGAGAGGCAACAAGTTCATCAACTGAGGTAGATTCTAATCCTTTTTCTATTATTTCTTGTTCTAAATGTCTAGGATTAAAACTTGAAAATTCTAAGCTTCAAGACAAGGTTGAACCCCTTCGCATTGCAGCTCTAAGTTATAAAGAAAACGAAAAACGTTTTAAAGATTCAATTGAAACGTTGAAAAAGGAAAAACGTGAGTATTCACTAAAAATGAGCGATCAACAGCTTCACTTGGATATTGCGTATAGGGGGTTGGAGAAAAGGAACAATGAAATTAACAAGCTACAAAATGAAATCTTGCAGTTGAAATGTTCTAATGAGAAGTTGAAAAGCTCTCGTTTTGTGGTGGAACACTACGAATATGTAGTGAGACAAATGAATGGCTTAGGGCTGGGTACTAATGCCATTCCTCCACCAGTTAGTGGGAAGTTTGCCAACAGCTTAGTAGACATTGATCTAACTTGTCTTGATGAGTCCTCAGGAAAGGATGATTCCTCTAAAAAGGATGATTCCTCAAGTAAGGCTAATTCCGCATCTGATGAGGAGTTCTTTACTGCTTCTGATGATGGGTCGGTTAACACCTGCCCTGAAGGAGTAGTATCTGAGGAGTTGTTATCTGAACATAAAGTCAAGAAAAACATCACTAATAGTGATAACTGTATTTTAACTGAACCCGATATCATTGAATCTAATGATAAATTAAAGGTAATGCTTTATGGGGGGTATAAAAATCTTAATCAAGTAAAGAAAGAGGCTTTTTCAGCTCACTATGGGCTTGGTTACAAAGAAAATTTGCAAAAATACTATACTCCCAAGAACCAATCTGTATCGGGTCAGACTCCTGTTCACAAACCAACTCCTCCTGCTCATCATGCTGAGTCATCTAATGCCAGATCTAATGAGCCTTACAGGAGAACTTACACAGACAAGAGAAATTGCTTTCACTTTGGTACGGTTGGTCACATTTTTATGAACTGCCCTTCTAAGAACCAAGGGAAACGGCCTATTGTTTCACAACCAGCTGTCATCCCTAAGTCACTACAAGTGAACCATCCCAAAAGTCCAAAAGCAAATGTGGTGAAACCACCAGTAAAACCGATGGTAAAGCCAAAGATAACCTCTGAGGCTAAACCATTTGTTTCAAGGAAGGGAAAGCAATCCACTACACCTTGTGTATCTACCTCTGGTAGTATACCTACTGGTGAGAAATCTGTGGTGAAACTCTCTAAGCCACAGAGGAGGAGAAGGAATAAGAGGTTGAGAAAGCTAGAACAGCTGACTGGAGTTCAATCAGGTGAAGCTTCCACTAGTTCACCTGCTGTTGTTGAAAATAAGTCTACTGTTCCAGTTTGGAAACAGAAGAGGTCCTGGACTATCAAATCTAAAAATTCTCAATCTCCTAGTCCTAATTCTTTTAAAGATTCATCCATTTTGAACAGTCACGACTGTGAGTTAAAAGAGGTAGTTTATTTTGAAAAGGATGGACGACCCAAGACCACTATGGCTTGGGTCTCTAAAACTAACTAATTCTTTTTGTGACTCGTGCAGGGACGTCCGAAGGGTACTATCTCTAACCGCTGATATGTAGACAGAGGATGCTCCCGGCACATGACAGGAAACATGGCCTTGCTTCAAGACGTGAAACCATTCAGAGGCGGCTATGTGGCCTTTGCTAGAGAGAAAGGCGGTAGTATCACGTGTCAAGGCATGGTATCAAATGGTTGTGTCAGTTTTGACAATGTCAACTTTTGCGAGCAGCTGAAGCATAACCTGCTGAGTGTCTCCCAAATGTGCGACAAGGAGTACTCGGTGATGTTTGATAAGAATGAATGCTTTATTCTCAAGCCTCGTTTTGAAGTTACTGAAGACTGGATTCTGATGAGAGTGCCAAGGACAAACAACACCTATCAGATTGATATGAGCATGGCAACAACCACCTCATCAGTTGCTACTTGTTTGCTTACCAAAGCGACAGAGCTTGACTCTATCTTGTGGCAAAGGAAACTCGGATATATTTCTTATCGTAAAATGAATCATCTGGTCTGAAACGGTTTGGTAACCGGGGTTCCTAAGCTGAGATTTACCGTTGCAGATGACTGTATGCCTTGTAAAAAGGGCAAACAGCAGCGGAAGTCTCACAAGCCCAAGCTCCAAAACTCCATTGATACCCCTTTGGAGCTATTACACGTGGATTTGTTTGGCCCCATAAGTATCAGGAGTATTAGAGGTAAGTCGTTCTGTCTGGTTGTAACTGATGATTTCTCATGTTTTTCTTGGGTGCATTTTTTAGGTACAAAGGACGAGATTGCTGATATTCTTCAATACCTGATCCTGAGCTTGGAATCTCTTTGCAAGCTGAAGGTTAGAAGAATAAGGAGTGACAACGGAACTGAGTTTAGGAATAATTTGATGAAACTTTTCTGTCTCAAGAAGGGGATCCGTCACGAATTCAGCGCCTGGTACACACCTCAGCAGAATGGAGTTGCAGAATGGAAGAACAGAACATTGATTGAGACTGCAAGGACTATGCTGTCGGATGCAAAGCTTCCTATCACGTTATGGGCAGAAGCAGTTAATACAACTTGTCACGTCTTAAACAGAGTTCTGGTTGTGAAGAGGCACAACAAGACTTGTTTCGAGTTGATCAACAATCGACTTCCCAATCTTGATTACCTAGTTCCTTTTGGTAGTCCCTGTTCCTTATTGCTACAATACAAAGACCGCCAGTCTAAGTTTCATGCAAAAGCGGTGGAAGGCATCTTCTTAGGATACGTTGCCAACTCGCCTTGCAAGAGAGTGTACAATATAGGAACTTGTACTGTCGAGGAATGGTTTGAAGTGGATTGCAGTAAACACAACATTCCACCAGAACCAACAGGTCCAGCTTGGGGTTTTGATTATGATGCGCTATTCAAGTCATTCAATCTTCCTAATCTATCTGCAGTTGATGCCGCAAATGTTTATGAATGTCACACCCCGACCGATGGCGGGATCATCGAGACGGACAATGAAATGATTGTTCATAAGCACATGATCTACTAAGGTTGCATAATTCATTAATAAGATTTAAATACCAAATATCCAAATACAATTCAAGTTACATCACCCTATTCTAGAATATTACACATAATTATTTTACTAGGTCAAAAAGCCTTATGTGTAGCACCTTCAACACATAGTCACACAATCACATATCTTCACCTGAAACGTAATCCAAAACAAGTGTCAACTACGAGAGTTGGTGAGTTTACATATGTTTAAATAAAGTAAAAATTTAATTAAAAATGATTATACAATTCTTGGTTTGACATGGTAAGATACGGCATAATGTGGAGAATTCACTATGTGTATACCAATTGTAAGCATGTAAGTATAAGCATACAGGTTTAATGTGATAGGCATGGAATCAAGACTATGTGGGTCACACACAGTTTAGAACCACCCTAAAAGTATCCAAAGCATGCAAGTATGTATAAGCACAAAGGTTTAACGTGATAGGCATGGAATCAAGACTATGTGGGTCACACACCGTCTAAAACCACCCTAAAAGTATCTAAAGCATAACAAGCGACCATGCACAAAAGCACAATAATCTACGCATGTAAACACAAGTTGAATTGTATGTAAGTATGCACAGATTACGTCTCACCCCAAAATGTATAAAAATGTAAATTGGGGATATGTAACTCACCTGTGCAAACAAGGTAGTGATGCGGTATGTAGCAAAGTACAATAGTGTATCCCGACCTACTCGTGTCCTAAATATTTAAGACACCATAAAGTCTATGTAATAATTCTACCGTGTGTTGATCATGCATTCAATTCACCCAACTAGGCTTGACATGAACCCGTTTTAGGTTTTCAAATGGTTTGACACGACGATCGTTGGTGACGGTTTGGTGATACAAAATACATTTATATATACTTATATGATAAGATGTGTATTCCAAAACATGTCATTACATTTACGTATCATTATTAGGTTTGAGGATTGAAACTAAGTATATACTATAAAAATAAGACTTTGGATATCAAACTAGTTGTTTAGAAAAGTACTCGGGTTTTTATGTCTACTTAAGACATGATTTTTTGTATTCTAAATAAATTCAATAAATTACGGGGTTCTAGACGTGCATAACTATATGTCATGGGTCTATAAAAATGTAGGGCTTAAAATATTTGGATGGGTTTAAGGGTTTCAAATATTTAAAACAACACAAGTATGTTAACTCCTTCAAATTTCGTTATTCTGGAAATCAAAATGTTAGTTTCAAGAGGGGAGGCCATATGGGTTTTAAAGACAACACAAAATCCTAACTTTAGGAAGAAGAATCAAGTTAGTTGGACTATTATTGAACAAGATATGAATCCAACAAGTTAGCTCAATAATTCTGCCATAAAACTCAGAATATACACGTTTTCTTGTATCACCCTTTTGGGTATCAAAACTTATCCAAAAATTATGAACCCAAATAGGTTGGAAAGAGGAATCTTTAAAATTAATCTTAGACTTAAGAAACGTTCAATTTGGTTGAGTTTTGACCAAGATAAGACCCTCTAAAGTCGACCAAAATTTCTGCCAGCTACTGTTTGGTTAAAGGAGGTGACTTTCTCTTTGAAACAAGCACTACTCGGGTGAACTTACAACACAATTTAACATGAAATCCTAAAATAATACTAAGTTTTAGTAAAACACTCACTTAAGGAAATCAAGGAGAAGGTAAGATGATTGTAGAAGGCTTGAACACTTGTAAAGTCACTTGAATGACACTTGAGAGCAAAGGGTGGTGAAGGGTGGTGCTGTGGCGCTGCCGTCGGGAACCGAAGGGGAGGAGGGAGGTGGCGTTGGCAGTGGATGGTGGATTCGGTTTGAGGTGCCGAGGAGAAGAAGAGAGTGTAAGGGAGGTGAGGGTGTGTTTGATCATTCAAGTATGCATGCATATTTATATCCTTAAGTTGGTTAATATCCCTTAGCTTATATGTCCAAATTGAGACAAGCTTGTCTCTATTTAGGGAAACAAGAGACAAGGCAACATCTCTTCCATCTCTTTTTGGTTTGTGTCGGTCGAAAGAAAGGCACGAGGGGGAGGGGGGTAGGGTAGTATATTGTTGGGTGTTCCCACTAGTACAAGTTTGGTATGATATAAACTTATTTTATAAATCAACTCATTTTTTTGTCAAATCATTTTATTTGTTTTCAAGGTCATTTGTTTTTATAAAATTTTTAAAATGGTTTTAACTTACAAAAAAATATATATAATAATGATAATATAAATGAATAAATAATTTTTTTTTATAAATACATAATGACTACTTATTTAATTTAATCGAAACTAAGTAGTTTCGATAGAAGATAATTTCGACAGCTCTATGTTCAATCGAAACTAGTAGTTTCGATTGAACATAGTTTCGACATCTCTATGATCAATCGAAACTAGTAGTTTCGATTGAATATAGTTTCGACATTTCTATGATCAATCGAAACTAGTAGTTTCGATTGAACATAGTTTCGATACTTTACACTACCAAAAATAGTTTCGATCAAATCAGAAATTCCAAGTAAATCTGAACCTACGTTTTACTCAAATAATTTTAAAGTATATTATAACTGAAACTTTGAAATGTCACAATGAATTATTGGGTGGCGGCGATGATTCCAGTTTCTCTACTCGTGCTACTGTACTGATTATAACTCCTGATTCCAATGCTGCATCTGCATCTGGAAATCATGACAGTGATAACAGTGAAGATGTTCATGTTGATGGAGATGACGCTCAAGCTAATCCTAACACAACTGTAGGAAATGAAGCTCCAGCTGATCCAGTTAACATTGAATCTACTTCTTCTAGAACACAGGAAATGGGGGAGTTAAGCACGAATCTCGATTCAGAAATTCAGGAACCGAATGTACCAGAGACAAGAGTGCATAAGAATCATCCAATCGACAACTCTATTGGTGATCCTCATGCCGGTGTTCAGACTCGTCATCGAACCATTACAGAGAACACTAGTCTTTACTCGAAGATACTTGACACTGGTGTCATGGAAACATGTCTCCATGCTGCATTCGTGTCCCAGTTAGAGCCAAAGAATGTGAAGGAGGCTCTTACTAACAACTGCTGGATTGAGGCGATGCAAGATGAATTGTCTCAATTCTAAAAGTTGCACGTGTGGGATTTAGTTGCTTGCCAAAAGGCTTTCAGCCAATTGGAACCAGATGGGTGTACAAATGCAAGGCGGATGATCGTCATGTGGTTGTGAAGAACAAAGCAAGATTGGTTGTTCAGAGATTTTATCAACAAGAGGGCTTGGATTACACAAAAGTATATGCCCTAGTTGCTAGAATTGAAGCCATTCGACTGTTCTTGGCTTATGCCACATATGTCAGCTTCAAGGTCTATCAACTTGACGTGAAGAGTGCTTTCCTATATGGAAAAGTTCATGAAGAGGTATATGTCACTCAACCTCCCGGATTTGAAGATCCGCATAATATAAATAAAGTGTATAAGCTCGACAAAGCACTTTATGGTCTTCATCAAGCACCGTGGGCATGGTTTGAGACATTATCTAAGCATCTATTGTCTAATGGTTTCGACCGTGGACAGATTGACTCGACCCTCTTCATTAGGAAAGCAGGAGGTGACATTCTTCTTGTACAAGTATATGTCGACGACATTATTTTTGGATCTACAAATGAAGGATGTGTAGGGAATTCGAGCAGGTGATGAAGTCCAAGTTTGAAATGAGTAACATGGGTGACACTACTAGAAAAAACACCTTAGATGACACGCATTGCGTGTCATAAAAGGGGGTAGATGACACGCGGAAGCGTGTCAAGGATAGCCCTGTCAAGAATTAAGATGACACGCATTTTGTGTGTCATCTTTTTATGACACGCTTTTACGACACGCATTTGTGACACGCCTTCATGACGCGCAATGCGTGTCAAGGAAGGCCTTGTCAAGAATGAAAATGACACGCGTTTTGTGTGTCATCTATTTATGACTCACATTTTTTGTCATAAATGTGTGTCATGGTTAAAGCTGTTTAAAAAAAATATTTTTTTATAGAATTATTAATTTCCAATTTCATAATATAATATAAAATAAAATAAAATAGTAATAAACATTTCATAATACAAAATAAAATACACATGACAAAACAATCCATTTCATAAAATATAAACATTTGAATGTAACAAAAGTGGGTTACAAATTCAACCAAATGTCAATACAAAGTTTTACCGAAAAATAAAGTTTGATACAAAATTCGACCACTCTTCACGAACTCCATCAATATCAACATCGGTGTATTCATCTTTTCTTCCTTCAACCTAAGAAAAAATTTGTAAACAAATAATTATCAAAGATACATATACATATACATATACATATACATATACATATACATATACATATACATATACATATACATATACATATAATACTATCAAAGAATTATAATCATTTATAATTATAATCATTTATGATTATAATCCCAACCTAAGAAATATTCAATCACAATAATCTTGAAATGAATTTACTAATCATTTACTGATATTATAAACTGAATGAAAAAACAATCTCTTAAATGAAACGAATTGAATGAAACTGAATGAGAGAATCAGTGATACTAAGCCAGTAAGCTCATTTATGATTATAATCCCAACCTAAGTTGGAATGATGCTAAGGTATTTTTATGCAACTGAATGAGATCTTACTAGTCAACCAAAATTCTTTTTGTTGAAGTTGATACTGATGTTAGAATCTTTAAAGGCATGCTACTTCTCGGTCATTATGTTTACTAGACGAATTTGGTACTGATGTTACTAACTAGGTTTACAACTTAAGTAACTAATAGATGTGGCATCTCAAAGTGGTTCAGTTGATCTAAAAAACCTAGCCTGATTTGTAGTGTAGTTTTAGTAATAGAACATGATAAGTCAAGTGCACAAAACATATATACTTACATTGTTATTAGCCAGTATCTCAACTTCTTCATCAACTATCTCTCTCATGAACTTTAACATATAGTAGCCACATCCAGTACTTCCTGGCTCACATGGACACTACACAAAAAAAATTGAGGTCAAATTGAGGTCATATGGATTAAAATTGCATTTCTATATATGATGCATTGTTGTTAATCATTTGGTTATTCGACTTGCCTAATGAGGATATGATCTACGTGGCACGGTTAAATCACGTAACCCGACTCGTTTAACAAGGTTTATAGAACCATTATAAGTGGGCATATATAATCACAAAGCACCCCTAGAACGGGAACCTCGGCCTAACCCTAGACCTAGACCTAATGGAACCGAGGAGTCCGCTTTAGGTTTACTGCGGGTCCCATGGCTGCAACCAGAAGAATGACCTTGACCCTGACCCTGACCCTGACCATGGCCATTTCCATTTGTTTGATGAGAATGACCAGCACTAACACCATATTACTACAAACGAGTTTTAGGATCTATAAGGAAAACATATAAATACAAAGGAAATGCTGAATATTGTAAAGTAAAGTATTAAAACATCATATAATGACTAATTCAAAAGACATAAACAGGAGAACTGGGCTTTACAACAACAGAAAAGGAACCTAAGTTGTACAAGTAACTATTATATTACTGAATATTCATTTAAATATATATATATATATATATATATATATATCACAAGTAGCTAAATTTTGGTTTTAACAGCATGCTAATTGAGAGTGTGGTTGGCAAGAATAATGGAAAATCATCTGGTGTACATGATGAGATGTGTAGTATCTGTGAGATGGCAGTTGTTTGAATGCAAAACCAGATCAAGCAAAATGAGACTGAAGATCAAATAATTAACTATGTTGTTCAGGTAGATGTGAAAGTCTAACAGGTCTAATAGGTACTTTAGATGATAATACAAGTAACTAACCTGGTTATATACAAGTAACTATTAAACAGGCCGTTCTTTAGATAATAATACAAGTAACTAACCTGGTTATATACTTATGTATGTTAACAGGAACTTGTTTGAGCCTAAATCTATATGCAAGTGAAGCTTTATAACTACACTCATGTGATCACCCTAGCGTTGACATTGTTAAGTAATTAATTGCTCACCCTAGCGTTGACCCAGTTAACTTTAACCCTCTTATTGGATCCACTTTGTGCAGCGTACAAGACGATTGCCCTACAAAAAAATTAAGAAATATATCAAAGAATATAATATAATGTTTCGATAATTTGTAATACTTACGCATCTATAGTTTGCCTCAATTGCGAATTGATAGTGCTAGCCCTAAGGGAATCAAGATAATAGACCAAATTAAGTCAAACAACATATAAGATATTCAACTAACCTAAGCTCATATATAAAATTTTCATAAGTCATGGGGTAAAATTTTCAGTTAAATGACATTAATTGTACCAGTTTCTTGACATAATTAAACAAGCAACCGAGAGATTAATAAATGTATAATAAAGACACAAATCCTTATATACATAATATGTTCCTCGATACAGATTTTATATTCGTCACTAATTTAAGTTCCCATTTAACCACTTGTGTACTTATTTGTAACAGAAAAAAGTCACTAGAACCCCTCACATATATGGTGGTGCTTTAACATTTTCAAAATTGTTAAACCTTTCAAAAAGACATCAAATAATTCAAATTAGGTCTTGGTATTACTTTTTGTGGCTCGATGCATCACTGTTGCTTTCAACCAGTTAAACCTTTCAACCAGTTCCCAAATTGTTGTTGCTCTTTATAATGAACAACCAAACCACCAAAACTTAGCTATCCTTTTGGGGTGGGGTGGTGTTGAGTAAGCAACCTGTGGTTCGAAATTTGTTTCATCAAAATTTCTTTGATTGTGTTTTAGGATTAAAAGTTAATGGACCATGATCTAAAAAACTAATGGACCATGATCTAAAAATTTAAACCTTTCAACCAGAAGATGGAGACAAAGTTTAAACCTTTCAACCAGAGGATGGAGACAAAGTTAATGGACCATGATCTAAATATTTTCTTTGTGACATTTCATCAAACACCTGGTGACTGCTATTTGTTTCATCAAATGAGACAACACATCAAGTCATTGAGCCTCAAAATCAATAAATCGCAAAAGCCCTAACACCAGAAATAAACCCTAAATCAAAGTAAACAAAACAGAATACCTGAATGCTCGGAAACCGCCTCCTTTTGCTCAGAAATCGCCTCTTTTGCTCGGAATTTGCCTAGGGTTTTCAGAGGAAATCGCTACCTTTGATTGTGTTTTAGGATTAAAAGAACACGAGATGAATGTGGGTGGACAGAGATAACTTGTGTTATGGTTCTATGACTTCGGTTGTAGGAGATGGAGGTGAGAACATCGTGCGATTGTAGGAGATGGAGGTGTGAGCGGGATATGCGATTGTAGGAGATGGAGGTGTGAGCGAGAGTTGAGGTGTTTTAGGGTTTTCATAAAGAAAGAAGAGCGGGCATTGAAAAAGTGTATGAGCGGGATATCTTAAATTAAAAGATGACAATTTTCGGATGACACACATATTGAAAAAAGTGTAGTCCGTGTTTTTTTAATATGACATTAAAAGATGACACACGTTTTTGCGTGTCATAAATCGTGTGTCATTAAAGCCCAGTTTTACTAGGATGACACTAAAACGATGACACACGCTGTTGCACGTCATAGTTCGCGTGTCATTAAAGGTATATTTTGTAGTAGTGTGAATTTTCATTCTTCCTAGGTCTGCAAGTCAGTCAAAGAGAGGATGGAATTTATCTACATCAAACTAAGTATGTGCATGAAATCTTGTCAAAATACAAGACGAATGATAGCAGTACTTATGGCACACCTATCCCAGTCAATCATGGTCTGCATCCAGACAAAGATGGAAAGGATGTGGATTGCAGATTGTATCGTGGGATGATCGGATCACTTATGTATCTCACAGCTTCAAGACCCGATATAATGTTTGCTGTGTGCTTGTGCTCAAGGTTTCAGTCACAACCGAAGGAGTCCCACATGATAGCTGTGAAGAGAATTTTCAGATACTTGAAAGGGAAACCCCGATTGGGTATTTGGTACTCTAAACAGCAGTCTTTTGACTTCAAAGCCTACACTGATTCAGACTATGGAGGTTGTAACCTTGATAGAAAGTCAACTTCTGGTGGATGTCAATTCTTAGGAGTCAGACTGGTTTCCTGGCAGTGTAAGAAGCAGTCAACGGTTTCTGTCTCAACATGTGAAGCAGAATACATTGCTGCGGCGAGCGGTTGTTTTCAGATATTGTGGATTCAGCAGCAATTGAGAGACTATGGCTTGAACTTCACTGGAACTTCTCTGTTCATTGACAACAACGCCACAATCTCCATCACTTATAACCCGGTGAAACATTCCAAAACTAAACATATAGAAATTCGCCATCATTTCATCCGTGATTGCGCTGAAAAGCATTTAATTGAACTTGTAAAGGTTCACACGGATGACAATCTTGCTGACCTTTTCACAAAGGCATTTGATCGATCCCGTTTTGAGCATCTTGTCAACTTGATAGGAATGTTCAATCCTGAGTGAAAACTTATTTTTCGTAAATCAATTCAATTCATGAAAGTTAAATTTTATTTTCTTTTAAGTTTTCTGTATAGTTCTTTTAACTTTCAAAAACATTTTACAAAATCAAAAACAAAATAGAAAATGGAGAAAATTTCAAAGTTAACTTGAGATAAGAGGAAATGATAGTACATCAGAAATGATCTAAACGTCACAGACTGCTCATATGAGAAATGATAGCGTCATGCTTACTTAAATGTGTAAATTATTATGGTTTTAATCCACTTATTTACAAGTAATTTGAATTGTCAGTAGGCTGTATGCGTCTTTGAATCACTAGTAGTGTGGAAATTTAATCTAAAGTTACAACTGTGATTTGAACCCATGTTTGCTAGTGTGTGTGCGTAAAAGAATCGAAAAGATTATTATTAGATAAAGGATGTTAGATTTTGACAATAATTTTCTTTTGAGGTCAGTTTTAGGTTATGTCGTTAGCATAATTAATGCGGTTCATCTCACTGCCCATACTCACAAGTATGCAATGAGAGTTTGAATCAAGACATGTCTCTACATTAACCGTTGAGCATGTATTCACCCTTGAATCACTCCTGATTCATTGAAATCAAATCCAGATAAATGTTGGATTCCCTTACCTTATTCAAACACCATATTCATTATCCCGAATCATCATACCGATATTCAATGAAGAAATCAAATGAAACCAAGACATATGAATCACTCGATTCTGAATCTTATGATTCCTGATAATCCTTATGGATTCTGCTTGATTTTTCCTGTGCTAATTGATGTAGCTTCATTCTGAAAATTTAGAAAATCATTGGGAAAATCTTAGATGCCTTGAGATAGTGCAATTTACATTATTGTAGCGTATCAGTGGGGTACACGTTGTATATCTTATAATTAATACCTTAATACACAAGAACGTGATACAAAGATGCTTATAGTTTCAAATCTTATAATATTGTCAACTTGAATTACTTGTTTATATGCTTATTATGTATGAATAAATAGTAATCCATGACATGATCCCATATTCTTTGATGTTTATATTGTATAATGAAAACTTGTTTTTCGTAAATCAATTCAATTCATGAAAGTTAAATTTTATTTTCTTTTAAGTTTTCTGTATAGTTCTTTTAACTTTCTGTAGGTCCAGGTAACTCAACTACTGATCGGACTCGTAATATGACGTTGCTATAACACGAAGTGCGGAATCCTTCATGTTAACATTTGTATACTAATCGACAATTGAAACAACACGCGTAAATAAACTTCTCGTTATATTCCAAATTTCATAGAGTTTACAAGATAATCGCTTCTGCTCTGTTCTGTTTCTCTCTGCTCTGCTATGCTATATTGAAACAAACTGTAAACTCTATATTTATAAACACAAGTTCTGATATAAGCGAACTTATTAAGTTCGCCTCTAACAGCTTAAGCGAACTTAACAAGTTCGCCTCAGTTAGACCTAAGCGAACTTATTAAGTTCGCCTTCGATAGACCAGGCGAACTTAACAAGTTCGCCTCTAGGCTCACTTGTAAAACACTTAGTAACTTTAGACATTTACATAACAAAAACATAAAGACATAAAATCTAACTATTACACGCTTTTGTCAATACAATCTATGTCCTAACAGACCCCCCCTTGACAATAGCTTGATTTTCTGTCTTCAGTCTTTATCTTGATCCCTTCCAGTTATCTGGTAGTCTGCTGCCAGCATGTACTCCATATCTTCTGCATATCTCCAAAACTCTTTTGTACTGTAGACCTTGTTCTCTCCATTCATCAGTGTACATGATCTCATTCTTTCTCAGTGTCCTCTGATCTTTCTTTGAAAAATTAATAAGATTCATTGCGTCATAGAAACACACAATGACCTTATTATCTTTATCTTCAATCCTTGCTTCACCAGTATTAACATCAACATACCACCATTTCATATTCCCAAGAAAGTCTTGAGGAATATTCTTTAATGGTATCTTGTGAATAGCACGCACTGGTTTATACTTGTATCTCCAGGTCACTTTCCCAGTCTTTGGATCTGTGTTCTTCACTCTCTTTCCCTTCTGTGGTTTCAGCCGTTCATACTTACCCAAACTACCTTCCTTCTTTATCAGGTTTGCTATCACATCAGCCAAACCATTCTTCGATCTATTTATGAGTGGCTTTGAAGCTAGACCATTTATTTCACACCTCGGCAAGGTATTAAAATATTTGATCCTCGGCTTTAAGTATTGAACACCGTCAGATCGTTTGATTTCAAATAATTTTGATTCATCATCATAGAACCAACTTATGATCCTTCCTACACACTACTCTTTATTCACATATTTCTCTTTCTGAGCAGGTTGTGCTGGAGACTTGGGTAGCACCTTCATCCAACTGTTTACAACTTCTCTCCACTGTTCTCTTGTCATCCCTGTATCTCTATACATCACAGGTTCTTCATTAACCTTCGGAGACTCAGTGTGAGTAGTTTCAGTTTCAGCATTTTTATTGAATTGAAGATTCTCATCATCAGTATCCATCTTTGATTCAGCAGTGTCTTCAGGCAGTGTGATGTCTTCAACAGAGTCCATAGAATCTGTTACTCCTTCATAAGTGAATTCAGGAATAACATCATCCTGGATGAAGTTATAAGGCACTTTAAGACCATCACAGCCTTCATAAGTAACACTATCTTTTTCTTTCTCTATTTCAATCTCAACTATTTCTCCTTCTTCTATCTCAGTATCTGACATATCATCTTCCATGTCATTGAATAAATCGTCAATGTCATCAAGACATTCAATCTTTTCAGCTTCCTCTTCTTCTGAATCTTGAAATAATTCTAATAACAAAATTTCTTCGTCATTAGTACAAGTAGTGTCTTTCTCTTTGTTTCCTTCAAGTGATTGTGATGTCGACTCCCCCTGAACCTTTGATGTAGGATTAGCGTCAGTGTATTGACGATCACCCTCAATATTTCCAGCAGGATCATTGTCTTCATCATCATGTCTTTGAATTGACTCTGTGTGACAAGTATCAGGTATCCTCAACTCCCCATGAATGTCAAGACGCTGAACGAGTTTGGAAACTAATGCTTGTCACACCCCGACCGATGGCGGAATCATCGGGGCGGGACATGTAGACTGTTCATAGCACAAGGTTGACTAAATTGAAATAAATTCTTGATTTAAATTGCTAAGTCCAAATCCTATGTTGAACACGTCTCGAATCAATCTCACATATTGGGGCCTGAAACATGAATAAAATAAAGTCAACTAAAAAGTTGGTGAGTATAACACAGTTGTATGTAGATAGCATATAGTTGAAAACAAATCCTTTACAAAACATGATAAAATAAGGCATTTATGGGGAGCAGCTATTGTGTAACCATGTACAACCAAACCTTGTAACTAGCTTGCAAAAATTGTGTTGTCGGTTTCAATCACCGCGCACCATGGGTGGGTTTGTCAGACTCAATAAATCTATCATTGAAAACCGTCGGCTTGTATAGTTAATGATTGCACATAATCGCATACAAAGGTTAGCACAACTAGCACTCGGGCACAAAGCTCAAATTTTGCACACATGTATGTAAATAGGATTTTTGCACTTGTGTTGTTTGCGTAAATGTAAATGTGTAATGTGTATAGAGTTCATGTTCCACCCCAAAAGTGTAAAAGAGTAAAAAGGGGTTGTGAATACTCACTTGGTATGGAGATGTAGCTAACAAAGAGTATATAATCGAGCAAAACTTGTAATTTGTGTTGAATCATTGCATTTAGTTTATGGTAAGCAAAATAATAAGGCAGTGCACGAGCATTGAATTTTAAATTGCATTACATTGAATTGAAATATGAATACTAAATTCCGAGATGTTACAGTCTCCCCATGTTGAGAGAATTTCGTCCCGAAATTTAGCTAGAGGTTACAACAGTATCAATAAAAAGATGAGGGTACTTGAGCTTCATTTGGTCTTCTCGTTCCCAAGTGAACTCAGGACCACGCTTAGATTCCCAACGAACTTTGACAATAGGAATGCGACTTCGCTTGAGCTATTTGACTTCACGATCCATGATTTCCACCGGCTTCTCAACGAAGTGCATCGTTTCATCAATGCGCACATCGTCAAGCGGTATATGGAGATTTTCATCAGCGAGACACTTCTTCAGATTAGATATATGAAATGTAGAATGCACATTGCCAAGAGATGGAGGTAACTCGAGTTTGTAAGCCACTTTCCCAATCCTTTCAAGGATTTTGAATGGACCAACATAACGAGGTGCTAACTTGCCTTTCTTTCCAAAGCGGATCACACCCTTCCACGGGGACACCTTAAGAAGAACAAGGTCACCGACTTGGAATTCCAAGGGTTTTCGACGTTTGTCGGCATAACACTTTTGCCGACTCCTCGCTACTCGAATATTGTCACGGATTTGAATAATCTTGTCGGATGTTTCTTGAATTAACTCTGGACCAGTGATTTGTGCTTCACCAATCTCGTTCCAACAGATAGGAGAACGACACTTGCGACCATAGAGAGCTTCGAATGGAGCCATGTTGATACTTGTGTGGTAGCTATTATTGTAAGAAAACTCAATGAGGGATAGATGTGAATCCCAATTGCCACCAAAATCGATTACACAAGCTCTTAGCATGTCTTCAAGAGTTTGGATTGTTCGCTCGGTTTGACTATCAGTTTGCGGATGGTAAGCCGTGCTCAAATCCAATCGAGTACCAAGAGCCTTTTGGAGAGATTGCCAAAATCGAGAGGTGAACCGAGCGTCTCTATCGGATATTATGTTCACGGGAACACCATGACGGCTCACAATTTCATCAATGTAAATTCGGGCTAGTTTCTCCACTTTGAAGTCTTCGCGGATAGGCAAGAAATGAGCAAATTTGGTGAGTCGATCAACGATCACCCAAATACTATCATAACCACTCGAGGTGCGAGGGAGTTTGGTAATAAAATCCATAGCTAGATTCTCCCATTTCCACACGGGAATTTCTGGTTGTTCGAGTAAATCAGATGGACGTTGATGTTCGGCTTTGACTTTGGAACAGGTTAAGCATTTGGCAACATAAAGAGCAATGTCCTTTTTCATACCGGGCCACCAATATTGTTGGCGAAGATCTTGGTACATTTTATCCGCACCAAGATGAATAGAATAACGAGTCTTGTGAGCCTCGTTCATGAGAAGTGTACGGAGATCATCGCGATCGGGAACCCAAATACGGTTCAAGTAATAGAGTAAGCCATTGGGTTTTGATTCAAGAAGGAGTTCAACTCCACATGACATTTCTTCGTACATGTTACCCTCGGTTATTGAGACATGTTGAGCTTCTATAATACGGGTTTGAATATCGGTTTGAATACGGGCACAATGAAGCATAACATGGTCCTTTCGACTCAAAGCATCGGCTACAACATTCGCTTTGCCGGGATGGTAACGAATCTCGCAGTCGTAGTCGTTAAGGAGTTCGACCCAACGTCGTTGCCTCATATTGAGTTCTTTTGGTTGAAAATATGTTGAAGACTTTTGTGGTCGGTGAACACCACACATTTCGTGCCATATAGGTAATGTCTCCAAATTTTTAACACGAATACGACCGCACCTAACTCGAGATCGTGCGTCGTATAAATCTTCTCATGAACTTTGAGTTGCCTTGATGCATAAGCGATTACTTTGCCTCGTTGCATGAGAACACAACCAAGACCTTGGTTAGAAGCATCACAATAGACAACTAAATCATCATTTCCATCGGGGAGAGTCAATATGGGAGCATTGCACAGCTTTTGCTTGAGGGTTTGAAAAGCTTCTTCTTGTTTCGGTCCCCATTCATAAGTCTTACCCTTGTGGGTCAGAGCGGTAAGAGGGACAGCAATCTTTGAGAAGTTTGAGATGAAACGACGATAATAACCCGCAAGACCAAGAAATGAACGAACTTCGGTAGGAGTCTTCGGGGCATTCCAATTCTTAATCGTTTCAATCTTAGCAGGATCAACATGAATACCCTTGTCGTTGACGATGTGACCAAGAAATTGAACTTCCTTTAGCCAGAATTCACATTTGGAGAATTTGGCATATAGTTGTTCTTTTCTCAAGAGGTCCAAAACCAATCTAAGGTGTTGTTCATGATCGGCTTTAGTCTTGGAATAGATTAATATATCGTCAATGAAGACAATCACGAATTTATCAAGGTACGGTTTGCACACACGATTCATAAGATCCATGAAAACTGCGGTTGCATTGGTTAACCCGAAAGGCATAACCATGAACTCGTAATGACCATACCTTGTTCGAAAAGCAGTCTTAGGAATGTCATCTTCTTGAACACGAAGCTGATGATAACCGGATCGAAGATCAATCTTCGAGAAGCAAGTAGAACCTTGAAGTTGATCAAAGAGATCATCAATTCTAGGTAAGGGATAACGGTTCTTGATAGTAAGCTTATTGAGTTCGCGGTAGTCAATACACAAGCGAAACGATCCATCCTTCTTCTTAACAAATAAGACGGGTGCACCCCACGGTGAATGACTTGGGCGAATGAAACCTTTGTCGGAGAGCTCTTGAAGTTGACTTGCAAGCTCTTGCATTTCGGAAGGTGCAAGACGATAAGGAGCTCTAGCAATGGGGTTAGCTCCAGGTATGAGATCAATACGGAACTCTACTTGACGAATGGGAGGAAGACCGGATAAATCCTTAGGAAAAACTTCGGGGAAATCCCGAATGATCGGAATGTCTTGGATACTCTTCTCCTTGACATCCTTTTGAACAATATGAGCTAAGAAAGCAATGTACTTCTTTCGTAAGTACTTTTGAGTGGTAGTACACGACATCAACTTAAGTCCCTTGCAAGGCTTTTCACCAAAAACTCTTAAGGTTTCTCCCGATGGTAGCGGAATTTGGATACACTTTTCAAAGCAAATGACTTCGGCATGATGATTTGATAGCCAATCCATACCTATGATAATATCAAATCTTCCTAGTGGCATTGGAACAAGGTTGATTGGAAATGTGTGATCATTAAGTTCTAAAGAGCAATCATAGATAATGGACTCAATTGTAAGGGAGTCACCATTTGCTACTTCAACGGTAAATGTTTTCTCTAATTGGGACCGAGTCTTTGCAAGTAAAGGTTCAAAATTAAGTGACACAAAACTTTTATCGGCTCCGGTATCGAATAAAATGGAGGCATATTGACTATTAACAAGAAACGTACCATTGACCACGTCATTGTTGGCTTGAGCTTCGTTGGCGTTTATGTTGAACGCACGCCCACGAGCTCCACCTTGTCTAGCATTTGCAAGTCTTGGACATTGATCACGAAAATGGTTCGGGTCACCACACTCATAGCAAGCACGCCCATTAGCAATGGCGGGAGCACCTTGATTAGCCACTTGGGGTACGGTTCGGTTTGGAGGGTTGACTTGGCCCGTAAGAGCTTTGGTCCTACAAACACTAACCGTATGACCATATCTCCCACAATAAGTACAAAGGCGACATGGGATGTTTTGGGGATGATGGTAGTTACAGGTGGCACAAAGTGGGTAGATTCCAACATATGGCTTTTTAGCCGGCGCTTGAACCATAGGTGCAGCTTGGTTGATGGGAACAGCAGGAGTAACCACAGCAAAATTTCTAACTTTCCTCTTTCTATTATTGCGAGAGGGCTCGGTTGTGGCTTCTTTGTTGTGGGTAGAAGGGGTTACGGTTTTAGAAACTTTCTTAGAACCCTTTTTGGTCAGAGTTCCAGCTTTCACATGATTATCAGTTAAGGTAGCGGATAGACGAATAGCATCCTCCAGAGTAGCAGGATTTCTACCTAAGATAGTATCTTGGATTTGTCTTGGTTGCCCACCAATATACTTTTCGATACAACGGGACAAAGGAGTGACCATGTGGGGCACTAGAAGACTCAACTCATGGAACCGAGTTGTATATGCTAAGCTTTCCCCTCTATCTTGGGCAAGATCCCAAAATTCAGCTTCTAACTTTTTCACTTCATTTCGAGGACAGAACTCCTCGGTCATAAGCCTTTTGACCTCATCCCAAGGTAAGGCCATAGCTACATCAACACCCCTATTCCTTTTCTCCCCATTCCACCATGTAAGTGCCCGTTTTTGTAGGACACTTGTAGCATGACGAACACGGAGGTTGTCGGGACGAACACAGAGGTTGTCGGGACAGTCACTATTGAGAAAGGTATTCTCAATGCTTTCGAACCATTGAAGGAGTCCAGTAGCTCCTTCGGTACCATAGAAATTTAGGGGATTGCACGAGTTGAAGTGCTTGAAGGTGCATTGAGATGGATTATTACCACCATTTCCACCATTTCCACCACTATTGCTTCCATTTCCACCATTGTTGCCATTGGTGGCACCATTGGCTTGGGTGAGTTGTGTCACCAATTGGGTAAGAATAGCAGCAATGTCGGTGTTGGGGTTGGTTGCGGGAGCACGACGAGGAGGCATTCTACAGATTTTCACAAGACAAGAAAAATTGTAAGAACTTATGAGATTTGATAGGATTTAATAGAATGAGATAACAAAATAAAATAGATATTCTTAGTTTGGATTGTACTCAAAAGTGACAAAATCACTTGAATACCATGACACATTAAGGTTAATTAAACTTATAAAATTTTCAAGGAGACATGCTTTAGCCTATAAGTAAACACTCATCTCGGGAATTCCCAGGAAAGCATACGGGTCCCTCGGTTGATTGGGATTTATGCGAAATGCTTTCCTAGACAGAAAACCCAAAATACAGGTGTCACCCTTCCAGATTGCCCGCTGTAAAAGTTTGCTGCTGATGGGTGAACATAAGTCTAAATTAACATTTACCCGCTGTAAAAGTAAATATCGTCAGTCTTCACCATGACTGCTCGACTGTTTTACAGCTGTAACAATGAAAAGTGAAACAGGTTGTACTGTACAAGTAGAGTTGCTTTTTCTTCGTCTGCCGTTATATCACCAACTCAAATCGTCCCTCTACCTCTTCATATTCAATTTCAAACCTAGCTCCCATCACTTTCTCTCCCGTCCCCACAGCATTCAAAGCCCTCCATAATCAACCACCATTCAAACACCCTTCTCCTTTCCCTCCAAAATCCATCACAATGGTAGGCGCAGACATAAACAACCCAAACGACAAGTTTGCTCCATACCACAACCTAACTGCATACCTAATCAAGGGCAAGAAATCCGAAGGTTTCGACGGTATGATCGACGTCCTCTGTTGGTCCAAAATTTACCATGCCCTAACCGTCAACCCAACCATATATACTTCACATATGGAAGATTTTTGGAGCTCAGCCGTGTATTCTACTGAACAGGGAACTCCTCAAATCAGAGGCACAGTTGACGGTAAGGAAATGATCATCACTGAAGCAAAACTCCGCCAACACCTCAAGCTTCAGGATGAAGGGGACGCCCTCTCTTACCCAAAAGACGTATACATGAGGACCTTTGTATCCATAGGGTACACTGGGACTCAAACAGAATATACGATAGAGAAGGCACTCATGGGTCCCAAATGGAAGTATCTCAGCCACACTCTTCTCCAATGCATATCTCAAAAGAGGAGTGGCTGGAACCAACTCAGCTCCGGACTTGCGTCGGCAGTTCACGGTATGATAACAGGAGCAGGTTTCAATTTTTCCCACCACATTCTTGAAGGTTTGAGATACAACCTTCAAGAAGGGGTGAAATCTCAGTTCTTCATGTACCCAAGATTCTTGCAGGAAGTGTTCAATTTTGAGCACCAAGATCTTTCAAAAACTGCAAGAATCTACTCCATACTGGGACATAAGAACAACATTTTTCAGAGCATGAGAACAGTTTCATCAAAGTTCCCAGGGGCCGATGTTCCATTGTTATCTACAATGTTGAACACACATAGTGCCCAGGGTGACAGTTCAGCAAACCCAGCTGATACTGATCCCACACCCTCCACCTCACTGCCATAAACTCAACCTACTGTTTCCCTTGATCGAACCCCTGTGCATTCCACTGAGGATGCACAGGCACATACATTACTCACCCCCAGTTTGATTGCTCAACCGGAACACAGGGCCCCGGTTGCAGCCAAGTATACAAGGAAGAGGGGCAAGAGAACTCCTTCTTCTCTTGCCTCCAAGGCCCAAACCCAAGCCAACATCCCTCACTCAGAATCACAACATTCTAGTGAGAATATCATAAGGGAATGCCACATTGCTAGGGAGACTCCTTCGGAAGTCTCTCTATTAGGATTAGGATCACTTCCCGGATCCATAGAACAGCCCTTCGAGCCATTCCTCTCTTCTTTGAACTTAAGTGTAGAGGAACCTGACCAAAGTGATGTACCTTCTCCAACTACCACTATCAAGGAGGTACTGATTGGTCTTGCTTCCGAAACACCCAGCCCAAGTTCTTCACCCTTGAAGGTCCACTCTGGGAGTATTGAAAGAGTGGATGTGGACGAGGCTGTCACTACTGCTGGTCCATCAACTGACCAGGAGGACAGTGACAACATCTTTAAGACCTCAACCACGGCAACTCACAGTGAGGGTGTTTCCTTGGAAACTCCCTTCACTGAGAGGAATCCCAGGCGCCAAGAAACCACGGGTGATGGGGATGCTGAGGCTAGGCCTACGGCCCCATCTGGGTCCAAGGATTCCACAACTGTGGATGAGGACAGACTGAAACTTCATAACATGGAATTGACGGCCAGGGTGGCTATGCTAGAGGCTGAAATGTCCAAACTAAGACACCAAGTCGCTATGCATGAAGCCCATCAATGCCCAACTCTAGCCTCTCCCTCTCTTGTATCAGTAGGCACCCAAACTGATGCTTACCTGTCTGCTGATGCAACCAAAAAGGGGGAGATGGTTTCTATGGAAGATGATACAGACAGTCTTGACGACTGGATACAGGAGCAGGCTGCCTTCCAAAGCTCACTTTACAGGCCAGCTTTTGTACAGGTCTACGACTTGCCAGTATCAGAAGATGAAGAAGAAGAGATCTCTGAAGACTGGAAGTTGGTTGTCAGGGCTGTGGATGAAGTGCTGACTGATGTTGAAGGCAAAGATCAAACATCTACATTGGTCAGCATCATCCCTGAAGCAGCAGCCATCATAGGTCAATCCACTACCCCCCAAATCTTCAAATCTTCAAAGAAGCTAGAGTTTGACTCTATTCTAGCTTGGGGGTATGATGGATCAGCTGAGAGGTTCTGGACTGGATGGGAGTTCAGCGGAGTAGAAGAGCTGAACTGGAACTCACTCAATGCCCTCCAAGTCCTACAACTATATCTATCTAACTGCATCAACTCTTCAACGGATCTCTCAGCAGAACTTGCCATTGGCAGGTTCTATGACCTAATGGAGGATAATCTACCCAAGTTCAGAAGACTCCTACAAACAGCAAGACGGGTAGCTTATCCTGAATCTTCGTCGGCCGCAGAAAGAAGACTGTCTCCCAACAATCTTGCAATAACAAGGAGCAGTCTTCTCACTGAAGAAGGAGTTCTGGGCCTTCAAAGATTTCTGTATGCCTTCCTGGTCAAGGACTCGGACGTGCTAGGATGGGTAAGCACTAGGCTCCTTGACCACGCTTTCTTCCTAAGCAACGGTTCTGCTCTCATCATCAACACCGGGAACATCCTTCAGCTACCAACAAATTTCCTCCACAAGATCTATCTACTAAAAGCCAACATCTGCAGTGTCAACTCCCTTGAAAGCCAGGCGATGATAGCAATTATCAAAGCTCACCTTGAGAAGGAAGGAAGGATTGATGAGGAAGAAGATGTGTCATCCACTGACACTGACTCCAACTCAGATTCCCCTCCAGTTAACATCTGCGCTGCAGCTTATGAAGCAAGATCCTCTGTGAGAGAAAGGCGGCTAGAACTTACAGATCCTGAGTGCCAAACTAAAGACCTTCCCTTATCTACCTCTCAACATGCCAATGAAGCCGAGGCAGAGATCCCAACAGTCCAACAATCAGCTGTTTCTGTGATCAGTGAAGCCAGAGCAGAGGCATCCAATGTTAATAAAGGGAAGGGCATCATGACAAAAGAGGATGAAAAGAGGTTGCAAAAGGAAAAGAAAGAGAAAGAAGAGAGAAGAAGGAAAAGAGAAGAAGAAGAGTTGGCTGAAGAGATGGCTCAAAAACAAAGGCATGAAGATAGAAAGGCAGCCATACTTCTCAGACAACAGACAATCCAGCTGTATGCCAAACAGCTGGATGAAATGAAGATAAAAGTCCATGCAGGGTCTCAAGTTGAGGAAGATGAACGACTTGCTAGACAGCTGCAGGAACAGTTTGCAAAAGAAGAAGAAGAAGCTAAAAAGAAAAGGAAGGAAGATGCTAAGTTTAGAATCACTGATTCTAAATTAGCAAAAGAATTAAGGGAGGAGTGGACTGAAGCTTTGATCTCTCAAGGTGAGGATGCAGACTACCTTGAAAAACTGTCAAACAAAGAGATCTATAGAGCCTTCATGGGTCAGCAGGGGGAATTGGCAAGGAAAAAGAAAGATGAAGAGAAAGAAAAAGCTCAACAGAAGTCAAAGAAAGCCATTGCCCTTAATCTAAGGACCCATGAAGAAAGGAAGAAGATGACTGACTTCCTTAAGGCAAGGGGAGAAAGTGGAAAAAGGTTAGGTCCCATGTCCTTCATGAACCTACAAGCCCTGTATACAACAGTGAAAAAGGAAGAGGAAGAAAGACTGGAAAAGAGACCAGTCAAGAAACAAAGAACCTCTGCACCAGAAACTACTTCCTCTCTCCAAACACCATCCACAAACATCCCCAAGCCTTCCACTCCTCCACCCAAAAAGTCCATGTCATCCCACCCAGCTCCCACTCATCAACAGCCTCCCTTGAAGATACCCAAACCCTCTCCTAAACCAGAAGACTCAAGAAATATAGTTAACTGGTTCTACAATTCACAAGATCAAGTGTTTGAGATCTTCAGGGGGAGAACTGAGAGAAGAAGATCCACTTACAGGTCTGTTGATGAGGTTCTGCAATTACCTGATTCCGATCTTCAAAGAATTTTAGAGCTGGGTGAAGCTCATAAGCCTACAAATGAGAGTGGGAAACATCTTATGCTAACTATCAGACACTACTTCAATCCTAGCAAAGATGTGGTCATGAATATCAAACCACTCAAGTCTCACTCTCCATTTGTATCTTGGTCCTATAATGCTGATTTGGATGAATTCACTTTGATTGATGTAAAGAAGCAGCAGATGAGAAGTTCAAGCAAAGCTATCTACAAAATGCCACACAAAGACATCAAGACTCTGTCTGAACTTCCATTGAATAATCCCAGCAAGGATCAAAGAGGCTATGAGGTGGAAAGAATAGTCAGCCATATGCAAAAGCTTCAGCAACAAAGGGACTAGAAGAATTTTGGTAGCATCAGTCTAGGGGGAGTTTGTAGAACCAAAGACTGATTGTTACAAAATTATTCTAAGTACAAATGCTGCTGATAGTCTTATCAGCAGCATTCAACACAAGTTGCTGCTGATAGGCTTATCAGCAGCATTCTACACAAGTTGCTGCTGATAGGCTTATCAGCAGCGGTCATCCATGTTTGCTGCTGATAGGCTTACCAGCAACAACCTTCACTCTTTGCAGCTGATAGCCTTATTCACTGAAGACCAATCGTTGTAGCTGACTATCCAGGCCAAGCGTCTCTGACACCTTTCTGCAAAAGCAACTGACAGACTCAAAGCAGAAGGAACCGCTATGGTCAACCAATGACGGACAACAATACACTTCTCCAAGCATGCAAACAATCATGAATAAAGAAAACGTTTCAGTAAAGTTAACTAGATTAGCCTTTACGTGTAATGTAAATTAATAAACAAGATCAACGGCTTGTGTTCGATCTGATCCTTAGAATCAAGGGTCTGTCTTGATTCTAAGTTACTATAAATACTGTGTTACCACTTCATTGTAAGAGTGTCTTGATAGTGCTAGTAGTGCTTGTCATACTTATTCATTGAGTTTCTCACTTGTAATCTTTGCATTCACAAAAGCTTAATACAACAGTGTTTATCAGTATTCTTTGTGTTTACTTGATTATAAATTGTGTAGTTGATTTTGTTTCCGCCAACCTCAACTAAGAACAGAACCATCTTGTATTCTCACGATCCTACAGATATTCTTAGTTTGGATTGTACTCAAAAGTGACAAAATCACTTGAATACCATGACACATTAAGGTTAATTAAACTTATAAAATTTTCAAGGAGACATGCTTTAGCCTATAAGTAAACACTCATCTCGGGAATTCCCAGGAAAGCATACGGGTCCCTCGGTTGATTGGGATTTATGCGAAATGCTTTCCTAGACAGAAAACCCAAAATACAGGTGTCACCCTTCCAGATTGCACGTGTCCTCAAATAATTTAACAAGTTTAAAAACCTTAACGAAGAAATAAAAATTTTAGAGATTTTTGCTTCAAGAATTTTCCACATGCTTAGAAAGGATAAAGATAGAAAAGAAGATAGAAAAGAAGATAGAAATATTATGAGGTTTTAGAATATAGGAAAGGGTATTATTTATTTAGTTATTATTCAAGAAGATCCTAATGAGTCATGAATTTCTATCAAGTAAGGTATCAAATATAATAATAATTAATAATGGTGAGCATGTAGCACGTAGCATGTAACACATAGCACAAAATCATGAAATATAGCATAAGTGGGTGTCCTAAAGTTATAGTCTAGGTCAAGGTGTCTAATAACCTAATTCCCTATAACAAAGGCTCTGATACCAATCTGTCACACCCCGACCGATGGCGGAATCATCGGGGCGGGACATGTAGACTGTTCATAGCACAAGGTTGACTAAATTGAAATATATTAAAGTCAAATTTCCATTACAAATAATCCAAGTACAAACCAAATCCAAACAAGAAACATAAAACAACTCATAAAATTCTTGATTTAAATTGCTAAGTCCAAATCCTATGTTGAACACGTCTCGAATCAATCTCACATATTTGGGCCTGAAACATGAATAAAATAAAGTCAACTAAAAAGTTGGTGAGTATAACACAGTTGTATGTAGATAGCATATAGTTGAAAACAAATCCTTTACAAAACATGATAAAATAAGGCATTTATGGGGAGCAGCTATTGTGTAACCATGTACAACCAAACCTTGTAACTAGCATGCAAAAATTATGTTGTCGGTTTCAATCACCGCGCACCATGGGTGGGTTTGTCAGACTCAATAGATCTATCATTGAAAACCGTCGGCTTGTATAGTTAATGATTGCACATAATCGCATGCAAAGGTTAGCACAACTAGCACTCGGGCACAAAGCTCAAATTTTGCACACATGTATGTAAATAGGATTTTTGCACTTGTGTTGTTTGCGTAAAAGTAAATGTGTAATGTGTATAGAGTTCATGTTCCACCCCAAAAGTGTAAAAGAGTAAAAAGGGGTTGTGAATACTCACTTGGTATGGAGATGTAGCTAACAAAGAGTATAGATAAAATAAGGGTTCTTGATACGCACGGGTTAACCTAGATAGTAATGTATATTGAATCAAATTGGTGTACAAAGTTTAAGTCTAACATTGAAGGTTGAGTTTGTGTATAAAAATATTAAATGAAATATATAAAGTTGTAGTAATCATTTTTGAAACATTTGATTAAAGTTTGGAATCTAAATAATAAAATAGAATTTTTATAAAATTATTGATTATGAAAATAATGTATGTGTTAAATGTAAATTAATAAATAAATAAATAAATGATTATAGTTTATGAAGTAATGTAAATATTGATTGTAATTAAGTATAAATAAATAAATGATTTTTGTTTAAATATTAAATAAATAATTATTATCTTATTTATTTATAAACTTGTAACTTAATCCTTTAAAACATCATTTAAGTGTAAGATAAATATAAATTTAATTTTTATAAATTTTTAAATAAACTTTTAAATAAATAATATTTATCTCTTCAAATACAGAAAACATATTTTTATAAAATTTGAAACATTTATTGATTGAAAAATATAAAATTATAATTCTGTTACAATTTCTGAGTCACACACAACCGTGTCTCGGAAGGGCACGATCGTGCTCGAGCCACGGACGCGACCGCGCTAGTCGGGGCGCGACCGGGTTGATCAACAGAGGGCACAAACTAGACTAGTCGACAGGCACGACCGTGCCTTGGCCTGGCACGGTCGTGTCTATGATTTTTAGACACAACAGAGGCTAGCCCAAAGGGCATGACTAGGTCTGGACAGGAGGACACGACCGTGCTGCTAATCGGCACGACCGCGCTATATGAGGCACGGTCGCGCCAGATGATTAGCGCGACCGTGTCTCTTCCAAGTCAGACACGAATTGAACGATTTTTGTATTTATAACGATGGAATTGATAGGGCTTTTGATTACGGAGTTATTACGAGTCTGATCACATAAATTAATTGTATGTAAATCGTGTTTAGGAGTGGAATCGATTAAATCTTTTCTTTTTAAAATATAAATTCTGATTCAGACGATTTCTGTAATGAAAGCCCAGATTGATAGGGGGCTTTTGATATATGGACCGAAACGAAAGGGAGGGATGATTCAATTACCTCAAACAGAAAGGAATTGATAGCGATCGGTAGAAGGGAGTTCCAGCGACGACAAGATTTGCTTCCGGCGGCTTCTGCTGTGATTCCGGCTGCTCCAACCCTTCAGAAACCTTAGAGATGATCGGAGGATCGAGTTCCTTGATTAATTTGTAACAATTGGATCGGGAATGGGGGTTTGAGGCTTGGGAGATAATTTGGACGGTTTCTTGAGAGTAAAATGTAATTGAATTGATAAAACTCGTATTGGACTGAGATCTTTTCCTTGACAATGAAAATGAAACGTAATCGGGTTTGAATTCGAACGATCGAGCATTTTGAAATCACATTTACGTTTTGACAGTTACGCAGGCGCGACCGTGCCTAATAGAGGCGCGACCGTGCTTAGGCACCGGGCGCGATCGTTCCAGGACCAGTCGCGCGATCGTGCCGAGGCACTTGGCGTGACCGTGCCAGGACGAAGCACGACCGTGCTAATTAGGGTTTCTTGATAAAAATTCAACTTTAGTCCTTGACTTTTCAGGTTTGATTAGTTTGAAATAAATAGTTACTTGTATAGCGTTTAAGTGTATATAATCGAGCAAAACTTGTAAATTTGTATTGAATCATTGCATTTAGTTTACGGTAAGCAAAATAATAAGGCAGTGCACGAGCATTGAATTTGAAATTGCATTACATTGAATTGAAATATGAATACTAAATTCCGAGATGTTACAATGCTTGCATATCAGTAATCTGTTGAGCTTGAGTCTGAATCACCAGCTGCCGTTGTGAATCAGTAGACACAAGAGTGTTTACCTGTGTTTGTAGAGAAAGCACTTGAGATTCAAGGAAAGTAATCCTGTCAGAATTAGAAGGCTTTCATGGACCAGCTGTTGATTGTGGAATAGAAGGACTTGAAGTAGTAGGAATGACTGGAGGAACAGGAGTTTGAACTGGAGATGGATCCTTAGATCTTGGAGGAGTAATTATCAAAGAAGCAATAAAATTAGCATCCTCGACTCCTTGAGAAGATTTTGCAGCAGCAATCGACGCAGACATTAACTTTTGACGTGTAGGATCTGGATTAAAGTCAATATCAGTGTCAGAACTCTCATCGACCAAAGATCTTTTACCAAGTACTGATCCGGAAGGAGGATCCCGAACAGACTTTCGTCTTGGTCGTCTGGCTTGAGATTTAATGCGTTTTCTAGCATTAGCCAGTGGAATTGTAGCCAACTGTTTATAATGACCTGAGGAAAAATCCCTGGAGTCATCAGAATCAGTGCTTTCATTCAACGATAATGTCGTATCACTTGAGCTGGAACTAGAATCAGCATCGGTCACCACATTCCCTTCAGCTTCTGGAATTGGCGAGTTCTCAGCATCATCAACGAAATCTTCCATATTCATTCCTAGATCGTGATCAAGGTCATGAACGACCTCTTCTTGAACTGGTTCCTGAATAGGTATATCAACTTCAACTTGTGGAATAGGAACTTGTTCAGGAATAGGAATTTGTGGTTGTACAGGAACTTGTATATGAGGAACTGGTATCTGTTGTTGTTGAACTTGTTGTTGTGCGGGTTGTTGTGGTTGTTGTTGTTGTTGCGGTTGTTGTCGTTGAACATTGACGCCTTGAGCTTGAGCAAGTTCATCATGATGAAACCAGTTGTCATTCAGTGGTGCAACATAATCAGGATTGATTAAGTGCCCAAACAAAGGAGTATTGACTGGAATCAATGCAGCATTCTGCTGTTTCACCTTTGTACAATCAGTAAAGATACGCTTTGACATCGGAGTCAACGTTAATCTTATTGGATGTTGTGGAAGATCAGGAATAAGATGATTGAGTATCATTTGAATAAACCGAGGATACATCAAGAAACCTTGACCTTCAGCTGGATTAATCTGCATTACCATCTCCCGATAGAAGTAAAGTGGAAAATTGAATCTTTTATTCAATGTTAAGGCCACCATAGTTGTTTGAAGAGCCATCTTCAATCCATCAGTACCAGCTTTGCGAGGAGAGATGCATTGAATAATCACATGTATAAAATACCTCCATTCACCAACTAATCCACCTTTCCGAGCTTGGGTATCATTTTGTTTCCCACGATATCCCATCCGTTGAAAACAACCCATAATAAGAGTGCTTGGATAAGATAATGGATCTTCAGCATTTCCACCCAAATCAAGAGCCGCACGTATCGTTTCTTCAGAAATTGCAATCTCGGTATTATTAACAGTGGCACGAAGAATATGAGGTTCAACGTCCGTATCTTGATGCACAGTATCCCAAAATTGCTGAATGTACACGAGACTGATGTAAGGATCAGCAGACAGAGCAACGTGAAGACGTGATCTGTTCAAAAATCCTATGATGCCTTGAAAATTCACAGCCTCGGACATGTTCGGATCTAACAAAGCCACTTGATTATGTTTATATTCAACATGTCGAGCCATCTGAAACATTTGGACAAACAAACATATTAGAAAAAATAACGAGTACACACAAAACAAAAAAAAACAAAGAAAAAAAATTTTAAAAAAAAATTTCGTACAAAATTTTTTTTTAACAAAAATTCACAAGTCCAAATCCTCACTGACCCATAGGAGAACTTAATAAGTTCGTTTAGTAGTGCAAGAGGCGAACTTATTTCGCTTGGAACAAGTTCGTTTGGAACAAGTTCGTTTGGAACAAGTTCGCCTGAACTGTGACGTTTCAAATTCAAACACAAACTTTTCAAAAATCATCAAATCGAGAAAATATCATGAGATAAGCATTGAATATCAGTCGAATATCAATTTATAATCAAATCGGATGATCAATATTACAAGTTTGGTCAAAATTAGGTCAAATCATTCGTTGAAAACGTCGACGTAAAAAATCGAGAAGAAAAGTAACAAATTCTCTCAATTTATCGGATGAAAATCGATGAAAATACCTTGGTTAGATTCGCAATCCAATTTCGATTTAGAAGGAAACGATTAACAACACAACAACTACATTTAAAAAATTTTGGAAAAAATCTGTCAAGTTCGCTTAAAACGGAGGAAGACGATGAACTGACAAGTTCGCCTGATTAAACCCTTATTCAGATTAAGTTCGTTTGATTAGGCGAACTTGTTAAGTTCGCTTAACAAGCCTTCGGCGAACAAGATAAGTTCGCTTCACCCCTAAGTTCGCTTCACCTATTTCAGATTGCAGATTAAGTTCGCTTCAATGATATTAAGCGAACTTATTAAGTTCGCTTCACTATACACAGGCGAACTTAATTGCTTTTCAACCTTGAACAAAAATTTTACTTCAACCTGTCAAATCTTGAACTTCCGTCAGCAACACATATTCGATCCAATCCCGAACAATTTTAATAAAAGTTTAGAATTTTCATTGAAAATAAAAAACAAAATCTTTTTGAATTTTATCTATACAAACGGAGTCACATATTTTTGGTTTTTATCTGTACAAACTGAAATCACATATTTTTGGTTTTTATCTGTACAAACTTAAACACATATTTTTGACTTTAACATCTTGAGCAAGAAGATCATATCAGTATTCAATTAATTCATCACACATTTTAGCAATAACATAGGGTAACCTATAGTATAAAACCATTCAACTCAGTTTTGTGCATTTTGCATCTTTTTCATTTTGAAACTCATTCAATTTGAATAATATTTGAAATGATACGCGATAAATTTCAAAGTAAATAAGATCAGGTTATAAAATGCTCTTTTATTTATACCAAATTTGAAATATAAAGCATGATTTCTTAAATTTGTCAATATTATATTATTTGAAACTATAAGCGTTTATTCTCCAAATTCATGTGATTTAGTATCATTTAGATAAAAAAACATCGTGTACCCCACATATATGCCAAACAGAAAGTAAATGCACTATCTTCAAGACATATGAGATTTTACTAAAGATTATCCGAATTTTCAGAATGAGGAGACATCACTTAGCACATGAATAGCAGAATCCAAATTGGATTGTATAGGAATCAATGAGATTCAGAATCGAATGATTCAATATTTTGGCTTATATTTGTGGAATCATAAGATTCAGGTACGTGGATCCAACTGTTATCTAGATTATGAATTCAATGGAATCAGTAAAGATGATTTATCAATATGATCCAAGGGCTAGTATATGTTTGACAGAAGTTGTCAAGTACATATCTTGATTATACTTCAAATTGCATGCTTTTCGGGACATGGGCACTGAAACAAATCGAATGAATGGTGCTAAGGACATAACCCGAAACTGATCTCATAAGAAAATCTTTATTAAAAGCTAATATTCTTTATCTGATAATGATCTTTTACACACACACCCAGGCATATAATGGATTTAAATCACAAATGTAATCATATTCTATTTAATTTTCACACTACTATTAGTTTCAAAACGCTTTTAGCCTATTGACAATTCAAGTTTCAAATTTTATACACAAATTTTAAAACAAATTATCAAGAATAGAGCATTCACAACACTATCATTTCTTATTTATGCAGACTTTGAAATTTAGATCCGATCAACTTATTTTAATCAATCATATATCAAGGTCTACTAAGGTCGTGTGAAATGAACTAATCACTGATGTACTATCATTTCTTCTCTAACCTCAAATGATGTCAAATTTTATATTTTTCAATTTGTTTTGACTTTTTATAAGTTAAGATTTTTGACTGAAAATGTAAATGCAGAAATGTAATAAAGCAAGAAAAGAACTTAAAAACAAAATTTTCAATGAAATTCTTATTTTGAAAATCTTTTATTCGGGATTGATCATACCAATCATTTTAATTAGGAATTCAAACCTGGTACGATCAAATGCCTTGGTAAACAAATCAGCAAAATTATCTTCAGTGTGTACCTTGACCAGCTCAATCAACCTTTTCTCTGCACAATCACATATAAAATGATATCGAATTTCGATGTGCATAGTTTTACTATGTTTAACAGGATTATTCGTTATGGACATAGTAGCATTGTTATCAATAAGCATAGGGGTTCCTGTGAAATTCAAACCGTAATCTCTCAATTGCTGTTGTATCCACAAGATCTGTGAACAACAACTTGCAGCAGCGATGTATTCTGCTTCGCATGTTGAAATCGAGACTGTGGTTTGCTTTTTGCATTGCCAGGATACAAGTCGATTACCTAAGAACTGGCAACCACCTGTTGTAGATTTCCTGTCCAGACAACAACCACCAAAATCAGAATCAGTATAAGCATTGAAATCAAAGTTAGAACCATGAGGATACCATAGCCCTAAAAGTTGTTTTCCTTTTAAATACCGAAAGATTCTTTTCACAGCGATTAAGTGAGATTCTTTTGGCTTTGCCTGAAATCTGGAACAGATGCACAATGCGAACATTATATCCGGCCTTGAAGTGGTTAAGTACATGAGGGATCCAATCATAGCTCTGTAAAGTCGACAATCCACATCTTTTCCTTCCGGGTCAGAATTCAACTTATGATTGACCTGATTTGGAGTATCATATGGGGTACAGTCCTCCATCTTGAACCGGCTTAAGATGTCTTTGACATACTTGGACTGATGAATAAAGAAACCATCTTCCTATTGATTTACTTGTAAACCTAAGAAAAACGATAACTCTCCCATAGCAAACATTTCAAATTTCGACTTCATAACACCCTCAAAGTCTTTACATAACGCTTCGTTTGTCGAGCCAAAAATAATATCATTCACATAAATCTGCACCAGTAGGTAATCTCCCCCTGATTTCTTTATGAATAAGGCCGAGTCTATCTTTCCACGAACAAAGTCATTCGCCAAAAGATGTGTGGATAAAGTCTCATACCACGCACGAGGAGCCTGATGAAGACCATAGAGAGCCTTATCAAGCTTGAAAACCATATTCGGATTCAGTGGATCTTCAAACCCTGGCGGCTGACATACATAGACTTCCTACTTAACCTTTCCATATAAAAACGTACTTTTGACATCTAATTGAAACACCTTAAAACCTTTAAAGGAAGCAAAAGCTAGAAACAGCCTTATAGCTTCAAGCCGCGCAACCGGCGCATAAACCTCGGTGTAATCAATTCCTTCTTGTTGATTGAAGCCCTGCACAACTAATCTTGCCTTATTGCGTACCACGACACCTCGATCGTCTTTTTTACATTTAAACACCCATTTTGTTCCTATCGGATACGCACCTTTCGGAAGATCAACAAGATTCCAAACCTTAAGTTTGTCAAATTGAGCAAGTTCTTCCAGCATAGCTTCTATCCAGTTATTGTCATTTAAAGACATCTCAACATTCTTGAGTTCAACCTGTGAAATAAAGCATGAATGTGAGCAATCATCAAGAACACCAGAATTCTTAATGCATGTATACAAACAAGTATTGTCAACAAGAGAACGTGTCTTCACTCCATCCCGTAAATTTCCAATGATATTCGTCACTGGATGATCTTTGAGTTCCTTGATGGATGCGACCTCAGGAACCGGCAACACGTCAACTTGGGTAGATTCAGACTGATAAGAATACTCTTGATTAATTGGAATATCCGAGTCTAAATTTTTCCGCCAAAAAACTTTTTTTTTACCCAGGCATACTTTTCGATCGAAAACTTTTTCGGACAAGACTTTTCTAGAAAAGTCAGATTTCGATCAGGAGATTTCGGACAAAACTTTTCGGACCAAACTGGAGATTTCGATCGAAAACTCCGATCGAAAACACTTTTCGATCGAAAAGAGATTTCGACTCCTTCAATCAGAGATTTCAGACGATTCAACTGAAACTCGTAAAATCTCAACCTGCAACTCCCGAACGTCAAATTAAGCCCCGAAAATCATCCCAAACTCCATCTCCACTGTTGTACATGCTAAATACTCAAAAATGGCATTGAAAACTATCCAATTTGATGACTTTTGAATCTTGAAAAGTTGAAAACTTTACAAACTTTGAAACTTACTTGAATCTGCTTGAATCTTCCAAAATCGAGCACCGAAAGCTCTGATACCACTTGTGATCCTCTCTGATCCTTTGATACTCAAGGCTCTAATCTTCAAACAACTTCTGGAAAGGCGAAAACAATCCAGAAATCAATCAACACCAATAAAATCGAATCAAACACGAACTAGAATGAGAAACGCCACAATCATGAAAATGCACAATCAAACTATCGATTTCCATTGATTATATTTGGTAATTACACATTGAATCAACTACTACAAGCTCTGATTTCACTTGGATACTTCTAAATCAGACAATACAAAATGTTAAATCTCTACTTGAAAATACAAAAGACAACATATTTATACTATTAAAGAATTTCGATCGAAAACTCCTGATCGAAAAGTGTTTTCGGTCGAAAACACTTTTCGATCGAAAACATCAGTTTTTGGCCGAAAACTTTAGAAATACTATTTCAGTCTATAATTGATTTCTATGGACTACTAGGTTCTAACAATCTCCCCCTAGTCCACAGAACATCAATTCTTCACTTGTTGTCTTTATCAGGCTTGACTTTGGCTTCGACTTCACTTTCTTGGAATCCAGTTCTGCAAGTCTTTTCTTGATTTCATTTGCTTCATATTGTCTGGATAAACATCGATCTACAACTCTCATATACAACTTCGCTTCAGCCTTTACCTTCAAGCTCATATCTCATTGAATCGGATTGTGATACAGAGTCTTCAGATCTTTATCAGAGAAATTGAACAAATCCACCGGATCAAAGACTCTAACCTCTGGTGAGCTATGTTGTGTGATCACAGCTTCATGAGTTCTACTGTCGTACTCCCATATTTTGAAGCTCTTGATAAATACTTCCTTTCGTGCAGGAACGTAAAAAGTAGAAACTGTATCAGCTGGCTTGACAATATACCTGAATATTCTTCTTCCATCTTTATCTTTCTTCTTTAATTTCTTACATTCAGACACCTGTGGTTTGAAGCTTTCAAATTTGTCTTTCGTACGTTCTTTCTTTAGAAATTCTTCAAAGTTTCTAGCAAAAGTATTATTTGATGGATTGATCAACTTCATATGACTCAGCTCCCGAATATCCCAATACGGTAAAGTCTGTAACTTGGAGCTTCGGTCAAAGTACTGTATATTCCCTTCACCTCTCTTTATAACATACATCTTCTTCTCGTCATCATACATCCAACCTAAAATCTCTCCGGTTAAAGCTTGCTCTGGATTTCTTATCTTCTGAGTAATTCGTTCAACAAGAGTCGGCTTTTTCGTTACTTTCCACCATGTACTCTTATCAACACCTGTGGTTTTATGATGAACAGATGACTCTTCCACTTCATCAGGTACTTGAAAAGACTGGTCTTCATCTACCAAGTTGTCCATCTTTCCAATCACTGACCCATCTTCTTCTACGTAAGTCTGTTTATGTTCATATTCATACTTTTTATATTCTGTGTTGGAATCAGATTCTTTTTCAGTCTCTTCAGCTGTCTTTTCAAAACCACCAACACTTCCAGCTCCACCACTATCACTATCATCATCTTTCTTTTCACCTGTTATCACCAACTCTTCATCATCTTCTTCTTCTTTCTCAGTCTCTTTATGCGGATATCCGTAAGATATTGGATATGTCAATTGAAATCATGAATGATTTAAAGGGCGAAACAGACTGACTTCCTGGTTTCCATCTAAGATTTTCACTAGAACCATCAGCTGTATGAAGGTGTTTAACTCTAAATCATAAATTTGACGTATATAGTCAATAGAGCAAACAAATTGTGCTAAGAACTCATCAAGATCCTGGTCTCATGGTATGACTAGATTCACTTTTTATTCGAATGATGAAAGTACCGATATTCGATGATTGTTTCAGGTGTTTCATCCTTTGTTGCAAGGAAGAACATCCAGGAAAATCTTGAAAAATCATCTGTGATAACAAGACAGTAAGATTTCTTTGCAATACTCTTTACTCAAACTGGACCAAATAAATCCATATTGTTACGAGAATACGCAAATTCAGTTTATTGTTGACTTATGTATTATGTTATGTTATTGCGTGTTTAAGTACGCTTTTATTAATGAAGTTGAATGTTATGTTTTTGTTAAAATATTTGAAGTTAATGTTTTATGTAAAAGCTAGAACTCACCAGCGTAACTGACTTTTAGTATGCACATTCAGGTTAAGGCAGGTAATGATAATGGACGGTGATGATTGGCAAGCGATGAGGAGTTACCCGTTCTAATCATGAAGTCTTGCATCCCGTTACGTTTATGTTATATACAATGGTTATGTTTAAGACAATGTTTGTCGTTTATGAATGTTGAATAAGTTTTAATTATGTATGAAATGAATGATTCCGCTGCGTTATTTGATATTTAAGTTTAAGAACTGTTTGTGAATGAGTAAATCTAACAAGTGAGGCCTCCCGAGTTTTGGGCCTTACAAGTTGGTATCAGAGCAATAGTTTGAGAGATTTAGACACTCCCAGTGTCTGAACTTAAACTATGAATGGGACCAAGAACGGATGCCAGTACGGGTAACTCGAGCCACAACGTCAGGTATGAAAGTAGTATGCCTTAGAAAACATTAAATAAAGACTTGTGTTCTGATGGAATCATAAAGGTGGTTAAATAGAAGTCAAAAGGTAGCGTAATGGTTAACTGCATACGGCCAGTGTATATTAACATCCTACAACACTTGATAAATTCTACTTGTTAACTACCATGATGACATTGGATTCCTTGTCCTATAGAATGAAATGGCGGGACGAAGGAACGAAAGGCATGGTGGGGGCCATACCATTGGTCGTGCTAGGACTCCTACTCGTCAGGAATACAGGGAAGAGGGAAATGTTCATAAGGAAATGGAAAACAACGTGCACGGAACAGAACAGACTCCTATGGAAGAACAACACTTTACTTTTGAACCGGAAGTGAAGGCGGCCCTCGAACGCGAATTTACTGAATTGATGAGGGCTTCCTTGCCAGATCTATTGGTAGAAGCATTGAGGAAGGCTAATGAGGCGGGCAGGGCTAACCCGGAAACTGGTGCACCGATCATTGAGGCAGTTAACGCACTGTTTGTTCGCGGTTGCGACTATAAGTGTAACATTTCTGATTTTAGTATTCATATTTTCAATTCAATGTAATGCATTTCGAACTCAATACTCGTGCACTGTCTTGTTCTATTTTTCCACCTCAAATTAAATGCAATGATTCAATACAAATTCACAAGTTTTGCTCGATTATATACACTTAAACATTATACAAGTAACTATTTAGTTCAAACTTATAGAACCTGAAAAGTCAAGAATTAAAGTTGAACAAAATACCAAGAAACCCTAATTAGCACGATCGCGCTTCGTCATGGCACGGTCGCGCCAAGTGCCTCGGCACGATCGCGCGACTGGTCCTGGAACGATCGCGCCCGGTGCCTAAGCACGGTCGCGCCTATCTTGGCACGGTCGCGCATGCGTAACAGTCAAAACGTAAATGCAGTTTCAAAATGCTTGGTCGTTTGAATTCGAATCCGTTGTGCGTTTCACTTTCAGTATCAAAGAAAATAATTGTCAATTTCGATCATTACCATCCAATTACGAATTCTCTCAAGAAAAACCGTCCAAAATTTCTCCCAAGCCTAAAATCATTCTTTTCGATCCTGTTGCTAGCAACTAATCAAGAAACTCGATCCTCCGAGCATCTCTAAGTTTTCTGAAGCGTTGGAACAGCCGGAATCGCAGCAGAAGACGCCGGAAGCCATTCTCACCGTCGCCGGAACTCTTTTCTGCCGTTCACTATCAATTCGATACGCTTCAGGGTTACTATAATCTTTTCCTCAGTCGATTCAGTCTCTTTATCAAAAGCCCCTTATCAATTTGGGCTTTCAATATGTAAATCATCCCGAATCAGAATTATTATTTTAATAAAAAAATGATTTAATCGAACGATTTCTATACAATTAATGTATTTAAATAGACTCGTAACAACTGAGTAATCAACAGCCCTAACAATTCCAACGCTATAAATACAAGATTTGTTCAATTCGTGTCTGATTTGGAAGAGACACGGTCGCGGTAATCATCTAGCGCGGCCGTGCCTCACGAAACGCGGTCGTTCCGAGTAGCAGCGCGGTCGTGTCCTCCTGTCCAGACCTAATAATGCCCTTTGGGCTAATCCCTGTTGTGTCTAAGAATCTTGGACACGACCGTGCCAGGCCAAGGCACGGTCGTGCCTCTTGATTTTTTTAGTTTATGCCCTCTGTTGGTCAACCCGGTCGCGCCCCGACTAGCGCGGTCGCGCCCGTGGCTTGAGCACGATCGTGCCCCTCAGAGGCACGGTCGTGTGTGAGTCAGATTTTTGGCAGAATTATAAATTTTATATTTTTCAATCAGTAATGTTTCAGATTTTATAAAAAAAAAGTGTGCTTTATTTATTTAAAAAGGATTAAAAGTTTAATCTTGGAATAAATATTATTTATTTAAGGTTATAAAAAAATTGAATTTATATTTATTGTAAAATCTTACACTTAAATGATATTTTAAATGTTTAGGTTACAAATTTTTATAAATGAAGAAGATAATGACTATTTATTTAATTCATGTTTAAACAAAATCAATTATTTATTTATACTTAATTACATTTAAATACTTACATTATTTTTATAAGCAATAATTTTATACTTTACTTAATTATTTATTCAAACTCAAACCTTAATCAAAATGTTTTGATAATATTCATTTTAAACTTTATATTTTATTCAACACATCCAAGTTCAAATCAATAACATTTTACTCAAGTCCAAACCATCATTTAACTTACACTTTTGGGCACACTATTTGATACAACACACATTACTCTTTAGGTTAATTGGTGCACTCGAGGACCTTTATTTTTCTATCTATTATCCTCGTTAGCTACACCTCCTTATCATGTGAGTATTTCATAGCCCCTTTTACTCTTTTACACTTTTGGGGTGAAACATGAACATTATTCAAATTACACATTACATTTACACAAACAACACAAGTACAGATCCTATTTACATTCATGTGTGCAATTTGAGCTTTATGCCAGAGTGCTAGGTGTGTTAACCTTTGTATGCGATTATGTGCAATCATTAACTATACAAGCCGACGGTTTTCAATGATGGATCTATTGAGTCTGACAAACCTACCCAGATTGGGGTGATTGATACCGGCAACACAATTTTTGCATGCTAGTTACAAATGTTTGGTTGTACATGGTTACACAATAGCTGCTCCCCATAAATGCCTTATTTATTATGATATGTATGGATTTGTTTTTCAACTATATGCAATCTATATAAACCTGTGTTATACTCACCAACTTTTTAGTTGACTTTATTTTATTCATGTTTCAGGTTCTAATGTGTGAGATTGTTCAAGACGTGCTACATATAGGCTTGGACTTAGTTAACTTAAATAAAAGAACACTTTGTATTTCAATTTTATGCTATCTCGGATGTGATTGTATTTGGATTACTTGCAATGGAAATTGATGTTTAATATATGCAATTTAGTCAACCTTGTGCTCATGAACAGTCTACATGTCCCGCCCCGATGATTCCGGCATCGGTTGGGGTGTGACAGATTGGTATCAGAGCCTTGGTTATAGGGAATTAGGTTATTAGACACCTTGACCTAGACTATAACTTTAGGACACCCACTTATACCATGCTTCATGTTTATATGATTATGTGCTACATTATATGTGTTACATGCTATGTGCTACATGCTTATTATGATTAGTTATTATTTTATTTGATGACTTATTTATAAAAAAATCCATGACTTATTAGCATATACTTAAATAATAAATTAAATAAACAATATCCTTTCCTATATCCTAAAACCTCATAATATTCTTATCTTCCTTCTCTATCTTTATCTTTCTAAGCATGTGGAAACTTCTTGAAGCTAAATTCATAAAAATTTCTTTATTTTCTCATTAAGGTTTTTAAGCTTTGTTAATTATTTGAGGACACGTGCAATCTGGAAGAGTGACACCTGTATTTTGGGTTTTCTGTCTAAGAAAGCATTTCGCATAAATCCCAATCAACCGAGGGACCCGTATGCTTTCCTGGGAATTCCCGAGATGAGTGTTTACTTATAGGCTAAAGCACGTCTCCTTGAAAATTATATAAGTTTAATTAACCTTAATGTGTCATGGTATTCGAGTGATTATATCACTATTTGAGTACAATCCAAACTATAATTATATATTTATTTTGTTATCTTATTCTATTAAATCCAAACAATCCTCATGAGTTCTTACATATTTCCTTGTCTTGTGAAAATCTGTAGAATGCCTCCTCGTCGTGCTCCCACCGCCAATACCAATACCGACATTGCTGCTATTCTTGCACAACTCGTGACACAACTCACTCAAGCTAATAGTGCCACCAATGGCAACAATGGTGGAAATGGTAGTAATAGTGGTAATGCTGGAAATGGTGGAAATGGTGGTAACAACCCATCTCAATGCACCTTCAAGCATTTCAACTCATGCAATCCCCTCAAGTTCTATGGTACCGAAGGAGCTACTGGACTCCTTCAATGGTTGGAAAGCATTGAGAATACCTTTCTCAATAGTGACTGCCCCGACAACCTTCGTGCTCGTCATGCCACAAGTGTCCTACAAAAACGGGCACTCACGTGGTGGAATGGGGAGAAAAGAAATAGGGGTGTGGAAGTAGCAATGACCTTACCTTGGGATGAGGTTAAAAGGCTAATGACCGAGGAATTCTTTCCTCGAAATGAAGTGAAGAAACTTGAAGCTGAGTTTTGGGATCTTGCCTAAGATAGTGGTGAAAACTTGGCATACACAACTCGGTTCCATGAGTTGAGTCTTCTTGTGCCCCACATGGTCACTCCTTTGTCCCGCTGCATTGAAAAGTATATTGGGGGACTACCTAGGCAAATTCAAGATACTGTCCTAGGAAGGAATCCCGCAACACTTGAAGATGCTATCCGCTTATCCGCCACCTTAGCTGATAACCATGTGAAAGCGGGAACACTTACTAAGAAGGGTACCAAGAAAGTTTCTGACACTATAACCCCTCCTACCCACAACAAAGAAGCCACAACTGAACCCCCCGCAATAATTGGAAAAGGAAGACTAGAAACTATGCTGTGGTCACTCCTGCTATTCCTGTTATCCAAGCTGCACCTATGGCTCAAACACCGGTCAAAAAGCCATATGTTGGAATTTACCCGCTTTGTGTCACCTGCAACTACCATCATCCCCAAAGCATCCCATGTCGCCTTTGTACTTATTGTGGGAGATATGGTCATACAGTTAGTGTATGTAGGACCAAAGCTCTTGCGGGCTAAGTCAACCCACCAACCCAAACCAACACCCAAGTGGCTAATCAAGGGGTACCCGCTATTGCAAATGGGCGAGCATGTTATGAGCGTGGTAACCCGAACCATTTCCGTGATCAATGCCCAAAGTTGGTCAATGCTAGACAAGGTGGAGCTCGTGGGCGTGCTTTCAACATAAACGCCAATGAAGCTCAAGGCAACAATGACGTGGTCAATGGTACGTTTCTTGTTAATAGTCAATATGCCTCCATTTTATTCGATACTGGTGCTGATAAAAGTTTCGTGTCACTTAATTTTGAACCCTTACTTGCAAAGACACGATCCCAATTAGAGAAAACCTTCACCGTTGAAATAGCAAATGGTGACTCCGTTACAATTGAGTCCATTATCTATGATTGCTCTTTAGAACTTAATGATCACACATTCCCAATCAACCTTGTTCCAATGCCACTAGGGAGCTTGGATATCATCATAGGCATGGATTGGCTATCGAATCATCATGCCGAAGTCATTTTCTTTGAGAAATGTATTCGAATACCCCTACCATCGGGAGAAACGTTAAGAGTCTTTGGTGAAAAGCCTGGCAAAGGACTTAAATTAATGTCATGCACTACTGCTCAAAAGTACCTACGAAAGAAGTATGTGGCCTTCTTAGCTCATATTGTCCAAAAAGATGTCAAAAAGAAGAGTATACAAGACATTCCCATCATTCGGGATTTTCCCGAAGTATTTCCCAAAGACTTATCCGGTCTTCCACCCGTTCGACAAGTAGAATTTCGCATTGATCTTGTGCCCGGAGCTAACCCCATGGCTAGAGCTCCTTATCGTCTTGCACCTTCCGAAATGCAAGAACTTGCAAGTCAACTTCAAGAGCTCTCCGACAAGGGATTCATCCGTCCGAGTCATTCACCGTGGGGTGCACCCGTCTTATTCGTCAAAAAGAAGAATGGATCATTTCGCATGTGTATTGACTACCGCGAACTCAACAAGCTTACTATAAAAAACCGTTATCCTTTGCCTAGAATTGATGACCTCTTTGATCAACTTCAAGGTTCTACTTACTTCTCAAAGATTGATCTTCGATCTGGTTATCACCAACTCCGTGTGCAAGAAGACAATATTCCAAAGACTGCCTTCCGAACAAGGTATGGTCATTACGAGTTCATGGTTATGCCTTTTGGACTAACCAATGCACCCGCAGTTTTCATGGACCTCATGAATCGTGTGTGCAAACCGTACCTCGATAAATTCATGATAGTTTTCATCGATGATATCTTAATCTATTCCAAAACTAAAGCCGACCGTGAGCAACATCTTAGATTGGTTTTGGATCTCTTGAAGAAGGAACAACTATATGCCAAATTCTCCAAATGTGAATTTTGGTTAAAAGAAGTTCAATTTCTTGGTCATATTGTCAACGACAAGGGTATTCATGTTGACCCTGCTAAAATCGAAACGGTTAAGAATTGGAATGCCCCGAAGACCCCCAATGAAGTTCGTTCATTTCTTGGTCTTGCGGGATATTACCGTCGTTTTATCTCCAACTTCTCCAAGATTGCTGTCCCCCTTACCGCTTTGACCCACAAGGGTAAGACTTATGAATGGGGACCAAAGCAAGAAGAAGCTTTTCAAACCCTTAAGAAAAAGTTGTGCAATGCTCCCATTTTGACTCTCCCTGATGAGAATGATGATTTAGTTGTCTACTGTGATGCTTCTAACCAAGGTCTTGGTTGTATCCTCATGCAACGAGGCAAAGTAATCGCCTACGCATCACGACAACTTAAAATTCATGAGAAGAATTATACGACGCACGATCTCGAGTTGGGTGCGGTCGTATTCGCGTTAAAGATTTGGAGACATTATCTCTATGGTACAAAATGTGTGGTGTTCACCGACCACAAAAGTCTTCAACATATCTTTAACCAAAAAGAACTCAATATGAGGCAACGACGTTGGGTTGAACTCCTTAACGACTATGACTACGAGATTCGTTACCATCCCGGAAAAGCGAATGTTGTAGCCGACGCTTTGAGTCGAAAGGACCATGTTATGCTTCATTGTGCCCGAATTCAAACCGATATTCAAACCCGCATCTTAGAAGCTCAACACGTCTCAGTCACCGAGGGTAACATGTACGAGGAAATGCCGTGTGGTGTTGAACTTCTGCTTGAATCAAAACCCAATGGCTTACTTTACTACTTGAACCGTATTTGGATTCCCGATCTTGATGATCTCCGTACATTTATCATGAACGAGGCTCACAAGACTCGTTATTCCATTTATCCTGGTGCGGATAAAATGTACCAAGATCTTCGCCAACAATATTGGTGGCCCGGTATGAAAAAGGACATTGCTCTTTATGTTGCCAAATCTTTAACCTGCTCCAAAGTCAAAGCCGGACATCAACGTCCTTCTGGTTTGCTTGAACAACCGGAAATTCCCGTGTGGAAATGGGAGAACTTAGCCATGGACTTTATTACCAAACTCCCTCGCACCTCGAGTGGTTATAATAGTATTTGGGTGATCATTGATCGTCTCACCAAGTCTGCTCATTTCTTGCCTATACGTGAAGACTATCGGGTTGAGAAACTAGCCCGAATTTACATCGACGAAATCGTGAGCCGTCATGGTGTTCCCTTGAACATAATATCTGATCGAGATGCCCGGTTCACTTCTCGATTTTGGCAATCTCTCCAAAATGCTCTTGGTACTCGATTGGATTTGAGCATGGCTTACCATCCCCAAACTGATGGTCAAACCGAGCGAACAATCCAAACTCTTGAAGACATGCTTCGAGCTTGCGTAATCGATTTTGGTGGCAATTGGGATTCACATTTATCCCTCATTGAGTTCTCTTACAATAATAGCTATCACACAAGTATCAACATGGCTCCATTCGAAGCTCTTTATGGGCGCAAGTGTCGTTCTCCTATCTGTTGGAACGAGATTGGTGAAGCACAAATCACCGGTCCCGAGCTAATTCAAGAAACATCCGACAAGATTATTCAAATCCGTGACAATATTCGAGTAGCGAGGAGTCGCCAAAAGAGTTATGCCGACAAACGTCGAAAACCCTTGGAATTCCAAGTCGGTGATCTTGTTCTTCTTAAGGTGTCTCCGTGGAAGGGTGTGATCCGTTTTGGGAAGAAAGGCAAGTTAGCACCTCGTTATGTTGGTCCATTCAAGATTCATGAAAGGATTGGGAAAGTGGCTTACAAACTCGAGTTACCTCCATCTCTTGGCAATGTGCATCCTACATTTCATGTATCTAACCTGAAGAAATGTCTCGCCGATGAGAACCTCCGTATACCGCTTGATGACGTGCACATTGATGAAACGATGCATTTCGTCGAGAAACCGGTAGAAATTATGGATCGTGATATCAAACAACTTAAGCGCAGTCGCATTTATATTATCAAAATTCGTTGGAAATCTAAGCGTGGTCCTGAGTTCACTTGGGAACGAGAAGACCAAATGAAGCTTAAGTACCCTAATCTTTTTACTGATACCGTTGTTTCCTCTAGCTAAATTTCGGGACGGAATTCTCTCAACATGGGGAGACTGTAACATTTCTGATTTTAGTATTCATATTTTCAATTCAATGTAATGCATTTCGAACTCAATACTCGTGCACTGTCTTGTTCTATTTTTCCGCCTCAAATTAAATGCAATGATTCAATACAAATTCACAAGTTTTGCTCGATTATATACACTTAAACATTATACAAGTAACTATTTAGTTCAAACTTATAGAACCTGAAAAGTCAAGAATTAAAGTTGAACAAAATACCAAGAAACCCTAATTAGCACGGTCGTGCTTCGTCCTGGCACGGTCGCGCCAAGTGCCTCGGCACGATCGCACGACTGGTCCTGGAACGATCGCGCCCGGTGCCTAAGCATGGTCGCGCCTATCTTGGCACGGTCGCGCCTGCGTAACAGTCAAAACGTAAATGCAGTTTCAAAACGCTTGGTCGTTTGAATTCGAATCCGTTGTGCGTTTCACTTTCAGTATCAAAGAAAATAATTGTCAATTTCGATCATTACCATCCAATTACGAATTCTCTCAAGAAAAACCGTCCAAAATTTCTCCCAAGCCTAGAATCATTCTTTTCGATCCTGTTGCTAGCAACTAATCAAGAAACTCGATCCTCCGAGCATCTCTAAGTTTTCTGAAGCGTTGGAACAGCCGGAATCGCAGCAGAAGACGCCGGAAGCCATTCTCACCGTTGCCGGAACTCTTTTCTGCCGTGCACTATCAATTCGATACGCTTCAGGGTAACTATAATCTTTTCCTCAGTCGATTCAGTCTCTTTATCAAAAGCCCCTTATCAATTTGGGCTTTCAATATGTAAATCATCCCGAATCAGAATTATTATTTTAATAAAAAAATGATTTAATCGAACCCATTCTTAAACACGATTTCTATACAATTAATGTATTTAAATAGACTCGTAACAACTGAGTAATCAAAAGCCCTAACAATTCCAACGCTATAAATACAAGATTTGTTCAATTCATGTCTGATTTGGAAGAGACACGGTCGCGCTAATCATCTAGTGCGGCCGTGCCTCACGAAACGCGGTCGTTCCGAGTAGCAGCGCGGTCGTGTCCTCCTGTCCAGACCTAATCATGCCCTTTGGGCTAATCCCTGTTGTGTCTAAGAATCTTGGACACGTCCGTGCCAGGCCAAGGCACAGTCGTGCCTCTTGATTTGTTTAGTTTATGCCCTCTGTTGGTCAACCCGGTCGCGCCCCGACTAGCGCGGTCGCGCCCGTGGCTTGAGCACGATCATGCCCCTCAGAGGCGCGGTCGTGTGTGAGTCAGATTTTGGGCAGAATTATAAATTTTATATTTTTCAATCAGTAATGTTTCAGATTTAATAAAAAAAAAGTGTTCTTTATTTATTTAAAAAGGATTAAAAGTTTAATCTTGGAATAAATATTATTTATTTAAAGTTATAAAAAATTTGAATTTATATTTATTGTAAAATCTTACACTTAAATGATATTTTAAATGCTTAGGTTACAAATTTTTATAAATGAAGAAGATAATGACTATTTATTTAATTTATGTTTAAACAAAATCAATTATTTATTTATACTTAATTACATTTAAATACTTACATTATTTTCATAAGCAATAATTTTATACTTTACTTAATTATTTATTCAAACTCAAACCTTAATCAAAATTTTTTGATAATATTCATTTTAAACTTTATATTTTATTCAACACATCCAAGTTCAAATCAATAACATTTTAGTCAAGTCCAAACCATCATTTAACTTACACTTTTGGGTACACTATTTGATACAACATACATTACTCTTTAGGTTAATTGGTGCACTCGAGGACCTTTATTTTTCTATCTATTATCCTCGTTAGCTACACCTCCTTATCATGTGAGTATTTCATAGCCCCTTTTACTCTTTTACACTTTTGGGGTGAAACATGAACATTATTCAAATTACACATTACACTTACACAAACAACACAAGTACAAATCCTATTTACATTCATGTGTGCAATTTGAGCTTTATACCTGAGTGCTAGGTGTGTTAACCTTTGTATGCGATTATGTGCAATCATTAACTATACAAGCCGACGGTTTTCAATGATGGATCTATTGAGTCTGACAAACCCACCCAGATTGGGGTGATTAATACTGACAACACAATTTTTGCATGCTAGTTACAAAGGTTTGGTTGTACATGGTTACACAACAGCTGCTCCCCATAAATGCCTTATTTATCATGATATGTATGGATTTGTTTTACAACTATATGCTATCTATATAAACCTGTGTTATACTCACCAACTTTTTAGTTGACTTTATTTTATTCATGTTTCAGGTTCTAATGTGTGAGATTGTTCAAGACGTGCTACATATAGGCTTGGACTTAGTTAACTTAAATAAAAGAACACTTTGTTTTTCAATTTTATGCTATCTTGGATGTGATTGTATTTGGATTACTTGCAATGGAAATTGATGTTTGTAGAACCAAAGACTGATTGCTACCAAATTATTTTAAGTACAAATGCTGCTGATAGGCTTATCAGCAACATTCAACACATATGGCTGTTGATAGGCTTATCAGCAGCATTCAACACATGTTGCTGCTGATAGGCTTATCAGCAGCATTCAACACTTGTTGCTGCTGATAGGCTTATCAGCAGCATTCAACACTTGTTGCTGCTGATAGGCTTATCAGCAGCGTTCAACACAAGTTGCTGCTGATAGGCTTATCAGCAGCATTATTCTCATTCTTACTGCTGATAGCTATGTTCCTTGAAGACAAATCGTTGCAGCTGACTATCCATGCCAAGCGTCACTAACAACTTTCTGTAAAAGCAACTGAAACACTCAAAGCAGAAGGAACCTCAATGGTGCAACCAATGATGGACGACAATGCTCTTCCCCGAGCATGCAAACAATGATGAATAAAGTAAATGCTTCAATAAAGTTAGCTAGTTTAGCTTTAACGTGTATTATTAGCTTTTGTGTAAAAGATCAACGGTCTGTGTTTGATCTGATCCTTAGAATCAAGGGTCTGTCTTGATTCTAAGTTAGTATAAATACTGTGTAAACACTTCAATTGTAAGTGTGATTTTGTGTGCCTTGATAGTGCTTTTTGATAGAGTTTTACTTGTAATCTTGTAATCTCAGAAGTCTAATACAACAGTGCATTTATCAGTATTCTTGCTGTTTACTTGTTTACTTTGTTGGTTGCTATTGTTTCCGCCAATATCAACTAGAATAGAATCACCTTGTAATCTTACGATCCTACAAGTGGTATCAGAGATTTGGCTCAGATTAAACAAACTAACACTTGTTTAATCACTTCTGGTTCTATTCTAAACTCTCTCTCCTTAAAAAAAAAAAAAGAAAAAAAAAGTCACCAAGAACAAAAATGGCACAAAGCAACGGGCTTGAAGACATCTTGAAGCAGCAATACGAAAACTTTGTCTGCAATAAAGGTGAGTCACTAACCAGTGTGTATAACAGGTACACTTACTTGGTAGGAGAGCTGCAGTGCTCTAAGGTGAAACTGGAGAATGAAGACATTCTCAAAAGGTTCATCAGATCTCTTCCTAGTTGCAGGACACTTTACACAGTGTCAATAAGAAGAACTGAGAATCTGAAGACTCTGCAGATGACCGAGCTCTTTTGTATGCTAAAAGCCTATGAATTAGAAATAATTCAAGCCAAAGAAAGAAGCTCAAGCCATCAATCAGCCTCTTCCACCACCTCTCCCGCGCTTCACTCTGACCACTCAGGTCCTAGTTCAAGCGACTACTATCCTACCAGACAAGCACACCAAGCTCAGCCAAAACACCAACAACAGCAACATGTCAATCCTCCAGCACAAACTGCAGCCTGTGCAAATGTTGGAACTACAGACTTTGACTGGAGTTTTCAATATGAAGATGTTCCTGCCTCCAACCAAGCACTTACGGCAGACAATGCAGAGATACCACCTCAGGTATTTGAACATCTTTGCTCTCAAGCCTGTATTGATAAAGTTTTGGGTTATAGAAAGCACAACCAAAACCTCATAGATCAAAATGAAGAGTTTCATCAGATGAAATCTGTGTTCAAAAAGGTTGAAGACACTTATAAAGAAAAGACTAACTGCCTTAAAAAAGAGATTTCATCACTAAAACACGAACAAACTAATCTGGAAACTCAGATTGATGATCTACTGGTCAAACTAAAAGCTACCAGAGCTGAACTGGCAGAACAGAAAGTTCATGTTGAAAAATATGAATTTTCCTCCAAAAAGTTACAAAGACTTTTAGATATTCAAGTCCATGAGAAGGTAAAGACTGGACTTGGGTATAACACTGATCAGTACAAATCTGTTCCTCCTCCTGCTGACTACGTTGACATCCATGAACCAAGCTTCAATCTGGCAAATCTTGATATGGCCAACATAAATCTTGATCCTTCTAAGGATGAACCTTTCGTCGAAGACTGCACTACCTCATCGGAATCTGAGTCAACCTACTCAGACCATGATGAAACCAGTACAGACCCATCTGAAGCTGTTCTGAATAGAGTTGCAGTTCCTGCTGTTCTCCCAGCTGTTCCAGCCCCTGTACCATTCAAACAGATCAAGATCAGCTATCCTCCAGGTGGAAGAAAGCTAAACATTGAAAAGGGACAGACATCAGGACCCACAAACTCCAAGCCTCAGTTCATGCCAATCACAAAGAGAAAGGTATCTGATGTATGTTGTAAACCTGAAGAAAAGGTTCCATATGTTCAAAGGACCCTAGAAGAAGCCACCTTTAAACATAACAAAGCCCATCCATGGAACTTCAAGGATCTGTTCCAAAGAAAGGACTATGTCTACCTTTCAAAAGACAAACTGGCAAAATCATGCTTTGTGTGTGGCAGATATAACCACACTGCCAGCACCTGCTTCTACTACCTACAGCAGCAAAGAAACCTCAAGCAACATGCTTTTGAGAAGACAAAGAAGAAAAAACAGGTAAGAAGGTTTGAAGCTAAGACAACTCAATTCAGAAACTCTCTTTCTCCATCAAGGGAGCAGTTGTCAAAACCTCTACAATCTTGCATCATTTGTGGTGAATCAGACCACTTTACTACAAACTGTAAGTTTAACCTTTTCAACCAGATCCTTCATCAAGCTCCCCAAAGACAAAGGTTAAAGAAGGATCATCATACATCGGTTGTTAGTCCAGCTAAGCCCAAGAAAACAAAGCAGAAGCTTTCAGCGGCAACCAAGTCTGCTGCTGATAAGCTAAAATCCTCCGCAGCAAAATCTGCTGCTGATAAGGCAAAGCTATCAGCAACAAAAGTGTCCACTGCTGTTAAGGCAAAATCCAAGGCAAGGCCTTCAGCAGCAAAGTCTGGTGCTGCTCAAGTAAAACCATCAGAAGCAACAAAATCTGCTTCTGATCAGTCAAAGCCCTCAGATGCAGCTTCCACTGCTAAAAAGGCAAAGAGAGCTGGAAAATCACCAACTCAACAATGGAAGGTAAAGAAAACACCAAGCATCATCATCGGTTAAGCTGAATGCATCTATCTACTGTTGTAAATATGTCTGTCTAATGTTGTAAATAAAAGTTATAAGTCATCAACATCCTTTTTGGCTGCTGACAGGTTTGATCCTCTGCAGCAAAGGATTTGCCTCTGACTGCCTTAAGTTATCAGCAGGAACAAGTTTTCTGCAGATAGCTTTAAGGCCATTAGCAGCAACCTTTTTGCTGCGGAATGAATACAACA